>CM042692.1:205851739-207098393 GCA_023614405.1 Avena insularis
ACAATTTCAGCTTAATAATATCACCATATATATCCCTATGCTTTTGCATCTCACAAAGTTCAACAAAGTTATTTAGATGGGCAGCAGCATCTTCATTACCAATACCAGAAAATTGTTCTCTCGTAACAAGATTGAGTAAAGCAGGTTTTATCTCAAAGAAAGTATCTTCAGGCACAAGTGGAGCAACAGGTGTGCTCATAAAATCATTGTTGTTGGTGCTAGTGAAGTCACACAACTTAGTGTTTTGAAGAGTAGTCATTTTTTTGGGTTTTCAAATAAGAAAGCGAACTAGTAAAACTATTTTTTTTGTGTTTTTGATAAAGAAACAAGCAAACAAAACAAAAAGAAACTAAGCAAAACAAAAATAACAAAGTAAATAGATTGGTTATGAGGGACTCCCCTTGTGAAGATGTCCTTGACTCCCCGGCAACGGCGCCGGAAAAATGCTGGTGCGGTGTTGACGTGGGAGTTTCTTCTTCTTTGTTCCCCGACAACGGCGCCAGAAAAATGCTTGATGGCTCAGTGTTGATGTAGAGCTCGTTGGGAACCCCAAGAGGAAGGTTGATGAGCACAGCAACAAGTTTCCCTCAGTTATGAAACCAAGGTTTAATCGAACCAGTAGGAGCAAGGAAACTCCCCAAAGGTGTTACTAGCTGAGCCTTGGCAGGGCCCACTACCGGTGCTAGTAGCAACGTGGAGACCTACACAACACAACCACAGAACTTTGTCCCCAACTTGCGATGAGGTTGTCAATCTCACCGTGTTTTCCTGAAAACAAAGGATTAAACGTATCGAATGGAAAGAAGTAATAGTTTGCAGAAAGTAAACACAAAGTGGTAAGCAGTTTATAGATTGTATGTAAAAGAAAAGTACAGGGATCCATAGTTCACTAGAGGTGGCTCTCCTTAGATAGACAACATGCTGGGTGAACAAATTACAACGGGGCAATTGACAAACATCGAGAAAGCATACAAGCATATACTAATCATCTTGACTCCTTTGAGACTTGATTGGACATTACAACATTATACATAGAACGCCATCCAACTGCATCTATGACTAATAATCCACCTTCAGGTTATCATCCGAACCCCCTCTAGTATTAGGTTGCAAGCAACAGATTATTGCTTTATGAATTACGTGTAAAGTAAACAATACGATTGTTCTATGAACAAAGGATTGTTGTTTTCTCCCTAGTAGCAACAGCACATCTAGTACCTTAGAGATTTATGTCACTTCCCCAGATTACCAGAGGCATGAACCCACTATCGAGCATAAATACTAACTCTTGGAGTTGCTAGCATCTACTTGGCCAAGATAGCTACTAACAATGGAAAGCATGCAAGATCACAAATAACAAAGACATGATAGAATCAATAATCAATCTAAAATAGCATCTCCATATCCATTGGATCCCCGCAAACACAACATGTATGGATTACAAATAGATGATCTTGATCATGAATGGAGCTCACAAGATGTATACATGAAAGCACAAAGGAGGAGAACCAGCCATCTAGATACTACATGGATCCGTAGTCCAAGGATGAACTACTCACGCATCACACCGGAGGCTTGCATGATGATGAAAAAGGCCTCCAAGGTGAATTCCCCTCTCCAGCAGGGTGTCGGGAAGAGCATCAGATCCCTCCTGATCTAGGGATGGAGATGACGGCGGCCACAGACGCTTTCGTGGATTTTTGCCCAAGGGCATCTTATAGGCGGAAGGAGAGGCTGATGGGGTGCCTGGGCTGGCCACACCACCCCTGGTGCGGCCAGGCCTGGCCCACGTGGCCAGGTGGTGTGGTGGCCCCCTGGCTCCTCTCCGTCTCGTATTCTGGCATCTGATGACTTCCAGAAAAATAGGCACTTTGGCTTTTGTCAAGTCCAATTCCGAGAATATTCATTTTTTGACTTTCCTGGAACTAAAAATAGCAGAAAATAGGCAGCTGGCACCGTGGCTCTTGTTAATAGGTTAGTCCAAGAAATCATATGAAAAGTACTCCAAAGTGTGGACAAAACACAAGAAAGTGGATAAAACCAAGCATGGAACATAAAAAATTATAGATACATTTGCAATGTATCAAGTATGCATGGACAGTTCTTGAGAACCAGTTCTAGTGCTATTTCAGATACAACGATGCACTTATCCACAAGGGTCTAGTGTTTGTAGCCCCTGAGAGTGGAAGTTTTTATGTCTGGAATCATCTGTATTTTGGTAAGTGTTATCAATTCCCGTTCTAAACACTAGCTTCAGTTTCAATGGATGTAAACTAGTGTTGGCTGATTTGGCCAGCGTTTCTTTTTCAAGGTGCATATCGAGGAGGGCAACCTTGATGCCATAGATGATGACGAGCACAAACCTGATTTATGATTCTTAGAAATATCTGTAGATGAATCTCACCTTCTTCGTATCCATACCGAGGGCGTTACTGATGAGGAGTTTAATGGCGATACTTATTATGGTCATGGCAATCGTGTTGCTGATCATAGTGTTGATCGCTGCAGTCGCACTTGTGGCACCTATGCTATTGGGTTTGGCTGCAAGGTGTACTCAAAGGACACTGCTTACTTCTATCCACCTAAGCCATGGATAGTGATTGTTGACCTGGGAGCATATTCCCTTTTCCTTGGATTGAACTATCCGATTAACATTGCGGTAGGCGGTGTCTACACCTCCCACCATGCAATAGGACTTGGATATATGTCGTTTCCTGAAATATGCTGCTTAAGTCTAAATGCCGAAGAAGCAGTTGTTGGTTTCTCAACCAACATTGCATGGAAATCTCCGAAGACTCCATTATGGTTCATCTCGAGCTTCGCCAATGCCCGCAATTGGAACCAAACTAATGTAAGTAATCGTAATACTATGTAATAGGATAGCTCAGTTTAGATCAAGTACAGTACATGGTCTTGCTTTTCTTTTGTAACTTGGCCTTGTCATAAACTCATAATCTAGACGAGGTTTTGGGTATTTTGAGTTACCTATGGAGGTTACACACAGGCATTGATGTGAGAAGGAGGCATGCACTTAAAAGCAGACTTGATCGCCAGTTTTGTTTTTTCTAATGACAAGTGTTTGGAGTAAAAGGCAAACTGAATCTGTCACACTAAAATGTTGCTCAATATGTCAAAGTGCCGCTGAATGTGAACTGGGAATCTGTCTATATTTTTCTTTCTTATTATTACTATTCAATCTTTCAAATGCTACTGAACCCGTCAAAAGTTTTATTTGGTACTTGTTCAGATCGACCGGCCGAGTGCATAATATGGTCTCGCTTTCTTTTTGAATCGGGCCTTACTACATCAATTGAATTTCAATATCCGCATTGCTGAATCTGTTAATTCTTTTGGTCATTGTCTGTGTACTGCCAACCGGTCACTTTGAATGATAAGCTGACACTGTCAAGTGCTGCTGAATATGAACTTGAAATCTGCCTGATATTTTCACGGTCTTATTCTATAGTGCTGGATCTTTCAAATGCTACAAAATCTGTCAAATGCTCTATCGTTACTATTAGTACAATATTTTGCAGAACAAACTGTGATATACTGGTACTTGTTTAGATAAAGTGCACCAGATTATCTTGCTTATCTTTTGAAATGTAGCATTGTCACAATTATGTGCGTGAGTCTTGGGTAGTTTGTGTTGCATATAGGCGGTCGCACATGCATTGATGTAAGGAGGAGGTATTCACACAGAAGCAAACTTGATTGTTAGTTTTCTTCCTCCGATGATCAACTCTCTTCGGAGAACAGGCCAAACTGATCGTGCGCCAAGTTTTTTTAGCTAGAACAAGAACTGATTCTCTCTGTACTGTTATTGAATTTCAAGCAGGAAAGCTATTAAATCTCTCAAATGTTCTATCATTACTATTACTAAAGCATTTTGTGGAACTAATACTAATGTAGTGGTACTTGTTTAAATCAAGGGCAGTAGATAGTCTTTCTTTTCTTTTGAAACATGGTTGTGTCACAATCTAGATGACACTTGGGTATTTTGTGTTGCATACGGGGTCACACATGCGTTGGTGTGAGAAGAAGGTACTCAAAGAAGACTTGATCATCAGTTTTGCTTGCTCCAATGGTCGAATGTGTTTGGTGAAAAGGACAACCTGATCGCGTGACAAGGTTTTTAGAGCTGAAAGAAGAACTGGTTCTCTCTATACTGCTATTGTATTTCATTGTCTGCATTGCTGAATTGGTCACTTTTGAAATGTTACTGAATTGGTCAAGTGCTCCTGAATATGAACTTCGAATCTGTTGATAATTTTTCTACCTTATTTTGTACTGCTGAATTTTGACATGAATAGCTGCCAAAAAGAATTACCACTTTCCCCTCCCTCTCAAAGGTATTTGTTTCGAATCTAGCCGAGCACATCACAATACAATTTTTAGTAACTAGTAGAACAAATCTAGTAGCTCATTCGGTCCCTCTTTAGCCCTGGACATTTTTATAAGGTCTTTTCAGGGTCAGGGGACTGCTGACCATAGCCTAGTGAAATTTGAGAAAGGAGCCCATGGAGCTTAGTCGAGAACATATTAATTCAGTATTTTAGGGGTCAGGGGACTGCAGAGTACAATCCAGTAAAGTTTGAGAATGAAGCCCATGGAGCATAGCCTACGAAGTATAACCCACGTAGAGAAGTTTATGTAGAATAGCCAAACTCTTTTTAATTCGGTCTTTTGGCAATTTCCCCCACCTCTCAAAATAAAAAACTCTGCCTACCCATGTTTTTAAGAAAATACTCCATTATGTGGTATTTTATAAATTGAGATGCCAGGAGGGCTGCCCTTTTATATTTTAAAAGATATAAACATAGACACACAAAAAATATATATCTTCTTATAAAGAAAACCCCCACTAAGAGATAATTATGATAGTCTATCTGCACATGCAGCCTATCCACGTCATCGTATATCTCCAGCCGTCTGATTTAAGTCATATGTATGTTCATTTGTGTTATCTCAATCGCTGCATGCTTCGGCCGGTCATTTGTGTTGTCTCGGTAGCTACATGCTCCCGTTCCAGAATTTTAATCATAGTACAATAATCACCAACTAGCAAACTACTGTAGGAGTATTGGCTATTAATTCTGCTTCCGTTACCTCTCACTCTTCCCCTTCTACTACATCCCATCCCATTCCTCAACTGCCCACCGAAAGAATCGGATGGAATCCCTTCTGCCTGCTCATCTTCTCCACGATCCAGTTACTCTCCTATTTAACAAGTCGACCAAGTCCACTCCATGGTCCATCATCTTCACATCTTAGTGCGTGTGTGGTTTTTGCTAGCTAGACCTTGATGGATGAGGTATCTGCATTCCCTTGCACTGATTGAAATCCTAAATGCTCCCACTGATGCCTCCTCGACACCAACAAGCAATTTTCAAGTGCAGGAACCTAGATTTGAGCTTGGCCACCTCTTTGCTCTCCAGCATCACATGTAACACCTCCCTTCCCTTCATCGTCTACTAAAGGTGGGGTCTTCCTATACAAATTCTCCGTATCTCTTCTTTTTTTCTTGGGCATCACCTGTCGGACTAACCCCTCCTTCATATTTTTGTAGTCTGTGATTGCGAGAATTGAAGCAGAATTCATTTTTCTGCCCAGGTTATGTTCCGAATTTTGGACTCCGGAATCGATTATTGTTGCTCTATTCACTCCTGTTATTTTCACGGTGCTATATATGGTGTAGAGAGCCCTCTATTTTTTGTTATTTTTATCTTAATTTACTAGTTTCTGCACGGAGCAGCTAATGATTCGTGATATGTGAATCATAGGTACTACCACGCATATATCCACAGGGACACTTAGTTAAAAAGAATCCATTTCTTTCAGGTCCTGTTTCACCGTTTTTCAGGTATGCTATGCTTTCACATTAGTCAGTGTGTTTTCTCATATTCAGAGGCATAACTTCAAATGAACCATAGATGTGTCAGTGCAATTATTCACCAATTCTCCATCTCGACTGCAATTGTTGGTTATTTACAAAGTTCACGATGTTTGTTCTTTTAGAAATATCCTTAAATCGCTCTATTATTTGCCTACACCAAACTGAGCAGGCATCTCATTTATTTACCCATATTCCTTCTGCTCTCTTACTCAGATTGAGTCACAAATTGCACAGCTGGAAGCCTGTAGGAACTTATTGCAATTTTCAAACTAAACTCATATATCACCCGCATTAATTAATATTCCTGTCAGCAAGGTAAAGATTCCATAATTCACGATTCCTCTTAATTCCCTAATCCTTAATTTCTTTTAATTTATCAAATCAGTAGCACTATCATGGTTCATCGATATTCCAGATAATCTTGAATCTGTAACCAATTAATAATCACAGATTTGGAATGAATTATGTGCAATGGAACCTATTGAGAGAAGGTTTTTTCTATATATACTACCAATCCAATTTCATGTTTGTCGACAAGCAGTTTGATGAAAGTCCAAGCAATCCACAAATGAGAATAGGTCTATAATCTTTATGCTACAATTAGTATGTTTGTTGTTTGCTCCTTTTCATGAAAAAATATCTATATAGTACACTGCTATTTGCAATTCGTAATTCTTTTTTAGATCTGGCCACAACTTCTGTTTTACCAATCATTTGTCAGTTTCTACCTACTAATAATTATCTTATAATTGATTCTTCAATGTTTAGAAAAGATCATAAAGCTTTTGTACTTCCGTCACGTGAAAAGTTTGATATAACTTTTTTGTAGCCAGATTGTTAAGTTTTTCTTAAATGACATGCTGATGTAAATATAAAATAAGAATGCAGCTACAAATTGTTGGGTATATCCGAGTTTTGGAAGAAATGCTTTGGGAGAATATGTGATGAATTTTTCTTTTACGGATGATAAAAAATTTAAATTGATTTGTTATTTATGTTTCTATAGCTTGAAGATAGAAACATTACTCTTTATTTATAGTTAGATGAGAAAAATATGTACTTTTGTAATACATTATCACCAAAAGTATATTGTTATTTAGGATAAAATGTGATTGTATTGTTCTTTCTAAAGCAAGTACTCCCTCCATCCAAAAATAAGTGACTTGGATTTATCTAGATTTGCATTTGTCTAGACATGTTTTAGTGTGTAGATACATTTAAATCTAGACAAAGTTAAGGCAGTTATTTCTGGATGGAGGGGGTACCAAATTTTAGTACAGTTCGATGGTTTTACAACCCTCAATTGGTTTTTGCCGAGGAAGGGATTAGTGTGAATGCCAATTCTTCGTAAGAATGCATGAAAATACCTCTGTCTTTCATGCTTTTTTTACCTTTGATTTGTGTTTTTTCAAAGCTTTTCATGGAAGACATGAAGCCACGCATCAACGTGCTTGGAATATTGCATAATCATATATACGACATACCCTTCCCATTCACAAAATAGAACTACAAGAGAGATAGCTGCCACAATGTGCGCGATATTCTTCTAGTTTTTAATAAGACCAGTACATAACTTGTAGTACTAATAAAAGTTTAATGATATTTATTCTATAAATATCTTTGTTGGAGTGGCAACGCACTCAGTTTACGTTTATTTGACTTGAAGGTCCTTTGTTCGAATCGCCTATGTGTGTATCTTGGGTTTACATTTTTTCTTCTAGCAATATCGCATTATGAAAGACGCTGACATCACGGACCCACCAGCATGCAGCGTCCCTCGAGTTTGTTTTGAGGGTGGGTTCGAAAAAACTTTAAATACTTGTACAGAGAGGCTCGCATCGGGACCCACCAGACAGAACATACAAGGCGCATCAGGGACCCACAAGCCAGAACAGGCTAAAGAGGCTGACATAAGGGCCCCAGTAGTAAGACCATACACGGCTGCCATGGTGAAAATAGCGGCCGAAAAAAATCCATCATACACACATTGCAATTATAGAGAAGCTGACACGCCGGACCCAACAGACCCAAGCATAGCCCATGAAATTAGCCTATCGTTCTCAAGCATAGCCTAATACCTTCTAATTTGGCCTTTTCATTGTCTTGTGGCCACCGACCATAGCCCATTCAATTTAGGAGTGAGCCCATGGAATATAAGCCATGATGAATATGGCATATGCCTTCAGTTAGCCCAAAATCTTTTTAATTCGACCTTTATGAGTATTTTTTATACTCTGAGGCTAACATCTGGGACCTAGCAAGTTGCCAAGGTCAAAACAGTGGACATGGCCAAAAAAATCTATTATATGCATGTTTCATTTACATAGAGGCTGATATGTGGGACCCAACAACACGACCCTATACAGATGCTGCATCGAGCAACGTTCCAGTTCAAAACAGGGAGGCGCGAGCGAGAAAAAAGTTCAGCATGGACACATTTCTTGTAATGAGACGCTAAAATGGGAGACCCAGTAGCGTGAGCAAACGGCAGATTCTCAAGCAACGCTATCTAGTTTGGAATAGGGTATCCCGAGACAAGAAAAAACTTCCATCATTCCCACGATTCTTCTAATATGAGGCTGATATAGGCGACCCACCAGCCTAAATAAACGGCTGATACAAGGAGCAACGCTAACAAGTTCATAACACGAAGCCACGACCAAGGGTAAAAAATCTATCATACACAAGTTTCTTCTAATGAGTGGATGACATGTGAGGCCCAGGAGATTGATTAAACGGTAGATGCATCGAGCAGAGCTATCAACTTCGGAACAAGGTAACGCGAGCGAAGGAAAATATTTTATCATACACACGATTCTTCTAATGAGAGGGCGACATGTGGGTCCCAGCAGTCTGATTAAACGGTAGATGCATCGAGTAACGCTATCAACTTCAGAAAAGGGTAGCACGAGCGAAGAAAAAAAATTCCATCATACATACGATCCTTCTAATAAGAAGCTGACATGTGGGACTTAGCAGCCTAACTAAACGGCAGACGCATCGAGAAGCGTTATCGAGTTCAAATCAGGGAGGGGAGACTGAAAAGTATGGTCCGCTAGAGACACTGATGTCTGTGACCCATACGCCTCAAATGACTTCGGCGAGTCAACATCGCACGAGGAAAAGAAAATCTTGCTTCTGCCACGCGCCAGCAGAGGTTCCTCCACATTTTTAGCGGTTCCGTCGTAGTAGAGGGCCACAAAACCGGAAAAAAAATTCCATCGGCCACGATTTAGCCGAGATATTCATTGCGAAAGACACGCCTTCTACGACGACCGTAGGGCCAAGTCGTTGCAGAAGGAAACCTTTCTTGTAGTGATTGCGAGGGTAATACTGGAAGAGCGGGGCAGAGGAAAAGTTCCAACATTTACGGTTTGAGGATAGCGAGGTGAACTAAACGGATAAGAAGTGACAACAACACACATAAAAAGCCGCACCGCACGTACGTCTAGTTTCATGGTGAAACGACCTCGTAGAGATATGACATCACGAAGACGATGTAACACATACACACGTTGTGTTGACTAAATAGACTAGGTAACATGTGCACGAAACGTAGACACCATAAATATTTCGCACGGAAATATGCTAATCAGAACGATCGTTTATTTAAAATATATGTACATGATTTTATTTACACACAGACGACGACACAATAAATTTTTAAAAACTAAAATAAAGTCTACTAATCATAGCATATGCTTCTTAGCATCGCTTCTCATTGAATCGAGCCCTCTACTGTTGTTTTTACTGCTTTTTTACGACACCATTTGGTTGTAAAACATCACATCAATATTTACGTGCACATCCTCCACAATGAACAAACTATTGTATCTTTGATGTACAAATACATGAAAGCAAAGAGAACTTACTTTAAAAGAAAAGAAACATGAGACAGCCGACGCCAGCGAATACGCATCACGCACAGTGTAACTTAGAAGAGCAAACCTATTTCAGAAACTAATGAAGAGGTCAAACATTAGACGAAAAGAATGACGTAGCAGTAAAAATACGAAAGATGCAAATGCAGTAAAACATGACGTACCTGTCACACATGATGACCTGATGTGTCTCGCATCCAAACTACGCGCACAATCGTCAGAGCTCCCTCATCGAAGACGGCGCGACATGGCAAAATGCTGAGCAGGAATGGAGAAGAAAGCTGTTCTTGAGAAAAGAAAAGAGAGAGAAAAGCCAAAGATAAGAAAGAGGGTGGCTTACGACGCGATGCACAACGCGCGTGAGTTCCGCCGCCGAAGAGGAAGAAGCATGGGCATGCTGCGGCTAGGTGTATTGAAAAGCATGATGAGAGAGACGACAAAACCAAATGCAAAATTGCTCGAGGTGAGAGGAAGAAGAGAGAGTAGGCAAAAGATAATAAGGTGCTGTCGGGGTTACAGTTTCTAGATATACCCATGACAAGGACTAATATTTGGAGACCAGCGTGGCCTACTTGTTGTTAGAGCCAATGGCTCCAAGGGCGACCCAATCAATGAGAGAGGATGGCGGTCCATATTGCTCCGGGAAGGCCTAGAAGATAATCTGGCTCCGGGAAGGCCCAGAATATAATTTGGCTCCGGGAAGGACCAGAAGATAATCTGGCTCCAGGAAGGCCCAGAAGATAATCCGGTTTTGGGAAGGCCCAAAAGATAATCCGGCTCTAGCCTAGTTGATAGAATACTTGGAATACAAGACTTAGTTATTTGTATTGTAGCCGGACAGGACTCTCCATGTAAACCCTAGTCCAGATGTCTATATAAGATGTACTATGGGCATCCTTTAGGGAAGCTTCTCATAGATCGACAATCTCGTCTCGCACAGGTGAAACCTCTCTTGTAATCCTTTGTAACATCTAGCTCTACTGATATATTGGATTACTAGCAGGAGTAGTATCCAACCACCGTAGTCGGATCTGAACCTGGGTAAACTTGTGTGCTCACCGTCCTGGAGAGCCGTACATCTCACAACCCACCTTTTCCCATGCCTCGAGAACCCCCTCATGGCGTACTTGTCTTCAATCCAATGAAACTTTGATGCAGCCCGTCCTACGGACGTCCCTACATCTATACCACTAAGTGCCCCAAGCAGACCAATGACTCGCACCCGAGCTAAACTCCTACAAGCTATGGTTAACTCGGTCCTCTCCTTGTGTGACTTTGGTACATCCTTGGATGGCTCGCTACTTCATGCAACTAATCTATGCATCATCAGCTATGAAGCTCCAACACATAGCCAAGCCCCCACGGATGAAGTACAAGGAGCTAGACAAGAAGAAGAAGCTGTTGAGGATGAAACACCGGAGTCTACGGTCCTGAACACCGGAGTCTTTGGCCTACAACCCCGGAGTCTCCAAACTTGACTCCGGACCAATCTTCGGACCGCGGCCTGAACCCTTCTGTACACCTCTTCAGAGACGACACTAGAGAAAGAACGGAGTCTTCGGTCACACCGGAGTCTCCGGCCCATGACACTGGAATCTCCGGTGTCCATGATGCCAGGCATGTTAAGGCCTTTGGGCCTTGGGCCCATGTAACCCCAAATTCGTCCAGACTTTACCCTTTATTGCCTAAAGTACACCTGAACTAGTGGCTGGCCTATATAAAGCCCCCACCTCTATTGTAAACCCTAGACCGGATATTGGAATTAGAAGACACCCTTGTGGATCTCTCTAGTTCTTGGCTCATGCTCCTTTTCTAAAGGAGCACCAAATATCCCACACCTCGTTGGAGTTTGCATCGTGCCTCCCTCGTTGTACAAGGCCTTGGCATCGGAGCCCCTTGCCAAGACGTCAAGATCTCACCGAGACTCCCACTCGTCGTGCTGGTTCGAGAGAGAGAGAGAGATCTTCACCTGACATCGATCCTACGGATTGCGTCGGACTGGTCGCTTCCGGCATGAGCTATGGTCTTGTATCGTGTCTTGCGTAAGTGTATTCATCGAGTTCTTTGTGCATGATTTTGTGGTGTTCATCCCCTCTCTCTTTCCCTCGCACTTCCCCCTCTATTTCTAGAGGAATTTGTGAAAGATCAGGCACCCCCGAGTTTAGCCCTCAACATATTGGTATCAAGAGCTTCGTTGCTCATGAATTTCCCTTCCAATTTTTCTTCTATCCACCATAAATTTGAAAATCCCCCAAAAAGAGCCTCAAATTTGCCTTTGGATTGATCTCTTGTTTTGGAGGGTTATTTGTGGTTTTGATCTGACCAAATTTGCGCGGATTTGAGGCTCCAAGGCAAGGATTTCCCCTCAAGAAAACGAGCAGATTCGAGTAGAAATCCTGACACCGGAGTCTCCGTCCTACACTGATGTTTTCGGTCTACAGACACCAGAGTCTCCCGCCCACACCTGAGTCTTCAGCCTGAGACCCTGGAGTCTCTGGCCTAGACGCCAATTTTTCCTCTTCTCAATTTTGGCTAATTTCCTTTGTTTGTTTGTGTTCCGTGTGTGTGTTAGCAACTAACAATAAGCTTCCACATCAACACCATCCGTGCTCATCGACATCACGACACCCGAACATCCTCTTGCACCACCGACCGCAAGTTCATTATCACCAACGAAGGTATAACTTGGGTCACCTTGTTAACCCTATCTTCCTTTGTGTGTACCTATCCCACAAGAGTGGCTCATCTTGTGTTTTCTTGAGCATTATGCATGTGTCCTTGGATAGTGAGAGTGCAAAAGCAATAGCAGGAGTGACTTGGTAGCATCAAGGGAGAGCAAAAAAAAGAAACAAAAGAAAAAGGCAACAAAATACATAGAAAAATAAAAATAGTCTCCCATAGAAAAAGAGAGTCTCAAGCTTGTAAGCAAGAGAGAAAGAAAGCGCCAAGGAAAGTGCACAAAATCCGTTGCTCATTTTTATTTTTGCAAATGTGCCACCATCTCTCCTTGCATTGGTATGACAACCGAGCTTAGTCTTTGTTAGGAAATTTTGTTGCTCATTTTCCTAGTCGTCTGAATCCCAATAATCTCCACGTGTGTGTATATAGTCGTAGGTTCCCGTCACCCTTTTTAGTTGTTGACCTTTACCTTTGACTTGAGTTTGTGGATTTTACGCACTTTTGACTATCCCTTTTCTTTTGGTTGGTTCTTTGGCATTCCACAACTATAACCTTCCACCAAAAGCTTTTGAGAGTCTTAGTACTTTCTTTAGTGCAAGGTTTCTTCGTGATTTCACTTTGCAAGATAATAGTTATCTCGTGTGGTTTCTAGTTTGGTGCAATCCCCAAGGTGAGGTCAAAGGATAACACCCAGCATATTACACTTCCATATACAATCCTTGTGTGTTGTGCATGTTGGATAGGCACGGTGAGTCGAGCCAACCACCTTCCCAAGAAGAAGAACAAGGCATCTACATGACTTGCACAAGCCACTACATAATTCGACATGAGTTACATGAACGTTGCAATGTCTCGAGTCGAGCCAAGATGAAAAATTCAGCGAAAGACAAGTCGATTCAAGAGCATCGACAACCGCTTCGATGGCATATAACAACAAATGCATGAAATGCGGCAAGCCTTCTCCAACCTTAATCAAGAGACAAGGGCCATGCACATTAACTTTGCCAACTAAAATGAAGCACTACAAAGGTCGATGGCCAAGCTCGCGCGCAATACAAGACCGCGCTCGCGCGCATCAAGCTCGTCGCGTCACTATTCTGATCTTTGTCAAGATCCTCATCCAAGTGATCCAAGACGCAATGACGCCCCCACGGTTGAACATGGAAGTTCTTCGCACTATGTACCTTCCCCACGACACGCCACAACGTCAAGCTATGATGGTGAGTTCTCCTCAAGACCTCGTGCAAGGCGAGAAGGACACCGCCGTATGCAAGGGCACTAGTAATCCAACAAGACCAACCACAAGTGGAACATCAAGTACAGCCTCATGTCCAACGCCATCGCCCATGACACATACTCGACACCACAAGTGATGACTTCAACTTGGAGGACCAAGCTCATCATCACCGTGATGACCCACAAGTATAGGGGGTGTATCGCAGTATTTTTGAGGGAAGTGAAACCCAATTTATTGATTCGACACAAGGGGAGCCAAAGAATATTTATAAGCCTTAATAACTGAGTTGTCAATTCAGCTGCACCTGGAAACAATCTTGCTCATAGCACTTTATCAGTAGCAACAGTTTTGTAGTAGGAATAGTAAAGTAACAGCAATAGTAAAGCAAAGACAGTAGTAACAAAAGCAGTAACAGTGGGATTCGAGTGCGGTAGGCATAGGGATGGATGGACGGGAGTTGCATGGACAAGACAATTCACATAACGATTACAACATAGGGCAATTCAGATAAATAAGATAAAGCATCCAAGTACTAGACAATCCTAGGCATGTGTTTCATATATAGTCATACGTGCTCGCAATGAGAACTTGCATAACATCTTTTGTCCTGCCAGCCCGTTTGCAGCGGGGCCTCTAGGGAACTACTGACAATTAAGGTGCTCCTTTTAATAGAGCACCGAAGCAAAGCATTAACACTCCGTGAACACATGTGATCCTCACATTAAAGACATTCCCTCCGGTTATCCCGATTTCTGTCACTTCGGCCATAGGTTCCGGACAACAACATGTGTATACAACTTGCAGATAAGACCAAGAACAATACTATCATAATGAATCAATAACATGTTCAGATCTGAAATCATGGCACTCAGGTCCTAGTGACAAGCATTAAGCACAACAAGTCGCAATATAAGGGTGTTTTTCGAGGCGCTACGTTAATCCACATCATCCAAATTATTATGATGGTTTGATTTGAAATTTACGGTTAGGATTTAACTAGAGATTATTGGTTACGTAACCTCTTTGACATAGTATATGTTGACACGGCCGGTGACATAAATAAAAGACAATTCCCCCACATATGGTTTACATATACTTTTGCTTATAGGTCTCTGATGACGTGCACCATATGTGTACCGGTCACATAAAAGGAAAATTGGGATTTTGCAACTTATGTCGTCACCTAATCTACTTCAAAATTTGGGAGTATGAATTTAAAGGGATGTCCATCCAGATAGAGTGTGTTTGAAGCACGGACGTTGAAACGAAATCCAAGTTGATCGTTTATGTAGTCATATATTCACGTTGCTTTACCTATTTAGGTAGACCTGCCGACCAACACACACTTTTCCTTTCATGAAACTCATATCATCTGCTGCACGATCAAAGTTATAGCCAAAAAGAAGGCGTCCACTATGTTTGGTTCCATTGCTCACCGCTCAATCATAGAAAAACTTTAGAACAGCTAAGCACTAAAAGTTTTTCCTTGTAGGTTCAAGACATATTGTCCGAGGAAAATTTACACTAGGACGATAGAAAAAACAGATGATGGGCTAAAATGTACCGATTTTGCAAATTCTGGGCGGTCCAAGAAATGTAAAAGTCCCCCAAATTCCGCAAGCCATTATTCTTTGGAACAACATACTTATCTTATTATTTATTAAATTATGTAGAATAGATCGAGACATGAAAAATACCAGATTTAATTTTTAGAACAAAAACTACATAATAGAATAAGAGAGTCACAGTTCATAACTGTATAGATGATTTATTTGCCCACGGTCATATGCCATATATAATATAAGGACTATTGATTGAATTGTCTAACTATTAGTTGGGTAGTAGTAGAATAGGGGAGTTACATTATCTAATTGTTATATAGTTGAATATAAGTGATGGCTCATATGTTATACAGAATAAGAACTATTTATTTAATTATCTAGCTATTAATAGGGTATGACATGTACAAAAGAATTATACACATATAAACAAATGACTATTCACTATCATATGATTCAAACAAAAATATAAAGATGATGCCCTCGCATTTGTGAGGGCCACAATGCTAGTTACATGAACGATCTCATCCAATCCCTACCATCCCCATATCCTACAACGGGGGATTACTCACTCATAGATGGGGGAAACATGGATGGTCGATGGAGAAGCGATGGTGATGATGATGGCGATGATCTTCTCCAATTCCCTATCCCGGCAGGGTGCCCGAACAGAGTTTCTGGTGCTGTTTCGTGGAATCTGGTGGTGGCAGTGGAGCGGAACTCCTCCTGGAAAAACGTCGAACCCCCTGTAGTTTTTAGGTCAGAAGGCTCCTTATAGGCGAAGAGAGAGGCCAAGGGGTGCCTGGGGGCCCACACCACCCCCCGGCGCGTCCTGGCCTGGCCCGCGCCACCAGGTGGTGTGGCCACACCCTGGCTCTTCTCCGTCTCGTATTCTGGCTCCTGGAGTCTTCGGGTAAAATAGGATTTTTGGCATATTTTCTGGGATTTTTCCTGATAGTTGATTTTCTGCACAAAAAGTAAATACCACGGAAGTTCTGCTGAAAACAGTGTCAAAGTTTATCAGTAGCAAAGTTTATCAGTAGCAAAGTTTTGTAGTAGGAATAGTAAAGTAACAGCAGTAGTAAAGCAAAGACAGTAGTAACAAAAGCAGTAAACAGTGGGATTCGAGTGTGGTAGGCATAGGGATGGATGGACGGGCGTTGCGTGGACAAGACAATTCACATAACAATCAAAACATAGGGCAATTGCAGATAAATAAGATAAAGCATCCAAGTACTAGACAATCCTAGGCATGTGTTCCATATATAGTCATATGTGCTCACAATGAGAACTTGCACAACATATTTTGTCCTGCCAGCCCGTTTGCAGCAGGGCCTCTAGGGAATTACTGGTAATTCAGGTGCTCCTTTTAATAGAGCACCGGAGCAAAGAATTAACACTCCGTGAACACATTTGATCCTCACATCAAAGCCATTCCCTTCCGGTTAACCCCATTTCTATCACTTCGGGGTCATAGGTTTTGGACAACAACGTGTGTATACAACTTGTAGATAAGACCAGAAACAATACTATCATAATGAATCAATAACATGTTCAGATCTGAAATCATGGCACTCGGGCCCTAGTGACAAGCATTAAGCATAACAAGTCGCAACAAAGTCATAAAGCACTAATAAAAGATACTAGGCACCATGCCCTAACAATCAGATGCCACTACATGAACAATCTCATCCAATCCCTACTATCCCCATAGCCTACAGCGGGGATTACTCACTCATAGATGGGGGAAACATGGATGGTCGATGGAGATGATGGTGGAGATCGATGGAGATGGCTACGGGGGCACTTCCCTGTCCCGGCAGGGTGCCGGAACAGAGACTTTCTGTCCCCTGAATCGCCCCTTCAGTGGTGGTGGCGCTGCGGAAGTTTTTATGGAAAAACGTCGAACCCCTCGGAGTTTTTAGGTCAGAAGGCTTCTTATAGGCGAACAGGGAGACCGAGGGGGTGCCTGGGGCCACCACACCATGCCCTGGCGCGGCCAGGCCCAGCCCGCGCCTGGGGGGTGTGGCCAGCCCCTGGCCCTCCTCCATCTCATATTCTGGCTCCTGGAGTCTTTTGCAAAAATTGGCACTTTGGCTTTTGTCCCGTCCAATTCCGAGAATATTCATTTTCTGACTTTCCTGGAACCAAAAACAGCAGAAAACAGGTAGCTGGCACTCTGGCTCTTGTAAATAGGTTAGTCCTAGAAATCATATGAAAAGTACTCCAAAGTGTGGATAAAACACAAGAAAGTGGATAAAACCAAGCATGGAGCATCAAAAATTATAGATACAATTGCAATGTATCAACATCCCCAAGCTTAACTCCTGCTCGTCCTCGATTAGGTAAGTGATAAAAAGAAAGAATAGTTTTTTAGGTGACATGCACCATCAAAAACTTGATCAAAGTATTTGTAAAACATTCAAAGCTGGGATCATAGTACTTCAATCATAACATGAAAGACAAAGTTCTAGCAATAAGACAAAGAGACTATGATGCAACATGAAAAGGCACAAACAAAAGATTCATGAATAACAGTGCCTTGCAAGACGTTTGTTTGTTTCACATAAAGAAAACATAGCATAGTGGCATTCAGCTTGTCCCTCATAGAGTAGCAAACATAAATGCATAGGACACCTTCAAAGTTTACAAGAGTGACTAGATACAAATAGTTTAAAATAAGCAATATCAAGGTATGCATCAATCAACAAGTGTTGGGACAATGCACATAGAACTAAGAATAGCCACTATGCTCTCAAGAAAGTGCTCATAGAATGTGTGGAGACTCAACAAGGAAATGGAAAGGTTTTGAAAAGTTTGAAAGGCTTCCAAATGCTGAAAGTATGGTACTCATTAGCTTTGAGCTCTCATTGCCCCTGTCATAAGCATCTTTAAGTGGTTAAGGTTAAAGTGACACAACTAAGAGGATATGCTTGACAAGTTATAAATCGAAGTCTCATGCCCCTTACTTACGAAGAACGATCCTCATGCTACTCAACTTCAGTCACGAGTAAGCTATTGTCATTGTAAGTATATACGTATCACAGAGAAACGCCAACGGGGTACCCCTTGCACATGATACAGGAGCTATCCCATAATCAAAATGACAAGGCAAGCATACAATGAGCATCTCAGCGATCTTTTTATTTACTATGTGCATAGATTTTTATTGAGGATGCTTCATAGAATGCTCATTATGGTTATGCTGCAAGTTTCCACCATGATTAGGCATGGCTTAGGCTAGCGGCCTAGGCGTTTCTCTAACATACATACAAACTCCATGATCTTACAAGTTCCACTTTTATTTCACACCGCCGGGATCCATAAGCAAAAGAACATGATATCAACGAGGTACTAAGTACCAGTGCAATGTTGAAAGCGTTCCCCATGATACATGGTTCTGCTAACTTCAACTTATAAAGCACAAGCATATACGCAACAAAGAAGGACGCAATGGTTCAGGTTTATTAAATGCAGGAAATAAAGTGTGCCATCAATTTCGTGAGAGCTTTACTAACTAACTTTCTCATAACAAGCAAACATTTTATTCGGAAGAAAACAAGGCATATTGAATATGCACGGAAGTAGAAAATGATTCTAATAGGTAGGTATGGTGGACACTTTGGCAATATTTAGTTTAAGGGAGTTGGAAACTTGAGTAAAACATACTCAGTGTAAGTGAAGGCTAGCAACAGTAAGGGAGCGACAAACGAGAGAGCAATAATGGCCATAATCATGCAGAGCGACAAAACATCATTGATCAAAGCATAAAGTGATACTACAAGTTGAAAACTAAAGGATCATAAAGGCTATGGTGACTTGGAATAGTCATAACATGGTGTGAGCATGTGCCAAGTCAACCCAAATAAACCATCAAAGGAGAATACCACTATACTATGCTTGAATATGCTAAAACAACGCATGATTCATCCAAGGCACATTAAGCAATCTCAATTGTTTATCAAGTCATGCTACAGCAAAGAATACTAAGCATAAAGCCAAAACAATATCAAACATGGCATGACAAAGCATAGGCCACAGTCAAAACAAGCTCTCTTTACCACTTAAGCTTCCTACTCTTTTCCAATCCAAACCAAACTATTTGAACACCAATGTATGAAAGAAGAGGTCCAACCAATTTATTCAGAAAACTAAGCAAACCAAGCAAACGAAAACCAAAACGAAAAACGAACAAGAAGACGCTCCAAGAATAACACAACTGTGCATGAAACAATAAAAATGAAGCGTTTGGAAAAAACCTGGGATTTTTATTGATGAAGAAGGGGATGCCTTGGGCATCCCCAAGATTTGACGCTTGTACTTCTTGGATATTTCTTGGGGTGACACGCTTGGCATCCCCAAGCTTGAGCTTTAGTCCATCCTTCATCTCATTACCCATTCCTTCCATACACCTGAAAATTTTCCTTCATACAAAACTTCACACAATCTTTATTAGGAACATTAGTGCACTCAAGATAATAAGTCTTAAGGTTCAGTTCCAACACCAATAAACTTCCATAAGAACACTAGCTACTGAAGCACTTCCCTCAAAAAGCTCAATACCCCAAAAGAACTCAAAAAGGAACCAACAAGAAGCAAATGCAGAAAATGGCAGAAATCTGTCAAAACAAAACAGCAGGTAAAGACAAATTTTTTCGAAGACCTTTTGTTGCTCAAATCAAAAAGTTTTGAACTAACGAAAGTTAGATAACAACCTGGGGCAGAAGAACAAAAAATGACTGCTCAATCCGACATACAGAGCTCTCTCACAAATGTTTACGGTGAAGCACAAAAATCTGTTTCAGGACAGCAACTTTCTCAATCATTACTTCTCTCTCATTAGAGGTTACTCTTGGCACAAAAGCAAATAAAAAGTCTAAGGAGCGGTTATTACTGAAGTAATAACTTCCAAGACTCATATAAAAATTTTGTTTTATCTCCCAATAAGTACTTTTCTTTAACGCCTTTAAGTTAGGCATAAGGAAAAACTAAAATGGATAAAATAGAAATAAGCGGAGATAATCATGGTGAAAACATTGTTTTGTTCAAGGAAATCCTTTTTTAACAAGGTTGATCAGGTCTTGTTACCAAAACAATTTAATATGATACAAAACTTTGTATTCCACTAATGATTATGTTACCTCAACCTTGATAGCAATGGTCCCAATCATAATAGTTTCAAAATTTTCTCTTGGTATGGGACAATATATTTCTCCAACTTGAATGCCCTCAACATGTTCAATTGAATTCAAACCATAAGTCCTTTCAATCTTCTTGGGGAATAGACAGTATGTTCCTTGTCATTAACATTGAAGGTCACCTTCCCTTGATTACAATTAATAACAACTCCTGCAGTATTTAAGAAAATGTCTCCCAAGAATAATAGACATATTATCATCTTCAGGCATAATAGTTTGAGAGGATGCTCTCATAAGAAATAGGAGTTGAAGTAAAAGAGAGCATCAAGAAGCAAATTCAAAACACATTTAAGTCTAACCCACTTCCTCTGCATAGGAATCGTGTATGCAAATAAATTTGCAAAGAACACAGTGATAGACATAGGAACATAAAACAAGAGTAACTTCAAAACTTTCAGCACATAGAGAGGTGTTTCAATACCATGAAAACTTCTACAACCATATTTTCCTCTCTCATGATAATTTTCAGTAGCCTCATGAATAAACTCAACAATATAACTATCACATAAAGCATGATCTTCATGATCTACAAGCACTAGAGCTTTATCATAAACATCTTCAAAAGAATCCTCAGGAACATAACATTCATCCACCTTTAGTAAGCATGGAGGACAATCAAATAATGTAAGGGATAAAGAGTTACTCTCATTAGAAGGTAGGCATGGGTAGCTAATCCATTCTTCCTCCTTTTGTTCATCACTCTTCTCCTCTTTTTCATCTAATGAGATTTCAGGTTCATCAATTTCTTCTTCCATAGGATCCTGCAAGGCATTAGTTTCTTCCATTTGTGGAAAGCATCTAAAATATTCAAGAATATAGCCATTTTCATCCTTGTAATTATCAAAGCAAAATTTAAGTATACCATAAACCTCATATTTGTAAGGTGAATCATAAATATTTTCAAGCAAACTAGCAAGTTCAAAAGCACCCTTCCAAGCAATAAATTCTTCAATTTGCTCCGCATCATAAAAGTCATAAATTCCTTTAGCATAGGAAGATATGGTATCATTATCATTATACTCACATTGAAAAGGGAGGTGTTTATACCTCTTTCTGCAACAAGACTCATCACAGCAATAAGTAACATTATAAGTAGAGCACACGTTTCTAGCAATGGTATACAATCTATCAATTTGTTCCCATAAGTGTTTCCCTTTTTGTGACAAGCGGTGTTCCTTATAATAATATTTTTGATCTTCCGTGAACCCACCTTGCCAATAAGCTTCAGTTTCAAAGAAACCAACCATTGACAACAAGCATGATAAGGCAAGGCAATAACAGACCAACGAAAATAACAACTAGAGTAGGAACTAATTTTTTTTTGTATTTTTGATAAAGAAACAAGCAAACAAGGAGAAAATAAACTTAACTTGAACAATAGTGAATCCAAGTGGACTTGGTAAATAAAGCTATGCTCCCCAGCAACGGCGCCAGAAAATAGTCTTGATGACCCACAAGTATAGGGGGTGTATCGCAGTATTTTTGAGGGAAGTGAAACCCAATTTATTGATTCGACACAAGGGGAGCCAAAGAATATTTATAAGCCTTAACAACTGAATTGTCAATTCAGCTGCACCTGGAAACAATCTTGCTCACAGCAGTTTATCAGTAGCAACAGTTTTGTAGTAGGAATAGTAAAGTAACAGCAGTAGTAAAGCAAAGACAGTAGTAACAAAAGCAGTAAACAGTGGGATTCGATTGTGGTAGGCATAGGGATGGATGGACGGGCGTTGCATGGACAAGACAATTCACATAATAATCAGAACATAGGGCAATTGCAGATAAATAAGATAAAGCATCCAAGTACTAGACAATCCTAGGCATGTGTTCCATATATAGTCATACGTGCTCGCAATGAGAACTTGCACAACATCTTTTGTCCTGCCAGCCCGTTTGCAGCGGGGCCTCTAGGGAACTACTGGCAATTAAGGTGCTCATTTTAATAGAGCACCAGAGCAAAGCATTAACACTCCGTGAACACATGTGATCCTCACATCAAAGCCATTCCCTTCCGGTTATCCCGATTTCTGTCACTTCGGGGACATAGGTTTCGGACAACAACGTGTGTATACAACTTGTAGATAAGACCAGAAACAATACTATCATAATGAATCAATAACATGTTCAGATCTGAAATCATGGCACTCGGGCCTTAGTGACAAGCATTAAGCACAACAAGTCGCAACAAAGTCATAAAGCACTAATAAAAGATACTAGGCACCATGCCCTAACAATCTGATGCCATTACATAAACAATCTCATCCAATCCCTACCATCCCCATAGCCTACAGCGGGGGATTACTCACTCATAGATGGGGGAAACATGGATGGTCGATGGAGATGATGGTGGAGATCGATGGAGATGGCTCCGGGGGCACTTCCCCGTCCCGGCAGGGTGCCGGAACAGAGACTTTCTGTCCCCCGAATCTCCCCTTCGGTGGTGGCGGTGCTGAGAACTTTTTGGAAAACGTCAAACCCCGGAGTTTTTAGGTCAAGGCTTCTTATAGGCGAAGAGGGAGACCGAGGGGGTGCTTGGGGCCACCACACCATGCCTGGCGGCCAGGCCTGTGGCCTTGGGGGTGTGGCCAGCCACTGGCCCTCCTCTGTCTCGTATTCTGGCTCCTGGAGTCTTCTGGAAAAATAGGCACTTTGGCTTTTGTCGCGTCCAATTCCGAGAATATTCATTTTCTGACTTTCCTGGAACCAAAAACAGCGGAAAACAGGCAGCTGACACTGTGGCACCTGTTAATAGGTTAGTCCAAGAAATCATATGAAAAGTACTCCAAAGTGTGGACAAAACACAAGAAAGTGAATAAAACCAAGCATGGAGCATCAAAAATTATAGATACATTTGCAATGTATCACACCGTCATGAACATCCACGCTGACACCATGGTCATCACGAGGAGCCTCCTCCACCACATCAATACATGGAGCGTCAAATTGTACATGTTGAGCGATGCCCACCACGTCATGAGTCTTAAGACCATGATCTTCACCGTGAGGCCCAAGTGCCAAACCCACAACACCAACCGAGGAACAAGCCTCCTCTTCGTAACAATCGCATCAAGAGGCTTCACATCCTCAACACCCTCGTGAGTCCCAAGCGCCTCAACCTCGTCATCAACTGCGCCACGAGCAAGAGCAAGCTCCTCCACAACATCGTGACACTCGAGTTCCACCTCCCCAAAATGAGGCTCCTCCACCGCAAGGTCACCAAGCTCGTCGTAATGATTGCATGGAAGATGAAGACCGTCACCATCATGGCAACTGTTGGGTTCGCAGCATACAAGACAAAAAATTCCTACGATGGGAACTGATGGCTCAATGCATGGCGCCCAGAAAATTGCTTGATGGCTCAATGCACGGCGCCCAGAAAAATGCTTGATGGCGGTGTTGATGTAGAGCCCGTTGGGAACCCCAAGAGGAAGGTATGATGAGAACAGCAGCAAGTTTCCCTCAGTTATGAAACCAAGGTTTAATCGAACCAGTAGGAGCAAGGAAACACCCCAAAGGTGTTACTAGCTGAGCTTTGGCAGGACGCACTACCGGTGCTAGTAGCAACATGGAGACCTGCACAACACAACCACAGAACTTTGTCCCCAACTTGCGATGAGGTTGTCAATCTCACTTTGTTTTGCGGAAAACAAAGGATTAAACGTATCGAATGGAAAGAAGTAATAGTTTGCAGAAAGTAAACACAAAGAAGTAAACAGGTGTAGATTATATGTAAAGAAAAAGGACCGGGATCCATAGTTCACTAGAGGTGGCTCTCCTTAAGATAGATAACATGCTGGGTGAACAAATTACAGCGGGGCAATTGACAAACACCGAGAAAGCAATACATGCATATACTAATCATCTTGACTCCTTTGAGACTTGATTGAGCATTACATAGACCGCCATCCAACTCCATCTATGACTAATAATCCACCTTCAGGTTATCATCCGAACCCCCTCCAATATTAAGTTGCAAGCAACAAATTATTGCTTTACGAACTGCGTCTAAAGTAAACAATACGATTGTTCTATGAACAAAGGATTGTTGTTTTCTCCCTAGTAGCAACAGCACATCTAGTACCTTAGAGATTTCTGTCACTTCCCCAGATTACCAGAGGCATGAACCCACTATCAAGCATAAATACTAACTCTTGGAGTTGCTAGCATCTACTTGGCCAAGATAGCTACTAACAACGGAAAGCATGCAAGATCACAAATAACAAAGACATGATATAATCAATAATCAATCTGAAATAGCATCTCAATATCCATCGGATCCCCGCAAACACAACATGCAGAATTACAAATAGATGATCTTGATCATGAACGGAGCTCACAAGATCTAAACATGAAAGCACAAAGGAGGAGAACCAGCCATCTAGCTACTACATGGATACGTAGTCCAAGGATGAACTACTCACGCATCACACCGGAGGCTTGAATGGTGATGAAGAAGGCCTCCAGGGTGAATTCCCCTCTCCGGTAGGGTGCCGAAAAGAGCTTAAGATCCCTCCCGATCTAGGGATGGAGATGACGGCGGCTACCGACTCTTTCATGGATTTTTGATCGGGTACTTAGGGTTTTCGTCTCGAGGGCAATATATAGGCAGAAGGAGAGGCCGAGGGGGTGCCGGGAGCGGCCACACCACCCCAGCACGCGGGCCAGGCTGCCGCACGCCAGGTTGTGGTGCCCCCCTGGCCCCTCTCCGTCTCGTATTCTGGCACTTGATGACATCCAGAAAAATAGGCACTTTGGCTTTTGTCCCGTCCAATTCTGAGAATATTCATTTTCAGACTTTCCTGGAACCAAAAACAGCAGAAAACAGGAAGCTGGCATAGTGGCTCTTGTTAATAGGTTAGTCCAAGAAATCATATGAAAAGTACTCCAAAGTTGGAACAAAACACAAGAAAGTGGATAAAACCAAGCATGGAACATCAAAAATTATAGACACATTTGCAATGTATCAACATCCCCAAGCTTAACTCATGCTCGACCTCGAGTAGGTAAGTGATAAAAAGAAAGAATAATTTTTTAGGTGACATACACCATCAACGACTTGATCAAGGTATTTGCAAAACATTCAAAGTTGGGATCATAGTACTTCAATCATAGCATGAAAGACAAAGTTCTAGCAATAAGCAAAGAAACTATGATGCAACATGAAAAGGCAGAAACAAAAGATTCATGAATAACAATGCTTTGCAAGTCGTTTGTTTGTTTCACATAAAGAAAACATAGCATAATAGTATTCAGCTTGTCCCTCAATAGAGTAGCAAATATAAATGCATAGGACACCTTCAAAGTTCATAAGAGTGACTAGATACAATAGTTTAAAACAAGAATATCAAAGTATGCATCAATCAACTAGTCTTGGGACAATGCACATAGAACTAAGAATGGCCACTATGCTCTCAAAGTAGGTGCATAAAGATAGAAGGTGGAGACTCAATGTAATGGTGGAAGAAAATCCTTTGTAAAAGGAAATAGGGATTCAAGTCTCATAAAGAGCTTCCAAAAATTATGGTACTTATAGCTTTCAGCTCTCATTGCCCCTATCATAAGCATCTTGAAGTGATTAAGGTTAAAGTGACATAACTAAGAGGATATGCTTGACAAGTTATAAACCGAAATCTCATGCCCCTTACTTACGAAGACCGATCCTCATGCTACTCAACTTCAATCACGAGTAAGCTCTTGTCATTGTAAGTAAATGTGTATCATTAAGAACCGCCAATGGAGTACCCCTTGCACATGATACGGGATTTTTCCCATAATCAAAATGACAAGGCGAGCAAACATTGAGAATCTCAGCGATCTTTTTATTTTCTATTTGCATAGGTTTTTATTGAGGATGCTTCATAGAGTGCTCATTATGGTGATGCTGCAAGTTTCCACCATGATTAGGCATGGATTAGGCTAGCGGCCCAGGCGTTTCTCTAACACAAATACAAACTCCATGATCTTACAAGTTCCACTTTTATTTCACACCACCGGGATCCGTAAGCAAAAGAACATGATATCAACGGGGTACAAAGTACAAGTGCAATGTTGAAAGCGTTCCCCATGGTACATGGTTCTGCTAATTTCAACTTATAAATTGCAAGCATATACGCAACAAAGAAGGACCTAGTGGTTCAAGTTTATTAGATGCAAAAAAGTAAAGTGTGCCATCAAGTTCGTGAGAGCTTTAATCACCAGTTTTATTATAACAAGTTTAATTTGGAAGGTAAACAAAAGCATGAATATACTTGGAATAGCATAAGCTAGTAGGTAGGTATGGTGGACTCTTTGGAATGACTTGGTTTAGGGAGTTGGATGCGTGAGTGGAACTCATACTTGGTTGTGGAGGCTAGCAAAAGACTGGGAGCAACAAACTAAGAGAGCAATAATGGCTATAATCATGCAGAGCGACAAAACATCATTGATCGAAGCATAAAGTGATACTACAAGTTCAAAACTAAAGGATCATAAATGCTATGGTGACTTGGGATAGTCATAACATGGTGTGAGCATGCGCCAAGTCAACCCAAATAAAGCATCAAGGGAGAATACCACTATACTATGCTTTAATATGCTAAAACAACGCATGATTTATCCAAGGCACATTAAGCAATCTCAATTGTTTATAACAAGTCATGCTATAGCAAAGAATACTAAGCATAAAGCCAAAACAATATCAAGCATGGCATGACAGAGCATAGGCCACAGTCAAAAACAAGCTCTTTTTACCACATAAGCATGAACTTTCCTACTCTCTTCCAAACCAAACCAAACTATTTGCAAACCAATGTATGAAAGAGGGGGTCCAACCAATTTATTCATAAAACTAATCCAAAAAAAGCAAACCAAAACCAAAACAAAAACGAAAAAGAAGACGCTCCAAGAAAAACACAATTGTGCATGAAACAATAAAAATGAAGTGTTTGAAAGAAACTTGGGATTTTTATTGATGAAGAAAGGGGTGCCTTGGGCATCCCCAAACTTTGACGCTTGTACTTCTTGGATATTTCTTGGGGTGACACGCATGGCATCCCCAAGCTTGAGATTTAGTCCATTCTTCATATCATTACTCATTCCTTCCATACACCTGAAATTTTTCCTTCATACAAAACTTCACACAATCTTTATTAGCAACATTAGTGCACTTAAGATAAATAAGTCTTAAGGTTAAGTTATAACACCAAATAAACTTCCATTAGAACACTAGATACTGTAGCACTTCCCTAAAAAACTCAATTCCCCAAAAGAACTTAAAAATGAACCAACAAGAAGGAAATGCAGAAAATGAGAGAAATCTGTCAAAACAGACCAGCAGGTAAAGACGATTTTTTTTGAAGACCTTCTGTTGCTCAAATCAAAAAGTTTTGAACTAACAAACGTTATATAACAACCTGGGGCAGAAGCACAAAACATTACAGCTCAATCTGACATACAGAGCTCTCTCACGAATTTGTACGGTGAAGCACAAAAATCTGTTTTGGGACAGCAACTTTCCCAATCATTACTTCTCTCTCATTAGAGGTTACTCTTGGCACAAAAAGCAAATCAAAAGGATAAAGAGAGGTTATTACAGAGGTAATAACTTCCAAGACTCATCTAAAACTTTTGGGTTATCTCCCAATAAGTACTTTTCTTTAACGCCTTTAAGTTAGGCATAAGAAGCAAAGAAAGTATCAAGTGTTCTCAAATGAAGAAGCATTAAGATTAATACCAGAAATATCTTCAACAAGGCAAGGTATATCATTCAAATAAGTTCTAGAGGATCCTCTCTCAATGCTCTTAGGTTCACTATTCTCATCAAAAGGGTTTGCAGGAACAATCCAATCAAGATTCTTTTCTATGGCATCATGTATTGCTATTAGTTTAAAGGGTGTTGGTATCTTAGGTTCCTCCCCATTAGGTTCGGTTTTGTTCATCTTTTCTCGTGTACCAACAACATCTACACATCAGCCTAGCATATTGAAACATTCAAAGACTTTCCTAGCTTCCTTGGCAACATCATAGAACTCCTTTAACAAAGTTTCTAAAATGAAATCCCTCTTTTCAGGATCCTCATTTTTCTTTAAGCTTAAGAAACATTACTTGCATTAAGGGGTTGAGGTTAACAAATCTAGCTTCTAACATGAATTAAAGAAGCTGCAGCAATCTCATAGTTTGAAGCAAGTTCTATGTAACATCCCAATTTCTGCAACCCTGATTTTTTGTCCAGAATGCAAAAATTAGGGGGAATAAAAACTTTTTCTTGTTGAGTGTTGAAGTGTTTGCTTGTTGTTTGGATATGCTTGTGCATATGAATGAGTATTAGATGATATACTCCTTACCTCAACACTAGTTGTCAAAAAGCTATTTAACAAAACTATCCTGGCTCACTTAAAATACTCTCAAATGTTCCGGCATTTCAAAACCTGAGCCAACAAACCTCTGCAAACCAACTATTTTTAGTATCTTCTATTGATCAAACTATGGAGAGCTATATAACATAATCTCCTTATGTTTTCAAGACAGAACCCTCTACTACTCTCACCTCTAGATTTGACAAAACCTTTTTGTAAGCTTTTGAATTCTACTCTTGGTAGAGATACCAAGGACCTTACCTTGTTCAACCTCCAACCTATTTCAAAATACCCATCCTTACCTCAAGCTAAGCTTGGTGGTAACCCCCAGTAGTAGTTGATTTGTTTGTAAGATGAGTTGCCTTGATCGGCTGTTGGAATTGTCATCTTAGGAGATAGTATGAGCTACTCTAGGAGCTCATCACAAGGATCAAGATGTCTCCTAATCATCCCACCTTAAGCAAGATTACAAGAAGGACCTAATCCCTAGATATTAGGAGAGCATCTAAAACCCTTAACCAGATCAATTTTGAAGATATCCCTTCTGAAATTTTCAAGTCAATGGAGACCAATATCAAGCAAGGATACTTTCTACTCAATCTACACTTCAACATCATTCACTTTGGTAGATATCAGGCAAGATAATAACTTTTCCAAGTCAATGAAGACCAATATCAGGCAAGATAATAACTTTTCCAAGTCAATGAAGACCAATATCAGGCAAGATAATAACTTTTCCTGCAAATCTGGTCAACATGCCTACTTTGGTAGAAGCTCACACCACCATCCAACCTTCTATGGACCAACTCTTTGCATGGTTGTGTTCTACTCATATAGGTATCTCATTATCTACTTCACTTGTTCCAATTGGATGTTTGTGCTACTCAACCCCACAAGGTTTGGAAGGCTAGTTGATAATCTGCTTTGGCATGCTTATTTTATTCAAAGTTTGAAAGCTTGTCTTGCTGAGCTGAAGCAGGATCAAGCTCAAACCTCTGTACATGTTGACATACATCACTTGGTATATCCATCCATCTATCCCATGCCCCAAGGGGAGACCTGAGCTCCAAGATCCAACAAGGTTTTGGTGGCATGAAACCACCTCCCCTCGCCCACAGCATCCTCCCTCTGGTTTCCACCTCCATCCATTCCCTCTCCATGGAACAAGTCCACTCTAGACCACTTCCTCTTTGGTTAAAAAGGCGAGAGGCTCTCACCCCTGCCCCTGCTTCCTCATTTGCCTCCTATCCCTCTACCTCACCTTCCCCAGGCAACCCTCCTTCTCCCCTGCCCTGTCCTGCACGAGAGGAGAGAAGGAAGGCCATTCGGCCATTGTCAAACCCAAGCTCGAGGTCGCCTTCTCCCTGCTTACCCTCTGTTGCATGTGTCCTATTTGAGCTTCTACCCCTCTGAGCTACCTCCCTGTGCTCTCTCTCTGCTGCAGGAATGCTGGAAGTCACCGTCGCCGTCATGCCCGAGAGAAGCTTCTCTCCGGCGAGCCCGGCCTCCCTGAGCCTATGCAGCCCTACCGAATCCCTCCTGGCGTCTCCCGGGACCTCTACATCCTCCCAGGAACCTCACCGTCGGCATGCATACCATCCCTATCCGACGCCGACGAGCCCCGACGCGAGCCCCACGGGCGTGGTCGTGTGAGCTGCCATTTCCATGCGGACACCCCCTCTGTTGCACCTCGTCGGACTCGCCATCGACTCCTCCGTCGTCCCGTCCCCTCCCCTTCGCCAACCATGGCCCCAGGTAAGCTCCCCGCCGCCGCCTGAGCCTCCCTAGGGATTCGCCTCGTCACCCTTGGAACAGAGGAGGATGACAATGCCCTGTCGTCGATCCCGTTTAGATCCAACGGTGGAGAACCCCCAATACCTCTTCGCCCCTCCACCCGCTGACGCCTGGGCTCTGTTGCCAGGGATTTGAATCCCGCCCCACCCGTGTCGGCAGCCGATGGGCCGGCCCAGCACTGTACTCCCGCGGTCTTGTCAGATCCGGCCCAGTATCTCTGTCCTTTTCTTTTTAGTAAATCCAAATCCAGTTTCTGCAAAATACCCCCTTGGATTAAATAGTTTTGAAAATGGAAAATTGGGTATTTTGTCCAAATAGAATTTTTATCACGATCATGTTTGTTTTGTACAACATGCAGAACTGTTCTTTTGCCAAAAGTAATTTTCATTACTTATTGGCAATTACTCTACAAAAAGGTATCCTTAACACTAAATTAATTCCTCAGGGAGTTGTACATACCCAATTGGGATGAATCAAAGTTACCCTAGAAGATAATTTATTGAGCCTTGGATGTTTTTCTATGAATAAAACTATTCTGTGCATGGTTTATTCACCCCTCAATTCACCACAGTAGCTCTGCAACCCCAAACATGTTGATTCCAATTTCTACAGAAAGGTATTCTAAATACCTATGAGGTGTCCTTGGATTCACCTCAAAATCTTCTATAGATTAAATTTGGTGAAAAAGACAAAATGTCTACAGAACTGCCTTTGGGGATTTCCTGAGGGCATTCTGTTAATTATTTTGGCATGATTCCAACTCTCAGTGAACAACTACAGCAAACCCTACTGAAAATTCCAAGGAAATAATTTTTGGAGCTCCAGAACTTTTCTGGTAAATTATTTCCTAAAACTAGAGCCCTTATCACTAGAAAACTCATAGGAAATTAAAGAAAAGTGGTAAAATAGTGAAACTACTTTTGTTGGTTTCATCTTATCAATACCTATCTGTTGGTATCATGTTTTTACAATGGTATCATACAGAATATGGTCTTGCTCCAAAATCCATCTCTTAGGTAGTTTCTAGACTATAAATCCTAAGGCATTTTCAATCTCCTATTTCCAACCTTCTCAAAACCCTCTGAATCTTAATATGGCATTATTAAAGTGCTTGCTGTATGTATTGTTGCTTGTATGCCTTGTGTTGATTGTGGCTTGGTTTGCTTGTATGTGCTGTCTGGACGATGATAGTTACGATGAAATCGGAGAGCGGAAGAAGTGGTATTTATTACTAATATTGGTATTCTGGAGTATCTAAAGATGAAGTCCAGGGAAAATTATGCCATATTGCTGATCACAGGCAAGCCACCTTCTTGCTCATAAGCCTTGTCCTACTGTTTTACTTATGCATGTTTTATCAACTACTTATTAAAACTGCATTGTTTTGCTATATATTAATGTATATATATATGGTAATGGTTTGGCTCCTCCAAACTATTACACTAGGTACTACTAAGTACAACCCCCTTGGTGATACCTATTTGCCTGTACTGGAATAGATGGTGTATTACACCCTACCCCTTGGAGACCCTGTTTTAGCCGAAGCAAAAACTAGCGGATGGGAAGAGCCTAGAAAAAGTTTTACCAAAAGTTTTATGATAAAAACCTTGGCGAGGTGGGACCTCCCAAGAGATGTTGAGAAAGAAAAAGGTTTTGTTTTATAAATACTGGAGGAAAATCGGAGGAAAAAGGTTTACGAAAACGCACCTGGTTCTCTGCAGTTTTGCTAGAACAATTAACCCGTGCAACCACATTACTCTGGTATGGGACAGGTCTGGATTTGAAGTTTGTCCATTCTGGTATGAGCTGCCTCGCAACAACTACAGGGGATCGGGGATCCCTGGAGGGTGGGCCTTCTCCGATAAAGGTGGGACCTGGAGAAGGAACAAAGGGTCGGCAGGCCTCCACGCGTTACTATGAGCCCCTCATTGAAAGTGCACACTCGAGAAGTGGAAAAAGCGCTCTGATTGGTCCTCGCCCAACATCCTGGTTTTGAGGGGATTAACACTCATAGGGTAGGCACTTATATTGGAGTGGGCATCCGGAGAGTCTTGATCGGTTACTCGACCCACGATCGGTGAAGATCAGGGTAGAGTACCCGGATGGTGTGGGTAAAGTGTACAACCTCTGCAGAGTGTAAATCTATTCGAATAGCGGCGTCCGTAGTCATGGACGGTTGGGAAGGTTGCTGTAGAGCGGTGCTGGTTTTGTTTTCAAAAATGATTTCAGAAAGGAAATGTTTTGACCATGGGATGGTCGGGAAGGATACCTTCTTTGACCATGGGATGGTCAGAGAGGTATGGAAGGAGTATGGTCGTGGGATGACCTGAAAACAGGAACAAATGGGTGACCCAGTCCTGGTGTTTTCCAAAAACTTTTCAAAATGGTTTCCAAAATGATTTACAAAAGTTTTCAACAAAGATATGTAGATGCTATATCTACAAGAGAAGTTATTTAGAAAAGAACCCCTGTTGGATCCCTCCTATTACCACAGCCAAAATGCATATCCTCTTGTTATTACTATTAAGTTAAGGTGGTTTGCGAGTACATTCAATGTACTCATTGGCATTGTCCCTGGCTATTAACTTGGTCAGATATCGATAAGGAGGTGAAGTGGACGACTATGCGAGCTAGGACGTTCTCCCAATCAGTTGTCTGTAGGTTAAGGCATGGCTCGGGCTCTACGCTTGATGATGATACGCCGATGTTATTGATGTAGCCAATTATGTAAGTCTTGTAATTCGGTATATTCTCGGATGTTGTAATGATACTTGTCGGGTATGTGCCACGGCTAACTGATCATGGGATCGTGGTTGTATGCATAATAGGGATTCATGGAGGATTAATCCGGAGGCCCCATAGACTTGGTATCAGAGCCATCCTGACTGTAGGAGACCCTTAGCTAGCATGGTCGCTAGACAGGAACCTTACTTTGACCGACTTTCGAAAACTAGTTTCCCAATGAGTTTCAAAAAGTTCTACTTCTTCTCTTACTCTAAGTCAAAGCTTTTGAAAAATGGTTTCCTCTAGCTCTCGTCCAAAACTTCAAACTATGGATTTTAAATAACTAGGATCTAGAACCCGGTGAAGATAATGAGAACAAGGTGAAGAGGAGCAACTACCAGCAAACACAAGGAGACTACAATATCGCCCTACCCGCGGAATCCTTACAATCAGAAGACATCGGGTGTTGCACTATCAAGAAGCGTCCAGGATATGGTGAAGGCTTCATCTGCAAGATAGTGACTCCGACCTGAAGAAAGACGGTATCTAGGGTCAATAGTCCTAAGAATAGGATTCCCCTACATCGCGAGTAGTTAACTCCTTAGTCCCTAGCGTTGACCGTGTTTGCTTGCCTAAGTGCATCTGGTGTTGCTTGATGTGTGTTGTTTGCCGAGGACATTGTGAGCCCCTCGCTCTATTCGCCTTGTTTGTATGTTCTAGTTTGCCATGACCTCCCTAAAAGTGTGACTCAAGGAGCGATAACCCACCTAGTAACTCAGGAAAACCCTGTGTAGATGTCGGTAATGAGACCCTAACTAACCTCGAGAGTATACGAGAGGAAAAGAATCGCAAGACCCAGGAGTTCGACATCATCCAGACAAAATCTACTCGAAGATTTCACCTTAGCAGGACGGCATGCCTCGTCAAACTCACCTTGCAAGACTCGTCAATAGCACCACACTCCCTTATTCCTCGATATATTAAAGCAAGAATCCCGTTGAAGCCGGAAGCCAACCACCAAAGGATCCTCAATATCCACAGGAAACCACCTGATAAGTCAACCAAGACAAGAAGTGAATACCTAACTACACCGACCACCGGTAAATCCCACTTTCCAACTACCGCAAGAAGCCATCTGTTCTGGTCAATCCCACCCAAATCAACAGGAAGTTCCTCCTCGAAAGACCAGAATTCTCCAACATCCTGAAGACAAGACTGCTTGAAGGCGACGGGTCTACTTCACCACCAAGCAGAGGAAACATCATTAAGTCTGAATAAGGATAAACTCTCCGAAGATGAATGTCCCTAACCTAACTCTAGAAGGCTTTGTTAGGAAACCAGCCCCGCCAAGGTTGATAAAATAAGGCGTCACCCGAAGACCCCAGCTCAAGACTCCGGGAAGATACAGCCTCCCGCTAGCAGCAAGTCAGCACTCCAAGACAGAAGATCTGCGCCTTTTGTGATGAACCTTAGTGAAGCTCTAAGGTGGAAAGACTGCGTCTTTCCACTCCAATCTTCAGAAGACCTCCAGAATTGATCGCCTTCTCTCCAAACAACAACCTGGGAGTTATCAGAGGAGAAACTAACTGAAGATCCTACCAAGTCTCTCTGCCGTTTTAGTTGAAGACCCACCAGAAGAGCCACAGGATTGCTAAATGCTCAGTTCCAATCACTTCGAAGACGTGAGACTCCAACAGCTCCAACAGGCTAAGTACGAGTAAGACACCTAGTATCAACCCGACTCAAAATCCCCTAACCTTGCTTCTCCGGAATCTCGGGTCGAGATTCTTTTAAGGGGGAAAGATCTGTAACATCCCAATTTCTACAACCCTAATTAGTTGTCTAGAATGCAAAAATCAGGGGGAATAAAAACTTTTTCTTGTTGAGTGCTGAAGTGTTTGCTTGTTGTTTGGATATGCTTATGCATATGAATGAGTATTAGATGATATACTCCTTACCTCAACACTAGTTGTCAAAAAGCTATTTAACAAAACTATCCTAGCTCACTTAACATACCCTCAAATGTTCTGGCATTTCAAAATCTGAGCCAAGAAGCCTCTGCAAACCAACTATTTTAGTAGCTTCTATTGATCAAACTATGGAGAGCTATATAACATAATCTCCTTATGTTTTCAAGACAGAACGCTCTATTACTCTCACCTATAGATTTAACAAAACCTTTTTGTAAGCTTTTGAATTCTACTCTTGGTAGAGATACCAAGGACCTTACCTTGTTCAACCTCCAACCTATTTCAAAATACCCATCCTTACCTCAAGCTAAGCTTGGTGGTAACCCCCAGTAGTAGTTGATTTGTTTGTAAGATGAGCTGCCTTGATCGGCTGTTGGAATTGTCTGCTTAGGATATAGTATGAGCTACTCTAGGAGCTCATCACTAGGATCAAGATATCTCCCAATCATCCCACCTTAAGCAAGATTACAATCAGGACATAATCCATAGATATTTGGAGAGCATCTAAAACCCTTAACCTGATCAATTCTGAAGATATCCCTTCTGAAATTTCCAAGACAATGAAGACCAATATCAAGTAAGGATACTTTCTATTCAATCTACACTTCAACATCATTCACTTGATGATGATTTGGTACCTTGCAACCCATAAAAATCATCTCCACCGACATTCTAGCCAAAAACCCTAAATCTGCCAAATTTGGCTAAGTCTGGAAATCTGTTTCCAACATCATCTTTTTGAATGCCTCCTTTTCTCATCCCTTGTGAATTTTTGGAAATTCATCTGAACCATCTTGTTAACCATCCTAAGGACTACCAAGGCTTACTCTTTAACTTGGTTAGATCACCTCCCAACCCACTTGTTCTTGATGGTTTTGCAGGCAAGATAATAACTTTTCCTGCAAATCTACTCAACATGCCTACTTTGGTAAAAGCTCACACCACCATCCAACCTTTTATGGACCAACTCTTTGAATGGTTGTGTTATACTCATATAGGTATATAATTATCTACTTCACTTGTTCCAATTGGATCTTTGTGCTACTCAAAACCACAAGGTTTGGAAGGCTAGTTGATAATCTGCTTTGGCAGGCTTATTTTATTCAAAGTTTCAAAGCTTGTCTTGATGAGATCAAGCAAGATCAAGATCAAACCTCTGTACATGTTGACGTACATCACTTGGTCTATCCATCCATCTATCCCATGCCCCAAGGGGAGACCTGAGCTCCAAGATCCAACAAGGTTTTGGTGGCATGAAAACCATCTTACCCAAGATCCTTAAATCTCTAGTTTTCACCAGAATCAACTTGGATTCTCCAATACCAAGGTTGCAAGTGCTTGCTACACCTTGTCTACATCATCTACCTTGATCATCAAGATTTATCAAATATCATCCATAATTATTTTGACTCCAAAATCAATTCAATTCTTTAATAGACAAATTCTTCAAAACCTCTTCCATAAGGGAAAGTTTGGATTTTTCCAAAACACTTCCCCAACTTTTGGGTCAATTGAGTCCTATATATCAGACCCTATCATCCCACTTCAGAAATAAATATTTTTGAAGAGCTTTATTATTTCTTTTTGCCCATTTTCTTGAATGGCTGAAACAAGAAATAATTCCATAAAAATATTCTCCCACCTCAATAAATCTTGGGAAAATTCCCTTAAATGTGTATTAACATTTGGGACCATCTCAAACCAAAAACCAACCTTGCCCAATGTGAAATTTTCCAATGATCTTCTATAAACTATTTCTGCACTATTTGATTAATTGTTATAAAGTGCATATAAAATTCTCTGAAAAATCCCAAATAATTCCTGGAGATATCCCTTGACCTCATCTACCCACCAGTACCATTTGCCCATCTTGTCCAATGCAAGTGTTTAGACTTTCTTCATAGCCCTCCATTTGGTCAAAATTGCCAAGGAGACAAATCCACAAATCAAAAACCCCCAAAACCTTACCAACCTGGTCAAGCAAGCTTCCCTAGCATAGCTCACACCCTTCTGGTCGTGTGCACTGTAGCTGCACTGTAGCCCACCCTCTCCCTTGTCTTCTAGCCCTTGTTGCTAGTAGGAGAGAGAAGGACAAGCACCACATGCCCTTGCATTCAAGCTTGCCACAACAGCAACCCTCTCTCTGACCTGCACACCACCAGAAACCACCTACCCTTGCCCACAGCATCCTCCCTCTGGTTTCCACCTCCATCCATGCCCTCTCCATGGAACAAGTCCACTCTAGACCACTTCCTCTTTGGTTAAAAAGGCGAGAGGCTCTCACCCCTGCCCCTGCTTCCTCATTTGCCTCATATCCCTCTACCTCACCTCCCCCAGGTAACCCTCTTTCTCCCCTTCTCTGTCCTGCACGAGAGGAGAGAAGGAAGGCCATTCGGCCATTGCCAAACCCAAGCTCGAGGTCGCCTTCTCCCTGCTTACCCTCTGTTGCATGTGTCCTATTTGAGCTTCTACCCCTCTGATCTACCTCCCTGTGCTCTCTCTTTGCTGCAGGAACGCTGGAAGTCACTGTCGCTGTCATGCCTGAGAGAAGCTTCTCTCCGGCGAGCCCGGCCTCCCCGAGCCTATCCAGCCCTACTGAATCCCTCCTAGCGTCTCCTAGGACCTCTGCATCCTCCCAGGCACCTCACCGTCGGCATGCATGCCGTCCCGAGCCGACGCCGACGAGCCCCGACGTGAGCCCCACGGGCATGGTCGTGTGAGCTGCCATTTCCGTGCGGACACCCCCTCTGTTGCACCTCGTCGGACTCGCCATCGACTCCTCCGTCGCCCCGTCCCCTCCCCTTCGCCAGCCATGGCCCTAGGTAAGCTCCCCGCCGCCGCCCGAGCATCCCTAGGGTTTCACGTCGTCGCCCTTGGAACAGAGGAGGACGACAACGCCCTGCCGTCGATCCCGTTTAGATCCAACGGTGGAGAACCCCCCCATACCTCTTCGCCCCTCCACCCGCTGATGCCTAGGACCCGTTGCTAGGGATTTGAATCCCACCCCGCCCGCGTCGGCAGCCGATGGGCTAGCCTGGCACTGTACTCCCGCGGTCCAGTCAGATCCGGCCCAGTATCTCTATCCTTTTCTTTTTAGTAAATCCAAATCCAGTTTCTGCAAAATACTCCCCTTGATTAAATAGTTTTGAAAATGGTAAATGGATTATTTTGTCCAAATAGAATTTTTAGCATGATCACGTGTGTTCTGTACAACATGCAGAACTGTTCTTTTGCCAAAACTAATTTTCATTACTTATTGGCAATTAATCAACAAAAAGGTATCCTTAACACTAAATTAATTCCTGAGGGAGTTGTACCTACCCAATTGGGATGAATCAAAGTTCCCCTAGAAGGTAATTTCCATACCAATCAATCAGCATAAGTCTCATGTCAAGGTGAACTCTAGACTGCCTGTAGCAAAAATAACAAAATCCATGCAGTTAGGCCTTTGGAAAATTCTGTACACCAAACCATGAACCCAATTGAACCAATTACAAATCCCTGTGAGTTGGTACATCAATACCTATCAAAATCCATGAGATCATGATTTATTGAGCCTTGGATGTTTTTCTGTGAATAAAACTATTCTGTGCATGGTTTATTCACCCCTAAATTCACCACAGTAGCTCTACAACCCCAAACATGTTGATTCCAATTTCTACAGAAAGGTATTCTAAATACCTATAAGGTGTCTTTGGATTCACCTCAAAATATTCTATAGATTAAATTTGGTGAAAAAGACAAAATGTCTACAGAACTGCCTTTAGAAATTTCCTGAGCGCATTCTGGTAATCATTTTGGCATGATTCCAACTCTCAGTGAACAAGTACATCAAACCGTACTGAACCATCCAAGGAAATAAGGTTTGGAGCTCCAGAACTTTTCTGGTAAATTATTTCCTAAAACTAGAGCCCTTATCACTAGAAAACTCTTAGGAAATTAAAGAGAAGTGATAAAATAGTGAAACTAATTTTGTTGGTTTCATCTTATCAATACCTATATATTGGTGTCATGTTTTTACAATGGTACCATACAGAATATGGTCTTGCTCCAAAATATATCTCTTAGGTAGTTTCTAGACTATAAATCCTAAGGCATTTTCATCCCTTTCTCCAAGGCCATCTCAATCTCCTATTTCCAACCTTCTCAAAACCCTCTGAATCTTAATATGGCATTATTAAAGTGCTTGGTGTATGTATTGTTGCTTGTATGACTTGTGTTGATTGTGGCTTGGTTTGCTTGCATGTGCTGTTTGGACGATGAAATCGGAGAGCAGAAGAAGTGGTATTTATTACTGATATTAGTAATCTGGAGTATCTAAAGATGAAGTCCAGGGAAAATTATACCATATTGCTGATCACAGGCAAGCCACCTTCTTTCTCATAAGCCTTGTCCTACTGTTTTACTTATGCATGTTTAATCAACTGCTTATTAAACTGCATTGTTTTGCTATATATTAATGTATATATATATATGGTAGTGGTTTGGCTCCTCCAAACTATTACACTGGGTACTACTAAGTACAACCCCCTTGGTGATACCTATTTGCCTGTAGTGGAATAGATGGTGTATTACACCCTACCCCTTGGAGACCTTTTTTTAGCCGAAGCAGAAACTAGCGGATGGGATGACCCCGGAAAAAGTTTTACCAAATGTTTTATGATAAAAACCTTGGCGAGGTGGGACCTCCCAAGAGATGTTGAGAAAGAAAAAGGTTTTGTTTTATAAATACTGGGGGAAAATCGGAGGAAAAAGGTTTACGAAAACACACCTGGTTCTCTGCGGTTTTGCTAGAACAATTAACACGTGCAACCACAATACTCTGGTATGGGACATTGCTGGATTTGAAGTTTGTCCATTATGGTATGAGCTGCCTCGCAACAACTACAGGGGATCGGGGATCCCTGAGGGTGGGCCTTCTCCGATAAAGGTGGGACCTGGAGAAGGAACAAAGGGTCGGCAGACCTCCACACGTTACTATGAGCCCCTCATTGAAAGCGCACACTCAAGAAGTGGAAAAAGCACTCCGGTTGGTCCTCGCCCTGTCAACACCCGGATTTTTAATCCCAAATGCCTGTTATGCCATACCTCGCAATCCCAGGATTACCATTTTTGCGAGACATAACGGATTGGATATCATAGTACATCATCCATTACAAACCATTCATAAGGTCTTACACAAATAAGGATCTCATGATCCAGTCTTAATACAACAAGCAGTGGAAATAAATATAAAGCGTAGCGGTGGGGTCCATCTTCAGGGGCACAGGCAATGCTGACGAAGGCAGATAGTCCTAGTTATCATAGCCGTCCTGCTGGCCATCATCTTGATAGTCTCCTTCATAGTCTGGCCATGAGAATAGCTAGGGACAAAAGCCAGGAGTACTCTTTAAGTACTCGCAAACTACCACTAACAAGTAATACAGTTCTATGTCAAGTGCTAACTCTATGTTTAACTATAAAGTTATGTTTGAAACCTAAACTGAGTTCAGAAGCAAAGAAAGATAAAGTAAATTTCTAGAATCACTTAATTTGGGAATCTAATATCATAAACACAACCCTGTTGTGGTCAAGTAAAGATTCATCATTCATTTCAAGTTATTTGGAAACATCTGACAACGAAACAGTATGGCCATTCCAACTGTCCATAACCACGGACGCGGCTATTCGAATAGTTTGACACTCTGCAGAGGTGGTACACTTTCACCACAAGATTCGATACATCTGTCAGGGATAAACCTGAATCATCATACTTAGTATGCAGATAATCAAACATAACCTTTCCTTTACACACCCTAGCATAAGCACCTCTCCTATGAGCATGGCCTCCCAACCATGACCATCAGTCATATTGGGCACTGCATAGGTGGACAACATTGAGAGGTAGCCTCATCTCAAACCTCTCCCACAAGGGAACTAATACTAATGCATATAAATTTCCAGCTAAGCCTTACCCAATTCAGGTAGTGTGGTTGTACGGTAAATTTGGAATGGTATCGCATCCGAATCTAACCATCAGTTTTCTCAAAGGGCTAAGGCTCATGCCTCAACATGTTCATCATCATAGACCATTTGTGTTTCTCAACACATGTCAAAACATCTCAATAGAATGACTCATCATTCCAAGGTTTTCACAATTCATTTTCACCAAGTGTTCCCGTCTGAAGTGACTCAATTTTTTGATCTACTCTAAACTACTAAGTTAAGAGTGTTCACTAAGGTGGAAAAGATGGGTTCAATCTCATGTCATAGAATGACATCTAAAGGGTTCTAAATAGGTTAAGTTTTATACTCTTTATGCTACCTTCAAAACAAGTAAAGAACTTTGTGTAAACTAAAGGAATTAAAGCTTGTAATTCTAGCTGGTGTGACCAAAGCATGCCTAAAGCATCTTTGCTCATTCATCTCTCTTAATTCTAGCTTGCTAACAATAGCTTGCATGGTTAATGGTGGCTTGCAAGTACAACTTGCAAGGGTTAACTTGGATAGGGCTAGCTTGCCTTGGTTGGTGAAATGGTTGAAGTTTTCTTCTTCTTCTTGGTAGCACTCCTCCTCCTCGTAAGCTTGGTCGATACTATCTTCTATAAATACATACGAAGTACACAATCACCAAACAATACTTAACTAATCTAATTAGCATTCTAAGACACACATTTGATGATCTATTATCATCACAAGCATCACAAGTTTAATTCACTAGTTTCATTCTTTTTAATTTAGAAAAGTAATTTCTACTCATTGAAAAATTAACTAAGATTTAATATTCTCCATTTAAAATATGGGAACATATTGACACATGTCATCACCACATACCTTAACACATGGGAATGTGATTTAAATGTTGGATTACATTTAAATAGGTCTAAGTTTAATAAATAAATGCTTTAAAGTGACTAGAAATGCCTATATAACATTATGTTGGTACTAGTCCAAAGTCACTGCATGTAAACCTTAATATTTTTATATATTCAGTTAGATATTGTCAAATGTGATTTTTGAGAGTTGGAATCAACTAAAAAGCATTCATAGTTTATTTTTGGATTTTTTTTGAAGTTAGAACAGTCTCTGCCTTGTTATTTTTGCTATAGATTCATTATAACTCCAATTGATTTAAATCCAACGGGCTTGGATAGATATTTTCAATACCTTTCTAGCAAAATTATTTCATGCAATTTGGATTTATAAATCTCTCTAAATTGATTTTCAAACTAGGGGACAAAACTAAGATTTAAATTAAAAAGAAAATTCCAATTTTGAATGGCTGGGCTAGCGCGGGAACGAACATGGGCCGGCCCAGTGGCGCTGCACAGCGCGGGGCTCAGCTGACAGGAGGGTCCCGCTTGTTAGCGGATCTTAACACGCAAAATGGTACGCGCGCTATGGATCGTAGGATTAGAAGTGAGATCTACGGCTGAGGGCCGTCGTCGACGACGGACCTGTCGCCGGCGAGAGTTAGCCCTAGCGGCTCGGTGGGGGTCTACCGGGGACGTACCAGGGCCCCAGAGACGACGGCGAGGTGGGCGAAAGAACTGGTGGTCGACGGCGAGCTCAGGGACAGTCGAGGTAGCTGCAGGGGTGGTCGCAATCGATGGGGCTTCTCCTCCTGTATAGCGGGCTCCTCCGGTGCAATTCCTGCGAACTACGACTCGATTGCCTCCGGCGAGAGAGGGGAAAGGATCAGTGAGAGGTGAGAAGTGTGGGAGTGTGAGGATTTCGTGCCAGGGAGGCCGGTTTATATAGGCTCGACGGTGAGACCGAGCGGTGTGGGCAGGCGACTCCGGCGAGGGCGGCACAAGGGGCTAGCGGCGTGGCTCGAGGTAGGGGACGGTGGCCTGTCTCCTGGCGGTGCTCTAAGGCTTAAAGGCGCAGCAAGGCGAGGGCTCTACGGGTCGGGAGCATGCGGTGAACTGAGCGCGGGTGGCGGTGCTCGACGCGGTTCCTCCAGGTTGCTGGTCACAAAGGCGTGACGAGGATGTCTGGCGGTTCTTTGGGCCTGCTTTGGTCTTGCCATGCAAGGCTAGGGCTAAACAAGGTCGGTCTTGCTCTGGCCTTGGCGCTCGAGGTGATCGGCATGGCGGACAGAGGCATGGGCGCGAGCAACTAGGGATTTTCCTCCGCTTGATTTTGGTCGGGGGCTGGTCGAGGCGGTGCGGTGTGATGGCGCCTATCGGCCAGTGGGCGAAGGAGAGCGCGGGACGGGCTGGGGCGAGCCGTCCATGGTCGACCTAGCGCATGGCGTCGGGCGGCTTGGCACTGGAGCGGCTAGGAGAGAGGAAGAGAGAGCTAGGGCCGGGGTTTTAGCTGGGGGACAAGGGGACCGAGTTAGGCCCAAATGGTGACCAAAATCACTGCACACTATAGTGTTTGGAATTTGGCCAGATTTGTGCCTGCCACCTGTTTGATGAAATGGCCGCAAGAGACCAAAGTTTGAATTTTGGTTTCAAAATTTTTGAGTGATCTACACTGGTACTAGGTAGTCTCTGGTTGCAAGGGTTTTGAAAGTGGAGCTCAATTTGATGTTTTTGAAATAGGGGTGATCTAGGCATATGCATTGAATTCATTTTTCACATGCCATTTAAAATAAGTATTTCAATGTTTTTAGCAGATCAAAAGGTGGGCCTTGGTACCTCATTATGTGTACTAGCAAGGGGTGTAAAGACCTAGAATTATTTCTATAGAGAAGTGAGTGCTAGGAACACTCAAAGTAGTGTAGTGGATTAAAATGGCCAAAATGACCATTCCTCCTTTTTAATTATTTTTTATATGATTTTCTTTGGGAAAAGTTTGGGAATGAAGTAGATGATGTTTAAATCATCTAAGAAACATTTTACAACCAAAGAATCACAGAACCATGGCAATTCAAATCAATTCCTAATTTAAATGCACATACACATGAATGCTTTCATTTTTAATTTGGAAAAGTTTTTGTTAACCCTAATTTTGATGATTTGGATCTTGATAGGCTTGGATTAAAGTTTTGGGATGTTACAACCTTCCCCCCTTAAACAAAAATCTCGTCCCGAGATTTACCAAGAAAACTAGGAACTAAAGAGATCTGGGAACCCTGTCCTAATGTAATCTTCACGCTCCCAAGTGGCTTCCTCCTCTGTATGGTTGCTCCACTGAATCTTGAGAAACTTGATGCTCCTGGTTCTGGTGGTTCTATAGGCTTCTTCTAAGATACGGATGGGCACTTCTCGATAGGTCAGGTCGTTGTTGATTTCCACAGCTCTGTGATCGATGTTCTTGAAAACTTCAGTCTTCTCGGGCACTTCCAAGCATTTGTGAAGTAACGAGATATGGAACACATTGTGGATGGCTGACATCTCTTCAGGCAGTTCCAGTTGATACAATACTTCTCCTCGACGGTTCAGAATCTTGAAAGGTCCGATATATCTAGGGGCTAACTTTCCCTTCAGACTAAGACGTTGATTTCCCTTCAATTGTGAAACTTTGAGATACACAAAATCGCCGACATTGAAAGTCAGGTCTCTCCTTCTCTTGTCAGCATAGCTCTTCTATCTGGATTGGCGGTCTTGAGGTGCTCACGGACTTTGTGAACTTTCTCTTCTGCTTCCCAGAGAATGTCGGGTCCAAAGATCTGACTCTCTCCTACTTGCGACCAATTTAAAGGGGTGCGACACTTTCTTCCGTATAGGAATTCAAATAGTGCCATCTGCAAACTAGCTTGATAACTGTTGTTATATGAGAATTCTACGAAAGGCAGGCAGTCTTCCCATTTTGATCCATATTCCAACACGCAAGCTCTAAGCATATCCTCTAGGATCTGGTTGACTCTCTCAGTCTGTCCATCTGTTTGCGGGTGATACGTGGTGCTGAAATTCAACTTGGTTCCTAATCCTTCCTGAACTTTCTGCCAAAATCTTGAAGTAAACTGGGTTCCTCGATCTGATACGATGGTCTTGGGGGTTCCATGTAGACTAACAATCCTAGCAATGTACAGCTCTGCTAACTTGGCACTTTGGTAGGTAGTCTTGACAGGTATAAAGTGGGCTACCTTGGACAGTCTATCAACTATGACCCAGATTGAGTCATTCCCCTATTGGAAGTAGGTAAACCGGTGATAAAGTCCATTCCTACGGAATCCCATTTCCATTCCGAAATCTGCAATGGTTGTAACAATCCTGCAGGTCTCTGATGCTCTGCTTTGACTCTTTGACAGATGTCACATTTGGCGATGTAGCTTTCGATTTCTCTCTTCATCTTGTGCCACCAAAATTGCTCTTTCAAATCTTGATACATCTTGGTTCCTCCGGGGTGGATAGAATAAAGAGTATCATGAGCTTCCTTCAAGATAATTTCCTTTAGCTCGAATCTTTGGCACCTGAATCGTCCTTTGTACCACAGTACTCCTTCTTCGTCTTCAGTGAATCCAGGTACCTTTCCTGTACCAATACGACGTTTGATTCCATCGATACTTTCATTCCCCTTCTAGGCTTCCTTGATTTGGCTAATCAAAGTGGGTTGAAGTTCAATGCTAGCTAAGAATCCTTTGCTAACTAATTCAGTCCTGAACTGCTCCAACTCTTCATACAAACTTGGTTGCTTCTCCTTGATCATGGTATTTAGCCTACACGGCAATCTGCTAAGAGCATCCGCTCCCACATTGGCTTTGCCGAGGTGATAGTGAATGTCAAGGTCATAATCCTTGATTAACTCTATCCATCTCATTTGCCTCATATTCAACTCCTTCTGAGTGAAAATATACTTTAAGCTCTTGTGATCTGAGTAAATCTCACAGCGATTTCCCATCAAATAATGACGCCATGTCTTTAACGCTAGAACCACGGCTACTAGCTCAAGATCATGGGTCAGATAGTTCTGCTCATCTTTGCTTGGTTAGAGACGGAATCTGCGATGACTTTGCCTTCTTGCATCAATACACATCCTAGACCAATCTTGGATGCATCACAATATACATCAAATGGCTTCTTGATGTCTAGCATGATCAAAATTGGGGTTGATATCAATCTCTTCTTCATCTCCTGAAAACTGGCTTCACATTTGTCAGTCCATTCAAACTTCTTGTCCTTCTTCAACAATTGGGTCATTGGTCAGGCTATGCTTGAGAATCCTTCTACGAACTTGCGGTAATATCCCGCCAATCCGAGAAATGCACGGACTTGGGTTTGAGTGGTTGGGGCTTCCCATTCTTTGACATCTTTGATCTTGGCGGGATCAACAGAAACTCCTCCAGCAGACACAATATGTCCTAGAAATCCTACTTCCTTCAGCCAAAACTCACACTTGCTGAACTTGGCATATAACTGATGCTCTCTCAGGGTTTCTAGGATGATTCTCATATGTTGCTCATGCTCTTCTTCTGACTTGGAGTAGATAAGTATGTCGTCGATAAATACAACTACAAACTTATCTAGGAAATTCATAAAGATCTTATTCATGAGGTTCATGAAATAAGAAGGGGCATTGGTTAATCCAAAAGACATAACCGTATACTCGTATAAACCATAGCGAGTAGTAAAGGCGGCCTTCGGAATATCCGTTGCACGAATCTTAAGTTGGTGATAACCAGTCCTAAGATCAATCTTTGAGAATACCCGGGCTCCGGTTAACTGGTCAAATAGATCCTCTATCTTTGGCAAGGGGTACTTGTTTTTGATGGTGACGTCATTCAATTTTATGTAATCTATACACAGACGATTGCCTCCATCTTTCTTGTCGATGAATAACACTGGTGATCTCCATGGTGATGCGCTTGGTTGAATCAAGCCTTTCTCTAACATGGCATCCAACTGCTTCTTCAGTTCCACTAATTCTGAGGGGTTCATGCTATAGGGTCTCTAGGCTATGGGTCCGGTTCCGGAGATTAGTTCGATAATGAACTCAATATCCCTATCTGGGGGCATACCTGGCAATTCATCTGGGAATACGTCGGGGTATTCACAGACTACTCTGACTTGGTCAATGGTGGGCAAGGCTACACTCTTGTTGCACTTGAATTGACGGGGTAAGGTTTCAGAGATATGCTCTACTATTACTCCTGAACTACTGGTCATGGTGATGGCTTTCTTAGCACAGTCTATCAGTCCTTTATGCCTTGACATCCAGTCCATACCTAGTACTACTTCCAATCCTTTGGTTCCAAGTACAATTAGGTTGGCATAAAAATCTATCCCATGTATTCTGATATGCACATCCTTGCAAATTTTTCTAGCTTTTGTAGTTGAACCGGGGATTTGAACTATCATGACATGCTTCAGGTTGGTTGGGTGAATCTTTCTAGTGCATGCAAATTCTTCGGTGACAAATGAATGCGATGCTCCCGAATCAAGCAATACTCTTGCTAAAACTGAGTTGTCAGAAAACATACCTAGCACTACATCCGCGCTTCACAGGCTTCTGCGTTCATGTGGAAGAGACGGCCGTTGCGGTTGTGAGGGTTCCCTGGGGCAAATCTCCTTCCTGGTTGAACACGACGCTGCTGCTGAGCTGGGGAATTCACATTGGCATTGGCTACAGTCTTCTTGGGACACTCATTGGAGTAGTGAGCCTTCACTCCACACTCAAAACAAGTGATCTAGGACTTGTCCCTGACTGCGACAGGCACAACATTGCTGCCAGTTCGAGGTGCAGTGTTGTTGTTGGTGGTGGTGTTCTTGGGAGGTGCACGGTTGAAATTGTTGGCATTACCAGAGTTGTGATTGTTTCCTCCGGACTTCACATTGCCTCCGCTACGGTTGGGGTAGCTTGGGCAAGATGTTGGGGGTCGGTTGTTCCTTGGTGCATATCCTGATGAGGGGTTAGGACAGTACTTCTGGTGACTACTGGATCCAGACTACTGCATCATACGACGCTTGCGGTTGTCGTTTGCCTGGTTAATCTTCCCTTCCATCTAAATGGCAGAGTTAACTAGTTCTTCGAGATCCTGGAAACGGATGTTGACGAGGACAGTCTGCATCTCATCATGCAGTCCATTCAAGAATCTTTCCTTCTTCTTGGCCTCCGTGTTGATTTCATCGGGTGCATATCTGGCAAGTGACAGGAATCTGTCACGATATTCTACCACAGTCATTCTTCCTTGCTTCAATTCGCAGAATTCATCTCTCATCCTGTTGACGCGACCTTGCGGCACGTGGGTGTGGCTGAACTTGACTTTGATTGCCTCCCATGTCATCACTTGACCATGGTTCATATTGCGGATGCTATTCCACCAAGCTCTTGCATCTCCCGCCAGATAGTGGGTGGCGAAGAGAACTTTCTCGTTTTCATCAACTCCTGCAACTTCGAGGTTGTTTTCCATTGTCTGTAACCAGTCGTCAGCATCTAATGGGTTTTCAGATTGGTTGAAGATCGGGGAATTGGTATTCTAAACTTTTTTGAGTTTGGATCCATGGTGATCCTGATTTACATGTCCTTGGTTGTTGAGAGCCATCTGGGCTATATACTGTAGTGTTGCTAAGTTGGCTTGACGTTCTGCCCTGCTTGCTTCATGGTCAGTGATGAGATTCTGCAATATCTGCAGCATTGGGTCCTGCGACGAGCTGCTCCCTCCTTGGTTTCCACGAGTCATCTGAAGAATGAGATAGATATAGGGGTAAGAGGGAAATTCTAAGGTTCATGGTTTTGGTTTTTCAAAGCTAAAACTTTGAGTTAGACTCAGGTTTTTCAACTAACTCCATTTCATTCATGCAGACAAACACACGATACAACGCACACCACAAGAAACAAAGGAAACAAATGGTTTGAAGAACCATTCTGTAAACTACGATACAGTGGGATCGATACAACTCATGCTACGACAGTGTTCTAGTGCATCTACTCATCGTTGATGAAGTCGGAGTCCTCATCATCGGTGTAGAAGTCCACAGCATCCTCCTCTAGAAAGTCATCATCATTGCTGAGGTAAGAATCCATGTCTCCCTGGATGTCTTCACCTTCATCTTCTTCTTCCTTGGCGGAAAGCTGAGCTTCCTGCTCCTTGACGGTCTTCTCGAGGTCGGCCACCTTCTTACGAAGATGGGCGATGGTGCGATCCTTCTTTGCACGCTAGCGGCAAAGAGACAGGCGATCCTGGACAAGCAGTGCGAAAGTCTGGGCCTTCTGGTCGGCAATGGAACGGTTCTGGTTGGCTAACTCTCTGGCATTGTCCAGTTCCTACTGTCTGTCATGCAACAAGAAGTCAAGGTTCTCCACTTCACGCCTCAACTTTGGGTAACTTGGCATCTCCATCGGCATTCCCATGAACTCACGTCTTACATAGTGGGCAAAACGGGTTCCTTGGATCTTATTAACGCTGAGGGCACATAGACGTGCGAGAGCTTCATGCATTACCCTGGCTAATCCATCTAGCCAGTTGTTCTCTCTCACGGAGAACTGAATTCTTCCAGAAGTTGGTGCTTCAACGCTTCCTCTAAGATCCTCTGTGACTAGCCACTGTAGGTCTCCTCCTGGGGGTCATAGAAGTTAAGCTCCAAGAAACTCCGGATGTGGGCGTCCCAAGAACTTCGACAGTGAATCCAGATCCCTCTCGAAGATCACCTGACCTCCGTTTCCCAAATGGTAAAACTTGCTGATATGAGTCTCCATCTACAAGAATTAAGGATGAGGAAGTTAGTGAAGTGATCAAGTGTGTCAAATTTTAAGTAGTAATGTAAGAATTTTGAGGAACATGAATTTTTGAGAAAGAAAGAATTCCCAAGGATAAGAGAGGAGATAGTTTTTCATAAATACTCACTTTGGTTTTGAAACTAAGTTTTTGTTCGAACGTCCATTCTAACTAGGGTCTCCTATGGTCAGGATGGCTCTGATACCAACTTGTCAACACCCGGATTTTTAATCCTAGATGCCCGTTATGCCATACCTCGCAATCCCAGGATTACCATTTTTGTGAGACATAACGGATTGGATATCACAGTACATCATCCATTACAAACCATACATAAGGTCTTACACAAATAAGGATCTCATGATCCAGTCTTAATACAACAAGCAGCGGAAATAAATATAAAGCATAGCTGTGGGGTCCATCTTCAGGGGCATAGGCAATGCTGATGAAGGCAGAGAGTCCTAGTTATCATAGCCGTCCTGCTGGCCATCATCTTGATAGTCTCCTTCATAGTCTGGCCATGAGAATAGCCAGGGACAAAAGCCATGAGTACTCTTTAAGTACTCGCAAACTACCAATAACAAGTAATACAGTTCTAAGTCAAGTGCTAACTCTATGTTTAACTATAAAGTTAAGTTTGAAACCTAAGCTGAGTTCAGAAGCAAAGAAAGATAAAGTAAAGTTCTAGAATCACTTAAGTTGGGAATCTAATATCATAAACACAACCCTGTTGTGGTCAAGTCAAGATTCATCATTCATTTCAAGTTATTTGGAAAACATCTGACAACGAAACAGTATGGCCATTCCAACTGTCCATAATCATGACGCTATTCGAATAGTTTGACACTCTGCAGAGGTGGTACACTTTCACCACGAGATTCGATACATCTGTCAGGGATAAACCTGAATCATCATACTTAGTATGCAGATAATCAAACATAACCTTTCCTTTACACACCCTAGTATAATCACCTCTCCTATGAGCATGGCCTCCCAACCATGACGATCAGTCATCTTGGGCACTGCATAGGTGGACAACATTGAGAGGTAGCCTCAGCTCAAACCTCTCACACGGGGGAACTAATACTAATGCATATAAATTTCTAGCTAAGCCTTACCCAATTCAGGTAGTGTGGTTGTACAGTAAATTTGGAATGGTATCGCATCCGAATCCAACCATCAGTTTTATAAAAGGGCTAAGGCTCATGCCTCAACATGTTCATCATCATAGACCATTTGTGTTTCAAAACACATGTCAAAACATCTCAATAGAATGACTCATCATTCCAAGGTTTTCACAATTCATTTTCACCAAGTGTTCCCGTCTAAAGTGACTCAAGTTTTTGATCTACTCTAAACTACTAAGTTAAGAGTGTTCACTAAGGTGGAAAAGATGGGTTCAATCTCATGCCATAGAATGACATCTAAAGGGTTCTAAATAGGTTAAGTTTTATACTCTTTATGCTACCTTCAAAACAAGTAAAGAACTTTGTGTAAACTAAAGGAATTAAAGCTTGTAAGGTAATACTTGGGGTAGTAATAGTCAAGGTGGTGTGACCAAAGCATGCCTAAAGCATCTTTGCTCATTCATCTCTCTTAATTCTAGCTTGCTCACAATAGCTTGCACGGTTAATGGTGGCTTGCAAGTACAACCTGCAAGGGTTAACTTGGATAGGGCTAGCTTGCCTTGGTTGGTGCAATGGTTGAAGTTTTATTCTTGTTCTTCTTGGTAGCACTCCTCCTCCTCGTAAGCTTGGTCGATACTATCTTCTATAAATACATACAAAGTACACAATCACCAAAAAATACTTAATTAATCTAATTAGCATTCTAAGACACACATTTGATGATCTATTATCATCACAAGCATCACAAGTTTAATTCACTAGTTTCATTCTTTTTAATTAAGAAAAGTAATTTCTACTCATTGAAAAATTAACTAAGATTTAATATTCTCCATTTAAAATATGGGATCATATTGACACATGTCATCACCACATATCTAAACACATGGGAATGTGATTTAAATGTTTGATTACATTTAAATAGGTCTAAGTTTAATAAATAAATGCTTTAAAGTGACTAGAAATGCCTATATAGCATTATGTTGGTACTAGTCCCAAGTCAATGCATGTAAACCTTAATATTTTTATATATTCAATTAGATATTGTCAAATGTGATTTTTGAGAGTTGGAATCAACTAAAAAGCATTTATAGTTTATTTTTGAAAAATGTTTGAAGTTAGAAAAGTCTCTGCCTTGTTCTTTTTTCTATACATTCATTCTAACTCCAATTGATTTAAATCCAACGGGCTTGGATAGAGATTTTCAATACCTTTCTAGAAAAATTGATTTCATGCAATTTGGATTTATAAATCTCTCTGAGTTGATTTTCAAACTAGGGGACAAAATTATGATTTAAATTAAAAAGAAAAATCCAATTTTGAACGGCTGGGCTAGCGCGGGAACGAACATGGGTCGGCCTAGTGGCGCTCCGCGACGCGAGGCTCAGCTGACAGGGGGTCCCGCTTGTCAGTGGCTCTTAACACGCGAAACGGTACGCGCGCTATGGATCGTAGGATTAGAACTGAGATCTACGGCTGAGGGTCGTCGTCGACGATGGACCTGTCACCGGCGAGAGTTAGCCCTAGCGGCTCGGTGGGGTCTCTGGGGACGTGCAGGCTCAGAGACAATGGCGAGGCGGGCGAAAGAACTGGTGATCGACGGCGAGCTTAGGGACGGTCGAGGTAGCTCCAGGGGTGGTCGCAATCGACGGGGCTTCTCCTCCTCTGCAGCGGGCTCCTCCGGTGCAATTGCGGCAAACTATAGCTCGATTGGCTCCGGCGAGAGAGGGCACAGGATTAGTGAGAGGTGAGAAATGTGGGAGTGTGAGGATTTCGTGCTGGGGAGGCCGGTTTATATAGGCTCGACGGTGAGACCGGGCAGTGTGGGTAGGCGACTTCGGCGAGGGAGGCACAGGGGGCTAGCGGCGTGGCTCGAGTTAGGGGACGGTGGCCTGTCTCCTGGCGGTGCTCTGAGGCTTAAAGGCGCGGCAAGGCAAGGGGTCTACGGTCGGGAGCGTGCGGTGAACTAAGCGCGGGCGGCAGTGCTCGACGCGGTTCCTCCAGGCTATTGGTCGCGAGGCGGCGAACGAGGATGTCTAGGCGGTTACTGGGCCTGCTGCGGGTGCTGCCACGCAAGGCTAGGGCTAGGCGAGGCCGGTGCTGCTCTGGCGGGCGCGGCGCTCCGAGGTGATCGACATGGCGGACAGAGGCATGGGCGCGAGCAACTGGGGCTTGTCCTCCGCTCGATTTTGGTCGGGGCTGGTCGGTGTGCGGTGTGATGGCGCCTGTCTGCCAGCGGAAGCGAGGAGGCTGGGCGAGCCGTCCATGGTCGACCTGGCGCATGGCGTCAGGCGGCGGCACCTGAGGGCTGCTAGGAGAGGAAGAGAGAGCTAGGGCGGGGTTTTGCTGGGGACAAGGGGACCGAGTTAGGCCCAAATGGTGACCAAAATCACTGCACACTATAGTGTTTGGAATTTGGCCAGATTTGTGCCTGCCACCTGTTTGATGAAATGGCCGCAAGAGACCAAAGTTTGAATTTTGGTTTCAAAATTTTTGAGTGATCTACACTGGTACTAGGTAGTCTCTGGTTGCAAGGGTTTTGAAAGTGGAGCTCAATTTGATGGTTTTTGAAATAGGGGTGATCTAGGCATATGCATTGAATTCAATTTTCACATGCCATTTAAAATAAGTATTTGAATGTTTTTAGCAGATCAAAAGGTGGTCCTTGGTACCTCATTATGTGTACTAGCAAGGGGTGTAAAGACCTAGAATTATTTCTGTTGAGAAGTGAGTGCTAGGAACACTCAAAGTAGTGTAGTGGATTAAAATGGCCAAAACGACCATTCCTCCTTTTTAATTGTTTTTTATATGATTTTCTTTGGGAAAAGTTTGGGAATGATGTAGATGATGTTTAAATCATCTAAGAAACATTTTACAACCAAAGAATCACAGAACCATGGAAATTCAAATCAATTCCTAATTTAAATGCACATACACATGAATGCTTTCATTTTTAATTTGGAAAAGTTTTTGTTAACCCTAATTTTGATGATTTGGGTCTTGATAGGCTTGGATTGAAGTTTTGGGATGTTACACGCCCTACATCCCGGTTTTGAGGGGATTAACACTCATAGGGTAGGCACTTATATTAGAGTGGGCATCCGGAGAGTCTTGATCGGTTACTCGACCCATGATCGGTGAATATCAGGGTAGAGTACCCGGATGGTGTGGGTAAAGTGTACAACCTATACAGAGTGTAAATCTATTCGAATAGCCGCGTCCGCAGTCATGGACGGTTAGGAAGTTTGCTGTAGAGAGGTGCTGGTTTTGTTTTCAAAAAGGATGTCGGAAAGGAAATGTTTTGACCATGGGATGGTCGGGAAGGATGCCTTCTTTGACCATGGGATGGTCAGAGAGGTATGGAAGGAGTTTGGTCGTGGGACGACCTGAAAACGGGAACAAATGGGTGACCCAGTCCTGGTGTTTTCCAAAAACTTTTCAAAACGGTTTCCAAAATGATTTACAAAAGTTTTCAACAAAGATATGTAGATGCTATATCTACAAGAGAAGTTATTTAGAAAAGAACCCTTCTTGGAGCCCTCCTATTACCACAGCCAAAATGCATATCCTCTTGTTATTACTATTAAGTTAAGGTGGTTGGCGAGTACATTCAATGTACTCATTGGCATTGTCCCTGGCTATTAACTTGGTCAGATATCGAGAAGGAGGTGAAGTGGACGACTATGCGAGCTAGGACGTTCTCCCAGTCAGTTGCATGTAAGTTAAGGCATGGCTCGGGCTCTACGCTTGATGATGATCCGCCGATGTTATTGATGTGGCCATAACGACAATTATGTAAGTCTTGTAATTTGGTATATTCTCGGATGTTGTAATGATACTTGTCGGTTATGTGCCACGACTAACTGATCATGGGATCATGGTTGTATGCATAACAGGGATTCTCGGAGGATTAATCCGGGGGCCCCACATTCTACAAGGGATCTATCCTTAGTATCTTCATGCTTACTAACATGATTAAAGAATTCTTCAATGTTATCTTTCCCAATTATAGAACCACTACCAATTGGAAGGTCTTTCAGGGCGAATGTAGGGATCAACATGGTGAGCTAAGGAAGAGGTGTCTACTAAAGGAGACTTAATTTTTTTGTGTTTTTTCAAATAAGAAAGCAAACTAGTAGAACTAATTTTTTTGTGTTTTTGAAGAACAAAACAAGCAAACAAAGCAAAAAGAAACTAAGCAAAACAAAAATAACAAAGTAAAGAGATTGGTTATGAGGGACTCCCCTTGTGAAGATGTCCTTGACTCCCCGGCAACGGCGCCAGAAAATCACTTGATGGCTCAATGCACGGCGCCCAGAAAATCGCTTGATGGCTCAATGCACGACGCCCAGAAAAATGCTTGATGGCGGTGTTGATGTAGAGATCATTGGGAACCCCAAGAGGAAGGTATGATGAGCACAGCAACAAGTTTCCCTGAGTTATGAAACCAAGGTTTAATCGAACCAGTAGGAGCAAGGAAACACACCAAAGGTGTTACTAGCTGAGCTTTGGCAGGGCGCATTACCGGTGCTAGTAGCAATGTGGATACCTGCACAACACAACCACAGAACTTTGTCCCTAACTTGCGATGAGGTTGTCAATCTCACCGTGTTTTGTGGAAAACAAAATATTAAACGTATCGAATGGAAACAAGTAATAGTTTGCAAAAAGTAAACACAAAGAAGTAAACAGGTGTAGATTGTATGTAAAGAAAAAGGACCGGGATCCATAGTTCACTAGAGGTGGCTCTCCTTAAGATAGATAACATGTTGGGTGAAGAAATTACAGCGGGGCAATTGAAAAACACCGAGAAAGCAATACATGCATATACTAATCATCTTGACTCCTTTGAGACTTGATTGGGCATTACAACGTTATACATAGACCGCCATCCAACTGCATCTATGACTAATAATCCACCTTCAGGTTATCATCCGAACCCCCTCCAGTATTAAGTTGCAAGCAACAGATTATTGCTTTACGAACTACGTGTAAAGTAAACAATACGATTGTTCCCTGAACAAAGGATTGTTGTTTTGTCCCTAGTAGCAACAGCACATCTAGTACCTTAGAGATTTCTATCACTTCCCCAGATTACCAGAGGCATGAACCCACTATCGAGCATAAATACTAACTCTTGGAGTTGCTAGCATCTACTTGGCCAAGATAGCTACTAACAACGAAAAGCATGCAAGATCACAAATAACAAAGACATGATAGAATCAATAATCAATCTGAAATAGCATCTCAATATCCATCGGATCCCAGCAAACACAACATGCATAATTACAAATAGATGATCTTGCTCATGAACGGAGCTCACAAGATCTAAACATGAAAGCACAAAGGAGGAGAACCAACCATCTAGCTACTACATGGATCCGTAGTCCAAGGATGAACTACTCACGCTTCACACCGGAGGCTTGCATGGTGATGAAGAAGGCCTCCATGGTGAATTCCCCTCTCCGGCAGGGTGCCGGGAAGAGCTTCAGATCCCTCCCGATCTAGGGATGGAGATGACGGCATCTACAGACTCTTTCGTGGATTTTTGATCGGGTACTTAGGGTTTTCGTCCCAAGGGCAATATATAGGCGGAAGGAGAGGCCGAGGGGGTGCCAGGAGCGGCCACACCACCTCGCGGGCGGTCTGGCCGCGTGGCCAGGTGGTGTGGTGGCCCCCTGGCCCCTCTCCGTCTCGTATTCTGGCACTTGATGACATCCGAAAAAATAGGCACTTTGGATTTTGTCCCGTCCAATTCCGAGAATATTCATTTTCTGACTTTCCTGGAACCAAAAACAGCAGAAAACAGGCAGCTGGCAATGTGGCTCTTGTTAATAGGTTAGTCCAAGAAATCATATGGAAAGTACTCCAAAGTTGGAACAGAACACAAGAAAATGGATAAAACCAAGCATGGAACATCAAAAATTATAGATACATTTGCAATTTATCAGGAACTAAGCACCAAAATCTATCTACCTAGATACAAGGAATGGGTGGATATACATCCATAGATAACATACCCTTGAAGAGAGACAAAGCAATGTTAATGAAACTGATTTCATGGTTGATGTTGTCGTACACTTGCGAATCTCAAGATTGTGATGAAGTCCAGCGAGTCCACCAGGTCCAACACCAGCAAGTCCAGCACCGCAAAGAAGTGGTGCATCCGTGATCGCACACACGTCCGGTACCACAACAACCTTTGCGTCCTCGCTCCAGCAATGAAGTGGAAGCAACAACTCCTTTCAAGATAAAGCCACTGAGAACATGTATCTCGCTAATCCGAGACCATGGGAAAAATTTCTAGAGGGGGAGAGAGATCCTTCATGAGGAGGTATAAGATGAGAGGAGGAGTGGAGGGTCTTTTATAGGGAGGGGGACAGCCTCTCCCATGGCCGGAGGCCAAGGTGGTGCCCCCCACCCCTTCCATCATTCATGTGGGTGGAGCTCCCACTCACATAAACATGCCTCCACTCAAAAGTCCACTCACCTCCATTAAATTTCCACCAAACTTAATGCAATCTCTTATTAAATAAAACTGTTTTATTTATTTTATTCATATTTTTGTTAATTACTTTAATTAACAAACATTCACATAAAACCCCCTGCAACATTTCAATATCAAATGCAGAACTAGTTTCTGCAATTTCACCCGAAACAATTATTGTTTCCATCGAAATGATTCCAGCGCTTTCTTAAATATTTATCTGAAATATATTTGCTCCAAATGTTGTCGGTATCCCTTAAGTGTGTCATCATATGGTTCGTGAATAATGCAGACATGATCGAGACCCTTCTCTCATTAATAATCAGCAGCAGGACCTGGAGATCCGTACTGACTCCCACACATTCAACGATGACTCTAGTGATCGTGTGAACCTTTAACGTTGTAACTAAATACCTTTGTCTTGTGATATATTACATGTCCGAGATTCGATCATCGGTATCTCCATACCTAGTTTGATCTTGTTACCGATATGCACTCTTTTCTTGTTCTCGTGATATAACATTCTAGTGATCATATCACTTTCTTGCAAACTATCTCAATGTGATATCATCGAGAGGGCCCAGAGTATATCTATCTGTCATCTGGATGGACAAATCCCACTCTTGATCCATGAGCCTCTACATAAAACCTTAGTAGCACTGAACCCACCTTTATAGTCACTCTGTCACGGTGAGATGTTTGATGGTATCAAGATAGTCTTCCTAGTGTTAGTGATTGACATGATCTCATGGTCTAAGGATTAGGAATACTTCATATGATGTTATAGCAATATAACCACAATGACTTTGATCGTAATGCTATACTTTGGATTAAAGTTCATCACATCATTCACCAATGTTGTATATCGTTATTAACAACATCCAATGTCCATGATCAGGAAACCTTGATCATCTTGTTAATGAACGAGCTAGTTTATAAGAGAGGAATAACTAGGAACCCTTTATTTGTTTATTGAACACACACGTATTAACGTTTCCAATTAATACAATTATAGAATGCAAAATAAACATTTAACATCAACATGGAATAAGATAATAACCACTTTATTATTACCTCTCGGGCATATTCCCTTCAACAACCACTGCCACCGTGACCGCAATGATGAAGAAACCTTTGGCCATCTCAAGTTCACAATGCCCAAGTTCACCGGTTCAAATGGCCCCGAAGAATACCTCTCATGGGCACTCAAGGTCGACAAGATCTTCCATATGCACAACTATAGTTATGAGAAGATGGTTGCCATGGCTTCGCTTGAGTTTGATGATTACGCCAACTTTTGGTTGGAACAAGTTCAAGTCGCTCGTGACACAAGAGAAGAGCCTCCAATCACAACTTGGCATGACATGAAGGCTCATATGAGATCCCGCTTTGTTCCTACGCACTACACGCGTGACCTCTTCAACAAGCTACAATCTGTTAGTCAAGGAACAAAGACTGTGGAAGAGTATTTCAACAAAGTGGAGCTCAACATGATCCATGCCAACATTGATGAGCGTGACGAGCAAACAATGGCATGTTTCCTCATTGACTTGAACCAACCAATCAAGTGCATCGTCGAGTTCCAAAAGTACAACCACATGGTTGAGCTTGTTCACATCGCAACAAAAGCCGAGCGTCAAGTACAAGAGGACAACAAATACAACATGCCCAAGACGTACTTCACCTACAAGCAAGCTTTAACTGCTACACTAACAACCTTCAATGGAAGCTCCTCAAGTACCTCCAAGCCTTCCTTCAAGCCCATAGTTCCTCAAGGAAAACCTCCCCCAAGTGCCAAGTATACAAAGGATGACCCGCCATTCAACGAAGAATGCTACAAGTGTGTGGAGGAAGAGGAGACAAGTCTTCCACTTGTGGAAACAAGAAAGTATTGTTCATCTATGACAATGGCAACAAGGAATACTTGAGTGAAGATGAAGATGCAAGAGTCAAAGAAGCAATGACAAGGCAACGTGTGGAAGATGACCAAGAACTCATCATGTGTGAACATGACGCAAGTCCATCGCTTGTCGTCACAAGGATATTGACTACTCAAGCACATGAGCATGAAGATCAATGATCCAACATCTTCCAAACCCGTGTTGGCATCAACGGGAAATCTATCAAAGTGATTGATAACCCCCAAGTGCAGGGGATCATCGTAGTATCTCTCAATGTGGAAGTAGGGTATCGATCTGTAGGGGCAAGAAGGAAAAGCAATATATTCTCTACAACCAAAGTGTCACAAGTTTTAGTTGATTATGTACTAAACAAGTTTTAAGGAATAAGATGGTTGTTTTAATAAATGCAAATTTAATGCAACAAAACAAGAATGTAAAAGTGTCTCAATCCTCTTCAATGCAAGAGGACAAGACAAGAGGTTTTCTATTATGGGAACAATGGAAATGGGTTCATGGGTTCACTTAATCCTCTCTTCTCCATCTATGGTGATTATCATGTTATGGATAGTAAAGGTACACACAAATGCAATGTTTTAATGGTACTTTTAATGGTGGCTACATGTTGTAAAACACATAGGTGAAAGAAGTAATCCTTTGTGTTGCTCGGTTACCCTTGGAATAAGGTTAGCATTTGGTTTGTGTCATGCCAGACATCATACTTCTCCCTTTTTACCCCTAGATAAAGGATGGTGGGCTGCATTTCTGTCACTCAATACATATGACTGTCACTCGGCCACCTGATACGTCCATTTTGAATCACTATTCTATATCATAATTTACAGTTATTCATTGATATATTTCATATTAAGAGATGATACTTATGTTATTTCATCTGTTTTTGCATGGTTGATGACTTTTGGAGCATCGACCGCTGTAGTCAGGATTCTGATGGAAAAGGTGCTGTTTGGAGGCAAAATTCGTGAAGTTCAAAAAATTCAGGAAAATACATGGAAAATTCTATTTTTCCGGAAGACGAAGATTGCCAAAAGGGGGAGTGGAGATGGGCCACAGGGGGCCCACACCACCCCCTGGCACGAGCAGTCCTAGGCTGCCCCAACAGGTGGTGTGGCCACCCTAGCCCACTCCAGGCTCTCCCCTCTGGCGTATATTATCCCCTCGAACCCCTAATACCTGGGGAGCGACCACAGAAAGATTATGTCGCCTCTGTGGGGCGGAAAACACCGAGAGAGAAAGATCTCTCTAGCAAACAGAATTCTGCCGGGAGAATTCCTTCCCGGAGAGGGGAGATCATCGCCATCAACACCACCATCAAGTTGGACTTCATCGGGATCATCATCATCATCACCACTTCATACCGATGTAACAATTGGGTTGAATCTTGCATAGTTCTTAGGGGAAACTTTCCCGGTGTTGATTACTCCTTGTAGTTGATACTATTGAGTGAACCATTGAATTATTATTTATGTTCAGATTGTTACATATCATTATATCATCTCTGATCTTGATCCATACGATGTCTTGTGAGTAGTTCGTTTAGTTCTTGAGGACATGGGAGAAGTAATGTTTTTAGTAGTGGAGTTTTGTTGAGAAAGATTGAACGGTTTGATATTTAAGTTGTGGTGTATTTCTTATAGTGGTGTCATGTGAACATCGACTACATTACACTTCACCTTTATGGGCCTACGGGAATGCATTGTGTATTTGGCTACTAATCGTAGGGGTTGCCGGAGTGACAGAAACCCGAACCCCCATTAGGAAACCTTTGCATAAGGGATGTTAGGGTCTTAGAGTTTAAAGCTGTGGTTAGGTTTCTACCTTAATTACTTTCTTGTACTTGCGAATGCTTGCAAGGGGTATAATCACAAGTATGTATTAGTCCTAGGAAGGTCGGTATATTAGCACAGGTTCACCCACACAACACTTAGCAAACTAAAGAAGATTAATCAACTATATGAAGGGAAAGCACTTGATGATATTCCCGTGTGTCCTCGAGAACGTTTGGTCATCTTAAGTAATATAATCGTCTTGTCCTTTGCTAAAGAAAGGATTGGGCCACTTGCTACATTCATTTTTATTGTCTTTTATTTACTCGTACTTTTTCTACCTGCATTATCAAAAACCCCTAAAAATCCATTTGCTAAGTATTTACAGAGAATTCCTGCTCCAAGCCATTTGCCAACACCTTCTGCTCCTCGTTGGTTTTGACACTCTTACTTATCGAAAATACTGTGATACACCCCCTATACTTGGGGTCATCAAGACTATTTTCTAGTGCCGTTGCCGGGGAGTGAAGCGCTATTGGAGAGTGGAACTGGTAAAGGAAACTTCTACTGTGAGTATTGTTTACTTCTGTTAGTTGCTTTATTTTCAATATGGATAATTCGCTGATTTTGTTATTTCATAATGCTACTACCACTGCTAAGGTAGTAGATGAACCACCACTTGCTGAGAATGATACTTTTAAAATACCTACAGAATTATTGATCGTGTTATGGATAACTATTATGTTGGAGATGGAACTGTCCATCCTGGTTATCATTTGCTCTATATACATGAATTATGCGGGTTGTTTAAGTGTGCAGGTATTACAACAGATCAAGTCAAGAAGAAGTTATTCGCATTATCACTAAAAGGAAGAGCTGAGGAATGGTATAAGCTACGGAAGAATGGTCAAGCTCTTGAATGGGAGGAAGTAGTACCTCTCGTTTATTCAAAAATTTATCATCCAAGTGAGATTCATAAATATCAAAATCAAATATACAACTTTTGGCCTCTTGATGGAGGGAGTATAGCTCAAGCTTGGGGGAGATTGAAGTTATTAATGCTCAAATGTCCTATTCATGAGATCCCTCACAACATTATTATCAATAACTTTTACGCAAGGCTTTCTCTTCATGGTAAGGATCTATTTGATGCTTCTTGTGTTGGATCATTGACACACATGGAAGAAGGAGCTAAATGGGATCTTCTAGACTGTATTCAAGATAACGCTGAAGCATGGGAGAATGACAAAGGAAGGAAGTCAGGTATAAATTATGATTATGAATGCATTGAATCTTTTATGGGAACTGATGACTTTCAAAATATTAAAAATGCTTATGGTCTAGACTCTCAAGCTATTGCAACTTATTTTAAGGCTTTTGCTTCCGATATTGAAGTTCCTAAAAAGAAGTGGAATAAGTATCATGAACCATATAAATATGTTTCTAAGTGTGTTCCTGGAAGAAATACTGAAGTTTATAATGGTAATCATGTTTTTCCTGAATCTTACATTGAGAAAATGCCTTTCCCAGTTAAGATAAAGGAACATTCTATGATAGCTAGTATGGTTAATGAAAGTACAAATAAAGCTGTTGAACCTGATAAACAAATGGGTGATGAACCTATAATAGAAAATGTGAAAGACTTTGTCACTAAATATGTAGAAGAGGGACACACTATCCTTTGTAAGGATACTTCTAATATTGTTTCACAAAGTAGTGTTATGAGAGCTAGTGTCCCTGTGTTTCCTATTAGGATAAGTGATCATTGCTACAACGGTTCTTGTGATAGTTATATCATTAAATTTATGCATGATACTGAAGGTTGCTATGAGAGAGGAAAGACTGTTCTAATGCATCTCAATAATATTAAGTTTCCTCATTTTATGCTTAAAGTCTTTATGTTGCACTTATTTTGCCTTCCTATGCTAGCAGTCCTTGGTTCCAACAACTTGTTTGTTTACAAAATTCCCTTGCATAGGAAGTGGGTTAGACTCAAGCATGTGTATTTTTGCTTCTTGATTCTCTCTTTTACTTCAATTCATATTCTTATGTGAGCTTCATTGAAATTATCATGCCCATCTTAATGGCTATAAAGAAAGAGCTTTTTGGGAGACAACCCAATCTATTTCTTTCAGTTTGTTTTTGTTTCTTTGAGTCTTGGAAGTTATTTTTTCGGCAATAACCTCTCCTTATCCTTTTTATTTGGTTTTTGTGTCAAGATCAACCTCTAATGAGAGAGCAGTAAGATTTGGGGAAGTTGCTGTCCCGAAACAGATTTGTGTGCTTCACCGTAAAACTTCGTGGGAGATCTCTGTACGTCGGATTGAGCTGTAATTGTTTGTGCTTCTGCCCCAGGTTATTATTTAACTTTCGTTAGTTTTGCACTTTTTGATTTGAGCAACAGTAAAGTTTCTAAAAAATTGATCTTTACCTGCTGGCCTGTTTTGACAGATTTTGCCACTCTTGCATTTGTTTCTTTAATCGATTTCCTTTTTGAATTATTTTTGGGTTTTCGGAAGAGTTGCTACAGTAGCTTATGTTTTGATGGATTTCAGTTGAATTTGAATCTAAAAGTTTTATTACCTCGCTTACACTAATGTTGCTAATGAGAATTTTGTAAAGTTTTGTGTGAAAGAAATTTCCAGGTTATTGGAGAAAATGGTGTAATAAGAAAGCGAAAGGTTTCATGACTCGAGCAACATGTGTATGAATATGAAGACATTGATGTTATTCAAACGGTGACTCCAGAAGAATCTACTAAATACAAAGTCCAGAGACCTGCAGAGTCCATTTTCGAATAGGTAACAATTCGGGTAAGAAAAGTTCCGCGAAAATTATGTCCAATTATATTTTTGGAGTTTTTATCCAACAAAAAAATCAACGAAGAGAAAGAGGGATGGAAGCGGAGCCGGGTGGCTCACACCACCCCCTGGCGTGATCCCCCTTGGCGGCGCCAGTAGGTGGTGTGGCCACCTTAGACTCCATCTCCGACCCGTTTTCTCCCAGTACCTTCCTGTTGTTGTAAAAATTCATAATATATAATCCCCCGGATTCCCCGAGGTTCGTATATCGTGTTCTCGTCATGTTTTCGTTTCGATCTGTTTCTGCCAGGAACTATTCTTAAAAGTTTAGAAGCACAATGGTCTCCTCCAACGAGAAGGGCAAGGAGCCTATGGAGGAAGATCTCCAAGAACCCGGGCAGGAGAAGGAGATCAAGAGTAAAGATGAAGAGGAGGCAAAGAAAAGCCAGCATCAGCACATCGGACTACCATTGCAAGCATTGGAGTGTTGGCAAACCCTGCCAAGATCAAAAGGACTGCATGGATGTCAACTAGAGGGAAGCCTCCGTGTCACTGTTTGGCTCCATAGTCACCTCCTCCACGCACCAAGAATCCCTTCCATACCCTTATCCATGAGCATCAATTCCAGAATATACCCAAGGAGAAACTACCCTCCAATTGGGATATGCCTCGTTCTAACCATGTAGGAAAAGAAGACTTCAAGGAGGAAGAGTGGGGAAAGAATCGCAAGAGATAGAATTCGCAACCCGACATGATCATGAGCCGCATTGAGCAAAACTCGTAGTTGATTCATACTCTCACCTTCGAGATTGAGGATTTGGGGAAATTAATCAAAAAGCTCATCGAGAGAGCACCACCACCACCGAAGGAGTAATTCTTCATCAGGTTTTGGCATCCCCTTGGTTTGTTCCAAGCTTGGGGGAGTGTCGCGGTATCACATCACTATCTTCTATCTTTTTACCTTTTTAGTAGAGTCATATCATGAATAGAGAAGTTATCATGTAGGATGGTTGCATTATGGAAGTTTCCCCCCTCTTGTTAAGATATCTATGTATACCTTGGTGTGAGTTGCCATTATGGAATATTAATGAGAAGTTCTTTCATTTATTCTTTTGCATATCTTATATTAGATTTCTGTTATATGATTGATCTTGTTGTTAGTATTGGTATCACTTTGGGATCATTGAGTTAATTTAGTTGGGTTTGGCAAACCTGGCTCGGTTAGTAGCAACACTATTTTGAGAATTGAATGAAAAAGATAAAAAGTACTCTAAAGAAATATAATTTCATCATCTTTCTTTCTTGATTTGCTCATAAGCTTAGTATCGTCTAGTTAAGATCTTTTGTGCTTCCAAGGAAGATTGCATGTTTTTTTATCACTTGTATGTTTGTTTGTTTCCTTCAACTTTTATACTTGCTACCCAGCCTTGCTAGCCAAAAACCCATACTGAGAGGGAATGCTTCTCGTGCATCTAATCCTTAAACCAAAACCTATGCCATTTGTGTCCACCATACCTACCTATGAGCATTATTGCTATTCCAAGTAAATACATGTTTTCATCTACCTTCCAAATTAAACTTGTTATGTGAAAATTAGTGATTAAAGCTCTCACGAACTTGATGGCACACTTTACTTTCTTGCACTTAATAAACTTGAATCATTGTGCCCATCTATGTTGCGTATATGCTTGCGCTTTGTAAGTTGTGAATTAGCAGAACCATGCTATCATGGGGAACGCTTTCAATATTGCACTTGTACACTGTACCTAGTTGATATCATGCTCTTCTGTCTATAGATGTCATCGGTGTGAAATGAAAGGGGAGCTTGTAAGTCCATGGAGTTATGTATGTGTGTTAGAGAAACGCCTGGGCCGCCGGTCTAATCCATGCCTAATCATGGTGGAAACCTGCAGCGTAACCATAATGAGCAATCTATGAAGCATTCTTCTTATAAAAAGAGAGATAGAGATTGAGAAAAAGAGAAAAAGAAAAAATAGAGATATGAGAAAAGAGGAAAGAGAGAAAAAAGCACCATTTCCCATGGTAAATAAGAAGATTGCTGAGATGCTCATTGTCTGCTTGCCTTGTCATTTTGATATGGGGATTATTCCATATCATCGGGCAAGGGGTACCCCGTTGGCGGTTCTCTATGATACACATATACTTACTATGACAAGAACTTACCGGTAACTAAACTTGAGTAGCATGAGGAGTGGCCCTCGTATTCAAGGGATATGAGATTTTCAACTTACAACTTGTCAAGCATATCCTCATATTTGATCACTTTAACCTTAATCACCTAAAGATGCCTATGATAAGGGTAATGAGAGTTGTAAGCTAATAAGTACAATAATTTTTGGAAGATCTTTATGAAACTTGAAATCCCTGCTTCCCTCTGCGAAGGGCCTTTCTTTTACTTTTTAGTTGAGTCAGTAACCTATTCCCTTCTATCTCAAGCAAGTATTTTGAGTTGTTGTGTTTCATTCATTCATTCATATGATGACTTATTCATTCATGTTTCTTATGTTCCTTGTTTTGCACATTGCTCTTATCTTAGTGTTTACTACTTTGAAAGCTATCATTGAAAACCAGTTATGTGTGAACTCCAGCAAATTGTCAACTATTCTTCGACCAAGAGCTAAGTTTGCCATTACCAATTATGATTTACTTTATGCATCTTTATTGTGTTTCCTTTACTTATTACAAGTTAAGTTATATAATAGTGAAGTTGTCTTCTATTATGATTTATGTATTGATGAATGTGATGCTTCTTGTCTGTATTCTTTTATCGACTCTTCACTCCATAAACCTGAGGTCATGTTTATTGAGCTCAGTTTTCGCTTGGGGACAAGCGAAGTCTAAGCTTGGGGAGAGTTGATACGTCCATTTTGCATCATTATTCTATATCATAATTTACTATTATTCATTGATATATTTCATATTAAGAGATGATACTTATGTTATTTCGTCTGTTTTTGCATGGTTGATGACTTTGGAACATGGACTGCTGCAGTCAGGATTCTGATGGAAAAGGTGTTGTTTGGAGGAAAAATTCGTGAAGATCTCAAAATTCAGGAAAATACATGCAAAATTCTATTTTTCCAGAAGACGAAGATTGCTAGAAGGGGGTGTGGAGATGGGCCACAGGGGGCCCACACCACCCCCACCCCCTGGCGCGGGTAGCCCTAGGCCGTGCCAGCAGGTGGTGTGGCCACCTTGGCCCACTCCAGGCTCTCCCTCTGGCGTATATTATCCCCTCGAAACCCTAATACATGGGGAGCGACCACAGAAAGATTCTGCCGCCTCTGCGGGGCAGAAAACACCGAGAGAGAAAGATCTCTCTGGTAGACAGAATTCTGCCGGGGGAATTCCTTCCCGGAGAGGGGAGATCGTCACCATCAACACCACCATCATGATGGACTTCATCGGGATCATCATCATCATCTCCACCAGCACCATCATCACCACTTCATACCGCTGTAACAATTGGGTTGAATCTTGCATAGTTCTTAGGGGAAACTTTCCTGGTGTTGATTACTCCTTGTAGTTGATGCTATTGAGTGAACCATTGAATTATTGTTTAGGTTCAGATTGTTACATATCATTATATCATCTCTGATCTTGATCCATATGATGTCTTGTGAGTAGTTCGTTTAGTTTTTGAGGACATGGGAGAAGTCATGTTGTTAGTAGTGGAGTTGTGTTGAGAAAGATTCAATGGTTTGATATTTAAGTTGTGGTGTATTTCTTCTAGTGGTGTCATGTGAACGTCGACTACATGAAATTTGACCTTTATGGGCCAAGGGGAATGCATTGTGTATTTGGCCACTAATCGTTGGGGTTGCCGGAGTGACAGAAACCTAAACCCCTGTTAGGAAACCTTTGCACAAGGGATGCCAGGGTCTTATAGTTTAAACTTGTCGTTAGGTTTCTACCTTAATTACTTTCTTGTACTTTCGGATGCTTGCAAGGGGTATAATCACAAGTATGTAATAGTCCTAGGAAGGTCGGTACATTAGCACAGGTTCACCCACACAACACTTAGCAAACTAAATAAGATTAATCAACTATATGAAGCGAAAGCACTTGACGATATTTCCGTGTGTCATCGAGAACGTTTGGTCATCTTAAGTAATACAACCGGCTTGTCCTTTGCTAAATAAAGGATTGGGCCACTTGCTACATCTATTTTTATTGTCTTTTATTTACTCGTACTTTATTTACCTGCATTATCAAAAACCCCTAAAAATCAGTTTGCTAAGTATTTACAGAGAATTCCTGCTCCAAACCATTCGCCAACACCTTCTGCTCTTCGTTGGGTTCGACACTCTTACTTATCGAAAATACTACAATACACCCCCTATACTTGTGGGTCATCAGCACCCATTACCTACATACATCATACTTCTTAATGGAAAACATTCTAAACACCAGTGCAGTGATTCATATGTTGTTAGTATTATCACATCTCTCTCATATACCCCCACTTGCTGGTGTCAATCACCTCATGATATGGATAAACAAGGCATTATGTATAGATCTAAACCATTACATGCATCATAGAATATTCCCAAAGTATGACAAACCATATAGGATCCAACACAACGGTAAATGAATAGTAAGTACTATCTCATAACACAATATCCACCATATCAACTACATAGATAGATCCATACTCATGCTAGGCACATTATATGGACTTCGACAATGATCATACATAGAGAGATTATATCAAGTTACCACCATGAACCCAAAGTCTAGGGGGTGGACTAATCCCCTCTCATCATGGAGAGTGGTGAGGAATCGTTGTTTAAGGAGGAGACGCGTCCGGAGGAAATTCCGGTAGCAGTCCCCCCTCCAATCTTCCTCCGAGCAGCGGCCTACTAGCTCTTTGTTACTTGGTTTTCAATCTTCGCCTCCGTGCCTCTCGAGAAAGGCCATCGGGGGGTATATATAGATGATTTTAGGTTAGTACAGGTGGAATCAACGGCATCGGAGTTTCGATGTCTAAGATAGTACAGGTGGCGCGCCCTCTAGTAAATGGGCTTCCATTCTCAGCTCGTTGGGCCCCTTGGGCTCTAGTTTAGCTCGTTGGATTCGTATGGAAATTATCTAACAGATCGAGTTGACCTAGCTCCATTTTGAGCTCCTTAGCTCTTGGAAAGTCAAAAAATACTAACATAAGGTTTTTCTGCTAGAAAAAGTTAGAACCAAAAGAGGGAATTGTTTAGAAAATCCCTGAAATCAATGTAAAACAAGGATCTAACATTATATATGATGCAAATATGTGGGTAAACATGTTAACAAACTACAAAGTTCATGTATGCATTTTACATGCATCAGTGATCATCGATGGAGGGAGTTGCCACAACCTTGCAAGCACCGAGTTGTGTGAGAAGCTCAACCTCACCCTCCATCCTCACAAGCACCCCTACCATGTCCAATGTCTAAGTGACCAAGGGTCCGTGAAGATAAAGCACACCGTCTCGGAAAAATTCTCTTTTGTCCCATACGAAGACACGGTGGAGTGTTATGTAGTCCCAATGACGGTTTGCCACATGTTGCTTGGTCGACCATGGCAATTCGACAAAGGTTCTATACATGATGGTTGCACAAATGTATACAACTTCAAGGGGCTTAACAATACATGTGTTTTGCAACCGATGACTCCTAGAAAAATAATTGCGGACAATGCAATGGCTTTAGCAAGAGCGCAAACCACAACACCATCTTGTGAGAAGAGTGGTGAGCGAGAGAACCACCATATAGCGAGTGAGATCCACAAGCCTAACTTGAGTGAAAAAACTAAGGGTGTTCTTCTTGCTACCAAAAGTGAGATGAGAGATGTGAGGAATAACTCATCCATCTTGCACTACGTCCTTATTTGCAAGGGACTAGCGCAAGGAACTAATGACTTGACAAATAGTCCTCCCTCTTTGATGGCTATTTTGCAGGAATTCAAGGATGTGTTTCCTGAAGAGCTCCCTCATGGAATTCCACCTCTTCGCGGAATCGAGCATCGCATTAACCTCATACCCAGCACACCTCTTACAAACCGCGCCACCTACCGCACGAACCCGGGGATACAAAGGAGATCGAACGTCAAATCAACAAACTCGTCTCCAAAGGTTTGATCCAAGTAAGCACTAGTCCAAGTGTGGTGCCCGTGATACTCATTCCCAAAACGGATGATACGTTGTGGTTATGCATGGACTATCGTCCAATCAATACTATCACCATGCGTTATCGACATCCTATACCTCGTCTCGATGACATGCTTGATGAGTTGTGTGGAACCACTATTTTCTTGAAAATTGATCTTCGTAGTGGTTACCATCAAATACGTATGGCGAAAGGTGATGAGTGGAAAACCTCCTTCAAGACCAAACTTGGTCTCTATGAATGGTTGGTCATGCCTTTTGGCTTATCTAATGCCCCATCCACCTTCATGCGCCTTATGAATCATATCTTGCGTTCTCTCATTGGAAAAAGTATTGTTGTCTATTTCGAGGATATACTTGTCTATAGAGTCACTTAAGGAACATGTTACGCATGTCAAGGAGTTCGTGCAAATCCTTTGACATGAAAAGCTATATGCTAATCTTCCCAAGTGCACTTTTGCTAAAGACAAGTTGATTTTCCTTGGTTTTTTTGTTTCTTCCAGTGGCATAAGTATGACACTTGCAAGTGTTAACTTGCCTTGAGTACAGCAGTGGTTGAAGTTTTCTTCTTCTTCTTGATAGTACTACTCCTCTTCATATCATAGGTCAGTACTATCGTCTATAATTGAATACAGGGTACACAATCACCAAACTATACTTAACTAATTCTATTTAGCACACTAAGGCTCACACTTGATGATCTAGCATCATCACAATCATCACATGAATTAAAGACTTAATCTTATTTATCTTATTTTAGAAAGGTAATTTCTACTCATTAAAATTAATTAAGATTTAATATTCTCCAATTAAAACACGGGATCATGTTGACACATGTCATCACCACATATTATAATACATGGGAATGTGATTTAAAGTGGTGGTCATATTTTATAAAGTTTAAGATTATCATTTAATAGAATTAAAGTGACTAGAAATGCCTATATAGCATTCTTTTAGTACTAGTCCAACGTTACTACATGCAAACCTAAATATTTTTACATTTTCATATAGATCTGGTCAAATGTGATTTTTGAGAGTTGGAATCAACTCAAAAGCATTTATGGTTGATTTTGAAAAATGTTTAAATGTGGAAAAGTCTCTGTATTGTTATTTTTACTATAGGTGATATCTAACTCCAAATGATTTGAATCTAACGAGCTTGCATAGATAATTTAAATATATTTCTAAAAAAATTGGAATCTTGCATTTTGGTTTAGTGAATCTCTCTGAATCGATTTTTGAATCTACTGACAGAATGTGGTTTTAACTAAATTGGAAAATACTGATTTGAATTCCCAGGCCTGCACGGGAAACTAAACGGGCCAACTCAATCTGCACAGAAAGCACAGCGGGCTGCTGACGGGGGGTCCACTAGTCAGCGACTCTAACTAACCAAAAAAGTATCTATGAATCTAGGCCCTACGATTAAAAGACGATCCAACGGCTGCAGGTCATCGTCGATGACGAACAGCTCCGGCGAGGTCTAAACCCTAACGCGGCGGTGGGGGTCGTGTGAGGCTCACATGGGCTCCAGCTAGGGTCGGCGATGGGGGCGAATGGCGTGGTCAACGACGGCGGTTCGAACGGTGGTCGCGACAGTTCCTGGGGCGGCTCCAATCGACGGCGCCCTTCTCCTTCTGAAGCGGCGGGCTCCGGCCAAATTCCGGCGAAGCGGCGCTCGCCTTGCTCCGGGGAAGGGTGTGGGAGGCTCAGTGAGGAGTGGGGAGTGTGTTGGTGTGGAGAATGGAGGCGGAGGGGCCTCTAGTTATACAACAGCGAAGGGACATTGCGGCATGGGCTCGGGCTTGTCGGTGATGATGATACAGGCGGCTAGCGGCGTAGCTGAGGGTAGGGGCGGTGCGGTGTTCCCTGGCGGTCATCACTAGCTTAAAGGCATGGCATGTGGAATGGCGTGGAATGGTCGGCACGCATGATCTACACGGAGCAGCAGGCAGTGTTGAGATGGCGACGCAGTGGTGGAAAGCAAGGCAAACGGGGGTGTCTGGGAGCTGGCTGTGATCATGGTGAGTGTGCGCGTGCACGGAGAGAGCGAGCCACGGTCTGTGTGAGCCGGTCGAGTGCGGCGCTCTAGCGCGCTCTCGGCACAGCGTAGAGAGACTAGGTGCGGCGCTGCTGGGGTGGTCCAGGGCCTAGCTGTGGTCGTGGGCTGGACAGGGGTGACCCTGGACGGTGGCATGTCTGGTGCGCGTCGTGGGAGCGGGCGGCATGGTCTCTGGCGCTCTGTCCATGGTCGGCTGGCGAGGCTGACTTCGGGCAGGGACGCACTGGTGCAAAACGGCCAAGGGGGAGCGTGTCTGGTGCGGCTAGACACTAGGGGAGACAGGGGAGTGAAGAGGGAACCATATGGTCGAGTGATCATTTCTCAAACAGTGAAGTTAGGCAGTGATTTAATTTGTGTCTGCAAGGTGTTTGTCTTAATGGCCACATGAGATTTAGTTTGAAAATTTTGAATGAAATTTTGTGAGTGTTTGAATCTTATGCTTGAGTATCTATGGTTACTTGGAAAAGTCAAGGTGAATTGATTTAGCTGGTTTTTGCAAAATGGTGATCTTATCATATGAACTAGATTCAAATTTGAACTGTCCTTTAAATAGAATTGAAAATAGTTTTGGTGAGTTTGTAAAGTGGGCCTTGGTTCACTTTTACTTGGTCTAGCAAGGGGTGAAAAGAAGTAGAAATGTTTCTGTTAGAAATTCTCTTCTAGGAACACTCAAAGTGGCCTAGTGGTTAACTTTGGTCAAAATGACCATTAGCTTATTTAATTCATATTTGATTTCTTTCTCTTTTGATTTTGTTTGTAATTGTCCTAGATGATGTAGTATTCACCTTTAAACCATTTCTCATCATTTGTAGCAATCAAACATGGCAAATTCTATCAATCATACACTAATGCTAATCACACATGCATTCATATAGATTTTTGGAATAAAAGTTTTTTTGTTAACCCTAAACTTGGGTGATTAGAACTTGATAATCTTGATTAGTATTTTTGGTGTGTTACACTTTCTTAGCACAGTTGAATAATCCTTGATGTTTCGACATCCAATCCATCCCTAGCACTACTTCCAAACCTTTGGTTCCAAGTACTATGAGATTGGCATAAAAATCTATCCCATGTATTCTGATAGTTACGGCCTTGCAATCTTTTCTAGCTTTGGTGGTTGAACCAGGGATTTGAACTATTATAACATGCTTCAGATTTGTTGGTTAAATCTTACTAGTGCAAGCAAATTCTTCTGTAACAAACAAGTGTGATGCTCCAGAATCAAACAACACTCTTGCTAGAACTGAGTTAACAGAAAACATACCCAGCACGACATCTGGCGCTTCTGGGGCTTCTTCAGCATTCATGTGGAACAGGCGGCCATTACGGTTGTGCGGGTTTCCTGGGGCGAATCTCTTTCCTAGCTAGACATGGCATTGCTGTTGGGCAGGTGCATTCACATTGGTTGTTGCGGCAAGCTTCTTGGGGCACTCGTTGGAGTACTGACCCATGACTCCGCATTCAAAACAATTTATCATTGACTTGTCTTCCCCTGCGATAGGCACAACATTGCTTCCATTCCTTGGGGTAGTGTTGTTGTTGGACTTGGGCGGTGCATGGTTGAAAGTATTGGAGTTGTCGGGGTTGTTGTTGTTTCCTCCGGGCCTTGGGTTACCTCCTCCACAGTTGGGATAGTTTGGACGGTTCATTGGGGGTCTATTGTTTCTGGGTGCATAACTTGTAGAAGGATTGGGACGATACATCAGGGTATGGTGGGGTCCTGGTTGATGCATCATCATGCGCTTGCGGTTCTCACTGGCCTGGTTGATCTTGCCTTCCATCTGGATTGCAGAATCCACTAAGGCTTCAAGGTCATCAAATGGAATGTTGACTAGCACTGTCTTCATCTCATCATGCAGACCATTCAAGAATCTCTCCTTGTTCTTGACTTCATTGTCAATATCATGAGGTGCATACCTAGATAGTGAGAGAAATTTGTCACGATACTCAACCACAGTCATCCTTCCTTGCTTTAAGTCTCTGAATTCATCTCTCATCCTCTTTATTAGACCCAGGGGCACATGGGTCCTGCTGAACTTGAGTTTGAACTCCTACCAAGTCATCATCTGACCTCTGTTCATCGTACGGGCACTATTCCACCATGATCTGGCATAGCCAGACAGATAGTGGGTGGAAAACAACACCTTCTCATTAGCATCAACTCTTGCAACTTCTAGATTGTTTTCCATGGTTTGTAGCCAATCATCAGCATCTAGAGGCTCCTCGGACTTACTAAACATGGGTGGGTTGGTATTCTAGGAGTTCTTAAGTCTAGATCCATGTTGATCTTGGTTTCCATGGCCTTGATTATTGTGGGACATCTGGGCTGTCTGTTGAAGAGTGGCTAAGTTGGCTTGACGTTCAGCTCTTCCAGCTTCATGGTCAAAAACTAACATTTGCAGAATCTGCAACATTGGGTCCTGAGATGAACTGCTTCCTCCGGGATTCCCGCGAGTCATCTGAAGATTGAGATAGATAGTGAGACAAGAGGGAAATTTCTAAGGTTCATGGGTTTGTTTTCAAAACTTTAAGCTTTTGAGTATGACTTAGGTTTTGCAAACTAACAACTTTCTTTTCATTCATTCATATCACACAATACAAACACACACCACAACAAGGAAACAAATGGTTTTAAGAACCATTATGTGAAGTTACGATACAGTGGGACCGGGTATAACTCACACCTACGAGAGTACTCAGGTGCGACTAATCATCATCAATGAAGGCAGCATCCTCCTCATTAGTGTTGTCCTCCATGGCTTCATCCTCCAGGTAGTCATTGTCATCACTGAGGCAAGAGTGAATATCCCCACGGATGTCTTCACCCTCCTCCTCATGTTGTTCCTCTAGATGGATCTCCTGGTCGTGGATGGTCTCCTACAAGGTGGCTATCTTCTGACGAAGACGGGCGATGACGCGATCCTTTTTGTCACGTTGACTTCGAAGTGATGCGTTCCTTGGCCAGGATGGCGATGGTTTCCTTCCTTTCAATAGCTGCAGCATTGCTTTGATTGACGTGATCACGTGCATTGTCCAACTCCTTTTGTGTCTCATGTAGCATGAAGTCCATGTGGTCCACGTGATGCTTCAACTCTGGATGGGCTGGCATGGATAGAGGCTATCCCATTGAGTCACATCTTGCATAGTGAACAAAACGGGTGTCGATGATCTGGTTGATGTTCTAAGCACACAAGCGATTGAGAGCTTCTTGCATAGCCCTGGCTAATCCATCTAGCCAGTTGTTCTCACGAACATTGAACTGAATCTTGTCAGAAAGAGGTGGCTCCATTCTTCCTCTCAGGTCGGCAACAATCAGCCACTATAGCTCCCCTCCAGCATGGTCCTTAAGTTGTCCTCCGAAGAACTCCGGGTGTGGCGCTCAAGATACTCTGAAAGCGAATCCAGATCCCTCTCAAAGATAAGCTATTCTCCATTGCCCAACTGGTAAAACTTGGTGTATTTGACCTCCATCTATAAGAAATTGAGATGAGTAAGTTAGGGGAGTGATTAAGTGTGTCAAGTTTTATGTAGAATTGTAAGAGTTTTGAGGAGCAAGTGATTTATTTTTGAAGGAATCTCAAGGATAAGAATGAGAATAGGTTTTTGTAAATACTCACTGTCTTTGTCTTGAAACGAGATTTTTGTAGGCGTCCACTCTAACTAGGGTCTCCTATGGTCATGATGGCTTTGATACCAACTTGTCAACACCCAGATTTTTAAGTCCATATGCCTATTATGCCGTACATCGCAATCCCAGGAGACATAACAGAAGTGGTACCACAGTACATCATCCATTACAAACCATAATAAGGTCTTACAAATAAAGGATCTCATGATCCAGTCTTAAGACAATCAAAGCAGCGGAAAGTAAACATAGCGGGGCTTCATCTTCAGGGTCATAGGCAATGATGACAATGGGAGATGATCCTAGTTGTCATAGAACTCCTGTTGTCCATCTTCCGGGTAATCCTCCTCATAGTCTGGCCATGGGAATAGCCAGGGACAAAGCTATGAGTACTCTTTAAGTACTCGCAAACTACCACTAGTATAAGTAAAGATAAAGCTAGTAGGAATCATAAGCTCTCGGTTTGTTTGCCAAAAGGCAGGTTTATTTCATAAAGCTTCAAGAGTAAAGACCTAGTTTAGTTTTCAACATTACTTAAGTGGGAACTTAGATCTCATGTCCACAACTCTGTTGTGGTCAAGTCAAGGTCATCTTACAGGTCACAAATCATTTTGAAAACATCTGACAACGGAACAGTATGGCCACTCCAACTGTCAATAACCATGGACGTGGCTATTCGAATAATTTGACACTGCAGAGGTGGTACACTTTCACCACAAAATTCATTACATCCGTCAGGAATAACCCTGAATCATCATACTTAGTATGCGGATAATCAATCTTAACCTTTCAATTACACACTCTAGTATAGGCACCTCCCCTATGAGTTTGGCCTCCCAGCCATACCCATCTGCCATCCTGGGTACTATATAGTTGGACATTCATCACGAGGTAGCCTCATCTCAACCTCTTCCGCAAGGGAACCCATACTAAGACATAAAATTCCAGTCAAGCCCTACCCAACTCAGGTATTGTGGCTATACGGTAAAATTGGAATGGTATCGCATCCGAACCCAACCATCAGTTTTTATTAAAGTCAAGGCTCATGCCTCATCAGTTTCATCATCAAACCATTGTGTTTCACAACACATGTCAAAATATTTCAATAGAATGAGTCTTCATTCCAAGGTTTTCATAATCATTTTCACCAAGTATTCCCATCTAAAGTAATCAAGTTTTAGCTTAGCACTAGCCACTAATTTTGAGGGTATCCCTACTGGGGTTGCTAATATAGTATAAGTCTCCAATACTAGTCATATGATCTTGATAGGATCCAATATAATTTCCACTAATCACAATTCATTACTAAGTAAGAAACTATAGTAAAGGGGAAAGTAAAGCTTGAAGTAAAACTGCGATGGGTGTAATCAAAGTTGCATAACCAAGCATGCGTAGTGCATCTTGCATTAGTTAGCTTGCACTGATAGCTTGCTTAGATATCATGTATGGTGCTAGCTTGCTTAGTGATGGCTTGCCTTGAGCAGTGCAGTTTTTGAAGTCGTTGAAGTTCTCTTCTTCCTCCTCGAAGTACTCCTCCTTGTTGTAGCTCAGGTCGGTACTAGCGTGTATAAACACATTCAAGGTACACAATCACCAAACAACACTTCACTACTTCTATTTATAACACAAGGGTTCATACTAGATGATCTAGCATCATTTCTATCATTATGTGGAATATTCACATTTTCTTACTCTTCTTATTATAGAAAAGTAATATCTACTCATTTTAAATCTTTAAGATTTAATATTCTCCAATTAAAATAGTGGATCATGTTGACACATGTCATCACCATATATTACAATACTTGGGAATGTGATTTAAAATGGTGATCATATATTACAAGATTTAATATTACTATTTAATAATATTCAAGTGACTAGAAATGCCTATATATCACTCTTTTAATACTAAGCCATGTTTAATATTTGTAAAACCAAATCTTTTTACATATTCAGGTAGAGAATGGGAAATGTGATTTTTTAGAGGTGGAATCATCTCAAAAACATTTATAATTTATTTTATAAAAATGTTTGAAGTGTGAAAAGTCTTTGTCTTGTTATTTTTGGTAGAAGTGATCTATAATTCGAAATGTTTTCAATCCAACGGGAGTGGATAGATATGTTTTGTACCTTTCTAACAAAATTGGAATCATGCACTTTGGTTTAGTGAATCTCTTTGAATTAAATTTTGAATCTACTGACAGAATCTGTTTTTAACTAAAATGGAAAAATCTTATTTGTAAATCTATTCGAATAGCCGTGTCCACGGTCATGGACGGTTGGGAAGGTTTCTATAAAGCGGTGCTGGTTTTGATTTCAAAAAGGACTTCGGAAAAGCAAGGGCTTTGGAAATGATTTGACCATGGTAAGGAGTTTTGGTCGTGAGATGACCGGAAAGGAAGGAAAGGAGTTTTGGTCGCGAGATGACCGGAAAGAAGAAACAAATGGGTGACCCAGTCCTAGTGATTTGCAAAACTTTTGAAAAAGGTTTCCAAAATGTTTTACAAAAGTTTTCAACAAAGATATGTAGATTCTATATCTACAAGAGAAACTATTTGAGAAAAGAACCTCTCTTGGAGCCCTCTTACTACCACAACCATATTGCATATCCTCTTGTTATCAGTACTCTCTTAAGGTGGTTTGCGAGTACATTCAAAGTACTCACTGGCATTGTCCCTGGCTATTAACTTGGTCAGATATCAAGAAGAAGGTGATGATGACGACTACGCGAGCTAGGACGTTCTCCTAGACAATTGCCTGTAAATCAAGGCATGACTCGGGCTCTACACTTGATGAAGTTCCACTAATAATTATTGATGTAGCCATAATGGCATGTAAGGTATATGACATGTATCCTCTTAAGTAATGGATGTTTACATTGATACTTGTCTGTTATGTGCCACGACTAACTGATCATGGGATCGTGGTTTATGCATAACAGGGATTCTCGGAGGATTAATCCGGGGGGCCCACAGACTTGGTATCATAGCCATCCTGACTATAGGAGAACCTTAGTTAGCATGGTCGTTAGACAGGAAAACTATTTTGGAAGCACCGACTTTTGAAAACTATTTTCTCAAAAGCATTTTGAAAGATTCTACTTCTTATCTCCTTCTAGTTTAAATGATTTCGAAAATGGTTTCTTCTATCTCTCATCCAAATTTCAAACATACGGATTTCAAACAAATAGGGCCTTGAACTTGGTGAAGACGGTGAGGGCGAGATGAAGAGAAGCAATTCCCAGCAAACACAAGGAGACTACAAGATCGCCCAACTAGCGGAATCCTCCTAATCCGAAGAAGTCACGTGATATACTATCAAGAAGCGTCTAAGGACCGATGAAGGCTTCATACACAAGATAGTGACTCCGACCCTAAGAACAATGACATAAATGTAGCTTGCATGAACTCATTAACTTATTGCAGAAGTTTTCTAATGATCCATCTTTTAATGGTCATCGGACAGGATTTGTTTCCTACCTAGCAAATTATGTTATAAAAAAGATTTAAAGATATAATAATGGAGCTATGATACCACTTAAGCTTGGTATTCTAGAATTAGGATCTAGTGTCTTAGTTTTATCTAAAGATCTATATGATTTGCTTGATTTGAAACCCATGGAAAAATGCTCTATAGATATTTTACTTGCTAATGATTCAACTAAACATGCTTTAGGAAAATTTAAAGATCTCATGGTTGAATTACATATGACATTTCTACCTGTTGATTTTATTGTCATGGACATAGGGAGCAATACCTCAAGTCATATAATATTTGGTAGACCCTCTTTGAGAACCACAGGTGAAGTCATTGATACAAAAGAAGGAAATGTGAAGTTTCAGTTTCCTCAGAAGAAATGTATGGAACACTTTCCATGGAAGGAGGTAGCAAAGAAGCACAAGCTATCACATGAGTTCCACATCACTTAAACCAAGTAAGTAAAGCCTAGCTATATGGCTATAAAGAAAGCGCTTTGTGGGAGGCAATCCGGTTATTTTCTTTTGGATTTTTGCTTTGAACTCTTTTTATAGAAAGAGAGTTTTTTTTGGTTTTCTTTATGTAATTTTTAATAAATTACCAAGTGGAACCCATTTTCGATATTAAAAAGTTGCTAAACATATGGAGTAGCAATTTTCTGCAGAATAGTTTTTAGTGCAAGAATTTTTTAATTTTTTATGTAATTCCGATTGCGCTCATATTTACATAGAACTTACAAATTTCCATCCTCTGTACTCAAAAAAATTGGCTAAAATTCCTGACATGTTTAAGTGGGCAAGAAAAATTCGTTTTTCTGCTGTTGAAAATCTAGATAGATTATGCCATGTTTTGTTTTAACCATTCCCAGGTGTCCTAAAATGATTGTTATGAGTCACATTATATGCTAGGGATATGCAGGGACATTATATGCCTATTGGAACATTTAGAAAGAATTTTGTCTTTGATATATATGCAACAATTATTATACTTTTGTGCCACTAATGTCACCACTGAGAAAAGAGATGGGAGAAAAGTTTTGTGTTGATGTTTTTTGAAATGTATTTGCTTGCTGATGTTTTTTGAAAGGTAATTGTTGGCAAAGATTTTGATAGACTTGGATGAATAAAGAGTTTCCCTTTGGTTCCCCTAACATGTTCGAAGAGTGACTATGATTTTGATAATCATAAGTTCCTCTTATTACATGTTACTTCTGACTCTTATGAGTCCTCTCCACCAAAGAAACCTTTTTTTGTTGACCTTCTACAGAATGAAGAGTGATCCTTCCGTATCAAAAAGTAGTTCAATAGCTTGGTTATCCGTATCTCTGTACCTTGGAAGCTCAACTTAAGCCGTCTAGTAGAGTTTCATCTCTCGAAGTTTGTGGTCGTGTTCTATCCATTGTATGCTCTCCTTTTCAGAAGCTCAAACTCTTCTGAAGTTCCATGGTCTCAATCCATATGAAGACCAGCTATCTAACAACTTGAAACCTTCTCCTTTTGTTTCCTCCGTTACCTTGACGTGTTTAATGCTCATTGGCTCTAGAGATGTTATAAAACATTCCTCTCCTCTTTAGTGTGTGTAGCTACCTCGAAGAAAATGAAACACTTCATTCATTCAATAATTGTGGCATGGATCAACCTCTTCAAAAATATCGTCGAAGACTAGTGAAACCATGTTATTTTCTTTCTTCCTACCTAGGAATCTCGGGACGAGATTCTGTTAAGGGTGATAGAATTGTAACACCCCTAGTTCTACTAATGATATTTATGTTTGACTGTGCATAGCATGAGCATCATATTTTCTAAAACAAAATGCATGTAAGAAGAAAATAGACAAAACCCTAAACCCTAATCTTCCCCTCTCTATTTGAAATATATTCAAAAGGGGTTTTGTATTTTGAAAACTACCAAAACTCTGGAGCCCTAATGGACTATAAGGGCCCCTGCAATATTTCAATATTTTACAAAAGTCTCTAGTATTTTGAAATGTTCAAAATAGAAAAGAGTTTGGGAATACAAAAAAAGAAATAGAAAACAGAAAAGAAAAATGTTTTTAGAAATAAAAAACTACTCCTACCCTAAACTGGGCCATAGCCCACCTCCTCATTGTGCTAACCGCCACTCAGCGCAGCAGCCAGAAGACAACTTCGTAACCTTTTCCGTAGCCCACAGCCGGCTAGAGTGCAACCTGTCCTAGCCCACTTGTAGCCCAACACCGGCCTCGTACCGGTTCACCCGTTTGTCCATTGTTGTCTTCGTCCCCAATGAAGAAGCAGCTGATTGTCACCGCCGCCGCCATCCATCGTCGCTGGTGTGCGCCAAGATTTCTGCCGCCACCCGTGGATGCCTACAAGACCCACCGCGCCACCAAGGATGAACCCTAGACCCGTCTTCCTCTCTCTCCTCCCCTCTGTACCGAAACCTAACCCTAGGACTCGCAGTAGTTGTTCGTCCTCGCCGTCTCCGGCCACCCCAAGCCTCGCTGAGCATGCCATCGGCTCAGCCTCGTCCGCATTGGTTCTCCTTCTCAAAGCAATTGGCCCCGCTTGCTCGCAATCGTTGCTGCCATCTCCTTCCCTCCCAACAGCTGCCGCCGTTGCCATGGATGATTCCGATGACTCCCGACCTTGCCGGGCCTCACCGAGCCCTCCTCTGCAACCGTGGTGAGCTTTGGAACCTCCTGGTGCCCTTCGCCCTCTCTCTCGCGTGCGCGTGCCATAGCTACTGCTCCCTGTTGTCATGCCGATGCCGATGCTACCCGCCATCGAATTCCCTGCTCCGCAACCATTCTTCGGCAGTGCCACCACCAGATAGTTCAGCATGCTCCCATGCGTCGAACACCCCCGCTCCTGTAGCCCCGTGAGCTCCCAGTCGCTCGATCCGAGAACCACCTGGGAGGTGCTCCATTGCTGATGTCATGCTGACATCAACATGGGGCAATAATCCTTTTAGTTTTTTTAAATGTTTTATACAATTATTTTCCTGGAAATAGAAATACTCCTATGGGCCCCATCTGTCAGGTTTTAATCTTTTGGAAATTAATTTCTGTAATGATTAAATATATGACATGTGGGACCAAGTGGATAAATATTTAACATATTCCAAAATTGTTTAATTACTTTAAAAATGATTTAAAATGGATTTAAATTGGGAAAAATCATAACTAATTGATTTTAAATCAGAAAATATGAACAATATATCAAAATGTTTAGAAAAATGAGATCTACACAATAGACTCATAATCATGCATTGTGAAACAATTTTAATTAATCAGTTTGTTAGAAGAACAAAATTACCCCTCTCATATGGATCTGGGGTATCTCCGAATTAGGGTTTGGACCCCTCGGACCCCGTTAAAAATGATCAAGCATGCTTAGGGTTCCATTTCAATACACTTTAACTTGTCATATCATCATTCTTGTTTGAGCATTGCATCCTTGCGATGTGTTGATTGTTGCTTTCCTTTCCGGTGTTTCTGCTTCTCCTCTATAGACCTCGGAGTTGATGTGAGCAATGAGATCGAGTCCAACACTGAAGACCAAGATCAACACCATCGAAGGTTATCGACGAATGATGCCAAGATGATGAATCCAAAGTTCTATATCTGATTATCAGCAGGCAAAGGCAAGCATAGCCCCACACATGATACAATCAAATGATTTCAAAGTATTTCAATACTTGCCAAGTGCATATGATTCTAAAGTCTTTTATCGATAGATAGATTAATCCTATATGATGCATGTTACCTTTGTAGCCTATACTCCCTGATCCACTGCTCCTAGCATAACTAGGGTTTGGCTTATGAGCTTCGCTTGCGCTGTTATATCCATTATGCTTAGCCATGCTTAGTTTTTACCGCTGGTCCATACGGTTGATGAATCAGAGCTGCGAATGAACCTAGTTGGACAGGATGGCATGGTCTGATCAGAGATGAAAGTTAAACATGCTAAGGCTTGTTTGGGACGCCACATCGGTTGTGGTTTTTACAGTCCCATACTTTCCACCACTAGGATCCGAGTTCTTTCCTCTTGAACCAAGATGAGTGTACAGCCACATGGGGGCCTAGAAACCTGCTTGACCAACTAACTTACCTAGTAGATTCCATGAGTCACATAGTTCAGGCTTTCCATTCGACATATGCATTCTGGTTATTCTCGGAGGTGGTGAAGGAGGTGAATTCATACAGATAGGTATTCGTGGCCGGGAATAAGAGAGGCACGACCTCCGTAATCTTGGTCCCCGCACAAATCTCTAGGGACCGGCTTCAAGACATGACCCTTTATAACGACATCTCCTTAGGGCGGGACTCATGGTCTTGGCGAAAGCAAGGTAAAGGTAGTGTACAACCACCCTCTACCGGCCTTCAAAGGAAGAGGGTTAATCATTGTGGCATTAAGAGGAGGTTGGTACGTCTGGGTAAAGTCATACACCCTTGCAGGGTATTAATCTTTTCGAAAAGCCGTGTCCACGGTTATGGGCGACTTGGGGATGGATTCAAAGATCATAGAGAACTATAACCGAATCATAAAATTTGGCAAGTAAGTGAAGTGTGTTCTGAGGATGCTTCCTTAGGGATCGAGGGGGTGATCCTAGTTAGTAGGTTCAACTAATAAAGATTAGGTGGTTATCAAAGGAGGATCAAAGCTAGCGATATCGCTTTCTTATCTCCTTTTAAAAGGTTCTATTAGGGGAACTTCTCCTACCTCTCTTATGAACAAAGTTAGATTTATGCAAAATAGCTCCACCAGCCATAAGTCTTGCGAAGTACACCCTGTACTCGACCTTTCTTTGTTGATACTTTTGCAGCAGGTATTTGTCTAGTCCTAATCCCGAGGGTGTCACATCATAGGTATGGTGCATTGAACAATCAACTTGTAAGATGTTTAGCACATAAACCATATAAAGCTTTGAAATAAAAGATACTTGGAACCCCATCCTTATTAGTATTGTTGACATGAAATACATAGCTCAAAGATTTACTTTTACATTCTTTATGGAGGATTAACATATGTATTTAATGCTTACTTTCGGTACGGGATGCAAAATATCTCAAGGGAAGACATGAAACTAAGAAGTGAGTCTTCTAGTCAAGGGCATGAAACTAAGAAGTAGCCCAAAAGTAAAGGCATAAAACACCAAAGCTAATCATGAAAAGAGTCTCGTATTCTATAGGTTCATCAAAGTGTGCTTGAAGGTTTGTTTTGTTCATGTGTTTTATCACACCATTACTTATTGTTTAACATGTTTATAGATGTGTAAAAGATACAACTTGATAGTACACTTGCATATTATGTTTCATTGAAAGGAATTGAGCCTATGAACATTACATCATAATGAAAGAAGCAAAGATAACAAACTCCAAAGTCCATGTTTAGTTTTTATCACCTTCATGCTCGAGGGAGAGCATAGGTTAAGCTTGGGGATCTTGATGCATGTAAAATGCATACATGAACTTTGTAGTTTTTAAACATGTTTTTCCACATATTTCCATCATATATAAAGTTATATCCATGTTTTATACTGATTTTTGGGGATTTACCAATGATCCCCTTTATTGTCTATAACCCGGTAGGGCAGAAAAAACCTTGTTTTCAATGTTTTTGATATTTTAGGACCTATATGTAATACCTCATACCCTACGCTCTGAGCATGATCCTGGATGAAATCAAAACTGGATAAGGGATTCTACCGTGGAGGCCCAAGGTCACCCACGTGTAGGGACGTTAAAGCAGAGCAGGGCACGGTACCGACCGACCACCCTATCCACATTCAAGAACATAAGGACAAGAGCGAGCGACATAGTCGATAGGTAAAGATATCAAAAACATACACAAATGTGTATGTATGTTAGTGGCATACAATAGTCATTAGAGCAACACAATCTAAAAAGAAATAGAAATATTGCAAAGCCATACGACAAGATCCAAATATCCTAGATAGAGCTAATATTTTAGGATACCTCATACATCACACAACAGAGTATTAAGCGGAAGTGGAATACAAGATTCGAGTAAGGATAAGAAGCAAATCGGCATAAGACGCCACGGAACTAAGCACATCCCGCCCACAGGTCTCATGGATCTCCATCCCCGGGATCTCTACACCTGATGGTCGTTGTCACCATCATCCGTCTCTTCGACCCAGTAGCCTTCCTGGGAGTATACCTCTCCATCTGAATCAAATATTTATCGTGTGAGACCCTAGGGGTACTCAGCAAGTCTTAATGCTTCTAAAGGGAACAACCTTGGGTGATGCAATTGCAGCAAAAGATAATATCTACGAAGTTCTATAGAGACGCACTACACATCCCCCCAACTAGAGATGGATGGGCGCTCGTTAATTAATAACAACAGTTATATAAGCAACATAAATAAACATTGTTCGCCCTCCTTCTCGCTTATCGACGAGAAGGCGAAAGAACATCCCATCCGTTGGTACTTTTATTAACCATTCCATGAGTCTTGGACTATTTAGTAGTCATGTCTTAGTCAAGTTAAAGTCGGTACTTTAGTTATGCTTGTATATGATCGAGAAACTTTGCTCCAAGTCGTCCATAACCGTGGACACGGCTTTCAGAAAGTTTTACCCTGCAGGGGTGCACAAATAGCAACACACACACGATCAACCTCGGGAAGAACCACATAAAACACAACAAGGCCTCACGACAATGCATTCATAGGATTCGTAAATTATTTCAGGGGGCCACCCCACTAAGCTACCCGCATCAAAGTTGGTCGGATCCAAGATATACCTAGGGTTTGCGTCAATGTTGTAAATGATTAGGAACACGAAAGTGTAACTAGGCTTGTCGATACCACGAAAACACTTCGCATTCCAAAATAGTATAGGTTCTCCACGCGCAATTGTAAATAAAGCAGTAAATCATGGCATAAGTACAAGATAGTAATAAAGCCCCAAATTACTTTGTGGCCCCAAGAAATAAAGTATGAACCAAGCTCAGGTGAAGGAGGGTCCATAGACTCTCCCATATATGGATAGTGAGAATATTCAAGGAAAATGAATCAAGTACTTGGGGTCCTACGGGACAAGTGAGCTTAAAGAACCAAATAGCAGATAATGCCCACCGGTGCCTCTTTCATTAGGTATCCAAAGACTCGCACAAACCCTACACATGCAATTCTACAACTCACATGGCTCAAACAACTCCTGCAGTAATGGCTCATGGGATTGAGGTACAAACTTCGGTGGAGTTTAAAAGTAAAGACTATGCAATACTTGGGATTCATTTTAATACAATCGTGACTCAATGATGCAAGAGTAAGATAGAAGCATATGTACTATATGTATGCAAGCATGCAGAATTGCTTGCCTGGCAGTTCAGTTGTGTAATAAGAAGGATCCGAGTAATACTCCCGAGGCTCCTGGTATTCTCCTTGCTCAGTGTCTATCCGAATAAAAACAAACATACAAGGGCCAAAATAAATACATTGCACAATCATATAAATCATATGCAACAAGCAAACAAGGTATGCCATGATGGAATGATGCATAATTACATGGTATAACATAACACGGCATGGGTGGGGTGTGGAAACAAAAATAAGCATTTTTATTAGTTGTTTATCCATATTTTATCCCATAAACCTTGCTGCCCCTTTAACATTTATATTATGCATGCTTAAATTCAAATCGTGGAATGCATAATCAGAACGGCCTCGTTGCGCTAATCGATTTAGACATATTATTTGTCAAATTTGGAATTACGGCATTAAAGTTATGAATTAATTAATAAAAGGCATATTTATAGCATTTAATTATTCAAAAACTTTAAACTGCTCAAAAATTATTTTGAATGACATATTTTAATTCATGGCATTTTTCTGATTACAAAACATATATCGTTTGCAACATTTGGATTTGGCAAATAAAAGATGTGATTTAACATATATTAAAGCATTTGATAATATTTCAAAATTATTTATTATATTGCAATACGTGGCAAAATAAACACAGACCAGATTGTCGTTAAGCATCCAAAATAAACAAGATTGGTGTTCTAACTTTTTCCTACAACATTTCGGAACATATTTAAAATAACTTGGTCAAAGTTATATTTCAACTTTGAATTAGATTCCAACAGTTTGAATAAAAGTTCTAGGCCATGATTGGAATTTTTGGGAAAATTGGAGCACTACGGATTGAGAGATAAAGGGTAGGTTTTTTGGCAAACCAGGTAAGATCGGCTCGATACATGCTGATGGAATTGTGCTGAAACCGGCCAGCTGAGCCTCACTTGGGATGCCAACTGCGAGCTCTCTGTTTAATGGAATCGAGTCAAGATTGTTTTGTTGCAACGAGGAATATACCGAGAAGATTATCGTCCCTTGGGGTTACGCCCGAGAGACATGGGATCGCCGCAAAAACGTTGAGGAATAGGCGCCAGAAAACTGGCGTAGACTGACGGCTGGACGTTTTCGTTCAGAGAACAGAAGACGAGTGTCCAGGCTACGCGCGATGAAACAGAGAATCTCGTTGATCTTCTTCAGAGGATCATGAACAGCAAGGAACACCGCTTTGTGAAAGCTTTGAAGCAATGCAGAGAGGTATGAACCAAGATTACATGCCAGTGAGGTGCAGCGGCTGGGGTTGTTGCATGTGGACGGAAACATCACAGGAACAGAGGACAGAACGAGGGCACGTGCGCGCGCGCGTGTCTCCGGTGGTCAGCAACAGAGCGGCGCGTGTGCGCGTCGCAGCGACGGGACAAGGACGGTCTTGTCCGAGGGGTAGTGCTGGAGATTGGCGACGTCGAGGCGAACCTTGCGGACATGGTTGCGGTGCTTAGCGGTGACCATGTCGACGGCCAGTGGCACAAGACGGCAACAGATAGGGAGCGAGCAACGACGTTTGTGGCCATGTGAGAAAACAAAAGGGCAGGAAGAGGGTACTGGAAGGGCGAGTAGCTCACTGAGAGCCTTGCAGACAAGGTTGCTGGCAAGGGAACGATGGGGTTGGCGACGAGATGGAGTTGACGTCAACAGCGACCGTCGGTGCACAGGGACGGCGCTGGTGATCTACAACTGGTTCAGGCCTCCGCCAGCACGCTCCAGGTACCGATCAGCTTTAGCAGCTCCTTGTGGTACCCTCAGCTTCAGCAGCTCCTCGTGGTACCACTCCCGGCTGCTTCGCTCTGTCAACGTGGTAGAACAACGGGGTGGAGGGCGACAACATGGTAGGGTCTGGCCATGGCTATGGTAGGGCTTGTCTTGGGGATGAAGAAGAAGGGGACTCGATTGGATTTAGGTGGATATGGAGAGGGAGTGGTGGTTGGTCTCGGATACTTTCTATGCTGTTACTTTATGCTAGAGGATAAGGAGAGGGATCACGTTAGGGGTTCGGGCTTTTGGCTAGCACGGGAAGCTCCAGCGGGAAGAGGAACAAGGACGGTTCGGCTCGATGTTCACTTGGCTGGCCTACACCCAGCTGGTTGGGTCGGATCAGACAATATGGAGAGGGGCTCGAACCAGATGCAGCTAATGGAAGGCCAGACCAAATGCAGATGTTCAGCTAAGTAGAGCACGTGGAGCTAGGTAGGTGTTGTTTGGTTCTGCTACTACCAAGGTGCATTTAGCCAGCTATTTTTAGCTAAATAGTTCGATGCTATCTTGGTGAGAGGAAAAAGGTGTGTGTATGTGCCCATGCACACACGGTAGGATATATATTGAGAGAGAGGCCTTAGCTAGACTAGCTATGTATGGCTCGGTTTTGACTAGAAAAGGAGAGAGCGAGGAAGACGGTGTATGTGTGTGTTTAGGAAACATACAGGCTAGAATAAGACTAGACCAAGATCACATGTAAACGTTGCAAGATAAAAGAAAAAGGAAAGAAGATGGTCTCATGTGTGATACATTGTGGGATGGTGCTGTAAAGGGATTTGATCTTATAGTCAAGGTTTGTAGCACCCGGTAAAATCACTACTAGAAAATCATGTGTTGATTTTGTTTTATGCATCATCACGAAATAATCATGCATCAGCATCATGTTCATCATGTCACCTTGCATGAAACATATAGTTAAATTATTGCATTTAAATTATCTCACTTGTATATAGTTCTTGATATTTGAATTTGAGCCTTGTTTGCCTCTCTCTATTTTGCCCTCTCTCTATTATATTCTAGTTGGTGCCATATGTGATGGAACCATAATGTCTGAGTTGTTTTTATTTGAGTCTCGATATTTTATTTTGTCAAATGCCTAAATTGAGTTGGGGGCATATTCTCTTATTCTTTCCTCCCTATCTTGTGCCTCACTAATGTCCATATTCTCTTATTCTCCTTTTGCTTGTTTTTAACTTGTGCTATTATTCTCATATGCGGATCACTCTATCTAAATTCACCATTTTCAACTCTAGTGCTTTAGCCCTCTGTTTCTACCATCTACATGCATGTGTCTTTTTCCCCTTTTTTTTAAATTCAAGTAATATATATTTGCCGGTCCAGGTATAAATATAAAAAGGTTTGCTTATTTTAACATAAATAAAAATAGGATAAAGCCGTCTAAGGTTTTGATCTAAAACTAGTTCCATCTAATCTACTTTAGAGTATATAAATACTCTGTTCTTTTCCTTTACTCAAACCCTATCCTTTAAATCTGAGTTGTGAGACAAAATTCCCCAGCTCTCCTTCTCCCTGCCGCGTCGTGTTCTTCTCCTTTCAATCCATCACCGTTTCTTTGTTTTAATCTGACAGGAGCTATCTTTATTGTATGCAACTGATTGCATGTATCCTTGGCCGTCATGGAATCTATTGGCCAATCGAATGTACGTCTGTTCCATGTAGTTGTGTTCAAATCGATCGATCCTCTTGTTCCCGTGTACTCTGAATCAATTCTTTTCTTGTCAAGTTACTTGCTTAGAATACTTGACCAGAGTTGCTGCTGCTTGTCCCATCGCCTGCCGCCGTCTTTAGTGCCGCTGGTGCGCGACCGCACGCGCCCCTGCCGGTCGACAGGCCTGGCCCCTCTTGTTTTTCTTCTACCGCAGGACATCACGTCAGGTCATCGCCGTCGATTCTTTTCTGCAGCTAGCCGATCAGGCAAGCAGCCTGCAGCCTCACCTCGCGCTCCGGTGGAAATCACATAATTAACCTAAAGTCCTGAAGAAATTATAAAATAACCTGCTTTTTCGAAGATATCACAATCTAACCTACTCGCATGACGCTCTACCGAAAAGCTCCATGCTCAATAGCACGACGCTCTCACGAAAAGCGTCATACAACCTATAGCGCTTTGGTAAAAAACGTCATCCTCTCAGCCGACGTGGCAGTCAACCGGGCCCGCAGGCCCACTTTTTTAGCATGGCGTTTTTGCGGGGGGCGCCATGCTCATGACTTAGCAAATTTTCTAGAGAGATTTTGTTAGGCTCGTGCATATGTTCTGTAACTCCACGCCATGGTAGCATGACGCTTTTGCCAAAAGCGTCATGGTCAATAGCATAACGCTTTTGCCAAAAGCGTCATGCTTAGTAGCATAACGCTTTTGCCAAAAGCGTCATGGTCATGACTTAGAAAATTTTCTGGAAAGCTTTTGTTCGGCTCGCGCACATAAACGTAGGCATGGCGGCTCCTGCAAAAACGCCATGCATGTAGGCATGACGCCCGCAAAAGCGCCGTTAAAAATGGGCATGACGCCGCGATTGATCGCCACGTCGGACCAAACGATGGCGTTTTTGACCAGCGTGTTAAATGGACCATGGCGCTTTTGAGGGCGCCGGCATCGACCATGGCGCTTTCTTGTAAAGCGTCATGCGAGTAGGTTAGATTATGATATCTTCGAAAAAGCAGGTCATTCTGTGATTTCTTCGCAATTTTAGGTTAATTATGTGATTTTTTGCCTCGCGCTCCGTGCTTCTTGTCCCTGCTCTTTTGGTCTGCAGAAACACCACCGTAAGTCACCGTCCAGCACCACCCAATCGCCACCACACTCCCCCGCAGCTACACATTGCCAACTCCCCTGCGACGCGCGCCCGCGCTCCGTTCTGCCTCGGCTCTCCCGCGGGTCAACGTCTGCGTGTCTTGCCCTTTCCTGTACCGCAGTAGTCGGCCACAAGCCATCAGTTGCCCGCGCTCGCATGCGCCCCAGCCGCCGTCAACTTGATTTGCAAACCATGTCTGCGGCTCTCTATGTTGCAACTGCCGCTGGTTTTGTCTTGTGCAGTCTACCTCAGCTCCCTGTTAATTCGTTCCGGTGTTTGAGCACCGTCAGGCGTTCGACAGAATGCTCGTAAGAGTGGTGGCTTGGAATTTCCTCTGGAGGCCCTTATGGTTCCTTGCCATTCCCGTGGTCTACTTCGCCACTTCATCATGACGTCCGGAACCGAAATCCACGGCTCGTTCGACAAAGATCTTCTAGTCTATTTTCTTTATATAATGTCATTCAGTTTGTTACACTTAATCATAGATGCACAGGCATATTTTATGGTTTGGGGACATTATGCCGATTCACCTAATAATTAAACATGGAGGCTATATGCGGATTATTCTAGTCTTATATGGCTCCATTTAAATTTGTGTAGTGAACTGATGCCATGTTTTGCCTGGTTAATATAACATTTAAATTGTGGGGTAACTAAACAACATGAACCTAACAAATAATTATCGGGACCACGATTCTGTTTAATCTTGCCTAAATGCACCGCATCTTTGCCATGACATGCATCATACATACAACATGCCAGATCTTTTTTCGTAGTATTAAATAGTGTATCCGGTGTTTATTTTATTACTTTTCTTCTTCACGGATTAAGCTGTTGAGTGGATGCGAGTATCGACAAGTTCTTCCGACAATGTATCTTCGACAGTGTTTCCTAGGCGAGCATCCTCCCTCTTTCTACCTATTTTGCATTTCTAGTCTTTATTTCTTTCTATTGATCTATTGCTACCCGTGTTACGATGCTCTAGTTCTCCGTACCATTTATATTCCTTGCATCCTCTATATTGCCCTGGACACATCCTATTGCATATTATTTGATAGACAGTCGGCCTTGCGAGTCGTAGTTGCTTGCGTGGGTGCTGCTTCGTGTCGTTGTCGATCTACCATTGATGGAAGGTTGGCACATACTTAATGCTGGAGATGCTTAATGGTGAAGATGATCATGGCTTACATTATAACTTGTTAACTAAAATGCTGGAAATAGATATAATGCAGAGGCATCGGCGGGTAATAGTCAATATTTGGTTTTTAACCACCCACCTGTGTCCACCTAGGACCCGAGTTCTTGACACCTGCTCCGAGATCGAGCGTGCTAACCAGAGGTGGGTGTGTAACACCCCAAAACTTCAATCCAAGAGTATCAAAGATCAAATCATCCAAATTTAGGATTAACAAAAACTTTTCCATATTTAAAATGAAAGCATTCATATATGTGTGCATTTAAAATAGGAGTTGTTTGGAATTGCCATGATTGTGTGATCCTTTGCTTCTCAAATGTTTCTTAGATGATTTAAACCTCATCTACATCATTCCCAAACTTTTCCTAAAAGAAATCAAATAAAAAAGAATTAAAATGAAGGAATGGTCATTTGGACAAATTTAACTCTCATGCCTACTTTGGTTATTCGTAGTACTCAATTCTTAACAGAAACAATTCTTGATCTTTGCACCCCTTGCTAGTACACATAATGAGGTACCAAGGCCCACCTTTTGATCTTCTAAAAACATTCTGGAAACTATTTTAAAGGGCAGTTCAAAATTGAATCTAATGCATATGCATAGATCACCCCTATTTCAAAAACCATGTATTTGAGCTCCATTTTCAAAACCCATGCAACCAGAGACTACCTAGAACTAGTGGAGATCACTCAAAAATTTTGAACTCAAAATTCAAACTTTGGTCTCTTGCGGCCATTTCATCGAGCAGTGGCGTAACCAGATCAAACATTTGTCAGAACACTATAGTGTGCAGTGCTTCTTGTCACCATTTGGGCCTAACTCGGTCCCCTTGTCCCCCCAGCTCAAACCCTGACCCTAGCTCTCGCTCCCTCTCCCCTAGCTGCGCCAGTGCCAAGCCGCCCGACGCCATGCGCCAGGTCGACCATGGACAGCTCGCACAAAGCCGCCCCGCGCTCTCCTTCGCCCGCTGGCAGACAGGCGCCATCACACCGCACCGCACCGCCTCGACCAACCCCCGACCAAAATCGATCGAAGGACTACCCCCAGTTGCTCGCGCCCATGTCTCTGTCCGCCATGCCGATCACCCCGAGCTCCGCCCTTGAGCAAAGACCGACCGCCAAGCCCTAGCCTTGCGTGGAAGCACCCGCAGCAGGCCCAACAACCGCCCAAACATCCTTGTTCGTAGCCTCACGACTAGCAGCCCCGAGGAACCGCGTCGAACACCGCCGCCCGCGCCCAGTGCACCGCCCGCTCCCGACCAATAGAGATAGCCCCTTGCCGCGCCATCAAGCCATAGAGGATCGCCAGGAGACCGGCCACCGTCCACCTACCTCGCCCATGCCCTTAGCTCGGCTGTCGCCGCCACGCCAAGCTCGCCCATGCCGCTCTGCACCCTTCGCCTATATAGGAGGCCTCCCAACAAGCTCTCTTCACACCATTCTCATCCCCACCTCTCACTCTCACTCCCCACAGCCACCGAGCTGCCGAGCACAGGACACGGAATTGCTGGAGCCGCCGCCTCGGGGAGAAGGGCGATGATCCAGGCCATCCTGTGAAGCGCCGCTTGTACCGGAGAACCGCCGTCGTCTTTCACCCGTTCGCGCTCGCCGACCTCGGCTGGAGCCCAGACGCCCTGCACCTCACCGACCGAGCTAGGGTTAGCTCTGTCGTATCTGTTAAGCGAGGACGATAGCTGTGAGCCATCGATCGCCCTCTAATCGCATGGCCACCTTTCATCCATACCCTTCTTTTCCCCTGCTCCACCGGTGGGGGGCTGACTTAAAGCGCTCATGACTGGCATGAGCGTGAAGGGCGACCCATTTAGTTCCCGTGCACGTTTTAAATTCAAATTAGGAATTTTCCTTTTAGTTAGAATATAGTTTTTGTCCAGTGTTTCAAAATTCAATTATATGAGTTTGACAAATCCAAATTGCATCAAACTAATTTTGTCTGAGGGGTATTGAAAAGCTCTATCCAAGCCCATTGGATGTAATTCATTTAGAGTTATAGATTTCTCCTAATAAAAATAAGAAGACAGAAGCTTTTGCAACTTGAAACATTTTTGTAAAATCAACCAAGTTAGCTTTTGAGTTGATTCCAACTCTCAAAAATCACATTTCATCATATCTACCCAAACATGTAATAATATTTAGGTTTACAGGCAGTGACTTTGGACTAGTACCAAAATAATGCTATATAGGCATTTCTAGTCACTTTAAATCATTAAATAATAAACTTAAACCAAAGTAATATTGATCCAACCTTTAAATCTCATTCCCACATGTTAGAATATGTGGTGTGGACCTGTGTGCACATGATCCCATATTTTGGTGGTGAATATTAAATTTTAGTTAATATTTCAATGAGTAGAAATTACTTTTCCAAAATAAAAAGGTTGAAACTATTGAATTAAAACTTGTGATGTTGGGATGATAATAGATCATCAATTGCGTGGTTTAGAATACTACTTAGCCTAAGTTAAGTATTGTTTGGTGATTGTGCACTCCCTATGTATTTCTAGACGCTAGTACCGACCAAGCCTTCGAGGAGGAGGAGTTCTACCAAGAAGAAGAAGAAGAAAACTTCAACCACTGCACCAACCAAGGCAAGCTATTAGTGGCAAGCTAACCCTTGCAAACAGGCTTTAGGAAGCTATTGTAGCAAGCTAGAATAAAACTAGATAGTTTAGTAAAGATGCCTTAAGCATTCTTTGATCACACCCCCTTAGGTTACACACAGTTCTTTAATTAATTTTGAAGGAAGCATAAAGAGTATAAAACTTGACCTAATTAGAAACCCTTAGATGTCATTCTATGGCATGAGATTGATCCCACCTTTCCACCTTAGTGAACACTCTTAACCTAGTGTTTTAGAATAGATCAAACTTGAGTAACTTTAGATGGGAACACTTGGTGAAAATGAGTTGTGAAAACCTTGGAATGATGAGTCATTCTATTGAGATGTTTTGACATGTGTTGAGAAACACAATTGGTTTATGATGATGAAAATGATGAGGCATGAGCCTTAACCCTTTTTATAAAACTGATGGTTGGATTCGGATACGATACCATTCCAAATTTACCGTACAACCACATTACCTGAATTGGGTAAGGCTTAGCTGGAAATTTATATGCATTAGTATTAGTTCCCTCACGGGAGAGGTTTGAGCTGAGGCTACCTCTCAATGATGTCCACCTATGCAGTGCCCAAGATGACTGATGGTCATGGTTGGGAGGCCATGCTCATAGGAGAGGTTCTTGTACTAGGGTGTGTAAAGGGAAGGTTATGTTTGATTATCTGCATACCAAGTATGATGATTCAGGGTTATCCCTGACAGATGTATCGAATCTTGTGGTGAAAGTGTACCACCTCTGCAGTGTCAAACTATTCGATTAGTCGTCATGATTATGGACGATTGGAATGGCCATACTGTTTCGTTGTCAGATGTTTTCTAAATAACTTGAAATGAGTGATGAACCTTGCCTTGACCACAACAGGGTTGTGTAGATGAAAATAGCTTCCCAACTTAAGTGATTCTAGAACTTTACTTTATCTTTTCTTGTTTCAGAACTCAGCTTAGGTTTCAAACTTAACTTGATAGTTATTCTTTCAATTCAGTACTTTAACTTAGAATCATAACCCTTGCTAGTAGTAGTTTGCGAGTACTTAAAGAGTACTCATGGCTCTTGTCCCTGGCTATTATCATGGCCAGACTATGAAGGAGATTATCAAGATGATGGTCAGCAGGACGGCTATGATAACTAGGACTATCTCGCCTTCACAAGCATTACTGTGCCTGAAGATGGACTCCACCGCTATGCTATCGTTTATTTCCGCTGCTTGTTGTATTAAAGACTGGATCATGAGATCCTTATTTGTGTAAAACCTTATGTATGGTTTGTAATGGATGATGTACTATGATATCCGATCCGTTATGTCTCGCAAAAATGGTAATCCTGGGATTGCGAGGTATGGCATAACGGGCATCTGGGATTAAAAATCCGGGTGTTGACAAGTTGGTACCAGAGCCATCCTGACCATAGGAGACCCTAGTTAGAATGGACGTCCAAACCAAAAACTTAGCTTCAAAACCAAAATGAGTATTTATAAAAAAACTATTTCCCCTCTTACCCTTGTGAACTCATTCTTTCTCAAAAATACATGTTCCTCAAAATTCTTACATTACTACTTAAAATTTGACACACTTGATCACTTCACTAATTTCCTCATCCTAAATTCTTGTAGATGGAGACTCAGTTCAGCAAGTTTTACCAGTTGGGAAACGGAGGTCAGCTGATCTTCGAGAGGGATCTGGATTCACTGTCAGAATTTCTGGGACGCCCAAATCCGGAGATTCTTGGAGCTCAACTTCCAGGACCCCCAGGAGGAGACCTACAATGGCTAGTCACCGCAGATCTTCGAGGAAGCATTGAAGCACCAACTTCCGGGAGAATTCAGTTCTCTATGAGAGAGAACAACTGGCTAGATGGATTAGCCACGGCAATGCATGAAGCTCTCGCACGTCTATGTGCCCTCAGCGTCAACAAGATTCAAGGAACCCGTTTTGCCCACTATGCAAGACGTGACTTCATGGGAATGCCGATGGAGATGCCAAGTCAACCAGAGTTGAGGCGTCAAGTGGAGAACCTTGTCTTCTTGCTTCATGACCGACAACAGGAACTAGACAATGCCATAGAGTTAGCCAACTAGAACCATGCCATTGCCGACCAGAAGGCCCAGACTTTCACACTGCTCGTCCAAGATCGCCAGTCTCTTCATCGCCAGCGTGCAAAGAAGGATCGCACCATCGCCCGTCTTCGCAAGAAGGTGGCCGACCTCGAGAAGACCGTCAAGGAGCAGGAAGCTCAGCTTGCCGCCAAGGAAGAAGATGATGAGGAGAAGACATCCAGGGAGATATGGATTCGTACCTCAGCAACGATGATGATTTTCTGGCAGAGGATGATGTGGACTTCTACACTGATGATGAAGACTCCGACTTCATCGACGATGAGTAGATGCACTAGAGCACTGTCGTAGCATGAGATGTATCATCTCATTGTATCGTAGCTTGCAGAATGGTTCTTCAAACCATCTGTTTTCCCCTTTGATTGTTGTGGTGTGTGTTGTATCGTGTGCTTTCTTGCATGAATGAGAATGAAGTTAGTTGAAAAACCTGAGTCTAACTCAAAGTTGTAGCTTTGAAAACCCAAAACCATGAACCTTAGAATTTCCCTCTTACCCCTATATCTATCTCAATCTTCAGATGACTCGTGGAAACCAAGGAGGGAGCAACTCATCGCAGGACCCAATGCTGCAGATCTTGCAGAATCTCATCGCGGACCGTGAAGCAAGCAGGGCCGAGCGTCAAGCCAACTTAGCGACATTGCAGCAGATCGCCCAAATGGCTCTCAACAACCAAGGACATGGAAATCAGGATCACCATGGAGCTAAACTCAAAAAATTTCAGAACACCAATCCCCCAATCTTCAACAAATCTGAAAACCCATTAGATGCTGATGACTGGTTACAGACCATGGAAAACAACCTAGAAGTTGCAGGAGTTGATGAGAATGAGAAAGTTCTCTTCGCCACTCACTATCCGCGGGAGATGCAAGAGCTTGGTGGAATAGCGTCATAACATGAACCATGGCCAGGTGATGAACTGGGAAGCATTCAAGGTCAAGTTCAGCCGCACCCACGTGCCGCAAGGTCTTGTCAACAGGATGAGAGATGAATTCCGTGAACTGAAGCAAGGAAGATTGACTGTAGTAGAGTACCATGACAAATTCCTGTCACTTGCCAGATATGCACCGGATGAAATCAACACGGAGGCCAAGAAGAAGGAGAGATTCTTAAACGGACTACATGATGAGATGCAGATCGTCTCGTCAACATCCGTTTCAGGATCTTGAAGAGCTAGTCGACTCGCCATTCAGATGGAAGGAAGATTAACCAGTAAACGACAACCGCAAGCATCAGATGATGCAGCAATCGATCCAGAGTCACCGTAAGTACCGCCCTAACCCTCACCAAGATATGCACCAAGGAACAACCGACCCCAAATTCTCGCCAAGCTACCCCACCAGAAGCGGAGGAAATGTGAAGCCGGAGGAAACAATCACAACTCCGCAACGCCAACAACTTCAACCGTGTTCTCCCAAGAGCAACAACAACAACACCGCCCCAGAATCGGCAGCAATGATGTACTGTTGCGGTCAAGGACAAGGCCCAGATCACTTGTTTGAGGTGGAGTCAAGGGTCACTACTCCAATGAGTGTCCCAAGAAGATCCGCCAATGCCCCTGAATGCCCCAGCTCAAAGCCAGCGTCGTGTTCAACCAGCAGGAGATTTGCCCAGGGAACCCAAGACAACCGAATGATCGTCTCTTCCACATGAGCGCAGAAGAAGCCTGTGAAGCACCGGATGTAGTCTGGGTATGTTTTCTGTCAACTCAGTTTTAGCAAGAGTATTGTTTGATTCGAGCATCGCATTCATTTGTCACCAAGAATTTGTATGCACTAGTAAGATTCATAACCAACTGAAGCATGTCATGATAGTTCAAATCCCGTTCAACTACAAAAGCTAGAAAAATTTGCAAAGTTGTACCTATCGAATACATGGGATAGATTTTATGCCAACCTAATTGTACTTGGAACCAAAGGTTTGGAAGTAGTACTAGGTATGGACCGGATGTCAACGCATAAAGGACTGATAGACTGCTAAGAAATCCATCACCATGACCAGAGTTCGAATAACAGAGAACATATCTCCAAACCTTACCCGTCAATTCAAATGCAACAAAAGTGTAGCCCTGCCTACCATTGACCAAGTCGAGTAGTCCGTGAATACCCGACGTATTCCTGGATGAATTGCTGTGTATGCCCCGGATAGGGATATAGAGTTCATTATCGAACTAATCCCCGGAACCGGACCTATAGCCCAGAGACCCTATACCATGAACCCCTCAGAATTAGTAGAACTGAAGAAGCAGTTGGATGCCATGTTAGCAACCGGCTTGATTCAACCAAGTGCATCGCCATGGAGATCACCGGTGTTATTCGTCAACAAGAAAGATGGAGGCAACCATCCGTGTACAGACTACAGAAAGTTGAATGATGTCACCATCAAGAACAAGTACCCCTTGCCAAAGATAGAGGATCTATTTGATCAGTTGACTGGAGCTCAGGTATTCTCAAAGATTGATCTTAGGACTGGTTATCACCAACTTAAGATTCATGCAACGGATATTCCGAAGACCGCCTTTACTACTCGCTATGGTTTATACGAGTATACGGTTATGTATTTTGGATTAACCAATGCCCCTGCTTATTTCATGAATATCATGAATAAGATCTTTATGAATTTCTTAGATAAGTTTGTAGTTGTGTTTATCGACGACATCCTTATCTACTCCAAGTCAGAAGAAGAGCATGAGAAACATCTGAGAATCATCCTAGAAACCCTGAGAGAGCATCAGTTATATGCCAAGTTCAGCAAGTGTGAGTTTTGGCTGAAAGAAGTAGGATTCCTAGGACATATTGTGTCTGCCGGAGGAGTCTCTGTTGATCCCAGCAAGATCAAAGATGTCGAAGAATGGGAAGCCCCAACCAATCAAACCCAAGTTCGTTCATTTCTCGGATTAGCGGGATATTACCGCAAATTCGTAGAAGGATTCTCGAGCATAGCCCGACCAATGACCCAATTATTGAAGAAGGACAAGAAGTTTGAATGGACAGACAAGTGTGAAGCCAGTTTCCAGGAGCTGAAGAAGAGATTGATATCAGCCCCAATTTTGATCATGCCAGACATCAAGAAGCCATTTGATGTATATTGTGATGCATCGAAGATTGGTCTAGGATGTGTATTGATGCAAGAAGGCAAAGTCATCGCGTATCTGTCTCGACAATTGAAGCAGCATGAGCAGAACTATCCGACTCATGATCTTGAGCTAGCAGCTGTGGTTCTAGCATTGAAGACATGGCGTCATTATTTGATGGGTAATCGATGTGAGATTTACTCAGATCATAAGAGCTTGAAGTATATCTTCACCCAGAAGGAGTTGAATATGAGGCAAAGAAGATGGATAGAGTTAATCAAGGATTATGACCTTGACATTCACTATCACCCCGGCAAAGCCAACGTGGTAGCGGATGCTCTTAGCAGATTGCCGTGTAGGCTTAACACCATGATCAAAGAGAAGCAACCAAGTTTGTATGAGGAGTTGGAGCAGTTCAGGACGGAGTTAGTTAGCAAAGGATTCCTAGCTAGCATTGAACTTCAACCCACGTTGATTAGCCAAATCAAGGAAGCCCAGAAGGGGAATGAAAGTATCGACGGAATCAAACGTCGTATTGGTACAGGCAAAGTACCTGGATTCACCGAAGACGAAGAAGGTGTACTGTGGTACAAGGGACGATTCGTAACAGATTCGAGTGAAGGAAATTATCATGAAGGAAGCTCATGATACTCTTTATTCTATCCACCGAGGAACAAATATGTATCAGGATTTGAAAGAGCAATTTTGGTGGCACAAGATGAAGAGAGAGATCGAGCTACATCGCCAAATGTGACATTTGTCAAAGAGTCAAAGCGAGCATCGAGACTGCCGGATTGTTGCAACCATTGCAGATTCCGAATGGAAATGGGATTCCGGTCGAATGGACTTTATCACCGGTTTACCTACTTCTAGTAGGGAAATGACTCAATGGTCATAGTTGATAGACTATCCAAGGTAGCCCACTTCATACCATCAAGACAACCTACCAGAGTGCAAAGCTAGCAGAGCTGTACATTGCTAGAATTGTTAGTGCATGGAACCCCAAGACCATCAGACGATCGAGGGACTTTACTTCAAGATTTTGGCAGAAAGTTCAGGAAGGTTTAGGAACCAAGTTGAATTTCAGTACCGCTTATCACCCGCAAACCAATGGACAGACTGAGAGAGTCAACCAGATCTTGGAGGATATGCTTAGAGCTTGTGTGTTGGAATATGGATCAAAATGGGAAGACTGCCTGCCCTTCGCAGAATTCTCATATAACAACAGTTATCAAGCTAGTTTGCAGATGGCACCCTTTGAATTCCTATACGGAAGAAAGTGTCGTACCCCCTTGAATTGGTCGCAAGTAGGAGAGAGTCAGATCTTTGGACCCGACATTCTCCGAGAAGCAGAACATAAAGTTCACAAAGTTCGTGAGCACCTCAAGACCGCCCAATCCAGACAGAAGAGTTATGCTGACAAGAGAAGAAGAGACCTGGCTTTCAATGTCGGAGATTTCGTATATCTCAAGGTTTCACCATTGAAGGGAACTCAACGCTTTAGTCTGAAGGGAAAGTTAGCTCCCAGATATATCGGACCTTTCAAGATTCTGAACCGCCGAGGAGAAGTATCATACCAACTAGAACTGCCTGAAGAGATGCCATCCATCCATAATGTGTTCCATATCTCGTTACTTTGCAAATGCTTGGAAGTGCCTGAGAAGACTGAAGTTTTCAAGAATATCGATCACAGAGCAGTGGAAATCAACAATGACCTGACCTATCGGGAAGTGCCCATTCGTATCTTAGAAGAAGCCTACAGAACCACCAGGACCAGGAGTATCAAGTTTCTCAAGATTCAGTGGAGCAACCATACTGAGGAGGAAGCCACTTGGGAGCGCGAGGATTACATTAGGACAGAGTTCCCAGATCTCTTTAGTTCCTAGTTTTCTTGTAAATCTCGGGACGAGATTTTATTTAAGGGGGGAAGGTTTGTAACATCCCAAAACTTCAATCCAAGAGTATCAAAGATCAAATCATCCAAATTTAGGATTAACAAAAACGTTTCCATATTTAAAATGAAAGCATTCATATATGTGTGCATTTAAAATAGGAGTTGTTTGGAATTGCCATGATTGTGTGATCCTTTGCTTCTAAAATGTTTCTTAGGTGATTTAAACCTCATCTACATCATTCCCAAACTTTTCCTAAAAGAAATCAAATCAAAAAGAATTAAAATGAAGGAATGGTCATTTGGACAAATTTAACTCTCATGCCTACTTTGGCTATTCCTAGTACTCAATTCTTAACAGAAACAATTCTTGATCTTTGCACCCCTTGCTAGTACACATAATGAGGTACCAAGGCCCACCTTTTGATCCTCTAAAACCATTCTGGAAACTATTTTAAAGGGCAGTTCAAAATTGAATCTAATGCATATGCATAGATCACCCCTATTTCAAAAACCATGTATTTGAGCTCCATTTTCAAAACCCTTGCAACCAGAGACTGCCTAGCACTAGTGGAGATCACTCAAAATTTTTGAACTCAAAATTCAAACTTTGGTCTCTTGCAGCCATTTCATTGAACAGGTGGCAGACACAGATCAAACATTTGTCAAAACACTAGAGTGTGCAGTGCTTCTTGTCACCATTTGGGTCTAACTCGGTCCCCTTGTCCCCCAGCTCAAACCCCGGCCCTAGCTTTCTCTCCCTCTCCCCTAGCTGCGCCAGTGCCAAGTTGCCCGACGCCATGCGCTAGGTCGACCATGGACAACTCGCACAAAGCCGCCCCGCGCTCTCCTTCACCCGCTGGCAGACAGGCGCCATCACACCGCACCGCCTCGACCAGCCCCCGACCAAAATCGAGCGGAGGACTACCCCAAGTTGCTCGCGCCCATGTCTCTGTCCGCCATGCCGATCACCCCGGAGCGCCGCGCCCGCCAGAGCAGCACCGGCCTCGCCAAGCCCTAGCCTTGCGTGGCAGCACCCGTAGCAGGCCCAACAACCGCCCAGACATCCTTGTTCGCAGCCTCGCGACCAGCAGCCCCGAGGAACCGCGTCGAACACCGCCGCCCGCGCCTAGTGCACCGCCCGCTCCCGACCAATAGAGATAGCCCCTTGCCGCGCCATCAAGCCATAGAGGATCGCCAGGAGACCGGCCACCGTCCGCCTACCTCGCCCATGCCCTTAGCTCGCTGTGTCATCGCCCACGTCGAGCTCTGCCCATGTCGCTCTGCACCCTTCGATCGGCTATATAAGGAGGCCTCCCCAGCAAGCTCTCTTCACATCATTCTCATCCCCACCTCTCACTCTCACTCCCCACAACCAGCCGGAGCCGCTCGAGCACCAGGACGCCGGAATTGCAGCCGGAGCTGCCGCCTCGGGGGGAATAGGGCACCGTTGATCCAGGCCATCCCAGGAAGCGCCGCTTGTACCAAGAGAACCACCGTCGTCTTCCACTTTGTTCGCCCGCATCGCCGACCTTGCTGGAGCCAGACGCCTCATCGCCCTCACCGACCGGCTTAGGGTTAGCTCCGTCGATCTGTTTAGCGAGGACGATAGCTGTGAGCCGTCGATCCGCCCTCTAATCGCACGGCCACCTTTCATCCATACCCTGTTCCATCGACCTTGTGGGTGGGGCCTGACTTAAGCCAGCCCATGACGCTGAAGTGCAGGGTACGCCCATTTCGTTCCCGCGCATGTTTTAAATTCAAATTAGGAATTTTCCTTTTAGTTAGAATATAGTTTCTGTCCAGTGTTTCAAAATTCAATTCTGTGAGTTTGACAAATCCAAATTGCATGAAACTAATTTTGTCTGAAAGGTATTGAAAAGCTCTATCCAAGACCGTTGGATGTAATTCATTTAGAGTTATAGATTTCTCCTAATAAAAATAAGAAGACAGAAGCTTTTGCAACTTGAAACATTTTTGTAAAATCAACCAAGTTAGCTTTTGAGTTGATTCCAACTCTCAAAAATCACATTTTATCATATCTACCCAAATATGTAATAATATTTAGGTTTACAGGCAATGACTTTGGACTAGTACCAAAATAATGCTATATAGGCATTTCTAGTCACTTTAAATCATTAAATAATAAACTTAAACCAAAGTAATATTGATCCAACCTTTAAATCTCATTCCCACATGTTAGAATATGTGGTGAGGACCTGTGTCCACATGATCCCATATTTTGGTGGTGAATATTAAATTTTAGTTAATATTTCAATGAGTAGAAATTACTTTTCCAAAATAAAAAGGTTGAAACTATTGAATTAAAACTTGTGATGTTGGGATGATAATAGATCATCAATTGTGTGGTTTAGAATACTACTTAGCCTAAGTTAAGTATTTTTTGGTGATTGTGCATTCCCTATGTATTTCTAGACGCTAGTACTGACCAAGCCTTCAAGGAGGAGGAGTTCTACCAAGAAGAAGAAGAAGAAAACTTCAACCACTGCACCAACCAAGGCAAGCTATTAGTGGCAAGCTAACCCTTGCAAACAGGCTTTAGGAAGCTATTGTAGCAAGCTAGAATAAAACTAGATAGTTTAGTAAAGATGCCTTAAGCATACTTTGATCACACCCCCTTAGGTTACACACAGTTCTTTAGAATAGATCAAACTTGAGTCACTTTAGATGGGAACACTTGGTGAAAATGAGTTGTGAAAACCTTGGAATGATGAGTCATTCTATTGAGATGTTTTGACATGTGTTGAGAAACACAATTGGTTTATGATGATGAAAATGATGAGGCATGAGCCTTAACCCTTTTTATAAAACTGATGGTTGGATTCGGATGCGATACCATTCCAAATTTACCGTACAACCACATTACCTGAATTGGGTAAGGCTTAGCTGGAAATTTATATGCATTAGTATTAGTTCCCTCACGGGAGAGGTTTGAGCTGAGGCTACCTCTCAATGATGTCCACCTATGCAGTGCCCAAGATGACTGATGGTCATGGTTGGGAGGCCATGCTCATAGGAGAGGTGCTTGTACTAGGGTGTGTAAAGGGAAGGTTATGTTTGATTATCTGCATACCAAGTATGATGATTCAGGGTTATCCCTGACAGATGTATCGAATCTTGTGGTGAAAGTGTACCACCTCTGCAGAGTGTCAAACTATTCGAATAGCCGCGTCCGTGGTTATGAACAGTTGGAATGGCCATACTGTTTTGTTGTCAGATGTTTTCTAAATAACTTGAAATGAGTGATGAACCTTGCCTTGACCACAACAGGGTTGTGTAGATGAAAATAGCTTCCCCACTTAAGTGATTCTAGAACTTTACTTTATCTTTTCTTGTTTCAGAACTCAGCTTAGGTTTCAAACTTAACTTGATAGTTATTCTTTCAATTCAGTACTTTAACTTAGAATCATAACCCTTGCTAGTAGTAGTTTGCGAGTACTTAAAGAGTACTCATGGCTTTTGTCCCTGGCTATTATCATGGCCAGACTATGAAGGAGATTATCAAGATGATGGTCAGAATTCGGCTATGATAACTAGGACTATCTCGCCTTAAGATTGCTCGTGCCCTCAAGATGGACCCCACCGCTACGCTATTGTTTATTTCCGCTGCTTGTTGTATTAAAGACTGGATCATGAGATCCTTATTTGTGTAAAACCTTATGTATGGTTTGTAATGGATGATGTACTATGATATCCGATCCGTTATGTCTCGCAAAAATGGTAATCCTGGGATTGCGAGGTATGGCATAACGGGCATCTGGGATTAAAAATCCGGGTGTTGACAGGGTGTGTGGGCACCCCATCGGCTTACTACCTGATTTCAAAGTAATGTGCTAGGGTCCACAAAGTAGTTTTGGGCTTTATTACTATCCTATACTTATGCCCTGCTTTACTGCTTTAATTGCGATTGTGCTTGGAGCACCTGTACTGTTTAGGAATGTGGAATGTTTTTACGGTATCGACAAGCCTAGTTACACTTTCAGGTTCTCAGTCGTTTACAGCCATTGACACAAACACTGGGTCCGTCTCAGAGCCGGTCGACTTTGTTGTGGGTAACTTAGTGGGGTGGCCCCCATGTACTTGCTTTGGGTCTGGGAAACGTCGTGGGGAGGCCCCGTCGCATAACGTTGGGTGTATGTTCAGGATCTTGCTCATATTTGGATCTGACAATAAGGGTTGAAGTGCGTGTGGATACTTTGGTGCACCCCCGCAGGGTTAAATCTTTTCGAAAAGCCGTGTCCACGGTTATGGACGACTTGGAGCACCGTTTCTCGATCATAGACAACTATAACTAAAGTTTACTGCTATAATTTGACTTGTATCTGATATGACTAGTTAGTTGGATAACCACCATGGAAAGGATGAATAAAACTGCCAACCGTGTGAGTTTCCTCGGCAGGACTTCCTCGTTTGGTTTCAAGGGGGAAATACCAGGATGGGTATGTTTGGTGGTAGTATCAGGTGGTTCCGAATAGGTCTTTCTTATCCCTCTCTAATAGTCGATAGTTGTATTGAGTCTCTATAGGTTGTTTAGTGCATGCTTCACTGTCGCTTCAGTCCACCATACCTATGTAGGCGAGAGCCATTGAATTCTAGACTCGCCCTGTACTAGCCTCGGTACTGACCGCTCACTTTTTCCTTTTCCCTTTGTCGGCACCCCTTTTGTTTTAGCAGGTATAAGTTCGACGTCGTTAGCAGGGTTACCCTTCCGGCTTGGCCTGGGCAGGGTTATGGACGCCATTGGTTATTCTTCAGGGCTCTTAGCCCCATTTGCATCTTATCCGTACTTGGATGTTGTATCGTTTTCAAGGTGATTTGGATCTTTCTATTGTATATCTGTATTCTTGACTGATGGAGTCGTTGTGTGTATATATATGCTCTATGGGTTTTATCATGAACTATTGTGTAATGGTATTACCTCGTTTTCCACCCGCACGCAAGTGACTGGTGGGCATCTTTGAATCGTTTCTATCCGGGTTTGGCGGGAAGCGCTAAAACCTGCATAGGGCCGATTCGAGGGTTTTACAAGGTTGGACAAAACAAATTGAGAAACAAATAAACCCACTTGAATTTGAATGAAAAGAAGACATGCGTATAGTGGTGTTAAAATCCATGCACTAGATAGAGGTTATTATTGCATGTGTCATTAGTGCACTAGATAGAGGTTATTATTGCATGTGGCATTAGTGCATGCACGTGAGAATAGTTGTGAAAATAAAATATATCTCATGTATGTGAGCCAAAAGATAGGTACAAATTTAAAAGATTGCAACGTAAAACAAGATTTTAGAAGTGACCGTAATTACACATGGAATAATTGCAATGATTTGGATATGATCCCATGTGTACATGATTAGAAGAATGGATCCATGTAGATGTATGTGGCAGGAACTAAAATACCCAAAAAAACAATATGACCACACACATATATATGGTTGAAATTAAGGATGATATCAAGTGAAGGTGACATGGCAAGTTAGTATATCGAAGGAATTTAAAAGAGATGCCCTCAACTCAATTTTGGCATTAAGCAATATATCAAGATCCAACTACAATTTATCAAGAGATAAATACAATTAATAAGGCAAAGGCATATGAGAGAAGAACCAAATTAAAAGGGGTTTCATATGATGCTCAAATGCAATGTGGCATGGTGACATGAGCATGATATAATGATGATGCAATTAATTATATGTAGGAATTATCAATATAGAGACTAGGCAAGTAGAATTGCAATTGTTAGACAACCGGGATGCTACAACCCCGCTAAACAAGAATCTCGCCCCGAGATTCCTACGAAAAAGAAAAAGGCACAAAGAGAGGCAGGTGTTCAGAACGAAGGTTATCCTAATGTTCCCAAGTTGATGAACAACGGAATGGTGCGACCATTACACCTTTCAAAACTTGCTAAACTTGTTGCGAGTCTAGGTTTTTGCTTCTTAGAAACAAATGACTTGAAACATATGGAGGTTTGTTGTGAGACGAGAAAGATAGGATGAACATAGCTCCGACATTCTTGAGAAACACGATAAAATAATAGAATGAATTCTTGATAGAATTTGAAAATACGATGTATCAAGGAGAAGGAAAATACACATCGTTAGGATTCAAGATCAAAAGCTGCAAGTGAATATGATTGTTTGTTTCGCCGGATGAAAAGATCAACTTGGGAGAAGTGGTCAACCACTATGAAAAGAGAATTTCTTCTCCCTTAAATTTAAGAAATGAAGTTCAGAAGAACAACATTGCCTTCAAACAACAGAGTTCCTTATATCAACGAAAAAGATTTGGGTTAGGAGTTCTCGGATTATATTCTTATTGTGTAGGTAAGAACCAAAGGATCACGCAATTGAGGTGCGCAGATATATCCTCAAGAGAAAGAGGTGATGCTAGTTTATGGTGGAATCCTGAGAAAGAAGTTGAATGTTGGATATCTTGAGTATATTGTAGAGATGCTTATTTCTTTCCTTACCATGGGGTTATTGTAATAGATTTTGCGATTGATGGCATTGACCATAATTGGCTTTACCAAGAGAAAAGAATTTGACAATTGAAGTCAGATATATTTTCTATCCTTCTTGTTGGACAATGTCGATCACCTATAGAATGAAGTGGATAGAGAAGATTTTGCATTTGCTTTGATAAGATCATTGAAGATTTGTTCTATCTTGGAATAGACGATACCACCAACAAGAGATTACTGATTATGTTCTTTGAGAGAACCCTCTGGAAAAACAAGGAAGGAAGTAAAATTCTCAAGCGATAATGTCCACTTCTAACTTCCGTGGAATGGGTGAAATCACATTAATCCACCAAATCAATGTACAAAAGCGAATGATAAGAGTAGTGGTATGGTCATGACTCCATCCCGCACTCAAAGCATTACTCCGCACATGAATAGGAAAATCATGCAACCCAACTCTCAGAAATGTAGAATAAATATCTTAACAAGTAGAATTCATGAAGCTTCATAAAAAACCAAGAGGTGATGCAAAACACTTCGTTGGACCCAAGCAGATAAAGATGATGATCTTATCATTGTGTCGGAAGTCCCAAGCCATTGGAAGAGATATGAAGAAAGCTAACGAAACACAGATGAAGGCTTCAACAAATAGATTAAGGATAGCAGCAAACATGAATAGAAGAATTGCAATGTTTTAGAAAATGGAAGGTTCTTGACGAGTGAAAGAACAAAAGAATTTCTTATCCTTCTTAAGAAGATTCGAGAGAGATTTAGCAGTCTTAAAGAAAACTTTAGCAGAAGGACAATGATAACTTGCAAAAACAAGGAAAAAGCTCCGGAGTTGGTTGGATTTTGATGGATGGAATTAACAATTGACTTGATGATTCCAGAATGGTAGAAATTTCTTTAGCAGAAGGACGTGGCCGAGATAGGTGACTTCAAAAGGTCGAATTCATAATTTGAGAACTTTGCATGCAAGCAGCATTCATGAAGCTTGAGAGAAAGAGAAGTAGATGATCTTCCATTGATATAGAATAGGCATGCATATCGTAAAGATATACCACCATGAATTTAACTAGATATTCCCAAAGTACCGAGTTCACGAGGCGATAGAAACGAATGGATGTTCGAAACACTTTCTAAGCTCGGTGCTCTTTGAAAGATCAACATTAAGAGCACGGATTCGTGTTGAAAAAGATGCATAGGAAGAATATATTACTTGGCCCTTTAGATAAGAAAAGAGATACTAACTATTCGCCTGGTTGATCGGATCACCGGTTGAAACGAGAAGAGATTTTGAATAAGAATCGATGATAACTCAGACATCTAAGCAAGCTATCAGAGATGAACGGATGAGATTTTATCCTAAAGAGAACCTTTCAGATATGAAGTTCAAAACGATGTGAAGCATGATAACCGGATGATAATCCACCACAGTGCCTTAAGAAATATCCGGATTGCAAAATATACTTGAATATGATATAGGTATGATCACGGTATAACTCAAAATAACAAAAGATGACCGCTATCATTTGGTGAATTAAATTGATAGCATTGACCATATTACACTCATGATAATCGCAAGCATCGGATCGATGCAAGTTATGCATTTAGCCCAAAAGAATTGAAGATGAAGGGAAAACTCCGGATTGAAGCGCCGGTGACAAAAGATCAAGTTAGCATGGACATGCTGACAAAAATAAGGTGAAACATGTATCACACACGACTGAAAGGAGTCTGGAAACACAGATGTATCAAAGAAAAAATTCCGCATTTTTCAGTAATTAAAATACCAATTAGATGCAAAACCACTTAACAGATAGAGATTAGCAACTCCACATTATGTCAAAACATGCAGAAAGGAAGAACACCCTTACAAGATTGCGTTAGTTAACAAGGAGTCGGATAGATCCTGTCGATTTACAATAAGCTTGTCAGTAGGAATGTACCAACAGTTGATAACCAAAGGCAGATTGCGAAGCAAGCTTGGATGCAACAGTTAGACAAGGAATTAACATGCATCCTATGGTACTAGGGAAACCCCAAACATGTAAATCCTAATTTGAATTTTTAGAAGAGGATTGATAAATGTTACACTTCCTTACTAGAAAAGGATGGATGGGTGGGTAAGAAGAAAAATGGAAGTAGTCCTCCTCTCATGTTTAGTTTTTTTCTAGATTGACAACGACCATCTTGGCTGAGACCCTGAAGGGCGGAATAGCTCTGATACCAATTGTAATACCTGGGACCCTACGCTCTAAGCACGAGCCTGGATGAATCCAAAAGTGGATAAGGGATTCTACCACAGAGGCCCAAGGCCACCCACATCTAGGCCCGTCGAAGTGGAGGAGGGCACGGTACCGGCCAACCAGCCTATCCACTTTCAAGAACATCGAGACAAGAGCGAGCGGCGTAGTCGATAGGTAAAGCGACAAAAACATACACAAATGAGTTTGTATGTCAGCGACATACAATAGTCATCAGAGCCACACCATCTAAGAAGAAATAGAAATATTGCAACACCATACGACAATATCCAAATATCCTAGATAGAGCTAATATTTTAGGATACCTCCTCATACATCACACAACAGAGTATCAAGCGGAAGCGGAATACAAAATGTGAGTACGAATAAGAAGCAAATTGGTATAAGATGCCATAGAACTAAGCACATCCCGCCCACAGATCTCACGGATCTCCATCCCCGTAATCTCTACACCTGATGGTCATTGCCCCCATTATCCGTCTCTTCGACCCAGTAGCCTTCCTGGGAGATAGTTGTCCATCTGAACTAAATATTTATCGTGTGAGATCCTAGGGGTACTCAGCAACTCTTAATGCTTCTAAAGGGAACAACATGGGGTGACGCAATTGCATCAAAAGATAATATTTATAAAGTTCTATAGAGACATGCTACACATCCGCCCAACCAGAGATGGACGGATGATACATTGCAAATGTATCTATAATTTTTGATGTTCCATGCTTGGTTTTATCCACTTTCTTGTGTTTTGTCCACACTTTAGAGTACTTTTCATATGATTTCTTGGACTAATATATTAACAAGAGCCACAGTGCCAGCTGCCTGTTTTCTGCTGTTTTTTGGTTCCAGAAAAGTCAGAAAATGAATATTCTCGGAATTGGACGGGACAAAAGCCAAAGTGCCTATTTTTCCGAATGTCATCAACCAGAATATGAGACGGAGAGGGGCCAGGGGGCCACCACACCACCTGGCCGCGCGACCAGGCCTGGCCCGTGCCAGGGGGTGGTGTGGCCGCTCCCGGCACCCCCTTGGCCTCTCCTTCCGCCTATATATTGCCCTCGGGACGAAAACCCTAAGTGCCCGATCAAAAATCCACGAAAGAGTCTGTAGCCGCCGTCATCTCCATCCCTAGATCGGGAGGGATCTGAAGCTCTTCCTGGCACCCTGCCTGTAACATCCCAAAACTTTAATCCAAGCTTATCATGATCAAATCATCCAAAAATGGGGTTAACAAAAACTTTTCCAAATTTAAAATGAAAGCATTCATATATGTGTGCATTTAAAATAGGAGTTGTTTGAATTGCCATGATTGATTGATCCAACGCTTGTAAAATGTTTCTTAGGTGATTTAAACATCATCTACATCATTCCCAAACTTTTCCTAAAGAAAATCAAATCAAAAAGAATTAAAAAGAAGGAATGGTCATTTTGGCAAATTTAACTCTCATGCCTACTTTGGCTATTCCTAGTACTCAATTCTTAACAGAAACAATTCTTGATCTTTGCACCCTTGCTAGTACACATAATGAGGTACCAAGGCCCACCTTTTGATCTACTAAAAACATTCTGTTAACTATTTTAAATGACAGTTTAAAATTGAACCTAATGCATATGCTAGATCACCCCTATTTCAAAAACCATCTTTTTGAGCTCCATTTTCAAAACCCTTGCAACCAGACACTACCTATCACTAGTGGAGATCACTCAAAAATTTTGAACTCAAAATTCAAAACTTTTTCCCTTTCGGCCATTTTGTCAAACACCTTGTTAGCAAGATCATTGAGGCCTAACTATTACTGTTTTGGGCTGATTTTGTCTAGCAATTCTGTAGTGCTTTGATCATCTTGTCCCCCCTCAAGCCAGACCAGACTAACCCCAGTCTCTTCTCTACCCCCTAGCCGCACTACACTGCCATGTCGAGCCCTCTCTCGTCGGCCGACCGTGCACTTCCAGCAGCAGCCCTCTCCAGCCCTTCTCGCCATGTCTAGTACCTTGCCAGTGGTCCACCTCCACCGCCCAACCAGCCCCAGGCCAGAGACAGAGGCGAGGCGCCGCCCGCCGCGCCCAGAGCTTGTCGAGCATGCCGACGCCGCCTCAGGCGCCTTGTCCCCATCTGGCTCGGCCAAGCCGCACTTGCCCTCCGCCTCGACACAGAGAACACCCCAGACACCCCCGTTTGCTGCCCAAAGCCCCACAGCCACTGCTCGCCGTGGACACCGCCGCCTCTGCCTCTCAGAGCGCCACCTCGCCCAGACCGCATACCACCACCCCTACGGCCGGATTTAAGTCCTAGAGCACCGCCAGGGGACCGCCCATCGATCGCCATCCCCAGCCATGCCGCTAGCTCGCCGTAGCCATGTCGCCACCGTCGACCGCCCATCCCGCTCGGTCTCACCGTCGGGCCTATAAAAGGACCCCTCCCCAGCCATTCTTCTCCACACCATTCCATTCCCCTCACCTCTCTGAACCTCACCCACCTCTCAGCGGAGCAAGTGGAGCAGCAGTTCGCCGGGTGGAGCAGGCCGCGCCTGGAGGAGAAGGGTGCCGTTGATTGCGACCACCCCAAGCTCCGCCGTGACCACGCCTCGCCTCGCCATCGTCTTCCACTCTGTTTGCCCGCCTCGCCGACCCCGCTGGAGCCAGTGCGCCTCAGTGAGACCCCACCGAGCCGCTAGGGTTCGAGCTCGCCGGCGACCTGTTCGTCGTCGACGACGATCCTCAGCCGTAGATTCCTATTCTAATCACACGGCCCACAGCGCGCGTACCGTTTCGCGTGTTAAGTGCCGCTAACAAGCGGGACCCCCTGTCAGCTGAGCCCCGCGCCGTGGAGCGCCACTGGGCCGGCCCATTCCTTTTCCTGCGTTAGCCCACAGATTCAAATCTGGATTTTTTCTTTTAAGTTTGAATCTAGTTTCTGTCCACTAGTTTGAAAATCAATTCAGAGAGTTTTAGAAATCCAAATTGCATGAAACCAATTTTGTCTGAAAGGTATTAAAATGATCTATCCAAGCCCGTTGGATTTAATTCAATTAGAGTATAGATCTCTCCTAATAAAAATAAGAACCAGAAGCTTTTGCAACTTGAAACATTTTTATAAAATCAACCAAGTTAGCTTTTCAATTGATTCCAACTCTCAAAAATCACACTTCATCATATCTATCTAAATATGTAATAATATTAAGGTTTAAATGCAGTGACTTTGGACTAGTACCAAAATAATGCTATATAGGCATTTCTAGTCACTTTAAATCATTAAATAATAAACTTAAACTAAAGTAATATTGATCCAACCTTTAAATCTCATGCCCACAAGTTAGAATATGTGGTGAGGACATGTGTCCACATGATCCCATATTTTGGTGGTGAATATTACATTTTAGTTAATATTTCAATGAGTAGAAATTACTTTTCTAAAATAAAATGGATGAAACTATTGAAATTAAACTTGTGATGCTTGTGATGATAATAGATCATCAATTGTGTGTTTTAGAATGGTACTTAGCCTAGTTAAGTATTGTTTGGTGATTGTCTACTCCCTATGTATTTATAGACGCTAGTACCGACCAAGCTTTCGAGGAGGAGGAGTTTTACCAAGAAGAAGAAGAAGAAGAAAACTTCAACCACTGCACCAACCAAGGCAAGCTATTAGTGGCAAGCTAACCCTTGCAAAACATACATTAGCAAGCTATTGTTAGCAAGCTAGAATAAAACTAGATGGTTTAGCAAAGATGCCTTAAGCATGCTTTGATCACACCCCTTTAACTATTAGTACCCCAAGTCTTATTGAAAAGTTTTACCTTCCTTAGTTTACACAAAGTTCTTTACTTAATTTTGAAGGTAGCATAAAGAGTATAAAACTTGACCTACTTAGAAACCTTTAGATGTCATTCTATGGCATGAGATTGATCCCATCTTTCCACCTTAGTGAACACTCTTAACTTAGTACCTTAGTATAAATAAAAAACTTGAGTCACTTTAGATGGGAACACTTGGTGAAAAAGAATTGTGAAAACCTTGGAATGATGAGTCATTCTATTGAGATGTTTTGACATGTGTTGAGAAACACAACTGGTTTATGACGATGAAAATGACGAGGCGTGAGCCTTAACCCTTTTATAAAACTGATGGTTGGATTCGGATGCGATACCATTCCAAATTTATCGTACAACCACATTACCCGAATTGGGTAAGGCTTAGCTGGAAATTTATATGCATTAGTATTAGCTCCCTCACGGGAGAGGTTTGAGCTGAGGCTACCTCTCAATGTTGTCTACCTATGCAGTGCCCAAGATGACTGATGGTCATGGTTGGGAGGCCATACTCATAGGAGAGGTGCTTGTACTAGGGTGTGTAAAGGGAAGGTTATGTTTGATTATCTGCATACTAAGTATGATGATTCAGGTTATCCAGCGGATGTATCGAATCTTGTGGTGAAAGTGTACCAGCTCTGCAGAGTGTCAAACTATTCGAATAGCCGCGTCCACGGTTATGGACAGTTGGAATGGCCATACTGTTTCGTTGTCAGATGTTTTCTAAATAACTTGAAATGAATGGATGAACTTTGAATTGACCACAACAGGGTTGTGTTGATGACAATAGCTTCCCAACTTAAGTGATTCTAGAACTTTACTTTATTTTTCTTTGCTTCTGAACTCAGCTTAGGTTTCAAACTTAACTTCCAGTTAACTTAGATTCAGTACTTGAAATTAGAATTATACCCCTTGTTAGTAGTAGTTTGCGAGTACTTAAAGAGTACTCATGGCTTTTGTCCCTGGCTATTATCATGACCAGACTATGAAGGAGATTATCAAGATGATGGTCAGCAGGACGGCTATGATAACTAGGACTATCTACCTTCGTCGGCATTGCCTATGCCCCTAAAGATGGACCCCACCGCTACGCTTATCGTTTATTTCCGCTGCTTGTTGTATTAAAGACTGGATCATGAGATCCTTATTTGTGTAAAACCTTATGTATGGTTTGTACTGGATGATGTACTGTGATATCCAATCCGTTATGTCTCGCAAAAATGGTAATCCTGGGATTGCGAGGTATGGCATAACGGGCATCTAGGATTAAAAATCCGGGTGTTGACCTTGCACGGAGAGAATTCACCACGAGGCCTTCTTCATCACCATGCAAGCCTCCGGTGTGATGCGTGAGTAGTTCATCCTTGGACTACGGATCCATGTAGTAGCTAGATGGCTGGTTCTCCTCCTTTGTGCTTCATGTTTAGATCTTGTGAGCTCCGTTCATGATCAAGATCATCTATTTGTAATTCTGCATGTTGTGTTTGCGGGGATCCGATAGATATTGAGATGCTATTTCAGATTGATTATTGATTCTATCATGTCTTTGTTATTTGTGATCTTGCATGCTTTCCATTGTTAGTAGCTATCTTGGCCAAGTAGATGCTAGCAACTCCAAGAGTTAGTATTTATGCTCGATAGTGGGTTCATGCCTCTGGTAATCTAGGGAAGTGACAGAAATCTCTAAGGTACTAGATGTGCTGTTGCTACTAGGGAGAAAACAACAATCCTTTGTTCATAGAACAATCGTATTGTTTACTTTACACGCAGTTCGTAAAGCAATCATCTGTTGCTTGCAACTTAATACTGGAGGGGGTTCGGATGATAACCTGAAGGTGGATTATTAGTCATAGATGCAGTTGGATGGCGTTCTATGTATAATGTTGTAATGCCCAATCAAATCTCAAAGGAGTCAAGATGATTAGTATATGCATGTTTTTCTTTCTCGATGATTGTCAATTGCCCCGCTGTAATTTGTTCACCCAGCATGTTATCTATCTAAGGAGAGCCACCTCTAGTGAACTATGGATCTCGGTCCCTTTTCTTTACAAACAATCTACAAACTATTTACTGCTTTGTGTTTACTTTCTGCAAACTTTTACTTCTTTCCATTCGATACGTTTAATCCTTTGTTTTCCGCAAAACACGGTGAGATTCACAACCTCATCGCAAGTTGGGGACAAAGTTCTATGGTTGTGTTGTGCAGGTCTCCACGTTGCTACTAGCACCGGTAGTGCGCCCTGCCAAAGCTCAGCTAGTAACACCTTTGGGATGTTTCCTTGCTCCTACTGGTTCGATTAAACCTTGTTTCATAACTGAGAGAAACTTGATGTTGTGCTCATCATACCTTCCTCTTGGGGTTCCCAACGAGCTCTACATCAACACCGCCATCAAGCATTTTTCTGGGCGCCATGCATTGAGCCATCAATGGACACTCATTAATTAATAACAACAGTTATATAAGCAACATAAATAGACATTGCTCGCCATCATTCTCGCTTACCGACGAGAAGGCGGAAGAACATCCCATCCATTACCTATCTTATTAACCATTCCATGAGGGTTGCACTATTTACTAGTCAAGTCTTAGTCAAGTTAAAGGCGGTACTTTTGTTATGCTTTTCTATGATCGAGAAACTGTGCTCCACGTTGTCCATAACCACGAACACAACTTTCATAAAGATTTACCCTGCAGGGGTGCACAAATAGCAACACACACATGATCAACCTCGGGAAGAACCAAATAAAATGCAACGAGGCCTCACGACATTGCATTCACAGGATTCATAAATTATTTTAGGGGGCCACCCCACTAAGCTACCTCCAACAAAGTTAGCCGGCTCCGATACGGACCTAGGGTTTGCATCAATGGCTGTAAACTACTAGGAACCCGAAAGTGTGACTGGGATTATCGATACTGCGAAAACACTCTACATTCCAAAATAGTAGAGGAACTCCACACGCAATCATAAATAAAGCAGTAAAGCATGGCATACGTATAGGATAGTAATAAAGCCCCAAACTACTTTGTGGCTCCAAGAAATAAAGTGCGAATCAAGATCAGGAGAAGGGGATCCATAGAGTCTCCCATATGTGGATAGTGCGAATAGTCAAGGAATAGGAATCAAGTACTCGAGTCCTACGGGACACAACTGAGCTTAAAGAACCAAATAGAAGATAATAACCACCGTTGCGTCTTTCATTAGGCATCCCATTACTACTCAGATTAAAGTATTCAGGTACCTCGTTATCCAAATACTTGGACAAACCCTACACATGCAATTCTACGACTCGGATTGCTCAAACAACTCTTGCAGTAATGGCTCATGGGATTGAGGTATAACCTTCGGTGGGGTTTAAAAGTAAAGGCTATGCAATACTTGAGATTCATTTTAATGCAATGACGACTCAGTGATGCAAGAGTAAGATAAAATCATAGGTACTATATGTATGCAAGCATGGGGAATTGCTTGCCTGGTAGTTCAGTTATGTAATAAGAAGGATCTAGGTGATACTCCTGAGGCTCATGGTATTCTCCTTGCTCAGTGTGTATCCAGATAAAAACCAAACATACAAGGGCCAAAATAAATACATTGCACAATCATATAAATCATATGCAACAAGCAAAAAAGGTATATCATTATGGAATGATGCATAATTACATGGTATAACATATCATGGCATGGGTGAGGTGTGGAAACAAAAAATAAGCATTTTTATTAGTTGTTTATCCATATTTTCTCCCATAAACCTTGTTACCCCTTTAATATTTATATGATACATGCTTCGATTCATATCATGAAATGCATAATCAGGACGGGCTTGTCACGCTGATCATAGGCATATTGTCATATTTGGAATTACGGAATTAAAGTTAAGAATTAATTAATAAAAGACATACTTATAACATTTAATTATTTAAAAAAATTAAATTGCTCACAAATTATTTTGGATGTTATATTTGAATTTCTAGCATTTTTCTGATTAAAAAACATATATCATTTGCAACATTTGGATTTGACAAATAAAAGACGTGATTTAACATATATTAAAGCATTTGATAATATTCCAAAAATATTTATTATATTGTAATACGTGGCAAAATAAACACATACTAGATTGTCGTTAAGCATCCAAAATAAATAAGATTGGTGTTTTGAATTTTTCCTAAAACATTTCAGAACATTTTTAAAATAACTTGGTCAAAGTTAGTCAAAGTTACATTTAAACTTTGAATTAGATTCCAACAGTTTGAATAAAAGTTCTAGGCTATGATTAGATATTTTGGAAAAACTGGAGCACTACGGATTGAGAGATAAAGGGCTAGGGTTTTGTGGCAAAACATGTAAGATCGGCTCGATACGTCCTGATGGAATTATGGTGAAACCGGCCAGCTGAGCCTAACTTGGGATGCCAAAGTGACAATTGTTTTGTTGCAACGAGGAATATACCGAGAAGATTATCGTCCCTTGTGGTTACGTCAGAGAGATACGGCACTACACGAAATCTGCTCACCAGTGACCTTTTTTAACGACCATGCATTTTTTGGTCATGGATCTATGATCATTCTGAGCCAATTGGTCATAAGGCATTTCGAAGGATCCAAACCTCGAAACATAACGACCAATTTGCTCAAGAAGGTCATACTTTCATAACACGAAATGGTCATAAACGAACAACACTAGTTTAGAGCCTTTTATTTGGCTAACTAGGACCAATTTAGATCGTCGTAACATGTATTAAAATATATTTTCATATAAGAATTGTTGACTGGATAGAAACCTAAACATTTGTCTATGTCTCATGTGACGTGTCCATTTGGTGGGACATACCGACCTATGTGTCATTCCTATATATTACACTAACTACACTGATGAGTGGGGTCTACATGTTATTATGTAATATAATGAGATATTACCACCGAATTCCTTCTAATACACGACCACAACCATTTAAACCCAATGAAGAGAGCCACCAGACCAATTAACGATTCTTGTTCCCTACCCCGCATAGATGTCAATTAACAAGAGATTTCGTTGTTGGGCCTGGGCCTCCATGCGATGAGGCCTCCACCCCTATTGTTTTCAAAGCTTTCGCACACCCCGTATGAGGCCTACGCCTCTTTTTTCTTAAATATTTCGCTCAACAAACTGGGCCAATAGCCCATATGCCGTTATAATGTCTATTTTGCTTAGAATTGTGGGCTTCCTTTAAACTTTGAGTCGCACTTATGATGGAACTTATTTTCTTTTTTTGAAAACTTTAAAAACATAATTTCATGATAAATTGTGCTTATAAACTCGAAAAAGGATTATACAAAAATCATGAGGAAACTATCATGTATTAATCTAGAAATTTCATGTGATCTTCAATAATTTGGACTGATTTTGAATTTCTTGTGCCCGTTTCAAACTATAATCAAAACGGCAGGAATGAAGGTTCTTGGCAAGGGATGAGAATCGCTAAACTTGTATTGCATCTCTGATAAAAATAACATATTGCGAGTCTGAAAATGATTTTTTTCGAAAAATAATGAGCATTAGATCATGTACTTGTAGTTTAAACCGGACTCAGTTCCTACCGTTTCGGCAAACATTTGTCTTTTTCACCAGGGGTGGACGGAAAGGTTTTAGAATCCCCGGTTGAGACATTGTTCATGTAAGGAGGTCTAGTATTTTTGATAAATGGGGTGGTAGCATTTTCAATTGACCATTTGGTGTTGCTTCACAAAATGCCCTGATTTTTTTGACAAAAATAGTAGGGAAGTCCCCTACTGTGTCATTTTATAACTTTTATAATGTACAGAAGATTGAGCCAGGCTCAATCAATAGAGATATTACAGATGTTTACATTCATAGTGTGTCAATCCACTCTTGCATACCTTCCTTGAGACTAGGTTTAGCTCTATGCATAGTCAAGGTAAAGGTTGCTTTAAAAAAAGAAATACATCTAGTGATTGAGGGATTTAGGGAACTAAAAATATAACCATTTCTTTGCTCCCATATACTCCAGCATCTAGTGATAATAATTTCCATAAGAAAATTGGGACTGAATCTACTTCTAGAATCATTGATCATCTGATGAATCTCCATATCTATGTTCCATTCAAGTCCCAAGGCCCACCAGAACCCTTGGCTGAAACTACATTCAAAAAACAGATGCGCAGGTTTCGAGACAGTGTCACATATAACACAATCATTGAATTCCACAAAGAAGTTTTTTCTTGTCATTAAAACCTTGGTGTTTAGCTTCTTATTCAGTAGTAGCCAAGCAAAAAATTTGTGTCTTGGAAGACAACATGATTTCCAAATATCCAGAATGGGTTTTGGTGTTGGGTGTGCCCCACTGAGTGCTCTTTAGATATTTCTCGTTTTGAAAGACTCCCCCCAGGAAAAGTACCATGAATCATGGTCGTCTGTGTGGTTTATGCTTCTGATATTTTCCAACATAACAGTAAACTCCTCATGAGCAATGATGGATAAGGGGAGTTGAAAAAGTTCATAGAAATCATTTTCAATTGGGTGATTGCCTTGGCCATGGTCCGAGTATCATTGTGGCAGAAAGAGTGTAAGTGTGGGTATCTATCTTCAAAGCATTCACCTTTCCATAGATCCTTCCATAGCAGCATAGATTTTCCATTGCCAATTTTGTAGTGAGTCAAATATCTGTAAATATCCACATAATTCATACAGTCTCTCCACCATAAAGAACCAATATGATTCATTGAATGTGGGGCAAAGTCAACTTGATAGTAAGCTTTCCAAATAAGATCAACCCATGGTATATCAGCCCTGTTGTAGAATTTATGAATATTCTTCAATAAAAAAGCTTGGTTCTGCCACGAGGTTTATGACCCTAAACCTCCTTGATCTTTTGGTCTACATATCAAGTCCCATTTAGCAAGACATTTGCCATGTTTGTGTATATCTTTTCACCTTGAAGGAACTGCCACCCTTTTCAAAATGGGTAAAATTGTTAATGGGACTTTGAAAGAGCACATGGCATGGATGGGCATAGAATTTAATCTGAAATTCAGTAATGTGAGTCTTCCTATATGACATGAGAGAAGATAGTCAGATAATCTTCATCAAATTTGGAAACAATGGGCATCAAGCTATCAATAGATGGTCTTGTGGTACCAAGAGGAGACCTGTAGGTGAAAGGCAATTTCTCCAATTTGTATCCAAAATCGAAGCCGGTTGGGATGCAAATTCCATCATTATATTGATAGGCACCGAGGTAGATTTGTCATAATTTACCTTAAGCCACCGCCATGTTGCTGAATTGGAGTCCGGTCTTGAGGTTATTAAGTTGTAGACTATCGCCAGCATAATCGCCAGGTGTCATCAGATATTGAATAATTGGATATTTTGCCCATAGTCATTATCAAGAGGCTGATTTCATTTACGTGTCGTGCATCATTGACAATTTCTGTAGTAATTCAGCGGTCAAACAAATAGAAGGGGGGACAGGGGTCTCCTTGTGTGACCCCTCTTTTACGACAATTTTTCCACAGGACACCGATTCAAGTAGCTGAGGTGGATGCAGATCTGAGAATAGATCTTACCAGGAAATCCATTTGGGGCCAAAACCTTTGGCATTCAGCATATTAATAATTGCATTATATTCAATCTTGTCAAATGCTTTCTCATAATCAATCTTGAATAATAATTGGCTTCTTTGACACATGGCGGATGTGAAGATATTCAAATGCCCACCAGCAATCATGGATAGTTTTCCTTTAATAAATCCATATTGATTATTATGTATAATGGGTTTGATAACCTTCCGAGTCTATTAGCCATTATCTTGGTGATGAATTTAAGAGGAAGACTAACCGAGATATGGGTCGTAGTCATTCATGGTCTCGGGATCATTTATCTTGGGGATGAGAGTAATAAAAGCGATATTGATGGCACTCAATTTACTGATTCAGCATAGAACTCCTGCAGCTTTTACAAAATCTTCTTTGATAATATGCTAGCATTTCTTGAGGAATTTACCATTGAATCCATCAGGACCAGGTGCTTTATCAGAGGGAAAGTCTTTGATCATAGATTCAATCTCATCATTTGTGAATGGATCATCCAGGTGTAGAAGGTTACTTCCAGGTGCAATCAATTCATCAAGGTTGATGTCATTAGTAATATTTTCACTTGTGCCAAGTCTGTGTTTGTAAGATTGCCAGATTGCAGCAGCTTTAAGTTCATGCTCAGTCAGAATCAAATTGTCTTCAGATTTGATATGGGTGATGAGATTTCTTCTGAAGCTCTGGGTAGCCATAGCATGGAAAAATTTGGTGTTTTCATCTCCCAATTTGGCCCATTTGATTTTGGCTCTGCTTTTCCAATATATTCTTTTAGCCTCCAGGAGCTTATTAGTATGATCCATCAAAATCTTTTTAAAATTCTTCTCATCTAGAGCAAGTGGTCTCTGGTCCTCAATTCCTTCAAGTAATGCCAAGATAAATGTGCAGTTTTCAATAGTCTAATTTAGGTTTGAAAACTTCTTGCACCATTTTTTAAGTCCAGCTCTGAGATGTTTGAATTTGCAGTGAAATAGCAAGGGCAGTATCACTTAAATAGGGAGCTGAGTTCCAGAGGGTATTCACAGTATCATAGAAACCATCAAATTCCAGCCAGTGGTTCTCAGATCTGAATAATTGAGCTTTAGGTATGGAAGTGCCCACTTGTATACTGATGGGAGTATGATCAGATCCAATTCTGGAGAGTGGGTGAGCCATAGTGTTGGGGAAAGTTGTGGTCCGTGAAGGACATGTAAAAATCCAATCCAGCTTTTCAAGAAGAGGGGGGTCTTGCATGTTGCTCCAGGTGAATGTTCTTCCTTTTAGTGGGACTTCCATAAGATCATGAGATTGAATCACATTGTTGAAGATCATCATATTATGAGCATCACCACCCTCTATGTTTCTATCATCAGGGCTTCTAATGAGGTTGAAATCACCCACTAGCATCCAGAAAGGGTAATTGGAGGTATCAATATTATGCATCCAATTGAAAAATTCAGCTCTGTGTTCATTGTGTGCATACCCATAAATATTGGTCAAGATCCAGGTGATACCAGAGTGTTTACATGTAAAAGCCATAGTTAGGTGAAATTTCGATTGACTAAGAAGCTCCCCAGAAAAAAGGCTACCATTCCAAATAGTAATTAATCCTCCAGAATTGCCAAGTGAAGGAGAAAATGCAAAGTGAGAAAATCGCCTGGGACAAAACTTCCTTAAATATGAGTGTTCAAATTCTTCCCTTTTAGTTTCTTGGAGGCAGATAATATCACAGTTGCAAGAGTTAACTTTTTCTCTAAGTTGATCATGCCTCCGCTCAGAATTGATGCCTCTAACATTCCAGTCAAGAATCATCCAGTTCCTATTCATAATTCAATATATGAGGGTACCACAGGTTCTGATCAACATAGTTAATCAGGTATAAATTGGGGATAGTTGGCTAATAAAATGGAAATAAAAAAATCATCTTGGCCCCAGATTGAAAATCCAACAAAGGTGTTGATGATGAAAATAGCATAAAAGGTGATAAATAGACATCCATGTACAAAAGCAGATATAGGGATATGGTTCTGCTCATCATGAGCAATAAGGAAGTGCGTATTACATGCCAGATAGTATCAAGTAGAAGAAGTTTCAGAAACATAAAATTGTGTGTCATTAAATATATATGACACACATTATTACATGCAGAGGGGTGTAGTAACATTAGCCACTTTCTGAGAATAGCTTGTCCTCTGAGATCTCACTAGGAGATATCAAGCATTGATTGATACCAATAGACTGGATGGTGTCAACTGGGAGGACAGGTGGAGGTGGGGCATCTTGATCCATGATCACCACCTCATGAGGATGAGCTTTGCTCTTGGCCACCTTCCTGGATTTGCCTGAGGTATTGAACAGGGATGGACATTCTTTCTCCTGGGCTTTATCTGTAGCATCTTTGTTCTTGAACCCCACTGATTGGCTGGCAATCCTTTTACTGCGTCTGATAGCAGTCACATCCTTTGGGCCCAGTAATTTGCGTTTGGTCACCAGAGAGCTGTAGTCTTCATTGGCAGGAGAAGATCCACCAATAAATGTATCCAGAGGGGTTTGCACAATATTGTCAGAGATTTCAGTGATGCAAACAGTTGATGAAGCAGGCACATGAGGTGCAGTTGCATAAAGTTTCAGAAGACACTTCCTCTGTTTTCCATGTTCAGTATCAACATCAAGAATTTGGAATCCAGCACCATGGACACAAGAGATATCAGTGTTGCCCAGAGTAGTGTGTGCATTCTTAACCAAGTCGATGGCACCATGGATTGCATTGAAAGAATCCACGATCCATCATTGGTTCAAGTTCACCATATGGTCACATGTGCAGGACTGGGGAGGTAGCAATCATTGGTTCAATGTCGTGAAAAGTGCAGCATTTCCAAATGGTATTACAACATTGGGTATCACAGGTGCAGCATTAGCTGGTTCTTCAGGAACATGGTCATGTACCATATCATCCCAGTGTCCACCAAATGGTTGGGGCATGGGGTGTGGGTTACCACCATCAGGTGGAAGAGGGTCCTCATCACCACCAAGTCCACCAATCACTCCAGCCTGCATCACATAAATCACCACAGTCCAGGAATGCCCATGTCCTTCATCACTGGTATTGTCACCTAGGACCAGGCTAATAGGGATTTCAAGCATATCTGGCACTCTGACTTTAACCAGGACTCTAGCTCTGTTAGAAAAATCTCTGTTCCAGACTAAGAATTTTCCAAATTCACTGACAAATCCTCTAACTTTATCAACTAGCCATGCATCTTGTGGGAAATTGACCATCATCAACTAGACATCATGTGTAAAAGCATGTTTCTATGGTTCAATCCTCTATTATGGGGGATCACCCTAAGAATGTTGTCTCTAACAAAGAAAGGACTACGCTCAATAGCAGTATCCCTAGCACAAGAATCAATGAACTGTACCAGAGCGGCACCCATGGCAGACCTGGAGAAATTGCGAATATTGAGGCCGCATTCGTTGAAGTAGTTCCTGATGATATGTGCATCCGCGGCGAACTGCGCAGGGTCAGATGGAGGCTCAAGGATGACAATGGCCATGTCGTCGCATTGAAGCAGAGCATCTCCACTAAAGATGTGAAAACCTCGACGTCGATGATGAATGCAGGGTTGGATGACTTCAGCGCCAGGTGGGAGGTGGGGGATGGGGTCGCAAGGGTAGTTCGCCATTGTAGTGGAGGAGAGGGGGATGTTGCAGGTGTGAGATTGCAGTGGCGATGATGGCGAGGAAGAAACAAGGTTTTCCTAGAGAGCGAAGGGGTCAAGGAGTACTGTTCCTGAAGTTGTAACGACAAGCCCTCTTTCGGAGGAGGTGGTATGCTCAGGTTGTTTTTGTTTAATGCGAAAAACCTGAGATTTTCTCAAACGGATATAACAATATTTCCTAATGTGTCCATATTCATAACAAAATTTGCACCGAACTTGGGATGGGCAATCTGGGCTTGGGTGGCCCATAGCAAGGCATCTGGAGCAGATAACATGGGCCGAGCGATGTGGGAGAATTGGGCTGGGAGAACCCGTGGGCTGAATATCCCCAGGGTTTGAGACTGGTTCCGGGCGGGAAGCTGGCGTCCGATCCGAGGAGGTCGGATCACGTAGCGTGATACCCGGCGTTCTTGCCACGTAGGTTCTCCTCCGATGTGAAGCTAACGGCGATGAATTGGCTCCAGTGTGACGTGATCGCCGGCGAGATATCAAGGTCCAGTCTAAATCTTGCTCATGAAACCAATCTGAGGATTCTTTGATCCAATTCGGACCCCCATACCCCCATAGAGAGAAATAGCATTTAAATTCCGGGCATTCGAAGAATCTAAGTTTGTAGATCATGAAACCCACAGCTTTGGAGTATACTTCAAACTTAAAAGTCCGATCACGAATCAAGCTGACATGAAAACCAAGTTTACTTCCACCAAGGCATGATTGAAGGGCAATGCAAACATTGACTAGATCGAGTCGAAAGATGGCTCGGCCAAATGAGACCACAAGAATAAATCCAGATCCAGGAGATGGGGATTGCGCACGGGTGGAAAAGGAAGATCGAACCTGTAATTCAAATCCCATGCCATGAGAGAAATCCAGAGTATCACCAAGAGCACGAGGATCCATTGCGTGGGAGATTTAGAAGGATTCGCCATGGTTCGCCAGGGGGTGCGCCAGAGAGAGGGTGGGTGGGGTGGTCGCCATGGTTAAATGCCCTGATTTTGACAGTCGGAAAATAGAAAATGGCTTTTCCATCCTAAGATGCACATACAACATTGTCTTCCATCCTAAGATGCACATGAGTTCACAATACGGGCACGTTATCACAAACTATGTTGCGATTCTGGCCATAACATTGGTCGTTTTGCTTGAAGGCCATGAAACCCCGGACATGATAAGTCATTTCTATGAAGGTTTTTCCGAGATGCAATCAACATACCAAATTTGGTATTTTTATTTGCAACTATTTCACATAATATGACACCATGTGAAGGATTTACATTGTTCGGATCGTTTTTAATTTCTTATGCCCGTTTCAAAAAATTCTATTCAAACTATGGTCAAACCGGCGGGCATGAAGATAGAGGATGAGACTCTCTAAACTTGCATTGGATATCTGAAGAAACATCATATTGTGAGTCTAAAAATTATTTTTTAAAAAAATAATGAGCAGATCATGTACCAGATCATGTACCAGTAATTTAAAACAGACCCACTTCCCACCGATTTGGCAGACATTTATCTTTCTCACGAGGGGTGGACAGAAAGGTTTTAGATTCCCCGGTTGGAACATTGTTCATGTAAGGAGGTTTAGTATTTAAAAAAAATAGGGTGGTAGCATTTTGAATTGACCATTTGGTGTTGTTTCACAAAATGCCCGATTTAAGCTTTTCCGTGCGACGAAAAGGAAAACTTCCTCCTGTAACATTGTTCTTCATCCCATGATACACATTAGTGCACAATATTAGCACATGATCGCAAACTATGTCGTGATTCTGGCCATAACATTGATCGTTTGGCTTGAAATCCATAAATCCTCGGACATGATAGGTCATTTCTGTGAAGGTTTTTTCGAGATACAATCAATATACCAAGTTTGGTATTTTTTCTCGCAACTATGTCACATAATATGACACCACGCGAAGGATTTACATTGTTCGGACTGTTTTTAAATTTCTTATGCCCGTTTCAAAAAAAATCTATTTAAGACCATTGACTAGAAATGACATGGAAAGTAACATAAATAGGCTGACTTCATAGGCTTAGCCCATGTAAACCACCAAACTGGACCGGGCCAATTTCGATTTAAGACCTTTTCAGTTGGTCATGGATTTGCCACGTAAAATCGGCCACGTAGGACCTGACTTGGATAGCGCAGATAGTTCGTGACCAAAACATTTGGTCATATAATCTATGGCCATCTATATTAGTCATGGTAGTCTATGACCAATACAAAAAAAAAGTTTTTATTGTCCGTTAGTGACTCTTAGCTTTTGACCGTCTCTTTTTGGTCACAAGAAGGTCACAAATGAAGAAGAATGACCATCTAGTGACCAATATGGGGGTCAAAAATTATCACATTTCTTGTAGTGTGGGATCGCCGCGAAAACACTGAGGAACAGGTGCTAGAAAACTGTCGTAGACTGACGACCGGACGTTTTGGTTCAGAGAACAGAAGGCGAGCGTCCAGGATGCACGCGATGAAACAGAGAATCTGGTTGATCTTGGATCTGAACAGCAGGGAACAACGCGTTGTGAAAGGTTTGAAGCAATGCAGAGCGGTATTAACCAAGATTACATGCTAGTGAGGTGCAGCGGCTGCGGTTGTTGCAGGTGGATGGAAACATCACAGGAATAGAGGACAGAACGAGGGCACGTGCGTGCGTGTGTCTCCGGTGGTCAGCGGTAGAGCGGCGCGTGCACGCGTTGCTGCGGTGGGATAGGGACGGTCTTGTCCGAGGGTTAGTGCTGGAGATTGGCGACATCGAGGCGAACCTTGTAGACATGGTTGCGGCGCTTAGCGGTGACCACGTCGATGGCTAGTGGCACAAGACGGCAACAGATATGGAGCGAGCAACAGCATTTGTGGCCATGTGAGAAAACAAAAGGACAGGAGGATGGTACAGGAAGGGCGAGTAGCTCACCGAGAGCCTTGCAGACAAGGTTGCCGGCAAGAGAACGATGGGGTTGGCGGCGAGATGAAGTTGACGTCGACGGAGAGCGTCGGTGCACAGGGACGGCGATGGCGATCTACAATGGGTCCAGGCCTCCACCAGCATGCTCCAGGTACCGATCAGCTTCAGCAGCTCCTCGTGTTACCCCTCCTGGCTGCTGCACTCCGACAACGTGGTAGAACAGCGGGGTGGAGGGCGACAACATCGTAGGGTCTGGCGATGGCTATGGTAGGGATTTTCTTGGGGATGAAGAAGAAGGGGACTCGATTGGATCTAGGTGGATATGGAGAGGGAGTGGTGGTTGGCCTCGGATACTTTCTATGCTGCTACTTTATGCTAGAGGATAAGTAGAGGGATCACGTGAGGGGTTCGGGCTTTTGGCTGGCACGGGAAGCTCCAGCGGGAAGAGGAACAAGGACGGTTTGGCTCGATGTTCACTTGGCTGGCCTACACCCAGGTGGTTGGGTCAGATCAGATGATATGGAGAGGGGCTCGAACCAGATGCAGCTAAAGGAAGGCCAGACCAAATGCAGATGTTCAGCTAAGTAGAGCACGTGTAGCTAGGTAGGTGTTGTTTGGTTCTGCTACTACCAGGGTGCATTTAGCTAGCTATTTTTAGCTAGGTAGTTCGATGCTATCTTGGTGAGAGGAAAAAGGTGTGTGTATGTGCCCATGCAAACACGGTAGGATATATATATAGTGAGAGAGGCCTTAGCTAGACTAGCTATCTATGGCTCGGTTTTGACTAGAAAAGGAGAGAGCGAGGAAGAGGGTGTATGTGTGTGTTTAGGAAACATACACAGTAGAATAAGACTAGACCAAGATCACATGTAAACCTTGGAAGATAAAAGAAAAAAAAAGATGGTCTCATGTGTGATATGTTGTGAGATGGTGCTAGAAAGGGATTTGGTCTTATAGTCAAGGTTGGACAAAAACAAATTAAGCAACAAACAAACCCACTTGAATTTGAATGAAAAGAGTACATGCGTATAATGGTGTTAAAATCCATGCACTAGATAGAGGTTATTATTGCATGTGGCATTAGTGCACTAGATATAGGTTATTATTGCATGTGGCATTAGTGCATGCACGTGAGAATAGTTTGTGAAAACAAAATATATCACATGTATGTGAGCCAAAATAAATGTTCAAATTTAAAAGATTGCAAGGTAAAACAAGATTTTAGAAGTGATCGTAATTACACATGGAATAATTGGAATGGTTTGGATATAATCCCATGTGTTGATGAATAGAAGAATGGATCCATGTAGATGTATGTGGCAGGAACTAAAATACCCAAAAAATAACAATATGACCACATACATATATATGGTTGGAATTAAGTATGATATCAAGTGAAGGTGACATGGCAAGTTAGTATGTGGAAGGAATTTAAAAGAGATGCCCTTAACTCAATTTGGGCATTAAGCAATATATCAAGACCCAAATACAATTTATCAAGACACAAATACAATTAATAAGGCAAATGCATATGAGAGAAGAACCAAATTAAAATGTGTTTCATATGATGCTCAAATGTAATGTGGCATGGTTACATGAGCATGATATAATGATGATACAATTAATTATATACAGGAAGTAGCAATATATAGACTAGGCAAGTAGCATTGCAATTGTTAGACAATTTGGATGCTACATTATACGAAGTCAAATGGACCAGAACTTTTGGGAATGTCAATATTTATCCACGAGAAGCTTATGGAGCACAAGAACCGCACCTGGAGGGCCAGGAGACCCAAATGAGCATGGGTGGCGTGCCTAGCCCAGGTGGGCGTGCCACCTACCCTCTTTCCCTCCTCGGTTGTCCGATCGTCTTGATTCTTTCTCCCACTAAGTTCTCTTGACCTAAAAACACCTATATAAGGATCCCCCAGGGAGTCCTCGAGATGAGAGACACCAGATATGAAAACACCACCAAACAGGGCGAGATCCAGCGAAGATTGGAGGGGAAACTCTGCCGGAGCCGCCTCCGGAGGGATCTCCACACTCTCCAACATCTCCAGCATCATCACCATGATGAAGAGGGAGTAGTCCACCTCTGGTCTATGGGTATGTGGCAGTAGCTTGATCTATTTCTCTCTTGTTCTTCACATATCTAGTACCATATGAGCTACCCTACATGATTATGGTCATATTTGTAATTTCTATGTGGTGGATCTTTGTTCTATGATTTGATATTTTAGATTGGAATCTATTTTGTGTAAGATGTATTGATATATGCATATCATGTACCCCGTTCTTAATTGCTTGTTTTGATCCAACTTGTATGCAAGAACTTGTATGGGAAGAAGTGTGTATTAGATGGATTAGCATGGTGGTAGTGATTGAACTGTGAGAAACAATATTCAAGATCTACTTTGGTTTTTACCTTTCTTTTGTTGCATCACTAGGCATAAAATGAAATCATGTGCTATAGTTATCATGTGACAGTGTGATAATCTTGTTAGATCATGGTAGCATATTTGTATTTCAAACATCATGTTATATTACTTAAAGCTATACTCTGATTTGTTCTTAATTCAAGATTGCATGGAGTTTCCCTTTCTTGAGGAGTATAAGAGAGATGTATTTCATCTCTATGTTAGAACGTGATGTATTTCATTTCTGCAATTTATTATTTTGAAAATACAAAAATACTTTCTCTACTTGCAATCACTCATAAAAACCCCAAAACAACTCTATTATCTTCCATATCATCTAGTTTACATTTCTTTACTTTATGTAATTTAGTTTACTTTATTTTTTATTTCATATTACTAATACGAAACCTTGTGCTTGACAACCACTTGGTGAAGTTGAGGACACAAGACAAATTATTTTACTTTACAGGTTGCTTGAAGAGGAGAAGACAAAAACCCTTCCATAACCAATTCCCCGAGAGTTCGATATAACCCCTTGAGTCACCTTTGTGGGGGAAAATAAGCTTGCTACAACACTCTACACTTGGAGTACCAACGAAAAGTGGCCACGATTGTTGCCATCAAGCACCCACAGATGAAGTACAAGGAGCTGGAAGAGAAGAAGAAGCTGCTGAGGATGAAACACCAGAGTCTCTGGCCCTAAAGATCGGAGTCTCCGGCTGGCAACCCTGGAGTCTCCGGACTTGACCCTGGACCAATCTCTGGACTGTGGCATGAACCCTTCTGTACACCACTCCGGAGACAACACCGGAGAAAGACCAGAGTCACCGGTCACAGCGGAGTCTCTGGCCCATGGCACCAGAATCTCCGGTGTCCATGACGCCAAGCATGTTAAGGCCTTTGGGACTTGGGCCCATGTAACCCCAAATTCGTCCAGACTTTACCCTTTATTTCCTAAAGTACCCCCTGAACTAGTGGCTAGCCTATAAATAACCTCCACCTCTATTGTAAACCCTAGACTAGATATTGGAATTAGAAGACACCCTTGTGGATCTCTCTAGTTCTTGTCTCATGCTCCTTTTCTAAAGGAGCACCAAATATCCCCCTCCTCATTTGAGTTTTCATCGTGCCTCGCTCGTTGTAAAAGGCCTTGGCATCAGAGCCCCTTGCCAAGACGTCAAGATCTCACCAAGACTCCTACTTGTCATGCCCGTTTGAGAGACAGATCTTCGTCGGACGCCAATCCTAGGGATTGCGCCAGACTGGTCACTGTCGGCACGAGCTATTGGCTTGTATCGTGTCTTGCGTGAGTGTGTTCATTGGGTTCTTCGTGCGTGAGTTCGTGGTGTTCATCCCCTCTCTCTTTCCCTCGTAGTTCCCCCTCGATTTCCATGGGAATTCATGAAAGATCGGGAACCCTTGAGGTTAGCCCTCAACATAATTGGCACCGATCGTGGGGAAAGTGACCTTTGGATTTGTGTTTTGGGAGGAATATATGTTTGAGGGAATCAGCGAAATCAACATCTACCTTGATTTCTCCAAACCTATCCAACCCACTCAAGTAGTGATGATAGAGGCAGAAGAAAGATCTACATCCACTTTATCCAAGGAGGCATAAGAATTCTGGATCTTTGAAAACACTAAACCCATCCAACCCGCCCTAGAGGCAAAGATCGTAGTGGATGTCTAATATGAGGACGGTCTCTCTCTTGAGATCGGATCTCAAAAAATACTATTTTGTTGGCTCTGGTTCTAGATCAGGATCTGACTTTGGAACTAGATCTGACTCTAGAACTGGATCTGAATCTGGAACTAGATCCGACTATGGATCTGGATCACCTCCGTCATGGATGACGTTGACTCCGCTCAAATAGCTAAGTCTCTATTTATATTTAGTGTTTCAAATTCTAATTCATGATCATGAAATAAAGTGCTGGTTACCTCATATTTTTTGAGAAGTTTTTATATACCATCTAATTTCTAAGTGATCACGTATAACTCGAAAAATCTCAGAATACTCGAAAGTACTTTATGATCGTGTTTTATTCTAATTTGATTTTCCACTCTAAATTTTTTGCCTTCGGGAGTAGGCTATCATGTTTTTTGGCTGTAGTTATTTGTCTGATTGCTTGAATGCGGGTATTTTCTAAGTAGTGAATTATTAGCACTGGAAGCCGATAGTGTTGCCAGGTTTAAACTGGTTTAGCAGTATCTGTTGCTCAGTAATGTTTTTCGTGCTAAAGGTTAGCTGGCTCAAAGTGGAAGAGCTAATTAAACGATAAGCTGGAAAACTTTCTTAAGTATTATCAAGCAAAATATGTAACTACATAGCTTATCATGGTCAAGTTACTTCAGTATAATTATAATTCACAGTAATAATAAAAAGTTTTGTGTCCCTTTATTGGATATGACCAAATGAACAATTTAATTCAATTGTACATTTATTTTTTGTCACAGGTACGTGATGCTTGGACGTTTTAGCCTATCCTTGGACTCGGGGGTTGCTATTGCTGATGTGTTTTTTGTTAAGCTGGCATGAGCCTAGGGGGCTACAACCAAGAAGGTTACTAGGACTCGAACTATTGAACATCAATCCTCCTTCTAAGCAAGTCGACTCAATGCTCGAGGGCTATTAGGGGATTCGTCTAAGTCTTGACAAAAATCCTTCTTTGTATGATTCTTAACAAAAATTTGGTTTAGTCTGAGTCTCAACAAAGAGCTAGCTTCGTCCGAGTTTCAATAAAAATCCGGCTAATGGATAGCCAACGTCTCAATCGCAATAAAAATCCGGCTAATGGATAGCTGAAGAAACAATTTTCAATTCATTGATTTCCTTCAGAACTTCATGTTTTGAGATCCGGCTCATGAAGGTGGACTAAACTATGACATCGATGATTATCCGTTCACTCATAACCCTCATGGATGATTAACCAAATTTCTATCTGGCTTATTCTAAACTGACATAATATCGATCTCCTCGTTTGACTAATAAAATATTTTTGACTCAATTTGAATCGAGTAGGAAATAAGAAAGAATAACTAATGATTATCTGACTTCATCAGAATCAGACAAATTTTATTGATATAGGTTTAGGACCACTTCAAGATGCTCTAGTTGAAGACCGCTGATGACTAAAGACACAAGCTGAATCAAGACCGCTACTGTCGAGGTTATAGTTTCTAGATATACCCACGAAAAGGACTAATACACAGAGACCAGTGTGGCCTACTTTTGGTTTGAGCCCATGTCTCCAAGGGCAACCCAGTCGAAGAGAGAAGATGGAGGTCTATCTTGCTCCGGGAAGGCCTAGAATATAATATCGCTCTGAGAAGGCCCAGAAGATAATCCGACTCCGGCAAGGCCGGGAAGATTATCTGGCGCTGGGAAGGCCCGGAAGATAATCTGACTTTGGGAAGGCCTAGAAGATAATCCGGCTATGGCCTAGTTGATAGAAGACTTGTAATACAAGACTTAGTTATATGTATCGTAGCTGGATAGGACTCTCCATGTAAATCGTAGTCCAGATGTCTATATAAGCTGGACTATTGGCAGATTCTCATAGATCGATAATCTCAACTCGCACAGCCGAAACCTCTCTTGTAATCCTTTATAACACACGGCTCTGCCGATATATTGGATTGCTAGCAGGAGTAGGATCCGGCCAACGCATTTGGAACTAAACCTGGGTCTAACACTCCACCTTTTCGCATGTCTCGAGGATCCCCTCATGGCATACTTGTCTTAAATATGAAGACAGGTGCCTAAGCATATATAGGCCCATCAGAAAGAGATAATATGGATAATTGCCCACAAAACAACACGAGCGTCTATAGGCTAGGCTGCCAACTCAAATATACGACGACCACGAGAACACGTGTATCGGCAGCAATGAACCTTCCTATAGTATACGCTGGTTGCTCGGCCCTACGCCGCGAGGAAACACGTCCGTCTAGGCCTACGACGTTGCATCATATGTACACTACCCCCCATGCGCGAGGAACCACATACGTCTATAGTCTGCGCTGCCATGTCATCTCTGCACGGGTCATGCTTACACCAGAAACTGCGTCCGGCATGGGCTAAGTTTGCGACGTCTCAGGATGGACCCCACGTTCGTGAGGAACCATGTTCGCATAGGGTGTACGCCGCCACACCATCTTCGGGCGAGCCCGCGTCCACGAGAGTCCGTGGCTGGTATGGGCTCATGGCGCCATGTCGCCTCTCGGTAGGCCCCTGGTGCAGAGCGTTGTCGCGAAGGGAATGGCTCTGATTACACACGTTCCAACCCTTGTTCACTAACAACTGGCCCATGTCGTATGTGCGTCCCACCTTCTAGTGATGACCCACAAGTATAGGGAATGCATCGCTGTATTTCCGAGGAAAGTGAAACCGAATTTATTGATTTGACACAAGGGGAGCCAAAGAATATCTATAAGCCTTAACAACTGAGTTGTCAATTCAGCTGCACCTGGAAACAATCTTGCTCACAACAGTTTATCAGTAGCAACAGTTTTGTAGTAGCAATAGTAAAGTAGCAGCAGTAGTAACAATAGCAGTAAACAGTGGGTTTCGAGTGCGGTAGGCATAGGGATGGATGGACGGGCGTTGCATGGACAAGACAATTCACATAGCAATCAGAACATAGGGCAATTGCAGATAAATAAGATAAAGCATTCATGTACTAGATAATCCTAGGCATGTGTCCCATATATAGTCATACGTGCTCGCAATGAGAACTTGCACAACATCTTTTGTCCTGCCATCCCGTTTGCAGCGGGGCCTCAAGGGAACTATTGGCAATTAAGGTGCTCCTTTTAATAGAGCACCGGAGCAAAGCATTAACACTCCGTGAACACATGTGATCCTCACATCAAAGCCATTCCCTCCGGTTATCCCGATTTACATCACCAGGCCATTGGTTCCGGACAACAATGTGTGTATACAACTTGTAGATAAGACCATAAACAATACTATCATAATGAATCAATAACACGTTCAGATCGGAAATCATGGCACTCGGGCCCTACTGACAAGCATTAAGCACAACAAGTCACAACAAAGTAATAAAGAACTAATTAAAGATACTAGGCACCATGCCCTAACAATCTGATGCCATTACATGAACGATCTCATCCAATCCCTACCATCCCCATAGCCTCCAGCAGGGGATTACTCACTCATGGATGGGGAAAACATGGATGGTCGATGGAGAAGCGATGGTGATGATGATGGCCATGATCTCCTCCAATTCCCCATCCCGGCAGGGTGCCATAACGGAGTTTCTGGTGCTGTTTTGTGGAATCTGATGGTGGCGGCGGAGCAGAACTCCTTCTGGAAAAGCGTCGAACCCCCCTGAGTTTTTAGGTTAGAAGGCATCTTATAGGCGAAGAGGGAGACTGAGGGGCAGCCTAGGGCGGCCATACCACCCCCTGGCGAGGCCTGGGCTTGCCCGCGTGGCCAGGTGGTGTGGCCTGGGCCTAGCCCCCCTCCGTCCCGTATTTTGGCTCCGGGAGTCTTCTGGTGAAATAGGATTTTTGCATATTTTCCGGGATTTTTCCTAAAAGTTGATTTTCTGCACAAAAAGTAGACACCAAGGCAATTCTGCTGAAAACAGCGTCAGTCCGTGTTAGTCACATCCAAATCACACAAGTTTAAAGGAGAAACAATAGCATTAGTCTTCGGGTTGGACATATCAACTCCCCCAAGCTTAGCTTATTGCTTGTCCTCAAGCAATTCAGTTGAAAACTGAGTGCGATAAAAGAACTTTCACGAACACATTTGCTTCATATGATGTATATATTCTCAGCATGTGATCAACTACTTAGGCAATTCATAATAAAGAGTATGCTACTGAGTCTACTTAAGAGTCATTGCAAGCTATGAAGAGATTCCAACTCAAAAATAATAAGTAGCATGAAGCATAAACATAAGCAACATTATAATGCTCATAACAAGGTATGATAGAGTGGTATCTCGCTTTCCCTTGATTATGAATTCCAAGGCACCTCTGAAATCCATGTGAAGACTAGAAGTAAAGATGTCAAAGATACAAGCATCAAAGTCATAACACAAATAATCAAGTAATGAGACAAACACAAAGAATGACAACTATGCTCTCAAGAAGGTGCTCAAAGAGTATATGGAGACTCAACAAGTAAAAGAAAAAGGTTTTGAATAGTTTCAAAAGCTTCAAAATGCTGAAAGTATGCTACTCATTAGCTTTGAGCTCTCATTGCCCCTATCATAAGCATCTTTAATGTAATTAAGATGAAAGTGAGGTCCAATCTAAGTTATATGCTTGACAGACTATAAACTGAAAATCCCATGTCCCTTGAGTACGAGGGCCGCTCCTCATGCTACTCAACTTTAGTTACCGGTAAGTTCTTGTCATCGTAAATATGTACGTATCATAGAGAACCGCCAACGAGGTACCCCTTGCCCGATGATACGGAAGAATCCCCATATCAAAATGACAAGGCAAGCAGGCAATGAGTATCTCAGCAATCTTCTTATTTACCATGGGAAAATGGTGCTTTTTTCTCTCTTTCCTCTTTTCATAAATCTTTTTTTTCCTTTTCTCAATAGCTATCTCTCTTTTTATAAGAAGAATGCTTCATAGATATCATTATGGTTACGCTGCAGGTTTCCACCATGTCAGCATGGATTAGACTAGCGGCCCAGACGTTTCTCTAACACACATACATAACTCCATGGACTTACAAGCTCCCCTTTTATTTCACACCGACGACATCCGCACACAAAAGAGCATGGTATCAACTGGGTATATATTTACAAGTGTTGAAAGCGTTCCCCATGATAGCACGGTTCTGCTAATCCCTGACCTATAATTTGCAAGAATATAACTTTCATGGACAGTCACAATGGTTTAGGTTTATTAAGTGCGGAAAATAAAGTGTGCCATCAAGTTTGTGAGAGCTTTACTAACTAACTTTCTCATAACAAGCAAACATTTTATTCGGAAGAAAACAAGGCATAATGAATATGCACGGGAGTAGCAAATGATGCTAATAGGTAGGTATGGTGGACACTTTGGCAATATTTGGTTTAAGGGAGTTGGAAACATGAGTAAAATACTCAGTGGAAGTGAAGGCTAGCAATAGTAAGGGAGCGACAAACGAGAGAGCAATAGCTGTCATAATCATGCTTGCAACAAAACAGGACTAATCATGGCATGAAAGTGATTCAAGATCCTCAAGGCAAAATAATTCATCAAGGCTTAATTGATTATTACAGTCATGTGCATGTGTGAGCATGTGCCAAGTCAATTCAAATGAAACATTAAGAGGAGGATACCACGATGTCATACCAATTTATGAATAGAGCAATGCAAGCAAATATTCATAAGACATGCTACAAACTATTAGCGAGCTGGAGCTAATCATACAAAAGCAAGAACTACTAAGCATCCAAAGATAACATACACCTTACACGAATGGACTAAGCATGCCCACAGTGATGAGTATATGTACAAAAAATAAAAACAAATAGAGTTCGTTACCAGCCTCTTACCACGCCTCAAGTTGTCATTAATCCTCATTATTGCTCTTCACTTGTGTGGCTTGAATAATAATATGAAACCAATATCCACTGAGGACTGATGAACCCTGCAACAAACTCACAAATCCAAAGAAGAACGACAAATATTTTTGTTGTTTTCGATTTTTAAAACAAGAACCAAAAAGGAAAAATAAGGAAAGCAAAATCTTTTTGGGTTTTTCGAATAGTTCAAACAAAGCAAAAAGGGAAAAACAAACCAAGGCGAAAAGAAGAAGAAGCAAACCAAAGAGAAACAACAGAAATATTTTTGGTCTTTTTGTGTTTTACAAAGCAAAATCAAAAGAAAGAACGAAAACTAAAAAGAGAACGAAACATGAATATACAAAGTACCGACGCAACATGATAAAGAGATGAGTGCGGTGTCGGCGTACCTCCCCCAAGCTTAGGCTTTTGGCCTAAGTGGGTATCAATCCCAAGCCGGGTAAGGGTTCCAAGCAAGAGGATCATGATAAGAATGGTCGTAGTTGGGCCCGTGGAAAGAAGAAGAAGCTCCCCAATCATAAGCAGGCTGCTGATATGAAGACTCTCCCTCATTCAAGGGCTGGACCGAATCATCCGTGACCTCCCTTCTAGTGTCCTGCTCCTGTTGGGAGAGCTCTCCCAAGTACGTGTCAAGCTCCTTCTCAGTGAAGGATCATCCTTCCCTGTTATCAAGGTTAAACAAAACAGGTGCAGGCAAAAGAACAACACGCTCGGACTTGCTCTTTCTCCAACCAGCTTTGAGAAAGGTTATTTCATAAGATAACTCATTCAAACTAGCCCACGAGTAAACAAATTTATGTTGTACCATGGAATTAAAATCAAGCCTTTCTACGGGGAACTGTAGGTCTAGATGATGAGGCACTAAACCATGCAATGCTAGTAAACGAGAAGCAATGAGGCCTCCACAAATTCCACCTTTCTCACGGTTAGCAGCAAGACGGAAAGCTATCAAAGCACCTAAGTTGTAAGACCTATCTCGTTTAAGAGCAGCAGAGATAAATGCTAGATCATATGAAGATAACTTATTGGCAGTTTTCCTAGCAAGAACACACTTGGCAACAAAGTAGGCAAAGTAACGAATGGAGGGAAGATGAATGTTATGGATTTTTCCATTCTCTTTCGAGAAGCTGCTCCCTTGGCAAATTTCTGCATATAAATCCATGAGTGGTTCAGGTCGCTCCTTAATCCTTCTACATGATCCCCATTGAGGTACCTTAATAGCTGCACAAAAGTCATCGAGAGAAAGGTCGACAGCAATATTGTAAATTTTGTAGTGGACCATGGGGTTAGGCAAAGAGTGACTAAATTGAAAGTCCTGCACCACAGACATGGTTAGCTTCAGAAATTGACAAGGTTCATCTTCCAAAAAGTGCTCCAACCTGCATTAGAAACCAAAGTGTGGAAATCTTGGAGAATTCCTGCAACTCTCATGAACTCAGAGCATGGATAAATGGAAGGGAAAACTTCCTCCTCCTGGTGGACCTTCATAACCTCAGGCACCCATAGTTCATGTTGGTTTAGTTGATGCTCATTCATCTTCTATTCTGAAATTTAAACACCTATTAAACAAGTGATTGCAAAGTAAATATAATGAAGGGTACTACTCATAAACTTGTAAGAGGCCTAAACATGCATCAAAACTATATCTCTAAGCATCAAACAAGATTACAAGCTCTCATAACCTGTCACCTATAGCAGCAAAATACTCAAGATATAATCCACTAAACACAAATCTACTTGGACAAGGGGAGGAGTCACATACCAGGGAACAAGTGCTCCAAATTTCAGCAACAAAGATGGGCTGAGCAAGGAGATCGAAAAAATCGAGAGCAAGCACAGCAAGAACGCGATTTTGAGCAATGAACTGGAGCTTGCTCGGGAGAGAGAAGAAAGTGGCAGGTGAGAGAGCTAGTGGGGGGCCAGGGGTGGCCCACACCAGGGCATGGCGCCACCCAGGACAGGCCGCGCCACCAGGTGGTGTGCCTGCCTGGTGGGTCCCCCTGGTACCTTCCAGGCACTCCTCTGCCCCTTTTTTCACGTAAAAATTTAATATGATTTTTCTGGAATTTTTCGAGACACTTTATTTTTGGACATTTTTCAGGTATAGAAGAATGATTTTCTAACAGACAAATTTTTTTTTGGAAATGATGCAATGACAAAACAAGGCTAGAACTACAGAAGTTCTAGGACACTCTAAAATGCAGACAACTAACAACAAAAAGAAAACTAAACGAAAGCAAAAACTAAAATGGATAAAATAGAAGTAAACGGGGAGAATCACAGTGAAAACATTGTTTTGTTCAATGAAATCCTTTTGTTAACAAGGTTGATCAGGTCTTGTCACAAAAACAATTCCATATGAGACAAAACTTTGTATCCCACTAATGATTATGCTACCTCAACCTTGATAACAATGGTCCCAATCATAATAGTTTCAAAAAAAATTCTTAGTATGGGACAATATATTTCTCCAACTTGAATGCCCTCAACATATTCAATTGAATTCAAACCATAAGTCCTTTTAATCTTTTTAGGAAATAGACAGTATATTCCTTGTCATTAACATTGAAAGTCACCTTTCCTTGATTACAATTAATAATAGCTCCTCCAGTATTAAGAAAAGGTCTCCCAAGAATAATAGACATATTATCATCTTCAGGCATTTCAAGCACAACAAAATCAGTTAATATCAAGCAATTATGAGCGACTTGAACAGGTACATCCTCACATATACCAACAGGAATAGTGGTAGATTTATCAGCCATTTGCAAAGATATATCAGTTGGTATTAATTTTTCTAGTTGAAGCCTCTTATAGAGAGAGAAAGGCATAACACTAACTCCAGCTCCTAAATCACACAAAGCAGTTCTAACATAACTATTCTTAATAGAGCAAGGGATAGTTGGAATCCCTGGGTCTCCAAGTTTCTTTGAAACCTTACCATTAAAGGAATAATTAGCAAGCAAAGTAGAGATTTCTTCATTAGGGATCTTCCTTTTATTCGAGACAATATCCCTCATATACTTTGAGTAAGGAGGCAATTTAATAGCATTAGTCAAAGGAATTTGCAGGAATAAAGGTTTCATCCACTCACAAAACTTATTATAGTGTTCATCTTCCTTTGGCTTGTGTTTCTTATCAGGGAAACGCATAGGTTTTTGGACCCAAGGTTCTCTTTCACTACCATGTTTCTTAACAATAAAATCTTCTTTAGTGTATTTAGTATTCTTAGTGTGGTTTTCAGGTTCTTCTTCAACTTTTTCTTCATTAGGAACTTCATTTTCTTCATTACCGTTTTCAGTTTCAGCATCAGAGATAGATATACTATTAGGACTAGCTGAATACCCGTGCGTTGCTACGGGATAAAAAGATAGAACAAACAATAAATAGATCATCATATTTTACAAATTTCGATCAAAATCATGTTGTTGCAACAAGAGAGGAAGTATCTTCTAGATCTTGGAGGCAGAAAAAGTGAGTCCTTACCCGATCCATCTCCCTTCAATCAAATGCACATATCCCCTAGACCTAGGTGGAGCTCTTCTCCATGCATCGAAACAACTCTTGTCCATGCATAGAAACAATTGCAATCCAAATTAGCACTCTTGAACTTATTAATTTAATCTTTCTTTTAGTTTGTCAATCCATTTTTCCAAATGTATTATTTTGTCATGTAATCGATAGGAGGTTTTGTACACGTTCTTTTAGTTTTTATTTCATCTCGTCCGAGAGAGAAATTTCTTTTAATTTCGTGAATTTTTCTACGCAATCTGACAAGCATGCAGTACAGGTAACGTACTTGATTATTGGTTAGAAAAAACACTCCTAAGAAATAATCCTAGATCGAATATGAGAACATATAACAAAAACATTACTTGCCTTTGAAAATATGCAGGGGATTCGTGGCAGCATATTCATGTACTCTCTCCGTTCCAAAATAAGTGATTTGTATTTGTCTAGATTCAGATGCATCTTACACTAAAACAAGTAGATACATGCGAATCTAGACAAAACCAAGTCATTTATTTTGAGACGGAGGGAGTATGTAATTCTATTATTTTCATCTCATTTGAAGGACCCTCGCATAGAGGTAAGTATCCACCACACGCAGCATACAACGTCGTACTGGAGTATATATGTACAAGCCTTAATAAAGTACGTACAAGCATTAGTGTCCCATTGAAAATAACAATGAAAGCTACATTCTAAAAGAATATCACACAGTTGCAATGTTGATATGGCCACGTTCTGCAGAGCATGTTAAGGAACATGCAGAATACTTATAGATCAAAGACAACAGAACACATTAAACGGTCACAGCAGAAGCTAAGACAACCATATTTTACTCTGCATCTAGTACAGGAGAAAAAATACACATATTTGAAACTGATGATTCCAAGGGCACCGACATAAATCAAATATAGCTGACTAGTTGGAGCTAAACTGAAAACGAATGTGGCCATAAGTATCGCAACTAACATATAGGTAGCTAGCCTAGGCTTGAGATTGATTCGAAATCATGTGGTATGATGAATCTAGTTAGGCAATGCAATCAAGGTCTTTCAAACCTACAAGTGAATCAGAATGCTTTGTAAATATTTCTTAAACAGAATTGCACATTCATTAGAAAAAACAAGTCAGTATCCATGCTAGGTCTAACATAACAATGCTTGATCAATCTCGGATGCTATGTGTCCATAAAGTTTTCTCTCAAAATCAAAACATGTTACATCGAGCAATCATAGGTAGTGCAGGCACCCCAGCAACCTTCTGAGAGAGACAGTTCTTACGTAGTTTATGATCAGCACAACACAGATGAGTCACATCTATATCGACGAACAAATGCTATATCAGAGATTACTGAGGTGGATAGCAGCTCTTTATCTGACAAGGTACCTATAACATATTGCACTAACCAAATCAATAAGAAAACTTTTGTGCACAATACCGTGGATGTGAACCATTGCACAGATGTTGAAGACAATAGAACTGTCAAGCAGATAACTGAACGATTCTTTCAGTATCCAGGATCAGGCCAATCACAAAGATATACCGAGAGAAAGTGCAGAAAAATTGGATCTAGAAGAAAAAATAAATCAAAAGTTCACCAGCAGGTCGACTCTCGTCGAGTCCCACTGTAGCCCCCCATTGTCTCCAGGCCGTGTACTTCACCTATTGAACTGATCGGGTGTGGCGATGTGCAGCTCCTCAGCGGAGGGTGGCAAAGAGGCCTGCCATGCATAAAAGATCAAGCTTTCTGATCAAAGACACAAAAGACAACAAAATAGAGTCTTAAACCAAAACTGCAGACAAAACCTAGAGCATAACGACCTCGTTCATCTACCACTTAATCTCTACTGGAAACATAAGGACTCTCCCCTCTCTTCGTACACCAACTAGCTCTTACTATATTGTCCTTGCTTCATTGATGTAGGTATGGATCAACTCATTTGACGTTGTGCTGGTCCGTCTCACGTGCAAACTTGTTCAAACTCTAATGATCTATTTTTGTTGCCTCTAGTTGCACATTATTAGACAAAACTTCTGCCACAAGTAAACACGAGTAAGCAAGTTTCTATGCACTAAATTTGATCCAAGTGGCTAATCCAGAACATCGTGCCAATTCTCATAAGATGGCATAAACTATTCTCTTATGACACTGAAATCACTCCAATATTTTTCTTGTAATGACATGATACTTTAAATGTTAACTCAAGAGTGTCCAGAATGCTAAATTTCTCTTCAATCTAAACTCTGGCTCCATTCTCAAGAAAGAGCACTCCAAACCGGCTAATGCATTTATATGTGCACTGCTAGTACAAACGAATGTGCATGCACAAAAGCAAAACCACTCTCTAAATTGTTTTTTAAGGAGAATATGTGGAATAAATCTATAAAACATAATGCAAAATTGATTTAAAACCTCGGATATTGCCTATAAAAAAGAAGAGCGGAAACAGAGTTTTGCCCACCTCCGACTTTGTATTCAAAGCCAAAAGTTACAGATGATTCATCTAATGAGTTAAGAAACTCTTATACAAATTAAACCTAATATATTTTTGTGCCAATCAGATTCAAAATTGCTTGAGTTCCTACTTTCCAATCTCAATTCACCATAGAAATAACTTGCATCGTCGAGACTGGACACCAGGTTCATGCAAGAGATCGCTGCGGCGAGAGACACGTCATAGCCTAGTCAACGCTGGGTCATACTTTGAGAGCAGACATGTGGAGACAACGCCCTTCTTGAGGTCCACAGCGAAGATCTCTTTGTCGACACTCAGCTTCGCCCAACTTCGTTGACACTCAGCTTCGCCCAACTTCTGTCAGTACACGGAGATCCAGCCGGCACGCGCGGAGGCAGTGGTAGAGGCCGACCCGAAGCTGTCTGAAGACAGCCGATGTGGCAGCGGCCGTTCAGTTGATGGGAGAGGCTCCAAGAACGGTGGTCGGTGGGGGATGACGGCGGCGCAAGTGATGGGCGAGGCTCCACAAGGCGATGGGCATCGGGGTCGTGCTCGCAGGCTGCCAAGCTGCTTGCCTCATGCGCGAACGCCCGGTCTAGATCAATACCCCCACCGCCGGTGGGGGTGGTTGGGGGATGGTCGAGCGGCAGGCCACCAAGCTTCTTGCCTCGCGCGCGAACACCCGGTCCAGATGAAGGACCCGTGGCGACGCCACGACATTGGGGATTTGGGGGAGAACCCTATCCGGTCGCTGATGCGCCAGCTACGTGCCGCCTCGTGCTCCGGTCTGCTTCCATAGCCCCGTGCCGCCACGTACGGCGATCTCAGTGCCGCTCCGTCGGTCTGCGGCGCCATCCCGGGCCGCCCTGCTGCGCCAGCTTCACCCGACGAACTCCGGCGCCGCCCTGCTTCGCCAGCACGCCCACGCGCAAGAATGCGCGAGAAGGGGAAATGAGGGCGCTAGAATAGACGGCGGGGGCAACCCTTGGGGCACGAGGAGCGGAGGGGCGGAGCTAAGGCTAGGAGAAGCTCCGGCGGTGAGGAGGAGGTCGGGAGGGGAGGAGCAACGGCGGCACTGGAGTTTGGTTAGGATCGATGGGGTGAGCGGCCGTGAGTTCCGATTGACTTTGTAGTGGCAGGGTGGGTAAATATCTTAGAACAGCTAGGGGCAAAACCGTCATTTAGCGGTAGACGGATAATTCTGGGGTAGCGAGCGACGCCAATCTTTTTAATAGTATAGATCTATAGCAGGTTCAGAGGGTTCTACAACAGTTTTATGTTTCTTTTTCATTTTCTTACGAGTAGAACCACTATTTTCAGCTTGTTGAGAATCCTGCTCAATTCTTTTGGGATGCCCCTCAAGATAAACAGGATCCTGGCTAGCAGCACCACTTCTAGTTCTAATTTCATAAGCATGTTTTTCTTTGGCGACATTAACTAGCAAGTCTTTTTGCACTTTAACGAGTTGATCTATTTGAGTTTGAACCATTTGAAAGTGTTTAACAATCATTTTAACATCGTTAGAGGTTCTTTCCACAATATCTTTCAACTCAAAAATAGCTCTAGTGTTTCCCATTAGATGATTTTGCACCCTTTTATTAAAATTATCTTGCTTAACAATAAAGATATCAAATTCTTCTAAGCATTGATCAGGAGGTTTAGAGTAAGGGATATCACCTTCATCAAAGTGTTGGAGAGAGTGTACCTCAATAGTGGATGAGTAGGGAATAAGCTTACGTAATTCTTCTATAGGAGGTAAATTCTTGACATCTGCAGCTTTAATTCCCTTCTTCTTAAGACATTTCTTAGCTTCCTTCATTACTTCATTATTTAATTCAATAACTCCCCTCTTCTTTGATGTTGGAATAGGCACCAGAATAGTAGGTTCAGGTATAATTACTTCAGGTATAGCTTATTTAGGAGGAGTCCAATCTTCATAGTTCTTACTTATTTTAGATATTAATTCCTTAGCTTTCTTAGGAGTCCTATTCCTAAAAACACAATCAGCACAACTATCTAGGTATGTCCTAGATTCTTCGGTTAGTCTATTATAAAATATATCAAGAAGCTCATTCTTAGGTAATGGACTTCCAGCTTGTGCATGAATCAAAGCACAAAACCTTGCCCAAGATTCAGACAATATCTCTTTTTCTCCCTGTTTAAAATCAAAAAATTCCTGCAAAATAGCATGTCTAGCACTAGGAGGAAAATATTTCTGCAGAAAAGTACTAATCAAGCAATCAGGACTATCAATAGATCCAGGAGGTAAATTACTAAACCAAGTTTTAGCTTCCTCTTTTAGTGAAAAGGGGAAAATCTTAGCAACAAAGTAAGTACGCATCTTAATATCATCAGAAAACAAACCACTCATGGTAGAAAGTTCATTCATATGTGCTACCGCACTTTCATTCTTAGTCCCACAAAAAGGTTCTTTCTCAACAATAGCTATGTAAGATAGATCGAGAGAGAAATCATAATCTTTATCTGTAATGTTTATGGGAGAAGCAGCAAACTTAGCAATAGGAGACAATTTGGGTCTAATAGTACGCCTCTCAAGGAGACTCTTAGCAGCGCTCCTATCATGGGTGTTTTTACATTCTTTAATAAATTCATCGGTCATCTCAACATAACCGTCTTCAATGGCATAACTCTCACTAGACTCAGGTGAACTAACAGGTGTGGTAGTGTCTTCATTAGGAGTTTCAGTATTTCCAGCTATAGTTCTAACAATCGTAGCATCTAGGAAAGGACCTAATGAACCACTCTTATCAAGCACAGTAGAAGCAGCATCATAAGCATCAGAAGTTTCAGATTCAGCAGTAGTAGCAGTGTGTGTAGCATGTGTATGTGGTGGTGTAACGAGCTTACTTATAATGTATGGTGAATCAAGAGCAGAAGTGTTCGTAACTGCACTGTTCTTGTAGTGGATGGTAAAATAGGAAACTTGCCATCACGAGACTTACCCATGATGGATGGATAGCAGCGAACAATAGAGAATCCAAGTGAGCTTGATAAATAAAGCTATGCTCCCCGGCAACGGCGCCAGAAAATAGTCTTGATGACCCACAAGTATAGGGGGTGTATCGCAGTATTTTCGAGGGAAGTGAAACCCAATTTATTGATTCGACACAAGGGGAGCCAAACAATATCTATAAGCCTTAACAACTGAGTTGTCAATTTAGCTGCACCTGGAAACAATCTTGCTCACAGCAGTTTATCACTAGCAACAGTTTTGTAGTAGCAATAGTAAAGTAGCAGGAGTAGTAAAGTAAAGACAGCAGTAACAATAACAGTAAACAGTGGGTTTCGAGTGCGGTAGGCATAGGGATGGATGGACGAGCGTTGCATTGACAAGACAATTCACATAGCAATCAGAAAATAGGGAAATTGCAGATAAATAAGATAAAGCATCCAGGTACTAGATAATCCTAGGCATGTGTGCCATATATAGTCATACGTGCTCACAATGAGAACTTGCACAACATCTTTTGTCCTGCCAGCCCGTTTGCAGCGGGGCCTCAAGGAAACTACTGACAATTAAGGTGCTCCTTTTAATAGAGCACCGGAGCAAAGCATTAACACTTCGTAAACACATGAGATCCTCACATCAAAGCCATTCCCTCCGGTTATCCCGATTTCTATTACTTCGGGGCCATTGGTTCCGAACAACAATGTGTTTATATAACTTGCAGATAATACCATAAACAATACTATCATAATGAATCAATAACACATTCAGATCTAAAATCATGGCACTCGGGTCCTAGTGACAAGCATTAAGCACAACAAGTCGCAACAAAGTCATAAAGCACTAATAAAAGATACTAGGCACCATGCCCTAACAATCTGATGTCATTACATGAACGATCTCATCCAATCCCTACCATCCCCATAGCCTACAGCGGGGGATTACTCACTCATGGATGGGGGAAACATGGATGGTCGATGGAGAAGCGATGGTGATGATCTCCTCCAATTCCCTGTCCCGGCAGGATGTCAGAACAGAGTTTCTGGTGCTGTTTCGTGGAATCTGATGGTGGCGGCGGAGCGGAACTTCTTCTGGAAAAGCGTCAAACCCTCCTGAGTTTTTAGGTCAGAAGGCATCTTATAGGCGAAGAGGGAGACCGAGGGGCAGCCTAGGGCGGTCAGACCACCCCCTGGCGCGACCTAGTCTTGCCCGCGCGTTCAAGTCGTGTGGCCTGGGCCTAGCACCCCTCCGTCTCATATTTTGGCTCCGGGAGTCTTCTGGTAAAATAGGATTTTTGGCATATTTTCCGGGATTTTTCCTAAAAGTTAATTTTCTGCACAAAAAGTAGACACCAAGGCAATTCTGCTGAAAACATCGTCAGTCTGTGTTAGTCGCATCTGAATCACACAAGTTTAGAGGAGAAACAATAACAAAAGTGTTTGGAAAAGTAGATACGTTTTGGACATATCACTAGCGACGTGGGGTACGACGCGCAGTACGCCCGTCCACGGTATAGAATCTTTCACCTTGGCCCACCGTGGGTCCCACTTGACGGGATAACAGGGCTCTGTTACTATGTCCTCGCGTGTCCTCCTCGTCGTCCATCATACGACAAAAAAGAATCGGGACAACATGGATAGTAGTTTGAGCTGAAATAGTCTAGCGCTATTATTTACTCCTAATACCAAAGAAAATACAATAAAACCTAAAAAAGGGAGAAAATCACCAAAAACAAAGATATTGAACTAGTGAAATTCAAGCACACCACATGAGAAGTTTGCATTTCATATAATTGTATTAGAGCATCACATATTTGCAACAGAAACGTTGTCTTTATTGGACGATGTTGCGAATTCCAGAACCCGAGGTCTAGGATCAAGTAAAACCTTCGAAATGCATTATCTTTGCAGTTACCAGTCAAGTTCATTCTTGTATCACCTTTGTAAGGTCAAACTTGCAATCTAGATGCAAGTGAAATCTTACATGTCCTTTGGCTTAATTTTTGAAAATGTTTTCAAAACATTATTATTACTTGCATTCAAACGCAATACCTTTTTCGGAATGAAATAAATAAATGGTGGGCGACGAAATCATGGATGTATACATGATTGAAAGATCATGTGGTGAAGATTCGATTGTACCGGGAAAGTTAGGATTAATAACAAGAGCAGTCGGCCATTCTTGCACCGTATAATCCCTCGTTAATCACATATCTTTTTATGGGGCGAGTGAGTCATAAGTACCCTCTTCCTTTTGTCTCTCTTCGTATATCTATCCGGACTATGAACCAAATTGGTGATTAGCGGATGGGAGTCCATGACGTCCCTATCTTGTGTCTCAGGTGAACAACTGGGTATATTAGAAGGGATTGAACGTAGGTCATGTGATCGAAATTCATTAAAATGGGTGGGCAGCAGGGTCATGGAGGGGGACTCATCATGCCTTGGTGAAACATGGTAACAAGACCCCATACCTAAGGAAGTATGGAAAGAGTAATAAGGCCAAGGATGTTTGTGAGAAGAGTAATGCACCTCTCAAGAGTATAAAACTGTGACATGTTACTCCCTATCCTAGGAAAAGATTACGATCGCATCATGGAAAGGAACTCCACAAAAGTTCAGACAACTCGTGAAGACTGGCAACTTTAGAATTTATGAAAATCTAAAACTTACCTTTTCTAAAAACTGTTTTCAAATACTTGCACAAGTCTTGGATGTTTGATCAATGACTTTCAAAAGATCGTCAAACAAACACCATAGAAATTGTTGAGTACGCTCGTACTCAATCTATCCTTCTTAAACCTTTATTAGGTAGTGAGAATACCTAAATATCGACTTGAAGAGTAGAATCAACAACAGGGTATCAAATTAGTAAAAATAAGTTATAATGTAGATATAGGATCCATCAACACATGCACAGGTAGATGGGCTAGCAATATTATAGCTTCTCCAATAAGTTTCAAGCTCTAATGGTTTTAATCTTAGTATTACAATTCATTAGGAAGATATTCCTTCTGTATTTGAATTTTCATCTTGTTGTGAATCCTCATTGGATGAAGGAGGATCTCTAATCTTTTATACACTTTTGGCTCTTCGTATGAATAAATAAAGTTGTTGGAACCGTAATGTTTCTGTTGTACCACTCCGAGGGATGTTATATTTATGGATGAGAACTTATGTGCGTGTCATGTCAAGTACTTGTACACTACAACATGCATTGGTGTAATAGGTCACTCCAGCTGGTATTAGAGGAATTGTTTTTACCTTAGGTTGGAACCTAGTAAGCGGACAAAACCTGCAGGTAGAAGAAGGGTTAGAAAAGAGTTCTATAGTATGGTGATTGGTATTCAAATGAGAATATCCATGTCACAATATTAGTGTGGTAATTCTTTATCAATGTCAAACAAGTTTTTAGTTGTTTTATGTTCTTATCAATCATTATGAAGAGTTTGATGCCAAAACGTAAAGTGTGAGTCTGAGATACAAGTCTAGTTGATTACCAAGGGGGATGGATTCATGTCATGCATCAATTGTTGCTTGAGTAGGGATACGAGACACCAGTTCCAGCCAAAGTTTATGCTTACATGCATGATACGATTCTTGCAAAATTTCTTGTCATCGTATAATTACAGGAAGTGTTAATGATGAGGAACTTAAAACCTTACAGGGAGGCTAGGAACAGTGATTCGGCTTATCAGATCACTATAATAGAAGCTATTATAAGTCTTAGAGAGTTTAAGGCGAAGGAGTTGTTCGGGACAATATTTACACCACCACCCTATGGTGAATAAGAGGATCGATATAAGGTCGATCATCTTCCATTCGTGAAGACTGATCCAGAACATGCAAATCGGTATGGACCGTTGTTTGGTCATGATTAATTATTTATTTAATACCCATGGAACTTAGTGATGGTTCTGTAGCAAAAAATAAAAAATTCCCAACGACGAGAATGACATAGCCAAGATCTATATATGTAGATGTAAAGTAATGAGAAGGATTCGATGTTCATACCATTGAAGACTGAAAGTGGGATTACGTTCTCGTTCAAACATTGTCGATGTAGTCAAACAGTGAAGCTGACATCAAGGTCGAGTAGGTGTCCAAGCATCGAGCACCACAACTGGCGATGCCGCCGATGTTCTACACACATTTGGTGTAGAGGAGTCTCCCGGGCTCCGGTCTAGCGAAGCAACAAAAGAAGAAGATCTAGACTGACTCCTATGGCATGATGGTGTGCGTATGGTGAAGAATTCTCTATATCATTATGCATGTTCCAAACTAGGGAACACACACGTGAGGGAGAGATGGAGAGAGAGAAGGAAAAAGCCAATGTGATGAGATTTGGGGAGTGGATCTTCCCTCTTTATATAGGAAAATGGAGCCCCACCTCCCTCAAAGTACCAGGGTGGGACTAATCAAGGAGGAGGTGGGGAAGTGTCTGACATCTAGAGAGGGCCCCACCCACATGCGTCATGGCCTGCTTGGCTAGACGATGGTGGGGTGGCCCCCCACCCCGTGCACCCCTTGGCCTCAAAGGCCGGTGGCCCATCATGGGCCCTTTCCCCTCCAGGAAAGGCCCGTGTAGGTGGGCTACCCCTTTACTTAATAAATAAATATATATTTAATAATTAATTCAATTAAATAATATTAAATAGTTATTATTTAATTCCTTTCATTTTGATTTGAACCCCCCGAACAACTTCGGATTCTCCCAGACTGATTTCGGTTCTCTCTTTCTCTATTCTCTCACAATCTCGGATCAACCCTAAGCATCTCTACCCTTAAGTGTGCCACCCTTATGGTTCGGGAATGCGCAGACATGATCGAGACATATCTCTGATCTATGACCAACAATCGGGATCTAGAAACCTAGGATGCCCCCATGCATTCCGCGAATAACTTGATTGCTTTACCTTAAACACCGAGTCTCATTCCTTTTGATCTCCGATACCTCGTTTATCCAAGATCCGATCTATGGAATCTCGATACCTAGTTCGATCTTGTTACCGATGACCACATTTACTCGTCCTCGTGATATTACATCCTCGTGACCCAGTCACATGCTTGTAGGCTTCATTGATGTAATGTCACCAAGTTAGCCTAGAGTATCTATCTGTCACTCGGATACGAAAATCCCGATATCGATGCATCCGCCTCAACCTACCCCTTTGGAATACCTAATATACACCTTTATGATCAACCTATTATGGTGTGACGATTGATGTAGTCAAAGCATCCTCGAGTGATAATGATTAGATATGATCTCAACGTTAAAGGAATGGGTTACTATTTTTTAGTAGATATCGCAATGTTGATCTTTGTGACTGGATATCATTGCAATACTATAGTTGGGTATGTGTCCATCACATCATTCATCTAATGACATGATCATATCGTCAATTGACATAAATGTCCATGATCCAGTCATCATTAATGGATCTGCGACATTTAGATCCATATGTACTTTGCAAATCCTAATGTCACCATCACCGACGAACTGTCTTATTACATGGTAACGCTGAAGTATGTTCTTGGAATAAGAGTGGAACCTCTGATCCTTCGCATTCGCAATGGCCCCCATGTTGTCATAGTAGATGCTCCAATGGTCTTGCATGCTTGGAAACAATCCTAGTTTGATGCCAAACTTCATTAGCCACACATCTTCATTCGCCGCTTCTGAAGGAGCAATGTACATTACAAGAAAAGTGTCCATCCGCAACGACTTGGATCGTTTGTCGTTGTAGAAGGCACGTCTTCTGCGACGAATTTCTCGGCTCGACCGTGGCCAATGGGAAACTTTTTTTCTAGTTTCGTGGCCCTCTACTACGATGAAACTGCTAAAAACATGGAGGAATCTCGGCCGACGTGTGACAGAAGCAAGATTTTCGGTTCTTTGCACGATGTTGACTCGCCAAAGTATTTTGAGGTGTGTGGGTCCTAGACATCAGTGTCTCTAGCAGATCATACTTTTTGGTCGCGCCTCCCTAATTTGAACTTTATAACGTTGCTCGATGTGTCTGTCGTTTAGTCAGGCTACTGGGTCCCACATGTCAGCCTCTCATTAGAAGAATTGTGTGTATGATGGAATTTTTTCCCGTCGCTCGTGCTACCCTTTTCCGAAGTTGATACCGTTACTCGATGCATCTATCGTTTAATCAGGCTGCTAGGACCCACATGTCATCCTCTCATTAGAAGAAACATATGTATGATTGAATTTTTCCTTCGCTCATGTTACCCTGATCCAAACTTGATAGCACTGCTCGATGCATGTACCATTTAATCACACTACTAGGCCCCACATGTCATCCTCTCATTAGAAGAAACGTGTGTATGGTGGATTTTTGCCCTCGATCGGGTCTTCAAGTTCCGAACATGATAGTGTTGCTCGCTGCATCAGTCATTTATTCAGGCTGGTGGGTCCCTTATGTCAGTCTCACATTAGAAGAATAATGGGTATGATGTTTTTTTCTCTAGGGCCACCCTGTTCCGAACTAGAAAGCATTGCTTGACAAATCTGCCATTTTCTCACACTGCTGTGTCCCCATTGCAGCCTCTCATTACAAGAAACGTGTGCATGCTGAACTTTTTTCTCTCTCGCGCCTCCCTGTTTCGAACTGGCAACGTTGCTCGATGCAACATCTGTATAATGTCGCGCTGCTGTGTCCCACATAATCAGCCTCTCTGTAAATGAAACGTGCATATGATGGACGTTGTTTTGGCCATGTCTGCTGTTTTGACCTTGGTAACTTCTAGGTCCGAGATGTCAACCTACTCTATATAGGAAATGTGTCTATGATGGGTCCTATTTGATAGCCTCCATTTGAATGCAACGTTTGTATGTTGGACTGTTTTTTGGGTCCCATATGTCATCCTCAGAGTATAAGAAATGCTCATAAAGGCCAAATTAAAAAGATTTTGTGGTAACTCGGGGTGGATGCCCTATTCGTCATGGCTTATATTCCATGGGCTCACTCCTAAATTGAATAGGCTATCGCCAGTGGCCACAAGACCACGAAAATGCCTAATTAGATGGTTTTGGGCTATGATTGGGGCTGATAGGCTAATTTCATAGGCTATACTTGGGCCTACTGGGTCCGACATGTCATCTTCTCTATAAATGCAGCGTGTGTATGATGGACTTCTTTTGGCCGCATCCGCTGTTTTCACCGTAGCAGCCGTGTATGGTCTTACTACTAGGGCCTTTATGCTAGCCTCTCTAGTATGTTCTGGCTTGTGGGTCCCTAATATAGCCTTGTATGTTCTGTCTGGTGGGTCCCTGATGCTAGCCTCTTTGTACAAGTATTTAAATTTTTTGTTTCAAACCCACCGTCAAAAAATCGAGGGACGCTGCAAGTTGGTGGGTCCGTGATGTCAGCCTCTCTGTAATGCGATATTGTTAGAAGAAAAAATGTAAACCCAAGACACACCACACCCACACATAGACGATTCAAACAAAAGACCTAAACTAAGTGTGTTGCCACTACAACAAAGATATTTATAGACAAATATCATAGGATGAATTAAAAAGAGTTTGGCTATTCAACATAGGCTTGTCTACGTGGGTTATACTCCATAGGCTATGCTCCATGGGCTTATTTCTCAAGTTTCACTCGGATGTGCTCAGTAGTCCCCTGACCCCTAAAAGGCCAAATTAATATGTTATCGGCTATGCTCCATGGGCTCCTTTCTCAAATTTCATTGGGCTATGGTCAGAAGTCCCTGACCCCGAAAAGACCGAATTAAAATGTTGTAGGCTAAAGAGGGCCTGAATGAGCTACTAGATTTCTTCTCCTGGTTAATAAAAATTGCATTGTGATATGCTTTGGCCGGATTGGAAACAAAGCCCTCAAAGAGGGAGGGGGAAAGCGATAATTCTTTTTGGCAGATATTCATGTCAAAATTCAGTAGTACAGAATAAGATAGAAAAATTATCAACAGATTCAAAGTTCATATTGAGCAGCACTTGACCAATTCAGCAGCATTTCAAAAGTGACCAATTCAGCAATATAGACACTGAAATACAATAGCAGTATAGAGAGAACCAGTTTTTGTTTCAGATCTAAAACCCTTATCTTGCGATCAGTTTTCCCTTTTCACCAAACTCACTCGACCATTGGAGCAAGCAAAACTAATGATCAAGTCTGCTCTGTGTACCTTCTTCTCACATCAATGCATGTGTGACCCCCGTATGCAACCCAAAATTCCCAAGTTTCATCTAGATTATGACAAGACCATGTTTCAAAAGAAAAGCAAGACTATCTATTGCCCTTGATTTAAACAAGTACCAGTACAACATTATTGCCACAAAATTCATTAGTAATAGCAACGACAGAACATTTGAGAGTTTTAGTAGCTTTCCTGGTTGAAATTCAATAGTAGTACATAGATAATCAGTTCTTGTTCCAGCTAAAAAAACCTTGGCACGCGATCAGTTTGGCTTGTTCTCCGAAGAGGCTCGATCATTGGAGCAAGCAAAACTAACGATCAAGTATGCTTCTGTGTGAGTACCTCCTCCTTACGCCAATGCCTGTGTAACCGCCCATAGCAACCCTAAATGCCCAAGACTCATATAGATAATTGTGACAATGCTAAGTTTCAAAGAAAAGCAAGACAATCTGATGACTTCATGTAAACAAGTACCAGTACATCACAGTTTGTTCTACAAAATATTGTACTAATAGTAACGACAGAACATTTGACAGATTGAGTAGCATTTGAAAGATTCAGCAGTATAGAATAAGACCATAAAAATATGAGACAGATTCCCAGTTCATATTTAGCAGCACTTGACAGAGTCAACACAACATTTCAAAGTGAACGGTTGGCAGTTCATAGATAGTGACCAAAATAATTGACAGATTCAATAATGCGGACATTGAAATTCAGTAGATGTAGCAAAGCCTGATTCAAAAGGAAAGTGAGACCATATACTGCACTCGGCTAGTCGATCTGAACAAGTACTGAACAAAACTTTTGACAGGTTCAGTAGCATTTGAAAGATTCAGCAGTACATAATAAGAAATAAAAATATCGATAGATTACCAGTTCACATTTAGCGGCACTTGGACATATTTAGCAGCATTTCAAAGTGACAGATTCAGATTGCCCTTTTCTCTGAACACTCATCATTGGAATAAACAAAACTGACGATCAAGTCTGCTTTTCTGTTCATGCCTGCTTCTCACATCAATGCCTGCGTGTGACCTCCATAGGAAACTCAAAATGCCCAAAGCCTCATCTAGATTATGAGTTTATGACAAGGCCAACTTACAAAAGAAAGGCCAGACCATCTAGTGCACTTGATCCAAACAACTACCAGTACAATAGTATTAGTTGTATAAAATACTTAGTTATATTAACAAGAGAATAAAGGCAAAGCAGTACCATCTCCTTCCCTTGATATAAACAAGTATCAATATATAGTACAAAATATTCCGAAATACAAGAACTACTACTATACTAGTACTACTTTGCAGCCAAAATAGTTCAACGTGGCTGATACCAACTGAGTTATCCTATTACATAGTATTATGATTACTTCAGGTAGTTTGGTTCCAATCACGGGCATTTGCGAAGCTCGAGATGAACCATAATGGAGTCTCTGGAGATTTCCATGCAATGTTGGTTGAGAAACCAATAGCTGCTTCTTCAGTATTTAGACTGAAGCAACATATTTCAGAAAACGATGTATATCCAAGTCCTATTGCATGGTGGGAGGTGTAGACATACTTTCTTCTTGTCAGATATCGTGGGGCAACATCTATGCTGCCTACTGCAATGTTAATCGGATAGTTCAATCCAAGGAAAAGGGAATATGCTCCCAGTTCAGCAATCGCTATCCATTGCTTAGGTGGATACAAGTAAGCATTGTCCTTTGAGTACACATTGCAGCCAAACCCACTAGCATAGGTGCCATAAGTGCGACCACAGCGATCAACACAATGATCTGCAATAGGATTTCCATGACCATAATAAGTACCGCCATAAAACTCCTCATCAGTAATGCCCTCGGTATGGATAAGAAGAAGGCGAGATCCATCTACAAATATTGCTAAGAACCATAAACCAGGTTCATGCTCGTCATCATCTATGGCATCAAGGTTGCCCTCCTCGAGATGTGCGCTAGGTTCTGACTAGACCATAATAGGACCTTGAAAAAGAAATGACGGCCAAATCAGTGAACACTAGTTTACATCCATTAAAACTGAAGATAGTGTTTAGAACATGAATGGATCAAACTTAACAAAATACAAATGATTCTAAACATAAACACTGCCACTCTCAGTGGCTGCAAACACCAGACCCTTGTGGATAAGTGCATCGCTGTATCTAAAATATCACTGGAACTGATCTATCCATGCATACTCATTGCCATCAAGTGTAGCAATTGAGTATTCAAAGATAGAGACAAGAGAGGAATCTAAATAATCCGGTGCAGTTGTGGGAGCTCGACAAATAGTAATATTTCGGAGGGAAATAGGGCGATCACTATGCATGAATGTAAATGGATCATTGGTGCGTACCAACTCATTCACTTGTGGGAGAGGAACGCGTTGATGAGTGTACACATTGACAAGATCCCACTTGCACATGGAGCCAACAGTGGCGATCTAATCTCCATAGGCACCTACCCACTTACCCATACAATTCGGGAACACAACGTCGGAGGAGAACCTGTCCAGTGACATCAGCTTGCATGTTGTGCCCTTTCCCTTGAAGTACTCATTGCATTCCCATGGTTTCTTAGTCGGGTGAGAATGAAGAACACAGGGGAGGCGAAATGGCTGAGAAGCATGTAAAGTTGCACTATATTTTGCCGAGTCAAGAAGATGTCTATATGATCCGGCGAGGATCGCGGCGGTGATGACGTCGCATCTGGTTATGAGTTCTTCAAGAGGGCCTTCAGTAAAAACCTCCTGGAACATCTCAGAATCATCATTGTCCTTGCTCGGTCCTGCCATCGCAAAGCAGCTGATGGAAGTTGGGATGGTGGCTTGATTTGTTTTTCTAGAAAATAGGGAAGATTGATGGCGGCAAGCGGGTCAGGGAGACAAACAAAACCTCTAATACTGTGTGGTGAATAGGATCGGAAAGTGGCATTGTGAAGCAGAAGAACATCGGCGCTTGGTGTAGAGGTAAGGTAATGGGGAACTATGGATAGAGCGTATAGGCCAGGCTGAATAAAATGAAAAAGGACACATGTTCCTCTGCTCTAGTTCCCTTCAGAATATTTCTACTCTTCTCCAGTTCCCTCCATAATAAATCTTTCTTACAAAATGAAAATGAAGAACTACTGACTAGAATGTAGGGGTATCTATAGGAGCAGCGATCCACTTGTAATAATAATTTATCCCGTTCTCAAGCTCTTTTGTGTTACTAGTTTCCAACAAAAAACCTCTTGTGTAATTTCTGGTCAATTTGATGGCCATGCCAACCTATAAGAAATATTTCCATATATATGGATCGAAACAAAATATCTGGTGCGATTCCGATATGTTTTATTTGTACTAATACTTACTTCACAAAACAACACATTTTGTTTGCACGTGGGAATTTAGTATGCTATTTTTGGACATAAAGGATTCAAACGTACATTGTAAATGTTGTTTACCGTTCCATGATGAACGCATCTACAAAATATGGGTACATTCTCATAAACTATGAATTAGATATGGAATTTGGCCTCAGTCATCTTGCTTGAAATCCAAGAATGTTAATACATATAGTAGGCCATATTGCGAAACATGGTTTTTGAAAGGTTGCCAAAAAATGTCCTTGTTCAAACAAAAAATAATGAGTACTAATAACAAAAGAATTCAAACGATGTTCTCCTGCATGTACTACTTTCCGTGAAGATAAACATGAGTTTTGACAACTACTTAAAGATAAACATGTGTATGGAATTTCTTGGATTTCAAGCCGAATGACCAAGACCAAGGCCATATATAACTCATACTTTATGCTGATGATTCCATATCGAAGAATTTGCATGCTGGCAAATTTGGCCATATTTAAAATGTAATTTTCCCTTTTTTAGGTCCTTGAACCAAGTAGTACTCCCTCCTTCCACAATTAGGACGCGTATTACTTTTGGTCAAAGTAAAATTTAATAAAGTTTGACTAAGCATACGATATCAACTCAATATTATTAGAATCATTATGAACTATATTTTAATATTATATCCATTTATCATTAGAAAAGTCAATATGTCTTTACATATAGTTGGTCGAACTTTATAAAAGATTGACTTTGACCAAAGCTAATATGCGTCCTATTTTGGGAAATAGGAATTAGTATGAAGAGTATCACTCGATCAGCTGCTCGCTCGAGAAGGAGACATACCCGACTATTTTCCTTGCTTAATTTTATTGTCCTTTGTGCTAAATGTATGAACCTCAATGTAATTTTCCCTTTTTTATGTCCTTGATGGAAAATGTACAACCATCATCCATGTAAAATCATAACTAGAGGAGTACAAGTAAATGCGGTAGATTGCTATTAAATTTTTCCAAAAACCATTCAAACATAACTAGGAATTTAGTACGTCAAAACCACCGAGAGTTCTGAAAAATTCAGTATATCTACATTATACTTTATGATGATGATCCCATATCCAAGAATTAGCATCACGACAGATTGGCCATATTATGAAAACAATTAAAGAGGAAGTAGTATGAAGAGTATGGCTCGATCAGCTACTCTCTTTAGAAGGATCCCAACCCGACTGTTTTCCTTGCTTAATTTTAAGTGGGTTTGTGCTAAATGGAAGGAGCTCGATGTAATTTTTGCTTTTTTGAGGTCCTTAGTGTAAAATGTACTCTAACTGACCATGTAAAATTCTAACCTAAAAGTAAGTGGTGAAATTTAAAGGAATTTAAGCTTAGTTATCAATGAGTATGAACCATTCTTGGATTTCAAGACGAATGACCAAGGGCAAGGCCATATCTACATCATACTTTATTCTGGTGATCCCATATCCAAGAATTTGCACGCCGACAAATTTCACCATATTTTGAAAACAATCGAAGATGGAGTAGTATGAAGAGTATTGCTCGATTAGCTACTCTCTCAAGAAGGAGCCGAACTCGACAGTTTTCCTTACTTAATTTTAGGGTCCTTTGTGCTAAATGTATGGACCTCGATGTAATTTCCCCTTTTAGGTCCTTATTGTAAAATGTACTACCACCGACTGTGTAAAATTCTAACCTAAAAGTAAGTGGTGAAATTTAAACAAATTTAAGCTTAGTTGTCAACAAGTATGAACATTCTTGGATTTAAAGACAAACGACCAGAAGGTCAAGGCTATATCTCTACATCATACTTAATGCTGATGATCCCATATCCAAGGATTTGCATGGCGACAAATTTGGCTATATTATGAGCCAAACCTGACTGTTTTCTTTGCACAATTTTAGGCTACTTTATTCCAAATATATGGACCTCAATGTCATTTTCACTTTTTTGAGGTCATTGATATAAATGTACTTCGATCATTCGTGTAAAATTCAAACTTAAAAGTAAGTGGTGAAATTTAAACGAATTTTAGCTTAGATGTCAACGAGTATGAACATTCTTGGACTTCAAGCCGACCAGCCAAGGTCAAGACCATATCCACATCATACTTTATGCTGATGATCCCATATCAAAGAATTTGCATGGCGACAAATTTGACCATATTTTGAACACAATCAAAGAGGAAGTAGTATGAAACGTATGGCTCGATCAGCTGCTCTCTCGAGAAGGAGCTGGGCCTGACTGTTTGCTTGCTTAATTTTAGGGGGGTTTGTGATAAATGTATGAACCTTAATGTAAATTATCCTTTTTATGTCCTTAATGTAAAATGTACTCCCACTGCCCGTGTAAAATGCTAACCTAAAAGTAAGTGGTAACATTTAAACGAATTTGAGCTTATTTGTCAACGAGTATGAACATTCTTGGATTTCAAGACGAACGACCACAAGGTCTAGGCCATTGTAACACCCCAAATCTTCTAATCAAGATTATCAAGTTCTAATCACCCAAATTAGGGTTAACATAAAATTTTATTAAGAAAATAAATATGAATGCATGTGTGTTTGCTTTTGTGTAGAATTGAGTGTATATGCCATGCTTGATTGTTCTAAATGATGTGAAATGATTTAAAGGTGAATACTACATCATCTAGACCAATTACATACAAAATCAAAAGAAAAATAAATCAAATAAGAATAAATAAGGCAAATGGTCATTTTGACCGAAATCCACCACTAGGTCACTTTGTGTGTTCCTAGAAGAAAATTTCTAACAGAAACAATTCTATTTCTTTTGACCCCTTGCTAGACCAAATAAAAGCGTAATAGGACCCACTTTACGAACTTACAAAAACATCATTCAAATCAATTTAATGGACAGTTGAAAATTGAATCTAGTTCATATGTTAAGATCCCACTTTTTCAAAAACCCACCAAATCAATTCCCCTTGACCTCTCCCAGCAAAACTAGTTACTCAAGCTTAAGATCACACCACTCAAAAAATTGAATCAAAAATTCCAAAATTTGTTTCATGCGGCCATTTCATCAAACACCCTAATGACACTAATTAATCCCTGGCCTAACTTCACTATTTTGCACAGTGATGATCAATCATTTGGTCCCCTCTTTAACCCCCTGTCTCCCCTAAGCCTAGCCAGCACCCAGACAAGACCCCCCTTCGTCTTGGAGCATAGTGGAGCACCGCCCGAATTTGGTCATCGCCGGCCTACCACGGCCAGCTCGTAGCAGACCACCCCGCGCCCATCCAGAATGTCCAGGAGGTGCACCGCAGCCTACCGCCACCCATGTCCACCCCACGACCAAAGCCAAGCCCTAGACCACCCTAGCTCGTGGCGCCCAAACCTCCCTGCGCCATGCCGAGAGCGCGCCAGTGTGCTGCACCCGACCAACTCGCCCAGCTCACGCCTTGCCCCCGCCTCGCGTGCACTAGCTCGCCATGATCACCTCACCCCAGCAGACACCCCTGTTCGCCGCTACGCGACCAGCAGCTGCCACACGCCGCCGCAAACACCTCTGCCCACGCACGGAGCACCGCATGCTCCTTACCGAACCACGTCGCCCCACGCCTCTCCTTTAAGTCCGTGAGAACCGCCAGGGAGCACCGCACCATCCTACGCCCTTGCCCATGCCGTTAGCTCACTGTGCCACCGTCACAATCGAGCTCACCGCCGCACCGCTCGGTCCCCTCGCCGTGCTACAAAAGGACTCCACCCCCGCCTCCATTCTCCACACCAGTCCACTCCCCACTCCTCTCTAAGCCTCCCACACTTCTCCCTAGATCAAGGCGAGCACCACCGTGCCGGAATTTCGCCGGAGCCCGCCGCTGCTGGAGGAGAAGGGCACCATCGATTCCGACCACACTGAGCCCTGCCGTGACCGCGCCTCGCCTCGCCGTCGTCTACCATGTCTTTTGCCCCTCTCGCCGACCCTATCTAGAGCCCAGGTGAGCCCCATGAGACCCCCACCGCCGCGCTAGGTTGATTTCTCGCCGGAGTTATTTGTCATCGACGATGACGCTCAGCCGTTAGATTAGAATTTGATTGCATGGTCTAGATTCGCCGATACCGTTTCGCGTTAGAACAGTCACTGATCGGTGGACCCCACCTATCAGTAGCCCACTTCGCTGTGCAGTGCAGCTGGGCCGGCCCGTTTAGCTTTCCCGCTCAGGCCTGGAAATTCAAATATGGATTTTCCTTTTTAGCTCAAACCCTATTCTGTCCACATATTCAAAAATCAATTCAGAGAGTTTCACTGAACCAAATAGCATGATTCAAATTTTTCCAGAAAGGTAATTAAATTATCATCCAAGCCTGTTGGATTTAAATCATTTGGAGTTAGAGATAATCTATAGTAAAAATAATAAGACAGAGACTTTACAACTTCAAACATTTTTCAAAAATCAACCATAATAGCTTTTGAGTTGATTCCAAATCTCAAAAATCACATTTCATAATATCTATCTTAATATGTAAAAATATCTAGGTTTGCATGCAGTGACATTGGACTAGTACCAAAAGAATGCTAGTATGGCATTTCTAGTCACTTTAAAACTATTAAATAATAATCTTAAACTTTATAAAATGTGACCAACCCTTTAAATCACATTCCCATGTATTAGAATATGTGGTGATGACATGTGTCAACATGATCCCATATTAAAATTGGAGAATATAAAATCTTAATTAATTTCAATGAGTAGAAATTACTTTTCTCAAATAAACTAAATAAAACTAGTCTTCATTTCATGTGATGATTGTGATGATGCTAGATCATCAAGTGTGAGCCTTAGTGTGCTGAATAGAACTAGTTAAGTATTTTTTGGTGATTGTGTACCCCGTATTTATTTATAGACGATAGTACCGACCCAAGCTACGAGGAGGAGGAGTTCTACCCCGAAGAAGAGGAGGAAAACTTGAATCACTACACCAATCAAGGCAATCTAACACTTGCAAGTTTCTTAACTTTGCAAGCTTTAACCTAAGCAAGATGCATTAGGCATGCTTTGGTTATATACTTTGATTTATACCCATCCCAAGTTTTACCTTCAAGCTTTACTCTTTTACTTTACCAAAGTTCTTACTTTTAGTTAATGCTTAGTGAGGATTTGGAAAGTAGTATAGATAGCATAAAGAGTATAAAACTAGGCCTATACTAGATGTCATTCTATGGCATGATATTGAGATTAGCATCCCTCATTAGTGAACACTCTTAACTTAGTGGCTAGTGCTAAGCATTAAAACTTGACCACTTTAGATGGGAATACTTGGTGAAAATGATTATGAAAACCTTGGAATGATGAGTCATTCTATAAAAATGTTTTAACATGTGTTGAGAAACACAAATGGATTTGATGATGAAAATGTTGAGGCATGAGCCTTAGCCCTTTATAAAAACTGATGGTTGGGTTCGTATGCGATACCATTCCAATTTTACCGTACAACCACAATACCTGAATTGGGTAAGGCTTAGCTGGAAGTTTATATGCATTAGTATGGTTCCCTCGTGGAAGAGGTTTGAGCTGAGGCTACCTCGTGAGTGTGAATTCTCCACCTATGCAGTGCCCAGGATGGCAGATGGCCATGGCTGGGACGCCAAGCTCATAGGGGAGGTGCCTATACTAGAGTGTGTAATTGAAAGGTTATGATTTATTATTTGCATACTAAGTATGATGATTCAACGTTATCCCTGACGGATGTATCGAATTTTGTGGTGAAAGTGTACCACCTCTGTAGAGTGTCAAACTATTCGAATAGCCATGTCTGCGGTCATGGACAGTTGGAGTGTCCATACTGTTCCGTCGTCAGATGTTTTCAAAATGACTTGTGAAGTGAACTATGATTTTGACTTGACCCTATTCTGTCCACATATTCAAAAATCAATTCAGAGATTTTCACTGAACCAAATTGCATGATTCAAATTTTTCCAGAAAGGTAATTAAATTATCATCCAAGCCTGTTGGATTTAAATCATTTGGAGTTAGAGATAATCTGTAGTAAAAATAACAAGACAGAGACTTTTACAACTTCAAACATTTTTCAAAAATCAACCATAATAGCTTTTGAGTTGATTCCAACTCTCAAAAATCACATTTGATAATATCTATTTGAATATGTAAAAATATCTAGGTTTGCATGCAGTGACATTGGACTAGTACCAATAGAATGCTAGTATGGCATTTCTAGTCACTTTAAATCTATTAATAATAATCTTAAACTTTCTAAAATGTGACCAACCCTTTAAATCACATTCCCATGTATTAGAATATGTGGTGATGAAATGTGTCAACATGATCCCATATTCAAATTGGAGAATATTAAATCTTAATTAATTTCAATGAGTAGAAATTACTTTTCTTAAATAAACTAAATAAAACTAGTCTTCATTTCATGTGGTGATTATGATGATGCTAGATCATCAAGTGTGAGCCTTAGTGTGCTGAATAGAACTATTTAAGTATTGTTTGGTGAATGTGTACCTTGTATTTATTTATAGACGATAGTTCCGACCCAAGCTACGAGGAGGAGGAGTTCTACCCTGAAGAAGAGGAGGAAAACTTCAATCACTGCACCAATCAAGGCAAGCTAACACTTGCAAGTTTCTTTACTATGCAAGCTTTAACCTAAGCAAGATGCATTAGGCATGCTTTGGTTATATACTTTGATTTATACCCATCCCAAGTTTTACTTGCAAGCTTTACTCTTTTACTTTACCAAAGTTCTTACTTTTAGTTATTGCTTGGTGAGGATTTGGAAAGTAGTATAAATAGCATAAAGAGTATAAAACTAGACCTATACTAGATGTCATTCTATGGCATGAGATTGAGATTAGCATCCCTCATTAGTGAACACTCTTAACTTAGTGGCTAGTGCTAAGCATTAAAACTTGACCACTTTAGATGGGAATACTTGGTGAAAATGATTATGAAAACCTTGGAATGATGAGTCATTCTGTTGAAATGTTTTGACATGTGTTGAGAAACACAAATGGATTTGATGATGAAAATGTTGAGGCATGAGCCTTAGCCCTTTATAAAAACTGATGGTTGGGTTCGGATGCGATACCATTCCAATTTTACCGTACAACCACAATACCTAAATTGGGTAAGGCTTAGCTGGAAGTTTATATGCATTAGTATGGGTTCCCTCGTGGAAGAGGTTTGAGCTGAGGCTACCTCGTGAGTGTGAATTTTCCACCTATGGAGTGTCCCGGATAGCACATGGCCATGGCTGGGAGCCAAGCTCATAGGGGAGGTGCCTATACTAGAGTGTGTAATTGAAAGGTTATGATTGATTATCCGCATACTAAGTATGATGATTCAGGGTTATCCCTGATAGATGTATCGAATTTTGTGGTGAAAGTGTACCACCTCTGCAGAGTGTCAAACTATTCGAATAGCCACGTATGCGGTCATGGACAGTTGGAGTGGCCCTACTGTTCTGTCGTCAGATGTTTTCAAAATGACTTGTGAAGTGAACTATGATTTACCTTGACCACAACAGGGTTATGAATATGAAAACTAGGTTCCCAACTTAAAGTGATTTAGAACATTTACTTAGTTTTCTTTACTTCTAAACTTAGTTTAGATAAATCTGCCTTTTTGCAAATAAACTTAGAGCTTAGGATTCCAACTAGAACTACCTTACTTGTTAGTGATAGTTTGCGAGTACTTAAAGAGTACTCATGGCTTTGTCCCTGGCTATTCCCGTGGCCAGACTATGAGGAGGACTACCAGGATGAGGGACATCAAGGAGGTCTACGACAACTAGGATCGTCTCCCATCATCAACATTGCCTGTGACCCTAGAAATGGAGCCCACTGCTATGATTATTTATTCTGTTGCTTGTTTGTATTAAGACTGGATCATGAGATCCTTTATTTGTGTAAGACCTTATTATGGTTTCTAATGGATGATGTATTGTGATATCCAATCTGTTATGTCTCACAAAAATGGTAATCCTGGGATTGTGATGTATGGCATAACAGGCATCTGGGATTAAAAATCCGGGTGTTGACAAGTTGGTATCAGAGCCATCTTGACCATAGGAGACCCTAGTTAGAATGGACGTCTGAGCGAAAACTTAGTTTCAAAACCAAAGAAGTGAGTATTTATGAAAACCTATTCCCACACTTATCCTTGATTCTTTAAAAAAAATCATGTTCCTCAAAAATTCTAACGTTCCTACATAAAATTTGACACACTTGATCACCTCACTAACTTACTCACCCTAAATTCTTATAGATGGAAGTTTAGTATTGCAAGTTCTACCAGTTGGGCAATAGAGGCCAGTTGATCTTTGAGAGGGATCTTGATGCACTGTCAGAGTACCTTGTGCGCTCGCATCCGGAATTCTTCGGAGCTCAACTCAAAGATCACCCAGGAGGATATCTACAATGGTTGATAGTTGCCGATCTCAGAGGCGGGATGAAAGCACCCCTTTCTGAGAAGATTCAATTCACCGTGCGGGAGAACAACTGGCTAGATGGATTAGCCAGGAATATGCATGAAGCTCTTGCCCGTCTGTGTGGGCAAAACATCAACTTGATCCAGGGAACTCGCTTTGCACACTTCGCAAGGCATGATTCTATGGGAATGCCATTGGAGATGCCAAGTCACCCGGAGATGAAGCGCCAACTGGACAATGCTCGAGCCTACGCCAACCACAACCTTGCCATTGCCGCCAAGAAGGACCAAACTCTCGCCTGCTCATCAAGGATCACCAATCACTTTGTCGTCAACGCGAGAAGAAGGATCGCACCATCGCTCGTCTTTGCAAGATGATGGCCAACCTCGAGAAGACCATCCATGAGCAAGAAGTCCAGCTGGAAGCAAAGGAAGAGGAAGAAGGTGAAGACATCCATGTAGTTCTTCACTCGTACCTTAGTGATGACGACGACTACCTCGAGGATGATGCCATGGATTTCTACACCGACGATGATGATTCCGACTTCATTGATGATGATTAGATGCACTTGATCACTACCGTAGGAATGAGTTGTATCGGTCCCACTGTATCTTAGATCACAGAATGGTTCTTAAAACCATCTGTTCTCCCTTTTGTGTTGTGGTGTGTGTTTGTATTGTGTGCTAGAATGAATGAATGAATGAGAGGAAGTTGTTAGTTTGAAAAACCTGAGTCAAACTCAAAGTTTAATATATTTTGGAAAACAAAACCATGAACCTGAAAACTTTCCCTCTTACCTCATTATCTATCTCAATCTTCATATGACTCGTGGAAACCCCGGAGGAAGCAGCTCATCGCAGGACCTAATGCTGCACATTTTGCAAATGTTAGTTTCCGACCGTGAAGCTAGTAGAGCCGAACGCCAAGCCAATCTAGCCACTTTGCAACAGATCGCCCAGATGGCCCACAATAATCAAGACCATGGAAATCAGGATCATCATGGATCCAAGCTCAAGAACTTTCAGAATACCAATCCCCCTATCTTTAACAAATCTGAGGATCCCTTAGATGCTGATGACTGACTGCAAACCATTGACAATAATCTAGAAGTCATAGGAGTTGAAGCCAATGAGAAAGTACTGTTTGCCACCCATTTTCTGGCAGGAGATGCAAGAGCCTGGTGGAATAGCACCCGTACCATGAACAACGGTCAAGTGATGACTTGGGAAGCTTTTAAGATCAAGTTCAGCCGCACCCATGTGCCACACGGTTTGGTCACTAGAATGAGAGATGAGTTCAGGGAACTTGAGAAAGGAAGGATGACTATAGTTGAGTACCGCAACAAATTTCTGTCCCTCGCTAGGTATGCCCCTAATGAGATCAACACTGAAGCCAAGAAGAAGGAAAGGTTCCTGAATGGATTGCATGATGAGATGCAGACTGTGTTAGTCAACATACGTTTTGAAGACTTAGAAGAGCTAGTTGACTCGGCCATCTAGATGGAAGCGAAGATCAACCAAGCCAATGACAACCGCAAGCGCAGAATTATGCACTAGACTGGGTCCCACAATACCAGAAGTATCACCCCAACCCGTCTGCAGGATATGCCCCAAGAAACATTAGACCCCCGATGTCCCATCCAAGCTACCCCAATCGTAGTGGAGGAAACTTGAAGTTTGGAGGAAACCCCAACAACAACCCCAGCAACTCCAACAACTTCAACCGTGCACCGCCCAAGTCCAACAACAACAACAATAATACTTCCCCAAGGACTGGAAGCAATGCTGTGCCTGGTGCAGCCAAAGACAAGTCCCATATTACTTGCTTTGAATGTGGAGTCAAGGGTCACTACTCCAACGAGTGTCCCAAGAACCTTGCATCCACCACCAATGTGAATACCCCAGCTCAGCAGCAACGCCGTGTTCAGCCTAGAAGAAGATTTTCCGTAGGGAATTCGCTCAACCGCAACGGTCGTCTATTCCACATGAATGTTGTGGAAGCTCAGGAAGCGCCAGATGTCGTGCTGGAAGTCGGTATTTGCAAGAGTGTTGTTTGATTCTGGAGCATCGCACTCGTTTGTTATAGAAGAATTTGCATGCACTAGTAAGATTCAACCAACAAAATTGAAGCATGTTATGATAGTTCAAATACCTGGTTCAACCACCAAAGCTAGAAAATTTTGCAAGGCTGTACCTATCAGAATCCATGGGATAGATTTTTATGCCAATCCAATAGTACTTGGAACCAAAGGTTTGGAAGTAGTACTAGGAATGGATTGGATGTTGAAACATAAAGGATTGATCGACTGTGCCAAGAAAGCCATAACCATGACCAGTAGCTCTGGAGTATCAGTAGAGCATGTATCCAAAACCTTGCCCTATCATTTCAAATGCAACAAGAGTCTAGCCCAACCAACCCTAGACCAAGTCAGAGTAGTATGTGAATACCCCGACGTATTCCCAGATGAATTGCCCGGTATGCCCCCAGATCGGGATATCGAGTTCATTATTGAACTAATTCCTGGAATTGGACCCATAGCTCAGAAACCTTATAGCATGAACCCGTCTAAATTAGTGGATCTGAAGAAACAACTTGATGCTATGTTGGAGAAAGGTCTGATTCAACCAAGCACATCGCCATGGAGATCGCCCGTTATGTTTGTTGATAAGAAAGATGGAGGTAACCGTTTGTGTACGGATTACTGGAAGCTGAATGATGTCACCATCAAGAACAAGTACCCACTGCCCAAGATTGAGGATATGTTTGATCAGTTGACTGGTGCTAGAGTGTTTTCTAAGATTGATCTTAGAACTGGTTATCACCAACTCAAAATTTGTGCAACTGATATTCCAAAGACCGCCTTCACCACCAGATATGGATTGTGTGAGTATACAGTCATGTCTTTTGGATTAACCAATGCCCCCACTTATTTCATGAATCTCATGAATAAGATTTTTATGAACTTTCTGGATAAGTTTGTCATTGTTTTTATTGATGATATTCTGATCTATTCCAAGTCTGAAGAAGACCATGAGCAACATCTGAGAACCATCCTTGAAACCCTTAGAGAGCATTAGTTGTATGCCAAGTTCAGTAAATGTGAATTCTGGTTAAAGGAAGTAGGATTCCTCGGACATATTGTGTCGGCAGGAGGGGTCGCTGTCGATCCCGCCAAGATCAAATATGTTGAAGAATGGAAAGCCCCAACCACTCAAACCCAAGTCCGTGCATTTCTCGGATTATCGGAGTGCTACCGCAAGTTCATTGAAGGATTTTCGAGCATCGCAAGACCAATGACCCAACTATTGAAGAAAGACAAGAAGTTTGAATGGACCGACAAATGTGAAGCAAGTTTTCAAGAGCTCAAGAAGAGAATGATTTTAGGTCCAATCTTGATTATACTAGATATCAAGAAGCCTTTTAATGTGTACTGTGATGCATCCAAGATTGGTCTCGGATGTGTGTTGATGCAAGAAGGCAAAGTCATAGCATATTTGTCAAGACAACTGAAGCAACATGAGCAAAACTATCCTACCCATGATCTTGAACTAGCAGCTGTAGTTTTAGCATTGAAGACATGGCGTCATTACCTAATGGGTAACCCCTGTGAGATTTATTCAGATCACAAGAGCCTGAAGTATATTTTCACTCAGAAGGAGCTGAATATGAGGCAAAGGAGATGGATAGATTTAATCAAGGATTATGACCTTGACATTCACTATCACCTCGGCAAAGCCAATATGGTAGCAGATGCTCTTAGCAGATTGCCGTGTAGATTAAACACCATGATCAAAGAAGCCCAACCAAGTTTGCATGAAGAGTTAGAGCAGTTTAGAATAGAGCTAGTTAGCCAAGACTTTTTAGCTAGCATTGAACTTCAACCCACTTTGATTATCCAAATCAAGGAAGCACAGAAAGGAAATGCAAGTATCGACGGAATCAAATGTCATATTGGTACAGGGAAGGTACCCGGATTCATCGAAGATGAAGAAGGAGTTTTGTGGTACAAAGGACGTATCTATTTGCCCACAGATTCTAAGCTGAAGCAAGTTATCATGCAGGAAGCTCATGATACTCTTTATTCTATCCACCCCGGAGGGATGAAGATGTATCAGGATTTCAAGGAGAAATTCTGGTGGCACAAGGTGAAGAGAGAAATCGAAAGCTACATAGCCAAGTGTGATATCTGTCAGAGAGTCAAGGCAGAACATTAGAGACCTGCATGACTATTGCAACCATTGGAGATTCCGGAATGGAAATGGGATTCCATCGGAATGGACTTTATCACCGGTTTGCCTACTTCTAGTAGGGGAAATGACTCTATCTGGGCCATAGTTGATAGACTGTCCAAGGTAGCCCATTTTATACCTGTCAAGACTACCTACCAGAGTTCGAAACTAGCAGAGTTGTACATTGCTAGAATTGTCAGGTTGCATGGAACCCCCAAGACCATAGTGTCGGATCGAGGAACCCAATTTACCTCAAGATTTTGGTAGAAAGTCCAAGAAGGATTAGGAACCAAGTTGAATTTCAGCACAACTTATCACGCGCAGACCGATGGACAGACTAAAAGAGTCAACCAAATCTTAGAAGATATGTTGAGAGCTTGTGTGTTAGAATATGGATCAGAATGGGAAGATTGTCTGCCTTTCGCAGAATTCTCATACAACAATAGTTATCAAGCTAGTTTGCAAATGGCCCCATTTGTATTTTTGTATGGAAGGAAGTGTCGTAACCCCTTGAATTAGTCGCAAGTAGGAGAGAGTCAGATTTTCGGACCCGATATCCTACGAGAAGCCGAAGAGAAGGTTCACCAACTCCGTGAGCACCTCAAGACTGCCCAATCCAGATAGAAGAGTTATGCTGACAAGAGACGTCGAGACCTGACTTTCAATGTTGGAGATTTTGTGTATCTCAAAGTGTCGCCTTTGAAGGGAATGCAGTGTTTTCAGCTGAAAGGAAAGTTAGCCCCCAGATATATTGGACCCTTCAAGCTTTTGAACCGCCGAGGAGAAGTATCATATCAACTAGAACTGCCATAGGAGATGTCAGCCATCCATAATGTGTTCCATATCTTGTTACTTCGCAAATGCCTAGAAGTTCCGGAGAAGACCGAAGTTTTCAAGAACATCGATCTCTGAGCCATTGATATCAATAAGGATCTGACGTATCGTGAAGTGCCCATTCGTATTTTGGAAGAAGCCTTCAGAACCACCAGAACCCGGAGTATCAAGTTTCTCAAGATCCAATGGAGCATCCATACCGAAGAAGAAGCTACTTGGGAGCAAGAAGATTACATGAGGACTGAGTTTCCAGATCTCTTTAGTTCCTAGTTTTTTTTCTTAAATCTCGGGACGAGATTTTTTATAAGGAGACAAGGTTTGTAACACCCCAAATATTATAATCAAGATTATCAAGTTCTAATCACCCAAATTAGGCTTAACAAAAAAATTATTAAGAAAATAAATATGAATGCATGTGTGTTTGCTTTTGTGTAGAATTGAGTCTATATGCCATGATTGATTGTTCTAAATGATGTGAAATGGTTTAAAGGTGAATACTACATCATCTAGACCAATTACAAACAAAATCAAAAGGAAAAAATCAAATAAGAATAAATAAGGCAAATGGTCATTTTGACCAAAATCCACCACTAGGTCACTTTGTGTGTTCCTAGAAGAAAATTTCTAACAGAAATAATTCTATTTCTTTTCACCCCTTGCTAGACCAAGTAAAAGTGTATCAGGACCAACTTTACAAACTTACAAAAACATCTTTCAAATCAATTTAATGGACAATTGAAAATTGAATCTAGTTCATATGTTAAGATCCCACTTTTTCAAAAACCCCCAAAATCAATTCCCCTTGACCTCTCCCAGCAAACCTAGTTACTCAAGCTTAAGATTAAACCACTCAAGAAATTTGAATCAAAAATTCCAAACTTTGTTTCATGCGGCCATTTCATCAAACACCCTAATGACACTAATTAATCCCTGGCCTAACTTCACTATTTTGCAAAGTGATCAACGACCATTTCGTCCCCTCTTTAACCCCCTGTCTCCCCTAAGCCTAGCCAGCATCCAGACAAGCCCCCTTCGCCGTGGAGCATAGTTTGCGCCACCCGAATTTGGTCATCACCGGCCGACCACGGCTAGCTCGCAGCAGACCACCTTGCGCCCATCCAGGATGTCCAGGAGGTGCGCCGCAGCCTACCGCCATCCCCTGTCCACCCCATGATCGAAGGCAAGCCTTGGACCACCCTAGCTCACCGCGCCCAAACCTCTCTGCGCCATGCCGAGAGCGTGCTAGTGTGCCGCATCGGACCATCTTGCCCAGCTCGCGCCTTGCCCCCGCCTCACGTGCACCAGCTCGCCATGATCACCTCACCCCAGCAGACACCCCCGTTCGCCGTCGTGTGACCCGCAGCTGCCACACGTCGCCGCAAGCACCTCTGCCCCCGCACGGAGCGCCACACGCTCCCGACCGAACCATGCTGCCCCACGCCTCGCCTTTAAGTTCGTGAGAACCGCCAGGAAGCACCGCACCGTCCTACGCCCTCGCCCATGCCGTTAGCTCGCTGTGCCACCGTTACCGTAGAGCTCACTGCTGCACCACTCGGTCCCATCGCCGTGCTATAAAAGGAGGCCACCCCTGCCTCCATTCTCCACACAAGTCCACTCCCCACTCCTCTATTAGCCTCCCACACTTCTCCCCGAAGCAAGGTGAGCACCACCGCGCCGGAATTTCACCGGAGCCCGCCGCAGCTGGAGGAGAAGGGCGCCGTCGATTCCGACCACCCCGAGCCCTGCCGTGACTGTCGCTGACCCTAGCTAGAGCCTAGGTGAGCCTCGCGAGACCCCCACCGCCGTGCTAAGTTAATTTCTCGCCAAAGTTGTTCGTCATCGACGATGACGCTCGGCCGTTAGAATAGAATTTGATCGCACGGTCTAGATTCACCGATACCGTTTCATGTTAGAACAGTCACTGACCGGTGGACCCCGCCTGTCAGTAGCCCGCTGCGCTGTGTAGTGCAGCTCAGCCGGCCTGTTTAGCTTTCCCGCTCAGGACTAGAAATTCAAATATGGATTTTCCTTTTTAGCTCAAACCCTATTCTTTCCACATATTCAAAAATAAATTCAGAGAGTTTCACTGAACCAAATTGCATGATTCAAATTTTTCCAGAAAGGTAATTAAATTATCTACCCAAGCCCGTTGGATTTAAATCATTTGGAGTTAGAGATAATCTGCAGTAAAAATAACAAGACAAAGACTTTTACAACTTCAAACATTTTTCAAAAATCAACCATAATAGCTTTTGAGTTGATTCCAACTCTCAAAAATAACATTTCATAATATCTATCTAAATATGTAAAAACATCTAGGTTTGCATGCAGTGACATTGGACTAGTACCAAAAGAATGGTCGTATGGTAGTATGGTAATATTAAACTTTATAAAATGTGACCAACCCTTTAAATCACATTCCCATGTATTAGAATATGTGGTGATGACATGTGTCAACATGATCCCATATTCAAATTGGAGAATATTAAATCTTAATTAATTTCAATGAGTAGAAATTACTTTTCTCAAATAAACTAAATAAAACTAGTCTTTATTTCATGTGATGATTATGATGATGCTAGATCATCAAGTGTGAGCCTTAGTGTGCTGAATAGAACTAGTTAAGTATTGTTTGGTGATTATGTACCCCGTATTTATTTATAGGCGATAGTACCGACCCAAGCTAGGAGGAGGAGGAGTTCTACCCCGAAGAAGAGGAGGAAAACTTGAATCACTACACCAATCAAGGCAAGCTAACACTTGCAAGTTTCTTAACTACGCAAGCTTTAACCTAAGCAAGATGCATTAGGCATGCTTTGGTTATATACTTTGATTTATACCCATCCCAAGTTTTACTTGCAAGCTTTACTCTTTTACTTTACCAAAGTTCTTACTTTTAGTTATTGCTTGGTGAGGATTTGGAAAGTAGTATAGATAGCATAAAGATTATAAAACTAGGCCTATACTAGATGTCATTCTATGGCATGAGATTGAGATTCGCATCCCTCATTAGTGAACACTCTTAACTTAGTGGCTAGTGCTAAGCATTAAAACTTGACCACTTTAGATGGGAATAGTTGGTGAAAATGATTATGAAAACCTTGGAATGATGAGTCATTATATTGAAATGTTTTGACATGTGTTGAGAAACACAAATGGATTTGATGATGAAAATGTTGAGGCATGAGCCTTAGCCCTTTATAAAAACTGATGGCTGGGTTCGGATGCGATACCATTCCAATTTTACCGTACAACCACAATACCTAAATTGGGTAAGGCTTAGCCGGAAGTTTATATGCATTAGTATGGGTTCCCTCGCGAAAGAGGTTTGAGCTGAGGCTACCTCATGAGTGTGAATTGTCCACCTATGCAGTGCCCAGGATGGCAGATGGCCATGGCTGGGAGGCCAAGCTCATAGGGGAGGTGCATATACTAGAGTGTGTAATTGAAAGTTTATGATTGATTATATGCATACTAAGTATGATGATTCAGGGTTATCCCTGATGGATGTATCGAATTTTGTGGTGAAAATGTACCACCTCTGCAGAGTGTCAAACTATTCCAATAGCCACGTCCGCGGTCATGGACAGTTGGAGTGGCCATACTGTTCCGTCGTCAGATGTTTTCAAAATGACTTGTGAAGTGAACTATGATTTTGACTTGACCACAATAGGGTTGTGAATATGAAAACTAGGTTCCCAGCTTAAAGTGATTTAGAACATTTACTTAGGTTTCTTTACTTCTAAACTCAGTTTAGATAAATCTGGCTTTTTGCAAATAAACTTAGAGCTTAGGATTCCTACTAGAACTACCTTACTTGTTAGTGATAGTTTGCGAGTACTTAAAGAGCACTCATGGCTTTGTCCCTAGCTATTCCTGTGGCCAGACTATGAGGAGGACTACCAGGATGATGGACAACAAGAGGTCTACGACAACTAGGATCATCTCCCATCGTCAGCATTGCCTGTGAGCCTGAAGATGGATCCCACTACTACGCTTATTTATTCTGCTGCTTGTTTGTATTAAGACTGGATACCTTATTATGGTTTGTAATGGATGATGTATTGTGATATGCAATCTGTTATGTCTCGCAAAAATGGTAATCCTGGGATTGCGATGTATGGCATAACAGGCATATGGGATTAAAAATCCGGGTGTTGACAACCATATCTCTATATCATAATTTACGCTAATGATCCCATATCCAAGGATTTGCATGGCGACAGATTTGGCTATATTATGAAGACAATCGAAGAGGAATTAGTATGAAGAGTATGGCTCGATCAGCTATGTTCTTGAGAAGGAGCCAAACCCGACTATTTTTTGTTTGCTAAATTTTAGGGTCCTTTATGCCAAATGTATGGACCTCTATGTAATTTTCGGTATTTTGAGGTCCTTGATGTTAAATGTACTCCAATCGTCCATGTAAAATTCTAACCTAAAAGTAAGTGGTGAAATTTAAACGAAATTAAGCTTAGTTATCAACAAGTATGAACATTCTTGGACTTCAAGTCGAACGACTAAGGTCATGGCCATACCCACATCATACTTTATGATGATGGTCCCATATCCAAGAATTTGCATGGAAATAGATTTGGCCATATTTCGAAAACAATCGAAGAGGAAGTAGTATGAAGAGTATGGGTCGATGAGCTGCTCTGTCGAGAAGGAGCCAAACCTGACTGTTTTTCTTGCTTAATTTTAGGGTCCTTTGTGCTAAATGTATGGACCTCGATGTTAAAAACAAAAGAGAATCAATTACAATTTTCCAAGTGACAGGAATTTATTTTCTAAAAAGCAAGTAAGCAGAATTTATTTCCTTTTTTCTGTTAAAAATAAAGAGCAAGAAGAGACTATGAGAACAGAGGAGGCTGCTAGAGATCTTCGAAGAGGAGGATTTGAAGGCTGTGTGATGTCAGAGCAAAGCTAGGATTGGTTTCTAACACGAGGTACAAGGTACAGCGAGTAGAGTAAATTTCAGGACCTTTACAATATATATGCACATAAAAAAAATTGTTTTTTCTCTCTCCTTCACTCCCTCATCACCATCCATACCCCGATCGACTGAGCTCTCCCTCGTCCACAACATGGCATTGCGCACGCGCATCGACTAAGGACCTGCCTTGTGTCGGCGGCTCCGTGTCCGTGTTTGGCGTGTTCATCAGCTGCGTTGGTGGGAACCATTTTGGTACTTGGCGAAAAAAAGTATTACTACTACAATAGAGTAGCAATTCAAACTTTCTCAGTTTCAAAATTTTCACTTCCTTCACAAACATCCAGGGGGAGGATATTAAAAAGAGCGCCATTCGCAGTACTACTAGTACTACATGGTAAAGTGAGTAGTACTAACATAATTTTTTTTAACGATGGTACCAAAAGAAACTTCATTCAACCATTAACATAATAACACGAGTTTACATATATAGGACTCGCTACTGCACTAGTGCAGGTCTGGCGCCTCCTAGCACCTAGTCCATGGCTCCAGCGACAACTCGTTAGACATCGGCACCAATGCTAGCTCCAGCGACATAGCCGTCTCCTGACTCATCAGCACCTCCAGATAAGGTGGCAGAACCTCCTGAGCCATCGGTGGCTATGGCAGGACACTGTGGATGAAGTTGCCATTGTTGGGGAACTGGTCCCAGTAGTTGATGAAAATGTTGGCGCTGGTGAACACCACCATCTCACAGCCGCAATGGAAGGCCTGGGCATAGAGGAGAAGGGTGTCCCTGAAATTGACAAACTTGACCACCAATGTCCCATCCGGATTGTCGTAGAGGCCATACATATGGTACTTGCGGTGACCATACCCGGTGTTGAGGAAGGCGCATGTCACCTACCACGGTGTTCTCCCGTGGGGATAAGGCCCAAATGCATAGGGCATTGTCCTCCTATGCGGCGATGTCAGAGTCTTTGCGCTCCAGTATGGCGGGCGGCAGCCGGAAGGTGGCCATGGATAACAGACAAGGATGGAGATGGTTGCTGGAAGCGGGGGATTGGAGATTGTTTGGTGCAGGGAAGGGGAGAGAATAAATAGGAAGGAGGTAATCCGAGATTAATGTGCCAGATTACTGAAGAGAGGGGACAATCAAATGTTGCTGATGAAGTCGATGCGTGTGGAAGATATCGATGATGATGACTAGGGTAAGCGATGGGACGGAACGCTGACTTGGCTTCCCGTACTCAATGGCACAGTCATAATTTTGTGGTGCGTCCAAGGCGACCGCGAACTCCCTATCTGTGGGCCCTACGTGGATGACTGAGTTGATGGGTGGAAACAAATTCATAAAGGAAGCTCTTTCCTATTAAAATATTGTGGTAATGATATAGGGGAGCTAATTTAGGGTTGCTCCTAGAGATGAGAACAATTTAGGAGAAGATTGTTTTTAGGGAAGGCCCCTACATACACAGATAGGTGAGAAAATGTAGGGGTGTTGCTGGACTTGCTCTAAAGACTATTAATAGAATCTTCTAGATGCTGCTCTAAAAAAAAGAATCTTCTAGATGCTATGATGGAAAAAAGATCCAACGGTTTGTAATGTTTGGGTCCGTGAGTCTTGATGCAACGGTCAAAGTTTAAAGTTGTTCGTACACTATATAGTGGTAAGATTATATAATAGGTACAGCTCAAAAAATTATAAATTTGATCGATATCTATAAAGTATGGGTATATTAATTTCTTGTATTTGTATCATGTAGAGCTCAACATTGATTTTCTATACCTAATATACTTGAAAATTTTGGTAACATGGTCTAGAGAAACGAGGGAGAAGATTCTAGGATGATGGAGAAGTGCGTTCTGAGGTTTGTTCATAGTGTCCGTTATGCTAAAGACTATCAATAGTATCTTTTAGATGCTAGAATGGAAAAGAAGATCCAACAGCTAGCAATGTTTGGATTCACAAGTCTTGATCCAATGCATCATCTAGAAGATCTACTCTTGATAGTCTTTGTTATCTTTGTAACATCCCATTTTCAGCAACCCTGAAGGGTTGTACAGAATATAAAAATCAAGGGGAACAAAAACTTTTTCTCGTTTAATGATGTAGCATTTGCTTGTTGTTTTCTTGTGCTTGTGCATCTGAATGTATACCATATGATATACTCCTTACCTCACCATCAGCTGACAAAAGCTATTTAACAAAACTGCATTGGCTTATTTTCCATATTCTCAAATGTTCTAGCATTTCAAAACTTGAGCCAAGATGCCTTTGCAACCCTAACCATTTTAGTAGCTTCTATTGACCAAACTATGGAGAGCTATATAATAGAATCTCCTTATGTTTTCAAGATAGAACCTTCAGCTACTCTTACCTCTAGGTTTTCCAAAACCTTTTGATAAAGCTTTGAAATTATATTCTTGGTAGAAGTACCAAGGATCTTACCCCATTCAAACTCCAAAACATTCAAAATACCCATCCTAACCTCAAGCTAGGCTTGATTGTAAACCCTAGTACTAGTTGATTTGCTTGATAGATGAATTGCCTTGATCTGCTGCCCGATGAATTGCCTTGATATGCTGTTTGACTTGCTTGCTTAGGAAGTAGTAGGAGCTACCCTAGGTCTCATCCTCTAGGATCAAGCTAAATTAATATCGTAAACCCTAAGAAAATTCCCTAAGATTACCCTTTCATCTGTTCACAAAAGTGACCATCTAATCCCTTAACTAGATCACCTTTGAATTCTTTTGTTCTAGAAGCTTCCAAGTCTATGAAGACCAATATCAAGCATGGATCCTTTATACTCAATCTACACTTCAAAATCATACACTTGATGATGTTTGGTACCCTGAAACCCAACAAAAACATCCCCTCTTATATTCTAGTCAAAAACTCTCAAAATGCCAAAAATGGCCAACTCTGGAAAAACTGTTATCAACATCACATCTTTGGGACTCCCCCTTTTTCAATCCTTGTGCACTTTTGGAAATGCACTTGAAAAATATTGTACACCATCTTAAGGACTACCTAATCCCACTCTTTCCCTTGGTTAGATCATCCCCCAACCCACTCGTTCTTGATGGTTTTGCATGCAAGAAATAATAATTCCTGTGAATCTTATCAACATACCTACTTTGGCAAAAGCTCGCATCATCATACTATCTTCTTTTGACCAACCCTTGGTATGGCTGTGCTCTACTAATTAATTTCTATCTATCCCTACTTCACTTGTTACAATTGGAGCTTTGTGTTTCCAAAACCCACATGGTGTTGAAGGCTACTTAATAATTTGCTATGGCAACCTTAATTCATTCAAAGTTTGGCAGCAATCCTCAGAGAGCTCTAACGTTCTCAACCTCAAACCTCTATACCATGGTGATCTAAATTACTTGGTCTATCCATCCATCTAGACCATGACCCAAGAGGAGCTCTACGCTCCAAGATACAACAAGATTTTGATGGTATAAAAATAATGGAGCACGAGATCCCTTATCCCTTGTTTTTCTTCCAAATCTAGTGGAACCTTCAAAACCCAAGGTTGCAAAGGATTGAAAAACCAAGAGGACATCCTCTACCATGGAGGTATAAATTTACTCAATGGTTTCCATAATTGTTTGGTCCAAAAATAATTTAATTCTTTTATTAATACAAATCTCCAAAACTTCTTCTACAAAGGAAAGTTTTGTACTTCTCCAAAGCACTTGCCCATATATAGCCACGATGGAAGCCTACTATCATATCCCATCTCCCCACTTAAAAACTAAATATTTTTGAATAGTTTTAATAATTTTGTTTACCTATTTTCCCAAATGGCAGAAATGAGAAATAATGGTTTAAAAATACTTTTCCTTCACAATAAATCTTGGGAAAAGTTCCCAAAGTGTGAATTCATATTTGGGACCTTCTCAAACCAAAAAATCTTCTTGTCCATTTCAAAAATTTCAAAATAATTTAAATAAACAGTTTCAGCACTATTTGGATAAGTTATATAAAAGTGACCTAAAATGATCCAATAAATCTCATAGAATTCCTAGAGGTGTTATTTTACCTATCTACCAGTACCATTACCCCATCTAGACATGATCAAAATACAAGGAGTTATTCATGATCAACAATGTGGCCAAGAATTGAACTAAGCCAGATCATGATCTAAAACTCCCTCAAACCCCATCAAAACTTGTCCACTATTTCTCCTCAGCACCAGGACCCAGCCTGGTCGACCAGCACTATAGCATCTTACACGCCCTTGTATTTTGTGTTTGTCTATGGATGGAACAAAGGCTATGTCCCTACTAGCCATGAAAACCTATTGCAACAGGAGCCCCTGTCCCTCTCTGCCCTCTGCGTGACCAGAGACTCATCTCACACCCCTCTCCACCACCCTTGCTACCCTATCCCTGGCCAGCCCTCCTCCCAAGTTTATCCTATGAACTTAGTCCATCATGGACTTCTCCCTCTCGAGATAAAAGGGGGCAGAGGCCACCCAGCCACTCCACTTACTCTTAGTACCCTCTCCACCCTATCCCTCTTATCACCCCGAGAGCCCCCTCTTTCCCTGTTGCCCGGGAGGAGAAGGAGGGACCTCCTCGGATCCTTGTGTGCATGCCCAAGGGTGGTCATCCTCGACCCACCCTAGAACTTCATATGCCCTCCAAAGCTCTCTTCTGGCACCCTGAACCTCCCCCACCAATCTCCTGCCCCTGCATGTCGCCGGAGAGGAAGAGTTCACCCTCTCGGCCACCCCTCAAGATCTGGTTAGTGTGCCTTTCCTCTGCTCCATATCCCTCTGCATGTCATCATAGTTAACTCGCCTCGACCCACAGTATCTAACCATCCACCCTTCCTTCCTTAGGACTACATGTATCGGCGCCGCTGATGAGCTCCGAAGTCGTCCTGATGGGTGCTATCGCGCGACATCACTCTTGGCCTAGAAACCCCGTGTCGAGCATCGTCGAGGTCAATGTTGTGCTCCGCATTGCCTCGACACCTTCCCATCATGAGAGAGATCCCCAGTAAGCACCCGTACCCTCCTAGAGCCTGCTAGGGTTCCGCATGTGTCATCGCAAGCGCGAGGAGGACTATGACCCTGCATCGTTGATCCGAACTTGCGCCAATGGCCCAGATCTCTCTGTACCCCTTCAACCCTCCTCTGCATCTAATGGCCGGGCCTCGTTGGGAAACATTCAAACCGTGAACTCCCGCGCTATGTCTCGCCGATTGGGCTGGACCACCCCGGAGCGGCCCATTCTTCCAAAACCGTAGCCCGCGCCCCTTTTGCTTTTATTCATTTTTCCTAGATCTAGAAACTTGACCCTGGGTTTAAATCATTTTGAAAATGGAAACCAACACCACTTGCCTAGATCAAAATTTTCCTAGGCCCTTGCATGTTTTCCCTAACATGCAATATCCTTGGTTGGCCCACATATTTTTCAGATTAATTAATGTAAATCAACTACCTAGATGTACCCTTTTCACTATTAAATTCTTTCTGTGAATTTTAGAACTACATTAAGGTTGAAACATTTTTGTGCTGAAAGGTACCCTAAGTACCTTGGATGTCACCTTTGCCTAACCCTATGTTGCGTCCTAGATTGTCTGTAACAAAAATAGCAAAAACAAGACAATTCAGCTTTTAGAAAATTCTTTAGGCCAAATCAAAGTTGGTTTTTACCTAATTCCAACTCCCAGTACAACTAAATTATCATACCAAACAAACCTAAGAAGACCAATAATGTTTGAGCCCTGGTTGATATTTAGTGAATAAAACTATTCTGTGTATGGTTGTTTCACAAAATAAATCACTCCAGTAGTTCTGTATATCCAAAAAGAGTGATTCAAATTTCTACACAATGGTATTCAATATATCTATTTCGTGACTTTGGAATCATATCAAAATCCCCTGTAGATTAAATCTAGTGAAAAATACAAATACCTTTTACAACTGACTTTGCGATTTCCCAAGGGCATTCTGGTAAATTACATTGAGGTGATTCCAACTCTCAAAAGTCACAAACTCAAATAACAAAACCCTCTGAGGACAAATTTAGTTGAGCTCCAGATCTTTTCTGGTGATTTATTTATCCAAACTAAGGTTATTTCCACTAAAATAATCATAAAATATTAAAGAAAATTGTTAAAATTATGAAACCACTTCTTGTGGCCGTGTTTTATCAATACTTATCTGTTGATATCATTTTTGTACATTGATATCACACCAACTCAAGCCTTATTCAAAACCCCTTCATTAGGTGGTATTTGACAAATAAATCATTAAAGGAGTTCGCCCAAAGGCATTTCCAATAATTCCAATTGCTATAAACTCAAGTTATCAAAACCTACTGAAGTGAATAATGTGTTGTATGTTTTCTTGCTGTATTGTATTGGTGCTTGCATGTCTGGTGTTGATTTTGGTTTTGTCTACTTGCATGTATGATCCCCAATGACGATAGTTGCGATTATATCGAAGACCGAGGAAGATGGTTGTTATTATGGGTTATTATGGTTTTCTCAGAAGAAGTCCAGGGACATATATTGCTGATCACAGGCAATCCACCTTCCTGCTCATGAGCCTTGTCCTACGGTTTTACTTATGCATGTTTTACCTAATGTTTAAAAAAACTACATTGCTTTATTGTATTGATGATCTATATCTAGCAGTGGCTTGGCTACTACAAACCATTACACATGTGTACTACTAAGTACAACCCACTTGATGACACCTATTTGTCCCTAGAATGGTAGATGGTGTATAACACCATACCCCTTTAGAGACCCCATTTTAGCCGAAGCAAAGCTATATGGTGGGAAAACCCCGGAAAAGTTTTACAAAATGTTTTATGGTAAAACCCACGTGAGGTTTGACCTACCAAGAGAAGTTTCAGAAATGAAAAAGTTTTATTTTACAAAAGAAAGCGGAGAAAAATGTTTCCAAAAATGCACCCGTTTCTTTGCAGTTTGCTAGAATAATTAACCCGTGCAACCATATTACTCCTATATGGGAAGGGGTTGGACTGGAAGTTTGTCTGCTCTGGTATGATTTGTCTCACAACTCCTATAGGATATTTCAATCTCTAGAGGTAGGAACTTCTCTGGGTCCCTATAATGTACCTCACACCCAGGAGAAGGAACAAATGGTCTACGAGCCTCCATGCGATACTATGAGCCTCTGATTGAAAGTGTACAAAGGTGCTCTAGTTGGTCCACGGTACCCGACATCCGGGTGTTGAGGGGAATGGCTGATAGGGTAGGCGCTTGCACTGGAGTGGGCATTCCGAAGGTCTTGATCGGTTACTCGAATATTCGTGTCCGTGGTCAGGGCAAGGTACTCGTATGGTGTGGGTAAAGTGTACAATCTCTGTAGAGTGTAAATCTATTCGATTAGCCATGTCATGATCATGGACAGTTGGGAAGGTTGCTATTGAGCGATGTTGGTTTTGTTTTCAAAAAGGACTTCGGAAAAGAAAAAGGCTTTGGAAATTTTTTGACCATGGGATGGTCGGAAATGGATGAAAGGAGTTTGGTCATGAGATGAATGGAAGGAGAAACAAATGGGTGACCCAATCCTAGTGTTTTCCAACAGATTTTAAAAAGGTTTTAATTTTTTTTTACAAAAGTTTTCAACAAAGATATGTAGGTGCTATATCTACAAGAGAAACTATTTTAGAAAAGAACCTCTATTCTCCTACTACCACAACCATATCGCTTATCCTCTTGTTCTTATTATTCTTTTAAGGTGGTTTGTGAGTACATCCAAATAACTCACTGGCATTGTCCCTAGATATTAACTTGGTCAGATCTAAAAGAACAAGGTGATGTTGACAACTATGCGAGCTAGAACGTTCTCCTAGTATGTTGCCTGTAGCGTATGACTTGTATTGTCTTAAGTAATGGATGTTTACTTTAATACTTGTCGGTTATGTGCCATGATTAACTGATCATGGGATCGTGGTGCTGTGCATAACATGGATTCTCGGAGGATTAATCCGGGGGCCCCACAATCTTATCTTATCTTACCACTATATAGTTTATGAATAACTTTGAATATTGACCGTTGGATCAAGACTCACGAATCCCAACATTGCCAGCCATTGGATCATCTTTTCCATTTTAGCATCATGAAGATATACTATTGATAGTCTTTCTTTTCTTATCTTACCACTAATATATATAGTATAGGCCAGGATAACTTTGAATATTGGCCATTGAATCATGACCCGCAAATCCCAAAATTGATGCTAGCTATTGGATTGTCTTTTCCATTCCATCATCTAGAAGATACTATTGGTAGTCTTTGTTATCTTATCTTACCACTATATAGAGTACGGATAACTTTGAATATTCACCGTTGGATCAAGACTCACGAATCCCAACATTGCCAGCTGATGACCCACAAGTATAGGGGGTGTATCGCAGTATTTTCGAGGGAAGTGAAACCCAATTTATTGATTCGACACAAGGGGAGGCAAAGAATATTTATAAGCCTTAACAACTAAGTTGTCAATTCAGCTGCACCTAGAAACAATCTTGCTCACAATAGTTTATCAGTAGCAATAGTTTTGTAGTAGGAATAGCAAAGTAACAACAGTAGTAAAGCAAAGACAGTAGTAACAAAAGCAATAAACAGTGGGATTCGAGTGCGGTAGGCATAGGGATGGATGGACGGGCGTTGCATGGACAAGACAATTCACATAGCAATCAAAACATAGGGAAATTGCAGATAAATAAGATAAAGCATCCAAGTACTAGACAATCCTAGGCATGTGCTCCACATATAGTCATACGTGCTCGCAATGAGAACTTGCACAGCATCTTTTGTCCTGCTAGCCCGTTTGCAGCGGGGCCTCTAGGGAACTACTGGCAATTAAGGTGCTCCTTTTAATAGAGCACCGGAGCAAAGCATTAACACTCCGTGAACACATGTGATCCTCACATCAAAGCCATTCCCTTCCGGTTATCCCGATTTCTGTCACTTCGGGGCCATAGGTTCCGGACAACAACGTGTGTATACAACATGCAGATAAGACCAAAAACAATACTACCATAATGAATCAATAACATGTTTAGATCTAAAATCATGGTACTCGGGCCCTAGTGACAAGCATTAAGCACAACAAGTCGCAACAAAGTCATAAAGCACTAATAAAAGATACTAGGCACCATGCCCTAACAATCTGATGCCATTACATGAACGATCTCATCCAATCCCTACCATCCCCATAGCCTACAGCGGGGGATTACTCACTCATAGATGGGGGAAACATGGATGGTCGATGGAGATGATGGTGGAGATCAATGGAGATGCCTCCGAGGGTACTTCCCCATCCTGGCAGGGTGCCGGAACAGAGACTTTTTGTCCCCCGAATCTCCCCTTTGGTGGTGGCGATGTTGCGTAACTTTTTCTGGAAACACGTCGACCCCCCCAAAGTTTTTAGGTCAGAAGACTTCTTATAGGTGAAGAGGGAGACCGAGGGGGTGCCTGGGGCCACCACACCATGCCCTAGCGCGGCCAGGCCCATCCCGCGCCTGGGGGGGGGGGGGGGGTCTGGCTAGCCCCTGGCCCTCCTCCGTCTCGTATTCTGGCTCCTGGAGTCTTTTGGAAAAATAGGCACTTTGGCTTTGGTCCCGTCCAATTCCGAGAATATTCATTTTCTGACTTTCCTGGAACCAAAAATAGCAGAAAACAGGCAGCTGGCACTGTGGCTCTTGTTAATAGGTTAGTCCAAGAAATCATATGAAAAGTACTCCAAAGTGTGCACAAAACACAAGAAAGTGGATAAAACCAAGCATGGAGCATCAAAAATTATAGATACATTTGCAATGTATCAACTTCCCCAAGCTTAACTCCTGCTCGTCCTCGAGTAGGTAAGTGATAAAAAGAAAGAATAATTTTTGAGGTGACATGCACCATCAAAGACTTGATCAAAGTATTTCTAAAACATTCAAAGCTGGGATCATAGTACTTCAATCATAACAAGAAAGACAAAGTTCTAGCAATAAGACAAAGAAACTATGATGCAACATGAAAAGGCACAAACAAAAGATTCATGAATAACAATGCTTTGCAAGATGTTTGTTTATTTCACATAGATAAAACATGCATAGTCGCATTTAGCTTGTCCCTCATAGAGTATCAAACATAAATGCATAGGACACCTTCAAAGTGTACAAGAGTGACTAGATACAAATAGTTTAAAACAAGCAATATCAAGGTATGCATCAATCAACAAGTCTTGGGACAATGCACATAGAACTCAGAATGGCCACTAAGCTCTCAAGAAAGTGCTCAAAGAATAAGTGGAGACTCAACAAGTAAAAGAAAAGGTTTTGCATAGTTTGAAAGGCTTCCAAATGCTGAAAGTATGGTACTCGTTAGCTTTGAGCTCTCATTGCCCCTGTCATAAGCATCTTGAAGTGATTAAGGTTAAAGTGAACAAACTATGGTGTACATGCTTGACAAAGTATAAGTCAGAAATCTCATGTCCCTTGTATACGAGGGCCGCTCCTCATGCTACTCAAGTTTAGTCACCGGTAAGTTCTTGTCATTGTAAGTATATGTGTATCATAGAGAACCGCCAACGGGGTACCCCTTACCCGATGATACGAAAGAATCCCCATATCAAAATGACAAGGCAAGTAGACAACGAGCATCTCAGCATTCTTCTTATTTACCATGGGAATATGGTGCTTTTTTTCTCTATTTCCTCTTTTCATAGTATCTTTTTTTTCTCAATATAGGACTCCCTTTTTTTTATAATAAGAATGCTTCATAGACAGCTCATTATGGTTACGCTGCAGGTTTCCACCATGTCAGCATGGATTAGACCAAAGGGCCTGTGCTTTCTCTAACACATATACATAACTCCATGGAATTACAAGCTCCCCTTTGATTTCACACCGACGACATCCATATACAAAAGAGCATGATATCAACTAGGTACAAGTACCAAGTGCAATGTTGAAAGCGTTCCCCATGAAAGCATGGTTCTGCTAATTCCCGACAAATAAGTGCAAGCATATACAACATAGACGACACAATGGTTCAAGTTTATTAAGGGCAAGTAAAGTAAAGTGTGCCATCAAGTTCGTGAGAGCTTTAATCACTAGTTTTCTCATAACAAGTTTAATTTGGAAGGTAAACAAAAGCATGAATATACTTGGAATAGCATAAGCTAGTAGGTAGGTATGGTGGACTCTTTGGAATAACTTGGTTTAGGGAGTTGAATGCATGAGTGGAACTCATACTTGGTTGTGGAGGCTAGCAAAAGACTGGGAGCGACAAACAAAGAGAGCAATAATGGCCATAATCATGCAGAGCGACAAAACATCATTGATCAAAGCATAAAGTGATACTACAAGTTGAAAACTAAAGGATCATAAAGGCTTATGGTGACTTGAGATAGTCATAACATGGTGTGAGCATGCGCCAAGTCAACCCAAATAAAGCATCAAAGGAGAATACCACTATACTATGCTTTAATATGCTAAAACAATGCATTATTCATCCAAGGCACATTAAGCAATCTCAATTGTTTATAACAAATCATGCTACAGCAAAGAATACTAAGCATAAAGCCAAAACAATATCAAGCATGGCATGACAAAGCATAGGCCACAGTCAAAAACAAGCTCTCTTTACCACTTAAGCATGAGCTTTCCTACTCTTTTTTCCAAACCAAATCAAACTATTTGAAAACCAATTTATTCAGAAAACTAAGCAAACAGAAAAAACCAAAACAAAAACGAAAAAGAAGACGCTCCAAGAACAACGCAACTGTGCATAAAACAATAAAAATGAAGCGTTTGGAAGAAACCTGGGATTTTTATTGATGAAGAAGGGGATGCCTTGGGCATCCCCAAGCTTTGACGCTTCTACTTCTTGGATATTTCTTGGGGTGACACACGTGGCATCCCCAAGCTTGAGCTTTAGTCCATCATTCATCTCATTACTCATTCCTTCCAAACACCTGCAATTTTTTCCTTCATACAAAACTTCACACAATCTTTATTAGCAACATTAGTACACTCAAGATAATAAGTCCTTAGGTTCAGTTCTAACACCAGTAAAATTTCATTAGAACACTAGCTACTGAAGTACTTCCCTCAAAAAGCTCAATTCCCCAAAAGAACTCAAAAAGGAACCAACAAGAAGCAAATGCAGAAAATGGCAGAAAACTGTCAAAACAGACCAGCAGGTAAAGACGAATTTTTTCGAAGACCTTATGTTGCTCAAATCAAAAAGTGTTGAACTAACGAAAGTTATATAACAACCTGGGGCAGAAGCACAAAAATTCACGCCTCAAAAATACGTTCAGAGATTTTACACGAATGTTTACGGTGAAGCACAGAAATCTATTTCAAGACAGCAACTTTCCCAATCATTACTTCACTCTCATTAGAGGTTACTCTTGGCACAAAAAGAAAATAAAAAGGATAAGGAGCGGTTATGACTGAAGTAATAACTTCCAAGACTCATCTAAAACTTTTGGGTTATCTCCCAATAAGTACTTTTCTTTAATGCCTTTAAGTTAGGCAAAAGGAAAAACTGAAAATGGATAAAAATAGAAGTAAGCGGAGATAATCATGGTGAAAACATTGTTTTGTTCAATGAAATCCTTTTGTTAACAAGGTTTATCAGGTCTTGTTACCAAAACAATTTCATATGAGACAAAACTTTGTATTCCACTAATGATTATGTTACCTCAACCTTGATAGCAATGGTCCCAATCATAATAGTTTCAAATTTTTCTCTTGGTATGGAACAATATATTTCTCCAACTTGAATGCCCTCAACATGTTCAATTGAATTCAAAACCATAAGTCTATCAATCTTCTTGGGGAAATAGATAGTATGTTCCTTTTCATTGACATTGAAGGTCACCTTCCCTTGATTACAATTAATAACAGCTCCTGCAGTATTAAGAAAAGGTCTCCCAAGAATAATAGACATATTATCATCTTCAGGCATAAAAGTTTGAGAGGATGCTCTCATAAGAAATAAGAATTGAAGTAAAAGAGAGCATCAAGAAGCAAATTCAAAAAACATTTAAGTCTAACCCACTTCCTATGCATAGGAATCGTGTAAGCAAATAACAAAGTGACAGGCATAGGAAGATAAAACAAGAGTAACTTCAAAACTTTCAACACATAGAGAGGTGTTTCAATACCATGAAAACTTCTACAACCATATTTTCCTCTCTCATAATAATTTTCAGTAGCCTCATGAATAAACTCAACAACATAAATATCACATAAAGCATCCTTTTCATGATCTACACGCACTAGAGCTTTATCATAAACATCTTCAAAAGAATCCTCGGGAACATAACAATCATCCTTCTTTAGTAAGCATGGGGGACAATCAAATAATGTAAGGGATAAAGAGTTACTCTCATTAGAAGGTAGGTATGGGTAGCTAATCCATTCTTCCTCCTTTTGTTCATCACTCTCCTTATCTTTTTCATCTAATGAGATTTCAGGTTTATCAATTTCTTCTTCCATAGGATCCTGCAAGGTATTAGTCTCTTCCATTTGTGGAAAGCATCTATTAAAATATTCAAGAATATAGCCATTTTCATCCTTATAATTATCAAAGAAAAATTTAAGTATACCATAAACCTCATAAGGAGAATCATCAATATTTTCAAGCAAACTAGCAAGTTCAAATGCACCCTTCCAAGCAATAAATTCCTAAATTTGTTCCACATCATAAAGGTAATAATTTCCCTTAACATAGGAAGATATGGTAACATTATCATTATACTCACATTGAAAAGGGAGGAGTTTGTACCTCCTACAGCAACAAGATTTATCAAGGAAATAAGTAACATTATAAGTAGAGCACACATTTCTAGCAATTGTATACAATCTATCAATTTGTCCCCATAAGTGTTTCCCTTTTTGTGACAAGCGGTGTTCCTTATAATAATATTTTTCATCTTCCGTGAACCCACCTTGCCAATAAGATTCAGTTTCAAAGAAACCAACCATTGACAACAAGCATGATAAGGCAAGACAATAACAGACCAACGAAAATAACAACTAGAGTAGGAACTATTTTTTTTGTATTTTTTATAAAGAAACAAGCAAACAAGGAGAAAATAATCTTAGCTTGAACAATATTGAATCCAAGTGGACTTGATAAATAAAGCTATGCTCCCCGGCAACGGCACCAGAAAATAGTCTTGATGACCCACAAGTATAGGGGGTGTATCGCAGTATTTTCGAGGGAAGTGAAACCCAATTTATTGATTCGACACAAGGGGAGCCAAAGAATATTTATAAGCCTTAACAACTGAGTTGTCAATTCAGCTGCACCTGGAAACAATCTTGCTCACAGCAGTTTATCAGTAGCAACAGTTTTGTAGTAGGAATAGCAAAGTAACAGAGTAGTAAAGCAAAGACAGTAGTAAGAAAAGCAATAAACAGTGGGATTCTAGTGCGGTAGGCATAGTGATGGATGGACGAGCGTTGCATGGACAAGACAATTCACATAGCAATCAGAACATAGGGCAATTGCAGATAAATAAGATAAAGCATCCATGTACTAGATAATCCTAGGCATGTGTTCCATATATAGTCATACGTGCTTGCAATGAGAACTTGCACAACATCTTTTGTCCTGCAAGCCCGTTTGCAGCGGGGCCTCTAGGGAACTACTGGCAATTAAGCTGCTCCTTTTAATAGAGCACCGGAGCAAAGCATTAACACTCCGTGAACACATGTGATCCTCACATCAAAGCCATTCCATTCCGGTTATCCCGATTTCTGTCACTTCGGGGCCATAGATTCCGGACAACAACGTGTGTATACAACTTGCAGATAAGACCAAAAACAATACTATCATAATGAATCAATAACATGTTCAGATCTGAAATCATGGCACTCGGGCCCTAGTGACAAGCATTAAGCACAACAAGTCGCAACAAAGTCATAAAGCACTAATAAAAGATACTAGGCACCACGCCCTAACAATATGATGCCATTACATGGACGATCTCATCCAATCCCTACCATCCCCATAGCCTACACTGGGGGATTACTCACTCATAGATGGGGGAAACATGGATGGTCGATGGAGATGATGGTGGAGATCGATGGAGATGATGGTGGAGATCGATGGAAATGGCTCCAGGGGCACTTCCCCGTCCCGGCAGGGTGCTGGAACAGAGACTTTCTGTCCCTCGAATCTCCCCTTCGATGGTGGCGGCACTGCAGAACTTTTTCTGGAAAAACGTCGAACCCCCCAAAGTTTTTAGGTCAGAAGGCTTCTTATAGGTGAAGAGGGAGACCGAGGGGGTGCCTGGGGCCACCACACCATGCCCTGGTGCGGCCAGGCCCAGCCCGTGCCTAGAGGGGTGTGGCCAGCCCCTGGCCCTCCTCCATCTCGTATTCTGGCTCCTGTAGTCTTCTGGAAAAATAGGCACTTTGGCTTTTGTCCCATCCAATTCCGAGAATATTCATTTTCTGACTTTCCTGGAACCAAAAACAACAGAAAACAGGCAGCTGGCACTATGGCTCTTGTTAATAGGTTAGTCCAAGAAATCATATAAAAAGTACTCCAAAGTGTGGACAAAACACAAGAAAGTGGATAAAACCAAGCATGGAGCATCAAAAATTATAGATACATTTACAATGTATCACCAGCCGTTGGATCTTATTTTCCATTTTAGCATCGAGAAGATATATGATTGATATTCTTTATTTTCTTATCTTACCACTATTATATATAGTATATGGATAACTTTGAATATTGGTCGTCGAATCATGACCCGCGAATTCCTCGATTGCTGCTAGCTATTAGATCCTCTTTCCCATTCCATCATCTAGAATATACTATTGATAGTATTTGCTATCTTATCTTACCACTATATAGTGTACGGATAACTTTGAATATTTACTGTTGGAACAAGACACGCGAATCCCACCATTGCTAGCCGTTGGATCTTATTTTCCATTTTAGCATCGAGAAGTTATACTATTGATAGTCTTTCTTTTCTTATCTTACCACTATTATATTTTTATTTTATATATAGTGTATAGATAACATTAAATATTGACCATTGAATCATGACCCGCGAATCCCAACATTGCATCTAGCTATTGGATCCTCTTTTCTATTCCATCATCTAGAAGATACTATTAATAGTCTTTGTTATCTTATCTTAGAACTATATAATGTACGAATAACTTCGAATATTGACTGTTGGATCAAGACTCGCGAATCCCAACATTGCTAGCCGTTGGATATTCTTTTCCATTCTAGCATATATTATTGTTAGTCTTTCTTGCCTTATCTTACCACTATATAGTTTACGAATAACTTCAAATGTTGACCGTTGGATCGATCCAGATTCGTGAATCCCAACATTGACAACCGTTGGATCTTCTTTTTCATTCTAGCATCTTGAAGATACTATTGATAGTATTTCTTATCTTACCACTATATATAGTTTACAAATATCTTTGAATATTGACTATTCGATCAAGACTAGTGAATCCCAACATTTCCAGCTGTTGGATCTCCTTTTCCATTCTAGCATCTAGAAGATTCTATTGATAATCTTTAGGACAATTAATGCTATGCACAAACCTTAAAACACACTTCTCCATCACTCTAGAATCTTCTCCCTCGTTTATCTAGACCATGTTACCAAAATTTTCAATTGTCAGATAGCTAATAATCGTTGACTTGTACATTATACAAAGTACAAGAGCCAAATATACACCCATACTTTATGGATGTCAATCAAATTTGTATTATTTTAGATTTACCTATTATATAATCTTACTAGTACTATATAGTGCACGAATAACTTTGACCTTTGGATCAAGACTAGCAAATCTCAACATTGCAAATCGTCGATCTTGTACCCACTCTAGCATACATATAGAAGATTTTACTAATAGTCTTTAGCGCTATGAACGTTATGCACAAACCTCAAAACACACTTCTCAATAATTCTAGAATCTTCTTCGCCAATTCTCTAGAGCTTGTTGAGTATTAGGTAGCTAATAGATTGATTTCTACATGATACAAAGTACAAGAACCAAATATACACCCGATATTTTATGGAGGTGGCTCAAAATTATAATTAGTTTATGAGTTTCACCTATTATAATTTTATATAAAAAATGATATGTCATACTTCTATTATCTGATTCTCATGTGTGCAAGGCATGTGTAACTTAGATATATAGTGTAGGGATAAATTTGAATATTCTCCGTTGGACTAAGTATGGAAAATCCTAATATTGCTAAGCGTTGGATCTTCTTTTCCATTCTTGCATCTCAAAGATTAGATCATGTACAATGTTTAGCTTGAGTCTAAGAAATATTGTCAAAAAGTGTTAGAAAAAGGTTATTGGGTAGCAGAACTACTTTTTCATAGGACCCACTACTTAGCAAACGTACCAGTCAATCTTGCTTTTGTATTTGCATGAGATGCCATTATAGAAATGATCTAGAGACCGACTGTGGGCCCTTTTGATAATTTATGTTCTCAGAATTGAGCATTTACTAGACTAAGTAGTGGTAAGACTCATGTCTAACCTCAAAACACACTTCTCCATCATTCTATAATCTTCTATGCTTAAAATATTCCAACTTACTCCCTCTATCTCAAAATAGGATGCATATAGTTTTTGGTCAAAGTCAAACTTTTCAAAATTTGACCAACTATATAGAGAAATAAATTGATACTTATAATTTCTAATTAGTATTGCTAGAACCATTATGATATATATCTTCATATAGTGTGCATTAGATATTGTATATGTTGAAAATTTTCTCTACATAGTCGGTCAAACTTTAAGTTTGTTATCTTTGACTAAAAACTATATGCGTCCTAATTTGGGATAGAGGAAGTAAATTATTTAATAGAACTATCATACTACTACCATCGCATTCGATGCACTTCATCAGGACCTGACTAGCCTTCCTATATTTTACTTTATTACTCAATCTATTCCATTTATCACCCTGCACCGAGGAAGCACGACTACATTCACATGGACCCGTCACCCCTATAAATCATCTATTTTCTACTCTGCCCACCTCCGCATTGCCCAAACCGTCCACCATCATCTAGAAAACACACTCATCCTCTCACTGTCGCCGTCATCTCTAGCACTGCGCAGATCAATCTGTCTGTCACTACTATGCGGACTATGACCCAGAACATCGAGGTATAATCTTCATATCCCCTTCTAGAAAACATTCACAGTTCGTATTTTTGTACTTATTCAATTATTTGTCTCTAAACCGATTTTTCTAGATCTCTTTCATTCCACTCAATTTTGTTTTTCATAGTTTAAATCGGCATAAATACAAATATATTGAGATTGATGTACTTTTTCAAAGTGAAACCTTGGCAAAACATGTTGCTTGCTCCTAGGGATAGCATTTTGTCACTTGAACTGGTTAAGATTACATGCATTTTAGTGCTATAATATGTATCTTGCAATGCCATTTATAGGTTCCAATTCCAAGCAAGGTAGAAAATCAGGGACAGTTCGAGCAATAATGAGATATGCAAAGCTGACTGTTATGTAACTGGTATTGATGAGGAAGAAATAGCAGCTATAAGGGGTAAAGTATTACTTGGATTATGAACATTGAATTAGACTATGCAAAAATATACTACTCTCTGAGATTTATTTTTCTTTCATGTAGGTCCTTCTTATGAGCAAAAAGATTGGTTTGAAAGATACACGTTTATGACAGTAATGTGTGTTTATCATACAAAAGGTGAGATTTTCTCGAGAATAAAATCTCTTAGATCGAATTTGACATACCTTTCTATGTCTACAAGCTCACCTCTTCTTTACTAGGCAAAGGAGGGGGCATGATGGTGTGAAATTTTAGTTTTTTACTTGAAAAGGTAAGAAATTTTAGTAGTCATCTGATTCAAAAGATTTCCCTAAGAAATTTGTAGGATTAAATCTATAGGAAATTTTCCCAAGATGGTTGTTACATTTGTTGGGTTGATTCCCGTAGGAATTATTCCTAAGTATTCCTTTGCACTATATTTTGTAGGAAATCAAACATCCACTCACACCTCTTTTTCAGAATCCTCTTTTGTTCTACTATGATAGAGTCAACAAACTGGTTCATATGGAATTCCCGAGGATTAGAGTGGGCCTGACATTGCAATCCTACATTTATTTTCTCTATCATAGAATCAAGCATGCATCTATTTTACTACTATTTCACTAGTCAAAAAGTCGTAAAGTTCTAATAGTTGTTATCTTCTGGTTTCAGTGCTTCTCACTTGATTACAGTGAGAATGTCTTGAAGAATCGTCTGCGTGAAGAAAGAAATCTGCATGTGACCAACGAGTTGTACAAAGGTTATCATGAAGTCATGATTGCCATGGGCGATGATGGGCGTGTGGTGATAACTACTGGTACGAGCTAGCGAAATGTTGTCAAGGACGCGGAGCACTTAGAACACGAAATGGCTATCTTTTGGTTCAAGGAATACGCACATGGACTTCGTCTCAACATGTTCAGCGGTATCCCGATTCATTAGAAGTTGATATGAATATCATCGAACTTGTATTCAAGCCTTAATGTGACCGGGAGGCATTTGTGGAAGCAAGAAGGATCCTGACAATCTACTGTACTTATACTAGCCACTATTGCTCCGGGATGGAACTATGGAATTTATGTCAACTACTAGTAGTACTCAAGTATTAATCATGTTTTAATTATTAGTACTCAGCTTTTGATTCTAGTCGATCTCGTACTGCTATCAAGGCGAGCAAGGGCTCCTTCCACCGCAAATCTTTTGCCTTGTTTAAAAAATGGTTCCTCCACCCAAAATTGTGTCTTGCTGCTGCCTTTCACGAGAGAAACGGCTCCTGGGTGAAGGAGAATCATCTCCCCTCTCTCCTCTTCAATGTGGCATTGACTACTCTGCTCCACTCATGCATTTGGGCCTGGCACTTGTTCAGGTGGGAAGCATCGCAGCAGTCGCCTCTTCCTTTTTTGCGAATCACATTAACCTCTTCCACACAACAGAGTACAACCATGCAGGCGTAGCAGTGCAGAGAAAGTTGGGGCCCATGGTGGTCTAGCCCAACTTTCCTTCTGTTTGCTTCGTGCTTCCACCCAAAAATGAGCTATGGTTGGATGTTTTGTTTCTCTTCCATATTAGGCTGCTCATAGTGCTAAATAACTTAGGCTAGTAAAACTTTCACATGTTACTACTCCCTTCATTTCAAAATATAAGATGTTTTAGCTTTGTGAAAGATGTGTATCTAGACTTTCTTTAGTGTGTTGGTTAACTCCAAACCTACACAATAAAAGGGGTCTAGATTCACCCTTTTCACAAAGCTAAAACATCTTATATTTTGAAATGGAGGGAGTACCTTCAAAGTGTATTGGGTAATAACATGTGACTAGTGTCATGCAAGGCCTAATTAATTACTCCTCCTTGTAGGAGTATCTTATATCTCCTGGATGAAGGAAATCATCCTCCCTCTCTCCTCTTCAATGCGGCATTGGTTGCACTACTCATGCATCAGTGTGTCTATGACTTTAATGGGACTTGTTTAGGTGGGTAGCATCATAGCAGTCGCATCTTCCTTTTCTCGAATCATAGTCACCTATTCCTTCCCATGGAGTATGGAGTACAACCGTGCAGGCACATCAGTGCAGAAGTTGGGGCCCTTGGTGGTCCAGCCCAACTTTCCTTCTGTTTGCCTCGTGCTTCCACCCAAAAATGAGCTCTAGCTGGATGTTTTATTTCTCTTCCATATTTTAGGCTGCTCAAGTGCTAAATAACTTAGACTAGTACAACTTTCACATGTTACTACCTTCACAATATTGGGTAATAACATGTATCTAGTGTCATGCAAGTGCTAATTAATTAGGTTGTAGGAGTAGCTCATATGGAACTTGGTTTTGTTGACTCGACTCCACCACAATCTATAGGATTCAAAGGAATTCTATAGGATTCCATTCCATAGTATTTTTTCAATAGAGTGTGTTTTTTTCAAAGGAATAAATCCTACAAAAATCCTATGCATTGCTTCCCTACACTACAATCCTATAGGATTTCTAACAAGAGGTGAGAACTCTTGGAAAACTTCCTATGTGTCTATGACAGCTATGACATATACCTAAACCGTATAAAATTTCCTGCGTTTTTCCTGTGGTGCAATCAAACACCTTATCTTACCAATTCCTACATTTTTCAATTCTATAGGATTATAAGTGTCATGTCATTCTATTCCTGCACTTCTCCCATTCCTATGTTTTACAAATCCTTTGAATCAAACGAACCCTAAATACTCAGTGTACACGCCCTACTATTTACTTATAGCATGCTCACTAGTCCTTAGAGCAATTCTAATAGTATAGCCAACAACATGCTCACTATTTACCTCTAAAGGTTTACTATACTTACACATGACTACTTTATGTGTAAATGGCCCACCTCACATACTCACAAAGTGCCTATGAGCAATATGGCCCACCATGTAGTAGGGACATAATACCTTGGTTGATACAAGGAAATATAAACACGAGTTTTGGTAACTTCCGAAAAAAATCCTTTGCAATATGGCCTAGTTTCCTACCATGTAGGAACATACCTTGGTTTCAAGCCAAATGTCAACACCCGGATTTTTAATCCCAGATGCATGTTATGCCATACATCGCAATCCCAGGATTACCATTTTTGCGAGACATAATAGATTGGATATCATAGTACATCATCCATTACAAACCATAATAAGGTCTTACACAAATAAAGGATCTCATGATCCAGTCTTAATACAAACAAGTAGCGGAATAAATAGCGTAGCGGTGGGCTCCATCTTCAGGGTCACCTGCAATGCTGAAGATGGGAGATGATCCTAGTTGTCGTAGCTGTCCTGCTGTCCTCCTTCAGGGTAGTCCTCCTCATAGTCTGGCCACGGGAATAGCCAGGGATAAAGCCATGAGTACTCTTTAAGTACTCGCAAACTATCACTAACAAGTAAGCTAGTTCTAAGTTTATTTGTAAAGTTAAGTTTGAAACCTAAGATGAGTTTAGAAACAAAGAAAGATAAAATAAAGTTTGAAATCACCTAAGTGGGAACTTAGTTGTCATAGTCACAACCATGTTGTGGTCAAGTCATGTCACCATTCATTTCATAAGTCATTTTGAAAACATCTAACAACGGAACAATATGGCCACTCCAACTGTTCATAACCGCGGACGTGGCTATTCGAATAGTTTGACACTCTGCAGAGGTGGTACACTTTCACCACAAAATTCGATACATCTGTCAGGGATAACCCTGAATCATCATACTTAGTATGCAAATAATCAAACATAACCTTCCCTTTACACACCCAAGTATAAGCACCTCTCCTATGAGCTTGGCCTCCTAGCCGTGGCCATCTGCCATCCTAGGCACTGCATAGGTAGATCAAACCTCTCCCGCGAGGGAACTAATACTAATGCATATAAACTTCCGGCTAAGCCTTACCCAATTCAGGTATTGTGGTTGCAAGGTAAAATTGGAATGGTATCGCATCCAAACCCAACCATCAGTTTTTAAAAAAGGGCTAAGGCTCATGCCTTAACATTTTCATCATCATCATAAACCATTTGTGTTTCTCAACACATGTCAAAACATCTCAATAGAATGACTCATCATTCCATGGTTTTCACAAGTCATTTTCACCAATTATTCCCATCTAAAGTGATCAAGTTTTTGGTTTAGCTCTAATCACTAAGTTAAGATTGTTCACTAATGTGGGATGCTAATATCAATATCATGCCATAGAATGACATCTAAGTCTAACTTCAGGGTAGAACTCCTCCTCCTTGTAGACTTGCTCGGTACTATCGTCTATAAATACATACGGAATACACAATCACCAAATAATACTTAACTACTCTACTTAGCACACTAAGGCACACATTTGATGATCTAGTATCATCACAATCATCACAAGGTTTTAATGAACTAGTTTCATTTATTTTATTTGAGAAAAGTAATTTCTACTCATTGAAATTAACTAATATTTAATATTCTCCAATTAAAATATTGGATCATGTGGACACATGTCATCACCACTTATTCTAATACATGGGAATGTGATTTAAATGTTGGATCACATTTTAATAAGTTTAAGTTCACTATTTATTGATTTAAAGTGACTAGAAATGCCTATATAGCATTATTTTGGTACTAGTACAAAGTAACTACATGCAAACATTAATGTTATTACATATTTAGATAGGTATATTAAATTGTGATTTTTGAGAGGTGTAATCAACTCAAAAGATATTATGGTTGATTTTAGAAAAATGTTTCAATGTGAAAAAGCTTCTGTCTTGTTATTTTTGCTAGGAGCGACCTATAACTCTAATTGATTTAAATCCAACGTGCTTGGATAGAGATTTAAATTATCTTTCCAACAAAATTCGAATAACTCAATTTGGTTCAGTAGATCTTTCTGAAATGATTTTCAAACTATAGGACAGAAACTAGTTTACTTCTGAAAAGAAAGAGATTTATTTGAATCTATTGGGTTGCGGGAGAACACTAATGGGCCGGCCCGGTTTCACTCCACGGCGCTGAGGACAGCAGACAGGGGAGTCCCGCCTGTCAGTGGATCTTTAAACGCGAAGCGGTATGGGGCAACGCGGACCGTAGGATTAGAACTAAGATCTGCGGCTGGGGCTTGTCGTCGACGACGGACAGGTCGCCGGCGAGGTGGAACCCTAGCGGCTCGGTGGGTGTGGAGTGGGGGCATACCAGGGCTCCAACAAGTGCGGTGATGGGGGCGATCGAACATGGAGACGACAACGGACTCAGTCGAGGTCGCGGCAGCTCCGGGGGTGGACAAAATCGACGAGGGCGTCTCCTCCTCTACTGCAGCTAACTTCGGCTTAATTCTGGCGACTGGCTGCTCGAGCTGCTCCGGCGAGAGCTGGGGAATGATCAGTGGTGAGAGGGGAGTGTGGGAGTGTGGCAAATGAGGCTGGGGCTGGCCTCCTTATATAGGCTCGTCGAGGGGACTGAGAGGGCGACGGCGAGCTCGTCGGTGACGAAGACACAGGGTGCTATAGGCATGGGCTGGGTAGGCAGACGGTGGGCGGATCCCTGGCGGTCAGCTACGGCTTAATGGTGATGCTAGGTGCAGTGGTTAACGGTCGGTCGCGTCTCGCGCTCTGAGCGGTAGAGGCGGTGATCGTTGCGGCGGGCGGTGACTACTGGCCGCGCAGCGGGAAGGGGGCGTGTCTGGCAGGGTTCTAGGGTCAATGCGGAGCGGTGCGCGCGGGCTATGGTCGAGGGGCGGCGTGTGCTAGCCTGCCGGGGATGGTGTTGTGGCGTGCGCTGGCATGGCACAGAGGCTTAGTGCGGGGCTTTTCCTTGGTGGTCCAGGGCGCGGCAGTGCCCGTGGAAGGGACAGGGGACGGCGGTGTGATCATGCCTACCTCATTGATGCGGCGGAGAGGGGCAGGTGGTCTCCTACGAGCTGCCCATCCTCGACCGGTGGTCATGGCTTCGGGGTGGCGCTGCACTGTGGCTAGGGACTAGGGAGTGGCTGGTTTAGGGCCTAGTTAGAACAAGGGGAGACAAGGGGACCAAAATTTGCCCAAAAAATCGACAATGCATTGATCAACAAATAGTGTTAGTTAGGCAGAAATTTCGTGCATGCCACCTGTTCGACACAATTGCCGCATGAAACAAACTTTCAAATTTTGAAATGATTTTTGGTGGAGTTGTTGATCTTATGCTTGAGCATCTATGGTTGCTGGGATTTGCCAAGTTGAAGTCATTTGAATGGTTCTTGAAAAAGTGGGATCTAGACATATGAAATAGATTCCATTTTCAATTGCCATTCTAAATTAGGGTTTAAATGTTTTTGCAAGATCACAAGGTAGGACTTGGTACATCTTTACTTGTACTAGAAAGGGGCGCAAAGATCCATAATTATTTCTGTTTGAATTTGAGTGCTAGGAACACCCAAACTGGCTTAGTTGATTAAAATGGCAAAATTGACCATTTCCATTTATTAATTCTATTGGATTTCTTTTTCTTTGGATTTTGCTTGGGAATGATCTAGATGATGTGGCATTCATCCTAGAATCATTTTACAACCATTAGAACAAACAATCATGGCAATTCAAAACAATTCCTATCTAATGCAACGCACATATGCATGCTTAAATATTAAAATGAGAAAAAGTTTTTGTTAACCCTAAATTGGATGATTTGGATCTTGATAACTTGGATTAAAGATTTGGGATGTTACACCAAACAACCAAGGTATGGCCATATTTACATCGTACTTTATTATATGGTCCCCTTACTTGGTATATAGGTGCATCTTGGCATGGTAAACAATGTTTACTACAATTGTAATTTTCCAACTTTTATGACTAGAAAAATTAGTTACAATTTTGCAAGTAACTATTTTTGTTAGCAAACACACGTGAAATAAGGCCCATATGACAACCCCATTTTTTTACACATAGTGCACACATTTTATGGGCATTTCTAAAGTAACATGAATTTGCGATCTAGCTAATTTTTCCACTTAACTCCCTCTATCGATTTACCAAAATTATATCAAACTTGAACTACAATCGCATGATAAGGCTGCTCGCTCCTAAGCTTTGCCTACAAAGTGGCAGATCTAAATGGTGACTAGGGCAGTGAATGGACCACCTTAAGATTTCTAAATAGCCTATATATTATACATAAAAAATAAAAACATTATTAGATGAAAAATTGCCCTGTTGGACTGCCCTCACATGTTTAGCTAGATCCATGAAATTGTTTTAAGGGACCCAAGTTAGTCAATACAATATCGACAATCACCAAGAGGTTTGGAAGATTCAACTTTCAAAGAATTTACATGTTGGCCGACAAATTCTGGTGAGTTTGGATAACTCTTGAGAGTATTTCTTTGCAATATGGCATACCATGTACGGACATGCTTGGGTTTCAAAACAAATGATCATCCTTATGTGATAATAATGCTCGTATTCAGTAAATGCGCATCTGGGTAGGTTAAACAATGTTTATATTTGTAGATTATTTAGGAAAGTACATGGCGAATAATTAAGGCTCATAAAGCTATCTACTAACCTTCCATTTTTACAAAAAAGTGGGCCATGTTTTATGGGACATTCTCCAATTACATGAACTTTTGACTTTTCTAGCTAATTTTACCCACTTAAACTACTTGTTGTTGATTTATCAAAATCTGATCAAATTTTAACTATGACTGCATGATAGGTTGCTAGCTCTCTAATTTCGCGTAAAATTCCTTTAAGGTACTAGAGTAGTCAATCTATAAAACAAAAACTAGAGGTTTGAAACCATTAAGTTCTTTGAAAGAATTACACAACGGTTGACAAACTTGAACTAGTTATGATTTTTTTCAAGGAAAATAAAAAAATGTATAATTTGTGCTTCGCATTCTCTTGAGCGTACAGGTTGTGATAAATATTAGTTTTGATTACTTTCGAAAAACTTGCTTCACAATATGGCCTACCATGTTGAGAAGATGCTTAGCTTCGAAATCAAATGACCAGGATCATGGATATATCTATATTGCAGTAAATAAATAGTGTCCCTATATTTAGTAGATGAGTGCATGTTTGTATGGGAGGATGTATTTACAATCATAGTTTCCAACTTTCACGATCAAAAAATAGTTTTCAATTTTGTAAGTGATTGACAATGTTTATTTGTTAAGTTAGTACATGAAGAATAAGGCCTAGAATGGTAATACCCCATTATTCACACATAGAAGACCATGTTTATGGTCTATTTTCAAGTAATAACATGAATTTCCAATATATCTAGTAGCTATTTTCTCTAATTGGTACAAGTTTATGTCGGTCTGCCAAAATTATATATATATATATAATTTGCACGACGACTGTGTTATAGGTTCCAGAAATCATTTTAGGTACCCAAGATTTGAATATATAAAAACCACCATCAGGTTTGAAAAATTCAACTTCTTGCAATGTCTATACACACAAAATTCATCATTATTCGTCCTTACAATCACTATAATTATGTCCTCGCTGCCGAACTTGAAGGAAACTCATCATAGATCCATGCTCTTCCCTCTCTTCTCTATCCGTCCCCTCTTAGAAAGCTTCATAGCACCCATCAGGTACGCGTAGTTCTTTTGCGCATGATTATAGTTTAAAGAGTACTAGTCTGGTGGTACTACTACATAAGAAGCCTAGAGGTAGAGAGAAAGAAGACCCCCATCGGGTGAGCCATGTTTTTTTCTACGAGATAAAATATAGCATGATCTGCAAATTTATCTCCAAAACCTCATATTTGATTTTTTTCTCGAATAAGATCGCATAGAACATCACACGAACATCTAGTTTTTAGCTATGGAGATTCATCAAATCTTACTGTAATATAATGTACGCATAACATTGAATATTCAACATTGTATCAAGACTTGCAAATCCCAACATTGCCAACCATTGGATCTTCTTTTCTAGTCTAGGATCTAGAATATTATATTGATAGTGTTTAGCAGAATGACCATGCACAAACCTGAAAACACACTTCCCGATCATTCTAGAATCTCCTCCGTCATTTCTCTAGACCATGGTCCCAAAATTTTCAAGTATTAAGTAGCTAATAAATGTTTATTTCTACAAGATATAAAGTACAAGAACCAAAAATACATGGTTACTTTATAGATGTGGCTCTTTCATATTTTTTTGAGCTTTACCTATTATAGTGCATAATTTTATATACTGATGATATGTCAAAATTTATTATTATGTTAGTCTCACGTGCAAGGCACGTGCAACTTACTAATAAAAGTATGGTGCACAAATACAAAGAGGCTGCTAATCTTGTCGAACTAAACTAGGAATTTGTAGATAAGGCCGCAAAATATACAAAAAAGACCCTAGTATAGAAAGGAAAAGAGCAATCAAGTAGATCTTCATTGATTATCAATGGTATTATAAAAGAAGGGCACGGCTCGAGGCCGGATAAGAGAGTCCTCATTTCCACCCACCCAAATCGCAATGCTTGGGACGGTCACTCTGAAGATGGAAGCCACTGTTCTCAACTGTTCTTCCTGCTCCTAGCCCCTCAAGCCCTGGCGAGTCTACAAGGTCTCTCCATTTCTACCTCACAATCCATTGATTTTTATTTTGTCGGTTTGTCCATTCAACTTTTTATTTTTTGAACTTCCATTTCTCTAGTGCGTGAATATTCATCTAGTCTGCCGCTGCTGCGTCCGCAAGATCACCTCCTGCCAGAAGTGCGAGCACCCTAGCGGCGGATTCACCCACGAGCCCGCCATGGACGCCATCTTATCAACGTCTAGGGTCAAGTGCACCCACAAAGACTGTAGTAGTTTATTGCCCTACTACGAACTCCCCGAGCACGAAATCACGTGCCGGTACGCTCCTTGCACTTGCACGGAGACTGGCCTACGACTTCGCCGCCCCACCGCCAGCGCTCATCGCCCACCTTGAAGCGGTCCACTCGATCCATGTGCACAAGATCCAGTATGCGACCACCAAAGCGTTCTAGGAGGTGGTGCCGATGTCGGGTGAGGCGTCCCGCTGGCTCATGCTCGCCAGGGAGCAGCACGGTGCCATGTTTGTCCCGACGATTGGCATGGTAGGCACAACCCCCCTCGTGTCTGCGATTTGTGTTAGGGCCACGATGTGTGACTTGCTTGTGTACAGGGTGAGGATGTGAGTTGAATGCCCGCAGCTGCTCTCCTGGATGAACGACAGGAGGAGAACCGACACCATGACGGTGGATCTCAATGCGTCGAGCTCCGCTAAGCCAGGCGACATCGTGTTTGAGGACCTTACGTCTTACCTATCGATGCGACCGCATTACCTGGTCGGTCCTGCTACGTCAAAGCAGCTAAGTTTCTTCTTTCATGTCGAGTTTTAATGGTGATGTAATCTTCTGTTAATTGGTTTAATTGCAGAAAGATCGTTTGCATACTAGGAATGGTAGATTTTGTAGTATTAGTACTCTACCTCTGTCCCAAGAAATAAGGCTCCCTTGCTTTTCATGTTTTTGTTTGACCAAGATTTACTCTAAATATATATAAAGAATGTTGGCACTGTAAAAAATTAGCATTATTGGAAAGTGTGTTTCAATATGAATTCAAAGATACAAATTTTACACAATATAAGTAAATTTTAGTTGCTCTATTTATTCGGTCAAATTTTAATTTGGAATGTGCATGCACCTTTTTCCTTGAAACAAAGGTAGATGAGTTCGGTGGATGTACTCTCCTGAGTATTTTTCATGAAGTCTTAACTTTCGATGGGTTCGGTGGATGTACTCTGCTGAGTAGTAAGCTATATAGGATTATAGGGCCCTCTGTTTAGGATTATAAGGCCAGAGGACCAATTCTCTAATACTACAAAGTATATGCACCACTAGTTTTACATGCATGGGATGTTAGATTAAAAATAGGGGACATGATGAGGATGAAACAACATGCATTGGGAGATTGAGAGAAAAGAGAGATATCTAAATTAATGAGTCACGGGAATTAAGACAATAAAGAAGATCGGTCTTATAATTTCTAACAATTTTAAAAATCTCTCTGGCCTAATAATCCGAAACAGAGGTAGGAGTACTACTCAACATACATTTGGGAGTTGTACATAGTAGTAGTACAATAGTGGAGTATGGTAGTATTAGTACTCCCCTCCGATTCATATCAATTGTCACTTGATTGGATGTACTCCTCTCTAGCACTAAAACATGTCTAGATACATCCATTTTCGCGAAAAGTAAATATAGCCATTTTTGGAGTAGTAGTTTGGTTGGAAGAAATTATATTCTTTCTATAGTAGGGGCGGTGGTTTTTTGCTAGTAGTACTACTAGTACATAGAAGGTAGTACTATATATGTTTATCCTGTACTACTCAACATAGATTCGGGCAATCGACAAAAGTCATCTTGCGGTTCCACTACTACAATGCTACTATCAGTTTTTCAGGTGCGCATTCACCCTTTGTATTCTAGAAGTACTCCACCCTTCATCAGCAGTATAAATGGAATTACTCAAAGTAAGTCTCTACCACTATAAAATTAATCTGCCATGGATGTTGATTGACAAGATAATTCATTGGGGGGGGGGGGTAGTGGGCTGGTGGCGTGCTATCATGCCTAAACCTACACTCCTACTAGCACTTTGCAGTGAAAATTAAAGAAACAGTTATGATTCCCTGCATTAATTCTTACCTCCAACCCATGCATGCCTACAGTATATACATGCATTAACTTATGTGAGTAGTAGTACAAGTATTATCAAGCAAGGATAGAACGAAACACAAAGCTATACTCGTAGGTCACATGGTGTACCATTCTGAGTATTCGTCTTATTCTTCTTCTTTGGTTTGCTTGCGCTTTCCCTTGCCCTTCTTCTTTAGTTCTTTTCTTGTTGAACGTTTCAAGAGTTTGTTGACCCCTCTCAAAGTTCACTAGTTGCATGTATACCTCGTAGGTCACGTAGGTGTTGAAGCTTGCATACTGGATCTGCTCTTCAGTCAGGGGCCTGTTCCCCCACTGCTTATGGTCCACATCGTTCTTCTTCTTCATGGCTTTGTAACGGATGTCTATGAGGGCCACCGCATAGTCAGCCAAAGAATCCTTCTCATTCATGGAGTCGGTAGGCTTCCACCTCTTCTGGACGTCCACGAACTTCATCACTGGCACTAGAGAACTCCTAAGCCTGATACCATTGTTGCCAATGTCTACGCGTGCAAAGGAAATGTTAGGGTTGGCGAGGAACTCTACTAGCTTGGAGCATGGCTGGTCGGCATGGAAGATCTGGTAGACCAGGCAATCAGTGCCCACACATAGTTGGACAACAACAGCCTTGTACATTGATGATTGATTGTTGGTGTACTCTACATAGAGGCCAACAATCTTGTCGTCCGCTTCCTCTAGGAGCTTTTGGATTTTCTCGGTGTAATCGTTCAGCACCGATGCTCTGTTGGTATATGCCACCTGTAGTATGGTGGTTTTGTCAGGGTCCACGAAGGAGTACATCTTGTCGAATAGAGGCGCCATGGATGGTGATTGGCGCCTTCTTTTGTTTTGCAGAGGTCCGTCCGGGTGACAGAAAAGGAATTGGATCGAGAAGATGAAAGGAACTGCCATGAAGATCGGGGGATGCATGCATGAGTGGTTGTGGAGACGAAAGGGCATGTAGTTCCCCTGGCCTTGCCCACGTACTCCTATAGAATAGAATTTTTATTTACGAATTAGTTTTACGACGCAAATTATTTAGGTAGCTATAGGTTGATTTCTAGATGATACAAAAAGTACAAGAACCAAACACGCGCGATACTTTATGAACATTGCTCGAAATTATAAATATTTTTTGAGTTTCACCTATTATAATTTTATATAAAAAATAATTTATCATACTTCTATTATCTGAATCTCGCGTGCAAAGTACTTGCAACTCACTAGTTATTTCTTACCACTATATAGTGTATGAATAACTTTGAATATTGACCGTTGGATCAAGACTCGCAAATCCCAACATTTCCAGCCGTTGGATCTTCTTTTCCATTCTAGTATCTAGAGGATTCTATTGATAGTATTCATCACAATGAATGCTATGCACAAAACTCAAAACACACTTCTCGATCGTTCTAGAATCTTCTCTCTCATTTATCTAGACCATGTTACCAAACATTTCAAGATTTAGATAGCTAATAATCGTTGACTTGTACATGATATACAAAGTACTAGAACCATATATACACCCATACTTTATAGATGTTGATCAAATTTATATTTTTTCTGTTTTACCTATTATAATTTTATATAGTGATGATATGTCAGACGTCTATTATCTGAGTATCACATGCAGGGCATGTGCAACTTACTAGTTATATATAGTGCAAGACTCTCGAATCCCAACATTGCCAGCCGTTGCATCTTGTTTTCGATTTTAGCATCTAAAAGATACTACTTTTGATAGTCTTTAGCTCAATGTATGCATATTACTACTCCAAGTTACTTACCACTCTAACCAGCCTTAGAGCATCTCTAGCATGGAAAAAATAGCACGCTATTTCACTCTATTCAGCTGATATAGCGTATCTGGACAGTCCATGCTATTTTTTGAATATTTTGCTTGCTATGGCGCTATTGTTTAAATAGCTTTCTATATCACGCTAACTCATCATAGCGTTAGCGCTATTTCAAGTATTGGCCGTTATTTTTTTGTTGCCAAGTGTGGAGTAAGAAAGCATATGATGAATGTGTCGAGTAAGCAAACATACGATAAAAAATTTGATTGTTAAACTTAAGTGATCGCGTCAAGCTGCCTCCTCCTCCAGCAGCACCCGGTGCTGTACCTAGATTCAGCCCAGTTGGTTCTCCTCCAACTTCGATAGCACCAGAATTGATTATGCATGTACAAGTATTACTCTAGGAAATTCATTAGATGCTGCATTCTTTATATTCATGATATACTTGTTATAATTTTTAATTTTTACAAAACATTTTTTTGTAAAATAGCGCGTTATCAGCACGCTATAACTGTTATATCGTTTGGAGAAATGACACGCTAAATTAAATAGCATGCTAGTATTTTTTTCCTTGATCTCTAGTGGCTTGTCTAAATTTGGTAGTCTCTTAGAGAATCTCTAGTGGCTTGTCTAAATTTTATAGTCTACATCTTCACATATATAATGGTGTAAAAAGATTCCTTTTTACACGACTTTAGTTTTCTAGTGGATAGTTCAAATTTGATAGTCTATATATCCATCTGCACACAAATAGTCAATATACACAGCAATTCAATACAACAATTGTGCTCATTTGGCGCGGGAGCAAGCTCGCGAGAGACCAGCTTTTCTTTAGACATGGTGGGTCGGTTGTCCAAATATGGACAACAAGTAGCTCATTTGGAGGATGTCTAAATTTTAGACCACCGGATACACAAGCCACGGGAGACATTTTTTCGTTCATGGTGGTCTATATTTGGCTTAGACTACTGGATACACTAGCTAGTAGAGATGCTCTTAGGATGGTCATAGTGGGTACTAATAACATACTAGTTCATGTTACTACCTTCATGTGTGTATATAATTAAGACGAAGGCAGAGACCCTATTTTTGTAGAAATGGCTCCGAAAATACTCCGTACCTACAAAGGCTAGGACAGTACAGTAAACTATTTTTTCTAGTCATTGGACTATAGCTACTCCTAGGATAGGATATTATTATTCTATATCCTTTGAACTGTATAGCCAAATTCAAAATCCTAGAGCGGCAAATTATCCAGCCTCACCTGCACTGAAATAGTTCGAGTGGTCACACCCCAAGTTTTAGCCATATGAAATTCCTTTTCTACCCCTGATAATGGCCTAACTACTAATTTCAGGGCGTGGACATGGTTCGTAATCCCCCTAGTCCCCACAACTCTGAAGCTGGGTAGTCCACCTACCACCTACGTCATTTACCCCATAGCACTACGAAAAACACTAACCCCTATCTCACCTCTGGCTCCTGCACCATCGCACTGGAGCATCCCCGCCGCGCTATGCCGGCCTACACGCCACCCAACCCCCTCTCACCTCCAGCACCTACAACACCACACCATAATCGTCTCCGCTGCACTTCGCCGGCATACACACCACCCAACCACCTATCTCACCTCTAGCTCCTGCACCACCGCACCAGATCATCACCGCCGCAGTTTGCCCGCCCACACGCCAATCCAAACCCCCCATCCCACCTCTGGCTCCTGCACCACCGCACTTTGCCAGCCTACATGCCATACCTCGATACCATATACTCCTCACTAGTCTACCGGATCAACCGACATCCACCTTACCAAACCTAGTTCGCTGACACCCTCTTCCATACAATCGTGTTAGTTTGCCGACTCCCTCGTCTAGAACACCTGACCTGCTTCACCTACGTCCGTGTGCGCTACATTAGATCTGCTTCATGGACTCAACAGTCCACTACACCAGATCTGCTTAACGGACGCTCTTGTGCAGCCCCTCGAATCCATAATCGGTCTTAACAAATCAACCTCAACCATGATGCCATGAACTACACTGGATATCCTTCACCGGCCATCTTGTCAAGCAAGCCAGACCCACCAACAACCTCCATAGATCTATTTAATCGACACCACCGAGATCTTTATGCTTCAGCGCGACTCACCACTACCGGGAACCCTCGGTTTCCTTGACGTGACCTGCAAAGATATCGTCTATGCGTAGACTACATCGTGACCTAGGTCAACCAGATCTTCTTGTTCATTTCAATATAGCAGGTAAAAGCCTGCGATAGTGAACTGCATTTCTGTATTGGTGGTAAATTCCTACCTCAATACTGTCTTAATTGATATCCCACTCTCCCTTGATAAATTTGGTGTAGTCTATGTTAAATCCAAGCTTTAAACTACTCCTTCTGTTTCAAGGTATAAGGCGTCCTTGTTATGCGTGTTTTTTCTTTGAACAACGATTGCTCTAAATATCACTACATGAAAAGTTTCCTTCCGCAACAAATTGGCCCGCGGTTGTCGTAGAAGGCGCGTCTTCCACGATGAAATTCTTGGCTCGGCCGTGGCTGATGGAAAACTTTTTTTCTGGTTTCACGACCCTCTACTATGACGGATTTTCGTGGAGGAACTCGGCTGATGGAAAACATGGAGGAAGCTCGTCTTGCGCATGGCAGAAGTAAGATTTTCGTTTCCTCATGCGATGTTTACTCGCCGAAGTCTTTTGAGGCGTGTGGGTCCTGGACGTCAGTGTCTCTAGCGGACCATACTTTTCAGTCGCGCCTCCCTGATTTGAACTCGATAACGTTGCTCGAGGCGCCTGCCATTTAGTCAGGCTGCTAGGTCCCACATGTCAGCCTCTCATTAGAAGGATCGTGTGCATGATGGAATTTTTTCCCTTCGCTCGTGCTACCCTGTTCCGAAGTTGATAGCGCTGCTCCATGCATCTACCGTTTAATCAACCTCGTAGGACACACATGTCATCCTCTCATTAGAAGAAATATGTGTATGATGGAATTTTTTTCTTCATTGGCTCTACCCCGTTCCGAGTTGATAGCGCTGCTCGATGCATCTACCGTTTAACCAACCTCGTGAGCCCCACATGTCATCCTCTCATTAGAAGAAACGTGTATATGATGGATTTTTTCCTTCGCTTGCGCTATGCTATTCCGAACTTAATAGCATTGTTCGATGCATCTACCATTTAATCACGATGTTGGGCCCCACATGTCGTCCTCTCATTAGAAGAAACGTGTGTATGATGGATTTTTTACCCTCCGTCGCGCCTTCGTGTTCCGAACTTGATAGCATTGCTCGCTGCTTCAGCCGTTTATACAGGCTGGTGGGCCTGCATGTCAGCCTCCTCTGTGCAGGAAACATGTGCATGCTAGACTTTTTTCTTCTCTCGCGCCTCCCCGTTTGGAACTTGGTAATGTTGCTCGATACAACACCCATATAATGTCTCCCTGCTGGGTCCACATGTCAGCCGCCTATGTAGAGGAAACGTGTGTATGTTGGACATTTTTTTGGTCGCGTCCACAGGTCTGACCTTGGTAACATTGTTCCATGAGGCAGGCGTGTATGGTCTTGCTGCCAGGGGCCACGTGTCAGCCTCTCTCGACAAGAAATGTGTCGATCTTGATCTTTTTTTCGATCGAGACTGTTGTAGAAGTACTTCTTAAACGTGGTCGTTAAACTTGATCTCTTGTATGGTAAGGTTGATGGGCGCTAGCTGCAGGCAGGTGGGTCGGCCATGTCAGCCTCTCAGTACAAAAATATTGCTATAGATAAACTGCATGCCTTGCCACTACACAAGAAAATTGTTATCCTTTCGTAAAATGTAAAAAATGTATACTAACATCGTATATACCTTACATATTTTTCTTCTTAAAAAATTACTTGTCCATCTGCTATGTGTGATTGCTAGCAGCTCAACTAAAAATATTACGTATAAATAATGTAGTAGGTAGTACTTAAAGACATGGATAGACGGAGTTTTTTTAGGGGAGGGTGGACGGTGCCCAAAAAAGGCCGAATTGAAGAAAAATGGGCCAAGCAGGGATTGATGGGTTATTTTTCGTTGGCTCTCGCCCAATCTAACTGGGCTATTTGCACGGTCGAATGATCCAAAACATAGCCGAGTTAGAAGGTCTTGGGCTATAATGAGGCCGGATGGGCTAATTTCTTGGGCTCGATAGTTAAAATCCCAAGGTACATGCTGGGGCTCGGCCAGATTCGAAACAAAGCCGTTAACAAGGGGAAAAAAGGTATAAAATATGAGCACCTAGATCCCAGGCGCCTGAGAACTTGTTATGTTAAGGAGCTGACGTCACCCTACTAATTATGCTAATACTCAGTTGTAACCTAGTAGTTGCAACTCATTAAATTCCTAGTTACAAGCTGTTGCAACAAATGTGTAACCCTCATGTTGCACCAATCGCGAGGTAAATCCAATGGCGAGAGAGGTGACTCTTGAGAACTGGAAAATCCGATAAAATATTAACAAATATTTCTGTGAAAATTATGGACAAACACCCTGCGCCCGCCAAAACTTTCTGCCGAGATCCCAAACTTTCCTAAGCCCGTACTCAATCGAGCGACCAACCCCTGTCTCTTCAAATTTTGCGCCGTTCTTATGGGAGATGCACCAGATTAGAACCAGGCCGCAAACTTCTCCATGCCTTGAAAAAACTTCTCGATGCCTTTCTATCAACAGTGCGGGCCTACAACCATTGGTCGCACCGTTCTTCACGAGACGCACTGGACGACGGACAGCTGGGCGATCCCCACGCTTTGACTCGGAACCCGAAAGTGTGACTGGGCTTGTCGATACCGCGAAAACATGGCGCGATCCACGCACAATCTTAAATAAAGCAGTAAAGCATGGCATAAGTACAGGATAGTAAATAAAACCCCAAACTAGTTTGTGGCCCCAAGAAATAGAAATGAATCAAGCTCTGGCTCAGGGGGGTCTATAAGGCCTCCCGGATGTGGATAGTGCGAAAAATCAAGGAACAGGTATCAAGTACTCGGGGCCTATGGGACACAAGTGGACATAAAAACCAAATAGCATATATGGCCCACCGGTGCCTCTTTCATTAGTTATCCCAGCAATTTAATAGTTGTATTTAAAGTCATGATCATCTCCACCAGAAACATTTGCCAGCATTCCAACAATTGTGGTACTCGACAACACGCGATCGCACCTGAGCAAGCAACTACGACTCACAAGGCCAGCTATCTACCAAACAATAGGTATTAGGAGGTGTCCATGGCAATATGGAGGCTGCACAAGATATAACTGGTGCACGGAAACTAAAGCATCATGACACGTTTAACAATAGATCAACAAGAGGAAATAAAGACTATAAATGCAAAATAGGTAGAAAGAGGGAGAGATGCTTGCATGGGGAAACACCACCGAAGGTTCATATCCGGAGAACTTGTCGATACTCGCATCAACTCATCGGCCTAATCCGCGAAGAAGCAAAGCACTAAAAGAAACACCGGATGCAATATTTAATACTACGGCAGAAGATCCGGCATGATTATGATATGATGTAGATGCGGTGCAATTAGGCAGTATTAAGCGGAACCGGGGTCCCGACAATTAATTACACGGTTCAAGTTATTTAGCACCCCCGCAATTTAAATGTTGTATTAACAGGGCGAAACATGGCATCGGTTCACTACACCAATTTAAATGGAGTCCGAAATAAGACTAGAATAGCCCGCATATAGACTCCATATTTAATTTAGATGAATCATCGAAATAGCCCCAAACACCCACAATATGCATGCAAGCATGAAGATTTAATTATGCAACAAGTTGTATGTTATATATTATAAAAATAGGGGTCTCAGCAAGGGGATCACACATCGGGGTTCGAAGATCTTGGGTGTCGAGGGTCTTGGGGTTCGGGCGCGCCGGGATCGGTTTTCGGATCCGGGGGATCCAAGAAGATCTTATCGAGGGTCTCCGGGGTTCCGTGTCGGGGGTTTTAGGGTCCAAGAAGTAGATCTTGGCGACAAACAGGGAGTTGATGCCCTTGTTATGGGGTCGGTCTTGCCTCTCCGATGATGACCAAGAGCTACACCTGGCCGCGTGGTATCTAGACAGCATCACACCGATTCTTCAGATTCCCGGACGAGGTTGAGGTAAACGATGTAGCCAAGCTCACCACACTGTCACTATATCTAAGTACACCAGCAACACCATCCTTCCACATACATCATAACTACACGAAAAAGCAGAGGACCAATGAAGCTTGAACAAGGTAGCAAGGATACACGCGGGCGTGAGGCCGGGTTGAGCAGGGACGACCGGGGTACTGCTGAGGCGAGCGGCATCGCGGTTAGACGAGCAGGGTGGCTCGGACTCGAGAGCGCGTGCGGCGGAGCTTCGGGACGGCGCGGAGGCGGTTCCCGGATGCACCGACTGCGAGTGGGGCCGAGGTCGAGGCGCAGGGCGGAGGCCGGCGCTTGGAGACGGGGGCCCAGGGCCACATCGCTGGCGGGGAGGAGCAGGGCGCCAGGGGCGAAGCTTGGCTGGGAGGCGGCGACGGAGGCGCGGGGTCGGCACAGTGACGGCTGGGCTCGAGGTGGCGAGGGCGGACTCAATGCTGGCCGCAAAGGGAACGGGGCGCCAGTCGAGACAGCGGACGTTGAGCTCGAGTTGAGGAGGGCGACGCGGCGGCGCCGACGTGGTCGGTCAGAGGAGCTCCTAGCGGCAGAGGACCGAAGCACGGGCTCAAGATCTGGCGGGTGGCGATTAGGTGCAGAGGTCAGCGAGGCGGATGGTACATGCCGAGGTCGATCTTGCTGTTCCGGGCAACGCGCAGGTCGCAGGGTCGTGGGCTCCCAGCCTAGCGAGCAGGGAGGCTCTGGCTCAGGCGAACGGGGGCTTGGGCCCGGTCAGTGATTTAACATAGACTACAAGCGGCCGCTGACGATGGCGCTGCGTCAGGGAGAGAGGTAGATGGGCGACGGAGGATCCGCGAGGAGGGCCTCGATGGGGATGAAGGGGAGCGGCGACAGAGGAGGGCTTCCCGGCTCTGTAGCAGAGGAGGCAAGCCGGAGAGGAGGCCAGCGGTGGGAGAGGGTTGCATGGGGGATGGATCGAGAGCGAGGAGGAGGTTGTGTGCGAGCGACGCGAGTCGCGTCGTGGGTAGGGCCGAGCAGAGAGGTAGGTGGGCGGCTCGCGTGCAGCTGGTGGGTCCGCCTGGTCGGGTGGACCAGGTGAGTGGGAGAAAGCGTGCAGGAGGCGGTGGGATCCGGGCCGGTCGGTGAGGCAGGTGACGTGCACGCGGGAAAACACAGGTGGCGATGTGTGGGGGATGGCGATGCGAGGGGGATTTGGTGGGTGGTGGGGCTAGACGGGGAGCGGGGCGGGCTGGCGTGTTGGTGCGGTGCACCGCGTGGGTGTGTTGCGTGTTGGGGCAGCACGTGGTGTGTGTCTGCATTGCGTGTGTGCGTGTGTGCTGCTACTAGCTGTGTGCAGCGGCGGCAGGGTAGGGAGAGGGGTGTGGCGGCTGGTGGAGGGAGTAGCTGGGGTTAGGGTTTTAGTTTTTAGGGTTTTCTCTGGGTAGTAGGCTGCTGCCAGCTGGGCCTTTGGGCCTGGCCGGTGGCGGCCTCCCCAGGTAAAAAAATAGTTTATATTTTTATTTAGTTTGAAATATTCTTTTGTAAAATAGTTTAGACAAATAAAAGATCCACAAAAGACCGGGGTTCTTAATTTGAAATAAAGATGGGGAATATCTAGAAAACAAATATAGGCTTTTAGAAAATAGTTTTAGACAAACCATGCATGTTGACATGACGATGCTCAAATGCAATGTGGCATGATGTCATGAGCATGCAGTCATGATGATGCAATGCACCAAAAACACCGCGATTTTCTAGTAGTGGTTTTAGCAGGATGCCACAATTCGACACCACTAACAAGAGATCTCACCCTCGAGATCCGCCTCGTGGTACCGGGAAGAAGGTCGGCGATCTGAATCTTCTCGCTTCGTGTAGATGCTCGCGACACCACTAACAAGAGGTCGTTGTCCGTGATCGTCGAGAGAACACTCTGGGAAACAAAAGACGAAGGTAAAGGTATCCACAAATAAAGCCACCTCTAACTTCGATAGAAGGAGAGAAACAATGCATTCTAATCCACTTCAATGTACGAGAGCAAATAGATTGAGTAGTCGGCATGGGGGCCAATCCATCGCGCACCCAAACTATTACCCCGCACAATCAGTGGAAAAGCATGCAGCTTTTCTCGGAATTCAGACTGAAGATCTCGACAAGCGAGGTTCGGAACAAAGGAGTGATGCAGACTCTGCATCGGATCTGGCGTAGATGATGTCGTCGTGTCGGAAAACACCGGAAGGCACAACAAGGAACAGAGAGAAGTCCAACAGATGAAGGATTCCTCAGATAGCACGAAGACCGGATGTAGAAGCACCGTTACCAAAGGAGGAACTGAAACCCTGAAGGTACGACGGAAACCCTACCACGAGAATTCCTAGACTCGAAGAAAAGATAAGAAAACAGATCCAAAACACGCAGAGGTAAGAGGAGAACAGCAGAGGGATAAGGAGTAAAAGCAGACCTAATCAGACCTATCCAACCGATTTTGCAAAATAGTTTTGACACTCTACTTCGGCCGTTAGCTAGGTTATCCTACAGGCTGGACCAGTGGGGTATCGTAACTACTGAGCTCTGATACCACTCTGTAACACCCTCAAATCGGCTCTATGCAAGTTTTAGCGCTTCCCGCCAAATCCGCATAGAAACGATCCAAGGACGCCCACCAGGCACTTTCGTGCGGGTGGAAAATGAAGTAATACCATTACACAGCAGCCCTCGATGGGACCCACAAAACATATTTATATAGAACACGACTCCAAGAGTCAAGAATACAGATATACAATACAAAGATCCAAAGCACCTTGAAAACGTTACAGCGTCCGAGTACGGACAAGATGCAAATGGGGCTAAGAGCCCTGAAGAATAACCAATGGCGTCCATAACCCTGCCCAGGCCAAGCCGGAAGGGTAACCCTGCTAACGACGTCAATCACAAACCAGCTAAAACAAAAGGGGGTGCCAACAAAGGGCAAAGGAAAAAGAGGAGCGTCAGTACTGAGGCCAGTACACGACGAGGCTAGAATTCGGCGGCTCTCGCCTACATAGGTATGGTGGACTGAAGCGGCAGCGCAACGGCACTAAACAACCTATAGAGACTCGGTACAACAGTCGGCTATTAGAGAGAGATAAGAAATACCTATTTGGAACCACCTGATACTAACACCATTCATACCCATCCTGGTATTTCCCCCTCGAGACCAAACGAGGAAGTTGGACCAAGGAACTCACACAGTTGGCAGTTTTACTCATTCCATTATAGTTGCAACATTTATGTAACATCCCAAAACATTAATCCAAGCTTATCAAGATCAAATCATCCAAAAATAGGGTTAACAAAAACTTTTCCAAATTTAATATGAAAGCATTCATATATGTATGCATTTTGAAGTAGGAGTTGTTTGAATTGCCATGATTGATTGATCCAATGCTTGTAAAATGTTTCTTAGGTGATTTAAACATCATATACATCATTCCCAGACTTTTCCTAAAGAAAATCAAATCAAAAAGAATTAAAAAGGAGGAATGGTCATTTTGGCAAATTTAACTCTTATGCCTACTTTGGCTATTCCTAGTACTCAAAACTTAACAGAAACAGTTCTTGATCTTTGCACCCCTTGCTAGTACACATAATGAGGTACCAAGGCCCACCTTTGGATCTGCTAAAAACATTCTGTTAACTATTTTAAATGACAGTTTAAAATTGAATCTAATGCATATGCATAGATCACCCATATTTCAAAAACCATCTATTTGAGCTCCATTTTCAAAACCCTTGCAACCAGAGACTACCTATCACTAGTGGGGATCACTCAAAAATTTTGAAACCAAAATTCAAAACTTTCTTTCATGCGGCCATTTCATCAAACACTTGGCATGCATAATCTCACCTCTAATCCTAGCTCACTGTTTTCTACAGGGTTTTGCCCCCAATTGATCCACATATAATACCCTTGTCCCCTCTTGATCTAACCAGAGCCTAACCAGCATCTCCCCTACCCCATAGCTGCTCTGCCATGCCATGCCAAGCACTCGTAGCAGTAGCCCTCTCCATCCCCTCTCCTCATGTCTAGCAGCTTGCCAGTCGTCCACCTCCACCGCCCAACCAGCCCCAGGCTAGAGACAGAGAGCAGAGCAGCCAGGAACCACCGCGCCCAGAGCTTGTCGAGCATGCCGACACTGCCCCCAGAGCACGCCCTGTCCCCACTCGCACAGACCATCCCTTGGCACCAGCCCGCGCCCGCCGCTCCACCTCGACCTGGAGAACACCCCAGACATCCCCGTTCGCGACCCAAAGCCTCACGGCCACCACTCGTCGTGGACATCGCCGCTTTGGCCGCGCAGAGCTCCCCCTCACCCAGACCCCGTGCCACCGCCCCTACGATCGCATTTAAGTTCTAGAGCACCGCTAGGGAACCGCCCATCGATCGACACCCCCAGCCATGCCTCTATCCCGCCGTAGCCATGTCGCCACCGTCGACTGCCCATCCCGCTCAGTCTCACCATCGGGCCTATAAAAGGAGCCCTCCCCAACCTCTTATCTCCACACCATTCCACTCCCCTCACCTCTCTGAACCTCACCCACCTCTAGCCGGAGCAAGTGGAGCAGCAGCTCGCCGGAATTGGAGTCGGAGCAGCCGTGGCAGGAGGAGAAGGGCGCCGTTGATTTCGACCACCCCAAGCTTCACCGCAACCGCGCCTCGCCTCGCCGTCGTCTTCCACGTTGTTTGCCCGCCTCGCCGACCCTGCTGGAGTCCTGGTACGCCCCCAGTAGACCCCCACCGAGCCGCTAGGGTTCGAGCTCGCCGGCGACCTATTCGTCGTCGACGACGACCCTCGGCCGTTGATCTCGCTTCTAATCCTACGACGCACAGCACGCGTACTGTTTCACGTGTTAAGTGTCGTTGACACTGGACACCCTGTCATTTGAGCCATGAGCGCCCATGGCCTGGGCGGCCATTCCTTTTCCCGCGCTAGCCCATAGATTCAAATCTGGATTTTTTCTTTTAAGTTAAATCTAGTTTCTGTCCCCTAGTTTGAAAATCAATTCAGAGAGTTTTGGAAATCCAAATTGTATGAAACCAATTTTGTCTGAAGGGTATTAAAATGATCTATCCAAGACCGTTGGATTTAATTCAATTAGAGTTATAGATCTCTCATAATAAAAATAACAAAACAGAAGCTTTTGCCACTTGCAACATTTTTATAAAATCAACCAAGTTAGCTTTTGAGTTGATTCCAACTCTCAAAAAATCACATTTCATCATATATACCTAACCAGGTAATAACATTAAGGTGACATGCAGTGACTTTGGACTAGTACCAAAATAATGCTATATAGGCATTTCTAGTCACTTTAAATCATTAAATAATGAACTTAAACCAAAGTAATATTGATCCAACCATTAAATCTCATTCCCACATGTTAGAATATGTGGTGAGGACATGTGTCCACATGATCCCATATTTTGGTGGTGAATATTAAATTTTAGTTAATATTTCAATGAGTAGAAATTACTTTTCTAAAATAAAAGGGATGAAACTATTGAAATTGAACTTGTGATGCTTGTGATGATAATAGATCATCAATTGTGTGTTTTAGAATGCTACTTAGCCAAGTTAAGTATTGTTTGGTGTTTGTACACTCCCTATGTATTTATAGACGCTAGTACCGACCAAGCATTCGAGGAGGAGGAGTTCTACCAAGAAGAAGAAGAGGAAGAAAACTTCAACCACTGCACCAACCAAGGCAAGATATTGTTAGCAAGCTAGACTTAAGATAGATAAATGAGCAAGGATGCTTTAGGCATGCTTTGATCACCCCTTTTTTTTACTATTAGTACCCCAAGCCTTACTTACAAGTTTTACTCCCCTTAGTATGCAAAGTACCTTACTTAATTTGAAGGTAGCATAAAAAGTATAAAACTTGACCTACTTAGAAACCTTTAGATGTCATTCTATGGCATGAGATTGATACCATCTTTCCCCTTTAGTGAACACTCTTAACTTAGTATTTTAGAGTAGATCAAAAACTTGAGTCACTTTAGATGGGAACACTTGGTGAAAATGAATTGTGAAAACCATGGAATGATGAGTCATTCTATTGAGATGTTTTGACATGTGTTGAGAAACACAACTGGTTTATGATGATGAAAATGATGAGGCATGAGCCTTAACCCTTTTATAAAACTGATGGTTTGATTCCGATGCGATACCATTCCAAATTTACCGTACAACCACATTACCTGAATTGGGTAAGGCTTAGCTGGAAATTTATATGGATTAGTATTAGTTCCCTCACGCGAGAGGTTTGAGCTGAGGCTACCTCTCAATGTTGTCCACCTATGCAGTGCCCAAGATGACTGATGGTCATGGTTGGGAGGCCATGCTCATAGGAGAGGTGCTTCTACTAGGGTGTGTAAAGGGAAGGTTATGTTTGATTATCTGCATACTAAGTATGATGATTCAGGGTTATCCCTGACAGATGTATCGAATCTTGTGGTAAAAGTGTACCACCTCTGCAGAGTGTCAAACAATTCGAATAGTCGTGTCCGCGGTTATGGACAGTTGGAATGGCCATACTGTTTCGTTGTCAGATGTTTTCTAAATAACTTGAAATGAATGATGAACTTTGACTTGACCACAACAAGGTTGTGTTGATGATAATAGCTTCCCACTTAAGTGATTCTAGAACTTTACTTTATCTTTCTTTGCTTCAGAACTCAGCTTAGGTTTCAAACTTAACGTTATAGTTAAACTTAGCTCTAGCACTTTAACTTAGAATTATACTCCTTGTTAGTAGTAGTTTGCGAGTACTTAAAGAGTACTCATGGCTTTTGTCCCTGGCTATTATCATGGCCAGACTATGAAGGAGATTATCAAGATGATGGTCAGCATGACAGCTATGATAACTAGGACTATCTGCCTTCACAAGATTGCTGTGCCCTTAAGATGGACCCCACCGCTACGCTTATCTTTTATTTCCGCTGCTTGTTGTATTAAGACTGTATCATGAGATCCTTATTTGTGTAAAACCTTATGTATGGTTTGTAATGGATGATGTACTGTGATATCCAATCCGTTATGTCTCACAAAAATGGTAATCCTGGGATTGCGAGGTATGGCATAACGGGCATCTAGGATTAAAAATCCAGGTGTTGACAAGTTGGTATCAGAGCCATCCTGGCCATAGGAGACCCTAGTTAGAATGGACGTCCAAACCAAAAACATAGCTTCAAAACCAAAAGTGAGTATTTATGAAAAACTATTTCCCCTCTTACCCTTGTGAACTCATTCTTTCTCAAAAATTCATGTTCCTCAAAATTCTTACATTACTACTTAAAATTTGACACACTTGATCACTTCACTAACTTCCTCATCCTTAATCCATGTAGATGGAGACTCAGTTCAACAAGTTTTACCAGTTGGGAAACGGAGGTCAGCTGATCTTCGAGAGGGATCTGGATTGACTGTCGGAGTTACTGGGACGCCCACATCCGGAGTTTCTTGGAGCTCAACTTCCGGGACCCCCAGGAGGAGACCTACAGTGGCTAGTCACCGCGGATCTTCAGGGAAGCATTGAAGCACCAACTTTCGGGAGAACAACTGGCTAGATGGATTAGCCAGGGCAATGCATGAAGCTCTCGCACATCTATGTGCCCTCAGTGTAAACAAGATCCAAGGAACCCGTTTTGCACACTATGCAAGACGTGACTTCATGGGAATGCCGATGGAGATGCCAAGTCACCTAGAGTTGAGGCGTCAAGTGGAGAACCTTGACTTCTTGCTTCATGACAGACAGCAGGAACTGGACAATGCCAGGGAGTTAGCCAACCAGAACTGTGCCATCGCTGACCAGAAGGCCCAGACTTTCGCACTGCTCGTCCAAGATCGCCAGTCTCTTTGCCGCCAGCGTGCAAAGAAGGATCGCACCATCGCCCGTCTTTGCAAGAAGGTGGCCGACCTCGAGAAGACCGTCCAGGAGCAGGAAGCTCAGCTTGCCGCCAAGGAAGAAGAAGATGAGGGTGAAGACATCCAGGGAGATATGGATTCTTACTCAGCAACGATGATGACTTTCTGGAGGAGGATGATGTGGACTTCTACACTGATGATGAAGACGCCGATTTCATCGATGATGAATAGATGCACTAGAGCACTATCGTAGCATGAGATGTACCATCTCATTGTATCGTAGCTTGCAGAATGGTTCTTCAAACCATCTGTTTTCCCTTTGATTGTTGTGGTGTGTGTTGTATCGTGTGCTTGCTTGCATGAATGAAAGAGAAGTTAGTTGAAAAACCTGAGTCTAACTCAATGTTTTAGCTTTGAAAGCCCCAAAACCATGAACCTTAGACTTCCCCTCTTACCCCTATATCTATCTCAATCTTTAGATGACTCGTGGGAACCAAGGAGGGAGCAGCTCGTCGCAGGACCCAATGTTGCAGATCTGGCAGAATCTCATCGCGGACCGTGAAGCAAGCAGGGCCGAGCGTCAAGCCAACTTAGCAACATTGCAGCAGATCGCCCAAATGGCTCTCAACAACCAAGGACATGGAAATCAGGATCACCAAGGATCCAAACTCAAAAACTTTCAGAACACAAATCCTCCCAATCTTTAACCAATCTGAAAACCCATTAGATGTTGATGACTGGTTACAGACCATGGAAAAGAACTTAGAGGTTGCCAGAGTTGATGAGAATGAGAAAGTTCTCTTCGCCACCCACTATCTGGCGGGAGATGCAAGAGCTTGGTGGAATAGCATCCGCAATATGAACCATGGCCAGGTGATGACCTGGGAAGCATTCAAGGTCAAGTTCAGCCGCACCCACGTGCCGCAAGGTCTTGTGAACATGATGAGAGATGAATTCCACGAATTGAAGCAAGGAAGAATGACTGTGGTGGAGTACCGTGATAGATTCTTGTCACTTGCTAGATATGCACCGGATGAGATCAACACGGAGGCCAAGAAGAAGGAGAGATTCTTAAACGGACTGCATGATGAGATGCAGACTGTCCTCGTCAACATCCGTTTCGATGATCTCGAAGAGCTAGTTGACTATGCCATTCAGATGGAAGGAAAGATTAACCAGGAAAACGACAACCGCAAGCATCATATGATGCAGCAGTCTGGATCTAGTAGTCACGAGAAGTACCATCCCAACCCCTCACCAGGATATGCAACAAGGAACAACCGACCCCCAAAATCTCGCCCAAGCTACCCCAACCGTAGCGGAGGTAATGTGAAGTCTGGAGGAAACAATCATAGCTCCGACAACGCCAACAATTTCAACCGTGCCCCTCCCAAGAGCAACAACAACAACACTGCGCCCAGAACTGGCAGCAATGCTGTGCCTGTCGCAGTCAAGGACAAGTCCCAGATCACTTGTTTCGAGTGTGGAGTGAAGGGTCACTACTCCAATGAGTGTCCCAAGAAGACTGCCGCCAATGACCCTGTGAATGCCCCAGCTCAGCAGCAGCGTCATGTTCAACCAGGAAGGAGATTTGCCCCAGGGAACCCACACAACCGTAACGGTTGTCTCTTCCACATGAACGCAGAAGAAGCCCAGGAAGCGCCAGATGTAGTGCTGGGTATGTTTTCTATCAACTCAGTTTTAGCAAGAGTATTGTTTGATTCTGGAGCATCGCATTCATTTGTCACCGAAGAATTTGTATGCACTAGTAAGATTCACCCAACCAACTTGAAGCATGTCATGATAGTTCAAATCCCCGGTTCAACTACAAAGGCTAGAAAAATTTGCAAAGCTGTACCTATCAGAATACATGGGATAGATTTTTATGCCAACCTAATTGTACTTGGAACCAAAAGATTGGAAGTAGTGCTAGGTATGGACTGGATGTCAAGGAGTAAAGGATTGATAGACTGTGCTAAGAAAGCCATCACCATGACCAGTAGTTCTGTAGTAACAGTAGAGCATATCTCTAAAACCATACCCCGTCAATTCAAGTGCAATAAGAGTGTAGCCATGCCCACCATTGACCAAGTCAGAGTAGTCTGTGAATACCCCGACGTATTCCCAGATGAATTGCTAGGTATGCCCCCGGATAGGGATATTGAGTTCATTATCGAACTAATCCCCGGAGCCGGACCTATAGCTCAGAGACCCTATACCATGAACCCCTCGGAGTTAGTGGAACTGAAGAAGCAGTTGGATGCCATGTTAGCAACATGCTTGATTCAGCCAAGCGCATCGCCATGGAGATCACTAGTGTTATTCATCGACAAGAAAGATGGAGAAATCGTCTGTGTGCAGATTACAGAAAGTTGAATGATGTCACCATCAAGAACAAGTACCCCTTGCCAAAGATAGAGGATCTATTTGATCAGTTGACCGGATCTCAGGTATTCTCAAAGATTGATCTTAGGACTGGTTATCACCAACTTAAGATTCGTGCAACGGATATTCCGAAGACCGCCTTTACTACTCTCTATGGTTTATACGAGTATAAGGTTATGTCTTTTGGATTAACCAATGCCCCTGCTTATTTCATGAATCTCATGAATAAGATCTTTATGAATTTCCTAGACAAGTTTGTAGTTGTATTTATTGACGACATCCTTATCTACTCCAAGTCAGAAGAAGAGCATGAGCAACATCTGAGAATCATCCTAGAAACCCTGAGAGAGCATTAGTTATATGCCAAGTTTAGCAAGTGTGAGTTTTGGCTGAAAGAAGTAGGATTCCCAGGACATATTGTGTCTGCCGGAGGAGTCTCTATTGATCCCACCAAGATCAAAGATGTCGAGGAATGGGAAGCCCCAACCAATCAAAACCAAGTTCGTTCGTTTCTTGGATTAGCGGGATATTACCGCAAATTCGTAGAAGGATTCTCGAGCATAGCCTGACCAATGACCCAATTGTTGAAGAAGGACAAGAAGTTTGAATGGACAGACAAGTGTGAAGCCAGTTTCCAAGAGCTGAAGAAGAGATTCATATCCGCCCCAATTTTGATCATGCCAGACATCAAGAAACCGTTTGATGTGTATTGTGATGCATCCAAGATTGGCCTAGGATGTGTATTGATGCAAGAAGGTGAAGTCATCATGTATCTGTCTCGATAATTGAAGCAACATGAGCAGAACTATCCAACCCATGATCTTGAGCTAGCAGCCGTGATTCTAGCGTTGAAGACATGGCGTCATTATTTGATGGGTAATCGCTATGAGATTTACTCAGATCATAAGAGCTTGAAGTATATCTTCACTCAGAAGGATCTGAATATGAGGCAAAGAAGATGGATAGAGTTAATCAAGGATTATGACCTTGACATTCACTATCACCCCGGAAAAGCTAATGTGGTAGCGGATGCTCTTAGCAGATTGTCGTGCAGGCTTAACACCATGATCAAGGAGAAGCAACCAAGTTTGTATGAGGAGTTGGAGCAGTTTAGGACTGAGTTAGTTAGCAAAGGATTCATAGCTAGCATTGAACTCCAACCCACTTTGATTAGCCAAATCAAGGAAGCCCAGAAGGGAAATGAAAGTATCGATGGAATCAAACGTCATATTGGTACAGGAAAGGTACCTGGATTCACCGAAGACGAAGAAGGTGTACTATGGTACAAAGGACGTATCTGTGTGCCAGCAGATTCGGAGCTGAAGGAAGTTATCATGAAGGAAGCTCATGATACTCTTTATTCTATCCACCGGAGTAACAAATATGTATCGATTTGAAAGAGCAATTTTGGTGGCACAAGACGAAGAGAGAGATCAGAAGCTACATCGCCAAATGTGACATCTGTCAAAGAGTCAAAGCAGAGCATCAGAGACCTGCAGGACTATTGCAACCATTGCAGATTCCAGAATGGAAATGGGACTCCGTCGGAATGGACTTTATCACCAGTTTACCTACTTCTAGTAGGAGAAATGACTCAATCTGGGTCATCATTGTTAATTTGTCCAAGGTAGCCCACTTCATACATGTCAAGACTACCTACCAGAGTGCAAAGCTAGCAGAGCTATACATTGCTAGGATTGTTAGTCTGCATGGAACCCCCAAGACCGTCGTATCAGATCGAGGAACCCAGTTTACCTCGAGATTTTGGCAGAAAGTTCAGGAAGGTTTAGGAACCAAGTTGAACTTCAGTACCGTTTATCACCCGCGAACAGATGGACAGACTGAGAGAGTCAACCAGATCCTAGAGGATGTGCTTAGAGCTTGTGTGTTGGAATACGGATCAAAATGGGAAGACTGCCTGCCTTCCGCAGAATTCTCATATAACAACAGTTATCAGGCTAGTTTGTAGATGGCACCATTTGAATTCCTATACGGAAGAAAGTGTCGTACCCCTTTGAATGGGTCGCAAGTAGGAGAGAGTCAGATCTTTGGACCCGACATTCTCTGAGAAGCAGAAGAGAAATCTCACAAAGTCCGTGAGCACCTCAAGACCGACCAATCCAGACAGAAGAGCTATGCTGACAAGAGAAGGAGAGACCTAACTTTCAATGTCGGAGATTTCGTATATCTCAAGGTTTCAGCATGGAAGGGAACTCAACGCTTTAGTCTGAAAGGAAAGTTAGCTCCCAGATATATCGGACCGTTCAAGATTCTGAACCGCCAAGGAGAAGTATCGTATCAACTGGAACTGCCTGAAGAGATGTCAGCCATCCACAACGTGTTCCATATCTCGTTACTTCGCAAATGCTTGGAAGTGCCTGAGAAGACGGAAGATTTCAAGAACATCGATCACAGAGCTGTGGAAATCAACAATGACCTGACCTATCGGGAAGTACCCATCCGTATCTTAGAAGAAGCCTACAGAACCACCAGGACCAAGAGTATCAAGTTTCTCAAGATTCAGTGGAGCAACCATACCGAGGAGGAAGCTACTTGGGAACGCGAAGATTACATTAGGACAAAGTTCCCAGATCTCTTTAGTTCCTAGTTTTCTTTGTAAATCTCGGTACGAGATTTTGTTTAAGGGGGGAAGGTTTGTAACATCCGAAAACTTTAATCCAAGCTTATCAAGATCAAATCATCCAAAAATAGGGTTAACAAAAACTTTTCCAAATTTAATATGAAAGCATTCATATATGTGTGCATTTTAAAATAGGAGTTGTTTGAATTGCCATGATCGATTGATCCAATGCTTGTAAAATGTTTCTTAGGTGATTTAAACATCATCTACATCATTCCCAGACTTTTCCTAAAGAAAATCAAATCAAAAAGAATTAAAAAGGAGGAATGGTCATTTTGGTAAATTTAACTCTTATGCCTACTTTGGCTATTCCTAGTACTCAAAACTTAACAGAAACAATTCTTGATCTTTGCACCCCTTGCTAGTACACATAATGAGGTACCAAGGCCCACCTTTGGATCTGCTAAAAACATTCTGTTAACTATTTTAAATGACAGTTTAAAATTGAATCTAATGCATATGCATAGATCACCCATATTTCAAAAACCCTCTATTTGAGCTCCATTTTCAAAACCCTTGCAACCAGAGACTACCTATCACTAGTGGGGATCACTCAAAAATTTTGAAACCAAAATTCAAAACTTTCTTTCATGCGGCCATTTCATCAAACACTTGGCATGCATAATCTCACCTCTAATCCTAGCTCAGTGTTTACTACAGGGTTTTGCCCCCAATTGATCCCCATTTAATCCCCTTGTCCCCTCTTGATCTAACCAAAGCCTAACCAGCATCTCCCCTACCCCCTAGATGCTCTGCCATGCCATCCCGAGCACCACCTGGCCCGCCGACAGTGCACACGCAGTAGCAGCCCTCTCCATCCCCTCTCCTCATGTCTACTAGCTTGCCAGTGGTCCACCTCCACCGCCCAACCAGCCCCAGGCCAGAGAAAGAGAGCAGAGCGGCCAGGAACCGCCGTGCCCGGAGCTTGTCGAGCATGCCGACGCCGTCCCCAGAGCACGTCCTGTCCCCGCTCGCACAGACCATCCCTTGGCACCAGCCCGCGCCCGCCGTTCCGCCTCAACCTGGAGAACACCCCAGACATCCTCGTTCGCCGCCCAATGCTTCACGACCACCGCTCGCCGTGGACATCGCCGCTTCGGCCGCGCAGAGCACCACCTCGCCCAGACCGCGTGCCACCGCCCCTACGATCGCATTTAAGTTCTAGAGCACTGCCAGGGAACCGCCCATCGATCGCCACCCCAGCCATGCCTCTACCCCGCCGTAGCCATGTCGCCACCGTCGACTGCCCATCCTGCTCGGTCTCACCGTCGGGCCTATAAAAGGAGCCCTCCCCAGCCTCTTCTCTCCAAACCATTCCACTCCCCTCACCTATCTGAACCTCACCCACCTCTAGCCGGAGCAAGTGGAGCAGCAGCTCGCCGGAATTGGAGCCGGAGCAGCCGCGACAGGAGGAGAAGGGCGCCATTGATTTCGACCACCCCAAGCTCCACCGCAACCGCGCCTCGCCTTGCCGTCGCCTTCCACGTCGTTTGCCCGCCTCGCCGACCCCGCTGGAGCCCTGGTACGCCCCCAGTAGACCCCTACCGAGCCGCTAGGGTTCGAGCTCGCCGGCGACCTATTCGTCGTTGACGACGACCCTCAGCCGTTGATCTTGCTTCTAATCCTACGGACCACAGCGCGCATACCGTTTCCCGTGTTAAGTGCCGCTGACACACAGGACCCCCTGTCAGCTGAGCCTCGTGCCGCGGAGCGCCACTAGGCCGTCCCATTCCTTTTCCCGCGCTAGCCCATAGATTCAAATCTGGATTTTCTTTTTAGTTAAATCTAGTTTCTGTCCCCTAGTTTGAAAATCAATTCAGGGAGTTTTAGAAATCCAAATTGTATGAAACCAATTTTGTCTGAAGGGTATTAAAATGATCTATCCAAGCCCATTGGATTTAATTCAATTTGAGTTATGGATCTCGCCTAATAAAAATAACAAAACAGAAGCTTTTGCAACTTGCAACATTTTTATAAAATCAACAAAGTTAGATTTTGAGTTGATTCCAACTCTCAAAAATCACATTTCATCATATCTACCTAACATGGTAATAATATTAAGGTGACATGCAGTGACTTTGGACTAGTACCAAAATAATGCTATATAGGCATTTCTAGTCACTTTAAATCATTAAATAATGAACTTAAACCAAAGTAATATTGATCCAACCCTTAAATCTCATTCCCACATGTTAGAATATGTGGTGAGGACATGTGTACACATGATCCCATATTTTGGTGGTGAATATTAAATTTTAGTTAATATTTCAATGAGTAGAAATTACTTTTCTAAAATAAAAGGGATGAAACTATTGAAATTGAACTTGTGAAGCTTGTGATGATAATAGATCATCAATTGTGTGTTTTAGAATGCTACTTAGCCGAGTTAAGTATTGTTTGGTGATTGTGCACTCCCTATGTATTTATAGACGCTAGTATCGACCAAGCTTTCGAGGAGGAGGAGTTCTACCAAGAAGAAGAAGAAGAAGAAGAAGAAAACTTCAACCACTGCACCAACCAAGGCAAGCTATTGTTAGCAAGCTAGACTTAAGCTAGATAAATGAGCAAGGATGCTTTAGGCATGCTTTGATCACCCCTTTTTTTTACTATTAGTACCCCAAACCTTATTTACAAGTTTTACTCCCCTTAGTATGCAAAGTTCCTTACTTCATTTGAAGGTAGCATAAAAAGTATAAAACTTTACGTACTTAGAAACCTTTAGATGTCATTCTATGGCATGAGATTGATCCCATCTTTCCCCTTTAGTGAACACTCTTAACTTAGTATTTTAGAGTAGATCACAAACTTGAGTCACTTTAGATGGGAACACTTGGTGAAAATGAATTGTGAAAACCTTGGAATGATGAGTCATTATATTGAGATGTTTTGACATGTGTTGAGAAACACAACTGGTTTATGATGATGAAAATGATGAGGCATGAGCCTTAACCCTTTTATAAAACTGATGGTTGGATTCGGATGCGATACCATTCCAAATTTACAGTACAACCATATTATCTGAATTCGGTAAGGCTTAGCTAGAAATTTATATGAATTAGTATTAGTTCCCTCATGGGAGAGGTTTGAGATGAGGCTACCTCTCAATGTTGTCCACCTATGCAGTGCCCAAGATGACTGATGGTCATGGTTGGGAGGCCATGCTCATAGGAGAGGTGCTTCTACTAGGGTGTGTAAAGGGAAGGTTATGTTTGATTATCTGCATACTAAGTATGATGATTCAGGGTTATCCCTGACAGATGTATCGAATCTTGTGGTGAAAGTGTACCACCTCTGCAGAGTGTCAAACTATTTGAATAGCCACGTCCGCGGATATGGACTGTTGGAATGGCCATACTGTTTCGTTGTCAGATGTTTTCTAAATAACTTGAAATGAACGATGAACTTTGACTTGACCACAACAGGGTTGTGTTGATGATAATAGCTTCCCACTTAAGTGATTCTAGAACTTTACTTTATCTTTCTTTGCTTAAGAACTCAGCTTAGGTTTCAAACTTAACTTTATAGTTAAACTTAGCTCTAGCACTTTAACTTAGAATTATACTCCTTGTTAGTAGTTGTTTGCGAGTACTTAAAGAGTACTCATGGCTTTTGTCCCTGGCTATTATCATGGCCAGACTATGAAGGAGATTATCAAGATGATGGTCGACAGGATGGCTATGATAACTAGGACTATCTGCCTTCGTCAGCATTGCCTGTGCTCCTGAAGATGCACCCCACCGCTACGCTTATCTTTGATTTCCACTGCTTGTTGTATTAAGACTGGATCATGAGATCCTTACTTGTGTAAAACCTTATGTATGGTTTGAAATGGATGACGTACTGTGATATCCAATCTGTTATGTCTCACAAAAATGGTAATCCTGGGATTGCGAGGTATGGCATAATGGGCATCTGGGATTAAAAATCCGGGTGTTGACAATTTACTAGTCAGATATATAGCATGAGTCATTCTGATAGCATAAGTAGTGGGAAGTTTTAATTAACATTCCGTTGTAGTTAGAACATTTACTAGTCAGATATCATTGTCCTGAGGAATCCCAAAACCCAGCAGTTGTTGGCACTTTTATCACATTCCATTGGAGTTGCAATACTTAGTAGGCAGGTACAGCATGTCACAAAACAACCCCACATCCACCAGTTGTTGGCATTTTAATATCCATTCCATGATAGTTGAATCTGATTACTAGTCATATATTAAGGCAAGTTTATAGCACTAGTTTAGTTATACTTGTCTATGATCGAGATACTGTGCTCCAAGTCGTCCATAACCGCGGACACGGCTTTCAGAAAGTTTTACCCTACAGGGGTGCACAAATAGCAACACACACTCGATCAACCTCGGAAAAACCAACTCAAAACCCAACGAGGCTTTCACGACAAAGCGATCACATGATTCATAAAATATTTCAGGGGGCAACCCCACTAAGCTACCCGCAACGAAGTTGGCCATCTCCGGAACGGACCCAGGGTTTGCGACGATGGCTGTAAACGACTGGGAACCCGAAAGTGTGACTGGGCTTGTCGATACCGCGAAAACGTAGCGCGATCCATAACAGTATAGGTGCTCCACGCACAATCTTAAATAAAGAAGTAAAGCATGGCATACGTACAGGATAGTAAATAAAACCCCAAACTAGTTTGTGGCCCCAAGAAATAAAGATGAATCAAGCTCTGGCTCAGGGGAGTCCATAAGGCCTCCCGGATGTGGATAGTGCAAAAAATCAAGGAACAGGTATCAAGTACTCGGGGCCTACGGGACACAAGTGGACATAAAAACCAAATAACATATATTGCCCACCGGTGCCTCTTTCATTAGTTATCCCAGCTATTTAATAGTTGTATTTAAAGTTATGATCATCTCCACCAGAAACATCTGCCAGCATTCCAACAATTGTGGTACTCAACAACACACGATCGCACCTGAGCAAGCAACTACGACTCGCAAGGCCAGCTATCTACCACACAACATGTATTAGGAGGTGTCCATGGTAATATAGGGGTTGCACGGGATATAACTGGTGCACGGAAACTAAAGCATCACGACACGGATAGCAATAGATCAACAGGAGGAAATAAAGACTATAAATGCAAAATAGGTAGGAAGGGGGAGAGATGCTCGCCTGGGGAAACACTGCCGAAGGTTCATATCCGGAGAACATGTCGATACTCGCATCAACTCATCGGCCTAATCCGCCAAGAAGCAAAGCACTAAAAGAAACACCGGATGCAATATTTAATACTACGGTAGAAGATCCGGCATGATTATGATATGATGCAGATGCGGTGCAATTAGGCAGTATTAAGCGGAACCGGGGTCCTGACAATTAATTGCACCGTTCAATTTATTTAGCACCCCCGCAATTTAAATGTTGTATTAACAGGGCGAAACATGGCATCGGTTCGCTACACCAATTTAAATGGAGTCCGAAATAAGACTAGAATATCCCGCATATAGACTCCATATTTAATTTAGATGAATCATCGAAATAGCCCCAAACACCCACAATATGCATGCAAGCATGAAGATTTAATTATGCAACAATTTGTATGTTATATATTATAAAAATAGGGGTCTCAGCAAGGGGATCACACATCGGGGTTCGAAGATCTTGGGTGTCGAGGGTCTTGTGGTTCGGGCGTGACGGGATCGGTCTTCGGATCTGGGGGATCCAAGAAGATCTTGTCGAGGGTCTCCGGGGTTTCGTGTCGAGGGTTTTAGGGTCCGAGAAGTAGATCTTGGCGACAAACAGGGAGTCGATGCCCTTGTTATGGGGTCGATCTTGCCTCTCCGATGATGACCAAGAGCTACACCTAGCCGCGTGGTATATAGACAGCATCACACCGATTCTTCAGATTCCCAGACGAGGTTGAGGTAGCCGATGTAGCCAAGCTCACCACACTGTCACTGTATCTAAGTACACCAGCAACACCATCCTTCCACATACATCATAACTACACGAAAAAGCAGAGGACCAACGAAGCTTGAACAAGGTAGCAAGGACACACGCGGGCGTGAGTCCGAGTTGAGCAGGGACGACCGGGGTACTGTTGAGGTGAGCGGCATCGCGGTTAGGAGAGAAGGGCGGCTCGGACTCGAGAGCACGTGCGGAGGAGCTCCGGGACGGCGCGGCGGCGGTTGGCGGATGCACCGACTGTGAGCGGGGCCGAGGTCGAGGTCCAGGGCGGAGGCCGGCGCTTGGAGACGGGGGCCCAGGGCCACATCGCTGGCGGGGAGGAGCAGGGCGCCAGGGGCAGAGCTTGGCTGTGAGGCGGCAACGAAATCGTGGGGCCGGCGCAGCGACGGCTGGGCTCGAGGTGGCAAGGGCGAACTCGACGCTGGCCGCAAAGGGAACGAGGCGCCGGTCGGGACACCGGATGGTGAGCTCGAGGCGAGGAGGGCGACAGGGCTGCGCCGACGTGGTCGGTCAGAGGAGCTCCTAGCGGCAGAGGACCGAAGCACGGGCTCGAGATCTGGCGGGCGGCGACTAGGTGCAGAGGTCGGCGAGGCGGACGGTACATGCCGAGGTCGATCTTGCGATTCCGAGCGACGCGTAGGTCACAGGGTCGGAGGCTCGGGCTCAGGCGAAAGGGGGCTCGAGCCTGGTCAGTGATGTGCGGCGACCGATGGTGGAGACGCGTGGACGAGCGGCCGCTGACGGCGGTGCTGCGTTAGGGAGAGAGGTAGATGGGCGGCCGAGGATCCGCGAGGAGGGCCTCGATGGGGATGAAGGGGAGCAGCGGCAGAGGAGAGCTTCCCGGCTATGCGACAGAGGAGGCAAGCCGGAGAGGAGGCTAGCGGTGGGAGAGGGTTGCATGGGGGATGGATCGAGAGGGAGGCGGAGGTTGCGTGCGAGCGACGCGGGTCGTGTCATGGGTGGGGCCGAGCGGAGCGGTAGCTGGGCGGATCGCGTGCAGCTAGTGGGTGGGGTGGTTGGTGGGTCCGCCTGGTCGGGTGGACCAGGTGAGTGTGGGAAAGCCTGCAGGAGGCCGCGGGATCCAGGCCAGTCGGCGACGCAGGTGGCGTGCACACGGGAAATCGCAGGTGGAGATGGGTGGGGGATGGCGACGCCAGGGGGAGTTGGTGGGTGGTGGGGCTGAGGTAGAGAGGGTGTGGCGGCTGGTGGAGGGAGTAGGTGGGGTTAGGGTTTTACTTTTTAGGGTTTTCTCTGGGTAGGAGGCTGCTGCCAGCTGGGCCTTTGGGCCTGGCCGGTGGCAGCCTCCCCGGGTAAAAAAATAGTTTATATTTTTATTTAGTTTGAAATATTCTTTTGTAAAATAGTTTAGACAAATAAAAGATCCACAAAAGACCGGGGTTCTTAATTTGAAATAAAGACGGGGAATATCTAGAAAACAAATATAGGCTTTTAGAAAATAGTTTTAGACAAACCATGCATGATGACATGACGATGCTCAAATGCAATGTGGCATGATGTCATGAGCATGGGGTCATGATGATGCAATGCACCAAAAACACCGCGATTTTCTAGTAGTGGTTTTAGCAGGATGCCACAAGTTACTACCTTAATCCAAAAATTATCGTAATATTACAATACGTATGACTTCTATCATATACCTATGCCGTTCTTTACATACTGTTATTACAAGATTTGTTACTTAGTACTTCTCCTAATTAAAAACTTATCATGGTCTCAGGGCTATTCTCACCCCGAACTTGTTAGGATTTACCGAGTCATCATGATTAAAGAGCTAACCTCTCCATCACGACTCTTCTTCTTAGCTCACTATTAATGATTCTTCACAAAATTCTACTCCATCATCTGGAATTCTGAAGTGAATGCCTGATACGTTGCTAACGTATCCATAATTTTTGATGTTCCATGCTTGGTTTTTATCTACTTTCTTATGTTTTGTCCACCCTTTGGAGTACTTTCTATACACTTTCTTGGACTAACCTATTAAAAAGAGTCACAGTGCCAGCTGCCTATTTTCTACTGTTTTTGGTTCCAGGAAAGTCAGAAAATGAATATTCTCGGAATTGCGCGGGACAAAACGCAAAGTCAGTTTTTCACTGAGGGACACACGGAGCCAGAATACGAGACGGAGATGGGCCAGGGGACCACCACACCACCTGGCCGCGCGGACAAGCCTGACCCGCGCTAGGGGGTGGTCTAGCCACCTCGGGCACCCCCTACTGGAGGGGAGAATTCACTCTGGAGGCCTTCTTCCTCACCATGCAAGCCTCCCGTGTGATACGTGAGTAGTTCATCTCTGGACTACGGGTCCATGTAGTAGCTAGATGGCTGGTTCTTCTCCTTTGTGTTGTCATGTTTAGATCTTGTGAGCTCCGTTCATGATCAAGATCATCTATTTGTAATTCCTACATGTCGCGTTTGCGGGGATCCGATGGATATTGCGATGCTATTTCAGATTGATTATTGATTCTACTATGTCTTTGTTATTTGTGATCTTGCATGCTTTCCGTTGTTAGTAGCTATCTTGGCCAACTAGATGCTAGCAACTCGAAGAGTTAGTATTTATGCTCGATAGTGGGTTCATGCCTCTAGTAATCTAGGAAAGTGATAGAAATCTCTAATGTACTAGATGTGCTGTTGCTACTAGGGATAAAACAACAATCCTTTGTTCATAGAACAATCATACTGTTTACTTTACACGCAATGTGTAATGCAATTATCTGTTGCTTGCAACTTAATACTGGAGTGGGTTCGGATGATAACCTGAAGGTGGATTATTAGTCATAGATGCAGTTGGATTACGGTCTATGTATAATGTTGTAATGCCCAATCGAACCTCAAAGGAGTCAAGATGATTAGTATATGCTTGTATGCTTTCTCGATGTTTGTCAATTGCCCCGCTGTAATTTGTTCACCCAACATGTCATCTATCTTAAGGAGAGCCACCACTAGTGAACTATGGACCCCGGTCCTTTCTTTTATCATCAATCTACAATTAACTGTTTACTGATTTCTGTTTATTTTCTGCAAACTATTACTTTCTTCCACACAATATGTTTAATCCTTTGTTTTCAGCAAAACCGGTGAGATTGACAACCTCACTGTATGTTGGTGGCAAAGTTCTGTGGTTGTGTTGTGTATGTTTCCACGTTGCTGCTGGCGCCGGTAGTGCGCTCTGCCAAAGTCCAGTTAGCAACAGCTTTGAGGTGTTTCCTTGCTCCTACTGGATTGATAACCTTGGTTTCATAACTGAGGGAAAACTTACTGCTGTGCTCATCTTACCTTCCTCTTGGGGTTCCCCAACGAGCTCGTTAATATCTGAGCGACAAGTATATTTTCCGCACCGCTGTCGGGAGTCAAGGACATCTTCACAAGGGGAGTCCCTCATAACCAATCTTTTTACTTTGTTGTTTTTGTTTTTCTTAGTTTACTTTTGCTTTGTTTCTTTATTAAAAACACAAAAAAATTTAGTTCCTATCTTAAGTTGCCATTATGTCTAGCTTTGATCCAATCACTATGTCACCTGAGGAAATGGTTTTCACTTTCAAACAAGGAATTGAAGAAAGTTTCAAAGAAGCTTGGTCTAGAATCTCTGATCTACATGAAAAAACTGAACCTAAAATGACTCAAAGCTTATTCCTTAGAAATTTTTACCTTGGAATTGCTCTTTGCTATAGATATGCTTTGGATGCTGTAGTGGGAGGAGATTTCCTCCAATGCAATGAGGATGATGTTGTTAATGCCATAAAGAAGTTGGTCTTTACTTACAACTTGCCTAGCAAATCTGATTCTTCCTTTATAAACATATTTGCTAGATTGAACACCCTTGAGACCCGCACTACTAGTTTAAAGGATTGCTATAACACGCTTAGAGAGCATCATGATTATGTTCTAATAAATTCTGAACCCTCAAAATGGCTTCCCATAGTAAAAATTGTTATAAATAATGAAACTTTTCATGCTCGCTGTGATATCAAGTCTGAATTTTGTCTTATGCCCAAAGATATCTATGAAACTTTGAATCTTTGGGGACTTTCCGAAGGAGGAGAAGAAATATTGCTTGCTAATAATGCCACAATATTACCAATTGGAATAGCTAAAGGAGTGTTTACAAAGATCCTAGGGAAAATAATTTCTACTGATTATCTTGTTATTGAATGTGTAGGAAAAGGACAAATTACACTTGGAAGATCCCTATTAAAACTCCTTAGAGCAATAATAGATGTGGAAAAGGGCACCATGAACTTTGCTTCTCCACCAAGCAATCATATGTTCCCCAAGGTTAAGAATAAAAGCAAGAGAGGTAAGGGCAAGAAATTTGGTTTTAATGCTTCTTCATTGGAGAACACTTGATTCTTTTTCTTGCTTCTTATGCCTAACTTAAAGGCGTTAAAGAAAAGTACTTATTGGTAGATAACCCAAAAATTTTAGATGAGTCTTGGAAGTTATTGCTTCAGTAATAACCTCTCCTTATCCTTTTTATTTTCTTTTTGTGCCAAGAGTAACCTCTAATGAGAGAGAAGTAATGATTGGGAAAGTTGCTGTACCGAAACAAATTTCTGTGCTTCACCGTACAAATTCGTGTAAAATATCTGTACGTCCTTTTGAGGCGTGACTTTTTGTGCTTCTGCCCCAGGTTGTTATATAACTTTTGTTAGTTCAACACTTTTTGATTTGAGTAATAGAAGGTCTTCAAAAAAATTGATTTTTACCTGCTGGTCTGTTTTGACAGATTTCTGCCATTATTTGCATTTGCTTCTTGTTGGATCCTTTTTGAGTTCTTTTGGGGAATTGAGATTTTTGAGGGAAGTGCTATAGTATCTTGTGTTTTAATGGAAGTTTTATTGGTGTTGAAACTGAACCTAAAGACTTATTATCTTGAGTGCACTAATGTTGCTAATAAAGATTGTGGGAAGTTTTGTTTGAAGAAATTTTTCAGGTGTATGGAAGGAATGAGTAATGAGATGAAGGATGGACTAAAGCTCCAACTTGGGGATGCCACGCGTGTCACCCCAAGAAATATCCAAGGAGTAAAAGCGTCAAAGCTTGGGGATGCCCAAGGCATCCCCTTCTTCATCAATAAAAATCCCAGGTTTATTCCAAACACTTCATTTTTATTGTTTCATGCACAATTTTGTTGTTCTTGGAGAGTCCTCTTTTTAGTTTTTGTTTTGGTTTTTCGTTTGCTTGGTTTTCTTAGTTTGCTGAATAAACTGGTTGGACCCCCTCTTTCATGCATTGGTTTTCAAATAGTTTGGTTTGGATTAGAAAAGAGAAGGAAAGTTCATGCTTAAGTGGTAAAGGAGCTTGTTTTTGACTGTGGCCTATGCTTTGTCATGCCATGTGATACATTGCAAATGTATCTATAATTTTTGATGTTCCATGCTTGGTTTTATCCACTTTCTTGTGTTTTGTCCACACTTTGGAGTACTTTTCATATGATTTCTTGGACTAACCTATTAATAAGAGCCATAGTGTCAGTTGCCTGTTTTCTGCTGTTTTTGGTTCCAGGAAGTCAGAAAATGAATATTCTCGGAATTGGACGGGATAAAAGCCAAAGTTACTATTTTCCCGGAAGACTCACGGAGCCAGAAGGAGAGTCGGAGAGGGGCCACAGGGTGGCCACACCCCCCCATGGCGCGGGCCAGCGTAGGCCGTGCCAGGGCATGGTGTGGGCCCCCTGGCTGGCCACTGACCTTGCCTCCTTCGCCTATAAGAGCCTCCCGATACCAAAACCCTAGATCATCAATCAGAAATCCATGAAAATTTCCGCTGCGCTGCCACCACCGAAGGGGAGATTCGGGGGACAGAAAGTCTCCATTACGGCACCCTGCGGGGACAGGGAAGTGCCCCTGGAACCATCTCCATCGATCTCCATCGCCATCTCCATCACCATTGCTGATTCCCATGATGAGGAGGGCGTAGTTCTCTCTCGAGGCTAAGGGTTCTACTGGTAGCTATGTGTTCATCTCTCTCTATGCATGATCTTATTGTGATCATGAGCTTTGTAATCTAGTAGATCTACCTTGCTACTCAAGTGCTTTAATAGATCTTTGCTCTCCCCATGTGTGTGAAAGTGACAGCGTGCACACCATGGTGGCATGTAGGCTAGAGATTACAAATACTTGTTATGAGTTATATTTGGAGTTGGATGTCTTTATAAAATTGTGGTGTTTGTTGGACTCATCTAGTGCTCAAGGTGACAGTGTTGGGTTATCTAGATGGGAACGGCTTACTTTGAGGTGTGTTGTTATAGCCCTACCAACGACTAGAGTGTCCAACCGGAGAGTAGTTTAGAGTAGTATCATAAAGAGACGATATTTATATGAGAGTGCTCACTAGTGAAAGTATGATCCCTAGGCCTTGTTTCTAAGCACTGAAACACCGTTTTCTATTAGATATGTTACATGTTTGCTTGCTTCCTTCTTTATTTCAGTTTGCCTTTAGTCTTATCCACGCCATCAACCTATTTTCTATCACCATTACCACTTATAATTATCCATACCACTTGTATTTCACTATCTCTTCGCCGAACTAGTACACCTATACACCTGACAAGTGTATTGGGTGTGTTGGGGACACAAGAGACTTCTTGTATCTTGATTGCAGGGTTGCTTGAGAGGGGATACCTTTGACCACTTCCTCCCTGAGTTCGATAAACCTTGGGTGATCCACTTCAGGGAAAACTTGCTGCTGTTCTACAAACCTCTGCACTTGGAGGCCCAACAACTGTCTACAAGAATAGAAGTGCGTAGACATCAAGCTATTTTCTGGCGCCGTTGACGGAGATGTAAGGTAAAAGGTATTCACACCAGAGGATTAAAGAAGAAGAACCTCCCACGGCAAACGCCTATTTCCTGCTGTGAGTACTCGAAGTTATTTCCTTTAGATTCTGCAATTTTTTCTTTTTGTTTCTTGTTTTCACTAGTTAGGCTTAATGGAAAACAACGACAAAAATAGAGAGCTTTATAGTATTTATCATGAGTTAGGACATGAAGTGTTCGAAGAGAAAATTAAAAAACCCATGGAACTTTATTTGCATGCTAATAAAAATGTTGTTAGTATGAACTCTTTGGACACCATTATTGCTAATGCTATGGAAAATTCTAAGCTTGGGGAAGCTAGTTTTTATGAAAATGATCTTTTCAGTTCCCCAGCTTTGGAAGATAGCTATTCTATTGCTTATGATGACACAAAACCTCCAATATATGATGATTACAATGATGAGTATGATATTTTCAGTCCACCTACTATTTAGGAGAAAATTAATTATGATACAATATGCCTCCTATATTTGATGATTATTGTGATGAGAATAATAATGATAGCTATTTTGTTGAATTTTCTCCCACTATGATTAATGAGAATGACTATGCTTATAGGGGGAGTATTAATTCTTTTATGCATGTGGCTCGTGATAAGAATGTTTTATGTGATATTTATATTGTTAATTTTATTCATGATGCTTTTGAAAGTTATTATGAGAGAGGGAACCATGGTTTTATGCATCTCAATAATATTAGGTTTCCCCTCTTTATGTTGAAAGTCTTGAAGTTGCACTTGTTTTGCTTTCCCATGCTTGTTCCTTTGTGCTTTCATGACTTGTTTCTTTACAAGATGCCTATGCATAGGAAGTGGGTTAGACTTAAATGTGTTTTGAATTTGCTTCTTGATGCTCTCTTTTACTTCAATTCATATTTCTTATGTGAGCATCTTCTCAAACTATCATGCCTAACTTAAAGGCGTTAAAGAAAAGTACTTGTTGGGAGATAACCCAAAAGTTTTAGATGAGTCTTCGAAGTTATTACTTCAGTAATAACCGCTCCTTATCCTTTTTATTTGCTTTTTGTTCCAAGAGTAACCTCTAATGAGAAAGAAGTAATGCTTGGGAAAGTTGCTGTCCCGAAACAGATTTTTGTGCTTCACCGTAAAAATTCTTGTAACATCTCTGAACTTCTTTTGGAGGTGTGAATTTTTGTGCTTCTGCCCCAGGTTGTTATCTAACTTTCGTTAGCTCAACACTTTTTGATTTGAGCAACAGAAGGTCTTCAAAAAAATTCGTCTTTACCTGCTGGTCTGTTTTGACAGATTTCTGCCATTTTCTGCATTTGCTTCTTGTTGGTTCATTTTTGAGTTCTTTTGGGGAATTGAGCTTTTTGAGGGAAGTGCTACAGTATCTAGTGTTTTAATGGAAGTTTATTTGTGTTAGAACTGAACCTAAAGACTTATTATCTTGAGTGCACTAATGTTGCTAATAAAGATTGTGTGAAGTTTTGTATGAAGGAAAAAATTTAGGTGTATGGAAGGAATGAGATGAAGGATGGACTAAATCTCAAGCTTGGGGATGCCAAGCATGTCACCCCAAGAAATATCCAAGAAGTACAAGCGTCAAAGCTTGGGAATGCCCAAGGCATCCCCTTCTTCATTAATAAGAATCACAGGTTTCTTCCAAACGCTTCATTTTTATTATTTCATGCACAGTTGTGTTGTTCTTGGAGCGTCTCCTTTTTTTCGTTTTTGTTGTGGTTTTCGTTTACTTTGTTCGCTTAGTTTGCTGAATAAATTGGTTAGACCCCCTCTTTCATACATTGGTTTGCAAATAGTTTGGTTTGGTTTGGAAAAGAGTAGGAAAGTTAATACTTATGTGGTAAAAAGAGCTTGTTTTTGACTGTGGCCTATGCTTTGTCATCCCATGCTTGATATTGTTTTGGCCTTATGCTTAGTATTCTTTGTTGTAGCATGACTTGTTATAAACAATTGAGATTGCTTAATGTGCTGAATCATGCGTTGTTTTAGCATATTAAAGCATAGTATAGTGGTATTCTCCTTTGATGTTTTATTTGGGTTGACTTGGCACATGCTCACACCATGTTATGACTATCTCAAGTCACCATAGCCTTTATGATCCTTTAGTTTTCAACTTGTAGTATCACTTTATGCTTTGATCAATGATGTTTTGTCGCTCTATATGATTATGGCCATTATTGCTCTCTTAGTTTGTCGCTCCTAGTCTTTTGCTAGCCTCCGTAACCAAGTATGAGTTCCACTCATGCATCCAACTCCCTAAACCAAGTTATTCCAAAGAGTCCACCATACCTACCTACTAGATTATGCTATTCCAAGTATATTCATGCTTTTGTTTACCTTCCAAATTAAACTTGTTATGAAATAACTAGTGATTAAAGCTCTCACGAACTTGATGGCACACTTTACTTTTCTTGCCCTTAATAAACTTGAACCATTGTGTCGTCTATGTTGTATATGCTTGCACTTATTTTTTGGGAATTAGCAGAACCATGCTTTCATGGGGAACGCTTTCAACATTGCACAGGTACTTGTACCTAGTTAATATCGTGCTCTTTTGTATATGGATGTCGTCGGTGTGAAATGAAAGGGGAGCTTGTAAGTCCATGGAGTTATGTATATGTGTTAGAGAAACGCATGGGACGCTGGTCTAATCCATGCTGACATGGTGGAAACCTGCAGCGTAACCATAATGAGCTGTCTATGAAGCATTCTTCTTATAAAAAAAAGAGCCCTATATTGAGAAAAAATACAAAAGAAAAAAAGAGATACTATGAAAAGAGGAAAGAGAGAAAAAAGCACCATATTCCCATGGTAAATAAGAAGAATGCTGAGACGCTCGTCGTCTGCTTGCCTTGTCATTTTGATATGGGGATTCTTCCGTATCATCGGGCAAGGGGTACCCCGTTGGCAGTTCTCTATGATACACATGTACTTACGATGACAAGAACTTACCGGTGACTAAACTTGAGTAGCATGAGGAGCAACCCTCGTATTCAAGGGACATGAGATTTCTAACTTATACTTCGCCAAGCATGTACACCATAGTTTTTTCACTTTAAGCTTAATCACATCAAGATGCTTATGTTAGGGGAAATGAGAGCTGAAAGCTATAAGTACCATAATTTTTGGAAGCTCTTTATGAAACTTGAATCTCTGCTTCCTTCTATGAAGGCCTTTCTTCCACCATTATATTGAGTCTCCACCTTCTATCTTTATGCACCTACTTTGAGAGCATAGTGGCCATTCTTAGTTCTATGTGCATTGTCCCAAGAATAGTTGATTGATGCATAACTTGATATTGCTTGTTTTGAACTATTTGTATCTAGTCACTCTTATGAACTTTGAAGGTGTCCTATGCATTTATATTTGCTACTCTATTGAGGGACAAGCTGAATACTTTTATGCTATGTTTTCTTTATGTGAAACAAGCAAACGTCTTGCAAAGCATTGTTATTCATGAATCTTTTGTTTGTGACTTTTCATGTTGCATCATAGTTTATTTGCTTATTGCTAGAACTTTGTCTTTCATGTTATGATTGAAGTACTATGATCCCATCTTTGAATGTTTTACAAATACTTTGATCAAGTCTTTGATGGTGCATGTCACCTCAAAAATTATTCTTTCTTTTTATCACTTACCTACTCGAGGACGAGAAGGAGTTAAGCTTGGGGATGTTGATACATTGCAAATGTATCTATAATTTTTGATGTTCCATGCTTGGTTTAATCCACTTTCTTGTGTTTTGTCCACACTTTGGAGTACTTTTCATATGATTTCTTGGACTAACCTATTAACACGAGCCACAGTGCCAGTTGCCTGTTTTCTGCTGTTTTTGGTTACAGGAAGTCAGAAAATGAATATTCTCGGAATTGGAAGGGACAAAAGCCAAAGTTACTATTTTCCTAGAAGACTCACGGAGCCAGAAGGAGAGTCGGAGAGGGGCCACAGGGTGGCCACACCCCCTTTGGCACGGGCCAGCCTAGGCCGCGCTAGGGCTTGGTGTGGGGCCCCTGGCTGGCCACCGACCTTGCCTCCTTCACCTATAAGAGCCTCCCGATACCAAAACCCTAGATCGTCAATCAGAAATCCACGAAAAGTTCCACTGTGCCGCCACCACCGAAGGGGAGATTCGGGGGACAGAAAGTCTTTGTTCCGGCACCCTGCCGGGACGGGGAAGTGCCCCCAGAGCCATCTCCATCGATCTCCACCGCCATCTCCATCACCATTGCTGATTCCCATGATGAGGAGGGATTAGTTCTCTCTCGAGGCTAAGGTTCTACTGGTAGCTATGTGTTCATCTCTCTCTCTATGCATGATCTTATTGTGATCATGAGCTTTGTAATCTAGTAGATCTACCTTGCTACTCAAGTGCTTTAATAGATCTCTGCTCTCCCCATGTGTGTGAAAGTGACAGCGTGCACACCATGGTGGCACTTACGCTAGATATTACAAATACTTGTTATTAGTTATATTTGGAGTTGGATGTCTTTATAAAATTGTGGTGTTTGTTGGACTCATCTAGTGCTCAAGGTGACAGTGTGGGGTTATCTAGATGGGAAAGTCTTACTTTAAGGTGTGGTGTTATAGCCCTACCACCGATTAGAGTATCCAACCGGAGAGTAGTTCAGAGTAGTATCATAAAGAGACGATATTTATATGAGAGTGCTCACTAGTGAAAGTATGATCCCTAGGCCTTGTTTCTAAGCACTGAAACACCGTTTGCTATTAGATCTGTTACATGTTTGCTTGCTTCCTTCTTTATTTCAGTTTGCCTTTAGTCTTTTCGACGCCATCAACCTATTTTCTATCACCATTACCACTTATAATTATCCATACAACTTGTATTTCACTATCTCTTCGCCGAACTAGTGCACCTATACACCTGACAAGTGTATTGGGTGTGTTGGGGACACAAGAGACTTCTTGTATCTTGATTGCAGGGTTGCTTGAGAGGGGATACCTTTGACCACTTCCGCCCTGAGTTCTATAAACCTTGGGTGATCCACTTAAGGGAAAACCTGTTGCTGTTCTACAAACCTCTGCACTTGGAGGCCCAACAACTGTCTACAAGAATAGAAGTGCGTAGACATCACCATGCTTGATATTGTTTTGGCCTTATGCTTAGTGATCTTTGTTGTAGCATGACATGTTATAAACAATTCAGATTGCTTAATGTGCCTTTGAAAGAATCATGCGTTGTTTTAGCATATTAAAGCATAGTATTGTGGTATTCTCCTTTGATGCTTTATTTGGGTTGACTTGGCACATGCTCACACCATCTTATGACTATCCCAAGTCACCATAGCCTTTATGATCCTTTAGTTTTCGACTTGTAGTATCACTTTATGCTTTGATTAATGATGTTTTGTCGCTCTGCATGATTATGGCCATTATTGCTCTCTTAGTTGGTCGCTCCCAGTCTTTTGCTAGCCTCCATAACCAAGTATGAGTTCCACTCATGCATCCAACTCCTAAAACCAAGTTATTCCAAAGAGTCCACCATACCTACCTATTAGCATTTGATATTCCAAGTATATTCATGTTTTTATGTACCTTCCGAATTAAACTTGTTATGAGAAAACTAGTGATTAAAGCTCTCACGAACTTGATGGCACACTTTACTTTTCTTTCCCTTAATAAACTTGAACCATTGTGTCGTCTATGTTGTATATGCTTGCACTTATATGTTGGGGATTAGCAGAACCATGCTGTCATGGGGAACGCTTTCAACATTGCACTTGTACTTTGTACCTAGTTGATATCATGCTCCTTTGTCTATGGATGTCGTCGGTATGAAATGAAAGGGGAGGTTGTAAGTCCATGGAGTTATATATGTGTGTTAGAGAAACGCCTGGGACGCTGGTCTAATCCATGCTATCATGGTGGAAACCTGCAGCGTAACCATAATGAGCTATTTATGAAGCATTCTTCTTATAAAAAAAGAGTCAGATATTGAGAAAAAAAGAGAAAAAGAAAAAAAAGAGATATGATAAAAGAGGAAAGAGAGAAAAAAGCACCATTTTCCTAGGGTAAATGAGAAGATTGCTGAGATGCTCGTTGTCTGCTTGCCTTGTCATTTTGATATGGGGATTCTTCCATATCATCAGGCAAGGGGTACCCCATTGGCGGTTCTCTATGATACACATGTACTTACTATGACAAGAACTTGCCAGTAACTAAACTTGAGTAGCATGAGGAGCGGCCCTTGTATTCAAGGGACATGATATTTACAACTTATACTTTGTCAAGCATATACACCATAGTTTGTTCACTTTAACCTTAATCACTTCAAGATGCTTATGATAGGGGCAATGAGAGCTGAAAGCTAACAAGTACCATAATTTTTGGAAGCTCTTTATGCAACTTGAATCCCTACTTCCTTCTATGAAGGCCTTTCTTTTACTTTTATGTTGAGTCTCCACCTTCTATCTTTATGCACCTACATTGAGAGCATTGTGGCCATTCTTAGTTCTATGTGCATTGTCCCAAGACTTTTTGATTGATGCATAACTTTGATATTGCTTGTTTTATACTATTTATATCTAGTCACTCTTATGAACTTTGAAGGTGTCCTATGCATTTATGTTTGCTACTCTATGAGGGACAAGCTGAATGCCACTATGCTATGTTTTCTTTATGTGAAACAAACAAACGTCTTGCAAAGCATTGTTATTCATGAATCTTTTGTTTGTGCCTTTTCATGTTGCAACAATAGTTGCTTTGTCTTATTGTTAGAACTTTATCTTTCTTGTTATGATTGAAGTACTATGATCCCAGCTATCAATGTTTTTCAAATACTTTGATCAAGTTTATGATGGTGCATGTCACCTCAAAAATTATTCTTTCTTTTTATCACTTACCTACTCGAGGACGAGCAGGATTTAAGCTTGGGGATGTTGATACGTTGCTAACGTATCCATAATTTTGGATGTTCCATGCTTGGTTTTTATCTACTTTCTTATGTTTTGTCCAAACTTTGGAGTACTTTCTATACACTTTCTTGGACTAACCTATTAACAAGAGCCACAGTGCCAGCTGCCAGTTTTCTGCTATTTTTGGTTCTAGGAAAGTCAGAAAATGAATATTTTCAGAATTGGACGGGACAAAAGCCGAAGTCAGTTTTTCACTGAGGGACACACGGAGCCAGAATACGAGACGGAGAGGGGCCAGGGGGCCGCCACACCACCTGGCCGCACGGCCAAGCCTAACCGGTGCCAGGGGGTGGTCTGGCCGCCTCGGGCACCCCCTCGGCCTCCCCTTTCGCCTATAAGATGCCTCTAATACAAAAACCCTAAGGACCCAATCAAAATTCCACGAAAGAGTCCATAGCCGCCGTCATCTCCATCCCTAAATCGGGAGGGATCTGAAGCTCTTCTCGGCACCCTACCGGAGGGGAGAATTCACCCTGGAGGCCTTCTTTATCACCATGCAAGCCTCTGGTGTGATGTGTGAGTAGTTCATCTCTGGACTACGGGTCCATGTAGTAGCTAGATGGCTGGTTCTTCTCCTTTGTGCTATCATGTTTAGATCTTGTGAGCTCCATTCATGATCAAGATCATCTATTTGTAATTCCTACATGTTGTGTTTGCGGGGATCTGATGGATATTGAGATGCTATTTCAGATTGATTATTGATTATATCATGTCTTTGTTATTCGTGAACTTGCATGCTTTCCGTTGTTAGTAGCTATCTTGGCCAAGTAGATGCTAGCAACTCGAAGAGTTAGTATTTATGCTCGATAGTGGGTTCATGCCTCTAGTTATTTGGGGAAGTGACAGAAATCTCTAAGGTACTAGATGTGCTGTTGCTACTAGGGAGAAAACAACAATCCTTTGTTCATAGAACAATCGTATTGTTTACTTTACACACAATGCTTAATGCAATTATCTGTTGCTTGCAACTTAATACTGGAGTGGGTTCGGATGATAACCTGAAGGTGGATTATGAGTCATAGATGCAGTTGGATTACGGTCTATGTATAATGTTGTAATGCCCAACTGAATCTCAAAGCAGTCAAGATGATTAGTATATGCTTGTATGCTTTCTCGATGTTTGTTAATTGCCCCGCTGTAATTTGTTCAACCAACATGTCATCTATGTTAAGGAGAGCCACCACTAGTGAACTATGGACCCCGGTCCTTTCTTTTATCATCAATCTACAATCAACTGTTTACTTCTTTCTATTTACTTTCTGCAAACTATTACTTTCTTCCACACAATACGTTGAATCCTTTGTTTTCAGCAAAACCGGTGACATTGACAACCTCACTGTAAGTTGGGGGCAAATTTATATGGTTGTGTTGTGGAGGTTTCCATGTTGCTGCTGGTGCTGGTAGTGCGCCTTGCCAAAGTCCAGCTAGCAACACCTTTGAGGTGTTTCCTTGCTTCTACTGGATTGATAACCTTGGTTTCATAACTGAGGGAAAACTTACTGCTGTGCTCATCCCACCTTCCTCTTGGGGTTCCCCAACGAGCTCGTTAATACACGAGTTAGCAATGCCACATGATTTACTTCCAATTATATCTATACCTACTCTAATGGTCTACCTGAAGTGGTATAGTGGTATCTACTAGTGGTAAAGATTCTGTTACTTCATAGGGGTTCTAAGAATATACTCCATCACTAATACTACTCCACATGATATCCTAGTCTTGGTCATAATCTTCTTTGATATTTTAACTTACTAAAGATATCTTTGTGGTGTTATTCCTATTTAGAGCTACTCTAAAACGACAATTCTCTAGAGAAGATAAACAACTAATCTTTAAGAAAGATGACAAGACATCCAACTTAACCGTGATAAGGTTTATCCTCAAGTGGATACCCATCACAAGTCTTGGTTTAGATAAGAGGGCTCCTATAGTCACTATCCAACCTACTGATCTTCCTAAAAGGGTTTTAATCCTAAGGTCAAAGTAGATGCTCTGATACCAGCTGGGGTGACCCAGCATACCACTACATGATGTGGTACAACAAAAACATAGCAGGTCCAAGACATCAATATAGATTACAACTTGACTCTTTACAAAAGATCTAGAGAACACTCTAGGTTAAAGAGAGAGAAAGAACTTCTTACAAAGAAGAAGATTAAATAATAACTCAGAACTATTTAGTAAATAAGACTAGCATCTAAACTAATTGGCTTGCAATTTGCTACCATTGCAATGCTCTACAGGAGTAGGTTTTATGGATAGAGAATCTACTCCTAGCTAATCAGGAACTTCATCTTCACTTTAGTTGAGGTATATGCTGACGTTGTTGACTTTATTGAAGGACTTGAGCTGTGTCGATGATGGTTTCTTGAGCATAAGTTGGTGTTGATGTCGCCTTCAACGGCTTAGAACATAGCAAGGGTTAAGAAGGTACGGTTGAGTATGAGCGTACTCAGCAAGTTCAATAAAAAGGAGTGTATGATGCACTATCTCTACAGCCATAGAACCAAAGGTCATAGGCAATGTAGGTTTTTGTAAACATTTCTTCAAAGGTTGCTTTTATTCTGAAAACTATGTCCGACAGCCTTCACAGGTTAACAAGAACCTTCATGGGGTTCCTTTCCTGCCGCATTTGTATCTCCTTCCCGGAACAGGGAGTAACATGTCACAATTCTTACACTCTGTAGAGGTGCGTTACTTTACCCACAAGAGACCTTAGCCTTGTTGCACATCCGAGTTGCATTGTCATCCACACTTCCTTGGTGTGCGGCCAGTCTAAGATCCAAGTCAATCACTGCCCTCTCCGCGACCCTGCATGAAGACACGATCCCTCGAGACGGACTATGACGGTTAATCTTTGGGTAGCCTCTCGGAGACTCTATAAGAAGCTCTGTCTAGCAGCCACCATCAACTATGGTGAGCTTACACCAAGACAGCTATGCACAGATAATCTAGACACCTACCTTGCAGGGAAATAAGGTGTCCCACCCATGTGCTGGATTCTCCACGAGAAAATCAACAACCTCACGATAAGGTCATCCGTCCAAGTGAAAGGGAGAAGATACAGCTGACTTTCCCGTCCCATTCCAAGTATTATGGTTAACGCGTAATATACGACGCTAGAATCACTATCGACATTGGTTGTTAAGTCCTAGATGATACATTCCTATATAATGGCATTTCCATTGTCAGTTATCATAGATTAGCTGATGACCCTTGATCAGTAACCGATACATTAAGTTAATTGTGAAAATAGTGTTTTCGACCTTTTTGAAATGCAGGTGATGACACAGTTGAGTTACAAGCATAGAAAGTAATCAAACGACATGAGAAAGTTGTGAACTTGCCTTTTGTGATTGCAAGATTATGCACTCACGGTCTTCAGACACTAGAAGATCCAAATTCTGTAAACAGCATAATTGGTCCGGTAAGGACTAATGTTTAAAGGAGCAAGATGCAACGATGCATAAGTAATGTAATGCAATTGGACAAACGCAAAACCCTGTAATAGTCGTATCTGATCTAGGGTTTGGAGTTTGTGATGATTTCTTTGGAATGAGGTGCACTTTTATACCAGTTTCACACTTGTGCGTATTATTAAATTTTATGAGAGTGTGTGAAACAATATGTAAATACAACAAATAGTATGCAATATTAATGCACTCAAATGGGTCATGGTATATGAAAGGTTCCTTAAGCAACATTATTAAAGAGGAAAACATTACTACATTGAATAATCATAGCATATGTGGTGGAGATTTACATGTTTTGGACAAGGCACCACATGGTAGATGGTTGACTTCTTAACATTCCACAAAAGTTAGAATTTAAGTATTATTACTTGAATGAGGTGGTGTTTTATTAAAGTTATAAGTGAATAGAATTACTTTATTATTAATGCTTACCTTTTATAAACATAGAAAGGGCATTACTTAAATTACTTAAAAACTTAGTTTAATTCTTTTGGTGGATTCCTAAACTGGTAAAAGAATTAGTACTCAAATCTTGATGATTTTATAATTGATAAAATATTTTTGGAGAGTAAGACTTACTTAATTTTAAATGGTAGTTTTAGTATATACATTTTAAAATAGTTAGACCTATGTTAACTTCTCTTAAACATCAATTGACTTGTTATTACATTTTTAAACTTTAAACAAATAATGCTAAAGGCAAGAGTAAATATTTATATATTTCTAATGAATTAAAATAAACGAAAAGAGTTAAAATAAGATTTATTAGACCCTTACCTTTATTTGACTTCAATTAAGAAATAGGATATTTTTAATGTGTAGAATTTATTTTTGTGATGATCTTGGTATATTATATGTATTTTTGTGATTTTTAAAAATTAAACTATGATTTTGATAAGTTTTATCACTTTATAAATACTTAATAAATAATAATATTTATCTAAGTGATACCAAAAATCTATGAAACAATTTTGTAAATGTAGATTTTGTTTTTCTAAGAATTTTAGTATATTATTTATATTTTTCTCATTTACCAATATAAAAATATGAATTTTTCAAAGTATTATTACTTATAAAATCTTTATTAAATAACTATTATTTAAATAGTTAACACAATAATGTTTGTTAATAAAGTTAAATTATAGATATTATTTTTCTGAGCATTTTGATATATTATATACATTTTTCTGAATTATAAAACAAAAGATATTCAATTAATAAGATTTAATCGTTTGTTAAATTTTTGGAAATTATTTATATTTGAATTTATACTACTTACTAAACCGGTAATACTTTTTATACCTATTCAGAACCTACCCTATGTCATAAACAAGTGGGGCCAGGGACATGTCATACGCCACATGGGCAATGGACTAGTCAAAAATCTATGAAACAATTTTGTAAATGTAGATTTTGTTTCATCATGACGTCAGCACGAGCTGATCCTCACAGATCGAAGATCGATCGGTCGATTGGGTGCATGCGCGCGGCTATGGAGGGTTGCGTTGGAACAAGGAGGCCGAGGCGATCCTAATAGTGGTGGCGCCGCCCCATATTGGTCACCGAAGCTACTCCGGCAACCACCTTTTTTGGCGACCGACGACGGACTACGGCATGAGAGTGATTTAGAACGAAAGGGGAGTCAAGGAGGGTACTGGAAGACTTAGTGACTCACCAGGAAGCTCGCAAAGGTGACGACAAGGCGAGGCGAGCTCAGAATCAACGGTGAACACCGGTGAACAGCGACGGATGTGAGGTGCCAATTGGCTTGACTGGGGGCTCTGCGGCTTCCGTGACCTGGCTAGGGAGAACGAGGACATCGAGGCGGGTCCAACGGCACGCTTAGAACTCCACGGGGATCTCGGGAACAGCGGCATCTCAGAGCCCCGGTGAGCTAAGGTCACAACGGATAAGGGGGGAGGAGGAAGAAGGGAAAACGGGGTTCGCTCTCAACATAAAAGGGTTCTTATAGACGACGGTGGTGTCGGTAGCACGAATCGTAGCGCGGCGGTCATCTCAGCGACGTCGAACGGCAGAGCACTCACCAGCGAGATGTTTCCAGTCGATGAGGAAGACGACGACGATGCAATCCTTCGGAAAACCCCCTAGTGTAATTTCTATCTCAACCCGCGATCCCTCCTGCGGTCCCACCCGTCAGTCAGAGAGAGGAAGGCTAAATGGGCTGGTACTGAGCCGTGGCAAATCTTGCGAAAAGTTCCTGCTGCTGCTCGCGTGTGACACATAGTTGATGGGCTGCGGCCCAAGCTAGTCTGATTTGCTCTTTTCTCTCTATTTTTTCTATTTCAATTTATGTTTTTATAAAACCATTTCAAATATAACTTTATCCAAGGTTTTAAATATCCAGAGATATAGTAGGTCAAGAATATCATTGTCTAGATCAAGTATGACCCTGTTCTCCTTATTTTCTTTTGTTATGTATAAAAATATCCATAATTATATGAAGGGTCCTCTTTTATTTTGTAAAGTAAATATAAATTAGGGTTTTTAGGGATTTACTCTTATAAGAAGATCTTTTAAAATGACTTTTACTTCCACTAAAAGAATGTAATGATTATGGTTTAAGATGGATATTTATATGTATAAAATCTTATTAATACTTATCCTCATAAAGGAATTCTATAAATAACCTTATAATGAGTGAAAGCCGAGGGTTCATAAAATGGTGGTTTAAGTTTCATGGTTCCTCAAAGCTTGGTGATTTCACCAATACAAATTCTACTTAGTTTGTAGTGTTCAGGATTATCATAAAACAATCTTGGTTAAGTCAATGAGGAAATGGAAATGTTCATTTCCACACAATGGACATGAGATTTTGGGAAGGTTTAATAATAGACTCATATTCCATTATGAACATGGATAAGGACCAAGGTTTAGGGATACTACTTCTAAATCTATGAGTCGGTTTGATATCTCAACATAGAGTGGGATATTGGAATTAATTCTTAATGTGATCCCGACAGTTTTATTATTCTAGGTTTCTATTAAGGTTTAAGATAATAAAGTAGAAAAGGCTTTCTTCCATAGATACTCATCTAGTTCTCTAATTATTCCTTGGAAGCTTTAATTGTCCAAGAGGTATCGTTCCATGGTTACCTAGGAATAGGGAATGGTTCCATTATCCATTTGATTCTAGGGTTTTGAATAATAAAGTAGACATGGGTCTTGTCATGGCTTGATATAATTTTGGTTAAAGATTTCTAAAGAATCCTTACCTTAATACCTCACTAAGCTTACCTTGAGATAAGGAATTCCTTTCGTAAATATACTCTATTTATCTCACTTCTTTTAATCACAAAGATCACATCTTCCAGAATAAGTCAATCATCTGACCCCACCACATCAATCATCATATGATGACATGGTCATGCCAATTCAACATTACTCCTTCATTCTTCTCCTAGTATATATATACAACTTCCATTTATAAACTACCCTTACTGAATCCATCAAAGTAGTTAGTACTAACTTCATTCCATAAGCTACTTCATAGTTACCTTGCATCTACTTTTAAGGCTTGCAAGACTAAAATCCTCTCCATATCACATGTGATATCAATCCCCTAGAATAGGTATGGTACTACTCTCCACAATACAAGTTTGTTCTTGTATTACCTTGGTTAAACTATTTTAGTTTCAACTACTCCTACAACTTATGTTATATACTTCAATATACTCTAGCTTGAGTTCTCATAATAAAGCTAGATGATTCATCTTACTAGGGCTTTACCTAATTTGGTATACTCACAACTCTTCTTCATCAGCTGGTCATCTATTCTCAAGTGACTTGAGAATAATGACCACCATCATTTGATCAAACTAAGCTTAGACGTCTAATTGTCTGATCAAGATCTATTATCCACTAAGTAGTAAACTTGTACTACTATTTCAATAGGCTTATATTGTTAAGGAACTTACTTTAGTTTTATACCTACTTGGCTTAACAAGATTATCACTAGATACTCTAATACTACTAGCTTTCACATGGCTCCTCAATTACTAGCTTAACTCTTGGGTTTAGGTACTTCTTCTAGTTAACTCATGAATGAACTATCTCCTCCAACATCACATGGTTTGGTCTCGACTAAGGATCACATTCCATTGATGATGGTACACGCAACCATAACTAGTTCCTCCTTCTTATAATTACTTAAGGTATTTGGGAAGGTTAATACAATGGGTCAAAGGCTATGAGTCAATAAGTGCTTGGTTAAATAGACACATTGATGATCAATAGACACTATGACTTGGTTAAATAGGATTGTCATCTATTAACATGACACTAAGGGTATGTGATGGATGGTCTTGGTTTGACTTCCTTTTCTACTCTACTTGTAATAAGAATTAATGTTTAAGAACTACCATGATACCATGGTAAGAATAACTACAGCAAGCAAGTGTATCAAGATGTAGTTATGAGTTTATTTTACTTGAGTTATATACTTAACTTGGGATTCAGGGTTTATGGTAGATAATACCTTGATATCAGCTTTAGAATATTAAGTATTCATCTTTGAGTTGTGGTATGGAATACCATGTAATGATCTCTATAAGATCAAGTACTCCTTGTTAAGTAGTGTGTTGTGACTTAGTTTTATTACATTTGATCTACCCTTAGATCAAATTATATTACCCAAAGAGAAGGTTTTAGCAAAGGTCATATTGAAACTTATCGCAATCAACTTGATGATCTACTTCAGTTCCACCAAGCTAAGAGAAGCGTCAATCTCTTGACATGTTTTATTTAAAAGTGCGAAAATTAATCGCATTTTCTATGCATGAATGCAATGCACACACATGTGTTCAGCTTATTTCTATGCTCTAATGCTGGGGTGTTACATTTATCGACATATATAGTGGATCAACATGTTGTACCAACGATTCCCATGTTTTATTTAAGAGTTTTCAAGATTCCTAGCTAACTCTGCCCATTTGACCGAATGACTTCATGTTGATTTATCAAAATTAGGTCAAATTTGAAACTACAAGTACACTGTAGGTTTTGCTTTTTAACTTTTATGAAAAAGCTTTTAATTTGGAGGTACCCATCGAGGGGTCACAATTAATATATCTGAAACAACAAGAGTTTTGACGATAGGTTAACCTTCCTGCTAAGATTTTGCATCTTGACAATTTAACGAAATTAATTAGGTCAAATAACATGTTGTACTTGTGATTCCCATGTTTTATGGGTTTTGAAGCTTCCTATAGCTAACCCCGCACATTTGAATAACTTTATGTCCATATCTCGGAATTAGGCCAAATTTGAAACTACAAGTAAATTGTAGGTTTTGCTTTGATAGATTTACAAAAAAGCTTTTGGACGTACCCATCGAGGGTTCAAAATTAATATACCAGAAACCAGTGAGAGTTTCGACGATAGGTTCAACTTCTTGCTAAGACTTTGCATATTGGTAATTTAACGAAATTAGGTCAAACTTGAGCTAGCTACAAGTAAACGCCATAGTTTGCTCTTGAATTAAATGTCTTTTCATAGGTAGATCATCGGTGCATCTTCATGTAGTAAAAAGTGTCATCGGTGTGAGTTTCTAACTATCAAGAAAGAACATTCAATTCTACATTTTCTGAGTGAAGAATACGAGCGAGGTTGTTCTTTTTCCTAAAGAAAAGTCCGAATATTATTGGATCTGAATGCCACAAGCCAAGTTTACATACATATATAGTGGACCAACATGTTGTACCAACGATTCCCATGTTTTATGAGTTTTCAAACTTCCCAGCTAACTCTGCCCATTAGAATGACTTTATGTCGATTTTTCGAAATTAGGTCAAATTTGAAACTACAAGTACTAGTAAATTGCATGTGCCCTGCATATGAGACTCAGATAATAGACATTTGGCATATCATCACTATATAAAATTATAATAGGAAAAGCGGAAAAAATATAATAGGTAAAATTTGAACTACTACAAGTAAACCGTGTAGGTTGCTTTGAAAGTTTTACGGAAAAGCTCTTAGATGTACCCCTCGGAGGGGGCGCGCGATGGGGGCAATTAATATACAATCAGGAACCAAAAGAGAGTTCTGATGACAGGTTCATCTTCTTGCTAATATTTTGCATCTTGACAGTTTAATGAAATTAGGTCAAACTTGAGCTACAACTAAGTGCGATATATTGCTCTTGAATTTAATGAAATTAGGTCAAACTTGAACAATATGTAATAAATTGTATGTTGCTTTGAAAGTTTTATTAAAAAAAGCTTTTGGAGGTACCCATCAAGCGGTTAATTAATATATCAGAAAACCACAGAGAGTTTTGACGAGTGGTTCGACTTCTAGCTAAGATTTTGCATCATGAAAATTTTGAACACCTTTTGAAAACGATCACATGAAATAGGGAGAGAGGGGAAATGATATTTATATTCTCTATGGGCAACCCACAAGCTTGAGGTGCACCTTAGGCTTAAAGATAACTTTATTTTTTCCACTATGTATAAGGTGCACCTTAGGGGGTGCCACATAGTAGGACATTTTTTTTGAACGGGTAGTAGGCCATATTAAGGTGTGCTTTTTTACACAATGTGGGAGTTGTATATTTCTTTGCTTAGGCATATGGTCACCTCTGTCCATGCGCTGTACATGCTAAGAGAATAAAACGTTGGCAGGGGAAGAGGGCAGTAGCAAAGAGAAGTTGAAGGTGGTTCCATGTCAGAGCAAAGTTATGATGGGTTTCTGACAGGAGGTACTCTTGCGGCCTTACAGTGTACTACACTATGCTAGTACTAGTAAATTTCAGGACCTATGAACGCAAAAAAAATTGTGTGTTTTGTCTCTCCTTAGATGCCTCTCACCATCCATCCTCCATCTCTCCTACCCTTTCCCCTCGCGCACCGGCCCGACTGATCTCTCCCTCGTCCACAACGTGGTGCTGCGCACGTGTGCCTTGGTACGGCGGCTTTGTGTCTCTGGCGTGTTCGTTAGTCACATTGGTGTGTAGTAGGGATGAGGAGTACATAGCAAGGAAACCACTTTGGTCCTTGGCGGCAAAACAATTCAAACTTTTCCGGTTTTCGAAATATTTACTTGCTTCCCAAACATCGGGAGGGAAGGTTACTCAAAAGATCAGCCATTTGTAGTACTTCTTATCGTATCTCTATCTTGACTTATCTCTTACAATACCATACCATACCACTGTATAGTGTACACATAACTTCGAACATTGACTGTTGGATCCAGACCGACAAATCCAAACATTGCTAACCGTTGGATCTTCTTTTCCATTCTTAGCATCTACAAAGATTCTACTGATATTCTTTAGCACGATGAATGCTAGTATGCGCAAACCTCAAAACACACACTTCATTGCTCAGTTTCAGGGTCCTTGTGCTAAATGCATGGACTTGGGTGCAATTTTCATTTTTATGAGGTCCTTGATGTAACTTGTACTTCCACTGACCGTGTTAAGTCTCAAGCACATCGCTCCTACGATACCTACCATGGTTAAAAGAAAATGCAACCACCCCAATTATCAAACAAACTTGACCATAGTTTCTTATATATAATACCCATGTTTTTAGTACTAGGATTTTTCAAGCTTCCTAGCTAACTTCGCACACTTCAGTGACTTGTTGATTAATGAAATTAGGTCAAACTTGAGCTACAAGTAAGCACGATAGATTTCTCTTGAATTAAATATATTTTGGAGGTAGATGGGTGCATCTTCTTGTAGTAAACAATGTCGTCAGTGTGAGTATCCAACTATCAGGAAATAAAATTCTCAGTTTTCCGAGTGATGACGAGATGGTTCTTTTCCGTAAAGAACGCTGGAAGAAGAATATGGATCTCAATGTCATAACCCAAGCTTCTAGACATATCAAGTGGACCAACGTGTTTTCTTACGATTCCCATATGTCTTTTGAGTTTTCAAACTCCCTAGCTAATTAACTCCGCCCACATGAATGACTATATGTCGATTTATCGAAATTAGGTTAAACTTGAACTATAACTAAATTGTAGCTTGCTCTGAAAGTTTTACGAAAAAGCTTTTGGAGGTACCGTAACGATCGGGAGGGGTGTCACAATCAATATATGAGAAAAAATCGAGAGTTTTGATAACAGGTTTGACTTCTTGCTAAGATTTTGCATAGCATGACACTATTTAATGAAATTGGGTCAAACCTGAGCTACAAGTAAGCGCGATAGATTGTTGTTGAAATATATGAATTTTCAGAGAGGTAGATGGGTGCATTTTCTTGTAGTAAACAGTGTCGTCGATACGGTGTGATTTTCGAACTATATAAGGAAAGAAGATTCAACTATTCTCAATTTTTCGAGTGATGACGAGCGAGGTTGTTGCTTTCCGTAAAAAATGTCCGAAGAATAATATTGGATCTGAATGCTAGAAGCCAAGTTTACCAACATATATAGTGGACCCACATGTTGTACCAACGATTCCCATGTTTTATTTATGAGTTTTCAAGCTTCCTAGCTAACTCTGCCCATTTGACCGGATGACTTCATGTCGATTTATCGAAATTAGGTCAAATTTGAAACTACAAGTAAATTGTTGGTTGCTTTGAAAGTTTTACGAAAAATCTTTTGGAGGTACCCATCGAGGGGTCACAATTAATATATCAATAAACACCAGGAGTTCTGACGGTATGTTCAACTTCTTGCTAAGATTTTGCATCTTGAAAATCTAACAAAATTAGGTCAAATTGAGCTACAAGTAAGCGCGATAGATTGCTCTTGAATTAAATGTATTTTCAGAGGTAGATCGATGCACCTTGTTGTATTAAACAATGCCGTCAGTGTGAGTTTCCAACTATCAGGAAAGAACATTCAATTCTACATTTTTCGAGTGAAGAAGAGCGAGGCTACTAGTTGTTATTTTTCATAAAGAGAAGTCCAAAGAATATTGGATGTGGATGCCACAAGCCAAGTTGACAGACATATATAGTCGATCGACAACATGTTGTACTTGCGACTCCCATGTTTTATGAGCTTTCAAACTTCCTAGCTAACTCTGCCCATTTTAATGACTTTTAAGTCGATTTATCGAAATTAGGTCAAATTTGAAACTACAAGTAAATTCTAGGTTATTCTTTTGCACGTGCCCTGCATGTGAGACTCAGAGAATAGACATCTGGCATATCATCACTATATCAAATTATAATAGGCAAAACAGAAAAAATATAGTAGGTAAAATTTGAACTGCTACAAGTAAAACTGTGTAGGTTGCTTTAAAAGTTTTACGGAAAAGCTCTTAGAGGTACCTACCAGAGGGGCCGCGTGGGGGGGGGCTCAATTAATATACTATCAGAAACCAAAAGAGAGTTATGGCGACAGGTTCGTCTTCTTGCTAAGATTTTGCGTCTAGACAGTTTAATGAAATTAGGTCAAACTTGAGCTACAACTAAGTGCGATAGATTGCTCTTGAATTTAATGAAATTAGGTCAAACCTGAACTACAAGTAATAAATTGTAGGTTGCTTTGAAATTTTTATGAAAAAAGCTTTTGGAGGTACCCATCGAGCGGTTAATTAATATATTAGAAACCACAGAGAGTTTTGACGAGTGGTTCAACTTCTAGCTAAGCCTTTGCATCATGAAAATTTTGAACACCTTTTGAAAACGATCCCGCACATCCGGACATAGTTCGTGCCCCAAAATTTCAGATACTTCGAAATTCTCATTCGACCCCTATTAAATTCGATAGGTGGGGGGCTTCACTCGTAATTTTCCCAGTATAGTGCTAGCAGTACCTAAACCCAACCCCATCCCCATCTCTCCTCCAGGAATACGTCATCGGCCGGAACATCCCCGCTGCACTTTAGCCGGCATACCCGCACACCTGATTTGCTCAACAAACCCTCTTGTCCGACACGCTAATCACATCATCGACCGCCTAGGATCTACTCCACGGACCTCGTGGTCCAGCGTTCTACTCGTATCCTCGCCCGCCCAAGATCTGCTTCCTCGTTGTCGACACCCACTACGACCATAGCACCTTCGGCGACCTCGACTTGACCCGTGAGGATGCGGAGGAGGCCTAGATGCCGCCTTAACCGAGGTAAAACCAGATCTCCCTGCGCGATTTGTTTGTTGGCAATGTACTGTATGCTTGCTAAATTTCCTAACTAACAAGTTCTTTACTTGATATACACCTATTATGTACTCCCTCTGTTTCAAAATATAAGATGCTTTAGCTTTGTGAATGAAGTGTATCTAGACACATTTTATTGTGTAGGTTTACTCCAAACGTAGATGAACCTACACACTAAAAGAGGTCTAGATGCACTCTTTTCATAAAGCTAAAACATCTTATATTTTGAAATAGAGGGAGTACTAAATTAACCCGTGGTTACGCTTAAACTCCACGCATTGAACTGTTTTTATGTACTGTACTATTTGTTTGTGAATTATTAGTCACTTAACATATTTGTTTACATTCTCTGCTGTACCTGTCCATAGGAGATATGATTATATAATATCTCTCTCATTCGCCGATTTATGAACTATAGTATTTCCATCGTGCTATTGTCCTGCTATCCTATACTACACATTTACACATGTAATACTATTTGACCATTATGTACTGCCGATTTGATCCCTCTTAACCTGCGGCTCAAACTGTTTGCTGTTATTATGCAAGGAGCAGCCTCAGTTTGCACACAATATCATAGAGTGAATGGCTCCTATAATCTCGTAAGACCCCATCACTTTTGTTTCACTTCATGCCAACGTATATCATGTTGGAGCCTGTTTGTATTTACAGTTGGCCTTACCTTTATGCAGAGGAACAACAATGGAGTACAAACTCCGCCCGTCCACACGAGCCGCCATAGATCTCGTGTAACACCTACCGTAAGGCCCCCCACCCGAAGTTTGGTCCTTGCCACATTTTTTGTTTGCTTAAATTTACCATTTGTCTTTCTTGTTTTCATATTTTTTTGCCAAAAATTAGCTTCAAACATTTTAGCCCCACCATGGTCTGCTTTTGTTCCATGTGCTTAGTTCAATTTTCCTAGATATGGAGAGGTCGGGTGTATTGCATCTGAGTTGTCTGATAATAAGAACAAGGCCACACTAGCGATAAGATCCACAAATGTATCATAAGGAACTCTATGGAGTTCATCTCACTCTTGTATCTATTGTGTATCATAGTTAAATGAACTAGCTATTTTAATACGAGGCACTTGATGGTTCAGTTTGTTGTTCTCAGGCCGCCAAAGCGTTGAAATTATCTGGCTATTCATGAATAATTCAATGTATGATTGCTTGATTCATTGTTTGTTTTAAATTATCTGGCCAGCATATTCGAGACTCATAATTGATGTGTTTTTATTGGCTGAGTTACTCTTTTTTTGTCTATGATTAAATCAATGGCAGGTTTCGTTGTGTAGTTCCAGGCTAGTTTATATATGAGAAACATAATGGCTTAGTTTTAATATTCGTTTTATCCATGTTCTGCACATTCTAGTTTGAGCAGTCTGCATCAGGTACTTTGGTTGATTGCTCGCATTGTTATTCAAAATGAACTTGTAGTTTGTTTCCCAAGTCTGTTGTTTAAGTAACTTGTTTTGTCTTGGTCTCACCCATCTTCAAGTAGAGCAGTCATTTCACAGAGTAGCACATGCTCGCATCGCTCCATGGCGCTAGCTCGTCCACTTATTTAAAAAGAAATAGATGTATGAGCCACCACTATTAATTGCTTCCTTCCTTATATTTTACATGGTGGTGTGTTTGCATGGTAATGCTGTTATAACTTGGTTTGTGTTTATTTCAGGCTGCAAATGACCCTCTGAATGCCGAACAAAGACCCGCTTCTCCAAGTTTAGATTTTGTTTCACATAGCAGCAGTGACAATACCTATTGCTCATGGCACACCGCTCTAACTGATCCTTGTTTTTCAGCCGAAAGATTATTTGAGGATGCCCTTCAAGATGCGCGTGATATTGTTGAGAAAGAATCCAACAAAACAGATTCAGTAATCACCATAGAACGCAAAGACTTATATGAATTGAAAAACAGGCAAGCTTTAGCGCAGAACATACTTAATAATCTCATCTGCATTGTTACATGTCTCGGGATGCAAGCTCCATAGAGACCTTTTTTGTCACACCATTTATGGTGTTTGTTTAGTTGTCTGGACTCTGATGCAACTTTTATGCTTCATTTTATTACTATCAAGTTTTTGGAGGATTGTAATAATCTACTGTAATTTGCAGTTGTAAGTTGTTTGAGGATTGTTACAAACTGAGCATCTATCAGAATTACTACACACACATGAAAAAATAGTGAAATTGTAAGAGGTACAACACACGATCTACCGGAACAGGGAGAACGTCCATAGTATTACACGGGCACCATAGAACTTGCAAAATTCATAGACGTTCACTCAACAACGTGAACACATAAAGAGCTGACCTGAAGAGAATACATCAGGAGCAGACCCACGCAATCCATCAATCTGATGGAAAGCCGTTGTAGTAATTGTAATGGGTGGTACCATCCTCGCCATATGGCGGAACCATCTACAGCTCAGAATGCTCGGCGATTCTGCAATGCACCGCCAGCAATCGATCGAGTTCGAAAGGACGGTCATTCCATAATCCTCCTATTCCATACCCATATACAACGCTTGACTCCTCTTCCTACGTAAGAGCCTCAAAGTTGTAAGATCTAATCTCGGATAGATCCGCATAGTATATGCTGCCGGCCTGCACCGTGGGTACCCTGGTGCTATCGACACAGACGCACCGATTGTCAGCAACGAAGAGAGCACGACTTCCAATGCCTCTGACCGCCTGAAGGACATGGTTCTCGGTATCAACCCAGTAAACAACCAGCCTACTGCCGTAGACCGGTCCACTCACAATGAACAACAACTCCCCGTCGTACTCGATGAGGTAAAAACGATTCTCTAGGAACTGGCAGCCCGGAACAGGGCCTGCAACGGTGGGATGCATCTCCAGGGTTCGTGCGGAGCGCTGCAGCTGCACATCTCCATGAGCAGCATCACACACAGTCGAGAGGACAGATCAGTATCTGTCTACGACAGAAACATCATCGGTGTAAGAAGTCATGCTCCGGAGTTCCTCGAAGTCATACGGCGAGTACCACCCTTCACCAAAGACTGGGCGACTCGCTTCCTCCGTGCTCTCATCCGCCCACCAAATGGTGGTGTTCTGATTGTTTGATGTATACACCATCAATGTTGAACATCATCACAGCGACAGAAGCCACGCGCTCGGTCGGTATCTCCACCCTTAGGCCCTTGATAGCACCCGAGAAGGGGTTGTACAACCGGGTCTTGTACGGCTGCACCATCTGTCCAAGCACAAGGAGGCCACCGGTTGTGCTACCGACATAAAAGTACCTTCCAGAGATAGAGGGAAGAGAACTAGAGATTCAGCCAAGGTAAACAGACTGAAATTCAATCAAGGTAAACCATGGAGCAATACCGTGGGCAACAAATGGACGAAGAAATATAACTTGAATAACAGATAGTATAGGACGTGAATGCAAAAAATGGATCGCATATATATAGATGAATATAAAGAAAGCACCTTCGAATATCCCGACTAATCTCCTTCTCAAGGTGGTGGCCAGTTCTCACGTTCAGAAACTTGATGGCGGTGTCTTCTACCCGATACTCCTCTGATAACTGGTGATCTAGAACAATCCAGTTGGCTGGCATAAAGCGCTCCTCTGTGAAGCCACGCCAGGCGCTGCAGACTGCCCGAAAGACGGCGTAGTAGTCAAAGTCGTCCGTCGAAAGGAAGATGTCACCTATCTTCTAGACGAGTCCCTCAGGGAGACCAGCCCATGGAGAGTCCTCCTGCTTCTTGCCGGCCATGGATGATGACGTTCGTGTGGTCTCGTTCCCACCGACTGGCATAGGAAGCGGTTCCAGAGACACACAATTAAACAAAGGACTGGGAAAGCCAAGCGAATCATGTGGAAACGAGACATCGTCATGCACACAGCAACCGCAAGCGTGTTTCATCAAACTGGCACGGGAACGCGCATGTGCACGTGCACTAATTACGGTACAACGGTCATGCGCACACCAGCTTTACGACTCCTGGGAGCACGCGAGTGTGTAGGTGTAGGATGATACTAGTAGTAGTATCATAACCCCATTGTATTTAATTATCCCAAAATCTAAGAAGAAAACCTGCGCTCCCTGGTCCTCAAGGTACACGCAAACGCAGGACATTTTCCATTTTTTACATGGCATTTTCCATTTTTCCATTTCGCTTTTTGGTTGTGCCCTTGGATTCTCACCATGTGGCCGGATGGGGTGTATGCTCTGTGGAGCTAAAAACCTCATGCTCTCTCAATAGCATGGTCGTTAATTATTGAGGGATATACGTTTTTAGTCCCACAACTTGCACCCGCGGGAGCATTTTAGTCCCTCACCTTGCAAAGTGAGCAACACTAGCCCTACAACTTGTAACCAGGAACTTTTTGTCCAATTCAATCAAATTTCTGTGATTTTGTCCGAATTCATTGTAACTAATTCTGGAAGTGACATGTGGCATCATAATTTTTCCAAAATGACCCCTGTGTATTTTCTGCCTGCCAGTTGTGACATTGGTAGGACTTGAGAGGAGGATCTGAATAACAAAACAAATAAGAAAAACTACCAATGCACTGTAGGGTATCGAACTAATTACCTGCGCTACTGAAGAAATCAACCTTGCCACTACAATATGCACATAGAAGTGATTAACTGAAGAGCGCTCTAGCTGATGTGTTCTTTATTTTGGATATTCAAAAATATGTGTTCTGGGGTACAATAACAACTCAACTTTATTCCTTTTCATTTTTGCGAATAAGAAAAAACTCAACTTTATTCTAGACACTTCAGCTAGCTACTGGGTTAACGACAAAGCTATACAATTAATATTATGGACCATGCCAACATAGTCCTGAGCATTTTTTGCGTTTGTATGTGCTTTTTTATTGTATAAATAATTACTTCCCCCTAAGTACTCCTCGTATGGCATAATTATGTCCTCTCAAGTACTCCTCGTCTCACATGAGTAGTCGTGGGCATCTACCGGCATAGTGGCTTGTGGGTGTGTGTGTCGTTGTACAAAAGTGTTAAGTTCGTATCCATTCTCTTCCTAGAGATTTAACTATTTTATTTGTACGTCTACTAATAGGTGGCCCACTTATTATTCCGCATAGGGACACAAATGACATAAAAATATAGAGGGGTCATTTTAAAAAATCAACGTCATTTGTGGACAAATTAAGTCAAATTCACTGAAATTCCATTAAATTGGACTAAAATGCTCTTGAGATATAAGTTGAGGGACTAGTATTGGTCATTTTTCAATATGTGGGACTAAAACGCTCTCGCGGTGCAACATGTAGGACTAAAGGTGTATATATCTCTTAATTATTTACAGCCTTAGTTGCTAGGCTAGAGGACCAATTAATGCTCCTAGTTTTTCTCAATTACTCCTCTGGTTGACCGTAAAATATGAACCACCACATCATGTAATCCTCCTGGCCGATCACGTTGTTAAAACGGGAGTGCATCCATTGGCTTGCATGTTTTCAATTAGATGCGGTGGCCATGAATTCCTCAAGTGTGGTTATATGGTTGATCAGTTGATGTTGACTCTCGGCCATGAATTCCTGACCATATAGCCGTACATTCTACCACCTTTTTTTACTACTACTACAAGTAGTATATGGACGCTAGCAAAATTCAAAATCTCAATCGAGCGGCAAAATCACACACACCGACTTTGAAGCATTTCCCGCCTAACCGTTTCAAAAACTTTGAGCCAAAATCTCCCACCTAGGGATTCTTATTTTTATATTATTATTATTATCAGATGGGCGCTTGTCAACTTCAAAATCTCAATCGAGCGGCAAAACTGCACACCGACTTTGAAGCATTTCACGCCCCTCCATCAAAAACTTTGAGGCAAAATCTCCCACCGGGGCTGTACCATTTTTGTATTATTATCAGATGGGCGCTTGTCAAATTCAAAATCTCAATCGAGCGGCTAAACCGTACACTGACTTTGAAGCATTTCCCGCCCCTCGGTTTCAAAAACTTTGAGGCAAAATATCCCACCGGGGCAGTACCATTTTTATATTATTATTAGATCGTCGGTCGCCAAATTCAATATCTTAATCAAGCGGCAAAATCACACACCGATCTTGAAGCATTTCCTACCCCTCAGTTTCAAAAACTTTTGACTTCAAAATTCTGATTCTACCAATTGTTCTGACGCCCTATGGGAAAGATAAAGTCGGTAGCTTGGGGGCACGATCGTAATTTATATTTCTATTCACCTCCTTAGTCCGGATTCGCCTAGATTTTCCTGCTGGTCCTTCCAAAAATCTCAGCCCCTCTCTCCGATGCCCTCACCTCCACGACCACGACGCGGACCGGCCAGCGGAACTTCCACGGCGGCGGACCCGCTTGAGTGGCGGTCTCGTGCACCACCACGGAGCCTCTTCACCGATGCTCACCCACTGGATCGGGTTCACCGGGTCGCTCTGCCATTGCACTGGAGCTGCGGTGTCGTTCACCATGCCGATGGCGTCATCGACCGCCCAAGCTCTACTTCCCGGCCGCTGAAAGCTACCCAACCGTACCGGATCCGCTTCAGCGGTGTACACCGGAAGTGATCTAGTCCAGGGAGTTCCATATCCACCGCTCTAGACCAGCTGCTCGGCCATCACCGTTCACTGCACTGGATCTGCCTCAACGACGCTCTCGTCCACCGCGCTCAAGCCGGCATCGACCGCCAAAGATCTGCTTCCCCGACGCCGACAGCCACCGCAACCGTAGCACCCTCGGTGACCTGGACGTCACCCACACGGTACCGACGATGCTTAGACGCCTCTCCGACCAAGGTTAACAAATTCTACAACCCGTTTTTGTTTTGTCACCAGTATAGCAGGTTCAAGCCTGTCACAGTGAACTGCATTTTTGTCATCGTGCTCGTACATACAAGTCAGTGGGCATGCCTGTTCTTCGTGCTAGTACATACAAGGTCATTAGACATGTTGGTTTGCATGTGCTGCTCTACAAATTTCAAGTCATGGACATGTCTGTTATTTTGTCATACACATGTTCTTAGCTACTCCATACAACAGTAATTGCCTTCTACCGTGTAATTCTTGCAAAATCTGAAGTCAGCGAAAAATATTAGTGTGGATTCCCTGCTCTACAGTTGCTGAATCTATCTGTTTCGTCGTGAGATCAGTTCCTGCTATTATTTCCTCCTTGGCATCGTTCTTCTATCCTGTAGTAGCCGTTTAAACTCTTTGTAATAATTCGATTATAATTTTGTTGTTGCCATCTGCTTCTTCAAAAGCTGCATCACTAACTATTTCCTTTTTCTTGCATATAGCTCAAATTTGAACAATGAACATGTTGGTTTGCATAGCCTATTCTACAGGTTCACAAGGGATGCCATTAATTCTTTATCTAGTGCTGGTTCGTCCTGACAACGGCCTAATTGTCCTCTACTATATAGTTCACTCGTGGTTTGCATTCCTGCTCTAGACGTTCTCTTATGATGCCATTGTAATTTTTATCTGGTTGATTCTTAGCTATGATAGTAACTACATACCATTGTGTAGCTCACCGCAAATTCTGAGTCACCCAATGCATTCCAGGAGATGCCACTGCTTCCATATATATTTTCTGAAATGACCTCACTTGTTTATAATTGCTGAAATTCTAACAAACACTTTGTTTGATTGCTCATTTCATTGTAGGCACACGTGTCTAATGCTTGTTTGTCCTACTCTACAGGTTCACGAGCGACGCCATTATATCTTGCATCTGGTCCTGGGTCTGGTTCGTCTTAAGTCATGACATAACTATCATCTACAATATATAGTTCATTCGTGGTTTGCATTCCTGCTCTACAAGTTCTCGTATGATGCGGTTATAATTTCTGTCTGGTTCATTCTTCCCTATGACAGTAACTGCATGCCATTTTGTGTCTGAGCACAAATTCCGAGTCACCCGACGTCTCTTGCATTTTAGGGTATAAAACTGCTTCCATATATATTTGTTGAAATGACCTGGCTAGTTTATTTTTGCTGCAATTCTTAGCCACACACACACATTTTTTGATTGCTCATTTCACGATAGGCACACTTGTTTAATGCATGCTTGCTTGTCCTGTTTGTGTGACGTGTTGGTCAATAATTAAACCATTGACCAGTTGTAAACTCCAGATCATAGCTCCTGTCATATCAGCCAAATGAGTAGTTTGTCTTGTTTGATGTATTAACTTGTTATTACTTAGTTTTAGGGTGCAATTATTGCTATCGCCACCAAAGAGGGGGCTGCAAGATCATGTTTCCTCCAATGTAGCTGTCACACTCAAAGGAAGATGGAGGTAATCAATTGAGGACTCTGCTATCAACTTGATTGTCAACTAAAATGCCGATTTTCTCTCCCTTGATTTGATAATATATAATAATTTTAAGAAGTTTGCACTTGATGTAATATCTAGATAACTCGCGTAGGCCATGTATGTATTTAGTTGACGCCGTCCACATATGCAGTAGTCGTTACATTAACTACTCCAGGTTGGTTGATTAGGGAACAATACCGTGTTTTGTTATTGGCCCGCCGTGTATTCGGCCGACGATGAACAGTAAAAAATGTTGGATTTTATGAACATTTTATGTTATTGGCATGGGCTTCAGAAAAGGCCGAAACTGTAAAAGGCCATAAACGTAATGGGCCGACCTACAAGTTGTAACTGGACGTAACAGTAACATGCCGTAATGGTAAGAGGCCGTAAGAGTAACAAGTCATAACTGTAATAGGCCATAATAGTAACAGGCCTTAACAGTAGCAGGCCTTAATAAAAACAGCCCATCGCAGTAACAGGCAAGATACTGTGAAATCTCAGAACAGTAACATGCCAAAACAGTAGCCGGCTGCTATAGTAAAGAGCCGCGGTGAAAGAAAGGCGAATAGTGACAAGCGAGCGATGTGGCCGAGAAATTTCCAGGCGAGGGCAGTAATAGGCTGACACATTTACTAGACTAGAACAGTAAAGGGCCGCTTGTGGGCCTGAACAGGTAAAGCCCGGAACAGTGAAAGTCCAGGATAGTAATAGGCCTGAACAGTAACGGGCCATCTCAAACAAGGGCCGTCATTAGGCCACCCACGATGGGCTGCGATAAACAGTGATGGGCCGCCCGCAGGCCTTAAATGTACAGGAGCGACTTGGCGCAGGCTGCTAATGGGCCATAGAGTGTTGGACCATCATGGGCCTTCTTTAGGATGAAACAGTATTGGGCCTGAAAATTCACGGGCCGCTGTTGGCTGCAACTTTGGGCCCATTTTAAACAGTGCAGAACAAAACAGTAACGGGCCATTTTCTAATTGGGCTCCCGTAATCGGCTGGCCTAGTTAGAATTTAGCAAGCCTTGGCTGGGCCTGGATTCTGCCATGGTTTCTAAGGCGGTTAACGGCGGTAACTGGCTGCTAACGGTGGCTGCCACATGGCAGTTTGCATGACGTCAGCAGTCAACGTGGCTGGCGAACTGATCTACGACGGAACAAGTTTTCGTGGCTGAAGGTTGCGATCCGCCACGGTCAGGAAAAAAACCGTGGTAGATTCTTTTGTGACAGGGCTTTTACCACGATGGCCATCCGTCGTAGAAGACTTTTTAGCCACAAAAAACGGGCCTTCAACCACGAAAATTGTCTGTTGTAAAAGCTAACTTTTCTTGTAGTGTATATATAAACAATTTTGGTAGTACAAAACTGACATCATTAGAGTTCATTGGTATTATGCAGTTCACGGCAAATGTTAATTCACTAAACATCTAAAGCTGCCTATGTCAGGGGGATGACCTCTGGATAGCCCAACCGAACAAGAACTACGGCAGTCGGTTCGCGTCCGGCTGGCTGAGCACAGCCGGACAAGAGCAAGTCATATAGGCTACTTTACGGTAGCCGGAACCACAAGGAGCAGCAAGGCACGGGACCGGCTACATCAGCGTAGCTGGACTCAATTAGGAGGACAGGCGGACGTCTTTGCGATGCCGCGGTATGCCCGATGACGATGACAAGACCCGCAACTACACGGCCATACCGAAGACTTTGCTGGGTGACGCGGGAATAGTGGCCAGATGCCGACGATAGGCACGCACGGTGTTCACTATACCCAGGACGACCCTACCACATGTACTCTGATGGGATGTAAGTGTACCAGATACTGTAGATGACCAGCCGGCTAGGACCCGCCTGTGGGGCCAGCCAGCCGGACTAGCCAGTAAAACCGTTGCCTCTCTGCCTATATAAGGAGAGGCAAGGCTCTTGTAGCAAGGGTTGGTCTAAGTGCATTTAAGGAGGTAGATAGAAGATACAACTCCAGGAGCGATTGTAGCCCGTATACCACTCATAGTAATATCGGCAGGAGTAGGAGCTTTACGTCACCACGAGGGCTCCGAACCTGGGTACTTCTTGTGTCTCGCTACACTTGCTCGTATCCAATCCCGCCTGCAGACACCGTCGAGAGCTTCCCTGTTAGTCCCCACACCTCTATCTAACCTGCTTAGGTACTGCCGTTCCCAATACAACGACAGTTGGCGCCCACCGTGGTGCTAGATGGCTTCGTCGGAGTCACGTTTCCCATGAGACCCTGCACTTCAGCCGATGAGCGCGTGGCCTCTGGCCTAGTGCTTACGCTCTAAAAGTTTGACTACGTCATCGACAACGCTTCTTGCTTCGCCGGATCCATGTTTCCAGCAAACGGTTCTATTCTGCTTTTTGGCGACCTCCCCATCTACATCGCCACCGTACCGGAGTGTTTCCCTAGGGAAATCGTTTTCGTCATGGAACCGCTGCACCTCGGCAGCGGTGCCTCCGTCGCTCCTCGTGGCATCGAGGTGATGATGGCCGTCTCCAGCTCTTAGCCCCGCCAGCCGCGGGAGCGAGGCACGGACGAGGTCGCCACTTTTGCTCTGCCGTGGCCTAGGAATCTGATGGAGGAGGCCATTGACCGGCTCCTCATGCCGGTTAACCTCGGGGACAACCCTGAGGAGGCGGAGGCCAACTTTGCCATGGAGAGGCAACTTCTCCTGCAGAAGGCCATGGAGCTGGCTGCAACCCGGAAGTAGATCGAGATCACCCGGCACGAGTACGACCACGCGCACGGCCTCACTCTGGCCACCACGGAGCCGAGCCAGCACTGACAAGTACTATGCGAGGGCGGCGAGCTAGGCGGTAGGACGGAGAGGGATGGCGAGCCGAATCCGCTACCAGCTCTCATCTCGCCCACGTACAACACACCCATCATGAATCTGCGCGTGACGTGAGTAGTGCCAGATGAACTGCCCAACTTGGAGGGCGAGGAACGAGACCGGCAGCATGCCCGGGTATAGGAGCTCCTCCAGATCACGGACGAGCAGGTTGAGGCCAACTGGCCGATGCAGGAGGACCCCAACTACTCCAAGGGAAGCAAGTCGCCTGCCAATAGAAAGGGCACACCCCGCGAGACCCAGCAGGCGTCCTCTCGTCTGGCTAAGGCCCGCAGCAAGCACCGCAGCTCTAACAACAAGGGCCAGCCGCGCTAGGAGAAAACAGTGAACAACAAGCTAGACAGCAAAAGCCTCGCAACCATGCGCGGCAGGTCAATGCTATGGAGGGCACACCTGACGCGCCGGCCAACAATGCAAGAAGGCCGAAGCTGCGGCTCACCTTTGACCAGATGTTTGACGGCCCGTGCAAGTGGCATAGCGGTCCCTTCAAGCCGGCTACGCACACCACCCGGAACTGCAGCTGGACCCGCCAGCTAAAGTACCAAGGCAACCAACAACGTCTTCCCCCGCCCCCTCCCGGTGGACCACCACCGTCGGCTAGGGGAAACGGCAATGATGGCAATGGCAGCAACAACAACAATGGCTACCCCAACCGCACGCCGCCTACCACATCTTTGAGACAGAGCTGGACGACAAGCATAGCCGCAGGTGGCGCTCCGAGGATGTTAACGCCATCGTGTCCCCAGTCCCCCAGTACCTGAACTGGTCGGAGACCCCCATCACCTGGAGCCGGGAGGATCAGCCGGATCAGCTTCCGATTCCCGGGGGCTACGCCATGGTGCTTGACCCCCTCATCGTCTCCAACGAGCGCACCTGCCGCTTTTCACGCGTCCTCATCGACAGAGGCAACAGCCTCAACTTTCTCTACTGGTCTTTGCTGGAGAATCTTGGCATCCGCGAGTGTGACCTGCGCCCAACTACCACGATGTTCCACGGTGTACTGCCAGGATAGGCTTGAGCCCCGCTGGGTAAAATCCAGCTGGATGTCATTTTCGGGACCGCGGAGAACTTTAGGCGCGAGCCGATATGGTTCAAGGTGGTGAACCTATCGAGCTCCTACCATGCTCTCCTCGGGCGCCCCTCCCTCGCCAAGTGAATGGCCATCCCCCACTATGCGTATCTCAAGACGAAGATCCCGGGACTAAACGACATGATCACCATCACCGGCTGCTTCAGACGGTCCATGGAGTGTGCCTCGGCCGGAGCCAAGCTAGCCGAATCCCTCATCATAGCCGAAGAGAAGCGCATGATCATGCATAATGTGGCCATGGCCTAGCAAGAAATGCCGGCTAGCAGCAAGCCGGCTGGAGAAGCAACTTTCCAGCCGGGAAAGGAGACGAAGAGGATTTTGCTCGACCCTTCCGACCCGACCAAGTTCATCACCATTGGTGCCACCTAAAATAGGATGGCGCGCTCGTCGACTTCCTCTGTGAGAATCGGGACATCTTCGCATGGTCACCCAAGGACATGCCAGGTGTGCCGAGGTAGTTTGCCGAGCACTCAGTTCATGTGCAGCTGGATGCCAAGCCGGTCAAGCAGCCCCTATGCGAGTTCGTAGAGGAGAAAAGAAAGATCATTGGTGATGAGATCACCCGGCTCCTTACAGCCGGGTTCATTATGGAGGTGTACCACCCGGACTGGCTGGCCAACCCAGTCCTGGTGTTGAAGAAGAACAAGACCTGGCGCATGTGTATCGACTACACCAGCCTGAACATGGCGTGCCCGAAAGACCCCTTCGTTTTGCCCCGTATCGATCAAGTTATTGATTCCACGGCCGACTGCGACTTGTTGTCCTTTTTGGATTGTTACTCCGGTTATAATCAGATCCGGCTAGACCCGGCTGACCAGATAAATACATCGTTTATCACCCCATACGGGGCTTTCTGCTATGTAACCATGCCTTTTGGTCCGAAAAATGTAGGCGCGACCTATCAGTGTTTTATGTAGAAATGCTTACCCTCGTAGATCGGCTGAAACATGCATGCCTATGTGGACGATGTCTTCATCAAGACAAAGGAGAAGCGCACCCTCCTCAAGGATTTGGGGGAGAAATTTGGCAACCTCCATCAGTACCAGATGAAGTTGAACCCAGAGAAGTGCATCTTCGGCGTCCCATTCGGGCAGCTACTCAGTTTGCTTGTTTCACAACGAGGGATCGAAGCGAACCCAGAGAGGATTGCGGCCATCAAGAGAATGCAGCCACCTAGGAGCTTGCTTGGAGTCCAGAAGTTCATCGGATGTTTGGCATCCCTCAGCCGTTTCGTCAGCCGGTTGGGGGAGAAAGCACTTCCACTGTACCAGCTGATGAAGAAGATGGACAAGTTCTCCTGGTCCTCGTAGGTTGACGCCGCCTTTCATGACCTTAAGAGCATGCTATCCACAGCACCAGTTCTAGCCACGCCGGCTAGCAAGAAGCCGATGTTGCTCTATATAGCAGCCATCAGCCGGGTTGTCAGCGTCGTCCTGGTGGTGGAGCGCCCCGAGGAAGGCAAGGCTCAGCCGGTTCAGCAACCCGTCTACTACCTCAGCGAGGTTCTCTCCCTCTCCAAGCAGAACTACCCCCACTACCAGATGATGTGTTATGGTGTGTACCTGGCGTGCAAGAAGCTCAAGCACTACTTCCAGGAGCATCCGATTAAGGTCGTGTGCACCACACCCCTTTCGGAAATCATCGGTAACAAGGACGCCACCGGTCGAGTCGCCAAGTGGGCCATCAAGCTCGCCGCCTACTCCATCCCGTATGAGCCCCGGCTCACGATCAAGTCGCAAGCTCTGGCAGACTTCCTCATCGACTAGGCTGAAACCCAATACCTCCCAGTGGTTCTCGATTTGGACCACTAGAGGATGCACTTCGACGGCGCGAAGATGCTCGGGGGCTTGGGAGCCGGCATCGTCCTCACCTTGCCCAAAAAAGACCGGCTGGAGTACATTCTCTAGATCCACTTCAATGACTCCAACAAAGTCGCGGAGTACGAGGCGCTGGTGCATGCCCTTCGGCTAGCCAGGGAGATTGGCGTCAACCGGATCCTTTGCTTCGGCAATTCAGATCTAGTGGTGCAGCTGGTGTCTAGAGAGTGGGATGCCTACAATGCAAACATGGCTCTCTACCGGTTCAACATACAGAAGCTCAACGCCAGCTTCGACGGATGTGAGTTCCATCGCGTCCCTTATGTCAACAACGAGGCAACCGATACGCTCGCCCGAATCGGATCCACTAGGCAGGCGATCCCACCAGAGGTCTCCTTGAAGCATCTACGCAAGCCCTCCATCAACCCGTCTCCTGAGTTGGATTCCATTATCTAGGCGGGAAGCACTCCGGTTTACGGCACGACAGATGCGGAACCGGCAGAACCCGTGAAGAAGAAGGCTCGCACCAACTCCGGCAAGTCCGTACCCTCCGGCTTGCAAGACCCAGGGGCTGCCGACTCATCAAGTGCCGACAAAGGGCAAAGGAAAAAGAGGAGCGTCAGTACTGAGGCCAGTACACGGCGAGGCTAGAATTCGGCGGTCCTCGCCTACATAGGTATGGTGGACTGAAGCGGCAGCGCAACAGCACTAAACAACCTATAGAGACTCAGTACAACTGCTAGCTATTAGAGAGAGATAAGAAAGACCTATTCGGAACCACCTGATACTAACACCAATCATACCCATCCTGGCATTTCCCCCTCGAGACCAAACGAGGAAGTCAAACCGAGGAACTCACATAGTTGGCAGTTCTATTCATTCCATTATAGTTGAAGCTCTTACTAATCAGATATAGATAGCATGAGTCATCCTGATAGCATAAGTAGTGGGCAGTTTTAATTAACCATTCAGTTGTGGTTGCAGTACTTACTAGTCAGACACAATTAGCATGTGACACCCCAAACCCAGCAGTGTTGGCACTTTTATTTCATTCTATTGGAGTTGCAATACTTACTAGGAAGACATAACATGACACGATACACCCCAGTTCCACCAGTTGTTGGCACTTTTATTATCCATTCCATTGTAGTGAAGCTGATTACTAGTCACATATTAAGTCAAATTTATAGCACTTCTTTATTTATGCTTGTCTATGATCGAGATACTGTGCTCCACGTCGTCCATAACCGTGGACATGGCTTTTAGAAAGATTTACCCTGCAGGGGTGCACAAATAGCAATACACACACGATCAACCTCGGAAAAACGAAATCAAAACCCAACGAGGCTTTCACGACAAAAGAATCCCAAGATTCATAAAATATTTTAGGGGGCCACCCCATTAAGCTACCCGCAACGAAGTTGGCCGGCTCCGAGACGGACCCAAGGTTTGCGTCAATGGCTGTAAACGACTGGGAACCCGAAAGTGTGACTGGGCTTGTAGATACCGCGAAAACACTTCGCATACAAAACAGTACAGGTGCTCCACGCACAATAGTAAATAAAGCAGTAAAGCATGGCATAAGTACAGGATAGTAATAAATCCCCAAACTAGTTTGTGGCCCTAAGAAATAAGAAATGAATCAAGCTCTGGCTAAGGGGGATTCATAGAGTCTCCCGTATGTGGATAGTGCGAATAGTCAAGGAACAGGTATCAAGTAGTCGGAGCCTACGGGACACAAGTGGACATAAAAAACCAAATATCAAATATTACCCACCGGTGCCTCTTTCATTAGTTATCCCAGCAATTTAATAGTTGTATTTAAAGTCATGATCCTCTCCACCATTAAGCATATGACAACATTCCAACAACTATGTGGTATTTCACGACACGGGATCGCACCTGAGCAAGCGACTACGACTCGCAAGACCATCTATCTATCAAACAACGGGCAATAGGATGTGTCCAAGGCAATATAAAGGGTGCACGGAATATATATCTGGTACAGAACACTAAAGCATCACGACACGGATAGCAATAGATCAACAGGAGGAAATAAAGACTATAAATGCAAAATAGGTAGAAAGGGGGATAATGCTCGCCTGGGAAACACTGCAGAAGATACACCATAGAACTTGTCGATACTCGCATCCACTCAACGGCCTAATCCGTGAAGAAGCAAAACACCAAAAGAAACACCGGATGCACTATTTAATACTACGGCAGAAGACCGGGCATGATGCATGTATGATGTAGATGCGGTGCAATTAGGCAGTATTAAGCAGAATCGGGGTCTCAACAGTTAATTAATAGGTTCAAGTTATTTAGCTACCCGCAATTTAAAGTTTGGATTAACAAGACAAAATGTGGCATCGGTTCGCTACACAAATTTAAATGGAGGCGGTATAAGACAAGAATAGCCCGCATATGCACTCCATATTTAATTCAGTTGAATCGTCTAAATACCCCCAATAACCACAATATGAATGCGACATGAACAATTTAAATGCAACAAGTATGTCATATATTATAAAAAAATAGGGTCTCGGAAAAGGGAATCACACTTTGGGGTATCGGCGATCTTGGGGTTCGATGTGGTTCGGGTCCGGAAGATCTTCGGGGTTCGGCGGGATCGGTCTTTAGGTCTAAGCCTTCGGATCGGGCTTCGGGGTCCATGTAGAAGATCTTCAAGTTCCATGGCGAAGGTCATCGAGTTGGATCCGAGAAAAAGATCTTGAGGTTCCAACTTCGGAGTTCTTGGGTCTCAATCATCGGATGTGTTAGGCTTCGATTGCCGATGGTCTTCAGGAGATCTTGGACAGAAACGCAACATCACCACGTGGGCATCATACCATCAGCCATTCACCACTTCACTACACTTCAGACTCAAACATCGGGGTCCTCACTTGACACAACAGGAGATGCCTTGTCTCCACAAGTGGCAGAAACAGGGAACATGGCCGTTGTTGGAGTTACGGCCGGTGGCGGCCTGCAGGGGCCGAGGCGACGACCTTGCAAGAGGCAGCGGAGGCCGGGTCGAGGTAGAGCTGGGAGCCGCGCAGAACGGGGACGGGAGTGCGCAGGCTCAAGCTGCTACAGAGGAGGATCGGGGCTCGCAGTGGTGCAGAGGTACGCCAGAGGCGGAGACGACGAGTAGGTCCGCCGAGGCGGCAGCGCATGGGCTTCGGGAAGGATTTGTGGCTGCAGAGGAGCTCTTGGTCTGATTCGGAGGCGACTGCGTGCAGGGTGTCGTGGGGCAGAGGCGAGGAGGTGGCAGCGAGGTCACAGGGCGGGGTGGCAGCAGCCAAAAAATTTGGTGACGCGCAGTGTCGCGAGCCCGGCTTGGGGAGGCATGGTGGAACATGGCGTCGACAGCACGGGACACGACCGTAGGGAGGCGGAAGGAGCTCCGGGCGGCGGTGGTCCATGAACGGGAGGCGACACGCGGGGACTGGCTTTGGCCAGGGACGCGAGGCAGAGGATGGCGGCGCGGCCGGGGCCCGCTTGCGGCGGCGGCCGGATGTAGGGGAGCGAGCGGAGGCGACGGGGTGAGCCGGGCAGGCACCTGCTGGCAGCGGCGAGGAAAAGGAGACGCAGGGCATCGAGGGTAGGTGGGTAGAAGGGTCGCGAAGGAAGGTGGCGTCTGGCTAGTGGGGCCGAGCACGGGAGGAGGGCGCGGGACCGGGCGAGATGGTGAGCTGGCGGGGTTGGGAGGCGCGCCTAGGTACGGCCTGGTCAGCGGATCAGGTGGCGATGGGAGCAGGAACGTGAGCGAGCGGGGGGGTGAAGGGGTGGCAGGCCAGCGTGCCTGGTGCATGGTGGGCCAGGCGGCAGGAGTTGGAGGTGGGACCACGACAGGTGGGTTGGGGTGTGGCGGCTGGTGGATGGGGAGAGGGAGTGGTGAGGTGTGGATAAGGGGAGGCGGCTGGGAGATGGAGATGGGTGGGGTTAGGGTAGGTGGGGATTAGGGTTTCTAGGGTCTGGTTTTTCTTGGGGATGGCCGGCTGGGCCGGTTTGGGCCTGGTTCGGCTGCCCCCTAAAAATAATATAAAATTTTATTTGTTATTCAAAAGGCTTTTGCGAACCGTTTGTAGACAAAACAAAATATTCCAGACAAGCCTGGGTTTTATAGTTTGAATAAAAGACGGTGCGTTTAGAAAACAAAATCAGGCTTTTCGAAAAAACTTTTAGACAAAACCATGCATGATGATGATGATGCTCAAATGCAATGTGGCATGATGACATGAGCATGCGGTCATGATGAGGCAATGCACAAATACACATCGATTTTCTAGTAGTGGTTTTAGCGAGATGCCACAATTCGACACCACTAACAAGGGATCTCGCCCTCGAGACCCGCCTCATGGTCCGGGGAAGAAGGCTGATGACCTGAATCTTCTCACTTCGTGTAGATCCTCGCTACACCACTAACAAGGGTCTTACTTCATCTTGAAATCGGCGACACCTCGAACAAGGGTCGCTGCTCTCATCCGTCGAAGGGACACTCTGGAGAAACAAGGACGAAGGTAGGGGCATCAGAAGATAAAGCCACCTCTAACTTCTGGGGATGGAGTAAAATTGCTTGATCCACCGATTCGATGTACAAGAGCGAATGAGAAGAGTAGTCGGATGGTGATCAGTCCATCGCACACCCAAAGCATTACTCTGCACATGAATAAGAGAATTATGCAACCAACACTCGGAATTAGACTGAAGATCTCGACGATCGAGGTTCAGAACAAAGGAGTGATGTAGACTCTGCATCAGATCTGGCGTAGATGAGGGCATCGTGTTGGAAACACCGGAAGGCACAAAGGAGGAACAACGAGAAGTCCAACAAATGAAGGATTCCTCAGATAACATGAAGACCGGATGTAGAAACACCATTCCCAAAGAAGGAAGCAAAACCCTGAAGGTACGATGGAAAACCCAACCACGAGAAATCCTTGACTAGAAGAAGGTAAGAGAGCAGATTCAAAACACGCAGAGGTAAGAGGAGAATAGCAGAGGGGTAAGGAGTAAAAGCAGACCTAATCAGATCTATCCAACCAATTTTGCAAAATAGTTTTGACACTCTACTTCGGCTGTTAGCTAGGTTATCCTACAGGCTGGACAAGTGGGGTATCGTAACTGCTGAGCTCTAATACCACTCTGTAACACCCTCGAATCGGCCCTATGCAGATTTCAGCGCTTTCCGCCAAACCCGCATAGAAACGATTCAAGGACGCCCACCAGGCACTTGCGTGCGGGTGGAATACGAAGTAATACCATTACACATTAGTCCACGATGGAACCCACATAACATATATATACAACAACGACTCCATGAGTCAAGAATACAGATATACTATACAAAGATCCAAATCACCTTGAAAACGATAGAGCATCCGACTATGGACAAGATGCGAATGGGACTAAGAGCCCTGAAGAATAACCAATGGCGTCCATAACCCTGCCCAGGCCAAGCCAAAAGGGTAACCCTACTAACAACGTCGATCTCAAACATGCTAAAACAAAAGGGGTGCCGACAAAGGGCAAAGGAAAAAAGAGGAGTGTCAGTACTAAGGCCAGTACACGGCGACGCTAGAATTCGGCGGTCCTCGCCTACATAGGTATGGTGGACTAAAGTGGTAGGGCAGCAGCACTAAACAACCTATAGAGACTCAGTACAACTGTTGGCTATTAGAGAGAGATAAGAAAGACCTATTCGGAACCACCTGATACTAACACCAATCATACCCATCCTGGCATTTCCCCCTCGAGACCAAACAAGGAAGTCAAACCGAGGAACTCACACAGTTGGCAGGTTTATTCATTCCATTATAGTTGAAGCTCTTACTAATCAGATATAGATAGCATGAGTCATCATGATAGCATAAGTAGTGGGTAGTTTTAATTAACCATTCAGTTGTGGTTGCAGTACTTACTAGTCAGACACAATTAGCATGTGACACCCCAAACCCAGTAGTGTTGGCACTTTTATTTCATTCCATTGGAGTTGCGATACTTACTAGGCAGATATAACATGACACGATACACCCCAGTTCCACCAGTTGTTGGCACTTTTATTATCCATTCCATTGTAGTGTAGCTGATTACTAGTGACATATTAAGTCAATTTTATAGCACTACTATAGTTATGCTTGTCTATGATCGAGATACTGTGCTCCAAGTCATCCATAACTGCGGACACGGCTTTCATAAAGATTTACCCTGCAGGGGTGCATAAATAGCAACACACACACGATCAACCTCGGAAAAACAAAATCAAAACCCAACGAGGCTTTCACGACAAAGCAATCACATGATTCATAAAATATTTCAGGGGGCTACCCCATTAAGCTACCCGCAACGAAGTTGGCCGGCTCCGAGACGGACCCAAGGTTTGCGTCAATGGATGTAGATGACTGGGAACCTGGAAGTGTGACTGGGCTTGTCGATACCGTGAAAACACTCCGCATCCAAAACAGTACAGGTGCTCCACGCAAATTCGTAAATAAAGCAGTAAAGCATGGCATAAGTATAGGATAGTAATAAAACCCCAAACTAGTTTGTGGCCCCAAGAAATAAGAAATGTATCAAGCTCTGGCTAAGGGGGATTCATAGAGTCTCCCGTATGTGGATAGTTCGAATAGTCAAGGAACAGGTATTAAGTACTCGGGGCCTACGGGACACTAGTGTACATGGAAAACCAAATAGCATATATTGCCCACCGGTACCTCTTTCATTAGTTATCCAAGCAATTTAATAGTTGTATTTAAATTCATGATCCTCTCCACCATTAAGCATATGACAACATTCCAACAACTGTGTGGTATTTCAAGACACGGGATCGCACCTGAGCAAGCGACTATGACTCGCAAGACTGTCTATCTATCAAACAACGGGCAATAAGATGTGTCCAAGGCAATATAAAGGCTGCATGGAATATATATCTGGTACAGAACACTAAAGCATCGCGACACGGATAGCAATAGATCAACAGGAGGAAATAAAGACTATAAATGCAAAATAGGTAGAAAGGGGGAGAATGCTCGCCTAGGGAACACTACAGAAGATATATCGGAGAACTTGTCGATACTCGCATCCACTCAACAGCCTAATCCGTGAAGAAGCAAAACACTAAAAGAAACACCGGATGCACTATTTAATACTACGGCAGAAGACCGAGCATGATGCCTGTATGATGTAGATGCGGTGCAATTAGGCAGTATTAAGCGGAACCGGGGTCCCGACAATTAATTAAAAGGTTCAAGTTATTTAGCTACCCGCAATTTAAAGGTCCGCTACACAAATTTAAATGGAGGCGGTACAAGACAAAACGTGGCATCGGTTCGCTACACAAATTTAAATGGAGGCGGTATAAGACAAGAATAGCCCGCATATGCACTCCATATTTAATTTAGTTGAATCGTCTAAATACCCCCAATAACCACAATATGAATGCGACATGAAAAATTTAAATGCAACAAGTATGTCATATATTTTAAAAAATAGGGTCTCGGAAAAGGGAATCAAACTTTGGGGTATCGGCGATCTTGGGATTCGATGTGGTTCGGGTCCGGAAGATCTTCGGGGTTCGGCAGGATCGGTCTTCATGTCTAAGCCTTCGGATCGGGCTTCGGGGTCCATGTAGAAGATCTTCAAGTTCCAGGGCGAAGGTCGTCGAGTTGGATCCGAGAAAAAGATCTTGAGGTTCCAACTTTGGAGTTCTTGGGTCTCAATCATCGGATGTGTTAGGCTTCGATTGTCGACGGTCTTCAGGAGATCTTGAACAGAAACGCAACATCACCACGTGGGCATCATACCATCACCCGTTCACCACATCACTACATCACTACACTTCGGACTCAAACATCGGGGTCCTCACTTGACACAACAGGAGATGCCTTGTCTCCACAAGTAGCAGAAATAGGGAACGTGGCTGTTGTTGGAGTTAAGGCCGGTGGCGGCCTACAGGGGCTGAGGCAACGACCTTGCAAGAGGCAGCAGAGGCCGGGTCGAGGTAGAGCTGGGAGCCGTGCAGAACGGGGACGGGAGTGCGCAGGCTCGAGCTGCTACAGAGATGGATCGGGGCTCGCAGCGGTGAAGAGGTACGCCGGCGGTGGAGACGACGCACAGGTCCGCCGAGGCGACAGCGCATGGGCTTCAGGAAAGATTTGTTGCGGCAGAGGAGCTCTTGGTCTGATTCGGAGGCGGCTGCGCACAGGGTGTCGCGGGGCAGAGGCGAGGATGTGGCAGCGAGGTTGCAGGGTAGGGTGGCGGCAGCCGAAAAATCTGGTGACGCGCGGTGTCGCAAGCCCGGCTCGAGGAGGCGCGGTGGAAGATGGCGTTGACGGCACGGGACGTGATTGTGGGGAGGCGGAAGGAGCTCCGGGCGGCGGCGGTCCACGAACGGGAGGCGACGCGAGGACCGCTCTGCCGGGACGCGAGGCAGAGAAACGCAGCAGCGGCCCGCCAGAACGGCGCTTGGATGCAGGGAGCGAGCGGAGGCGACAGGGCGAGCCGGGTAGGCGCCTGCTGGCGGCGGCGAGGAAAAGGAGTCACGGGGCATCAGGGGTAGGTGGGCAGAAGCGTCACGGAGGAAGGTGGCGTCTGGCTGGTGGGGCCGAGCACGGGAGGAGGGCGCGGGACAGGACGATATGGTGAGCTGGCAGGGTGGGGAGGCGCGCCCAGGTAGGGCCTGGTCGGCGGATCAGGTGGCGATGGGAGCGGGAACGTGAGCGAGCGGGGGGGAAAGGGGTGGCAGGCCAGCGTGCCTGGTGCATCGTGGGCCAGGCGGCAGGAGTTGGAGGTTGGACCACGGCAGGTGGGTTGGGGTGTGGCGGCTGGTGGATGGGGAGAGGGAGTGTGAGGTGTGGATAAGGGGAGGCGGCTGGGAGATGGAGATGGGTGGGGTTAGGGTAGGTGGGGATTAGGGTTTCTGGGGTCTGGTTTTTCTTGGGGGTGGCCGGCTTGGCCGGTTTGGGCCTGGTTCGGCTGCCCCCTAAAAATAATATAAAATTTTATTTGTGATTCAAAAGGCTTTTGCAAATCGTTTGTAGACAAAACGAAATATTCCAGACTAGCCCGGGTTTTATAGTTTGAATAAAAGACTGGGCGTTTAGAAAACAAAATCAGGCTTTTCGAAAATAGTTTTAGATAAAACCATGCATGATGATGACGATGCTCAAATGCAATGTGGCATGATGACATGAGCATGCGGTCATGATTATGCAATGCACAAAAACACAGCGATTTTCTAGTAGTGGTTTTAGCGAGATGCCACAGATAGCGCTGCCAGTTAGAAGACTATGCATGTCGTTGTCATGAGAACCTGCATACGCGTACGATCTAAAGCTTCTAGCTCGGCTATAGATGGGGTCCATGATATGATATCTCGGCGATAACCCATGGACTTCTATGATGTACGGTGGCAGGTTGTCTCTCCGCCCACGAGAATCCACATCGACTAATGTCTACGTTAAGAGATGGCATGAGCTTACATCACTACGTTATCTCAAGATGACCCCACGTCCGCGAGAAACCGCTGACGGCATGTGCTTACAGCACCACATCTGCTCTAGTTGGGCCCCCCGTCCACGAGAAACTATGTCTGGGCTAGGCTCAATGTGCCACCTCAGCTTTTGGTGGGCCCCATGACTGAGAGAAATTGTGGCCGGCATAGGCTCACCACGCCACGACGACCATGCGTGGGCCCCATGTCCCCGAGAAACCATAGCCGATATGGGCTCGTGGTGCCACATCGTCTATTGGTGGGCCCCGCAACCTGGGGGTGCGGAGGCGCGTCACGCCGGGATAGGATCTCATAGAGCGCGGTCCTGTCCATGTCATCTGGCGTTGTAGGGTACAGCGGCGCGCGCGACACCCATTGTCGGTCTGGAATCTTTCGCACTGTCCTACAGAGGTTCCCGCCTCACGGGATAGAAAGGCTCCATTGCAACATCACCGTGTGTCCTTTTCGGCATCCATCCCACGATCTAAAAGAATCAAGATAACGTGGGTAGCAGTTTGAGCTGAAAAAATCTAGCGCTATTATTTACTCCTGATAGATCAAACACTTGTTTGAGACATAAATGATTAATGATCTCAAAAAAATAAAGTCCCACTCACAGTATTCATGCTCAATGCAGCTGCAAAGTAACATTTATTCAACATTAAAACTAATCCCAAAGGTAGACGTAGAGGAGTGTGCCAACAGCCACTACATGAACTTTGCAGCCGTTGCCAACACGTATTGTCACCACATCCTTTACCAAGCGCCTCTTAATCTACGACTCCTACGGAGAGTCACAAATGTGATAGAACCAGTATCAAATACCTAGGTGTTTGTCCAGGCACTTGTGAGGAAAATATCAACAACATTTATATTACATATACCGTTCTTGTTCACGGCAATCTTGTCGGCCTTTGATGACTGCAAGTGTAGATATCAAGAGTTTTAAACCCATAAAGAGATATTTGGTTAAGGTCATTATGCCCCTTGTCACTTTATACCAAAGGATAGTTGTACGTTGCCCTTGATCTCAAGTAAAGGGTGTTTTTAAAGAGAGTTGTGTTTGTATGCAAGAAATTAAAGAAAGCAAGTAAACTAAGTAACAAGTGCGTTGGGATTGGTGTTGCAACTCAATAAGGTAAAAATGTTATCAGTGATGTAGCATACACCACTAGCATGTGAGAATTACATTTAATTAGGATAACATATATCCTTCGTCATGATTTATATGGATAGAGTTCCATAATAAGATGTTCACCAACAAGTCTCGCCAGCAAGCCACTTCTATGAGTCATGTGATGTGGTCTCCTCTAAATAACCACTATGATGCCTGTGAGCAAGTCACTTCTATAGACCAACACAATTAAGGATTTCCCCATGGATATCTTTATCAGCTTAGTAAATCTCTCGTTTATCCCCCTTTCACTGTGCAGGTTATAAGCCAATGCTTGCCATCACAAAGTAGCACCGGACATACTCACATACATGTACTAAGGGTATTTACCTCTCTTTAGTCTCGAAGGAAAATGTTATGTGGTCGACTTCACATACCATCTAAATAGAGATCTAATACAATATCATAGATCAAGTAAAGATTAGAGGCCAAAGTTAAAGATCATTTTTATTTCATTTCATAATAAAGCTAGGGTTTCTAAATGCCCCCAATAACAAAGGGAACTACTCACACATGGAAGAAATTAACAACATCATCATATTCATATGGATGGATTAAAAGTGCAAAGGTAAAATAAAGTGTAAACCCAAATGTATTTGGAATTATAACAGGGTCTAAATGGATGAGAGAGGGGATAATGGTGATTATGGAGGTGCATTGGTTGATGATGACGAGGATGATGTGTTGTCCTCCGATGATCTGTGTAGCATTAAGGATTTTCCCTTTTCCAAGTTCCTCCTCCATATCCCTTCCTCGTGTGATGTTTCATGGGTGGATGTGTCTGTGCAAGTCGGATCTCAGATCTGTCTTTGTGTGGTGAGAGTATTTGATGATTCGGACGATCTGGCAGGCAGTATAGGCAAGCTCCACCCATACTATAGGTTGTTAAACCTTATGGAACCTCTCCTCGCATCCTCTCTTCTCCTAGGTGCGTGGAAAGTAATTTAAACGACATTTATTACTTAGAAATATCATATTATTAGATAACATGACAGTCCCAATTGATATATTCACAAAAGACTTAACAATTCAGGATCCTATTGGAACAAGGGTAAAAGGTGCGTGCAAGTTCCGTAGAATACCAAAATCCTAACTCTACTTATGCAAAAAAACATAAGGTAGAAATGCTTCAAAAATGGACCCATCAACTTCCTCAAGCTATAGTCTTGCTTGTCCCCGAGCAAGGTAGTGACTTGTGGATAAGGTCATCATGTTATTGAGGAACATGTCGTTACAATAAATGAGGCAATTGAAGCATAATTACAATATCAGATATAGAACTACTTCGTGAGTCGTATCACACTCTCACACATTACATGACTTAGAGGCTTCCGCACCTTTTATACTAATAGTTTAGAAGAAGTTACAAGATTTAGTAGATTATAAAATCATCAAGTTTATTTAGATGAGTACTTGATTGAGTAGGGAATAGTCTATGATCATTGTTTGAGTGTCTTTTTTATCTTGCACCTTTTCTTTTTTATTCTTTGATAGCATAATTTTCCTTTTGTTTCAACAACAAAATTATATCATGTTAATACCTTTATCACTCTTATTAATTTAAACCAATGATTATAACATGATATCAAAGTTTCTTATCATAACTTATGAATACTTTATTGGTGTGGAAGACCCTAAAATCATAATAGTGGTACAGGTATCATAAAAGTCATCCTAATTTATACAACTACTATAATAATCATAAACCGAAATCACTTCAAATATTGTAATCTATCAAAACTCACTAGATATAACTCTTCCCTTTGACCAAAGAAGTTGATCATGCATCTAATGCAAACATTGAAATTAAAAACCTAACATGGGTGCTAAACATGCCAAAACTAGAAGATAGATTATAAGGTTCCAATAGATCTCCCCAAGCTTGAAGTCAAGCCAGGAGGGATCACATAACTCCTTGTGAGCACACTTTTGGGTGAAGAAAGCATCATCCTCTTCACCCTCCTCCCTTTTGAGGCTGCATGAAGTAGCAATACACGCAAAGCGAGTGGATAGTTTGGTAATGCTAGCATGTTGATCTTTTATTATCTTGAAGAGTAAGTTCCTGTCATCATCCATCTCAACAATAATTTTTGTGAAATATTGAACTTTACCATTGATGTCATCAACCCACTTCTCAAGATCTTTGCCCATCATACAATAAGAATAAATCCCCTCACCAATGGCTTCAATGCATGCTTTGGAGACTTCCTCAAGATTGGCTATCTTCTCCCTAATCTCATCTTGCTTCCCATTGCCTTGAGATAGGGAAGAACTGTCAAAACTGAAGATAGCCAGGGATGCATGGTTTTCCTTCGTTAGTGATTCAGAGAAGAAAGGCCGTGACCAGTAGAACTGGAATTCAAGGTTCTCCTCGAGCACACAGTCAGATCAACTAAAACATCTAGCAAAGGTTTACGTACAAGTGCAGGCTACGATTTAAATTAATCAAGGCCGGGTAACAAGGTGTCTGTCGACAACTAAAGGAAAGCAGGAGAAGATTTGAGAGAGGATCCATGAAGGGTGTACCAATAAGGATTTGGTGGAAGTTCTTCCTTGCTCCTCCGTTGCTCCACATGCCTCATCATCTCCAGCTTGTGCGGGAACATCTCCTCCCAATTGGGAAGTGGCAACACTTGAGTTGTTTCATGGGTTGATGAAGATGAAGAATCTTCTTTAGACTCCCTCTTCTTGGTTCTTGTCGCGCGAACCTCCTCCTTCATTGTGTAGATCTTCTTGATGTGAAAAGGCTACATAGATCTTGGATGATCAAGTGAGATTCGATACATGAAGGTAATGGAGAGAAAATAGGCGAGATTGGAAGAAAAACCCTAAAACATGGAGGCAAAAAGAAAAAGGCAGGGAGATAAGATAAATAAAAGAGAATCTTTTAGGTCTGCTACCATCCGTTTTAAGAGTTAGTGCAGGCGGGATCACCCCGTATGGTGCGCTCGTACTGGAGGTTACCGACCTTCAAAGGAGGTAATATATATTTTTTCAATAATCAATAAAAATGAAAAAGAAACGAGGCGGAATTTGTAGAGGGTTAATGACCTATCCTACAAGTGGAGCTGCCCATATGGTCCGGTTGTACCGATCTACAAAAACAAACATGAAAACTTTGCGAGGTTTATAGAGGGTTTAACGATCTAGCATATGGGCTGAGCTACCGGTACGGTCCGGTCGTACCGATTTGCAAAAATAAAGATGAAAACATCATGAGCTACTCAAGATTAATGACATGCGGTACAAGCGCGCCCGACCATACGGTCCGCCCGTACCAAGTCAAAAAAGAGTTCATCATGATTAGGAAAACGAGACAAATTGGAAGAAAACATCCACAAAGACAGATTAAGTCTCCAAAGGGCAAAACCAAGGAAAAAGGATCAGTAGGTATCAAACTCACCGTGCCCTTGCTTGATGAATTCCTCAGTTGTGATCAGATAAGTTAGCTCCATTATGTTTACCTCTCCAACTTTGTAGTGCTTCAAACATAGCCTATTAACAATCCAAAATGCAGAAGGGGTCTAGCCTTTCAGTTTCACTGCCCCTGAGGGATATGCTTCATCAACTTCATATGGTTCTTCTCACTTAGATCTCAACATTCCTACAACAAACTTTAGCCGGGAGTTGTATAGCAGAACTTTATCTCTGGATTTGAATTCCTTATTCTCTATCTTTCTATCATGCCATCTTTTAACTTTCTCTTTAATATTTTAGCATTTTCATAAGCCTCATTTCTAAGTTCATCTAGAGCATGAATGTCTAAGAGGCGTTTCTCTCCTATAGCCTTAAAATCATAATTTCTAGAGTTTTAATAGCTCAATAAGCCTTATGTTCTAGCTCTAAAGGAATATGCCAAGATTTATCATAGACCATCTTATATGGTGTCATCCCATAGGATTCTTATATGCAGTGTGATATGCCCATAGAGTATCATTAAACTTCATAGCCCAATCCTTCCTTGACTTCCGTAGTTTCTTCTGTAGAATAACTTTAATCTCTCGGTTTGAAAGCTCAACTTGCCCACTAGTTTGTGAGTGATGTGGTGAAGCTACACGATGCTTGACCCCATACTTATGAAGAATGTTTCTGAAAGTACCTTTCATAAAATGGAATCCACCATCAGTAATTAGAAATATAGGGACCCCAAACCTGGGAAAATAATGAACTTAATCATCTTGATGGAAATGGATGCATCTGCATGACAAGTGGGTATAGCTTTAGCCCATTTAGTAACATAATCAACAACAACAAGAATATGAGTGTATCCATTAGAGCATGGGAATGGTCCCATGAAATCCGTTCCCCATACATCAGACGATTCTATTATAAGGTTATAATTCATGGAAATTTCTTGTCTTTTTCCTATGTCACTCATACATTGGCAAGCATCACAATTTTTAACATAGCTATGAGTGTATTTAAATAGGGTAGGCCAGTAAAATCCGGACTACAACACCATATCAGCCATAAGGTCGCCAACGTGATGCCCTCCATAAGGACTATTGTGGCAAGATTTTAAAATAACATTCATCTCGTGATCGGGAACACATTTCCTAATTATCCCATCAAGTTCATGCCTATATATAAAAGGATCATCCAAAAACCAATATTTCAAATAGTTAAAGAACTTCTTTCTCTAATTATAAGTCATTCCCTTGGGTAGAAACTTACCTACAAGGAAATTATCATAATTTGCAAACCAAGGTCATGTGATTCTAATGTGCCAAGGTGCTCTCTAGGTATAGATTCATTAATGGGGACAATATCATCAAATATGCCGTCCATACATGGCAAGTGATCAGCCACCAGATTATCTTTACCTCTTCTATCCACTATTTGTAAGTCATAATCTTGTAATAACATAACCCACTTAATCAAATGTGGGTTCACATCTTTCTTTGCTAAAAGATGTCTTAGGGCTTGGTGATCAATGTGCAATATTACTTTTTAGTTTATGATATAATGTCTGAATTTATCATAGGAAAAAACAACCGTTAGAAATTCCTTTTCAGCTGTGGCATAGTTCTTTTGATCTTCATTAAAGACACGCCTACATATTGAAGAACCTTTAAGTTTATGCCTTCTCTTTGTCCAAGAACAACCCCAATTTCATAGTCACTAGCATCACACATAATATCAAATGGCTCACCCCACTTTGGTGCTTGAATAATAGGTGTCAATACTAGAGCTTTCTTAAGTTGTTCAAAATAGGTGGCGCAACTATTGCCAAAAGTAAAAGGAATATCTTTATTCAACAAGTAAGTCAAGGGAGTAGCTAGTTTGGTGAAATATTTAATAAAGCGTCGGTAAAAACCTGTTACCCAAGAAAACTCTTGTAACACTATAGTACTGAAAAGCCTGTAGCTTCTATGCAACATGCCAATCCTTGGATCGGTTCATTGGCTTACATAGAACATATATCAATAACAAAGTAAATATTTGTGCATCATAAATAATGAAAGATCCAGAGTATTGAATTATTACAATCATTCTTACCTCGAAGGCTATCTCAAACATATTCAAGTAGCAAACATAAATAAATGACTCCTCCAATATTCAAATTGCCCACAAGTGGACAAGTGTCGAGTGGAGTACCACAACCTAGTCGATCACTTAGAATCAAAAAATCCTGCAACATAAAACGAGGAAGCCCCGAATGGTCAATACTTTGAATGTATGGAAAGTAGGGTAAGTAAGGAGACAAATATATCTAGAATCTACATGCTTATTTTGCTAAGTGGAGCTTTAGATAGCTTGTATTTTCAAATACCTTTGTCCTACTTTCACAAACAATTTTAGATTTTCTTTGAAAAGATCCCAATTAAGTTAACCCATCAACATTAAGGTAATTAGGAAATTGGGATGAGCGAGAAACATGTCATAACCACAATATCAAGAAACTCAAATTGTCCATAATCGAGGACATAGTTAAGCACTTAGATTAGACACCCTGTAGGGGTTTGTACACTTTACCCTTGTGACTCAACCAACCCGCTCATACAATCACAGTCATATTCTTTTATGATAGGGATAATTCCAAGAAGAGACAGTTTGGGAAGTAGCTCCCCAAACCCAACACGTGTTGTTCCAACCTACCAAAATTCTAAATCTCTGGCTACATGGGTTCGAGTCACCACAACCTACTAAGTTCAACCAGCCACTCATTTCTTACTAGCACATAGTTGTACATGTAAGCTGACAAATAAAGAAACCAATCATTTTCTCTAGATACTTAGGTGCCTTTCCACATTGATACCACCAAAAAATATCAATCCCATCACACCTAGGAGATTCATTGATTAAGTTGTTTTTAGTTTTCACAAATCAATACTTTTAAAACAACTTTCATGTGATGTAACTCAGCCCTCGTCTAACATAGCATGGCTAAGCACATCTAACATACATCGGCTCAACTACAAGAGATCCCTACAACATAGCTTAGGATATAGCATAGTGGTAGTAGTTCCTATACATGCATCTACAAAATACACTACATATGCATAGAGAATAGTAGGACAATTCATGGACAAAATAGCATCTACTTGCCTTGGCTGCAATTGTTGAAGGTATAGTCCTCACAAGAGAAAGCGTTGTAGTCTTTGCAATCTACACGATACAATTCCTTACACACAAACAATCATACACAACATAAATAAATGCACAAATGCATGCATGACAGTTTAATAAAAGTTTCGGTAGCATACCTAGGTCCTCTGATTATTATACCTACTTATGACATGCATGAAAAGCTTTTAATGCATAAAAACCAATTTATGCAAATTATTGATCTAGTTAATATGATTTTACCCCAAATAATAATCATCTGTTGTAAACAGCAAAATTAAATTAGGAAAAAAATATATACTAGGTGGGTACTTAAATTTAGACCTAGGAGAAAAAAGATTCATGCCAAACGGACTTACAGATCTTTTTATATAATTAAAATACTACAATATTCCTTTTAATAAAGTCAAAATATATGTACTAAAGAACTGAAATATTATTACAAAATCAAATTCTACACATTTTTGTGATTCCAACAATATATTATTTGTAATTTTCTACCAAGCAGATAATTTCTTATGAATTTTTCAAGTTGTACATATTTTCTACAATTTTAAATTGGATAAACCAATTAGGAAGGTTGACTGCGCTAACGTGGCGCCACACGGTAGCCCGTGGTTTGCCGATACCGATTCATCCGGGATTCTAATCCTGGCTGTGTCCGACGGTCGGGAACGATTGGTTGCTGGTTCACCTTTTGTCGATGATGACCGACGGTGGCGCTTGGCAGCACTTCGACGATTCTCGGTGGCGGCAGGGTGGTCCACGAGGTGCGGCAGCGTGCGGTGGTCTTGGAGGCGGTGACCTCGGGCATCGTTGCTTCCTCGAGTGGTGGAAGTGGTAAGCTGGAGCGGTGCGACCGGCGGTGGTCTCAAGTGGCGTCGAGGGGTGGGGGTGGCTCAGTGTCCTGCAAACGAGGGAGAGTGGTCAAAAAATGGCGGCACGAGGCTGCGAAAGGATTAGAAGGGAAATGGGGGCACTGGAGCTCGACCTCAAGCTCGTACCGAGCTCAACCGCGGTGGTGGCGACGACAACTCCGGCGAGAGATTAAACGGCCTCCTCGTGTCCAATATTGGGTTTGAAAAATGTGTTTTGCTGCGGAGGAGATGGTTTATATATGGGAAGGGTTTAGGACACAGTGGTGGCTTGGATTTGAGCGGCAAAGGCGAGATACGTGGCGAAGCACGCGAAGTTCGTGTTGAGCATGAACAGGGTGGGCAACGCAGAGGCTGACAGGCGGGGCCTGCCTGTCAGAGTAGAGAAAAGTAAAAGTAAAATAAAAGAAAGGAAAAAGGGAGATTGACGCACGCACGGGGCTGCTGGGCCACTGGAGGGTCGGCTTGCACGATCGCCGCCGCTTGGTGGGCTACCGTGGGTTGGGCTAGCTCACCCGGCCAGCGGTGCATAGTTTCTTTTTTTCTTTTTTTATTATTTTCTTAATTGCATGTTAACTGAATCTGCTATCTGAAAATTGTTCTGAATTTTTCTGAAACGTTCTGAATTTCTGCATAACCTCAGATTTGGAACTCTTCTTTTAGTGAAACCAGTTTCTATGGACTCGTAATTTAAGTGGCTATGATCCTAAACATCCGGGGTGATTATATAAGACCAGCCTAGTAGATGCAAAGTAAAACCCATGATACTCATCTATATATGATGGTCATGCAGCTGTGTGGTGTTTTTGCGAAAGATCTTTAAAACTGAAATTTTGCAATGATGATCATGATGCAATGACATATATTATATGCAGTGCCCATTCTAATAATTGGGATGTAATAAGACTAACCCCCTTAAGATGAATCTCGTCCTCGCGATTCGACGTGCCTAGAAAATAGGTGTGGGTGATCCTCTCGGAGGTCATCTTCTCGCTCCCATGTGGCTTCCTCTTCGGTGTGGTGGCTCTATTGTACCTTATAAAACCTGATCGTCTTGCTGCGGGTAAACCTATCCGCCGTATCCAAAATCTTAATCGTCTTATTCTCATAAGTCAAGTCATTCTCTAGCTGAACCTCATCTAGCGAAACTATGTATCTCAATGGTGTATCCACCATCTCTAGATGGCGCTTCTTCAATTAAGACACCTGGAACACGTCACGAACATCGGATAGAGACTTTGGGATCTCCAACTAGTATGCAACCTCTCCCTTGCATGCTAAGATCATGTATGGTCCTATAAACTGAGGTGCTAGCTTACCCTTAATTCCAAATCGCTTAATCCCATGTAGTGGCAAAACTCTAAGTTAGGCTCAATCCCCAATCTCATACACCACTTCCTTGTGCTTGGAATCAGCATAGCTCTTCAACCTTGATTGTGCTACCTTCAATCTATCTCGAACCTAACTGACCTTCTCCTCAACATCCTGGATCAAATCAGGTCCAAACAATTGATGTTCACCTACACCATCCCACAATAATGGTGTTCTACACCTCTTACCATATAGCACATTGAACGGTGACATCTTGATGCTAGACTGATAGCTGTTGTTGTAGGAGAGCTCGGCATAGGGTAAATTTTCATCCCAACTAGAGCCATGAGATAGAGCACAAGCTCTCAACATATCTGCCATATTCTGATTCACCCACTTTGTCTAACCATCGGTCTGGGGGTTGAAGGCTGTACTGAACTCCAACCTAGTCCCCAACGAATCATGTAGCTGGGGCCAAAAGTGCAAAGGAAATTGGGTGCCTTTATCTGACTCAATACTCTTGGGAACTTTGTGCAGGCACACTATTCTGTTCATGTAGATCTTGGCTAACCTAGCACTGGTGTAGGTGGTCTTGATTGGTATAAAGTGAGCTATCTTGGTCAATTGATCGACCACTACCCAAATAAAGTCATAGCCAGACTTGGTACTGGGTAATCCTATAATAAAGTCCATTCCAACTCTATCCCACTCCCAATTAGGCACTAGTAATGGTTGTAGCAATCCTACTGGCTTCTGGTGCTCAGCCTTCACTCTACTATAGACATCACATAAAGCAATATACACTGTGATTTCCCCCTTCATATTAATCCACCAAAACCTTTCCTTCCAATCCATATACATCTTTGTGTTACCAGGGTATATGGAATATGGTGAGTCATGAGCTTCCTGGAGAATCGACTTCCTAATTTGCGGGTCACTAGGCACACATAGACGATCCCCATACCACAAGGTTCCTTGCTCATCCTCGCGAAATCCTTTTGCCTTACCCTCGGGTATGTTTCCTCTTATTCCTTCCATGCCGATATCCTTCTTATGATCCTCCCTAATCATATCTAGAAGCATTGGCTTGACTTCCATTGTTTCCAAATATCCCTCCGATACTACCTCTAACCCGAGGTCCTTGAATTGTTCACATAAATCCTTAGGTAACTTCCCCATAGTCAGACTATTAGCAGAAACCTTCTGACTTAACGCATGCACTAAAACATTAGCCTTTCCTAGATCATATTGTAGGCCCATTTCATAATCCTTTATGATTTCCAACCATCCCCTTTGCCTCATGTTCAATTCCTTCTGAGTAAATATGTATTTCAAGCTCTTGTGATCCGTGAACACATCACAGTGCTTCCTTATCAGATAATGTCTCCATACCTTGAGTGCATGCACAATTGACGCTAAATCCAAGTCATGCGTAGGATAGTTCCTCTCGTGGTGTTTAAGTTGGCGCGAGGCATAGGATACCACTCTTCCATGTTGCATTAACACACTACCAAGTCCCTGACGAGAGGCGTCATTGTACACTTGGAAATATTTTTGAATATCAGGCAAACACAAGATAGGCACGGTCACCAGGCATTGCTTTAGTTCCTAAAAACTGGCTTCGCACTCCTTTGTCCATTCAACCTTCTTCTCCTTCTTCAGTATCTCAGTAATTGGCTTCGCAGCCTTGGAGAAATTTTCTATGAACCTCCTATAATATCCATAAGTCCTAAGAAACTCCAATTATCCCCCACATTTTATGGAGACTCCAATTCCGTAACGGATGATACTTTGCTTGGATCAACTTCAAATCCTTCACCTGACACTATGTATCCAAGAAAACCAACAGTGTTCAACTAGAACTCCCACTTGCTAAGCTTGGCATATAATTTATGCTCCCTCAACTTCGCCATGATTAAGCGCAAATGCTTCCCATGCTCATTATTGTCCTTTGAATAGACTAGTATATCATCAATGAACACCTCCACATATTTATCCAAGTACTCCATGAATACGTTGTTCATCATGGTCATAAAATATGTCGAAGCATTCGTTAGTCCAAAAGACATAACCGTATACTCATATAAACCATACCTAGTGGTGAAGGTGGTCTTTGTTATGTCTTGCACTCGGATCTTCAACTAGAAATACCTGATCTTAGATCAATCTTGGAAAACACCTTCGCTCCCTTTAACTAATCAAACAAATCATTTATATTGGGCAGAGGATATTTATTCTTGATGGTTACTTCATTAAGCGAGCGATAGTTAACCACCAATCTTTTACTATTGTTCTTCTTCTCCACAAACAGAATAGGTGCACCCCAAAATGAAGAACTCGGATAAATAAATCCCTTGTCTAACTGCTCTCTAAGTTGCTTCTTCAACTCCTTTAGTTCATCCACATCTGTCTTGTATGGTCTCTTGGCTATAGGTCTAGTTCCTGACATTAAGTCAATGAGAAACTCCACATCATGGTCCAGTGGCATTCCTGGTAGCTCCTCCGGAAACACATCAGGGTATTCTTTCACTGTGGGTATGGTGTCCATGCTAACCCCCTTAAGAGAATTCAACTTGCACCTTCGCAATCATTCAGACAACTTAAACCTAATCCCCTGTCCTCCTGGGATTTTGAGTGAGACAGCTCGCTATGCACAATCTTTGTGTCCCTCACGCATAGACATCCAATCCATGCCTAGTATTATATCTAGGCCTTGTGACTCCAATATGACCAAATGTGGAGTGCAATTGTGTGCCCCAATCCTTACGGTCATATTGCGGCATCCCGCACTAGCTAACATTTCTCCTCCAGGCGAGCTTACCCTAATGGACCCTCTAAGATACTCAGTAGGTAACTTATTCTTATCCACAAACTCCCTTGATATGAATGAATGGGATGCACCGGTATCAAAAATAATAAGCGCATGGTGGGTGTTGATTGGAAACTTACCAATCATGAGGTCCGGCTCATCAGGGACTTCCTCCACATTCATGTGGTTCACCGTGGCCTTCAGGTTGGTGCCTAGCTTGGCTCCTACACCCTTATTTTCTCAGAAATGGTCAGCATAATGTCCTTTCTAGTTGCACTTGAAAGCATATAACCTCACTTAGATTCTTCTTCACATAGTGGCGATCATGGTTGTGGTTGCTACCATGGTGTCTTCCAGAATGGTGAGAGTTTCCTCCCCTGTGGCCGTGGTTGCTGCTCCTGTGACTCTCATGATGGTGTCCATTCCCTCCATGATTGTAGAAGTCATTGCTCCCATGGAGGCCATGATCATTTCCTCCATGCCTTGGATATCTAGAGTGTCCATCATAGGAAGTGTGGACTCTGTGGTGTGAGCCAGAGTGGTGATTTTTGTGCTTCCTATTGTGATATTCCACCAGTTTGTGCTTCCCTTCCAGAATTCTAGCCTTGTCCATAAACTTCTAGAAAGTAGGGCAGTGTACCACTTATAGTTGTAGTGAGAGCTCATCGCTGAGACTGTCCAAGAACCTCTCCCTTCTCTTAGCATCGGTGTCAACATCCTCAGGGGCATAGCAAGACAAGTTGTTGATCCTCTATGTAGTCTGCCACTATGCAATTGGCTTGGCGCATGTTGAGGAACTCCTTCCTCTTCAGGCTCAGGACCCGTGAAGATACATGGTTGGTCTTGAAACCTTCCTCGAACATGGACCAAGTAACAATGTCTAGTGGGTGGGTGATCTGAAATGTGTCCCACCATGAAGCAGTTGGTCCCTCCAGTAAGTGAGCATCAGATCTCACCTTCTCAGTATCAGTGCATCTAATAGTCACCAAATCCTTGTGCACCGAGTGCAGCCAGTCGAGAGAAATCATGGGCTCATGTGCAGTGGAAAGCTAAAGCTGGCCTCAGCATTAGGAACCTGGTGAGAGCATCTCCCTGGAGATTTTCATTTTATGGCCCTAAAGTTGAGATGCCAAGGCATAGTGGTGCCGAAGTTGCTTATAATCGGATCGCGGTACCTATAGTTTGCGTGCCAAATTCTCAGAGTGACTTTTTCGGGACAAATTCAACATAACATTTGAATACAAAATATCAGTCTATCACCCGTCAAGTTAGGCCCCTATCAGTTTTGGTCGTTATGTCGCTGTTGTCGTGGCTACCATGTAGGCTTGCAGCGCTGGAGCGTTTATCCATTCCTTATTACATTGTATTCTTCTTCCCTGGAGCGGTGAACTGTGGTTGTGGCCATGGCGCGGGGCTAGGACGCCATTTCCTTCGATGGTGAGATCCAGGACATGGACAAAATGACTCAGCCCCGCTCTCCTCCCTATCCTGAATCCCATCGTCTTCTCCTCTTCTTCTTATCCTCATCTCCCTCGTATCCTCACACTCGCAGTGGAAGTTCCTAGTCTACCTGTTCTTCTTTCTTCCTCGATCAATAGGAACCATTCCCACACGTATGCCATGGCATAGATCCAGAAGGCTAGAGGATTTCTCTAAAAAAACAAGGCTATAAGATATGCAACAAATGGGTATGCACAATTAAATTTCATGGTAGGATTTGACAGGTGAAAACTAATGACGCAGAGCACATGAGCTAAGGTGACAAAGTGGACAGAACAACACGACCGATAGCGTGAATTAATGGGACAACACAGGGTGCATAAATCCTTCTTATTACTATTTTTAATCTTTGTTTACTTAGAAGCTGGAATGGCCGCCTCCACGCGTCTCCACATTGGACTTCCGTCCCAATTGTCTACAAGAACGTCAGTGGTGCATTGATGGCTCCACCGTTCTCCTGTCTCGCATAAACCACTCTTCTTCTTCTTCTTCTTGTCCTCTATCTTCTTCTTCCCTTGTTGTCTTCTTTCCGTCTTCTCCTTGACTCCATGGAAGGTTGCACTCGAGAGACGAGCTTCATTTCCCATGGAAATACAAAGATAAACATCATCTACACCAACCAGGAGGAGACAGTGTTGTGAGTCCTGAGGATGTACGAGGATTGGCTTGAGAAAGATGAGGACAAGTTCATTGGATTGGACCTCGAGTACACCAAGGAGGATCCAGTGCATGTTTGATGCTATCTAAGTATCCTCGAGTGATAGTGATTGATATGGTGTCACGCTCTAAGAAATAAGACACTAAGTCTTTTCTAATTATCATAACTTGAACTTTGTGACATGATCAGGTCATGATACTTAGTTTGGGTATATCTCATCGTCTCATTCTCATAATGAGGTGACTCCATTGTCAACTGGCATAAATGCCACATGATTAGGAAACTTTGATCATCTATTGTCCAATGAACTAGTGACTAGGGTTTCACCGGGAACTACTAGTTGTTTGCATATCACACGTGTATTGGTGTTTCCTATCAATACAATTATAGCATGATGTAAAACTTAATCATAAACTTCATGAAATATGATAATAATCCATATTATTATTTGTCTCTAGGGAATATTTCCAACAATCTCCAACTTGCACTAGAGTACAAATAAACTAGATGCATTTTTTTACTAATCATCGGCATCATGTAATTTGGCATGTTCGATCATGCTTGCTCATGGAAGAGGTTGATTCATGGGTCTGGACTCTCTAGCCCCATATCCTTTTGAAACTTACTAATGTTACCTTAGTTGCCCTTAATACTTTATCATCACATGATAACATCTTCGTGTATATATCGTAGTTAGGGAAACAGAGTGAGGTTGTTTTTCAGGACCTAGTAGTGACGTTAGATCATCCAAAAAGAGCTTTCTAATGGGCACTGTTCCCTTGGACACACTCTCTGTGTAAAGACGAACTTGTCCTGCCATAACTTCATATGTCACTTCCAATAGTATCCTTATACTTTTATCTTCACATGTAGTTATCGAAACACTAGTACCCTCTGTGCATTTTTTCGACGCTTGTTGTCATGCTTCCTATTTGACTTTAGTCGGTATTATTTTATGCAGAGATTTCCAATCTTTTAAGATTAACACATGCCCTTATAACATAACCCTTTATGCTTTAAGGTATGTTTTCCTTAATGGATCTGGAAAACATGTCTACAATTCTCATATAGACACTGTGGACAAACTTAGCTCAATGTTTAGTGATTCTTGCTTAATCACATATGAACATTTCTTCTTGGCTCAGATATTATGTTTAAGTTTTCATCATGCTTTCTAAGCCAAAACCTATGTCCAAACATAGTGGATGAAGATCATCCTTTTCAACCACTGATGTCTAGCTTAGTGCTATTCCTAATTCGAGTGACCAAGGACCATCCTTAATCTATACCTAATACCTAATACCTAATACCTTGTAGCACCCCGGTAAAACCACTACTAGAAAATCGCCGTGTTTTTGTTTTGTGCATCATCATTACCGCATGCTCATGTCATCATGCCACATTGCATTTGAGCATCATCATCATCATGCATATTTTGTTCGCAATTTTAACCGCAAACTATTTTGCTAAAAACCTATTTTGATTTTACTAAAATATCCCTACGGTTTTATTAAATCCGTTTCCCTTTTCTTGTTTTGAAACTAAAACAAAATTAATATTTTTGGTCTATTATGTGACCGTAAATGGTTTTCTTATTTGACTAAAAATAAAATTAGGCTAAAGGTCCATCTAAAATTTTAGCCCAAAACTAGTCTTATCTAGTCTACTTTGGACTATATAAACACCCCAACCCCCTCCTTCCTCCAAACCTTAGCCTCCAAATCTGACCAGAATTCCCCACGTCTCTATCTCCAGATCCCCTCTTTTGTCCACCTGTCTTCTCCAAAATTTCTGCCCAAATTTTCGCTTGGTGTGGTGATCTTTTTCTCCTGGCCGGGCTGAAGTTAGGCCAAGCTCCGATCGCCACCAGATCAAACAGTATCAAGCATTCTAACTTTGGCCCTCGTGCTCCAGATGCACGTTCAAAGGTCCTGCTCTTATTCGTTTCTATTCGTTAATTCCTTTATCAGATTCATGTCCATCCATCAAATTGAATCGATCCTGCCATCCCTTTTTTATTTTCCTTGTCCCCAGCATCAACGCAGCAGCATAGCAGGAAGCTGTGACCCGCACGCCATGACTTCGCCCTTGCTTCTTTTCTTCGTTTTCTCTTTTGCACGCCGGCGAAAGGCCTAAATCTTGGTCGGAGCCATGGCATGCAGCCAAGCACCACCCGCTTCGGCCCTGCTTGCCTCTTCGTGCACGCAAGAGCCGTCACGGCCCAGTCTTGTCTACTGTTACGCGGGGCTGCTGATACACTCGACCAGGCCCTCCGCTGCTAGCTGCTCCATGCTGAATGATGGCAGATCCCCTGCCGCCGCAAGTCCAGCAGCCTAGGAGACGCGCCGCCCCTTCGATTTGTTTTCGCAAGGACAATATCTTCCGCAAGTCGATCGCAGCGTCTGGTCCCTACATGTCTTTGTGCAGCCGCCATTTGATCTCGGCTACCTCGACCAGATTTCCGCATGTTCCCGACCACAAGGTGTATGATAAAATGCATCTAAGAATTTCGATATTGTATCTACCTTTTTTTTCTTCAATGTTATTGATCCATCCAGAATACTGCTACTCCAAAGTCTTCCCGATGCTCATTACTTGTCTACTCCTTTTGATCCCAAAGACGGTGGATTGATCCCAAGACTCTGGCTTCCACTACTTCCATGGCGACGGCTACCTCCGCTACTTTAACTACAACCCCGAGACTATTTCCTTGTCTCTCCGAACCTAGCCGTGAGACCCTAATCCTACCCTATTTTTATAAATGACATAACTTGTTGCATATGAAATTGTACATGCTCGCATACATATTATCATGTGGTTTGGGTTTAATAGGAATTCATCTAAATTAAATATGGAGGCTATATACGGGCTAATCTAGTCCTATATCGGCCCCATTTAAATTTGTGTAGCGAACCGATACCATAATTTGCCTTGTTAAGCCTACATTTAAATTGCAGGGTACCTAAATAACTTCAACCATATAATTAATTGTCGGGATCGCGGTTCCGCTTAATATTGCCTAATTGCATCGCATCTTTGCCATGTCATGCATCATGTCATAAACATGCCGATTCTTCTGCCGTAGTATTAAATAGTGCATCTGGTGTTTCTTTTACTGCTTTGGTTCTTCGTGGATTAGGCCATTGAGCTGATATAAGTATCGACAAGTTCTTCGGATATGAACCTTCGGCAGTGTTTCCCAGGTGAGCAATCTCCCCCTTTCTACCTATTTTGCATTTATAGTCTTTATTTCCTCCTGTTGATCTATTGCTATCCGTGTCGCGATGTTTTAGTGTTCCGTATCAGATATATTCCGTGCAGCCTTTATATTGCCATGGACATATCCTATTGCCTGTTGTTTGATAGATAGTCGTCCTTGCGAGTCGTAGTTGCTTGCTTATGTGTTGCTTCGCATCGTTGTCGTTCCACCGTTGACAGCAAGTTGGCACATGATAAATGGTGGAGATGCTTAATGGTGGAGACGCTTAATGGTGGAGATGATCATGACTTTAATCACAACTTGATATTAAAATGCTGGGAATAGATATAACTAATGCAGAGGCATCGGTGGGAAATAGATGTTATTTGTTTCTTCCACGCTCACTTGTGTCCAGTAGGACCCCGAGTACTTGATACATGTTCCTTGACTATTCGCACTGTCGACATCCAGGAGACCCTATGGATCCCCCTTAGCCAGAGCTTGATTAATTTCTTATTTCTTGGGGCCACAAACTAGTTTGGGGTTTTATTACTATCCTGTACCTATGCCATGCTTTACTGCTTTATTTAAGATTGTGCGTGGAGCACCTGTACTGTTTTGGATTGTCCCACATTTTCGCGGTATCGACAAGCCCAGTCACACTTTCGGGTTTCCAGTCGTTTACAGCCATCGTCACAAACCCTGGGTCCATCTCAGAGCTGGCCAACTTTGTTGCAGGTAGCTTAGAAGGGGTGGCCCCCTGAAATATTTTATAAATCATGTGATTGCTTTGTCGTGAAAGCCTCGTTGGGTTTTGATTTGGTTTTTGCGAGGTTGATCGTGTGTGTGTTGCTATTTGTGCATCCCTGCAGGGTAAATCTTTCTGAAAGCCGTGTTCGTGGTTATGGACAACTTGGAGCACAGTATCTTGATCATATACAAGCATAACTAAAGTAGTGCTATAAATTTGACTTAATATGTGACTCGTAATCAGCTTCACTGCAATGGAATGGATAATAAAAGTGCCAACAACTGGTGGAACTGGGGTGTATCGTCTCATGTTATACCTTCCTAGTAAGTATCGCAACTCCAACAGAATGAAATAAAAGTGCCAACAACTGCTGGGTTTAGGATGTCACATGCTAATTGTATCTGACTAGTAAGTACTACAACTACAACTGAATGGTTAACTAAAAATGGCTACTACTTACTCTATCAGGACGACTCATGCTATCTATATCTGACTAGTAAGTGCTTCAACTATAATGGAATGAATAAAACTGCCAACTGTGTGAGTTCCTCAGTTTGACTTCCTCGTTTGGTCTCGAGGGGGAATACCAGGATGGGTATGATTGGTGTTAGTATAAGGTTGGTTCTGAATAGGTCTTTCTTATGTTTCTCTAATAGCCGACAGTTTATCGAGTCTCTATAGGTTGTTTAGTGCATGCTTCGCTGCCGCTTCAATCCACCATACCTATGTAGGCGAGAGCCGCGGAATTCTAGCCTCGCCGTGTACTAGCCTCAGTACTGACGCTCCTCTTTTTCCTTTGCCCTTTGTCGGCACCCCTTTTGTTTTAGCAGGTTTGAGATCGATGTCGTTAGCAGGGTTACCCTTTCGGCTTGGCCTGGGCAGGGTTATGGACGCCATTGGTTATTCTTCAGGGCTCTTAGCTCAATTTGCTTCTTATCCATACTCGGATGTTGTATCGTTTTCAAGGTGATTTGGATCTTTGTACTATACATCTGTATTCTTGACTCAGTGAGTCGTTGCTGTATATATATCTATTTTGTGGGTCCCATCGTGGACTATTGTGTAATGATATTACTTTGTTTTCCACCCGCACGCAAGTGCCTGGTGGGCATCTTTGAATCGTTTCTATGCGGGTTTGGCAGGAATCGCTGAAACTTGCATAGGGCCGATTCGAGGGTGTTACAAAGTGGTATCAGAGCTTAGCAGTTGCGATACCCCACTGGTCCAGCCTGTAGGATAACCTAGCTAACGTCCGTTGTAGAGTGTCAAATCTATTTTAGCAAATTGGTTGGATAGATCTGATTAGTTCTGTTTTTACTCCTTCCCCCTATGCTATTCTCCTCTTACCTTTGCGTGTTTTGAATCTACTCTTATCTTGTCTCCGAGTCCAGGATTTCTCGTGGTTGGGCTTTCCGTCGTACCTTCAGGCTTTCTAATCCTTCTTGTTGCAACGGTGTTTTATATCCGGTCTTCATGCTATTTGAGGAATCCTTCATCTTTTGTACTTTCTTTATTCCTTCTTTGAGCCTTCCGGTGATTCCAACACGACCACATCTTCTAGGCTTGTTCCGAAGCGCTCTGAACATTGCTTGTCAAGATCTTCAGTCTGAATTCCACGAGTTGGTTGCATTATTCTCCTTTTCATGTGCAGAGTAATGCTTTGGGTGCGCGATGGACTGATCCCCATCTGACTACTCTTATCATTTGCTTTTGTACATTGAATGGTGGATCGATGCAATCTTTACTCCTTCCACAAAAGTTAGAGGTGGCCTTATCTTTTGATGCCTTTACCTTCGTCCTTTGTTCTCCGGAGTGCTCTCTCGACGAACATGAGCAACACCCCTTGTTGCGGGTATCGCCGATTTTCAAGATGGAGCAAGGAGCATTGTTAGTGGTGTCGCGAGGATCTACACGAAGCGAGAATAGTCCAACCATCATCCATCTTCCCTGTACCATGAGGCGGATCTCGAGGGCGAGATCCATTGTTAGTGGTGTCAAAATGTAGCACCCCGGTAAAACCACTACTAGAAAATCGCCGTGTTTTTGTTTTGTGCATGATCATGACCGCATGCTCATGTCATCATGCCATATTGCATTTAAGCATCGTCATCATCATGCATATTTTGTTCGCAATTTTAACCGCAAACTATTTTGCTAAAAACCTATTTTGGTTTTACTAAAATATCCCTACGGTTTTATTAAATATGTTTCCCTTTTCTAGTTTTCAAACTAAAACAAAATTAATATTTTTGGTCCATTATGTGACCGTAAATGGTTTTATTATTTGACTAAAAATAAAATTAGGCTAAAGGTCCATCTAAATTTTTAGCCCAAAACTAGTCTTATCTAGTCTACTTTGGACTATATAAACACCCTAACCCCCTCCTTCCTCCAAACCTTAGCCTCCAAATCTGACCAGAATTCCCCACGCCTCTATCTCCAGATTCCCTCTTTTGTCCACCTGTCTTCTCCAAAATTTCTGCCCAAATTCTCGCTTGGCGTGGTGATCTTTTTCTCCCGGCCGGGCTGAAGCTAGGCCAAGCTCCGATCGCCACCAGATCAAACAGCATCAAGCGTTGTAACTTTAGCCCTCCTGCTCCAGATGCCCGTTCAAAGGTCCTGCTCTTATTCGCTTCTATTGTCAAATTCATGTCCATCCATCAAACTGAATCGATCCTGCCATCCCTTTTTTATTTCCCTTGTCCCCAGCATCAACGCAGCAGCACAGCATGAAGCCGCGACCACGCGCACACGACTCGCTGCCTTGCTTCTTTTCTTAGTTTTCTCCTTTGCACGCCGGCCGACAGGCCTCGTCTTGGTCGCGGAGCCGTGGCATGCAACCAAGCACCACCCGCTTCAGCCCTGCTTGCCTCTTCGCGTGTGCAAGAGCCATCCCGGCCCCGTCTTGTCTACTGTTACGCGGGGCTGCTGATCCACTCGACCAGGCCCTCCGCTGCTAGTTACTCCACGCTGAATGATGGCAGATCCCCTACCGCCGCAAGTCCAGTAGCCTAGGAGCCGCACCGCCCCATCGATTTGTTTTCGCAAGGACAATATCTTCCGCAAGTCGATCGCATCGTCTCGTCCCTGCATGTCTTTGTGCAGCCGCCATTTGATCTCGGTTGCCTCGACCAGATTTCCGCATGTTCCCGACCACAAGGTGTATGATAAAATGCATCTAAGAATTTCGATATTGTATCTACCTTTTTTTTCTTCAACGTGATTGATCCAAGGACCATCCTTAATCTATACCTAATACCTAATACCTTGTAGCACCCCGGTAAAACCACTACTAGAAAATCGCCGTGTTTTTGTTTTGTGCATCATCATTACCGCATGCTCATGTCATCATGCCACATTGCATTTGAGCATCATCATCATCATGCATATTTTGTTCGCAATTTTAACCGCAAACTATTTTGCTAAAAACCTATTTTGATTTTACTAAAATATCCCTACGGTTTTATTAAATCCGTTTCCCTTTTCTTGTTTTGAAACTAAAACAAAATTAATATTTTTGGTCTATTATGTGACCGTAAATGGTTTTCTTATTTGACTAAAAATAAAATTAGGCTAAAGGTCCATCTAAAATTTTAGCCCAAAACTAGTCTTATCTAGTCTACTTTGGACTATATAAACACCCCAACCCCCTCCTTCCTCCAAACCTTAGCCTCCAAATCTGACCAGAATTCCCCACGTCTCTATCTCCAGATCCCCTCTTTTGTCCACCTGTCTTCTCCAAAATTTCTGCCCAAATTTTCGCTTGGTGTGGTGATATTTTTCTCCTGGCCGGGCTGAAGTTAGGCCAAGCTCCGATCGCCACCAGATCAAACAGTATCAAGCATTCTAACTTTGGCCCTCGTGCTCCAGATGCACGTTCAAAGGCCCTGCTCTTTTTCCTTTCTATTCGTTAATTCCTTTATCAGATTCATGTCCATCCATCAAACTGAATCGATCCTGCCATCCCTTTTTTATTTTCCTTGTCCCCAGCATCAACGCAGCAGCACAGCAGGAAGCTGCGGCCACGCGCACATGACTCGCCGGCTTGCTTCTTTTCTTCGTTTTGTCTTTTGCACGCCGGCCGAAAGGCCTCGTCTTGGTCACGGAGCCGTGGCATGCAGCCAAGCACCACCCGCTTCGGCCCTGCTTGCCTCTTCGTGCACGCAAGAGCCGTCACGGCCCAGTCTTGTCTACTGTTACGCGGGGCTGCTGATACACTCGACCAGGCCCTCCGCTGCTAGCTGCTCCATGCTGAATGATGGCAGATCCCCTGCCGCCGCAAGTCCAGCAGCCTAGGAGACGCGCCACCCCTTCGATTTGTTTTCGCAAGGACAATATCTTCCGCAAGTCGATCGCAGCGTCTGGTCCCTACATGTCTTTGTGCAGCCGCCATTTGATCTCAGCTACCTCGACCAGATTTCCGCATGTTCCCGACCACAAGGTGTATGATAAAATGCATCTAAGAATTTCGATATTGTATCTACCTTTTTTTTCTTCAACGTGATTGATCCATCCAGAATACTGCTACTCCAAAGTCTTCCGGATGCTCATTACTTGTCTACTCATTTTGATCCCAAAGACGATGGATTGATCCCAAGACTCCGGCTTCCACTACTTCCATGGCGACTCCTACTTCCATTGGTTATTCTTCAGGGCTCTTAGCTCAATTTGCTTCTTATCCGTAGTCGAATATTGTATCGTTTTCAAGGTGATTTGGATCTTTGTACTGTACATCCGTATTCTTGACTCAGTGAGTCGTTGTTGTATATATATCTGTTCTGTGGGTTCCATCGCGGACTATTGTGTAATGATATTACTTTGTTTTCCATCCGCACGCAAGTGCCTGGTGGGCATCTTTGAATCGTTTCTATGCGGGTTTGGCGGGAATCGCTGAAACTTGCATAGGGACGATTCGAGGGTGTTACATACCTATACCTAATTAATAATAAAGGACGGATTGTTTCTCCCGGTCCAATACTTTTTTGGATCGTTTTGCACCTATAGGTAAATCAATATTGCACACCGTGTCACCAGTTAAGTCAAAATTTCTTCCGTTCGATTTTTCCCAATTTTAGCCCTGGTGTTTTAGGGTTATTACGTGTCTTGCCACCGCTTATATTGAAATAAGGTTTCGGTGCTCCCGTCCCCTAGAAAACCTATCGATGCCTACCCTCTCCCCCTCCACTCCCAACCCTAGCCAAGCGCGGCCGCCGGCAGAGGCCTCCTCCCGCACTCCACAACCAGCTCAGGCAGCAGGGGAGGCAGATTCCCATAGCAGACATTCAAGTGACAGGCTCAGGCGGTGGGGAGGCTGATTCCTGGTGGAATTCACATTGATCGGTGGAGGTTGAGTGAGCGAGTAGACGGGACGGTGGCACGACGTTCGGACGAAGGAGTTAGGCCGGTCTGAGCCGCGCCGGAGGACGGGCTCATGATGTACGGAGCCGCACCCGAGCAGGGGGGCTAGCCGAGGAACATTTGTGGAGGTCTAGACCGTGCTTGAGACTTTGCTACATTGGCCGCCTTGCCCCAAAGTGTCGCCGCCTTCCCCATCCTCCGGACCTCTCAGCCACCCGGACTGCTCGACGCCGTCCTGGACAGGAGCTCTCCCCAGCATTCCGACCTCCCGATCTAGTCGCCACCGCCCTGGATAGGAGATTGCCGCCGACCTTCCGTTTTCTCTGCTTCTCGGTTAGGACACGGAGGTCCCCGACTATGGTTACCAACCAGAAACATCGCCTCCTTTTCCAGCACCTCCGGTGCATCTCCTCCTTGGCCTCCTTTGCTATAGGTTATTAGTACTTGTCAAACACTTCTTCCAGATTTTACAGTTCTCGTGAAACACTGGATTTTATAGGAAGAAAGGACGAACACACTGAATGCTAGTCCCACAACCTGTGGATGTAGCAGAGTAAGGCATTCATCCAACGATGGGTCTTGATGGTTGTCCAAGTTGAGCTGGGTGTTGTTTCCCTATGCATGGATATGAGTCAGTTTGGCGACGCCTCTTTTTTTCCGGCAACTCCGACACATCTCCGCATTGGTATCCTTTGTTACAGGTTATTATTAACACTGCTTCTAGATTTTATAGTTCTCGTGAAACACTGCTTGTGAGATGTGAAAAGATTGATCAGTTATCTTATATAAATAGTGATGATGCCAATGGATTGATCGGTTAGCCTATAATCCAACTCTTTTTTTTATTGTATTTTATATCATATCCTCTAGCCCCTAAGCATGAAGTTGGATAAGAAATCCAGATTTATACTTTTATAGGATGCCAAAGAATGAACAAATATAGCCTTCCCCAAGGCTCGTGCTGATATTTAACTTACTTAAAATATTACCCCAAGTCTTAGTAGACTTCTGACTCTGGTTACCATTCTGACTTATAGAAAGTTAATGCTTATAACCAGGAATTATTGAAGAATATTTGCAACAAGCAGAGAGAGATCTGACCTCTCCAGCTTGAAAATGCGCAACTAAAAGTTTCCAAATATGAGGCTGAAGGTAAACATTTCAGACCTCCTTTGTATAGAGTGTTGTTGATCTTGTAGCCGAATATTTATCTGGCTTTTATATCCTACCAGAACTTGTGAAGCAATTCTGTAAAATGATTGAACAAGCCGAAAATTATAAAGTCCTGGAGGTGGAGAACACTGATTTGCGTGCGGAGTTGAATAAACTCAAGATGGATCATGAAACTAGCATATCTAGTGTTCTTGAGTCTAGCAATCATGCTCCTCAAGAATGTGACCGCACCATCTCCAAACAGGACAAAACAATCTCTGACTTGCAAGATTCCTTGGATGGGGAGAAGGACACTGCTGAAGCTCTCTGGAATGAAGTCCGGAGCCTTCGAGAGGAGAAGGCCCAATTAGATGACACTATCTTTGGTAAATTTTTCCATCCCTAAACCATTGTGTTTCCGAATTGTGAAACTCGGATATATATATTGATCTTGCTTTTATTTCTTATATGTCCTCTCAACATGTTGGATGCCTCTTCATCCGAACCTCGTACCAGCAGGCCTGTCGCTGTTGGGGACCTAATCCATGATTTCTGCCATTCTCTAGAAGAAATTGGTGAATCTGTCTGACTCTCTGGCTTAGACTCAATGTCAGCCTTTGAGCTACGAGATAAGGAAAAAGATATGCCTCAGCTTGTCAAGGCTTGGAATATGTCCTATGCACGCACAGCGGCACATAATGCGCTGACAATGGCAATAAGCCACCATGGAAGCATGGAAATATGGCAAGTTACCAAGGGTTATTCGACTGTCGATGAAGATGGCAACGATCAGAATATCAAGGAGATCTGGGATTCTTGTGCCGGATATGCTTCTTGCATGGCCTAGTTGACCAATTATGATGAGCCATTCCTCACGCCTGTTGAAGTGCCACCACCTCTGAAAGAAGCAGTTGCTGAAGTTTCTGAAGACGATGAGCAGACCGACTCTGACTTACTTTTCTCGGACAGGTATCGGGGTGATACGGGTGATGTGTCGAGCGAGCCGGCATATCCTACCTCTCCACCTGTATCATAGAGTGTGCCAGAAAAAACAATGTTTTATTCTAAGAACAGTCTAATTGTAATAAGTAGGATATTATTTTGCTAGTGCTGAGTTTGTAAGAATTTATGCTTTACTCCTTTTAGCACTTTTTTCTTTTATTTGATGTGCTTGAAAAATTACATAAGCACTTGCATTTTTGCCTATACTTATCGTTTATCTGGCTTTCCTCCTCGTTCCTTTTGTGAGCTGGCAAACCTTCATCACGGAAACTTTGCCGAGGAACAGAGCCCAATTGCTAAACCAGTTTAAACCCGGAATAAAAGCCAGCTTCTAGTACCAACAATTCACTACTCGGAAAATACCCATATCCAGCAATCAGACAAAAACCAAAGTATAAACTAGAAAAAATTTAGACTTATACCCGAAGGTAGCATTTTATAATCAGAAATCTAACCAGAACAAGCATGAGCATAAAGTACTTTCAAGTATTCTAGGATATTCGACTGTGACATGATCATTCGGAAATAAGATGGTACATAAAAAACATCTCAGTAAAAACATTGAGGAGACCAATACTTTATTTCACTTTGAACGTGTACACATATATGATTACAAAAAAAGAAATTTTAAGAATAAAAGGGACATACCTGAGCAATATTCCAAGGACGATCTATCTCATCCCGGTTTGTATGGCCTCCAGCTCTCTTTCTCTTCTTAGTAGAAAATCTCTCTTTTTCTGGCCTCATATCAGTTAGGTAGTAAGAACCATTGTGCAATACTCGACTAACCATGAAGGGCCCTTCCCATATAGGGGCATGTTTCTGCTCTCATTTTTGCACAAGCCGAATAACCAGATCGCTCTTCCTAAAAGAACGATTCCGGACTCTCTGACTATGATATTTGTGTAACTTTTGCAGATAGGTTGTAGATCTCTATTCAGCAACGACGCGAACTTCCTCGAGCATATTGAGGTCCTCTTGTCGAGCAACTTCAGCATCCTCTTCGACATACGCAGCGACTCAGGGAGAGGTGTGAATAAGATCACTCGGAATAATAGCTTCTGCACCGTGAACCAAGAAAAAAGGTGTATATCCGATTGACATGTTAGGAGTTGTTCGTAAACTCCATATTACAGATGGAATTCGTCCGCCCAAGCCCCCGCAGCACGATGTAGTTGTGCTTCGAGTCTTGGTTGTAGGACTTGAAGAATTAAACCATTCGCCCTTTAGACTTGTCCATTGTCTTGGGAATGTGCAACTGATGCGATATCAAGTCGGATCCCTGTTCATTGCAGAATTCGACTAGTTCTCCCATGGAAAAGTTACTCCCATTGTCGGTAATGATACTGTGCGGATATCCGAATCGGATGATCATGTCCTCGATGAAGTTTTTGGTTGTTGCTCCATCACAACTTGTGACGGGTTTTGCCTCAATCCATTTTGTGAATTTATCCACCATCACAAGAAGGTGAGTGTGGGGCCCTCGGACTAATCCTTCGAGAATCCATGTTATGCATACACCAAGATCCCATGATCAGTTATTCGTGGCACATAACCGACAAGTATCAAAGTAAAACATCATTACTTAAGCAGATACATGTCATACCTTACAGGCCATTATGGCTACATCAATAATCATCAGCGGAACTTCATCAAGCGTAGGGCCCGAGTCAGGCCTGAACCTACAGGCAACTGACTGGGAGAACGTCCTAGCTCACATAGTCTTCATCGTCACCTTCTTCTTATTATCTGACCAAGTTAATAGCCAGGGACAATGGTAGTGAGTACTTTGAATGTACTCGCAAACCACCTTAAGATAAAAGTAATAACAACAAGAAGATATGCAGTATGGCTGTGGTAGTAGGAGGGCTCCAAGAGAGGTTCTTTTTCTCAGATAGCTTCTCTTGTAGATATAGCATCTACATATCTTTGTTGAAAAAGTTTGTAAAATATTTTGGAAACCATTTTGAAGAGTTTTGGAAATCACTAGGATTGGGTCACCCATTTGTTTCGTACTTCCGGTCATCCCATGACCAAACTCCTTTCATTCCTTTCCGACCATCCCATGGTCAAAACATGTATCCTTTCCGACCATCCCATGGTCAAAACATTTCCAAAACCATTGCTTTTCCGAAATCCTTTTTGAAAAAATAACCAGCACCGCTCTACAGTAGTTTGTCCAACCCGTCCATAACCGTGGACACGGCTATTCGAATAGATTTACACTCTGCAGAGGTTGTACACTTTACCCACACCATCCGTGTACCCTATCCTAATCTACACCGATCGTGGGGCGAGTAACCGATCAAGACTCTCTGGACGCCCACTCCAATATAAGTGCCTACCCTATGAGTGTTGTTCCCCTCAACACCGGGACGCCCTATATAGTTCCCAAGCCAACCAAAGCACTTTTTCCACTACACAAAGTGTGCACTTTCAATGAGGGGCTCATAGTAACACGTGGAGGCCCATAGACCCTTCGTTCCTTCTCCAGGTCGATGTCTCACATGGACCTTTATAGGAGAAGGCCCACCCTCCATGGATTTTTATCCCATGTCATTGTATTAGGAACGACAGTACCTAAGAAGGTTAGATAGAGGTGTGGGGACTAGCAGGGAAGCTATCGACGGTGTCCGCAGGCGGGATTGGATACAAGCAAGCATGGCTGGACGCAGGAAGTACCCAGGTTCGAAGCCCTCATGATGAGGTAAAACTCCTACTCCTGTCGGATCTGACTATGGGGGATATACAAACTACAAGTGCTCCCTGAGCTGTATTCTCTAGCTACTTCCTTAAATGCAATGACACCAACCCTTACTACTGAGGCCTTGCCTCTCCTTATATAGGCAGAGAGGCAACGGTCTCACTGGCCAGTCCGACTAGCAGGCCCCACAGGCAGGTCCCAACCGACTGGTCATCTACAGTATCCGGTACGGTATGTCCCATCGGAGTACTAGCGGTATGGCTGTTGTAGGCAAAGTGGACGCCGTGCGAGCAGGTCGTCAGCACCGGGCCACTATTCCCGTGTCATCCCCGCAAAGTCTTCGGTATGGCCAAGTAGTGGCCGGTCTTGTCATTGTACAGGGCGTACCGTGCACTGATACGCATGTCGTTCTGTCTCCTTGATTGGTTCCGGCTATGTCGCCGTAGCCGGTTGCTTCTTGTCGATCCGGCTACCATGAGGTAGCCGGCCTGGCCTGCTTTGTCCGGCTGCATCTGGTCAGCCGGACGCGATCCGACTACACAATTTCTTGTCCGGTTGGGGTATCTGGGGGTCATCCCAATGACACTAGCCCCCGAGCACGTGTGGATTCCGCCCTTAGGAGAAATGTGTGCGCGCTCGCTTCTGGTTTTGAATTTGTGTCCGGCTATGCCTGGCGGTTGCGCTACCCGTGACGTCATTGCTAACGTCGGCCACGCGCGCACACGCCATCATTGCACTGCGGCGGGTAGCGTAACGTCCAGTCGCACGTCGCCTCGGGAAACTGCTGCCCGATGCTTTGGTTCTCGCTCCTGGATCTTCTACGCATCCCCTGTCGGCACACGGGATCTGGGCGGCGGTTGGGGTGAAGGTCGCCCGGATGCGCGCCACGTGGCGTCGTGGACGGTTGCGCTTCCGGTCCTTTAAAGGGACGTCGCGGGGGGATGAGTTCCCTTCCTTCGCTCCCTCGCTCCAGTTTTCCTCTTCCCTTCCGCGCTCCTGCTTTCTGCACCCTTCCTCTGTTGCCTCTGTAGCCCGCTGCGCCGCCCGTTCTTCGTCGTCGGCGGTACGGGCCAGCGCCACTCCTCCACCGCCGCGCCTCCTTGTCAAACGGTGATGGAAGCCGAATGTAGAGGCTTGTGTGGCTCCTCTGTCACGGAGGACCACATCTACAAATACCGTGCCACCCGCGTCCTCCCGCTGGAGGAGGAGGTAGTGGTGCGGCTGGTGCCGGTGGGAGAGGTATCGCCACATCCGGCGGAGGGGGAGCGCGTCATCTTCCTCTCGCATCTGGCGTGCGGGTTCGCGTTGCCGGTGCACCCCTTCTTCCTCTCATTCCTGGCCTTCTTTGATCTCCGTCTCCACCATCTCGGCGCCAACGCGAACAGAACGCTGGCGCACTTCATGGCCTTCTACGAGAGCTACCTTGGGATCCAGCTGGATCTCGGGCTCTTCTGAGTCCGGCCGCAGGTGCAGTACACGAAGGGACCACTAGTCATCTGCGGTGGCGCCTCCATCTACTCCCGCGTGCAGTCCGACTACCCAAAGTTCTTGCTCCATGACACAGTACGACTGTGGCACCAGTCGTACTTCTACGTCAAGAACGTCACCAACGTCTATCGAATCAACCTTCCGGCTTTCCAGGATGTCGAGTCCAGCTGACATAACTGGGAGCTGAAGATTAACGGTGACAAGGCGGAGTCGGACGCAATGCTGCGGCGTATGCGCTCCCTCGTCACCTGCCGGCTAACCGTCCTGGAAATCACCCTCAGCTGGATGTCTCGGCTGATGATGCCGCTGCAGCAGCGAGCGCACAAAGTGTGCTACTACTCCGGCCGACTGGACCCGACCCATTGTCGCGCATACCACAACCTGAAGGAGTGGGTGTGGACGATCACAAAGGAGCGGCTGCCGGAGGGCTGGACCTTCAGCCTGGCGCCTACAACCGGGACAACCGCGCCCCCCGGGTAGGTCCTTTTAGCTGGAGCTTTCTTTCGTATTTCTTGCATTTCTTTGTTGTTTTGTCCGGCTAACTTCTTGTATTCGGCAGATCTTCGCTTGCATCCTTCACGAGGAGGGTGAGGCTCCTCTCGAGGTTTTCACGCCTGACTTGCCCGAGCCGCGTGCTCGGCGGTCCGGCGAGGAGTAGGACCGGGATGGTGATGCCTTCCCCAGCCAAAACGATGAACCGGCTGCCGACCCCCACGCGGAGGTTCATGAGGAGGAGGAGGCCATGCCGACCTCCGATCCGACGCAGCGCCCTGCGACGGACGGCGAAGCTGGCGGGAGCGGATCCAGCCGTTGCAGCTCCCGCCAGCCTGCTGCGGAGGAGCCGGCCCCCAAGAGGAGCCGGACCGGCGCCCTTCTGCTGAGTCGCTTGGGCCGGAAGAAGGGGCCAGCTCTGGTTGTGCAGGGGTACGTCTTTCCTCTTCTTCTTTAATCATCTTCCGCCTATTTCTTTTCTTGCCTTTCTGCCCTTGGCTTATTTGCTTTTGTTTCCTTCCTCCTGTCTTCTGTTTTCTTAGCACACTGGTCTCCTTTGGAGCCGCGATCCCGGCGCGAGCGCCAACTGGGTCGCCACCCCGCGCTCCGACCGTGTCCGGCCGTGCCCCTCCTTCTCCCATGGCGCCGCCTCTGCCACCACCTCGATCTGAACCGGCTGCCTCAGCCAGAGCGGAGGGTCCACAGCCGGATGTGGTGGCTCAGCCGGAGGCGGAGGATCCTCAGCTAGGTGGCTCTTTCGTGGGCGCGCAGGGGGCCGCTACCGGCAAGGAGCTCGTGGTTGTCAGCAACGACAACTCCAATGAAGAGCCAGGGGAGGAGTGGAGGATGGCTGTGATTGCCGCGAAGGAGTCCTTGGCCGTCAACACCGTGGATGACGATGCCTCCTCCGCCACCTCGCTGACGGACCTCGCCACCACCGGCTGCTGGAGGCTGCAGCCGGCGGGAACCAGTCCTTAGAGCATAAGCTTGTTGCTGCCAACGGGACTTCCCAGAGTAAGTTTGCTTCATCTGGCTTGTCCCTTTTTTTTACTGATAGCCGGTCTCGTTGTAGCTATCCTCATGTGCGCTCAGCGCGAGATCGATCGCTTGAATAAAGCGAACGACCAGCTGAGCAAGTCCAACTCTACTCTGCGGCTACAGAACAAGGATTGGCACGCAAAGGTAGACGGCCTGGAGGCCACCATCAAGGAGCGCGACGCCTCGCTCACCAGCCGGAGCGATGCCTTCATCCTTCTCGAGGCCCAGAACAAGGACCAAGAGAAAGAGATCAAACGGCTGGCGACGAAGGAGAAGGCTCTGGTGGAGGAGCTGATGCAGGTTGGCCACACGGCTAAGGGTAAGTTCTTCTTTTCCGTTTCCCTTTCTTTCCGGATCCGGTAGCCGGATTTGACTCTCTTTTCTGACAGCGTTTTATCCCGGCATAGATCTCCTGGCATACAACTGGCTGCAGGAGAACTGTCCAGGAGCGCAGCGGACGGCCCAGGAGCTCGTTGTCCTTCTAGGCGAAGAAGCTGCCAAGTTTCGTCAAGCGGCACGGGATGTCTTCTCCTTCCTATGGCCGGATGCTCTAGTTCCGGAGACGATGGCGCAGCTGGCTGCGAGGGTGGGGGAGGTGCCGGCTGCGGAACTTGGTGGCGCGAGACGGAGCGGAGATGGCTCTGGCTCTTATGCTCTCCTGCTACAAGGACGCTCGTGTCGAGAAGATCGATGGGGGCTTCCGTGCTGGTGCCGACCTTGCCGCCATCCGCCAGGCCCATCCGGAGCTCCGAGGCTCCGCCATCAAGATTGCCGACTACGTGGACCCTGAGGAGGTTCTCATCGACTCGGAGTCCATCGGTACTCCTGAAGTGGAAGCCTCAACGCAGCCGGCTGCGGATGCCGAAATAGGATCGAGCGCCACGTCTCCTCCTCCGCCTGAAGCTTCCGCCAGTCAAAATGCTCCTCACGGCAAGGGTCCTGCTGCGTAGCCACTGCCTCGGGATGCCGGGTGTATTTGTCTTGCTTTAGTTCTGTTTGAAACTTGTCCGTCTGTACCGGCTGTCTCTAACGCCGGGTAAACTTATGGGAGCTTTGCCTCCTTTTTTCTTTGCTTGTTAATTTTGAACTGGCTTGAGTTCCCTTCAACTTGTGCTTCGACTTTTCTTTCAACATTTCGCCGATTGACTTTATCCGACTAACTTCACCCGGCTACACACCTTTAGCCCGGAGAACTACACCTCCAGTGGGGGCGTGCTCAGCGCACCCACTGGGTGTAGCCCCCGAGATTCGTAGTAGCCGGCATAGCTGGGTGCTTCGAATCATTTCTTCTTTTCCCCAATCGTCTAACTTTTTCCGACTAGACTAGTCTTAGTCGGTTATTTTTGCTGGCTAAACACCTTTAGCCAGGGGAACTAACATTCCAGTGGGGGCGTGAGAGCTCACCCACTAGGTGTAGCCCCCGAGATTCGGAGTAGCTGGCGTAGCTAGGTGCTTCGAATCTTTCTTGCCTTCTCTTGCTCCTGCCCTTGCCCTCACCTAGGCTCCGAACGGCCGGCTAAACGCCTTTAGCCGGTCGGGAACTACAAGATTCCACCGGGGGTGCGCGAGCACACCCAGTGGGTGTAGCCCCTGAGATTCGGAGCGCTTGATGAAGGCAAGGACTTCGAATCTTCTTCTCCTTTTCTTCCGGAATTCCGACTCAAGGTAGTCGGACAAGAATATACATACACATGCATCCTCACCGGTTAGTAGGTTAGTCTGCCAAATTGTAGCTGGAAAACGGATTTGTTTTTTCGAAAACTAGCTTGCGCCTCGCTGGACACTTGGTCGCTTTCCCGTGTGCTCTGCTGTTTTCGCTGCGTCCTTGCCGGGCAGCCGGGTTGCGGCCTGCAGCCGGAATCAAAGGGAGATGACAATACATTGCGCACGGTACTAACGGCTTAGTAACCGGATTGGCTTAAGCTAGTTGCAAGGCCGGGACGCCCGGTCTGTCACGTCTCCTCCCCGTTTTTCGTGTGGGATGCCTCGGGCTTTTGCTCTTGCCAGCCGGACAGCCGGGTTGCGGTCTGTATCCGAGACGAAGAGTGGGCCTCCGACATCATCGCACACTACTCAGTCCATTTGTTGACTTAGCAGGCTAGGCCAGCCGGCGAGCCCCCGGGTAGGGGTTGCCTGAGCCGGGAAATCATAACCCGAAAACAGATGCGAAAACACATTTCTAGCAAGGAGCCCCAGAGCATCTCTTAGGGGTCCGCATTTTCATTCATAGGGTTTGCGGGATACATACACTGTCTAGCGACTAGGTGTAAAATGGGCGCAGCAAGGCCGCATTCCAGGGACACTCGGTCTCCTCGTCTGATTTGTCCATCTTGTTCTTGCGCGGCTGCTACGCGTCAATGAGGTAGTAGGAGTCGTTGGGCAACGCCCGACTGATGATGAAGGGGCCCTCCCAGGGTGGCGATAGCTTCTGCATTCCCTTCGTGTCTTGCACCAGCCGGACGACCACATCGCCCTCGCGGAACGCGACTGGGCAGATCCGTCCTGAATGGTAGCGGCGTAGTCGTTGCTGGTACAGGGCTGATCTGGACAGAGCCAGCTCGCGGGCCTCCTCCAGGAGGTCCACTCCGTCCTCCAGCGCCTCCTGGTTGGCCTTTTCGTCGCATAGGATCTTGTGCGGTGAGTCGAACTTGATGTTCGCGGAGAGGACGGCTTCTGATCCGTAGACTAGGAAGAACGGGGTGTAGCCGGTTGACCTATTCGGCATGGTGCGGAGGCTCCATAGCATAGCCGGAAGGTCCTGCATCCAGCATCCGGGTGACCGCTCCAATGGCTCAATGAGACGCGGCTTGATGCTGGCTAGCACCAAGCTGTTTGCTCTTTCGACTTGCCCGTTGGACTGCGGGTGCACGACGGAGGCAAGGTCCAGTCGGATGCCATTGTTGCTGCAGAACCGGGCGAAGGCCCCCTTGGCGAAGTTCGTGCCGTTGTCGGTGATAATGCTGTTGGGGTAGCCGAACCGGTTGATGATGTCGGTGAAGAAGGTGACGACTGTTGCCCCGTCCAGCTTCCGGATAGGCTTGGCCTCGATCCACTTCGTGAATTTTTCCACCGCCACCAGCAGATGGGTCATATCCGCGCGTGCTCGCTTGAAGGGACCGACCATGTCGAGGCCCCAAACCGCGAAGGGCCAGGTGATCGGTATGGTCTTGAGTAGCGAAGTTGGCATGTGCCTGAGCTACCCGAAGTGCTAGCACCCATTGCACGCGCGGACCAGCTGCTCAGCGTCCTCAAGGGCGGTGGGCCAATAGAAACCGTGGCAAAACGCCTTGGCGACTATCGCCCTTGACGAAGCGTGGTTCCCGCACTCTCCCTGGTGGATGTCCTTGAGTAGCCGGTAGCCCATGTCTACATCGACACACATTTGGAAAATGCCGGATACGCTGCGCTTGTATAGTTCGCCGTTGATGATGGTGTATGTGCGTGCGCGACGCCGGATTTGCCTGGCTTCCACCTCGCCATCCGGAAGTTCTCCGTTGGCGATGTAGTTCATGAAGGGTTGTGCCCAGGATGGCACTTCCCAAATGACGAGGATGCTCCTGCTCTCCCGTTGATGGATGTCGGGGGGTCGTCTGGGTGATGTACCCGGGACGGTAGCCCCCGAGCTGCTTGACGAACCGGCAGCCCCCGGGTCTTGCGAGCCGGAGGGCACTGCCTTGCCGGAGTTGGTGCGGGTCTTCTTCTTTGGAGGCTCTGCCTGCCCCGCTTCTGCTGCTCCGTCAGCCGGAGCCCTCCCTGCCCATATGATGGAGTCTGACTCCGGCGATGGGTTGATGGAGGGTTTGCGCAGGTGCTCCAAGGAACCCCCTAGTGGGATCGCCTGCCTGGTGGATCCGATTCGGGCGAGCAAATCAGCTGCCTCGTTGTTGACACGGGGGACGTGATGAAATTCGCATCCGTCGAATGAGGCATTGAGCTTCTGGATGTGGAACCGGTAGAGGGCCATGTTTGCGTCTCTGGCGTCCCATTCTCTGGAAACTTGCTGCACCACCAGATACGAATCACCGAAGCAAAGGGTCCGGTTGACACCGATCTCCTTGGCCAGCCGGAGTCCATGCGCCAGTGCCTCATATTCGGCTACATTGTTGGAGGCCTTGAAGTGGATCTGCATCACGTACTCCAACCGGTCTCCCTTGGGCGATGTGAGCATGATGCCGGCTCCCAAGCCCCCGAGCATCTTCGACCCGTCGAAGTGCATCTTCCAATGGTCCGAATCCGGAACCGGTGGAAGATACTGGGTCTCGGCCCAGTCGACGAGGAAGTCCGCCAGCGCCTGTGACTTGATCGTGAGCCGGGGCTCATACTGGATGGAGTAGGCGGCAAGCTTGATGGCCCACTTGGCAACTCGACCGGTGGCGTCCTTGTTGCCGATGATCTCCGAAAGGGGTGCGGTGCACACGACCTTAATCAGATTCTCCTATAAGTAGTGCTTGAGCTTCATGCATGCCAGGTACACGCCGTAGCACATCTTCTGGTAGTGGGGGTAGTTCTGCTTGGAGAGGGAGAGAACCTCGCTGAGGTAGTAGATGGGCCTCTGAACCGGCTGAGCCTTGCCTTCCTCGGGGCGCTCCACCACCAGGACGACACTGACGACCCGGCTGAGGGCTGCTATATAGAGCAACATCGGCTACTTGCTAGCCGGCGTGGCTAGAACCGGCGTTATGGATAGCATGCGCTTGAGGTCGTGAAACGCGGTGTCGGCTTGCGAAGTCCAGGAGAACTTGTCCGTCTTCTTCATCAGTTGGTACAACAGGAGTGCCTTCTCTCCCAGCCGGCTGACGAAATGGCTGAGGGAGGCGAGGCATCCGGTGAACTTTTGGACCCCAGCAGGCCCTTGGGCGGCTGCATCCTCTCGATGGCCGCAATCTTCTCTGGATTTGCCTCGATGCCTCGTTGTGATACGAGGAAGCCGAGGAGTTGACCAGATGGCACTCCGAAGACGCACTTCTCCAGGTTCAGCTTCATCTGGTACTGGTGGAGGTTGCCAAATGTCTCTCCCAGATCTTCGAGGAGGGTGCGCTTCTCCTTGGTCTTGATGACCACATCGTCCACATAAGCATGCACGTTTTGGCCTATCTGCGAGTGCAAGCACTTCTGCATGCAGCGCTGATAGGTAGCGCCTGCATTCTTTAGGCCGAAAGGCATGGTTACATAGCAGAAATCCCCGTAGGGGGTGATAAATGATATCTTAATCCGACCAGCCGGGTTTAACTGGATCTGATTGTAACCGGAGTAGCAATCTAGAAAAGACAACAAATCACAGCCGGCCGTGGAATCAATGACTTGATCGATACGGGGCAAGGCGAAGGGGTCTTTCGGGCATGCCTTGTTCAGGCTGGTGTAGTCGATACACATGCGCCAGGTCTTGTTCTTCTTCAGCACCAGGACTGGGTTCGCCAACCAGTCCGGGTGGTACACTTCCATGATGAACCCGGCTATAAGGAGCCGGGTGATCTCGTCACCCATTATCTTCCTCTTCTCCTCTGCGAACCCGCGCAGAGGTTGCTTGACCGGCCTGGCATCCGGCCGCACATGAAGTGAGTGCTCGGCAAACTCCCTCGGCACACCCGGCATGTCCTTGGGGGACCATGCAAAGATGTCTCGTTTCTCACGGAGGATGTCAACGAGCGCGCCTTCCTATTTGCTGTCCAAGCCGGCACCAATGGTGACAACCTTAGTCGGGTCGGAGGGGTCGAGAAGGATCCTCTTCGTCTCCTTTGCCGGCTGGAAAGCTCCTTCTCCAGCCAGTTTGCTGCTAGCCGGCATGTCCTGCTGGGCCATGGCCACATTGCGCATGATCGCACACTTCTCCTCGGCTATGATGAGGGCCTCTGCCAGTTTGGAACGGGCTGAGGCGCACTCCATCGACCGCCTGAAGCAGCCGGCGACGGTGATCACGCTGTTGGGTCCCGGCATCTTTGTCTTGAGGTACGTGTAGTGGGGGACGGCCATGAACTTGGCGAGGGCGGGGCGCCCGAGGACAGCATGATAGGAGCTCGTCGGGTTTACCACCTCGAACCAGATTGGTTCGCGACGGAAGTTCTCCTCGGTCCCGAAGATGACATCCAACTGGATTTTTCCCAGCGGGGCGCAGGCTGGCCCTGGCAGCACGCCGTGGAACGTTGTGGTAGTCGGGCGCAAGTCGCATTGGCGAATGCCCAGCTTCTCCACCGAGGACTGGTAGAGGAGGTTGAGGCTGCTGCCTCCGTTGATGAGGACACGCGAGAATCGACAGGTGCGTGCGTTGGAGACGATGAGGGGGTCGAGCACCATGGCGTAGCCCCCGGGAGTCGGCAGCTGCTCCGGCTGGTCTGCGCGGCTCCAGGTGATGGGGGTTTCCGACCAGTTCAGGTAATGGGGGACCGAAGAGACGATGGCATTGACCTCCTTGGAGCGTCGCCTGTGGCTGTGCTTGTCGTCCAGCTCCATCTCGAAGATGTGGTAGGCGGCGTGCGGCTGGGGGTAGCCGTTGTTGTTGTTGCCGCCGTTGCCATCATGCCGGCTCCCCTAGCCGGTGGTGGTGGTCCACCAGGAGGGGGCGGGAGGAGACGAGGCTGGTTACCCTGGTCTTTTAGCTGGCGGGTCCAGCTGTAATTCCGAGTGGTGTTCGTAGCCGGTTTGAAGGGACCGCTGTGCCACTTGCACGGGCCGTCAAACATCTGGTCGAAGGTGAGCCGTGGCTTCTGCCTCCTTGCATCGTTAGCCGGTGCGTCGGGCGCCCCCTCCACAGCATTGACCTGCCGCGAGTGGTAGCGGGGCTTCTGCTGCCCGGCTTGGCGGTCTCCATGGAACCGGTTGTCGTTGTCGTGGCGCCTGGAGGATCCTGCTTCGCCAGCCGGATTGCTCGGACGGTCGCGAGCCGGCACCATAGCAGTCAGACGGCCGTCATCATTTACTCAGAGGGGCTTCTTCATGGCGGCATCCGCCGTGGCGTACTGGTCTGCAACCGTCATGAGATCCGCCATGGTGTTCGGCTCGTCACACAGTAGCGGAAGGCGAAGCATGGTGCCTTCTCGGCAACCCTCGATGAAGAAACTGATGGCCTGGCTCTCCAGGATGCCCTCGCAGGTGTTGCGCAGCTCCGTCCACTTGGTGAGGTACTCGCGGTCGGTCTCGCGGTCACTCTGGATGCACAAGGCCAGGTCGCGTGGGCGCCCCGGACGCTTGTACATGCCGTTGAAGTTGCGAACGAACACCTTCTCGAAGTCTGGCCAGGCGTTGATGCTATTGGGCGCAAGGCTGTTGAGCCACGTCCTTGCCGACCCGGTTAGCATAAGGGGCACGTAGCGCACGACAGTGCGCTTGTTCCCATGGGCGATGCCGACTACCGTAGCATAGTCGGTCAGCCAATCTGCCAGCTTCATGCTGCTGTCGTACTTGGGGGTGTCCCTGGGCAAGGAGAACTTATCCGGAAACGGCTCATTCCTGATGTAGGGTCCGAAACAAACTGGACCGGTAGAATCTTCTTCCTCCGTGACGCGCGCTTGAGCGAGGAGCTCGATGCGGTCACGGGCATCCAGAAAATCCGGGTTGGGCGCTCCCACCCGGCCCGAGAGACGGGAACCGGCGGGTCTAGGTACTCCGGTTGGTGGAGGGGGAGGTGGCGGGTTGCTGTTCACTGTCTCCTCCTGGCGCGGTTGGCCATTGTTGCCAGAGCTGCGACGCCTGCTGCGGGCCTTAGCCGGCTGAGGGGAGGACGCCTGCTGCGTGTCGCGCGGCGCGCCCCTGCTGTTGGCAGGCAGCTTGCTCCCCCTGGAGTAGCTGGGGTCCTCCTGCATCTGTCGGTTGGCGTCAGCCTGCTCGTCCATGATACGGAGGAGCTCCTGCACACGGGCGTGCTGGCGGGCTCGCTCCTCGCCCTCCAGCTTGAGCAGTTCCTCTGCCGCGGCTCACGCCGCGCGCAGGCTCTTGATGGGCGTGCTGTAGGTGGGCCGGATGAGGGCAGGCGCGGGATCCGGCTCCCCATCCTTTTCCATCCTACCGCCTAGCTCGTCACCCCGGCGCCGTAACAGGCCGCGTCGGCTCGGCTCCGCGGTAGCCAGAGTGAAGCCGTGTGCGCGGTCGTATTCGCGCCGGGTGATCTCGAGTTTCTTGCGGGTTGCCGCCAGCTCCATGGCCTCCTGGAGGAGGATCTGTCTCTCCATGGCGAAGTTGGCCTCCGCCTCCTCCGGTTTATCCTCGAGGTTAACCGACGTCAAGAGTCGATCAATGGCATCCTCCACCGGGTTCCGAGGCTGCGGAGGGGCGGAAGTTCCAACCTCGTCTGCGCCTCGCTCCCGCGGCTAGCGGGGATGAGATCTGGAGCCGGCCATCATGACCTCCATGCTGCAGGATGCGACGGAGGCGCTACCGCCCGGATGCGGCAGCCCCGCGATAGAGACGATTTCCCTAGGGAAACGCTCTGGAAAAGTGGTGACGTAGACAGGGAGGTCGCCAAATAGCAGGACGGTGCCGTTCACCGGGAAGGAGGTTCCGGCGAAGTAGGAAGCATTGTCGATGACCGAGTAGAATTTTCCGAGCGTGAGCACCAGGCCGGAGGCCACGCGCTCACCAGCTGAAGTGTGGGGTCCCGTGCGGAACGTGACTCCTGTCGAAGCCATCAAGCCCCACGGTAGGCCCCAACTATCGTTGTATTGGGAATGGCAGTACCTAAGAAGGTTAGGTAGAGGTGTGGGGACTAGCAGGGAAGCTATCGACGGCGTCCGCAAGCGGGATTGGATACAAGGAAGCGTGGCTGGACGCAGGAAGTACCTAGGTTCGGAGCCCTCGTGATGAGGTAAAACTCCTAATCCTGCCGGATCTGACTATGGGGGATATACGAACTAAAAGTGCTCCTTGAGCTGTATTCTCTAGCTACTGCCTTAAATGCAATGAGAGCAACCCTTACTATTGAGGCCTTGCCTCTCCTTATATAGGCAGAGAGGCAACGGTCTCACTGGCCAGTCCGACTAGCGGGTCCCAGCCGACTGGTCATCTCTAGTATCCGGTACGGTATGTCCCATCGGAGTACTAGCGGTATGGCGGTCGTAGGCACAGTGGACGCCGTGCGAGCAGGTCGTCAGCACCGGGCCACTGTTCCCGTGTCATCCCCGCAAAGTCTTCAGTATGGCCGAGTAGTGGCCGGTCTTGTCATCGTACAGGGCATACGGTGCACTGATACACACGTCGTTCTGTCTCCTTAATTGGTTCCGGCTACGTCGCTGTAGCCGGTTGCTTCTTGTCGATCCGGCTACCATGAGGTAGTCAGCCTGGCCTGCTTTGTCCGGCTGCGTCTGGTCAGCCGGACGCAGTCCGACTGCATGGTTTCTTGTCCGGTTGGGGTATCTGGGGGTCATCCCCTGACATCCCCTGTAGTCATTGCGAGGAAGCTTATACCAGAATAAACAAACATCAAATCTAGCCCTGTCCCATTCCAGAGTAATGTAGTTGCACGGGTTAAGTTGTTATAGCTAAAGCTGCAAAGAACCGGGTGCATTTTCGTAAACATTTTACCTCCTCTTTCCTTCAGCATCTTTTGTAAAATGAAAACCGTTTTCTTTCTCAAACTTCTCTTGGTAGGTCAAACCTCATCAATTTTTTATCATAAAACTCTTTGTAATACTTTTTCGAGGTCTTCCCATCATATAGCTTTGCTTCGGCTAAAACAGGGTCTCCAAAGGGTTATGGTGTTATGCACCATCTATTCTACTAGGGGCCAGTAGGTGTCATCAAGGGGGTTGTACTTAATAGTATAAAAGTGTAATAGTTTGGAGGAGCCAAACCACTACCATATATACATCAACATATAGTAAAATAGTGCAGTTTTCATAAACAGTAGATAAAACATGCATAAATAAAACAGTAGGACAAGGCTTATGAGCAAGAAGGTGGCTTGCCTGCAATCAGCAATATGGCATCAAGGTCCCTAGACTTCTTCTTTAGATAACCAAGAATACCAATACCAATAAGATCTCTTCTTCTTGGCGTCAATACAAGCGCAACTATCGTCATCATCGAGTATACATGCAAACAAGCAAGGCCATAATCAGAACAAGGCATACACGTGGACATACATACAGCAAGAAAGTGAACATCACAATTTTACGATTCAGTAGGTTTTGATAAGTTTGTATTTAGAAGATTGAAATTGTCATAGAAGCATTTGAAGGAAATCCTATAGAACTTATAGTCTAGAAAATTATTTAGGAGAGGGCATTTAGACGAAGGCCATATTATGCATGATACCATTGTGTAAAAGCGATACCATCATATAGGTGTTGATAAAATGAAACCAACAAAAGTGGTTTCACTATTTTATCAAAATCCATTGATTTATAATGGATTTTCTAGTAAATAAAAGTCTTGTTTTAGGACATAATTCATCAGAAAAGTTATGTGAGTCCAAAAATTATTTCCTTGGATGATTAAGTAGGAGTTGATGTAATGGTTCAGTGAGAGTTGGATTCATCTCAAAATATTTATCAGAATGCCCTTGGGAAATTCCCAAAGTCATTTCTGTAGTATATTTGTCTTTTTAACCATATTTATTCTACAGGTCCAAATGATATGAGGTAAAGGATAATGGATAGGTATTGCAAATACCTTCTAGTACAAATTCGAATCACTATTTTTGGAGTTGCTAAGCTTCTGAAATGAATTATTTAGTGACAAAACCACATAAAGAAGTATTTAATTTATTAAAATTCAACAGAGGCTCAAAAATTCATGGGCTCATGGGATTTGATAAGTATTGCTATAAATAACCACTGAGATTTTGAACTTGGTCAATAACAAATTTGGTTTGAGTCAGAGATATTCCTAAAGGCAGATTAGAGCTATATTTGTTATTGTTGTTGCAGGCAGAATGTAGCTTAACATGGCATGAGATAAATACTCACTAATAGGTGAGTCAAATACCTTTCAGGGGAACTTGGGATTACTCCATTTGGAGATGTGAATCTCCCTAAGGGGTATATTGATTGAGATATATACTTTTTAGTAGATAAATTTCCTGTAAATAATAAAGATTATTTTTGGAAGAGGGACAACTCTACATCTTGCACAAAACATACATGAACAAAGATGAATTTAGATCTAGAGATTTTGCATTCATTTCCATTTTTCAAACGATTTAAATCAGACTGTCATTATTATATCCAGAAATACAGGAAAAAGGAAAAAAATAAAAGGTTGCGTCGCAGGCCGGATCTGGAGGGAAAATGGGCCACAGGGGCAGATTCCGGCCCATCTGGCGCTGGCTCGCGCGGGAGGGAAATTTGAAGGCCTGCCAGGTGGGCCCCTGCGATTAGTGACAGCGGCCGGCCGAAGGGGTAAGGGCGAGCGTGGACCGTCCGATCTAGTCGCATCCGACAGCGCAGGGTTGTCTCCTTCCTCTGTCTCAGCCGCGATGGGAGGAAACCATAGGCGGCTGCTAGGTGTGTCGAGCGCTCACCTGGGGGCTCGGAAGGATTCGGGGCGGCAACGAGGCGACGCGGTTTATGGAGGGGAGCTCGAGGATGGGCAGCATGGGGTACTTGCACTGGGGAGGAAGCTCGGGAGCGGATCCCGACGACGCCGACTTTCGGGGCTCGCCAGCGTTGCTCGAGGTGTTGCCGCATGTAAGAAAAAAAGGGCGCCATTAGTATCAGGAGGACAAGGGGAGTGCACGAGTGCGACATGCAGAGAGAGGGAAGCTCGGGAGAGGGGGCCTTGCTCAATTTTTGGGAGATGGCCAAAGCTTCTCCTGCTCCTTCTTTCGGGCAGGACAGAGCAAGGGGGGAGGAGAGGTCCCTGGGGAGTTAAGTGGGGAGTAGAGGGGGGCACAGGGTGTCCTCTGGCCTATTTAACTTGGGGTGGATCGGTTCATGATGGACAAGGTCCAAGAGGGGGCATGGAGGGGTGGTGCTCGAGGCTAGGGCGAGGAGGGCGGTGGAGAGGTCATGATGGGGTCCTATGAGGTGCATAGGGAAGAGAGAGAGGGGGAGTGGCTGTTGCATTTAATTACCCTAGGTTTGTGTGTAGGTGGTTGTTACTCTCTTTCTCTCTCTATTTCGAAACCTTAGGAACAAGAGTGATTAGTGCCATGCTATAGTAGCCTTCGACCAGGGATGAGTCATGTGCTGTGGTGATCCCCGGTGGGGGTCGAGGTTGGTTTAAAAGGTGTTGGAAAGATAGAAGGGATTAATCTCCTATGTGGCCATGAAGATGATCATGAAACAATCTATTAATTTTTGATCTTGAAGAGACGACGTCATGATGCTGGTAGATGGACACGGTTAAGATACATCTCCAAGATTTATTTTGGATATTTCAGATGATATTTAGTGCATTTTTTATCAATTATTCAAAAAGTGTAGAAGTGGTTTATAGAAGATCATTTGATAATTTTACATTGCACATAGTTTGTTTTTGATGTGAGATGATTCTAAATATGAATCCATACTTTGAGGAAATTTTCCCATGATTTATTGGGGACTAAAAGTATTTAAAACAATTATTATTCCATTTCTGCCATTTAGGAAAATGGGCAAAAAGAAATAGGGAATTCTCCAAAAATATTTATTTTTGAAGTGGGGAGATAGGGAATGATATATATGCCTCATATGTTCTTAAGGTTAGGCAAGTATTTTGGGGACAAACAATCAGTCTTTCATAGAAGGAGATTTGGAGTATTTGTCCCTTAAAAGCATTAAATAGATTTTGGGCCATGATAATTATGGATAATATTCTATAAATTTATCTCTCTGTGGTATATGATGTCCACCATATATATCCACCATGTGATACCTTGGTTTTTGGGAATTTGACTTGATTTGGGTGGAAACAAAGGAAAAGATGATCTTAAGCATTATTAATTTTATCACTTCAAAACATTGTTGGATCTTAGAGTTCATAGCTCCCCTTGGGTCATGGAATATATGGAATGATATACCAAGTGATGTAGATCACCATGGTACAATAAGTTGAGATTGATCATGCTTGAGTTCTCCAAGAATTCATTTCAAACTTTGAATAAAATAAGGATGCCAATGCAGATTGTCAAGTAGCCTTCAAAACCTTGTGGGTTTTTGAATCACAAGGATCCATTTGGAACAAGTGAAGTCCGTATTTCTAGACCTTTATGAGTCGAACACAACCATACAGATATTTGGTCCAAAGAAGGTAGGATGAAGGTGTGAGCTTCTGACCAAGTAGGCTAGTTGATAAGATTTGTAGAAATTATTATTTTCTTGCACGCAAAACCATCAAGATAAAGTGGACTGGAGGATGGTATAGCCAAGGTCAAGAGTGGGACTTGGTAGTCCTTATGATGGTCTACAATATGGTTCAAGTGCATTACCAAAAAGGAACAAGGGTTGAGAAAGAGAGGCACTCAAAGAAGTGATGTTGAAATTATTTCCAGACTTAGTCAAAATTTCACAGATTTAGGGTTTTGACTAGAATATGAGTGTTGATGTTTTTGAGGGTTTTCCAGGTATCAAAGCATCATCAAATGGATGATGTTGAAGTGTATATTGGGTAGACTAGACCCACACTTGATATTGGTCTTCATTGACTTGGAAACTTCTAGAATGGATCACTTCAGAGTTGATCTGGTTAAGGGTTTTAGATGAGCACCTCGTGGCTAGAGATCAGATCCAGCTTGGTTAACTTGTTTAGGATTGACACTCTTCGATTAGATAGAGGCTAGATGATGAGCTCCTAGGTGGCTCATTATACTTCTAAGCAATCAAGTCAAGTAGCAGATCAAGGTAACTCATCTTGCAAACAGAACAAATCTACTACCATGGGTACCTTCGAACCTAGCTTGAGGTAGGGATGGGTATTTGAAAGGGTGAAGTTTGAATAAGGTGAGAGTCCTTGGTATTTCTACCAAGAGTAGAATTCAAAAGCTTTATAAAAAGATTTTATAAAAAACTAAGGGTAAGAGTAGTTGAAAGCTCTGCCTTAAAAACATAAGGAGATTATATCATATAGATCTCCATAATTTTGTCAATAGAAGCTACTAAAATAGCTAGGGTTGCAAAGGCATCTTGGCTTAGGTTTTGAAATGCCAGAATATTTCAGAAAATATAAAAAGAGCCAGGACAGTTTTGTTAAGTAGTTTTTGTCAACTTATGTTGGGGTAAGGAGGATATCATAAGCTATACAATCAGAAGCATAAGCACAGACAACAACAAGCAAGAACTGCACAATTAAATAAGAAAAAGTTTTTGTTCCCCCTGATTTTTGCATTCTAGACAACTAATCAGGGTTGCTGAAATTTGGATGTTACAGTGAGTGTATCCAATTTGAGCCCGCCAAAACGATCCTACCATGTGAAGCCCCCAGACCGCAAAAGGCCATGTAATCGGAATTGTTCGTAGCTGATCAGCCAGAAAGTGGGCTTGTTTGTCATATTTTTGGCAACCTCTACATGTCTTGATCAGCCGTTTGGCATCTGCCTTAGATGTAAGCCAGAAAAATCCGTTTCTAAAAGCTTTTGGCACTAATGATTTTGGCTGCATCGTGATGTCCGCATTCGCCTTCATGAATTTCCCTTAGGATTCCACACTTTCTTCCGAAGAAACACAGTGCTGAAAGACCCCAGATGCACTCCGCTTATAGAGCTCACCTCCTACAAACTGTGTAGGCTTTTCCTCGCTAGCTCAGAACTTCGTCTTCAGGTAGTTTTCTCTTTACCAAGAAATCAAGGTAGGGTTTGGTCCAGCTGGGAATTATAACTAGAACTCCTATGAGTGGTGAGTTGGATTTGGTCGGGTACTCCTTATCAGCTACTGTGATAGAGGGAACTTTCAAGTGCTCCAAAAAAGCACAATCCGGGACCTGTTTCCGTGTAGAGCCTATTCTTGATGGAGCATATGCTTCCTAATTTTCTGTTCGGGGAATGTGTTGGACTTCAAACCCTTCAAACGATTTAGATAGTTCATCGAAGACGGCTCTATAAGCTGCCATGTGCTTGTTATCGTTGCAGATATCAGATACTTGTTGAGCAACTAAATCGGAGTCTTCGTAACAAATTAGTCGGCGAATGTCGATGTCTTCAGCGATTCGAATTCCATGTAGCATGGCTTCATACTCGGCAATATTGTTTGTCGATGTGAAGTGGATCTACAATATATAGAATAGTTTATCACCTTAGGGTGACTTGAGTACCACGCCAGCCCCTGAGCCCCCGAGCGCTTTAGATCTGTCATAGTGTATGGTCCAAACTTCCATCTATGGGAGGCCTATGTTTTCGACTGTCTCTGTCCAGTCAGCGACAAAGTCAACAAGAATCTTGGACTTGATTGTTGTATGTGGTTTGTACTCAATATCAAAAGCTGCTAGCTCTATTCCCCACTTAGCGACATGTCCTATGGCATCGCTGTTGTTGATTATGTCTCGCATGGCAGTTGTGCTCACCAAGGTAATCTTGTGCTCTTGAAAATAGTGTCATAGCTTTCTGGAGGCAAAGAACACACCATAGGCTAACTTCTGGTAATGAGGGTACCTTTTCTTTGATTCAGTCAAGACCTCATTGAGATAGTAAGTCGGACGCTGCACCAGGTGTTCCTGTTTTTCTTTCGGCCGCTCCACCACCATGACGACACTAGCGACTCTGTTTGTCGCAACTAAGTATAGCAACATCGGCTCTTGTGGCTCCAGTGTTGCAAGGATAGGGGAGGATGAGAATTTGTCTTTCAGATCTTGTAGTGCAGCTTCAGCTTCATCATTCTAGATGAATTTCTTAGTCTTTTTAAAGAGATTGTATAGTGGTGTGGCTCTTTCACCGAGCCGTCTTACAAACCGACTGACCGCAGCAATGCAGCTAGTTACTCATTATACATCCTTCAAGCGAGTTGGCCTTAAAATATTAAGTATAGCCTTTATTTATTCACGGTTCACCTCTATGCCTCTTTGAGACACAATAAAACCTAACATTTTTTGGCTAGGATTCCAAAGATACACTTCTTCGGATTGAGCATTATGTTGTATTTTCGTAGATTGCTGAATGTTTCCTCCTAGTAGGAAATTTGTGTTTTATTCTTTTTAGACATCATAGCTATGTCGTCCGCATATGCATGTACATTGCGTCCGATTTGATCATGGAGGCAACGCTGCATAGTGCGCTGGTACGTAGCTCCTGCATTTTTGAGCCCAAAAGGCATTGTAACATAGCAGAAGGTTCTGAAAGGTGTGATGAACGAAGTCTTTATTTTACCTGACTCCTTAATCCAAATTTGGTGATAGTCGTAATATGCGTCGAAAAAACATAGGAGTTCCGAGCCTGCTATCGAATCGATCACTTGATCAATCCTAGGCAAAGCGAACAGATCTTTGGGACAAACCTTGTTCAAGGCAGTATAATCAACTCACATCCTTAAACCAGTAGTGTCCTTTTTAGGGACCATTTCAGGGTTGGCCGTCCAATCAGTATGGATGACCTCTTGTATGAATCTGGCTAACTCAAGCTGGCTAGTTCCTTAGCTATTGCTTTTCTCTTTTCATCACCGAAACGTCGTAAGGATTATTTGACGGGTTTAGTGTTTGGGTATACTTTATACTATGCTCGGCAAATTCCCTAGGTACTCCAGTCATGTCAGATGGCTGCCATGCGAAGATATCTTTGTTGGCTTTTAGGAACTCAACAAGCGTGCTTTCCTATGCGCTATCTAGACCTACACCTATATGGGTCACCTTGAAGGGTCATCATCCTTGAACTCCAAAGTCGGCTTGGTCACCTCCTTATTTGTTGTGGGCATCTCAGATGGGTCGATGTTCTTCTTGATCTCCTAGTACTCCTGAGCATGCAGTAAAACTTCAGCAAATGCGGTATTTCCTTCCTTGCATTCTCGTGCCTTCTTCGGGTCTCCTCAGATCGTAATAATGCCATTGGGACCTAGAATTTTCATCATGTTGTAAATATAACAAGGGCGAGCCATAAAAGCCTAGTAAGCCAGATGCCCAAAGATAGCGTGGTATGCGCTCTTGAACGGGACCACTTCAAAAGAAAGTGCTTTCGTCTAGTAGTTCTTTGGAGTTCCAAAGGTAACATCCAAAGTGATCTCTCCCAAAGAATTGGCTTGTCTTCATGGGACAACTTCGTGGAAAACCACAGAGTGTGATTCAGTTGTGTCTCCGAGATCCTCATCTGACGCAGCGTTTCGACGTAGAGGATGTTGATGCTGCTGCCACTGTCCATGAGGGTCTTGGAGAACCCATAGCCGTCAATAAGTGGATTGACGACTAGAGCGTACTTTTCTCGCTTGTGCCACTTAGGCGGATGATCGCCTCGATCAAAGGTGATTGTTACTTCCTACCAATCCAAAAACTGAGGGACAGCCGGAATAGTTGCGTTGAGTTTGTGCATCACTGCCTTCTTGACCTTGGCTGGTTGGGACCCAAGGAAGGTGACATGAGTGTATTTCTTCACTAGGAAGGTCTTCTTTCCGTCCGACTTGGATTTGAAGCTTATGCCTCCACCATGTCGGAATCTTCCTTGGTCTCTTTTTCTTTGTGGGAATTTTTCTTTCCTTTTCATCGCTTGGCCCTGTAGCCAGCGGATTCGTCTTTATTAATGTCATGATTGAAACGACACTCGGCATTGGTGTGGGACGAGCCCCCGTTGACATCCAGGTGGATGCACACACGGATTATTGGCAATGTCGGCCCAAGAGAAGGTTTTTCCAGGTTGCTGGTCTCCACTACCTTGGACTCTTGAAGTTCCACGGCCTCGTCCCCGGATGTCTCCGCGGCCTCTAGACCCGAAAGTTGCATTGACTGATGAGGTTTCTAGACTGGGCTTTTCATCCGAGGTGTTTTTGCATTTTGCGGCTGGCTGCTTTGGTTGTTTTGCTGACTGTGGTACAGCCAGCACGTTGAGCAGTCCTTCCACATCATCATCAGCGTCAGCATATTTGCTTCTGATCTCTATCATCTCCCCCAAATCAGTCACTTCATCACACTTCAAGCGGTGAAGTAGTTCACCAATTGGGAGTCCCGCGATGAATGCCTCGATCGCAGTTTGGTCATTTCCTCACTCGCAGGAGTTCTTCATGTCAATCCATCATCCGAGGTAGTCCCGGCGAGTTTCTCCGGGTTTCTGAGTACACCACTGCAGATCTCTGACCGTGCAGGGCCTCCTACACTACAAGGAATATGGGCTTCTATGACCCTCCATTTTCGTCCCAGAATCGTCATAGTAGTCCATCTTTGATGATACTATGACAAAAATGAAATTGTTAAAAGCTGGTCGTCACTAATGAACTATAATGACGTTTTCTCTGAAATCGTCATAACTGTCTATGATGATATTTGATCGTCATAACCTCTATGACGATTCAATGTCGTCACGGACCATCTTGCCTAGCCAGGTCAGATCTAACGTGGCAATACGACATGGCAAAACAATGACGAAATGAGAATGTCATAATATAGATTTAGCCCAGTCCATTCCAGTACTTATTTGGGCCAAGCCCAAGAATGAGGCCAATTCTCTTTAGCCTAGTTATTTTCACGGTCCATCAACTTTTTTGACAATCCATTTAATTACAATTATCAGCCCTTTTCCTTCTGATATATATTGTTCATTTACATTTTTGTTTGGGTGGTGGCATAATTATTCCATTACTACTTTAGGCCATGGCTTTTAATTGCATACCAGATTACTTTGGGCCACATCCTCTTCAGGGTCCAATTTCAATTAGGCCATGCTCAATATTGCATCTAAATATACAAAGGAATCAACATTTGAAATAAGTACCTATTCAGCAAAAAATATATATCAACAGAACTTCAAATTCATAGTAATTCGAGCATTATGAGCAAGGAAGCTGACAACCAGCACCTAGTTCATAGCCACCATGTATACAATAAGATCACATCCATCAAGTACACAATAAGGCCACACAGCCACCAAGTACCATCTCGCATCCACTAGGTTGTGCTTGATACTTTCCTGGTTCTTCATGATCTTTTCCTCAAAGTTCTCTAGCTCCAGGTTGTTCTGCTGCAGCTCATCCTACACCGCCCAAAAACAAACAACCAAGATAATACAACCAACAACAAAATAGTTCATCAAACATTCATTTTGCTTCTACTGAACAAGTGTACTATGTACGTGGACATAATTAGTTGTCCATCCGGATTATGAAGCTAGCAGAAACTAAAAACATCTCAATATTTTTTCATGAGAAAATACATGTTCAGTAAATACAGGACAAATGCACATATACTAGATAACCCAAGCATCAGTTTTAGAAGTTCAGTTTAAGACACTTCAATGATGTAGCATATCAATAACACCTCCTTGTAACATCATATGCTCACCTAAAAAATGATTTCAACACAAAAAAATATAGAAGAGGGATGTTTACCTTCTCCACAAGGAGACTTCCTGGTGGCACGTTTAGAGCCTTGGTGGGCATCCTCACGGGTCACTTCACCCTTGTGTAGAGACAAGGTTGTCTACCACCAGCAGCTCTAGAATTAAAAGAAAATTAAGACTTCATCTCATTGCCATCAAGGACTAACTCATTATAGCAACTACTCATGATATTATATTTGTTCCATGGATAGTTTAAGACAAATAGTTTTTTACAACATGAGCGATGATGACAAGCATCTGGTAGACAATGCAGACAATACTTAATTATCATGACTACTTTCGGCATTATGGAGCATAGACCATCGTCACCAACTCAGCAATCAGGACTGCTTCATGAATCATGAATGTTAGCTGTAGATAGTATTGCAATATCTTTACAATATCCAATGCCTACTGTAACTGCAATATGAGTGCCACTACTAGTATAATCTAGTGCTACCTATTCAAATGCATCAGAAGATATAACTAAGTAAACAAATTTGTATATTACATACTTTGGTTTACTGAATCACTACTCAAATTAATCTTCATATGACCATTCCGTACGTAAACAAATATGTATATAAAATAATTTGGTTTACCGGATCCCAAATCAAATTAATCTGCAGTACACATGCATACAAATAGAACTTATGAGAAAATTTATGAGTAGACCAGAGAAATTCTGCCATAACACATCAGTAGACCAGAATTTCTTGAGACTGTAGTTCTTGCAACTTTCTATTATGTTCATAGTGTCGATCAAGTATATCTGCTGGCCCAGAAATACCTGAATCCCTCTCAGGGTACCTACAGGTCAGCTCAAAGTGTAAACCGCCACATATAGCATAAGGTTACCAGTATGACTTCACAGGATCAATTGATGCTGCAGCCAAGGCTCATGAACTCTCTAAAGCTTCTAGAGAAGTAATAGGAATTTTGACCAAAATTGAGGTAATCATGCTGTCCACAAGTATAAAAGGTGAACCAAATTACTATAAAGGAATTGAACACCCAGATTACCTAGCAAAATTATACTCCCTTGCTTCCATATTAATGGCATCAACTTTGTCTAGATTCGTTTAACTAGATACATACGAATCTAGACAAAGTTAAGGTCATTAATATGGACCGGAGGGAGTATATAGAAGGTATGGCCTATTTATTAAACCAGTGAAAGTAACAAAGATATCAGGCAAAAAGACTTGAAGTGATGCTACTTGGAGATATAAATTAGATACGACACTATATGGTACTGATATGAAAGTAACAAAGGTATCGGAAAAGTAACAAAGGGATGGAGAAAGTAACAAAGGTCTCAATATAGGAAATATTTGCTAGACACAATAAACTATAAAAAGATTGCAACTAGGTATGAGAGGCTGATCATCAATTTTAAAAAGTTCAAATGATTATGATGATTAATCTTATTCATAGTAAGAAGTGTTGATATGGTATTGATATGTACAGATATAACTTAAATATCCCAAAGATTTACACTGATACAAGTGACTTGTAATGCAAACTAGAAGGGACATATGTTTTGAATGAAAATCTCATGAATAATTTGGTTTAGCATCATTTGATCAACAAACTTTCAACTTTCGAGTTTGCATTTGTCTACCATCTAGGGACTATGTAAGGGTACCTCTGAAGCAAAGATCTGACCATGTCGAGCTTGATAGCATCAACTTTTTCCTCACTCTTTCTTTCCTTGATTCATGATCTTTTCCTGACTATTTCTCCAAGTTGTGTGTTACATAAGCAGTAGCCCTGGCTCTTCCAGCTCTCCTTCTACTGGAACTAGAATTCCAAAGTTTTTGAAAAATGTGAGACAAGGAAACATGGTAGAAAGAGATCACCAAAGTTCTTCTATTATTGCAGCATCGAAATAGTAAGAGTGTTCCTTACTTCATTGTAAGTACCACATTACAGAACGATCTGGAATACCGTTTCCAAATATCAGACTTTAAAATTGATAAATGACCGAACATGGAGCAAGTCGACACAAATATCCAGCTCTAGTTAGTTCTAGTTCTAGTCGTTGGACTGAACATGGAGCATATTAACCAGCACTCAACAGTGCATGTGTACTATTTTAAGAAATACATGACTTGACATTGCATTAATAAATCAGATAGGACCAACTTCTACTACAGTTATGAGATAATTTGGTAGGGCTCTTAATACATTTGAAAAACATGCGAACAAATTAAGCGTCGATTGAAAACTAAAATACAGAATTCAAACATACTGCAGTCCATATCTGATGATGAGAATATGAATGACCAAGATATTGATACAAAATATAAGCAAGAGAAGTGGGAGCTGCTTAGGATAATTGATTAGGTGCTTGTTTAGGATAGACAGGTGGTGCCTCTGCGTTGTGCATAGAGTACTAGTGCATGCACACATTTTGGCTTTGGCAATTTTTGTCCAAGTATCCCCTAATCTACTCCCATCATCACTTTGGCAAGAGCATACGTACGGTACGTAATGTAGACGCTTGGAACAAAGAACAAGGGTGCAAAAAGAAACGACCTCTTATTTGCGTGCTGGTCGTGCTTGACAAGGACACTACCTGAAGCTCGAGAACGAGCTGGACGGCAATAAACAACCTATCCCCTTTAGCTCCTCGGACAAGACCTGCTTGGAATCAGCAAGAAAATATCAAGCTCTAGAGTTAAAATTAGAAGGAGAAAGTGAACATGTGATGGTAATAGTACATATTATAACACCCAATAAAACTCATAGTACCACCAAGACATGCATTACACTATATATTCTGCAATGCAGTTTTCACACCGACAACTGGCCTAGCAGCGGTTCAGATGAACAAAGCAACTGCTATACAATTTATGAGAAGTTCCAACCATGCCATAGTTTCATAAGTCGTACTAAATTTCATTTCCTTCCCGTAACCCACCTAATTAACACAATGCCAAACCATGCTCGCAAAACAAATAATTCATTTGAGTTGGCAACCAAATGTTCAGAAATAATTCCAACCACATGACAAATTCGGAGGAACCAATTGTACTTTTTTCAAGCATCTTCCACCTACCTATTTAACATAATTTCAAGCCATACCCATGGGCCAAACAATTCCACACGAGCTGACGAGAGGAGGAATAGTGATAGGGAATGAAGAAAGATACCAAGATGTTATCCACGAGGTGTGTAAGGTTGGAGATCCCTGACTCGCTATTGCTGCTCCCTCGCGAGTCCCCGCTCCCGCCCTCGAGGAATTCACTAACGAGAAGGGCCAATTCCATGTCACGGCAACCCTCGCCGGAGGCACCCTCCGCTGCCGAGCCACCGCGCTTGGGGGCGAGATGCCGAACTCCTTTGCCACCAGCATCATCCTATCTGATGGAGCTATGGCCAAATCAACAACTCGAACACTCCCCGCAAGTTCAAACCCTCACAGTGCCAGAGAGTATCCAAATTTCAGAAGGCTAAGAGTGGGCGGCGCCACAGCGGAGGGTCACCATTGCTTGGGTATAGATCTTGGCAGCTAAATCATCGGCGAAGGCCTCAGTTGCCGGCAGCGGCAATGGCAAGCTGTGAGTCTACGGCAAGGAAATAGAAGATGAGATCAACGGAATTTCGTGTGAATTCATGGCTAGTAGAGAAGGCATGGAGGGGGCCGATAGCAGATTTGGCTCGGGCAGCAGATTTGAGGGAGATGCGGTGGGACCTGGCACCATGATAGGAAGAAATTGGGAGGGGTGGAGGCAGCGCTGAGATGGGATGGGAGATGATGATATGAAGGAGCTCGGGGTTAGGGTCTGGCCTTGGGGGAGTCGTCTTATGGCCGTCATGGAAACCCTAGATGCCAGGTCATCGATCCGCGCCAACTGCCTTGGATACCAATCTCCCCCGTTCATTCTCCTCCCATCCAATGGCTCTCCTCGCTTTGCTCATTCCTGTCTAGCACTAGAGCGAGGTTATGACGATTTCATATAAGAATATTACGACGATTTTGACCAAACCATCGTAATTATGAATGGTTTTGGCCTCTCCAAGATGCTTATTATAAAATCATCAGAGATATATGTCAATTTCATCCAGGGTCACTGACAATAGGTCATATATCAACATATTTCTTGTAGTGATGTACGTTCGCTCGAAATTCCGAAAGAAAGCACTTTTCATATCATACCAGTTGTGGATGGTGTTTTCCAATAATTCATTAAGCCATGATCGAGCCGTCTTCCTTGGCATAAGCGGGAGATAATGGGTCCTGACCAATTTGTTTCCTCCTTTGCCGATGCAGCAGGCCTGGAAGAAGTCCTAGATCCAGTGTCTGGCCGAGACACACCATCATAGAGGTGGATGTTCCTTGAGATGGCAAACCCTTCTGGAAAGTTTGTTTGTCATACGCGTGGTCCGAAGCATTTTGGACCCACGTAGATATTGTCCGACTCGTAGCGTCGTGCCTCAATGTTTAAATTGATCTTGTGCCTAGCGTCACTTGGTGATAGGGCACATTTTCTTGGTTGTTCACTGCGGCTACGATGCCCATGAGCTAGACTCCTGCTCCTTCTGCCACAATGCCCCTGGCTTCCCCCATGAGCCCTGCTATGGTGGCTTCTTGGCAGAGAAGGTGGTGGTGGATTGTTACCCCTAGCTGGGGGTTCATGATGACGGCCACCATGCCGGCTTGTTCTAGATCGATGTCCATCGTTCCTTCGTCCGTAATTTCCGTCATTGTGATGTGGCTCAGTCGGACGACTAGTGTGTTGAGGAGGGGGCATGCTTTGCTGATCCTGCTACCAACGATGAGCTTATTCATATTCCCTGCGATTATTCGACTATCGCTGGGGAGGTTGGACCATTGCTGCAACGGCGTCTCGCTCTGCTGCTAGAGCAATGTTACTCCACCTTCGTGCGGGTTTGTGTCGCGGTTCTTGAGTAATTGTCTTCCCGAGGGTCGGAACGGTAATGCTGTTTCGGCGCATGTCGGGGCCTTACATCTTCATGTCGACCCGTATCTGTGCAACATTGGTCTGACTTGGAGACTAGTTTTCTGCTGCCGGATGTGGCAACCTTTTGCTACTCCAGGACCTTGGTGAGTAGTTTCACACATAGCCGGACCTAGTCTAGACCTAGATTGTTTGCCAAGAGAACTCGAGCTGCAGCAGCATTTTCCACTGGCGTGTTATACACACGGTTGCCCTTGGTGTCGGTCCGAGGCTTCCCTATGATTGTATCTCCTTTGAAAACGGTTTTGTGGACATCCGGATTTTTATTGGCGAATTCAGGGCCGTTCTGGGTCTTCTGAAGCCGCCGGGTGCTAGGTTGACCTGTAGCTGCGATGTGCTCCTTTTCCTCAAGGATATTTGTGGTTTCCTCGAGGAGTGCTGGACGATGAGCTTCTAGGGTTTGGGCTCTGTCTTCCACTTCCATAGGTGTAAGTCCTTCAGCTGTCGGGATGGGCGTGGTAATTTCCTAACCAAGGAGTTTACGGGCACCAAGGGTAAACACGTGTCCGTCGAATGGAGAATCCTTAGGCTCATCTGGGATCAAAGCTCCATCTGTGTCCTCTTCATATTCTTTGGCTATTACCTCGTCAGTTGGGAGGTCCTTAGCTAGATACTTCTTCTTATTCTTTGCCTTCTTGATTTCACTAGTAGAAATGATGGACTTGGGTCCGAGTCCTGGAGTTAGGCTTCTATCAGTACTCTCAGACATCTGGACGCCAGGATTATTTCCGAGATCCATGTCATCTTGTGGTTCGAGAGAGTTTTATCCGGATCCCTCCTCTATGCTGATGCGCGGGATTTCGTCCATGGCTTCTCCTTCTTCCATGGTTTTGGAGTTGAATTCCTCTTCATATTCCGTGGAGAACTTTTGGAAATCTACCGATGTCATGGAGTCATCCGCAGATGGCGATAAGTCAACGTTTGTTCCAAATGCCTCCAACACTGAGTCATTATCATCTCCAGCATTGGCAGAGCCGGATCTAGATCCAACGTTAATACGTCCATTTTGCATCACTATTCTATGTCATAATTCACTATTATTCATTAATATATTTCGTATTGAGAGGTGATACTTATGTTATTTCATCTGTTTTTGCATGGTTGATGACTTTTGGAGCATGGACCGCTGCAGTCAGGATTCTGATGGAAAAGGTGATGTTTGGAGGGAACATTCGCGAAGATCAGAAAATCCGGGAAAATATACGAAAAATCCTATTTTTACAGAAGACGAAGGAAGCCAGAAGGGGGGCTGAAGATGGGCCACAGGGGGGCCACACCACCCCCTGGTGCAGGCCAGCCTAGGCCGCACCACCAGGAGGTGTGGCCGCCCTGGTCCACCCCTGGCACTCCCCTCTAGCGTATATTATCCTCCTGAAACCCTAAGACTCGGGGAGCGACCATAGAAAGATTCCGCCGCCTCTGCGGGGCAGAAAACACCGAGAGAGAAAGATCTCTCCGGCAGACAGATTTCTGCCGGGGGAATTCCTCCCCGGAGAGGGGAAATCGTCGCCATCAACACCACCATCAAGCTGGACTTCATCGGGATCATCATCATCATCACCACCAGCATCACCATCAGCACCCTCATCACCATCTCCATATTGCTGTAACAATTGGGTTGAATCTTGCATAGTTCATAGGGGAAACTTTCCCGGTGTTGATTACTCTTTGTAGTTGATGCTATTGAGTGAACCATTGAATTATTGTTTATGTTCAGATTGTTATACATCATTATTCCATCTCTGATCATGATCCATATGATGTCTTGTGAGTAGTTCGTTTTGTTCTTGAGGACATGGGAGAAGTCATGTTGTTAGTAGTGGAGTTGTGTTGAGAAAGATTCAATAGTTTGATATTTAAGTTGTGGTGTACTTCTTCTAGTGGTGTCATTTGAACGTCGACTACATGACACTTCACCTATATGGGCCTAGGGGAATGCATTGTGTATTTGGCTACTAATCGTAGGGGTTGCCGGAGTGATAGAAACATGAACCCCCGTTAGGAAACCATTGCACAAGGGACGTAAGGGTCTTAGAGTTTAAAGTTGTGGTTAGGTTTCTACCTTAATTACTTTCTTGTACTTACGGATGTTTGCAAGGGGTATAATCACAAGTATGTATTAGTCCTAGGAAGGTCGATACATTAGCACAGGTTCACCCACACAACACTTAGCAAGCTAAAGAAGATTAATCAACTATATGAAGCGAAAGCACTTGATAGTCTTCCCATGTATCCTCGAGAATGTTTGGTCATCTTAAGTAATACAACCGGCTTGTCCTTTGCTGCATAAAGGATTGGGCCACTTGCTGCATTTATTCCTACTGTATTTTATTTACTCATACTTTGTTTACTTGCTTTATCAAAAAACCCTAAAAATCCGTTTGCTAAGTATTTGCAGAGAATACCTGATCCATACCACTAGCCAGCACCTACTGCTCCTCGTTGGGTTCGACACTCTTACTTATCGAAAATACTGCGATACACCCCCCTATACTTGTGGGTCATCAAGACTATTTTCTAGCGCCGTTGCCGGGGAGTGAAGCGCTATTGGAGAGTGGAAATGGTAAAGGAAACTTCTACTGTGAGTATTGTTTACTTCTACTAGTTGCTTTATTTTCGTTATGGATAATTCGCTGAGTTTCTTATTTGGTAATGCTACTACCACTGCTAAGGTACTAGATGAACCACCACCTTCTGAGAATGATGTTTTTAAAATACCTACAAGAATTATTGATCGTGTTATGGATAACTACTATGTTGGAGATGGAACTGTCCATCCTGGTGATCATTTACTCTTTATACACGAATTATGCGGGTTGTTCAAGTGTGCAGGTATTACTACAGATCAAGTTAAGAAGTTATTCTCATTGTCACTAAAAGGAAGATCTGAGAAATGGTATAAGCTGCTGAAGAATGGTCAAGCTCTGGAATGGGAGGAAATAGTGCCTCTCTTTTATTCAAAGTTTTATCCTCCTAGTGAGATTCATAAAGATCGGAACCAAATATACAACTTTTGGCCTCTTGATGGAGAGAGTACAGCTCAAACTTGGGGAGACTGAAGTTACTAATGCTCAAATGTCCCATTCATGAGCTCCCCAACAATATTATTATCAATAACTTTTATGCAAGGCTCCCGCTACATGACAAGGATTTATTGGATGCTTCTTGCGCTGGATCATTTACTCGCATGGAAGAAGAAGCTACTTCTAGACCGTATTCAAGATAATGCTGAAGCTTGGGAGAATGATAAAGGTAGAAAGTCAAGTATAAATTATGATTATGAATGCATTGAATCTTTTATGGGAACTGATGACTTTCAAAATATTAAAAATGCTTATGGTCTAGACTCTCAAGCTATTGCTTCTTATTTTAAGGCTTTTGCTTCCTACATTGAAGTGCCTAAAAAGAAGTGGAATAAGTATCATGATCCTTATAAAGATATTGCTAAGAGCGTTCCTACAATAAATACTGAAGTTTATACTGCTAATCATGTTTTACCTGAACCTTACATTGAGAAAATGCCTTTCCCAGTTAAGATAAAGGAACATTCTATGATAGCTAGTATGTTTAATGAAAGTACGAATGAAGCTATTGAACCTGATAAGCAAATGGTTGATGAACCTAGAATAGAAAATGTGAAAGACTTTGTTACTAAATATGAAGAAGAGGGACACCCTATCCTTTGTAAGGATACCTCTGATATTGTCTCACAAAGTAGTGTCATGAGAGCTAGTATTCCTGTGTTTTCTGTTAGAATAAGTGATCATTGCTATGATGGTCCTTGTGATAGTTATATTGTTAATTTTATGCATGATAATGAAAGTTACTATGAGAGAGGGAAAAGTGTTCTTATGTATCTCAATAATATCAAGTTTCCTTGTTTTATGCTGAAAGTTTTTATGTTGCGCTTGTTTTGCCTTCCTATGCTAGTAGCCTCTGGTTTCAGCAACTTGCTTGTTTACTAAATTCCCTTGCATAGGAAGTGGGTTAGACTTAAACATGTGTATTTTTGCTTCTTAATTCTCTCTTTCACTTCAATTCATATTCCTATGTGAGCATCTCTAAAATTATCATGCCCATCTTAATGGCTATAAAGAAAGAGCTTTTTGGGAGACAGCCCAATTTGTTTTTGCTTTCAGTTTGTTTTTGTTTCTTTTATTCTTGGAAGTTATTACTTCGGTAATAACCTCTCCTTATCCGTTTTGTTTGGTTTTTGTGTCAAGATCAACCTCTAATGAGAGAGAAGTGAGATTTGGGGAAGTTGTTGTCCCGAAACAGATTTTTATGCTTCACCATAAAAATTCGTGAGAGATCTCTGTCTGTCGGATTGAGCTGTAATTTGTTGTGCTTCTGCCCCAGGTTGTTATTTAACTTTCGTTAGTTTTGCACTTTTTGATTTGAGCAACAGAAGATTTTCGAAAAAAAATGATCTTTACCTGCTGTTCTGTTTTGATAGATTTTGCCACTCTTGCATTTGCTTCTTTATTCGATTTCCTTTTTGAATTTTTTTTGGGTTTTCGGAAGGATTTGCTAAAGTAGATTATGTTTTGATGGTTTTTAGTTGAAGTTGAACTCAAAGGTTTTATCACTTCATTTATACTAATGTTGCTAATGAGAACTATGTGGAGTTTTGTGTGAAAGAAATTTCCAGGTAGTGGAGATAATGGTGTAATAAGGAAGAGATGGGTTTTATGACTCAAGTAATAATTGTATGAAGATGAAGATATCGATGTTATTCAAATGGTGACTCCGGAAGAATCTACTTCATACCAAATTCAGAGACCTGCAGAGTCCGTTTTCAAATAGGTAACAGTTCTGGTAAGAAAAGTTCCACGAAAATACTATCCAACTATATTTTTGCAGTTTTCAGTCAATAAGGAAAGATACGAAGCAAAAGAGGGACGGAAACGGAGCCAGGGTGGCTCACACCACCTTGTGGCGCGGGCCCACCCCTGGCCGCGCCACCAGGTGGTGTGGCCACCCCAGATTCTGTCTCCGACTCATTTTCTCCAGTACCTTCCTTTTGCTTTGAAACTTTGTAATATATAATCCCCCGGAGCCCCCGAGGTTCGTATATCATGTTTTCTTCATGTTTTTGTTTCGATCTGTTTGTGCCAGGAACTATTCTTGAAAGCTTAGAAGCACAATGGTGTCCGCCAAGGATAAAGGGAAGGAGCCTATGGAGGAAGACCTCCAAGACCCCGGGAAGGAGAAGGAGATCAGGAGTGAAGGCGAAGAGGAGCAAGGCCAACATCCGCACACCGGCACTACCATTGCAAGCATTGGAGTGGTGACAAAACCTGCCAAGGTTAGAAGGACTACACGGATACAGACTGGGGGGAAAGCTCCTCATCACTGTTTGGCTCCACGGTCACTTCCTCCATGCACCAAGAACCCTTTCCATACCCTTATCCATGAGCATCAATACCAGAATATGCCCAAGGGGAAATTACCCTCCAATTGGGATTTTCCTCGTTCTAGCTATGCAGGGAAAGAAGACTTCAAGGAGGAAGAGTGGGAAAGAATCACAAGAGCTGGAATTCTCAACCCGACATGATCATGAGCCGCATTGAGCAAAACTCACACCTGATTCGTAATCTCACCTTCGAGATTGAGGACTTGGGGAAACTTATCAGAGAGCTCATCGAGAGGATACCACCACCACCGAAGGAGTAATTCTTCATTAGGTTTGGCATCCCCTTTGTTTGTTCCAAGCTTGGGGGAGTGCCGCGGTATCACATCACTATCTTTTATCTTTTTGCCTGATTAGTAGAGTCATATCATGATTAGAGAAGTTATTATGTAGGATAGTTTGCATTATGGAAGTGTCCCCTCTCTCGTTAGATATGTATCCCTTGGTGTGAGTTTCCGTTATGGAATATTAATGAGAAGTTCTATCATTTACTCTTTTGCATAGCTTATATTAGTTTTCAATTCGTGGTTATATGATTGATCTTGTTGTTAGTATTGGTATCACTTTGGGATCATTGAGTTAATTTAGTTGGTTTTGGCAAACCTGGCTCGGTCAGTAGCAACACTATTTTTGAGAGTTGAATGAAAAGATAAAAGTACTATAAATAAAAATAATTTCATGATCTTTCTTTCTTGATTTGCTCATAAGTCTAGTATTCTCTAGTTAAGATCTTTTGTGCTTCCAAGGAAGATTGCATGTTTGTCTTTATCACTTGTATGTTTGTTTGTTTCCTTCAAATCTTATACTTGCTACCCAGCCTTGCAAGCCAAAAACCTGTACTGAGAGGGAATTCTTCTCGTGCATCCACTCCTTTAAACCAAAACCTTTGCCATTTGTGTCCACCATACCTACCTAGTAGCATTATTGCTATTCCAAGTAAATTCTTGTTTTATCTACCTCCCAAATTAAACTTGTTATGTGAAAATTAGTGATTAAAGCTCTCACGAACTTGATGGCACACTTTACTTTCTTGCACTTAATAAACTTGAACCATTGTGCTCACCTATGTTGTGTATATGCTTGCGCTTTGTAAGTTGTGAATTGGCAGAACCATGCTGTCATGGGGAACGCTTTCAACATTGCACTGGTACTTTGTACCTAGTTGATATCATGTTCTTTTGTCTATGGATGTCGTCGGTGTGAAATGAAAGGGGAGCTTGTAAGTCCATGGAGTTATGCATCTGTGTTAGAGAAACGCCTAGGCCGTTGGTCTAATCCATGCTGACATGGTGGAAACCTGCAGCGTAACCATAACGAGCATCTATGAAGCATTCTTCTTATAAAAAAAGAGTCCGATATTGAGAAAAAAGAGAAAAAGAAAAAAGAGATTATGAAAAGAGGAAAGAGAGAAAAAAGCACCATATTCCCATGGTAAATAAGAAGATTGCTGAGATACTTGTTGTTTGCTTGCCTTGTCATTTTGATATGGGGATACTTCCGTATCATCAGGCAAGGGGTACCCTGTTGGCGGTTCTCTATGATACACATATGCTTACAATGACAAGAATTTACCGGTGACTAAACTTGAGTAGCATGAGGAGCGGCCCTCGTTTTCAAGGGACATGAGATTCTCAATTTACAACTTGTCAATGCATATCCTCATATTTGATCACTTGAACCTTAATCACCTAAAGATGCCTATGATAGGGGCAATGAGAGCTGAAAGCTAGTAAGTATCATAATTTTTGGGATCTCTTTATGAAACTTGCAATCCCTGCTTCCCTCTTTGAAGGGCCTTTCTTTTACTTTTTAGTTGAGTCAGTAAACCTACTCCCTTCTACCTCAGCAAGTATTTTGAATTGTTGTGTTTCATTCATTCATATGATGATTTATTCAATCATGTTTCTTATGTTCCTCGTTTTGCACTTTGCTCTTATCTTGATGTTTACTACTTTGAAAGCTATCATTGAAAAACCAGTTATTTGTGAACTCCAGCAAATTATCAACTATTCTTCGACCAAGAGCTAAGTTTGCCATTACCAATTATGATTTACTTCATGTATCTTTATTGTGTTTCCTTTACTCATTACAAGTTGAGTTATATAATAGTGAGTTGTCTTCTATTATGATCTATGTATTTGATGAATGTGATGCTTCTTGTCCGTATTCTTTTATCAACTCTTCACTCCATAAACCTGAGGCCATGTTTATTGAGCTCAGTTTCGCTTGGGGACAAGCGAAGTCTAAGCTTGGGGGGAGTTGATATGTCCATTTTGCATCACTATTCTATGTCATAATTCACTATTATTCATTGATATATTTCATATTGAGAGGTGATACTTATGTTATTTCATCTGTTTTTGCATGGTTGATGACTTTTGGCGCATGGACCGCTGCAGTCAGGATTCTGATGGAAAAGGTGTTGTTTGGAGGCAAAATTCGCGAAGATCAGAAAATCCGGGAAAATATAGGGAAAATCCTATTTTTCCAGAAGACGAAGGAAGCCAGAAGGGGGCTGGAGATGGGCCACAGGGGGCCCACACCACCCCCTAGCGCGTGCCAGCCTAGGTCGCGCCACCAGGTGGTGTGGCCGCCCTGGTCCACCACTGGCACTCCCCTCTGGCGTATATTATCCTCCCGAAACCCTAAGACTCGGGGAGCGACCACAGAAAGATTTCGCCGCCTCTGCGGGGCGGAAAACACCAAGAGAAAAAGATCTCTCCGGCAGACAGATTTCTGCCGGGGGAATTCCTCCCCGGAGAGGGGAAATCGTCGCCATCAACACCACCATCAAGCTGGACTTCATCGAGATCATCATCATCATAATCACCACCATCATCACCATCAGCACCCTCATCACCATCTCCATATTGTTGTAACAATTGGGTTGAATCTTGCATAGTTCATAGGGGAAACTTTCCCGGTGTTGATTACTCCTTGTAGTTGATGCTATTGAGTGAACCATTGAATTATTGTTTATGTTCAGATTGTTATACATCCTTATTCCATCTCTAATCATGATCCATATGATGTCTTGTGAGTAGTTCGTTTTGTTCTTGAGGACATGGTAGAATTCATGTTGTTAGTAGTGGAGTTGTGTTGAGAAAGATTCAATAGTTTGATATTTAAGTTGTGGTGTACTTCTTCTAGTGGTTTCATGTGAACATCGACAACATGACACTTCACCTATATGGGCCTAGGGGAATGCATTGTGTATTTGGCTACTAATCGTAGGGTTACCGGAGTGACAGAAACCTGAACCCCCGTTAGGAAACCATTGCACAAGGGACGTAAGGGTCTTAGAGTTTAAAGCTGTGGTTAGGTTTCTACCTTAATTACTTTCTTGTACTTATGGATGTTTGCAAGGGGTATAGTCACAAGTATGTATTAGTCCTAGGAAGGTTGATACATTAGCACAGGTTCACCCACACAACACTTAGCAAGGTAAAGAAGATTAATCAACTATATGAAGCGAAAGCACTTGACAGTCTTCACATGTGTCCTCGAGAACGTTTGGTCATCTTAACTAATACAACCAGCTTGTCCTTTGCTGCATAAAGGATTGGGCCACTTGTTGCATTTATTCCTACTGTCTTTTATTTACTCGTACTTTGTTTACTTGCTTTATCAAAAAACCCTAAAAATTTGTTTGCTAAGTATTTGCAGAGAATTCCTGATCCATACCACTAGCCAGCACCTTCTGCTCCTCATTGGGTTCAACAGTCTTACTTATCGAAAATACTGCGATACACCCCCTATACTTGTGGGTCATCAAACGTATCTGACAAAGTGTGATGCGTGCGTCTCGAGGTAGTTGCGGCTCTCTTCATTAGCTTCCTCAAACCATTTGATGGTTTGAAGGATTTGTTCCATGTTGGCATCATACGACTCAACGTGTGTCTCAAGAACGATTGTCCTGCTCCAGCATCGATAGAATTGGATTGAGAGCTATAGCTTCTTTGATCTTCCTGAGCTTTGACCTCTTTGGGGAGAGCCTCCTGAGATTTTCCCTCTTTAGGGAGATCCGCTTCCGGTTTAGCCTCCACGGGGAGATCTTCCTCAAATTCGATCTTCTCCACTCTCTCTGCTTCAGGTGCGGGCTAGGTGGGATTAGGGTTTTTTGAGACCCGGAACTCTGTCGCTTCCATAGACAAAGTGGATCCAGAAAGTTCCTCCGCCTCTATCATCACCGCTGGGGTGGGTTGGGCGGGTTCAGCAAAACCGAGGTAGGCGTCGAACTTGCCAAAAGACATGATGGCCTAGGTGGTCACAGGTTCCCTAGCCGGAATCCAAGTCTCGTAGAGAAGGACCCGACCAACGGCGATGGTCTCGCCAATTCCGGTTCGTGCAGATTTTGCCTGGAATGAAGAACCGAAACTCACCTGCCCCGCGGTGGGTGCCAACTGTCGGCGAATAGAAGACATGTACACTGAGAGGGGGTCCTCTCCGGCTTGACGGATCCTACTCCTACTGTAAATCTAGTAATACGGCAGAGCCAGAATATGGGTTACAATGGTTTTGCTTGTGCGAGTTGAGATTGTAGAATATTGGGTTTCCCTAAAGGCTGGCCCCTAGGATGGCTTATATAGATATCCGACCTAGGGTTTTTAGGAGAGACCTATCCGGCTACGACTGAGAGTCGGTTACAAAGTACATATTGGACTACAAGTAACTAAATGGGCCTAAGTTGGTAAGTCTTCTGGCCTTTCTATGGTCGGATGGACCTCCATCCTCTCTCCCTGACTGGGCCGCCCATGGAGCAAAGCTCTAACCCGAAGTGGGCCACCTTGGTCAGTCAGTCATAGTGGGTATACCCGGAAAGTATATCCCCAACACACCTCCTCGCCCACTTCTGATTTGGGAAGGGGGAGCTTACCTTCTCCCAGTCGACTTTGGCACCGTGAGCCAACACCAGCGCCATCTAACTCTTGGCTCCACTTTTCACCAAGATGAGATTGTAATCGTCAGCGGGTTCTGCTCCACATTGAAGACAATGACGAGGTCATGAAATCTGCGGGTACAACTTTGCTCGGAAAAATCTTTGTGTGAAGGCGCTTGAAGGCATGAAAGGACCAGGTGAGAAAGTTACTAGTGTAAATGTTGTTCCCCTCCAGGACACTCACGGTATATCCACTGATCCTCTACCAAAGTCAAGGAGTAACCTGGGATATCTATACTAGGGAAAAAATGGCAACTTTATGAGATAAGAAAGTACAGGATACAGAAAGTAAAGGAATTATAGATTGTGAGAAGCTTACTTGTCAAGGAGATGTTCAAGAATTTAAACTTCTTCCGCAGTTCTATATCACGAGCTACAATCCTGGCAGCTTCTTATTCACGACGTCTCTCCTCGGATTTGGCCGCATTTTGGGCCTCTTCGAGTGCTTTTTCAGCTGCGTTCAATTTTTTCTCGAGATCATCCGGGAGCTTCAAAGCGTCTTCACGAATAACCTCGGATTCCTTGGCGGTAGCTGCAGCATTAGAAAATATACTATACAAAGAAACATGGACAACATAAATTAAAGGCAGGGCAAATATTGGGGGTACGAACTAGTGTGATTGGCAGATTCATTTCGGATCCTGATAAAACGAGTGGCAATATCTATCATCTTGCGCATTATTGGTCGCAAAAAGGATCAAGAAAATTAAAAAAGAACTCAGGGGTTCCCAAAGTGAAGTAGTAACTTATGTCATCCATAGGGGGATCAGTCAGGTTTTCAGAAATAACAATGCCTTTGTTGGCATTCTTTTTCCTCTTCTTCTTGGAAGGAGCTTCTGGAGAACCTTCCGGGTCCTTGTGAACCAGCGAATCCTCAATATGTTCTTGCGGGTCCGTCGGTTCTGTCGGCTTCAACAGTGAGTCGACGGCGATTTCCGGTGGCTTAGCTCCTACATCAACTATTGACTTTGGAGGAGGCTCTTCGTCCTCATCACTGAAGGAGAAATAAAGCATTTGATTCAAGGAAAAAATCATTGGATGCAAGGACAAAAGTGCGAATGCAACACTTACAAGCTAACATCTTGTCCAAAGTGGAAAAAGCCCCTTCTTGGCAGGAGGAGCCGAACTTATTGGTACAAGTATCTTCGGCTTGGACACACCGGAGTCACTAGAATCTTCAATAGTTTTAATATATTTCTCGATCTGTTTCCTCTTGCCTTTAGCAGCATCATCGGTGTAGTCCTGAGTATTTGCAGAAGGGAGCGTTATAGCACCCCGGGTAAAATCACTACTAGAAAATCGCCTGTTGTTTATATCTTTGTGCATCATCATGACATCATGCATAGCATTTCATTGATTTGTCCTAAAATTTTGTTTATTAAACACCATATTTTATTTGTTAAAATATCCGCACGGTATAATATATAATGACGATCTCGTCCTTTTCTTATTTTAAATTAAATATAATAATAATCTTCGATCCATTACATGGCCACAAAAAGTTTTATTATTTTTCTAAAAGTAAAAATAGGCAAAAAGGCCCATATAAAGTTTTGGACCAATACAAGTCCTATCTAGTCTATTTTGGACTTTATAAATACTTCAACCCCCTCTTACCTTATCAAACCCTAGCCCAAAAATCTGAGACGAAATTCCTCACCTCTCCTTCTCCCCGTCGCGCGCCGTGTTCTTCTCCTTCCAATCGACCATCATCTCCTTGTTTTAATCCATCTGGAGCTATCGTTTTTGGTAAGCAACAGACCCATGTGTATCATTGAGCTCTAAGTGCCATTTCTTGCTTCTTGGTTCTTCTTAAGCCAATCCCAAACTCTAATTCCTTTTCTTGCACAGCAAGAGAAGACACGAATCAAGCAACCTTGGGAGCTGCACCGTCGTATGTTGTTTTGCTTGCTCAATCCGACTTGACTAGGTCCTGTTGCCGGGACTGCCACCAATCTTTTTCCTTGCCTCTTTGTTTTATTGAACAGCCAGCCAAGCCACTTCTTAACACGCACGACTTCATCAAGATCCCATCGATCCACCGCTACCATCTGCTCCTGTGTCCACTCGACCGTATGTCCGTATGCAGCAGCCGACAACATTGAGAATCTCAGGTTCCTCCTTGGTCTATGCGCGTCTAGGCACACATGGCAGCCTCGTCGCCTTGCCCCTTCGTGCGGTCGATAGCCATGCGAGATGACCAGCGTTTCATCTCATATGCGCATGCTTTCTTGATCCGTGTCCAGGCCACCTAGTCGACCACGTCGCACTACCCCATGTACGTTTCATTTGTACCAGTGCATCGAGCCGACTCACTCTATTCAGCAACAGTCAGCTTCTGCTCTCATCCCATGTCAATGCTTGTTGGTGAAAGCTCTGTTGCCACAGCCTATTTGGCCTAGCATTTTAGCATCTCGGCTTCGTCCGTAGCTCTTCGTCAACTGTTCAATGAATTATCCACAAGATTTTGACTCATATTTCTTCTATCTGGCGGCATGGCCAATGCATTTGGCGGGGTACTACTTCGTCTACTTCAACCTTCAACCTGAAGACTGTCTCGCTACCTCTCCGATCTAAACCATGAGACCACGCTCCTAATCCGTATTTTCTATAAAATGTCACACAATTTATTGCATTAAATCATTCAAGTGTTGTTTCACATGTCACTGGATTTGGGCAATTAGCTGATTCACCTAATAATTAAATATGAAGACTATATGTGGGCTATTCTTGTCTTATTTTAGCTCCATTTAAATTTATGCAGCAAACCGATACCATGTTTTCCCTTGTTAAGGCAATCTTTAAATTGCGGGGTATCTAAACAACATGAACCTCCTAGTTAATTTTTGGAACTCAGGTTTCGCTTAATATTGCCTAGTTGCATCGCACGTAGCCATGTCATGCATCATATCATGATCATGCCGATTCTTCCGTATTAGTTATAATTTTTGCATCGCTTGTTTCTTTTAGTGTTTTGCTTCTTCACAGATAAGACAATGAGATATTGTGATCTTTGACCAGTTCTTCGGATAATGTATCTTCGGCTATGTTTTCTCAGACGAACATTCTCTCCATTTCTACCTATTTTGCATTTATAGTATTTACTTCCTTCTGTTGATGTATTGCTATCCGTGTTTTGATACGTTAGTTCCGGTATAATTTATATCCGTTGCAGCCTCTATATTGCCTGTTGTTTGTTAGACAATTGGCCTTGCTTGTCGTAATTGCTTGCTCAGGTGTCGCTTCGCGTCATCGATGTTCCACTGTTGTTGGGAGGTTGGCAGATGATTAATAGTGAGAATGCCCATGGCTTTCATCATAACTTATCAATTAAAATGCTGGAAATACATATAAAGTAGAGGCACCGGCGGGTAATAGACAATATTTAGTTTTTAACCACCCACTTGTTTCCACCTAGGACCCGAGTTCTTGACACCTGTTCCGAGACTGAGTGCGCTAACCACATGTGGGGTGTCTGGAAACCCTTATCGGCGTATTACCTGATTTCAAAGTACTATGCTAGGGGGGCACAAAACTAGTTCGGGCTTTATAGTTACCTACTGTACCTATGCCATGTATGCCATGTTTATTACCTGTTATTCGATCAGCGTTTATTACTGTTGCGTATGTGCGACACTCTATCACATGAATATATTATCTATGTCCTCTGCTTGCCACGTAACCTCAGGGACCGTAGGAGGAGGATTAGCTATACCTCGTATGGGTAGCTCATTCTGGTGCCCCCCATATACTTGCTTTGGGTTTTGGAAAGCATCGTGTTTGAAATCCCGCTGACATACCGATGGAAGTATGTTAATTGATCTGGCAAAAATGGTGGAAGTGCGTGTGGAAACTCTAGTGCACCTCTGCAAGGTTAAATCTTTTCAAAAAGTCGTGTCAACGGTTATGGACGACTTGGAGCACTGTTTCTCAATCATATACAACTACAACTAAATTTTATTGTTATAATTTGACTTGTATTTGATATGACTAGTAAGTTAGATAACCACCATGGAATGAAAGAATAAAACTGCCAACTATGTGAGTTTCCTCGGAAGGACTTCCTCATTTGGTCTCGAGTGGGAAATACCAAGATTGGTATATCTGGTGTTAGTAACAGGTTGATTCTGAATAGGTCTTTCTTATCTCTCTCTGATAGCAGACAGTTGTATCGAGTCTCTATTGGTTGTTTAGTGCATGCTTCGTTGTTGCTTTAGTCCAGGATTCCTATGTAGGTGAGAGCCGCCGAATTCTAGACTCACCATGTACTAGCCTCTTTACTGACCGCTCCCTTTTTCATTTGCCCTTTGTTGGCACCCCTTTGTTTAACATGTATAAGTTCAACATCGTTAGCAGGGTTACCCTTCCGGTTTGGCCTGGGCAGGTTCATGGACGCCATTGATTATTCTTGAGGGCTCTTAGAGCAATTTACTTCTTATCTGTACCCGGATGTTGTATCGTTTTCAAGGTGATTTGGATGTCTGTACCGTACATCTGTATTCTTGACTCGTTGAGTCGTTGTTGTATATATATATATATGTTTTGTGGGTTCTATCATGAACTATTGTGTATTGGTATTACTTTGTTTTCCACCCGCACGCAATTGCCTGGTGGGAATCTTTGAATTTTTATGTGGGTTTTTCGGGCAGCCCTAAAATCTGCATATGGCCGATTCGAGCATGTTACAAAGTGGTATCAGAGATCAGCTGTTGCGATGGCCCACTGGTCCAGCCTGTAGGATAGCTAACGGTTGATGTAGTGTTAAAACTATTTTTGCAAAATCTGTTGGATAGATCTGATTAGTTCTGTTTTACTCCTTACCCCTATACTATTCTCCTCTTACCTTTGCTTGTTTTGAATCTAGTCCCTTACCTTTCTCCAATTCCAGGAATTCTCGTGGTTGGGTTTTCGTCCTCCCTTTAGGCATCCACCCTTTAGGCTATGTGAGGAATTTTTCCTCTATTGCACCTTTCAGTGGACCAAAAAATTACTAAAAAATTTCTTTGTATCTTCCAGTGTTTTCTGACGCAACGATATCTTCTACGTCAGATCCGATGAAGAGCCTGCTTCACCCCCTTGTTTTCCGAATGCTGTTTGTCAAGATCTTTAGTTTAGTCCCGAGAGTTGGTTGCATGATTCTTCTATTTGTGTACAGGGTAATGCTTTTAGTGCGGGATGGGGTCGCGACTATACCACCACTCTTATCATTCACTTTTGTACATCGAATCGGCGGATCAATGTAGTTGTACTCCTCCATGAAAGTTAGAGGTTGTCTTACCTTTTGAAACCTCTACCTTTGTTTGTGTTTCTTCAGAGTGCTCTCTCGACGAACTTGAGCAACGACCCCTTGTTGGTGGTGTTGATGATTTAAAGACAGAGAAAGAATCTTTGTTAGTAGTGTCGCAAAGATTTACACGAAGCAAGAAGATTCAGATCGTCGGCCTTCTTCCCCGTACCATGAGGCGGATCTCAAGGGAGAGATTCATTATTAGTGGTATCGAATTGTAGCACCCTAGGTAAAATACCTACTAGAAAATCGCCTATTGTTTATATCTTTGTGCATCATCATGACATCATGCATAACATTTCATTGGTTTGTCCTAAAATTTTGTTTATTAAACAGCGTATTTTATTTGTTAAAATATTCGCACGGTATAATATATAAAGTAGGTATCGTCCTTTTCTTATTTTAAATTAAACATAATAATAATATCCAGTCCATTACATTGCCAAAAAAGTTTTATTATTTCTCTAAAAATTAAAATAGGCAAAAGGCCCGTAAAAAGTTTTGGCCCAATACTAATCCTATCTAGTCTACATTAAACTATATAAATAGTCCAATCCCCTCTTACCTTATCAAACCCTAGCCCCAAAAATCTGAGACAAGATTCCCCACATCTCCTTCTCCCCGCCGCGTCGTGTTCTTCTCCTTCCAATCGACCACCATCTCCGTGTTTTAATCCATCTGGATCTATCGTTTTTGGTAAGCAACAGACCCATGTGTATCTTTGACCTCTAAGTGCCATTTCTTTCTTCTTGGCTCTTTTTAAGCCAATCCCAAACTCCAATTCCTTTTCTTGCAGCAAGATAAGCCATGAATCAAGTAACCATGGGAGCTGCACCACCGTATGTTGTTTTTCTTTCTCAACCCGCTTGACTCAAGTCCTGTTGCCCGCACGGCCACCAATCTATTGCCTTGCCCCCTTTGTTTTATCATTTATTCTAATAAAGGAACATGTCCCAGAAACAGCTCCTGTCCGGCGCCAAGTCATTAGCATCTCAGTCTATAAGGGAGCAGGAGCTGACGATATTATGCATGCAGGAAATCTTTTCCAAATTCAATAATTCAAAATGATTTATCTTCTAAACCGTTAATCCTATTGATGATCCGTCTTCAACGCTAGGTTCATCTCGATGAGTACTTCAAAACAAGATTCCATCTTGATATGTTTTAAAGATATCTTTTTCCATCACCAGTTGCCAGATTACTGTACTATTGCTACCAGAATGATAGTTAACGGTTACCAGCTAAATAATACACAGTCACCAGATAATTTTTACATGTTTTATAATGATAATAATGATTTATATGTACAAAAGGTAGGCACTTGATCCATTCTAAACACGTAAAATACTATATTACCATCATATAATTATTATATTATTTTAAAAGAAAGTTCAGAAACCTCTGGTAACCAGTTGATTTTAACCTGGTAACCAGCTTCACTTTACCTGGTGACCAAGTTACCATAATCTGGCAACTATGAGTCAAAAAAATATTGTCAAAACCTATCAACATGGGATCTATTTTCGAAGATCTCATTGTAACAAAGTCAACCGCGAAAATGGATCGAAATTTCGAATTACGGTTCAAGAGATAAAATATTTTGAAGTTTAGAAACGAAAAAGAATCCAACATGGCAGGTGGAGCACATGCATGCATGCATGCCTAAGTTGCCATATTAAATCCGTTCCCACGGAATACTAATTTGGGGCACGTGCCCTAGATTGCACAGTCTTTGTTTTATTGAACAGCCAGCCAAGCCACTACTTAACACGCACCACTCCATCAAGATCCCATCGATCCACCCATTGCTGTCTGCTCCTATGTCCACTCGACCGTACATCTGTATGCAGCAGACGATAGCATCAAGAACCTCAGGTTCCTCCTTGGTATGTGCACGTCTAGGCACACACGACATCCTCGCGGCCTTGCCCCTTCATGTGGTCGACGGCCACGACAGATCATCAGCATTGCATCTCACATGCTCCTGCTTCCTTGTTATCTTGATATGCATCTAGGCCACCTTCTTCAGGTCGATCGTAGCGCGCTGCCCCTTGTATGTTTCATGTGTACTAGTGCATCAAGCCAACTCCCTCTATTCAGCAACAGTCATCTTCTGCTTTCGTCCTGTGTCAATGCTTGCAGGTGAAAAAGCTCTCTTGCCACAGACTATTTGGTCGAGCATTTTAGCATCTCGGCTTTGTCCGTAGCTATCCGTCTAGAGTTCGATGAATTATCCACAAGATTTTGACTCATATTTCTTCTATCTGGCGGCATGGCCAATGCATTTGGCGGGTACTACTTCGTCTACTTCAACCTTCAACCCGGAGACTATCTCACTAACTCTCCGATCTGAACCGTGAGACCGCGCTCCTAATCCATATTTTCTATAAAATGTCGTACAATTTGTTGCATTAAATCATTCATGTTTTGTTTCTCATGTCACTGGGTATGGGCAATTAGCCGATTAACATAATAATTAAATATGGAGGCTATATACGGGCTATTCTTGCCTTGGCTCTATTTAAATTTGTGTAGCGAACTGATACCATGTTTTATCTTGTTAAGCCAACATTTGAATTGCGGGGTATCTAAGCAACATGAACGTCCTAGTTAATTGTCGGGATCCAGGTTCTTCTTAATATTGCCTAGTTGTATCGCACTTGGCCATGTCATGCATCATATCATGATCATGTCGATTCTTCGACATTAGTTATGATTATTGCATCGCTTGTTTCTTTTAGTGTTTTGCTTCTTCACGGATAGGACGGTGAGATGTTGTGAGCTTTGACCAGTTCTTCAGATAATGTATCTTCGGCTATGTTTTCCCAGGCGAGCATTCTCCCCTTTCTACCTATTTTGCATTTATAGTCTTTATTTCCTTCTGTTGATCTATTTCTATCCGTGTTGTGATGGTTTAGTTTCCATACTATTTATATCCGTTGCAGCCTCTATATTGCCTTGGACACCTCTTATGGCATGGTGTTTGTTAGAAAGTTGGCCTTGCGAGCCGTAGTTGCTTGCTTAGGTGTCGCTTCGCATGGTTGATGTTTCACCGTTGTTGGAAGGTTGGCAGATGGTTAATGGTCGGAATCATCATGGCTTTCATTATAACTTGTCAATTAAAATGCTAGAAATAGATATAATGTTGAGGCACCGGTGATTAATAGTCAATATTTGGTTTTTAACCGCCTAGTTATGTCCACCTAGGACTCGAGTACTTGACACCTGTTCCGACACTGAGTGCGCTAACCACATGAGGGGTGTCTGGGCACCCCTATCGGCTTATTACCTAATTTCAAAGTATTGTTCTGGGGGCAACAAAACTAGTTCGGGTTTTATACGTTACCTACTGTGCCTATGCCATGTATGCCATGTTTATTACTTGTTGCTCTATGAGCGTTTGTTACTATTGCATATGTGTGGCACTCTATCACGGGAATATATTGTCTATGGCCTCTGCTCGCGTGACAAGTCCATGTAACCTTAGGGTTTGTACGAGGAGGATTAGCTATACCTGATATGGATAGCTCTTTCGGGTGGTCCCCATGTACTTGCTTTGGGTCTAAGAAAGCATCGTGTCCGAAGCCACGCAGACATACCGATGGAAGTATGTTAATTGATCTGGCAAAAAGGGTGGAAGTGCATGTGGAAACTTTAGTGCACCCCTGCAGGGTTAAATATTTTCGGAAAGCCATGAAAAAGTCCGCGGTTATGGATGACTTGGAGCACAGTTTCTCGATCATAGACAACTACAACTAAAGTTTACTGTTATAATTTGACTTGTAGCTGATATGACTAGTAAGTTGGATAACCACCATGGAATGAACGAATAAAACGGCCAACTGTGTGAGTTTCCTCGGAAGGACTTTCTCGTTTGGTCTCGAGGGGGAAATACCAGGATGGGTATGTTTGGTGTTAGTAACAAGTTGATTCTAAATAGGTCTTTCTTATCCCTCTCTAATAGCCGACAGTTTTATCGAGTCTTTATAGGTTTTTTAGTGCATGCTTTGCTGTCGCTTTAGTCCACCATACCTATGTAGGTGAGAGCCGGCAAATTCTAGACTTGCCATGTACTGGCCTCAGTACTAATCGCTCCCTTTTTCCTTTGCCCTTTGTCGGCACTGCTTTGTTTAATAGGTATAAGTTCAACGCCATTAGCAGGGTTACCCTTTCATCTTGGCCTGGGCAGGGTTATGGACGCCATTGGTTATTCTTCAGGGATCTTAGCCCAATTTTCTTCTTAACAGTATCCGGATGTTGTATCGTTTTCACGGTGATTTGGATCTTTTGTACTTTATATCTGTATTCTTGACTCATTGAGTCGTTGTTGTATATATATATGTGTTTTGTGGGTTCCATCGTGAACTATTGTGTAATGGTATTACTTTGTTTTCCACCCGCACGCAAGTGCTAGTGGGCATCTTTGAATCATTTCTATGTGGGTTTAGCAGGAAGTGCTAAAATCTGCATAGGGCCGATTCGAGGGTGTTACAAGCATCATCACAGAGTGGGTGGACTCGGCGGTTGAATCCTCCTCAGTTATGGGTTCTCCATCATCCCATGTATTGACATCTCCCTCGGTGTCTGGAGCAGCTTCGGGTACTTTACCACCTTCTGGAAGAGGAGGGAGAGAGTACAGAGGCACATGGTTCCGCGAACAAAATAAATAGGTATAAGGAGACAAGAAAACACAACAGAACAATTCAGAATGAAAACATGATGGAATAACAACTTAAGGTAGGGGCAAAATTTTCTTGTTGGAAGGGTTTACTCGATAAGTTGAAGGAACCGTGTCATCTCGGGTGGTCATAGTAAAGGACCATACGTTTCTCTTGAGTTGGGTCATGGAGAGGTTCTCGAGAGAAATCCTCAACGAGTATTTCTTCCAAGCATATGTCCACATGGTTGAGAGTCTAGCCTAGATCAGCTCAATGTGAAGCTGGAGGAAGTGGGACATATCTGAAGACCCGAAAATTATTTGCCTCACTGGTACTACAGGTCGTGGATTCGATCCATCAGCGGGTTCGTCTCCTCGATATCCGTCAAGGTCACATGTTTCTCCTAGGACTTGGCCTTCACCACATCATTTGTCAGATCAACAGGAGCAAGCCCGTAGAGTTGACCTTCGAGCTTCTCGTCCTTGATGTAGAACCATTTCCTCTGCCAACCCGTGACGGGGTCGGTGATTTTGAAGTCGAAATCATCGAGGTCTAGGTGGAAGGATATGATGGTGCCTCCAACATCATAGACAAAGTCCTTGGTCACGTTTCTCCGGATGAAATCCAAGTGTTTCCATAGACTCCAAAGTGGGTGAATCCCGAGGAAATACTCATACAGAGTGATGAAGCAGGCATTATGTAGAATTGAATTAGGTGTGAGATGATGCAGCTGCACTCCATAGACAAACAGAAGCCCACGAAGAAACCCGTGGGCGGGAAGAGAGAGGTTGCGTTAAAGAAATGAAAGGAACATTACCCGACATCCCTCCTCGGGTGCAGGTGTGGCCTCATCGCCGGGAATCTTGTATGACATATTTGGCGAGAGAACTCTGACCTAGCAGGCAATACGAAGCTCGTGAGCGGTGCAATTGGATCTGCCCCACCCCAACTTTCGTCTTGGCTACCGTAGCATCAATGGCGTAGTTGGTGGATTTGCTTTCCCCATAATGAGTTGGTTGAGTTCGTCAGAGAAATTGAGAGGACAATGGAAATCAAACTTTTGGTGGCAATGGTGAGGCAAAGCAAAGAAGAAGAATATGAAGGACAATAGTAAAGGGGAAAGTGAGTAGTAAAATCCCCCCACGTTTATAAAGAAGATACGATTGAAGGAGAACCATTGAAAAAGGGCGATGATTCGTATGGAGAGCATCGGTGTTGCCACGTGGATGCGGTAAAAATGTATTGTCCATCTCCATTAACTCTGTTACTGCAGAAAAAGGAAGTAAGTGAGCAAATGATGCCTCGATTCTCACGCATCATGGGGTCGTGCAGTCAAATCCACCACTGACACACCGTCCACACGCTAGTGATCACTAGATCATGGTCCCACCATCATTGTGGAGGATTATGTTCTTTGCATATGCATTCGAGCATGCCATCATCGTCAGCGATGACATCATGAGCGGGGAAGAAAAAACAAAGGGTTGGAGTAAAATTATCGGCACAACCAGAATAAAAAACCCCGAGTTGAGAACCTCCTCAGATGAAGTAGATTTCTTTAGCATATGCTCGGATGCAAGCATCCAAACATAGCCTCGGAGCTACTCCCATCGGGAGAGCTGACCCTGCATCCAATAAAAATAGTCTTTCAACAGAGACTAAGTCCATAACATACAAGACATGAGTCGAGTGCCTCCTCAGATGAATAAATTCTCTGATCCTCCGCTCTAGTGCAAGCACCCGTCCATAGCCATGGGAGATACTCACATCTGGAGCGCTAGCCATGCACCCGAGAGAATTTCCTCCTACGAGGTTGACATAAAAAGCAAAAGTCCAAGAAGAATGACTTTGAGCCTACGGATGCAAACATCCGAATGTAGCCTCAGGGGCTACTACCATTGGCAGTGCTGGCTGTAGACCCAATAGAAAACAAAAGTACTTCCAATGAAGCCAACAAAAGAGTATCTACAATTTCAATAAAAATTACTCTGAGTCTATGCTTTAGGAGAGCGTGGCCTCAAGGGTCACTCCCATCAAGAATGTTCATTGCGCACGCTATAAAAATTCCAGCATCGCTTCAAAAATGAGGCAACTTCAGCAATTACAATAGCCAAACAACACAGTTGACAAAAACTTTGAGTTCGTAGACCGAATCCACTATGATAACGTGTCTGGATGTCATGTTTACAACACGAAGGTAAGACCCTTGGATCCGTCATGTGGGCCTAGTAACCGCACAGGAATGCGCTCTGTTAGAAATTTTCCATATCTACGATATGATGAAAAATCTCGACGAATGCGTTGGGTACCCAAAAATAAAACTAGAATACAGTACTCAATAAGACTTCCGAAGCCCGAGCTGAATTACACCAGCATATACCAGTTTCGCGTCTAGGGACTTGAGCTTGAGAAGGTGCATGTTGTTTTTTCCCAAGAGCATTTAACTGGTTCCTAGTCTGTCAGATGTACCAGATTCATTTCACCAATATCCCCACGAAATAAAGGAACTTATAGTTCATTCTTTCGAATAAACCTTGGGGTGCCCCTAGCGGGCGTACTCAAAAGAATTTGGAGACTCAACCTGAGTCTACGACTCGAGTGAAGCGTCGGGGTCTACTAACATGGGTATGACCTGTAGGATCTCCATTCTTGGTATACCTGGTACGGATCCAGGATAAGTCCCATATGGCCCATAAGGAGCCAAAATTTCTGGAGACACCCGAACCTAGGAACCAGACATGAAGCCCAAGGTGTAACTGACTTAGTCACAAAGTTACCTTTCAAACTGTAAGCTGGCCCATACTAGACTCTAGGACCCGACCTCTCATATAAAGGTTGGTAGGAGCCAACGGGGAGGTTACATTAACATTTTCATAGGAACTCGATGTAAGCTAGATCACATCTAGTAACTCGACGACTTTGTGTTCCCCATTAATAAATATCGGACAAGCAGAAGTAGGGTTTCCTCTACAAGGGCCTAACTCGAGTAAATCTCGCCCTCCTTGTATATGTCTGATAAGCTGACGAAATCACCAGTGCACCTTTTCCCTGAAACCCAACCAAGTCCACAACAATGAGCATCGCTGAGGTTACCCCTTAACACTAATCAAACCATCAGTATGCCCAAAATACTTAATCCTAAGAACAGTTGATCATACCAAATATTAGAAGTATAACACTAAGGAAACCCTAGAAGCATCTAGAACCTACCAGAAACCCTAGAAATCCCATTACAGTGACATTACTGAAGCATAAACCCTAGAACTAGAACCATCTATATTAATAGAAGAACACGGGAGGAGGAAGAAGGTAGGGTAGTGATTACCTTCAGAAAGGGTGAGCCGATCTCACGCTGACTGAGAAGAGGAAGAAGAATAGTAGAGGCGGTAAATAGCAGCACAAGGTGTGCCCTAGATGGTTGTCTCACCCTACACATGCTAGGGCAGCCTAGGGAGGTGTTGTAGACGCGGTAGAGCGCTGACTCGTTACCAGGGAGCGCCAGAGTTATGCCAGAGGCGAGAGAGGCGACACATCACCGAAACCCTAGTTAGGGTTAGGGTTGCGAGCGGCCAGAAGAGTGAGAGAGGGACGAATCTGATCGGTATGATGTAGAGCAGAGTAAGGGGAGTAATTTGAGTGGAGGAGTGGCGACAAAAGCGGCCGAGGCGGCCAGGCAAAGCGACATCGACTCCAATCGCCACCACCTCCGCACGAGAGAGGGAGAGACGCGGGTGAGATAGACTAGTGAGAGAGTGGGCCGTGGTTCGGCTGGACCTAGTCTAGAGGCTTGTTTTGACCACCAAGGTTTGACTAGTGGGCCCAAGCATAGAGGGGTATTTTGGTCATTTCACATTTACCCTTAAAAACAAATAATCATAACTCACATATAAAAACTTAGGAAAAAAAAGTTTTGTGTGTAGAAAAAATCAAGAAAACAAAAAATATATTTTTCTGGGATTTCTGCAAATACTTCTATTTTTTGAATTTCTGAGTGGAAATAATTAATTTCTAGACTTTAAAAATTCATAGGAAATTTCATAATATTGGAAAAATAAGGAAAAATATGCAAACTACAATTTTCATAAAATGATGAGAATCATAAAGTAAAATTGTTGATATTACGTTGAGAATTGCAATAATAAATAAATTACCAAAGAAAATACAATAAAACCCTAAAAAGGGTGAAAATCACCAAAAACAAAGAAATTGAACGAGTGAAATTCAAACACAACATAGCATAAGTTTGCATTGCATATAATTGCATTAGAGAATCACATATTTGCAACGAAATGTTGTCTTTATTGGACTATGTTGTGAATTCCAGAACCCGAGGTCTAGGGCCAAGTAAAACCTTCGAACTTCATTATCTCATAGTTACCATGCAAGTTTATTCTAGCATCACCTTTGTGAGGCCAAACTTGTAATCCAACTACAAGTGAAATCTTACATGTCCTTTGGCTTAATTTTTGAAAATGTTTTCAAAACATTATTATCAGTTGCATTCAAATGCAATACCATTTTTGGAATGAAATAAATGGTGGGCGATGTGATCATGGATGTATACATAATTGAAATATCATGTGGTGGAGATTCCATTGTACTAGGAAGTTAGGTTAACAACAACAACAGTCAGTCGTTCTTGCGTGGTACAATACTATGTTAACCACAGATCTTGTTATGGGGCAAGAGAGTTAGAAGTACCTTCTTCCTTTTGTAAGTCCTCATATATTTACTTGGACTGTAAAAAAAAGTGGTGATCAGCGACTAGGATCCTGTGACGTCCCTATCATGTGTCTCTGGGTAACGACTAGGTATATTATAAGTGATGGTAATTGAAAGTAGGTCCCATGACCTAAATTCGTTACAATGGGTGGGCGGCGGGGTAGTGGAGGCGGACTCGGCATAACTCGGTGAAACTTGGTAACAAGACCCCATACCTAAGGAAGTGGGAAAAGTAGCGCACCTCTCAAGAGTGGATAAACGCAACATGTTACGCCCTATCCTGGTAAAGAATTACGATCGTAGTGTGCAAAGGAACTCCATGAAAGTTCAGACAACCCATGAAGACTGACATCTTTAGAATTTATGAAACTCTAAAGCTTACCTTTTTTTAAAAACCATTTTTGAAAACCTGCACAAGTCTTGGATCTTTGATCAACGGCTTCCAATAGAGCATGGCACAAACACCATAGAACTTGCCGAGTATGCTCGTACGCAATCTATCTTCTTAAACCCTTGCTTAGGTTGTGATAAGACCTAAAGACTATCACGTAGAGTAGAATCAAAAACAAAGTATCAAATTAGTAAAAATAAGGCAGATTGTAGATATAGGATCCACCAGATCACGCATAGGTAGATGAGCTAGCAATAGTATAGCTTCTACAATAAGTTGCCAGCTCTAATGGTTTTAAGCTTAGTATCACCATTGATTAGCAAGATATTCCTTCTATAATTGAAATTTCATCGCGCTATGAATCCTCATTGAATTGATGAGGATCTAAAAGCTTTTGTACACTTTTGACTCTTGGTATGAATCTCTACTACTCATAAAAGAGCAAACATTATCTTTGCTAAACACACCCAGAAAACATACACAGGGTCATAACCACCGCATGATTAGACCCACTAAACTAAATTTGATAGCTATCCTTATCCTAATTTGTTATCGTGTGCAGTTAGTAACTTTGGATGACTGAACCTGCTCCACCAACAGAGGAAATATTGGGCCACCTCTACACATCCTGATTTCACAGAAAGTTTCTCACTAGAATCCCTTTGTCAAAGCCGTTAATTTCTCTCTCTCCCTCTCTCTCTCTCTCTCTCTCTCTCTCTCTCTCTCTCTCTCTCTCTCTCTCTCTCTCCAATCTGAATTACGCCCACGCCATCCATGGATGCCCCGGTCGCATTGTCCCTCTGATGGCTCTAAATATAGCCATCTACGTCCAAATTTAAACTAGATATTATTCATATTTTTGATGAAATATCTCTCTAAACCCTGCCAATAATGCCTAATCATCAAAGGGGTATGCAATCCTTTCTTTCTATTTTCCTTGCGCAGAGAATGACATTGGATGATGGGAATCACTACATTAAAGACAAAGATACAAGATTTCCAACAACCCAAAGAAACCAGGAGCTGTGAAAAGGAGGCAGATGCTTTAATGACCAACTATATGACCAGAATAAAATTCTAGCCGTATAGTTTCCATTGACACCGCTAGGTCAAACAGAACAACTTTCGTGAAGGGACCCTGATACGTTGTTAACGTATCCATAATTTTTTATGTTCCATGCTTGGTTTTATCTACTTTCTTATGTTTTCTCCACACTTTGGAGTACTTTTTATACACTTTCTTGGACTAACCTATTAACAAGAGCCATAGTGCCAACTGCCAGTTTTCTACTGTTTTTGGTTCCAGGAAAGTCATAAAATGAATATTATCGGAATTGGACGGGACAAAAGCCAAAGTCAGTTTTTCACCGAGGGACACATGGAGCCAGAATACGAGATAGAGAGGGGCTAGGGGCCGCCACACCAACTAGCCGCGTGGCCAAGCCTGGCCCCCACCAAGGGGTGGTCTGGCCGCCTCGAGCACCCCCTCGGCCTCCCCTTTCGCCTATAAGATGCCTCTGATATAGAAACCCTAAAGACCGGATCAAAATTCCACGAAAGAGTCTGTAGCCGTCTCCATCCCTAGATCGGGAGGGATCTGAAGCTCTTCCCGTCACCCTGCCGGAGAGGGGAATTCACCCTAGAGGCCTTCTTCATCACCATGCAAGCCTCCGGTGTGATGCGTGAGTAGTTCATCTCTGGACTACGGGTCCACGTAGTAGCTAGATGGCTAGTTCTTCTCCTTTGTGCTATCATGTTTAGATCTTGTGAGCTCTGTTCATGATCAATATCATCTATTTGTAATCCTACATGTTGTGTTTTTGGGGATCCGATGGATATTGAGATGCTATTTCAGATTGATTATTGATTCTATCATGTCTTTGTTATTTGTGATCTTGCATGCTTTCCATTGTTAGTAGTTATCTTGGCCAAGTAGATGCTAGCAACTCCAAGAGTTGGTATTTATGCTCGATAGTGGGTTCATGCCTCTAGTAATATGGGGAAGTGACAGAAATCTCTAAGGTACTAGATGTGTTGTTGCTACTAGGGAGAAAACAACAATCCTTTGTTCATAGAACAATCGTATTATTTACTTTACACGCAATGCGTAATGAAATTATCTGTTGCTTGCAACTTAATACTGGAGGGGGTTCGGATGATAACCTGAAGGTGGATTATTAGTCATAGATGCAGTTGGATTACGGTCTATGTATAATATTGTAATGCCCAATCAAATCTCAAAGGAGTCAAGATGAGTAGTATATGCATGATTGCTTTCTCGATGTTTGTCAATTGCACCACTGTAATTTGTTCACCCAACATGTCATCTATCTTACGGAGAGCTACCACTAGTGAACTATGGACCCCGGTCCTTTCTTTTATCATCAATCTACAATTGTTTACTTCTTTCTGTTTACTTTCTGCAAACTATTACTCTCTTCCACACAATATGGTTAATCCCTTGTTTTCAGCAAAATCGGTGAGATTGACAACCTCACTGTAAGTTGGGGGCAAAGTTCTGAGGTTGTGTTGTGTAGGTTTCCATGTTGCTGCTGGCGCCGGTACTGCGCCCTGCCAAAGTCCAGCTAGCAACACCATGGAGGTGTTTCCTTCCTCCTATTGGATTGATAACCTTGGTTTCATAACTGAGGGAAAACTTACTGTTGTGCTCATCATACCTTCCTCTTGGGGTTCCCAACGAGCACGTTAATACACGAGTCAGCAAGTATATTTTCTGGCGCCGTTGCCAGGGAGTCAAGGAGATCTTCACAAGGGGAGTCCCTCATAACCAATCTCTTTACTTTTTTGTTTCTGTTTTGCTTAGTTTACTTTTTGCTTTATTTGCTTGTTTCTTTATAAAAACACAAAAAAATTAGTTTTACTACTTTGATTTCTTTACTAAAAACACAAAAAATGATTACTCTTGAAAATAATAAGTTGTGTGACTTCACTAGCACCAAAAACAATGATTTCATGAGCACACCTATTGCTCCACCTATTCCTGCGGCTACTTTCTTTGAAATTAAACTTGCTTTACTCAATCTTGTTATGAGAGAACAATTTTCTGGTATTGGTAATGAAGATGCTGCTGCTCATTTAAATAACTTTGTTGAACTTTGTGAGATGCAAAAGCATAGGGATATAGATGGGATATTTTTAAGCTTAAATTGTTTCCTTTCTCTTTGAGAGGAAAAGCTAAAGAATGGTTGAATTCCTTAACTAGAATTAGTATTGATTCTTGGACTAAATGCAAAGATTCTTTTATTGGAAAATACTATCCTCCTGCTAAGATTATATCCATGAGAAGTGAAATAATGAAGTTTAAACAATCTGATAATGAACATGTTGCTCAAGCTTGGGAAAGAATGAAATCTTTGGTAAAGAATTGTCCCACTCATGGACTGACTGCTTGGATGATTATCCAAACCTTTTATGCAGGATTGAACTATTCTTCAAGAAATCTATTGGATTCTGCTGCTGGACGTACCTTTATGACCATTACTTTGGATGTTGCAATAAAGCTTCTGGATAATATGATGGTTAACTATTCTGAATGGCACACTGAAAGAGCTCCACAAGGTAAGAAGGTAAATTCTATTGAAGAAACATCCTCCTTGAGTGATAAAATTGATGTTATTATGTCTATGCTTGTTAATGGGAAGGGTCATATTGATCCAAATCATGTTCCCTTAGCCTCTTTGGTTGCTCAAGAAGAGCAAGTTGATGTGAACTTTATAAGAAATAACGATTTTAGCAATAATGCCTACAAGAATATTTTGGTCACAACAATTATAAGCCATATCCTCCCAACAATGGTAATGCTTATGGAAATTCCTACAACAATAATAGGAGTGATCCCTCTGAACTTGAAGTTATGCTTAAAGACTTTATCAGTAAACAAACTGCTTTCAATAAAACTATTGAGGAGAAACTCTCTAATGCTGAAAGAAATATAGCATCATTAGCTGAAGCTCAATCTTCTTTGAATAAAATGGCTGCTAAATCTAAAACTAATGACAATCCCTTTGCTGCTACTAATGCCATACAAGTTAGAATTGATGAAAATGTTAGACTATTAGCTGAATTACATGCTAAGTGGGAAAGAGAAGATGAAATTGCTAGAAACATTAGTGTTTCTACTATCACTACCACTAGTGTTGAGGCTAGTAATAGCTCTACTACTTTAGATGATAATTATGATTTTGATCTTGATGGTTGCAATATCTCTGAAGTTATTAAGTTCCTACAAAAGCTTGCTAAAAGTCCTAATGCTAGTGCTATGAATATGGCCTTTACAAAACACATTACTGATGTTCTCATAAAGATTAAAGAAGAAAAGATGAAACATAAAGCTTCTATTCCTATAAAACAAGAAGATGGTTGGGAACCCATCATTAATATGAAAGTGAAACATTTTGATTTTAAAGCTTTATGTGATCTTGATAGTGGTGTTTCTATTATGCCTAGAAGAATTTATGATATGCTTGATTTGCCACCATTGGAAGATTGTTATTTGAATGTCACACTTGATGATAATGCTAAAAATAAACTCATGGGGAGTATTAATGATGTTATTATTATGGTTAACAATGCCTATGTCCCCGTTGATTTCTATGTTTTGGATGTTGAATGCAATGCTTCTTGTCCTATTACTTTGGGAAGACCTTTTCTTAGAACTGTTGGTGCCATTATTGATATGAAAGAAGGCACCATTAAATATCAAATCCCACTCAAGAAAGGTATAGAACACTTCCCCAAGAAGAGAGATAAGATTTCTTTTGCCTCTCCTATTAAAACAAAATTTTCTCTTAATGCTTCTTCATTTGAGAACACTTGATCCTTTTTCTTGCTTCTTATACCTAACTTAAAGGCATTAAAGAAAAATACTTATTGGGAGATAACCCAAAAGTTTTAGATGAGTCTTGGAAGTTATTACTTCAGTAATAACCGCTCCTTATCCTTTTTATTTGCTTTTTGTGCCAAGAGTAACCTCTAATGAGAGAGAAGTAATGATTGGTAATGTTGCTATCCCGAAACAGATTTCTGTGCTTCACCGTAAATATTCGTGTAAAATCTCTGTATGTTGTTTTGAGGCGTGAATTTTTGTGACTCTGACCCAGGTTGTTATCTAACTTTCGCTAGTTCAACACTTTTTAATTTGAGCAACAGAAGGTCTTCGAAAAAAATTGTTTTTACATGCTGGTCTGTTTTGACAGATTTCTGCCATTATTTGCATTTGCTTCTTGTTGGTTCCTTTTTGAGTTCTTTTCGGGAATTGAGATTTTTGAGGGAAGTGCTACAGTAGCTTGTGTTATGATGGAAGTTTTATTGGTGTTGAGACTGAACCCAAAGACTTATTATCTTGAGTGCACTAATGTTGCTAATAAAGATTGTGTGAAGTTTTGTATGAAGGAAAAATTTCAGGTGTTTGGAGAGAATGATATAATGAGATGAAGAATGGACTAAATCTCAAGCTTGGGGATGCCACACCATATCACCCCAAGAAATATTCAAGAGGTACAAGTGTAAAAGCTTGGGGATGCCCAAGGCATCCCCTTCTTCATCAATAAAAATTCCAGGTTCCTTCCAAACACTTCATTTCTATTGTTTCATGCACAATTTTGTTGTTCTTGGAGCATCTTCTTTTTATTTTTTGTTTTTCGTTTTCGTTTTCTTGGTTTGCTTAGTTTGCTGAATAAATTGGTTGGACCCCCTCTGTAGCATCCCATCTGTCTAACATATGTAATGCTACATGGTCTAGTAATATAATTGCTACTTTCTACATATAATTGTTGCATCATAATGTTATCATGCTCATGTCATCATGCCACCTTGCATTTGAGCATCATATAAAACCCTTTTCATTTGGTTGTTATTCCATATGCATTATTAATTGTATTTACCTCTTGATATATTGTATTTGGTTCTTGATAAATGATTGATGCCCAAGTTGAGTTGGGGGCATATCTTTTGTTAACCCCACCACCTTTCTTGTCACCACCCTAAAATCCTACCATCCAACTATATGTGAGCTTTGCATTTCTTTTGGTTTTACCTCTAGCTCATGTGGGTTGGGATGGTTCCACTTCTACTTCCACATGTTCCCATATATGCACCATATTGTTTTCACATTATGGATATATGAGGAGCCACATGGCCACCTTTGTATGCTATATGAGTGGTACCCCTTTTTCAAGCTTCCATATGGGTTGATTTTGAGTGAATGCTCATGTTGGAATATTTTTGAGGATATTATGCACCTAGTGGAATACACACACTAGCATGTCCTAATTATATTCAAATATGACCATCTCCATCTACTCCACTTGGAACATCCTTTTTAATTCCTTTAGCTTGGCTTTAATTCCATATTTGAGAATGCATGGAAATAAATGCCATGGGATTTAATTTTGTTCTCACAAAATTAAATATGGCATCTACTATTCATGCATGGGCCATGCAAATCTCACCATCATCCCCTCCTTTTGGTTTTTCTTGTATTTTTGGAAGTGGAGCATGGTTCTTTGAGAGTCCATTCATGTTGGCTCTATTCTTTTGCTTTTACCATAAACCCTCACCTTCCTCTCCTTTTCAACCTCCATCCATGCATGATCAAGTGTGATCATAGCAAAAACCCTACCCTAAACCCCCTCTCTCTAATCCTCTCTCTAAACCCTAACCCTAACCAACCTCTTGCCATGCCACCCTCACCACCCTACTCTCACCATGCCGAGGCATCTCTCACTCCCTCTCTCTGCCGGTAGGGCCCACCCCAGCTCTCTCTCTCACCATGCCGAAGCTACGCCCCTCCTATCCAACCCTAGCCGAGCTCCCTCCTACCCTAGCTACCCGAATGTCCCCTCTCTCTCTCTCTCTCGCTGCACAAGGGCCACACCCGAGCTACCTCCCTCTCTCTGGCCCCACCTGCAGCCACCCATGCCCTGCCCTGGCCTTCCCACGTCGAGCACGTGAGGGAGAGGAAGGAAAAGGTGGCAGAAGCCACCTTTTTCTCCACCCGATCCCCCACGGCACCCCCTTCTCCCTCTCTGCTATCTACTCCCTCCCTCTGCCTGGTGCTGCAACCCCAGATCCACCAGGGCCTGCCCTTCCTCCCCAGCTACCCCCTGCTACCCCCTTTCTTCTTCCATCCCGGCGGCCACCGTCGGCTTCCTCTCGGCTACCTTGTACACGGCGGTGGGCGTGGTGCTTGGGTCGCCGAGGAAGGACCAGCGGAACCCCCTGCATCACCCTGTACACGGAGGCGAGGAGGAGATGGTCCCCGCTAGCCGCTGGACACCGCTGCCACCGAAACCCTAGCTCCAGCGGGCCGTCTGCATCGCCATCAACCTGCTACTCCCCGGCCCGATCCACCACCTCCGACGACCCCGCGGTGAGCCACCGTCCCCCCCAGACATCCCCTAGGCCATCGCCGTTTCCCGGTTCCGTCGGTTGTTTTGTTGATCGGTCTCAGGCGCCAAGGCGCTTAGCTCGTCATTGCGCGCCTGTATAGCGATCTAGTCGCCCGGCCTCCTCCTGTCAACACCCCCTCACCCACCGCACTGGTTCCGCCTCTCGGCTGGCGCCACAGTCATGGTTCGATCCCCAGCCAGGTTGTCTCTGTTGAGCACCATCCGGTCCGTCAGGTTCAGAGGAAGAGAAACAGTACATGTGCGCACTTTGCACAAACCCCCCACCTTTTTGGCCAGCTCAACCCGCGCTCCACCCGAACCCCACCTGTCAGCCGTTGTAGTGTTTTACAAAAAGGTACCCGCAAAGTCTGGGCCTCAACCCGCCGTCCCCGTCCGCGCCACGTGTCCGCTGCTCTCGCCCATGGCGTGGGGCCATCCACAGACGGCCCGCTTGTCAGCGGTTGTGGCAGGCTGAGCTCGCGGTATAAAATGTTTCCGCCACGCAGCTTCGTCCAGTCAGCATGGGTCCCACATGTCTGTGTCTGTGGCTAAGTTGGGCTGTGTATAAAAAGTCTGTCCGCGTTTCTGTTTTAATAAAACAATTTCAGAAATGTTTTAATATGAATTTAAAATCTATTTTTAATAACTTTTAAATTGTAAATCTAAATAAAACAAATAATATATGTTTTGGAATCAGAAAAATGTGAGGATTTCAAATATTGCATTCAAAATATCTTTTGTGCAAATTAAATATTCGAGATTGTTTAAATGCAATAAAAATGTCTTTTCTTAAATAATTAATAACTTTAATTCTACAACTCCAAATTCGACAAATAATATGTCTAAATCAATCAGCGCGATGAGCCCGTTCTAACCATGTATTCCTTGTTCTGAATTGCAGCATGCATCATATAAATATAAAGTATACAGCAACTTATTTGGGAGTAAAACATGACTAAAACTCAATAAAATGTTTTATTCTTGTACCCCACACCTGACCCATGCCATGCTACTTATTTCCATGTAAATTGTGCATCATTAATCATAGCATGCTTGTTCGCTTGTCGCATTTTAATTCATATGCGTGTACACTTTATTTATGTTGGGTCCTGTTTGTTTGGTTCTTCTTCGAATAGACGCCGAGCAGGGGATATATCAGGAATCCCAGGAGCACTACCCAGATCCGTCTCTCGCTTCAACTGAGCTACCAGGCAAGCACTACCACATGCTTGCATACATATAGTACCTATTGCCTCTGTCTTATTCTTGCACCATTGAGTCGCGATTGTATTAAATTGAATCCCAAGCACTGCATAGCCTTTACTTTTAAAACCCCACCGAAGCTTGTTCCCCCATCCCATGAGCCAGTACTACAGGAGTTGTTTGAGCCATGCAGGTCGTAGAACAACATGTGTAGGGCATGTGAGTGTCTGTTGGATAAAGAGGTACCTAAACAACTTAACCTGAGTAGTAATGCGATAACTAATGAAAGAGGCACCGGTGAGCAATATCTGCTATTTGGTTTTTCATGCTCACTTGTGTCCCGTAGGACCCCGAGTACTTGATTCCTGTTCCTTGACTATTCGCACTATCCACATCCGGGAGGCCTTACGGACCCCCCTGAGCCAGAGATTGATTCATTTCTATTTTGTGGGGCCACAAAGTAGTTTGGGGCTTTGTTACTATCCTGTACTTATGCCATGTTTTACTGTTTTATTTAAGATTGTGCGAGGAGCACCTGTACTGTTTAGGATTGCGGAGTGTTTTCGCGGTATCGACAAGCCCAGTCACACTTTCGGGTTCCCAGTCGTTTACAGCCATTGGCACAAACCTTGGGTCCATCTCGGAGCCGGCCAACTTCGTTGCGGGTAGCTTAATGGGGTGGCTCCCTGAAATATTTCTGAATCCTCTGATCGCTTTGTCGTGAATGCCTCGTTGGGTTTTGAGTTGGTTTTTCCGAGGTTGATCGAGTGTGTGTTGCTATTTGTACACCCCTGCATGGTAAATCTTTCTGAAAGCCGTGTCCGTGGTTATGGACGACTTGGAGCACAGTTTCTCGATCATAGACAAGTATAACTAAAGTACCGCTTTTAATTTGACTACGTACTTGACTAGTAAATAGTGCAATACTCATGGAATGGTTAATAAAACTGCCAACGGATGGGTTGTTCGTCCGCTTTCTCGTTGGTAAGCGAGAACGAGGATGGATCTATTAATTATACTATTATAACTGTTGTTACTAATTGACGGACATCTGTCTATCATTGGTTAGGCGGATGGTTAGTGAGTATCTATAGACTTGTTAGTAATTATCTTTTGCTACAATTGCGTCACCCCAGGTATATGCCCCTTTGGAGGCATAAAGACTTGCTGAGTACCCCTAGGGTCTCACACGATAAATTGTTTGATTCGGATGAACAGTGTACTCGCAAGATGGATACTGGGTAGAGGAGACAGATGATGTTCGCAACGATCACGCGGTGTACAGATTCCGGGGATGGGGATCCGTGAGAACTGTGGGCAGGATGTGTTTATTTATGTGGCATCTTATTCCGGTTTGCTTCTTATCCATGCTCGGGTCTTGTTTTTCGCTTCCGCCGGATACTCTGATGTTTGATGTATGAGGAGCTATCCTAAACTATTATCTCTATCTAGGATATTTGGATCTTGCCATATGGCGTTGCAATATTTCTATTTCTTTTAGATGGGATAGCTCTGAAAACTGTTGTATGGTGGCTTGCATACATACTCACTTGTGTATGTAGTTGATCCCTTCGCCTGCCGATTACGCCGCTCGTTCTTGTCCTGATGTTCTAGAAGTGGTTAGGACGGCCGAAAGGTCTACCTGTGAGTGGCCCCTGGCCCCACCGTACTATTTTAACCACTTTCGCTCATCCAGGCATGCAACTTAGAGCGTAATTCACCGAGGTAGTTACAATTGGTATCAGAGCCATCCCGCCCTTCAGGGTCTCAGCCAAATGGTCGTTGTCAGTCTAGCAAATATTTTGGTAGTTATGTATACTAGGGAAAAACAAAAACGTGAGAGTAGGACTGCTTCCATTTTTCTTCTTACCCAACCAACCACCCTTTTCTGGTAAGGACGTGTAACGTTTTCAATCCTCTTCTAAAATTCAAACTAGGATTCACGTGTTCTGGGTTCAGTAGTACCATAGGTTGTGTGTGTGTGTGTAATTCCTTGTCTATCTATTGCATCCAACTTATTATCACTATCTGCCTTTTGGTTATCAACTGTTGGTACATTCCATACCGACAGGCTTTTGTAAACCGACGCGATCTACCTGATTTGTTGTAAACCGATGCGATTTGTCTTACTCTTTGTTATCCGGCGCTATCTTGTTTGGGGTGTTTGTTTCCGTAGTTGCTAATCTTTAGGTTCATCTTAAGAAAGAAGGAAGTTGGGATATGTGTTTTACTTATTCATGTGCGGGGTAATGATTTGAGTGCGGGATGGAGTCGCGACCATACCACTACTTTTATCATTTGCTCTTGTATATTGAATTGGTAGAGTTACTAATCTTGATCCGTTAAGTGGTTTTGCGCATATAGTGGTATTTTAATGCCGAAATTTGCAGAAAATTTTTCTTTGATAGTTTTGTGTACCACACTCCTTGTTCAGTCGTGTGCGATATACTTAATATCTTCTAGGTGCGTTGAACTTTGTTGATATTTTAATATCATCTTAGTAATTTGTATCCTTTAATCTTGGTTAATTCCATTTTGGTACTATTTTGGATTATTATTATTCTCCATTATGGTACTGACTTGTGTTTTATATCAATCATAGGATGCACCACCACGCCGTTCTGAGGAGGACATACCACCTGAACTGTGGGCTGTGTTGGCAAATATTGCTAATGCCTTGGGAGCAATGCAGCAGAACCAGCAGCGATTTGAAGAAAGTGTCAGGAGGAATGAGTTTGTTCCGCTACCTCCACCTCCCAAGCGAGGAGACATCAAGAGTTTTCTGAAGTTCAACCCGCGCCACTTTGAGGTGTCTGATCAGCCTTTGGACGCAGATGATTGGCTGCGTGAGATGTCAAGGTTGCTGATGACTGCTGATGTTCCTGAGCAAGAATGGGTAAAATGTGCCACTCACCTTCTGAAGGGAGATGCAGCTTTGTGGTGGGAGAATTACCTGAAGGCAAACCACTCTGAGTTTCAGCCTACTTGGGAGCAGTTCACTGGGGCTTTCAAAGAGCAATATCTATCAGAAATTGTCATGGAAAGGATGAAGGAAGTGTTTCTCAACATCAAGCAGGGCAATGACAATGTCAATACCTATATCAGAAACTTCATGAACCTTTCTCGGTGTGGTGGCGATGAGATCTTTCATGACAAGAAGAAGCAAAAGAGGTTCGAACAAGGGATCAATGCATCAATCAAATATGCAATCACTCATGCAAGGCCGGGGTCTTTTCTGGAACTCCAACATACAGCTTTGCAGGAAGAAGCAAGTAGGCAAGTGTTTGAGGAGTCCAAGAAACACAGCCGCGACGCAGCAAGCTCTTCAGCTATGACAACTCCTTCTAAGCGCCACGTGTGGGCTCCTAACACCCCACCGTCGCTCCCGGATCCACCAAGACCTTCAAGCTACGTGGAAAGGCCACCAAAATCCTTCACCACGGCTCCTAGGGGCTACAACCACAACTACCCTAGAGCGCCTGGCGGAGTCCCTGGCTACGCTGCTCCACGTCCACCTGGTGCTTGTTACACTTGTGGAAACACTGGGCATCAGCACTGGAATTGTCCAATGAACAACATAGCTCTTCCACCACCACCTCCAAGACCTGTGGCAAGTTCTTCTATGGTTCGTGCACCTCCACCTCGGGCTCTCAACATCAACACCAAGCCCGGTTCATCGTTGCTCGTGCCAACTGTCAACGTCGCTCAAGCTGAGCATGCACCTGGAGTTGTGATGGGTATGCTTCCTGTTAACTCAGTTCCTGCACGAGTTTTGTTTGATTCTGGTGCATCGCATTCTTTTGTCTCTACTAGTTTTGCTGATGAGAATGGGTTACCTATGGATCCTCTCCCTAAACGGTTAATGGTCCTTTCTCCTGGAGCAACAATGGCATCTTCTAAAATCAGCCATGGCAATCAAATTGAGATTGGTGGTTCTTCGTTCCCGGCTTCCTTAATTATTCTGGGCAATTCTGACATTGATGTTATCTTGGGCATGGATTGGTTAACAACAAATGCAGTTGTGATTGATTGTACTGAACGCTCGGTTTCTCTGAAAATTCCTGAAGGCCAGATAGTCTATTCTCCAAGTCTGACTCCTGCAATTCAGCTTTTCTCTTTGGCGACTCTGAATGATGATGCTATGGAAGCTATTCAGAGTGTTCCGGTGGTCTGTGAGTTCCCAGATGTTTTTCCTGAAGAGTTGCCAGGTATGCCTCCTGATCGTGAGGTCGAGCTTGTGATTGAGCTTGAACCTGGAACCGCTCCTATCTCCAAGCGACCTTATAAAATGGGTCCTGCTGAGTTGGCTGAACTCAAACGTCAGCTTGATGAACAAGAGAAGTTGGGTTTCATTAATACTTCTTCTTGGGGTAGCCCAACCATCTTTGTGAAGAAGCAAGACAAGACTGATAGACTTTGTGTTGACTATCGGGCTCTCAATGCTAAAACCATCAAGAATAAATATCCCCTTCCGCGGATTAATGATCTCTTCGATCAGCTAGCTGGAGCTGTGGTATTCTCTAAACTTGACTTGAGAAGTGGATATCATCAAATCAATATTCGCAAGGAAGATGTTCCCAAAACAACTTTCACCACCCGCTATGGCCTGTATGAGTACACGGTCATGTCTTTCGGTCTCACCAACGCACCTGCCACCTTCTCGAGGCTTATGAACTCGGTTTTCATGGAGTATCTTGATAAGTTCGTTGTGGTCTATCTGGATGACATCCTAGTCTATTCTAAGTCAAAGGAAGAACATGAAGAACACCTTCGGTGTGTCCTAAACAAGCTTCGTGAGAACCGCCTGTATGCAAAGTTCTCCAAGTGTGAGTTCTGGCTGCCTCAAGTCACCTACCTTGGTCACGTTATCTCTGCCAAGGGCATTGTCGTCAACCCAGAAATGGTTAAGACAATAGTTGACTCGCTTCCTCCCATAAATGTCAAAGAAGTCCGGAGTTTCCTTGGTTTGGCTAGTTACTGCCGTCGCTTCGTTCAGAATTTTTCGAAGATTGCGAAGCCTCTTACCGATCTCCTCGAGAAAGGCAAGAAATACCTTTGGTCTCCTGCATGTCAAGCCAGCTTTGAAACACTCAAAGAGAAGCTCACTTCCATACCAGTCTTGATTCCTCCAGATACATCAAAGCCTTTCCAGATATTCTGTGACGCCTCCTTGCAAGGATTGGGTGCGGTCCTTATGCAAGAAAAGTAAGTCTTCCCTATGCCTCTCGTTAGTTGAAAATTCATGAGCTCAACTATCCAACACATGACCTTGAACTCACAGCAGTTGTCTTTGCTTTGAAAATATGGAGGCACTACTTGCTTGGCAACCGTTGTGAAATCTTTTCTGACCATGAGAGTCTGAAGTATATCTTCACACAGCCTGATCTCAACCTTGGTCAGAGGAGGTGGATTGAAGGAATTAATGATTTGATTTGACCATCAACTACACTCCGGGCAAAGCTAATGTCATGGCTGATGCTCTCAGCTAAAAAGCTTATGTCAACAACCTCATGGTGGAAGAACAATAGCCTCTCTTGTGTGAGGAATTCCGTCAACCTTGAAATTGTGGATCAAGGGTATCTTCTGAACCTTCTGGCAACTCCTCTGTTGGAAGAAAAAGTTCGCTCCATTCAACTTGGTGATCCTTACACTAAAAACATCATCTCCAACATTCAGCTTCCGAAGTATGAGTCCTTCCACATCGACGACCAAGGCGATCTTTTCTTTGAACACCGGATGTTTGTTCTGAACTACCCGGGTTTAAGAGAGCAAGTTCTCAAGGAGGCGCATGATTCTGTTCTTTCTATCCACCCTGGCAGCACTAAGATGTACATGGACTTGAAAACACAGTATTGGTGGCCTGGGTTGAAACGATATTGTGCCAAGTATGTCTCGGAGTGTGATGTCTGCCGCAGAGTTAAAGCTGTCCATCAGAAACCTTCCGGTCTTCTACAGCCATTGAAACCTCCGGAATAGAAATGGGAGAAAGTAGAGATGGATTTCATAACTGGTTTTCCAAGGTCGCAGAAGGGCAACAATGCAATCTTTGTTGTCATCGACAGGCTTTCTAAAGTGGCTCACTTCTTTCCCGTCAAGGAAACAATTTCTGCAATTCAGTTGGCTGAGCTCTATATCAACAAAATTGTCTCTCTGTATGGGATTCCTCTTGAGATCAGTTCAGACTGTGGAAGCATCTTCACTTCCAAGTTCTGGAGAAGTTTCCAAAATGCTTTGGGAACAAAATTGAACTTCAGCACATCTTACCACCCTCAGTCGCAAGGACAAGTTAAAAGGATCAATCAGATTCTGGAAGATATGCTCCGTGCTTGTGTTATCTCTTTCGGCATGAAGTGGGAAGAATGTCTTCCTTATGCTGAATTCTCTTACAACAACAGCTTCCAGAAAAGTCTAAAGATGGCGCCATTTGAGGTTCTCTATGGTCGCAAATGCAGAACTCCGATTGGTTGGTCGGGCGCAGGTGAAAGAACATTGTTTGGCCCCGACATTATAACTCAAGCGGAGGAGAAGGTTCACATCATTCTTGAAAACCTGAAGGTTGCTCAAAGTCGCCAGAAGAGCAACTATGACAGAAAGCACGCAAACATGGAGTATGTCCCTGGTGATCTCGTTTACCTTCGTGTCACTCCCATGAGAGGCACGCACCGGTTTGGTATCAAAGGAAAGCTGGCTCCTAGATACATCGGTCCTTTCAAAATTCGTGGAAGAAGAGGAGAAGTTGCTTATGCTCCTTAGCTCCCTGAAAAACTCAAGGTCCATGATGTGTTCCATATCTCTCCACTCAAGAAGTGCTTCAAGGACCCCGGCAGGACCGTGGACCATGAGCTTATATCTCCAAGAAGACCTGTCTTATCAAGAACACCCCATAAAAATCCTAGAAGTCGCAGAAAGAAGGACTCGCAACAAGTCCATCAAGTTCTGCAAGGTGCAGTGGTCGCACCATTTCGTTGATGAAGCCACTTGGGAACGCGAGGTTGATCTCCGTGCAAAGTATCCTACCCTCTTCGTGTCTTCTTCTTCTTCCTAGAATCTCGGGGCGAGATTCCTGTTTAGTGGGGGGGAGTTGTAGCATCCCATCTGTCTAACATATGTAATGATACATGGTCTAGTAATATAATTGCTACTTTCTACATATAATTGTTGCATCATAATGTTATCATGCTCATCTCATCATGCCACCTTGCATTTGAGCATCATATAAAACCCTTATCATTTGGTTCTTATTCCATATGCATTATTAATTGTATTTGCCTCTTGATATATTGTATTTGGTTCTTGATAAACGCTTGATGCCCAAGTTCAGTTGGGGGCATATCTTTTGTTAACCCCACCACCTTTCTTGTCACCACCCTAAAATCCTACCATCCAACTATATGTGAGCTTTGCATTTCTTTTGGTTTTACCTCTAGCTCATGTGGGTTGGGATGGATCCACTTCTACTTCCACATGTTCCCATATATGCACCATATTGTTTTCACATTATGGATATATGAGGAGCCACATGGCCACCTTTGCATGCTATATGAGTGGTACCCCTTTTTCAAGCTTCCATATGGGTTGATTTTGAGTGAATGCTCATGTTGGAATATTTTTGAGGATATTATGCACCTAGTGGAATACACACACTAGCATGTCCTAATTATATTCAAATATGACCATCTCCATCTACTCCACTTGGAACATCCTTTTTAATTCCTTTAGCTTGGCTTTAATTCCATATTTGAGAATGCATGGAAATAAATTCCATGGGATTTAATTTTGTTCTCACAAAATTAAATATGGCATCTACTATTCATGCATGGGCCATGCAAATCTCACCATCATCCCCTCCTTTTGGTTTTTCTTGTATTTTTGGAAGTGGAGCATGGTTCTTTGAGAGTCCATTCATGTTGGCTCTATTCTTTTGCTTTTACCATAAACCCTCACCTTCCTCTCCTTTTCAACCTCCATCCATGCATGATCAAGTGTGATCATAGCAAAAACCCTACCCTAAACCCCCTCTCTCTAATCCTCTCTCTAAACCCTAACCCTAACCAACCTCTTGCCATGCCACCCTCACCACCCTACTCTCACCATGCCGAGGCATCTCTCACTCCCTCTCTCTGCCGGCAGGGCCCACCCCAGCTCTCTCTCCCTCCCCATGCCGAAGCTACCCCCCTCCTATCCAACCCCAGCCGAGCTCCCTCCTACCCTAGCTACCCGAGCCTCCCCTCTCTCTCTTGCTACACAAGGGCCACACTCGAGCTACCTCCCTCTCTCTGGCCCCACCTGCAGGCACCCATGCCCTGCCCTGGCCTTCCCACGTCGAGCACGTGAGGGAGAGGAAGGAGAAGGTGGCCGAAGCCACCTTTTTCTCCACGCGATCCCCCACGACACCCCGTTCTCCCTCTCTGCTATCTACTCCCTCCCTCTGCCTTGTGCTGCAACCCCAGATCCACCAGGGCCTGCGCTTCCTCCCCAGCTACCCCCTGCTACCCCCTTCCTTCTTCCATCCCGGCGGCCACCGTCGGCTTCCTCTCGGCTACCTTGTACACGGCGGCGGGCATGGTGCTTGGGTCGTCAAGGAAGGACCAGCGGAACCCCCTGCATCACCCTGTAAATGGAGGCGAGGAGGAGATGGTCCCGGCTAGCCGTTGGACGCCGACGCCGCCGAAACCCTAGCTCCGGCGGGCCGTCTGTATCGCCGTCAACCTGCTACTCCCCGGCCCGATCCACCACCTCTGACGACCCCGCGGTGAGCCACCGTCCCCCTAGACATCCCCTAGGCCATCGTCGTTTCCCGGTTCCGTCGGTTGTTTCGTCAATCGATCTCTGTGCACCGGCGTGCGCTAGCTTCGGCTCGTCGTCGCGTCGCAGAAGGCGTATCTAGCCACCCGGCCTCCTCCTGTCAACACCCCCTCACCCACCGCACTGGTTCCACCTCTCAGCGCGGGCGCCGCAGGTCGCGGGTTCGATCCCCCGCGCCGCGCTGTCCTTTGTCGAGCACCGTCCGGTCCGTCAGGTTCAGAGGAAGAGAAACAGTGTCTGTGTGCACTTTGCACAAACCCCCCACCTTTTTGGCCAGCTCAACCCGCGCTCCACCCGAACCCCACCTGTGAGCCGCTGTAGTATTTTACAAAAAGGCACCCGCAAAGTTTGGGCCTCAACCCGCCGTCCCCGTCCGCGCCACGTGTCCGCCGTTCCCTCGCCCACTGGCACGTGGGGCCATCCGTGGCACGGGCCCGCTTGTCAGTGGCTGTGGCTGGCTGATCTCGCGTATAAAATGTTTCCGCCCCGCAGCTTCGTCCAGTCAGCATGGGTCCCACATGTCCGTGTCTGTGGCTAAGTTGGGCTGTGTATAAAGAGTCTGTGTGCGTTTCTGTTTTAATAAAACAATTTTAGAAATGTTTTAATATGAATTTAAAATCTGTTTTTAATAACTTTTAATTTGTAAATCCAAATAAAACAAATAATATATGTTTTGGAATCAGAAAAATGTGAGGATTTCAAATATTCCATTCAAAATACCTTTTATGCAAATTAAATTTTCGAAATTGTTTAAATGCAACAAAAATGTCTTTTCTTAAATAATTAATAACTTTAATTCTACAACTCCAAATTCGACAGATAATATGTCTAAATCGATCAGCACGACGAGCCCGTTCTAACCATGCATTCCTTGTTCTAAATTGCAGCATGCATCATATAAATATAAAGTATACAACAACTTATTTAGGAGTAAAACATGACTAAAACTCAATAAAATGTTTTATTCTTGTACCCCACACCTCACCCATGCCATGCTACTTATTTCCATGTAAATTGTGCATCATTCATCAAAGCATGCTTGTTCGCTTGTCGCATTTTAATTCATATACTTGTGCACTTTATTTATGTTGGCCCCTGTTTGTTTGGTTCTTCTTCGAATAGATGCCGAGCAGGGGATATATCAGGAATCCCAGGAGCACTACCCAGAACCGTCTCTCCCTTCAACTGAGCTGCCAGACAAGCACTACCACATGCTTGCATACATATAGTATCTATTACCTCTATCTTATTCTTGCATCATTGAGTCGCGATTGCATTAAATTGAATCCCAAGCACTACATAGCCTTTACTTTTAAAACCCCACCGAAGCTTGTTGCCCCATCCCATGAGCCAGTACTACAGGAGTTGTTTGAGCCATGCGGGTCGTAGAACAACATGTGTAGGGCATGTGAGTGTCTGTTGGATAACGAGGTACCTAAACAACTTAACCTGAGTAGTAATGGGATAACTAATGAAAGAGGCACCGGTGAGCAATATCTGCTATTTGGTTTTTCATGCTCACTTGTGTCTCGTAGGACCCCGAGTACTTGATTCTTGTTCCTTGACTATTCGCACTATCCACATCCGGGAGGCCTTATGGACCCCCCTGAGCCAGAGATTGATTCATTTCTATTTCGTGGGGCCACAAAGTAGTTTGGGGCTTTGTTACTATCCTGTACTTATGCCATGTTTTACTGTTTTATTTAAGATTGTGCGAGGAGCACCTGTACTGTTTAGGATTGTGGAGTGTTTTCGTGGTATCGACAAGCCTAGTCACACTTTCGGGTTCCCAGTCGTTTATAGCCATTGGCGCAAACCTTGGGTCCGTCTCGGAGCCGGCCAACTTCGTTGCGGGTAGCTTAATGGGGTCGCCCCCTGAAATATTTCTGAATCCTGTGATCGCTTTGTCGTGAATGCCTCGTTGGGTTTTGAGTTGGTTTTTCCGAGGTTGATCAAGTGTGTGTTGCTATTTGTGCACCCCTGCAGGGTAAATCTTTCTGAAAGCCGTGTCCGCGGTTATGGACGAGTTGGAGCATAGTTTCTCGATCATAGACAAGTATAACTAAAGTACCGCTTTTAATTTGACTAAGTAATTGACTAGTAAATAGTACAATACTCATGGAATGGTTAATAAAACTGCCAACGAATGGGTTGTTCGTCCGATTTCTCGTTGGTAAGCGAGAAGGAGGATGGATCTATTAATTATACTGTTATAACTGTTGTTACTAATTGACGGACATCTGTCTATCATTGGTTAGGCGGATGGTTAGCGAGTATCTATAGACTTGTTAGTTATTATCTTTTGCTGCAATTGCGTCACCCCAGGTATATGTACCCTTTAGAGGCATAAAGACTTGCTGAGTACCCCTAGGGTCTCATATGATAAATTGTTTGATTCATATGAACAGGTGTACTCGCAAGATGGATACTGGGTGGAGGAGACAGATGATGTTGGCAACGATCATGCGGTGTAGAGATTCCGGGGATGGGGATCCGTGAGATCTGTGGGCGGGATGTGTTTATTTATGTGGCATCTTATGCCGATTTGCTTCTTATCCGTACTCGGATCTTGTTTTCCGCTCACGGATACTACGATGTTTGATGTATGAGGAGCTATCCTAAACTATTATCTCTATCTAGGATATTTGGATCTTGCCGTATGGCGTTGCAATATTTCTATTTCTTTTAGATGGAATGGCTCTGAAAACTGTTGTATGGTGGCTTGCATACATACTCACTTGTGTATGTAGTTGATCCCTTTGCCTGCTGATTACGCCGCTTGTTCTTGTCCCGATGTTCTGGAAGTGGTTAGGACGGCCGAAAGGTCTACCTGTGAGTGGCCCCTGGCCCCACCGTACTATTTTAACCACTTTCGCTCATCCAGGCATGCAACTTAGAGCGTAATTCACCGAGGTAGTTACACCCTCTTTCATGCATTGGTTTTCAAATAGTTTGGTTTGGATTGGAAAAGAGTAGGAAAAGTTCATGCTTAAGTAGTAAAAGGAGTTTGTTTTTGACTGTGGCCTATGCTTTGTCATGCCATGCTTGATATTGTTTTGGCTTTATGCTTAGTAATCTTTTCTATAGCATGCCATGTTATAAACAATTGAGATTTCTTAATGTTCCTTGGAAGAATCATGCGTTGTTTTAGCATATCAAAGCATAGTATTGTGGTATTCTCCTTTGATGCTTTATTTGGGTTGACTTGGCACATGCTCACACCATGTAATGACTATCCCAAGTCACCATAGCCTTTATGATCCTTTAGTTTTCGACATGTCATATCACTTTATGCTTTGATTAATGATGTTTTGTCACTCTCCATGATTATGGCCATTATTGCTCTCTTAGTTGGTCGCTTCCAGTCTTTTGCTAGCCTCCATAACCAAGTATGAGTTCCACTCATGCATCCAACTCCTAAAACCAAGTTATTCCAAAGAGTCCACCATACCTACCTATTAGCATTTGCTATTCCAAGTAAATTCATGTTTTTATCTACCTTCCGAATTAAACTTGTTATGAGAAAATTATTGATTAAAGCTCTCACAAACTTGATGGCACACTTTACTTTCTTGCACTTAATAAACTTGAACCATTGCGTCCATCTTTGTTGCGTATATGCTTCGCTTTATAAGTTGAAGTTAGCAGAACCATGTATCATGGGGAACGCTTTCAACATTGCACTTGTACATTTTACCTAGTTGATATCATGTTCTTTTGCTTATGGATCCCGGCGGTGTGAAATAAAATGGGAACTTGTAAGATCATGGAGTTTGTATTTGTGTTAGAGAAACGCCTAGGCCTCTAGCCTAAGCCATTCATAATCATGGCGGAAACTTGCAGCATAACCATAATGAGCACTCTATGAAGCATCCTCAATAAAAACCTATGCAAATAGCAAATAAAAGGATCACTGAGATGCTCATTGTCTGCTTTCCTTGTCATTTTGATTATGGGATAGCTCCTGTATCATGTGCAAGGGGTACCCCGTTGGCGGTTCTCTATGATACATATGTACTTACAATGACAAGAGCTTACTTGTGACTAAAGTTGAGTAGCATGAGGTTCGGTCTTTGTAAGTAAGCGGCATGAGATTTCAGCGTATAACTTGTCAAGCATATCCTCTTAGTTGAGTCACTTTAACCTTAATCACCTAAAGATGCTTATGATAGGATCAATGAGAGCTGAAAGCTAATAAGTACCATAATTTTTGGAAGCTCTTTATGTGACTTGAATCCCTACTTCCTTCTATGAAGGCCTTTCTTTTACTTTTACGTTGAGTCTCCACCTTCTATCTTTATTCACCTACTTTGAGAGCATAGTGGCCATTGTTAGTTCTATGTGCATTGTCCCAAGACTTGTTGATTGATGCATAATTTTGATATTGCTTGTTCTTAAAATATTTGTATCGAGTCACTCTTATGAACTTTGAAGGTGTCCTATGCATTTATGTTTGCTACTATATGAGGGACAAGTTGAATGCCACTATGCTATGTTTTCTTTATGTGAAACAAACAAACGTCTTGCAAAGCATTGTTATTCATGAATCTTTTGTTTGTGCCTTTTCATGTTGCAACAATAGTTGCTTTGTCCTATTGTTAGAACTTTGTCTTTCATGTTATGATTGAAGTACTATGATCCCAGCTATCAATGTTTTACAAATACTTTGATCAAGTTTATGATGGTGCATGTCACCTCAAAAATTATTCTTTCTTTTTATCACTTACCTACTCGAGGACGAGCAGGAGTTAAGCTTGGGGATGTTGATACGTTGGTAACGTATCCATAATTTTTGATGTTCCGTGCTTCGTTTTATCTACTTTCTTATGTTTTCTCCACAGTTTGGAGTACTTTTTTACACTTTCTTGGACTAACCTATTAACAAGAGCCACAATGTCAGCTGCCTGTTTTCTGCTATTTTTGGTTCCAGGAAAGTTAGAAAATGAATATTCTGGGAATTGGACGAGACAAAAGCCAAAGTCATTTTTTCACCGAGGACACACGGCTGCATCACGAGGCGAGAGGCGCCACACCACCTGGCCGCGCCGCCAAGCCTGGCCCGTGCTAGGGGGTGGTCTGGCCGCCTCGAGCACCCCCTCGGCCTCCCCTTTCGCCTATAAGATGCTACGATATATAAACCCTAAAGACCTGATCAAAATTCCACGAAAGAGTCTGTAGCCACCGTCATATCCATCCCTAGATCGGGAGGGATCTGAAGCTCTTCCCGGCACCCTACCGGAGAGGGGAATTCACCCTAGAGGCCTTCTTCATCACCATGCAAGCCTCCGGTGTGATGCGTGAGTAGTTCATCTCTGGACTACGGGTCGATGTAGTAGCTAGATGGCTGGTTCTTCTCCTTTGTGCTATCATGTTTAGATCTTGTCAGCTTCGTTCATGATCAAGATCATCTATTTGTAATCCTATATGTTGTGTTTGAGGGATCCGATGGATATTGAGATGTTATTTCAGATTAATTATTGATTCTATCATGTCTTTGTTATTTGTGATCTTGCATGCTTTCCGTTGTTAGTAGCTATCTTGGCCAAGTAGATGCTAGCAACTTCAAGAGTTAGTATTTATGCTCTATGGTGGGTTCATGCCTCTAGTAATCTGGGGAAGTGACAGAAATCTCTAAGGTACTAGATGTGATGTTGCTACTAGGGAGAAAACATCAATCCTTTGTTCATAGAACAATCGTATTGTTTACTTTACACGCAATGTGTAATGCAATTATATGTTGCTTGTAACTTGATACTGGAGGGGGTTCAGATGATAACCTGAAGGTGGATTATTAGTCATAGATGTAGTTGGATTACGATCTATGTATAATGTTGTAATTCCCAATCAAATCTCAAAGGAGTCAAGATGAGTAGCATATGCATGATTTCTTTCTCGATGTTTGTCAATTGCCCCGTTGTAATTTGTTCACCCAACATGTCATATATCTTAAGGAGATCCACCACTAGTGAACTATGGACCCCGGTCCTTTATTTTATCATCAATCCACAATTGTTTACTGCTTTCTGTTTACTTTCTGCAAACTATTACTCTCTTCCACACAATATGGTTAATCCTTTCTTTTCAGCAAAATCGGTGAGATTGACAACCTCACTGTAAGTTGGGGGCAAAGTTCTGTGGTTGTGTTGTGCAGGTTTCCACGTTACTGCTCACGCCGGTAGTGCGCCCTGCCAAAGTCCGGCTAGCAACACCTTGGAGGTGTTTCCTTGCTCCTACTGGATTGATAACCTTGGTTTCATAACTGAGGGAAAACTTACTGTTGTGCTCATCATACCTTCCTCTTGGGGTTCCCCAACGAGATCGTTAATACACGAGTTAGCAGACCCCTATATAAAGAGGCCTCGGGCGACGAGAAAAGGGCAGCTCCAGAAACCATCAGCCACCCCTAGATCTCCATCCACAACACCAAAGAATCGCCAGAGGGGTAGATTTAGATCTAATCTCTCCACCACCATAGCCATATTCCACCACTTGTAATAGTAGATCTCTTCTTTAATTGGCAACATGGTAAGACTATTGCTATCAATCTCATGATTTCCACTACAATGTTTATGATCTTTGATCTCATCTCTATGTGTGAGTAATTCTTCTTGGGCTAAGGGCTTCGGCCTAGCCATGTAGCTTTTGTGCATGTTATTTATCATAGATGGGATCATGTATTAGTTTGTATGAGATGATGATTATTGTATCCTATCTTGCCTCAATCTAAGGACTTGTCAGGTACCCAAGACCCCGAGGATTGAGCCAGGTATAGGGAGTATGAGTAATGACTAATCTGCATGTTGGGAACCCCAGTGATAGAAGGGGTAGTACGGATGTATGTGCGGGAATTACTTAGGATTAACGGTGACGTCACTATGCATATCATTAGTTCTATTTCTTCTATGGATGAGACTAGTAGGTTATTGCTATAAGCGGTTGCGGAGGCAATAGCAATTATGGATGCACTACCACATATAATTTATCTTGCTCTAACAATTACATGCGTACTTTATTTTTATCTTTTATTTCCATCAGGTGAAACCGAATGCCCTAGGCCCTCTCTCTCCATCATCGAGAGCAACAAAAATATGCAAACTCTTGGTCCGGTAAAAACACAAAAGGAATTCTAAAACTCCCGAAGGTCCATCAAAGTAACTTCACTAAGCTTCTGCTTCCCGAGGATTCAATAAACCTAGGTATACTAGGAAAAACGAGCTATACTACATCCGTAATCCGGATCGAAGGTGTCAACCCTTTTTCTGGCGCCATTGCCGAGGAAGCAATAGCTACCTTGCTGAGTTTAGTAGGAACCTTGCTAGTTTTAATTCTTGTTTTTAATTTTGTTAGTTTGATTTTAGTCTTTATTTGAAAAACCAAAAATTTAGTTAGTCTTGAAATTCTTGTTTTTATTATTATCATAAGTCTCTATGGAAGAAAACCCAAAAACATAGGAAATATGGCTGAAAAGAAGCTTGGGGAGTTTGCAACTCCGAATAATGATTATTTGCATACTCCTATTACTTAGCCAGCAATTGGTACTGATGAATATGAAATTAAAACCCATTATTTAAGTTTGGTTCAACAGAATCAATTTGGAGGCTCTACTGTTGAGGACACATGTATGCACTTGAATACTTTCACTAAAATATGTGATATGATGCGCATAAAAGATGTTGACCCCGATGCGGTCAAATTGCGCTTATTTGCTTTCTCTCTTAGAGGAAGAGAAAGAATGGTTGCTATCTTTGCCTAAAAATACTATTACATCATGGGTGGGATGTACTTCTTTATTTATGACTAAATTTTTCCCACCTGCAAAGACTATGCAACTAAGATCTAATATTACTGGTTTTAGACAGGAAGAGCGTGAGCCACTAGCGCTTGCATGGGAGAGGAGGAAAGAATGCTTAAGAAACTTTCCCAGCCATGGGATGGAAGATTGGTTAATCCCCCCATTTATTTTATAATGCTCTTAATCTTATATCTAAGTCTATGCTTGATACTATAGCTGGAGGAACATTTATGGGTAAACATATTACCGAAGCAAAGCAACTGCTAGACAATATGCAATACAACCATGCCCAATGGCATGTGGAGAGATCAAACACGAAGAAGGTGAACTCCGTCCCACCACAAGAAAATGAAGACTCAATGCTAAGCTGGATAGCCGTAAAAGGTAAGGAAACCCAGGTAAGAGCTATCCTCAAAACTAATATTGAAGAAGTAGACTTCATAGCTCGTAATGATTATAACCCTGCTTGGAAGAAGAATTATAATCCTAATTTTCAAAAACATTATTCTAGTCCTGTAGGTCACTCTAATAATAATATGGGATCAAGTAATGGTAGTCTCCAAGAAACACTTAAATCTTTCATAGACTCACAAAATGAGCAAAACAATATCCTTGTTAAAATAACAGAGAACCATTCTAACCAAGTTGTAAGTTTGAGGAATGATTTGCAAGCCCTCCAAGAAAGAACGAGGATTGTTGAGGCACAGCTAGGTAATCTAACCGAGAGTCAAACTCTCATTCTAGCTAAATTTGCAGGTAATGATGAGCCTAATCCTGTTGAAGACCTCAAAATGATGAGAATCTAAAGGGAGGATCCTAAAGAACTTGATTATAGTAGTGCTCCCTCACCAAGTTCCACCGTTGAAGATCTTGTAAAAAGGATCAACATTAAGATTCTGGTGAGTGAAGGAAATGATGAAGCCATGTATCAACATTTTGTTAATCGGGTAGCAATAAAGGTGTGTGAGCTTTAAGAAGAATATAAGAAAATTGCTGAAAAATTACCTATTAAGCTTGATGATATATTTGAGCCTACTATTAAGATTAAAATTGGGACCAATGAGAGAGCTGCACTTTGTGATCTAGGTGTATGCGTTTCAACAATTCCAAAGAGTCTTTTTAATAATTTAAATCTTGGCTCTTTTGAAATCACCGAGTTAAAACTACATCTTGCAGATTCTACATACAAACAAGCTATAGCAATTAAGGAGAATACTTTAGTATATGTTAAAGGTTGTCTTGCTCTTATTGATTTTGTTATTGTTACATGCCTGAAGATGCTACTGCTCCTATTATATTAGGCCGTCCTTTCTTAAGAACTATTGAGGCTTTGATTAATCTCCATGAAGGGAACGTGAAGCTTCAATTGCCTTCACGGGATCCTTTTGTTATTTATTTCCCCAGAAAGAAGAAAGCCAATCATGATGAAAAGGAGGCCATCACTTTGAAGGCCAACTATTCTAGAGTGGGTGTTCCGCTCATCTGGCCTAAGTGAGCAACATCAAGGTCAAGCTATTGACCATAAAAGAGCGCTCCATGGGAGGCAACCCATGTGAAATAAAGGTTTGAGTTAAGTTTTAAGTTTTAGTTTAAGTTTATGTTTAATAAAGAGTGCTAGAAAACTCCAGTTGAGGAGAAGAAGCCCGGTAGTACTAGAAATCATGTTATATACATGCTATTGTTGGTCGATAATTTTAACTGTCAACTTTCTGTCAAAAACAAGGTATTTCGCTAAGTTTCAGTATAAGAAGTAATTCTCGAAGAAATGGAAATTTTTTGATGGGTACAGAGAGTTTAACGACCAACTATACGGCGGGAATAATAATTCCGGCCATATAATTCCAGTTGTATAGATACTTTTTCCATCAACAATTTTTTTTTCAAAAGTACTGGTGGTTTACGACCAACTATATGGCGGGAATAAAAATTCCGGCCGTATAGCTCCGGTCGTATAGATATCGATGCTTTTGTACAAATTCTTTTATAGGTACAGACGGTTTGACGATCAACTATACGACGGGAACAAATTGTTCCGGCCATATAGCTCCGGTTGTATAGCTACGCTGCCAGGTGGAAACCCTAAAATTTTGACAGCAGGCCAACTATACGGCAGAAACACATTGTTCTGGCCGTATAATTCCGACCGTATAGTTGCGTTTGACCACAAAAATGGCACGGGAGGTACCTACAACCCCAAAACTTCAATCCTTTTTCTTTCTTCTCCGTCCAAACTCTCTCAAAACCTCAAGAGATCTTCATCTCTACTCAATTTCGTTCGATTTCCTCGCACACAAGTGACCTACGGTATGTTTCTCCTCTGATCCCCCAATTACTTTTTGCAAATTCATCTTCGATCTATTGTCATTATCAATCAAGTATGAGACCTAATATGAACTGATTTCCATGATTCACTTGCCTAGATTACTATTTTGAGGGGATTCTTTAGCGTGCTATGATGAGGAATATGTTATGCCTATTATTGTTGGATCAAAAAGTTTTACTTTTCCTTGTTATTTTTAGATGATGAACACAAGGATCCAAACTCGGGCTCGTGCCGTCGCTAGCGCTTCTCGGGCTGTCACTCAAGAATGCATGGCGATACAGTTCAGGAATGAGCTCCAACGTGATCGCTTCGACGGGATCAAGAACCGAGAAGTGAAGGCAACCAAGTGGGCTTGCCCCATTATATTGAACCAACACTACCGGAAAACAGCATGTTCGTGGTGCACTGTTTTTCGTCATCCGTGGTGCACATGGATTGCGCCACTAAACTCACGCCATGGCTAAAAGTTAGTTGTGGCGCACTACTAAGAGCGCCACGCCTATATCGACAGATCCGTGGCACACCAGAAAGTGTGCCACTGTTCGTTGAGCCAATGCGCCATGGCTAAGTTTGTTCGTGGAGCACAAGCTAGTGCGCCACGGCTAAGTTTGTTCGTGGCGCACTAGCTTGTGCGCCACAAACACTAGCCATGTGCGCCACTGCTATATTTGCTGTCATTTTTTTAATTGCTAGTCCATACTTACATGCAGCATATATTCATAGTTTACAAAACATTACAAATACATACATGCATACACCGTTTGCAAAACAGTACAAATATACATAGTATATTACAAGTGCAATCATTACACAAGTTATCGTCGGTGTCGTGATCGGCGAGGGAGCTAAGTTCACAATCTCTCTAAGTAGCTAGTCACCTAAAGTACTATCAAATACAATAGAACTACAAACACAGTGATCAAGATAGAGATTACTATGATGAAGGTTCCCCTCTCTCTCTTCCTCACGGTCTTGCAGATCCGGTGCCCCTCCTCCATCTCTTCCTCACGGAGGTGGTCCATCCACATAGCATCCGCCACCTCCTTACTCTTGTAGCCTTTGTAGCTATTGCCCGGGAACTTGTTCACTTGTTTTTGATAGTGTTTCCACTCGTCGTAGACGCCTGGAACATGGCCTCTGTACACCACATACCACTTCTTCGCCATCTCTATAGACAAGACAAATAATATTAGACAAGGGAAAGTTATAGTTCACATATATATTGTGCCACGACATTTTAATCATGCGCAATCTCGATAAAGGGCCAAAGTAAGGAAAAACATGTAAAGTCTCAATTAAAGATACACTTATCAAAAAGGGCCAACTCAAAAAGCATGCCTCATATATAAATACTTAGGTTTGTTTGGACACAGGAATATGCTATGACGGTATTGTGAGCCAAGTAGGATGCACAAGACTTGGACTTGTGCATAGCACAAGGGTCACAATACCGTCGCAGCACATTCACATACAGTGTGCCACAACATTTTAATCATCGGCATTGTCGAAAAAGGACCAAAGTAAGCAAAGCAAAGAACCAAAATGTAAGCAAAAGAACTAAGCATTGATTCATAACCATAATAAGTAGCATCAACCACAATTATTAAGTTCAACCCATCCATCGAAACTATATAGAGCTATACACAAGTTTACAACTACAACTATTGAGGCAAATATCAAGACTCCTGACTCGGCTTAGGGAACAGGAGGATGCCTTCTTTCGTCATGAACAGCCTGAGGTCACCCTGCATCTGTAGGCGATGTTCTATGTCATGGTTAGGCGGTGTGTAGCCTCCGTAGTGGAAGATCCCCCCCTCCCCCGAGGTAATGACATCATGATAGATGATTGTGGCAAACTGCTGTTGGATGCGATGAAACTCTTGTCTAAGATCTGAATCTTGGATCTTTGCCTTGGCTTGGGCCCACTATCGGAGTTGAGCTGGTAGCGTAGAGTGTTGTTGGTCCTGTAGGAAAGCCCGCATGTGATGGAGCGCGTAGTAGGCTTCCTTCCGACTGTCATCACTCTGCTTCACGCAAGGTAAGTTCGTTATGTGGTTGAACATGTGCTTGCCGAACTTGACCTTTTTGGTCACGAATGTGGTGCCTTCCACCGCGGCATAGCCACTCACAGCATGATCTAGAACATCCCTGATTTTGTCATAGTTTTTCTTCTTTCTCGCACTCCCTAAGTCGAAATATGTGGCGTGCGAATATTTCGGAGAAAGGACGATGAGTGTGCAGTCTTCGTCTCTGTGCAAAACAATTCAAACGGACCGTTATGTTGGAAAAGGAACGATGGAAATCTAAAAAATCATGTTCTAGCGGCGAGGCTTTGACTTACTCAAGGAAGTAAGGCATGAGAATGTATTCCTTCGTCTTGTTCGCCACCAAGACGTCTTGGAGGTAACTCACCATGAATATCCGTTCGACGGAGCTTCCCAAGAAGTTGTCACGCATGTAGAAGGGGTCCACTACCGCGATGCCCGGTGTGTTCTCTCTAATGATTTGCATCGCCATACTGAGCGAAAATAGACGGACCATGGTATAGTGAAGAGGTTGCATGTGCAACATACCGAAGATGTCGGAAAACCTCACGAAGAACATATCCCCAGGGTTATTATCAATGAAGCCCAAACCATGTGGCACCTTAGCCACAAAAACCGGGTACGACGGATCTTTATCTCGAAGAAGGTGTTCCTCGATTGTCAGCACACCGTCATGCACACTCTTCATATCCGAACTTGCGAGCTTGTTCAATTTCTTAGTTAGCACCGACTTACCTACCACATGCATCCTTCACATAATAGCCTTGGGTCTTGGTGGCCCGTCCTATGCCCGGATCGGATTCGGAGCTGACAATACCACCGGTTGGCTCGCAGACTTGTTAGGTTTTCTCTTCCGTTGCTTCTTTACAGTGGGAGCATCATGGATGTTTGAGGCTCGGTGAAGAAGGCGCCATCAGCTGGAGGCGTCTCCTGAGAACCGAACAGACGCTTGTTGCAAGCGGGTTTCTCTACAGATGCATCATGGCAGGGTTCTTCATTATTACTAGGACCATGCATGTCCATACCGTCAATGCCTTGCCATGTGTTGATGTAAAGATCGATATCTTCATCGATGTTGTCGTTGTACAGATCCTGTGCCATAGGCATGTCATGAACATAAGGTAACACATCGCGTGGAGGTGATGGCTCGGGCGGCGGCACAAGTGGCGGTGTTGTCTATGGAGTGGTGGCCCCCGTCCCCAAACGAATCATGATCTTCGGCCAGAGCATGAAAATGTCGAAGCAATCTCTGAGGACAGATGGCTAGTCTTCATCGGCTCCTGAGGGTTGAATGGGAGGTTCCACGCCATCGCGGCCCTATAGCATCGGAACAATTTGAACCCTATGCACGATATATGGCATCGGCTTTGAGTGGAACACACGGTTTAACGGTTGAATGATAGTTCCCTTGGCAACATCCCTCAACTCGCTGTTCACGTAGCCTAGGAGAGTGCATTGAACAACAGCCTGTGGAAAAACATGTACGACATCAGAGATGCCTTCAGAGTAATTAAAGGCAAGGAAGTGAAGTCATCGGCTTCAGAGTAATTAAAGTCAAGGACGCTTAGTAGTTACCTTGATGGCGTCAATCTCGGCTAATGTCGAGGCATCGACGACGGAGGGCGTGCAACTGACGGATGGGGATGCTTGATGGCACGGTGCCGGCCGCCGGTGTATTCTCCCTGACGCCGGCAGCATTAAGCTTCGGTGTCACGGTAATGGCGGGTGGAGTCACCAACACGTCTGACGACGCGGTGATGACGGGCGGAGTCACCAACATGTTCGGCGCCACGGTGCTGGCAGGCAGAGTCACCAACGCGCCCGGTGCCACGGTGCTGGCAGGCGGAGTCATGAACACGCGATCACCGTTGTTCGAGTTGCTGCCGACCATGCTAGGAATCAGGCACGACCCTTGATGACCCTCCGCATTCCATTTCGCTATCGAATCCACCAAGGTAGGTATGATGGAGGTGAGGCTAATTGCTAGGTTGTCTTGGACAATCTGCGGAATCCGCGCCACTTGTGCCTTGAGTTCTTCAACCTCGCGTCTTTCGTCCTCGCTCCTCCCAGACACGTGCCCCTTCGGCTCCAGTGGACCATAATGACCCGTCCATGTCTTAGCCCCAAAGCCGACAACACGGCCAGCCGACGGCTTCTTTGTAACCAGTGTGACTTTCTTAGCCCGGTTCATCGCCCTTTTAAAAGGGGTGTCCCACCGGGTGGCCGCCGTCGACCCCTGGGATGAGGAGGTTCGGGTAGCCTCACTAGCGATTTCCTCATCCTGCAGAAGAAGGAACATGAACCGTTTAGAAATTCGACTTCATCGATTAGAATGCAATATACTTGATCCATGGTAATTAAATTCCTTACCGCAAGACCCTCGAAATCATTCACGATCTTTTTTGCGGTGAGTTGTTTGATTTTTGGGTCCACATGGTACCGGGCCCTGACAAAGTTTCGAAGCTGCTTGTTTTCGAATTTTGTGAAGGGGTTAGGTTGCCCCTTAGCTATAGAATCATCGTCCTCCTTCTGCCATTTGGACTCTACAGCTCTATAACCGCCAGATCCGAGATGGTGGTTACCTATATTCATCTCCCGCATCTCCTTCCCCTGCTTACTCGAGGCCTTGGTTGCGTCGGATTCGCACTTGGCCTTGAACTCCAGGTACTGAGATTCGGTGATCTGAGGATAGTTCTCCTGGATCTTCGCGAGACTTTGACCTTTTTTAAAAATCATCGTCTTCACCCGGGTTCTCCAGCTAGCCAGGACGGTGCTCATATTCGCGAGGGCGGATTTGTTTACTTCATTCCCGTGGTAATTTGTGTTCTGGTATTCAAGTGGGAACTTGTATCGTGCGTGCAGCTTCTCGAAGAGGAGTGTGCGCAAATGTCCATTTGCTTTATGCCGGAGATTCTCTGTGTTGATCGAGACAGTGGCCCGGGTGATAGCTGCCACTTGCCCACCGTACCCTTTGATGACGTGTTCGGGCGCCAGAGGAACCCCTTTCAGGGTTACTTCGGTAATTTCCTCTCTGACGGTGCTGACCGTCTTTGGGCGTCGTTCCTTCTTCTTCTTTGGATTGCTAATGCCGGCATCATCAGTGGTATCATCCCTGGTGTTATCTGCCTCCTCGCCGGCATTGGTCTCTTCCTCCTCATCCTCCATCTCATCATCGTTGTTCTCTTCAAGAAGATATTCTCATCACCCTGTTCATTTCTTTCCATTGATGGGCAGCCTCCCAGAATGACAATTTTGTTGGAGCTCTGACTTCTTCTTCAATGTTTATGCGCCGAGAAGAGCCGTCGGCCTGGTCGTTGTCAGCCATGTTTGCACTAAGTAAAAAAAAGTCAAATAAATATTAGAAATTCATGGGAAAATCCGGCATGACCTCCCCTATTTTTCTTAACCTAGGAGTTTCCGATTTTTCCTGAAACGAAAGTTAATCAACATTTCAGCAAATATCGGAACTCATTTCAAATGTACCTACACATACCCCACATACCCCCCCCCCCCCCCACAACAGCATGGTACAGCCAGTAATATATGAGTGTTCAGCCAGTAATATATGAGTGATACAGCATGGTTCAATGTTGGCTAAACCAACCATTGTGACACAAGTACATATCTCATTTATGAGATCTACTAAAAGATTCACAAAGTATCATAAGAGAACAACATGTTGGCTTCAGCCGATAATTCCATTACCACGAAGACTACAGTCACAACTCACATACATGTATAATCATTGCCATATACTACCTCTCAAAGCATATATCATCATTTAAGTAAGTTCATGGTTAACTGTGTTGCTAAGCTAACTACTTTAGAGGCAGCTGGTCATTCTTTAGAGGAAGCTGATGATACTAGTAGAAAAGCACAAATTCATACACCGAGAAATCCGTTCCCCATTCACCTCAGTAGCACACACACTAGCAGGTACTAGTATCTAGCTAGCTCTACTACTCGCTCAAAAAGATGGAGACAATAGCCAAAATACCACTAGTTAAAACCGAAAGTGCCAAAATACCACTAGTGAAAACCAACTAGCCAAATACTTAAACTATGTGCCATGTCATGTCACCTCTCTCGATGGATCTTGACAGTAACAGCCTGCATGTGAAACTGCTAGCACTAACTTTTTCTATCAGGAACATATAGTCGTTATTATTGAACAAACTCATCAGTTTGAATATCTTCCAGAATGGTGTTGGTGTGCTAATTGTCCAGCTCACATATTTGTAATACTACCTAGCCAGTTTCTTTTGGTGTCTTCCAAATACTTATTTTTTAAACACAATCTGCAACCATATTTGAGATGCATTTTTTAGTATCTACTTTGTTCTTCTAGCTGGATGGAGGCAGCCATTCTTGGCGCATGTAGTTAACATGTACTATTGCAGCTCGTAGCACCTCAACCACCTGCTGATCAACATCAAACAAGCAAAAGCTTTTGCATACATTATTTTCGGTTAATTATTAAACATTGGGTAGAAACTCAATGGTATTTTGGGATGCCTTGGAGTTGGCCTATGTGAAGAGGTAAAGTCATTTTTGTCTTTGTTTGAAAATGTTAGCCACAATTAGCCACTAGTGGTATTTTCGCATGAAAAACCGAAATTGAGTGGTATTTTGGCTAGTTGGTTTTTACTAGTGGTATTTTGGCACTTTAGGTTTTGACTAGTGGTATTTTGGCTATTCTCTCAAAAAGATGAACACTCATTCACCAATATAAAGCAGCAGCCACTTGCTGCTGCAGTGTAAAGTAGCAGCCACTTGCCGCTGTCAGGCTCACAGTAACAAGATCATGAACAAGTTATACTTGCATGATATATCTACATGGTCTATATATGCTCTAAACGGTAACAAGATCATGAACAAGCAGCAGCCACTTGCCGCTGTCAGGCCTTGGCACCCTAGGAATCAAGTACATATGATTTAGATTATTCTTCACCCATCCATGCTACTGAATAGTAGCATCATAATAAGATCAATATTCCAATTAACATCTAAGCAAACATCTATAGGCCATCCCACACTAAGATATAACTAACAATTCTAGAAACCCTATAGAGATTCAATGAGGTATAGTATGGATACTGTTGCTGCATTCATCATCAGAGATAAGTGCACGGTGCAGTAGGCTCTGACGGCAGGCTCTGACGGCGGGAGGGTGCACGGTGCAGCAGGCTCTGATGGCGGAGGCGGCGGGGGTGGTGAAGTAGGTGGTGAGCCTAGCGAGGTAGAGGGGGAATGCGCAGGTGGAGGTGAGGGCAGGTAGGGCGGTGGTGGTAAAAGGAGAAGGATGGGGACGAACCTGGGAGCAGGCGGTGGTGGAGGTCGGGGACGGACCTGTGGGAGCCGGTGGTGGTGCAAGCGGTAGGTGCAGGCGGCTACCCTCCTCCTTGATGGCTGCCCTCCTCCTCCTCGGTGGTGAAGGCGACAACACGGCGGCGGCACTAGGGATCGGATTGGGGATTGGGGATCATCGCGGGGGCGCCGCGATCTTCTCTCACACGTGCGCGTTGACGATGATTGGGGAGAGAAAGGGAACCGGAGCAAAGGGCAGGTCGATAGATAAGTGGGCCAAGTGCTTTAGCCGTGGCACACTAGGGACAAGTACGCCACCCCAAGAAAGTTAGTTGTGGCGCACTAGGGCCAAGTGCGCCACGCCTGAGAATATCATTTTGCGGCCCGAAAGTTGGGGTGGACAGGCAACGCGGTACCCAAGTTGATTCTTATCACCGCGATTCGAAAAGTTGGGGCGCCAATTGCTGAGAGGGGTCTTTCAAGTGAATGATGGCCAAACCAAATATTTTCAAATCACGCCCGTTAATTCAGGATATTCTGTTACACTAGTTCCTGTTGTGCCCCTCCTTCCCCGGTCACCCTTCTTAGCCACCCTGCATGTGTCGTAGGGGCAAATCCATTACTGTACTTTCCTAACTCTCGACACTGAATCTTGCTACGGCGGCGGCGGTAGTCCCTTTTCTTCCCTTCCCCGACCCTAAATCTGCCAGCGGCGGAGGACCTTTTTTCTCCCTCGCCCGACACTGAATCCGGCGGCGGCGGCCCAGCATGTCTTGCAAGGCGAAGGTTGTAGCTACGTCGCCGACTAAAAAGGGTCCGTCGGGGCCCAAGTCTGGGGCTCAACGCGTAGCTGCGGCGAGGTCCTCAGCCCCGGTTAGCGAGGAGGCCAGCAAGGATTCTGCTCCCAAGGTACCTACGAGCAGCGGGTTGAAGAGAAAAGCAAGGCCAGGCCGATTGTTCAGCCCGGCATGGATGCAGACTCAGATCTCAAGAAAAACCCGAGAGAAGAGCGAGAGGTGAATTTTTCTTATCTGTGCCTTATCTTGCAAGTAGATTAGTTACGGCATAATAGAATCGAATGAACTAAAATGTTCCCCTTTTTAATCAAATTAGGCACAGTTTTGATACAAGTGACCTATATGAGTTCATAGTTCATGTTCGGCAGTACACTACAAAGCTTGATTTTGGTTGCGAGAGGGTTGTGTTTGGGCAAGATGTGCATCTGCTTGTGAATTGTAAAGAGGTTGTGTCTGTTTCACAGCTGGTAGATATGCTTGCCGCTAGAATTCCCTAGGGTTCTAGACAGAGGACAAAATTGGTGTGGCACAACATGAATGATACCTATCAGCAAATTGAGCACTCCCATGAGCTTCAGATGGTTTGGGAGTGTTGTGCAGCTGATCGTAAGGTGAAAGTTGAAGCGATGATTGATGATATGTATGCAGATGGTGGAGATCTTGCTGCCAGAGCTTCTACTCCTAGAGAATACGGACCAATAGATGCTGATCTGGATAAGTTCAGTATACGCATAGAGGTGGATTCATACATGGCAAAACTTGATGAGGGAGTTAATAAGCCAGTTTCGTCATGTACTATGGAGATCACTGTCGATTCCAAAAACATAACTCTTGATGAAATAAGAGAGATGATCGGTAAGGAAATCACTATTGGCCCTAAGCAGATGGCAAAAATCCGGTGGTGGCATCATAAGAAGCAGCAATTTATAGATGTTTTGGATACTAAAGATCTTATGCATATTATGCAGCGAAAGAAGCGAACCAGGAAGGTGTTCTTCCTTGGTACCATTTCTGATGTTGTTGAACAGGTTATAGTGGATGTAGATGCCCCTGTAGTGGCTGACCAGAATGAGGTGGTCGACGTTTGTGAGATCTGATGAGAGCTGCTACCCTGGGCTTGTCATATGGACCGCAGGGTTCCCCTTCCTGTATTTTTAATATTGACTGCCGTTGCATTTCGAGCGTGCTTCTGTGATTATGTTTGTTGAGAGATTGCGATATAATGATGTGCGAGCTGTTGAGATTTTCGAACATGTCACTCACTGAAACCATCGTTGTTGTAATAAGACATAAGTACATTGTAGTTGACATGATTATGTTTCTTAAGATGACGTGCCATACTTGTTTCAGTTATCATGTTTGTTGGGACATTGTAATGTAATGTTTTGTGAAACCATGACTGGACTAGTGATGCATAAATACATTGTAGTTGACATGATTATGTTTCTTGAGATGATGTATTGTACTTGTTTCTGATATTTTGTTTGTTGAGAGACTGTAATGTAATGTTTTGCGAAACCATGACAGGACAAGTGATGTGTAAGTACCTTGTAGTCGACATGATTTTGTTTCTTGAGTTGATGTAATATACTTGTTTCTGTGATTACGTTTGTTGAGAGATTGTAATGTGATGTTTTGTGAAACCATGTTGTGGTTATGTTTGTTGGGAGATTATAATGTAATGTTTTGTGAAACCATGACTGAAGAAGTGATGCATAAGTACCTTGTAGTTGACATGATTTTGTTTCTTTGGATGATGTAATATACTGGTATGTTTTTGTTAGGCAATGAAATTGGGATGGAGGGAGTGCAGGTTTAATATTTGAAATGAGAATGTGTGAAGAGAATCCATATCAGGCAGGAGACAGTAATCTAGGGAAAGGTCATGGTATCCATTAAACTATGGTGACATGCCAATTTAGTCATCATTGCAGCGGTAGAAGGGCTGCTCTCTCTCTCTCTCTCACCGACACCGTCACTGTCGCATTCGCCAAGCTGTCCTTGAACAGCGAGGACGACCAGTCGAGCAGCGACAACGTTCTCTCTGACATCGAGTATTCCTTCCATGATGTGAGTTCCTCTGTTTTCTCAGGCTAGGGTTAGGCAATGGTAAATCACTCGATCTGAGCCCGACCAGATGTGCATGCAATCGTGTTCGATTTCAGCTTTGCGTTTACCTATAGGTACCAAGGACGATCTACGACTCCGAATGGGAGGGCCTAGATCCCGATGGAGAAGTGCCTTGTGACCATGGGCTAAAACTGAGGAGATATGTTGCATTCGAAGGCAGTAACACTGGGAGAAGGTTTTTGGGCTGTACAAATCAGGTTTGTTTACATTATGTGCAACTGTGACATGAAGTAAAATGTATCATGCATGTCCATAACACTTTAGTGTGTGTGTTTTTAGGTTGGCCCGGTGTGTAAAGCAGTAGAGTGGGTGGATCTTGAGTGGCCAGATGCACTTAAGAAATGTTTGGCACGGTTATGGGAGATGTATGAGTTGGAAAGGTCGGGGAGATTTACTGATGTAAGTGATGCAGCTGAAAAAAATTATAAGCTGTCTGTACAAAATAAGGAGCTGGAACAAGAAATCGAGAATTTGCAGTCAGAGCTAACTGACGGAATCGATGGGAGCTTGGTTGTTGGAACTACAAAGAAGCTTCAGGATAGTCATAGGTTGCTGATTCATAATGCAGAAAAGGAGAGGGATCAGCTCAGGGAAGACAAGAAGAAGCTAGAGTGCTGCATTGCGGATCTGTTGAAGGAACTGAAGAAGGCGCGCGAGGGTGAACAAGGATAGACTATAGAGGATAAAGGAAATTCGAGATGAATAATTTATGTTGTACCAATGCCTGAAACTAGTTAATTGTAAGACTTGCAGCTTTTACGAACTAAGCCAAACTCAATCCTTGAGCAAACTAATTTCGACGAACACACATATCGTGCATAGAGTTAAGTTCACGCTTACAAAATCACCACGAGAGGATAAACCAGCATTCAAGATTAAATAGACATATGTTGTGTTCAAGCGAGCCTAGCCAGTACTGCTTTTCCTCCCTAAGATTGGCCAGCTCCTTTAGTACTATGTCGTGCTTCACCAGTAGGTTCCAGCCATTCCACATGGCGTAGAATTTTGTGCAGAGCCATATGATTTTCCTTCAAGATCCCTTTCATGATCTCTGCCTGCTTCCTAGCCGAGGAACGACCTTCACTGTGTAGCTTCGCCCAGTCAGCATTTAACTCCTTTAGTTTCTGGCACTTGTCAGAAAGGACCACGAATTTAGCACGCAGTTGGTCAAAGGCCAGTTTCTGGGAATTCCGCTTCTCCCTTTGGATTGCTATTTTGTCATTTAGCCAGTCGCCAGTCCTCGGTCGATCTTTCTTTGCTTCCTGCAGCAAAAAAATACATGGTATGGTTTGTTCAGTTCACCAGACAAGCTGGTTAGTTTCCATAATTAACGAATCGACTAGTGGCACCGCCATAATTTCAAGGAAGAAGCAATCTAGGACTAATCAACATTTTATGAATCGACTAGTGGCACCGTCATAATTTCAATTTCAAGACAAATAAGATTTATCAGCAGTTTAGTGTCTTTGTGGTTTTTCCCAATATCACCAAATAGTAGTGGGAGAGTGGAAAACTCATAATGCAGAAACCCATGTCCAGATACATATGGAAAGAGAACATGGTTTCCATTCATGAATATGAACACCAACACATGTACAGATAGATAAGGAGTTGCCCTAGGATTCTTATTGCACCCTATAATGGGAAGCAGACATGGGCATTGCTCCTTGAACCCTAAACATTACAAAAGGAGAGGAGGACGAACTGGTATTCGTGTCCCCGCTAACGGGAATCGGACTTGGGCATTGCTCCGGTACGCCTCTAGACATGCCCTTAGCTCCTTGTTCTCTTTCCGAACACCCTCGAGTACGGTGATCCCTCTGCTCATGTCCGCCTTCATCTCCTTGACTGCATCCAGGCAACAGTTCCTGTCATGGTAGGCTCGGATGGTAGCCTTGGTTTCCTCGACGCGTCCTATGAGTGCCTCGCTGACTTTGTCCTGCAGGAGAATGCACCTTTCCACGAGATTCTTCTCTCCTCCGTGAGCTCGTTGATTATCTTGATGGCCTGTTCTTACCTGATCAAGCTACGGTCGAGCACTTTCTGCAGCCTAATGACGTCACGTGCAAAATCTAGCGAGATCTCCTTCTGCGCAGATAATTGCTTGCGTAGGCTCTCATTAGCTTGGGTGAGGGAGCGTGCAAGCTCATGTTGGTTGGCAATCTTGGAACTGATCGCGGCCACCTTCTCATGGTACTCGGCCTTCGATCGCTGCATCGTTCATGTTAATTGAAATAGGAATTCTACAATTACACTCCAGGTCCTGTGAATACTAATACAGATCAAAAAATCCCCGTTGAATCTATTGGCCGCAGTGTTAAAAAATGGACCTGGAGATCTATTCATGACCATGATAAACTAATCCTAATCACAAAAAATCCATAGTGAATCTATGAACAGTGGTATTAAGGAAAGACCAAGAGATCTAGTCATATTCATGAAAACAAATATAACTCGCAAAAGAAGAAGAAAAACCAATGCGGGGCGGACAACATCTACGAAATCCACACCATAACTCAGAAAAATAACAGCATGGAGATTTGCTACCTCGCTGAGACATGGAACAGGGACGAACGGGTCTTGCAACGCCTCCGTCGTGGTGGATTCGGGCTCCACGGCCGACCTGTAAAACGTAGAAGAGGAAGAGCCAAAAGAAGAAGAAAAACAAGAAGAAGCTGATTAAGATCATGATGCAGAGGGAGATGGAGAAGAAGTAGAATAAGGAGACCGTACCGGGAGGAGCCCTCACCTGCTAGAACATTCGGCGCCATTGTTGGGGGAGATTGGGCCTCGATGAGAGGGTGGGCTTGAGCGGCTGGTAGAGCAAGAAGTGCCTCGCGGTGATTTTTCTCCCTTTTCTCCGCGAGGATCGTCGACCGGCCTCTCCCCCTCCTCAGTGGAGCCATGGCTTGCAGGGTGAGTGTGGCGGAGGCAGGAGGAAGGAGATAGTGATTATTAGTGTGCGAGAAGAGTAAAGAGTACAGGCCGTGGTCCAGTAGTACTAGTACTAATATACAAGACCACCGTGTACGGTCTACCTTCTCAAAGAAGCCAGGGAGGCAGGGGTAGGGAATTGATGGGACTTGTCTTTGTTGCGATGGACACTTCAATGGTCTTCGGCGCCGCCCAAAATCCAGTATACAATAAGGGGAGTGTGAGCTGGGTGGTCGTCATGGGAATCGGCGCGCACATCCCGTGTGCGTGTGTCACGTGGTGATGGGGAAATGACGCGCGCAACTACTGCACGATCACGTCGGCACGTCCAACTCCGTCGAACTCCACGTGATGTACGCACGGGATATTCTGAGTCTAGAATAAGCTGTGCCACTTTAGTTGTGATCAAATTATGTTCAGTATGCGAGATATTACTTCTTTCTTCTTTTTTTCTGATAATCGACAAATGCACGCGTGGACACAACGCAGGAAACCGCTGCTCGTCCTTGATCATATCGGCACCCCACTCTGTGTACCCGCCATCGACCATTCGGAGCAACTACCTCGAGCACGATGCCCCCTCGCCGTGGCAATGGCAGGTCAATCTGCGTCCCCGACTCTTCGCTGCATCGTCCGCGCTCGCGAGTCGCCTGCTGAGGCAGCACGTCATGTCCGACCGCGCCAGGATCCATCGACATCGGCACTCGAGGACACCGCGACGTCGAAGCTCGTATCGGCCGTGCAGGAGGAGCGTGGGGTACCTGCAGCATCGGACGAGCACAAAGTAGCAGCCAGGACAGGGGCACGTGTTGCACCGGCGAGTACGGACAATAAGAGGAACGAGAAGAAGACCATGAAGAAGAGAGGAGATAGCTATTTGGACGAGTCCAACTCGATCTGAGCCCGACCAGATGTGCATGCAATCGTGTTCGATTTCAGCTTTGCGTTTACCTATAGGTACCAAGGACGATCTACGACTCCGAATGGGAGGGCCTAGATCTCGATGGAGAAGTGCCATGTGACCATGGGCTAAAACTGAGGAGATATGTTGCATTCGAAGGCAGTAACACTGGGAGAAGGTTTTTGGGCTGTACAAATCAGGTTTGTTTACATTATGTGCAACTGTGACATGAAGTAAAATGTATCATGCATGTCCATAACACTTTAGTGTGTGTGTTTTTAGGTTGGCCCGGTGTGTAAAGCAGTAGAGTGGGTGGATCTTGAGTGGCCAGATGCACTTAAGAAATGTTTGGCACAGTTATGGGAGATGTATGAGTTGGAAAGGTCGGGGAGATTTACTGATGTAAGTGATGCAGCTGAAAAAATTATAAGCTGTCGGTACGAAATAAGGAGCTGGAACAAGAAATCGAGAATTTGCAGTCAGAGCTAACTGACGGAATCGATGGGAGCTTGGTTGTTGGAACTGCAAAGAAGCTTCAGGATAGTCACAGGTTGCTGATTCATAATGCAGAAAAGGAGAGGGATCAGCTCAGGGAAGACAAGAAGAAGCTAGAGTACTGCATTGCGGATCTGTTGAAGGAACTGAAGAAGGCGCGCGAGGGTGAACAAGGACAGACTATAGAGGATAAAGGAAATTCGAGATGAATAATTTATGTTGTACCAATGCCTGAAACTAGTTAATTGTAAGACTTGCAGTTGCGCTTTCCGAACTAAGCCAAACTCAATCCTCGAGCAAACTAATTTCAGACGAACACACATATCGTGCATAGAGTTAAGTTCACGCTTACAAAATCACCACTTCAGAGGATAAACCAGGCAGTTCAGTACTAAATAGACATATGTTGTGTTCAAGCGAGCCTAGCCAGAGCTGCCTGTTTTCCTCCCTAAGATTGGCCAGCTCCTTTAGTACTATGTCGTGCTTCAGCTGTAGGTTCCAGCGCTCCGTCACATGGCAGAGAATTTTGTCTGTAGCCATATGATTTTCCTTCAAGATCCCTTTCATGATCTCTGCCTGCTTCCTAGCCGAGGAACGACCTTCACTGTGTAGCTTCGCCCAGTCGGCGTTTAACTCCTTCAGTTTCTAGCACTTGTTAGAAAGGACCACGAATTTAGCACGCAGTTGGTCAAAGGCCAGTTTCTGGGAATTCCGCTTCTCCCTTTGGATTGCTATCTTGTCATTTAGCCAGGTCGCCAGGTCCTGGTCGATCTTTCGCCTGTTTCCCTGCAGCAAAAATACATGGTATGGTTTGTTCAGTTCACCAGGACAAGCTGGTTAGTTTCCATAATTAACTGAATCGACTAGTGGCACTGTCATAATTTCAAGGAAGAAGCAATCTAGGACTAATCAACATTTTATGAATCGACTAGTGGCACTGTCATAATTTCAATTTCGAAGACAAATAAGATTTATCAGCAGTTTAGTGTGCTGTGGTTTTTTCCCAATATCACCAAATAGTAGTGGGAGAGTGGAAAACTCATAATGCAGAAACCCATGTCCAGATACATATGGAAAGAGAACATGGTTTCCATTCATGAATATGAACACCAACACATGTACAGATAGATAAGGAGTTGCCCTAGGATTCTTATTGCACCCTATAATGGGAAGCAGACATGGGCATTGCTCCTTGAACCCTAAACATTACAAAAGGAGAGGAGGACGAACTGGTATTCGTGTCCCCGCTAACGGGAATCGGACTTGGGCATTGCTCCGGTACGCCTCTAGACATGCCCTTAGCTCCTTGTTCTCTTTCCGAACACCCTCGAGTACGGTGATCCCTCTGCTCATGTCCGCCTTCATCTCCTTGACTGCATCCAGGCAACAGTTCCTGTCATGGTAGGCTCGGATGGTAGCCTTGGTTTCCTCGACGCGTCCTATGAGTGCCTCGCTGACTTTGTCCTGCAGGAGAATGCACCTTTCCACGAGATTCTTCTCTCCTCCGTGAGCTCGTTGATTATCTTGATGGCCTGTTCTTACCTGATCAAGCTACGGTCGAGCACTTTCTGCAGCCTAATGACGTCACGTGCAAAATCTAGCGAGATCTCCTTCTGCGCAGATAATTGCTATGTAGGCTCTCATTAGCTTGGGTGAGGGAGCGTGCAAGCTCATGTTGGTTGGCAATCTTGGAACTGATCGCGGCCACCTTCTCATGGTACTCGGCCTTCGATCGCTGCATCGTTCATGTTAATTGAAATAGGAATTCTACAATTACACTCCAGGTCCCAGGTGAATACTAATACAGATCAAAAAAAATCCCCGTTGAATCTATTGGCCGCAGTGTTAAAAAATGGACCTGGAGATCTATTCATGACCATGATAAACTAATCCTAATCACAAAAAATCCATAGTGAATCTATGAACAGTGGTATTAAGGAAAGACCAAGAGATCTAGTCATATTCATGAAAACAAATATAACTCGCAAAAGAAGAAGAAAAACCAATGCGGGGCGGACAACATCTACGAAATCCACACCATAACTCAGAAAAATAACAGCATGGAGATTTGCTACCTCGCTGAGACATGGAACAGGGACGAACGGGTCTTGCAACGCCTCCGTCGTGGTGGATTCGGGCTCCACGGCCGACCTGTAACACGTAGAAGAGGAAGAGCCAAAAGAAGAAGAAAAACAAGAAGAAGCTGATTAAGATCATGATGTAGAGGGAGATGGAGAAGAAGTAGAATAAGGAGACCGTACCGGGAGGAGCCCTCACCTGCTAGAACATTCGGCGCCATTGTTGGGGGAGATTGGGCCTCGATGAGAGGGTGGGCTTGAGCGGCTGGTAGAGCAAGAAGTGCCTCGCGGTGATTTTTCTCCCTTTTCTCCGCGAGGATCGTCGACCGGCCTCTCCCCCTCCTCAGTGGAGCCATGGCTTGCAGGGTGAGTGTGGCGGAGGCAGGAGGAAGGAGATAGTGATTATTAGTGTGGGAGAAGAGTAAAGAGTACAGGCCGTGGTCCAGTAGTACTAGTACTAATATACAAGACCACCGTGTACGGTCTACCTTCTCAAAGAAGCCAGGGAGGCAGGGGTAGGGAATTGATGGGACTTGTCTTTGTTGCGATGGACACTTCAATGGTCTTCGGCGCCGCCCAAAATCCAGTATACAATAAGGGGAGTGTGAGCTGGGTGGTCGTCATGGGAATCGGCGCGCACATCCCGTGTGCGTGTGTCACGTGGTGATGGGGAAATGACGCGCGCAACTACTGCACGATCACGTCGGCACGTCCAACTCCGTCGAACTCCACGTGACAGGCACGCACAGGATATTTACGAGTCTAGAATAAGCTGTGCCACTTTAGTTGTGATCAAATTATGTTCAGTATGCGAGATATTACTTCTTTCTTCTTTTTTTCTGATAATCGACAAATGCACGCGTGGACACAACGCAGGAAACCGCTGCTCGTCCTTGATCATATCGGCACCCCACTCTGTGTACCCGCCATCGACCATTCGGAGCAACTACCTCGAGCACGATGCCCCCTCGCCGTGGCAATGGCAGGTCCAAGCCGTCCACTGACCGTCCTGCGTCCCCGACTCTTCGCTGCATCGTCCGCGCTCGCGAGTCGCCTGCTGAGGCAGCACGTCATGTCCGACCGCGCCAGGATCCATCGACATCGGCACTCGAGGACACACTTCAGCTCGGCCGTGCAGGAGGAGCGTGGGGTACCTGCAGCATCGGACGAGCACAAAGTAGCAGCCAGGACAGGGGCACGTGTTGCACCGGCGAGTACGGACAATAAGAGGAACGAGAAGAAGACCATGAAGAAGAGAGGAGATAGCTATTTGGACGAGTCCAACTCGGCCAACGAGGAGGCGTTCATCGATCAGATGGAGGCAGGAGCGGAGGAGAGTGATGTGGACCCGTTGGACTACGAAGAGGAGGAGGAGGAGGAGGACTCCGACGAGGAGATAGCGCTCTTATTCGAGGAAGGGGGCGGTGTTGAGACATCAAAGGAGGCATCGACGGTGGCGATGGCGGGGACCATGGCGTTGAAGAAGACGAGGACGAACCGGAAGACGAAGACGATGGCTTCTTTGAAATATGATCATTTATTTTATTTATTTTAGTTAGATAGATAGATTTTCACTTGTTTATGGGGATTTAGTATCGGTGGCATGGATAGAGAGGTGGCACGGATTGACCATGCATAAATAAGTGGAGAAGGGAGAGGTTATCCTGCCCGTTGGATCACATGGGATCAACGGTTGGTGGAGACGATCCGCGTGACATCTCTGCCAGCCAATCAGGGCATAGCACCCAGAGTGAGCACATGTTTGGGATCTCCACACGTTTGGGCTTTCGTGAGATTTGTGCCAGAGAGAGAGGGAAAATCTCTTTTCACAATCCGCCTATGGATCCACCCGTACCGTTCAAATGTCATTGCATTTGTGCTCTTTTCACAATCCACCCATGGATCCACCAGTGTCATTTTGCATGTGTGCTCTTTTTAGTAACAACAACCAGAGTCATTTTGCATGTGTGCTCTTTTTAGTAACAACAACCAGAGTCATTTTGCATTTGTGATCTCTTCACATACCACCTATGGATCCACCAATGTCATTGCATGTGTGTTCTTTTCACTAACAACAACCAGAGTCATTGCATGTGTGTTCTTTTCACATACCACATATGGATCACCAGTGTCATTGCATGTGTGTTCTCTTCACAATCCACATATGGATCCACCAGTGTCATTGCATGTGTGTTCTTTTTAGTAACAACAACCAGAGTCATTTTGCATGTGTGTTCTTTTCACAAACCACCTATGGATCCACCAGTGTCATTGCATGTGTGTTCTTTTCACAATCCACCCATGGATCCACCAGTGTCATTGCATGTGTGTTCTTTTTAGTAACAACTGGAGATATGCCCAAGAGGCAATAATAAAGTGGTTATTATTATATCTTTATGTTTATGATAAATGTTTACATCCCATGCTATAATTGTATTAACCGGAAACATTAATACTTGTGTGTTTTGTAAACATAAAAGTGTCCCTAGTAAGCCTCTTGTTAAACTAGCTTGTTGATTAATGGATGATCATGGTTTCCTGATCATGGACATTGGATGTCATTAATAACAAGGTTATATCATCAGGAGAATGATGTGATGGACACACACCCATAGTAAGCGTAGCATAAGATCAAGTCATTAAGTTCGTATTGCTATAAGCTTTCAAATGCATAGTAACCTAATCCTTCGACCATGAGGTTATGTTAATCACCATCACCGGATGGGTACTTTGATGACATCAAACACCGCTTCGTAACTGGGTGGTTATAAAGGTGTCATTGGGTATTCTGAAAGTATGTGTTGAAGCGCATGGACCAAGATTGGGATTTGTCCATCCATATGACGGATAGATATGCTCTGGGCCCTCTCGGTGGAATGTCATCTAGTTAGCTTGGAAGCATGTGACTAGGTCACAAGGGATGACATAACATGGAACGAGTAAAGAGTACTTATCAGTAACGAGGTAGAACTAGGTATGGAGTTACCAACGATCAAACCTCGGATAAGTACAATATCGCGTGACAAAGGGAATTGGTTTCGTATGTTAATGGTTCTATCGATCACGAAGTCATCGTTGAGTATGTGGGAGCCGTTATGGATCTCCAGATCCCGCTGATGGTTATTGATCGGAGAGGTGTCTCCATCATGTCTGCATATTCACGAACCGTAGGGTGACACACTTAAGGTTCGAAGTTGTTTTAAGTAGATATGGAATGTGCGTTGGAGACCGAATGTTGTTTGGAGTCTCGGATTGGATCCGGGACATCACGAGGAGATCCGGAATTGTCCGGAGAATAAGACTCATATATTGGGGATCATTTTCTAAGTTAGGAAATGTTCCGGAGTGTTTGTATGGAGATTCTAGAAGGTTTTGGAATGTTCTGGAAGGTTCTAGAAGATTTCTTGGAGTTTGCTTGAAAACCAAGAAAGGATCAAGGAGTCTTTGTGGGGCAAGACACGGATTCGTGGGGAAGGAGGACTCCTCCCCCCTCCCAATCCGCCGGCCAAGGAGGGAGGGGAGTCCTACTAGGACTCCCCCTCCCATGGCGCCTCCCTCCTTTAAATAGAGGGGAGGGGGCGCCACCCCCTAGACCTCTCCCATAACAAACCCTAGCCGCCGCCTCTCTCCTCCTCCTTTGATCTGCTCCAGCTTAGGCGAAGCCCTGCAGAAATCTCTACTCCACCACCACCACCACACCGTCGTGCTGCTGGGATTCCGTGGAGAATATCTACTACCTCCGCTGTTCACCGGAACGGGGAGAGGAAGGTCTGCTTCGACTCCGCACGTGTGACCGATCATGGAAGCTGCGAACGTGGGCGCGGAAGGATCGTCCACATGATCTTGAGATCGGCAATTGATCGACTACATCAACCCCGAGATCTAATCTCGTAACGCTTTCGGATCTACGAGGGTTAGTACAGATCTATCTCGTTGCACATGTCTAATAGATTAGATCTTGTCTTTTATCTAGATTAGATCTTGGTTTTGTTCGTTCTTGCGGTAGAAATTTTTTGTTTTACATGCTACGAACCCATCAACAACAACCAGAGTCATTTTGCATGTGTGATCTCTTCACATAGCACATATGGATCCACCAGTGCATGTGTGTTCTTTTCACATACCACCTATGGATCCACCAGTGTCATTGCATGTGTTTCTTTTCACAATCCACCCATGGATCCCACCAGTGTCATTGTGCATGTGTGTTCTTTTTAGTAACAACAACCAGAGTCATTTTGCATGTGTGTTCTTTTCACAATCCACCCATGGATCCACCAGTCTCATTGCATGTGTGTTCTTTTTAGTAACAACAACCAGAGTCATTTTGCATGTGTGATCTCTTCACATACCACATATGGATCCACCAGTGTCATTGCATGTGTGTTCTTTTCACAATCCACCCATGGATCCACCAGTGTCATTGCATGTGTGTTCTTTTTAGTAACAACCAGAGTCATTTTGCATCTGTGTTCTTTTCAGATACCACCTATGGATCCACCAGTGTCATTGCATGTGTTTTCTTTTCACAATCCACCCATGGATCCCACCAGTGTCATTTTGCATGTGTGTTCTTTTTAGTAACAACAACCAGAGTCATTTTGCATGTGTATTCTCTTCACATACCACCTATGGATCCACCAGTGTCATTGCATGTGTGTTCTTTTTAGTAACAACAACCAGAGTCATTTTGCATGTGTGTTCTTTCCACATACCACATCTGGATCCACCAGTGTCATGCATGTGTGCTCTTTTCACAATCCACCCACGGATCCACCAGTGTCATTGCATGTGTTTTCTTTTTAGTAACAACAACCAGAGTCATTTTGCATGTGTGTTCTTCTCACATACCACTTATGGATCCACCAGTGTCATTGCATGTGTGTTCTTTTCACTAACAACAACTAGAGTCATTGCATGTGTGTTCTTTTCACATACCACATATGGATCCACCAGTGTCATTGAAATGCGTGTTCTCTACAGAGACCACACATGGATCCACCAGTGTCATTGCATGTGTGTTCTTTTTAGTAACAACAACCAGAGTCATTTTGCATGTGTGATCTCTTCACATAGCACATATGGATCCACCAGTGCATGTGTGTTCTTTTCACATACCACCTATGGATCCACCAGTGTCATTGCATGTGTTTTCTTTTCACAATCCACCCATGGATCCCACCAGTGTCATTTTGCAAGTGTGTTCTTTTTAGTAACAACAACCAGAGTCATTTTGCATGTGTGTTCTTTTCACAATCCACCCATGGATCCACCAGTCTCATTGCATGTGTGTTCTTTTTAGTAACAACAACCAGAGTCATTTTGCATGTGTGATCTCTTCACATACCACATATGGATCCACCAGTGTCATTGCATGTGTGTTCTTTTCACAATCCACCCATGGATCCACCAGTGCAATTGCATGTGTGTTCTTTTTAGTAACAACCAGAGTCATTTTGCATGTGTGTTCTTTTCACATACCACCTATGGATCCACCAGTGTCATTGCATGTGTTTTCTTTTCACAATCCACCCATGGATCCCACCAGTGTCATTTTGCATGTGTGTTCTTTTTAGTAACAACAACCAGAGTCATTTTGCATGTGTGTTCTCTTCACATACCACCTATGGATCCACCAGTGTCATTGCAGGTGTGTTCTTTTTAGTAACAACAACTAGAGTCATTTTGCATGTGTGTTCTTTTCACATACCACATCTGGATCCACCAGTGTCATGCATGTGTGCTCTTTTCACAATCCACCCACGGATCCACCAGTGTCATTGCATGTGTGTTCTTTTTAGTAACAACAACCAGAGTCATTTTGCATGTGTGTTCTTCTCACATAGCACCTATGGATCCACCAGTGTCATTGCATGTGTGTTCTTTTCACTAATAACAACTAGAGTCATTGCATGTGTGTTCTTTTCACATACCACATTTGGATCCACCAGTGTCATTGAAATACGTGTTCTCTACAGAGACCACACATGGATCCACCAGTGTCATTGCATGTGTGTTCTTTTTAGTAACAACAACTAGAGTCATTTTGCATGTGTGTTCTTCTCACATACCACCTATGGATCCACCAGTGTCATTGCATGTGTGTTCTTTTCACAATCCACCCATGGATCCACCAGTGTCATTGCATGTGTGTTCTTTTTAGTAACAACAACCAAAGTCATTTTCCATGTGTGTTCTTTTCACATACCACCTATAGATCCACCAGTGTCATTGAAATGTGTATTATTTTCACAATCCACCCATGGATCCACCAGTGTCATTGCATGTGTGTTCTTTTTAGTAACAACAACCAGAGTCATGTTGCATGTGTGATCTCTTCACATACCACCTATGGATCCACCAGTGTCATTGCATGTGTGTTCTTTTTAGTAACAACAACCAGAGTCATTGAAATGTGTGTTCTTCTCACATACCACCTATGGATCCACCAGTGTCATTGCATGTGTGTTTATTTCACTAACAATAACCAGAGTCATTGCATGTGTGTTCTTTTCACATACCACATATGGATCAACCAGTGTGATTGAAATGTGTGTTCTCTACAGAGACCACACATGGATCCACCAGTGTCATTGAATGTGTGTTCTTTTTAGTAACAACAACTAGATTCATTGCATGTGTGTTCTTTTCACATACCACATATGGATCCACAAGTGTCATTGCATGTGTGTTCTTTTCACAATCCACCCATGGATCCACCAGTGTCATTGCATGTGTGTTCTTTTTAGTAACAACCAGAGTCATTTTGCATGTGTGTTCTTTTCACATACCACCTATGGATCCACCAGTGTCATTGCATGTGTTTTATTTTTACAATCTACCCATGGATCCCACTGATACATTGCAAATGTATCTATAATTTTTGATGTTCCATGCTTGGTTTTATCTACTTTCTTGTGTTTTGTCCACACATTGGAGTACTTTTCATATGATTTCTTGGACTAACCTATTAACAAGATGCCATAGTGCCAGTTGCCTGTTTTCTGCTGTTTTTGGTTCCGGGAAGTTAGAAAATGAATATTCTCAGAATTGGACGGGACAAAAGCCAAAGTTCCTATTTTACCGGAAGACTCAAGGATCTAGAATACGAGATGGAGGAGGGCCAGGGCCTAGCCACACCCCCTAGGCGTGGGCTAGCCCTACCCGCACCACCAGGTGGTGTGGGCCCCCTGGCACTCCACCGACCTTGCCTCTTCGCCTATAACAAGCCTCCTGATGCATAAACCCTAGATCGTCAACTAGAAATCCACGAAAAGTTCCGTAGTGCCGCCGCCACCGAAGGGGAGATTCGGGGGACAGAAAGTCTCTATTCCGGCACCCTGCCAGGACGGGGAAGTGCCCCCGGAGCCATCTCCATCAATCTCCACCGCAATCTCCATCACCATTGTTGATTCCCATGATGAGGAGGGAGTAGTTCTTCCTCGAGGCTAAGGGTTCTACCGGTAGCTATGTGTTCATCTCTCTCTCTATGCATGATCTTATTGAGATCATGATCTTGTAATCTATAGATCTACCTTGCTACTCAAGTGCTTTAATAGATCTCTGCTCTCCCCATGTGTGTGAAAGTGACAGCATGCACACCATGGTGGCACTTAGGCTAGAGATTACAAATACTTGTTATGAGTTATATTTGGAGTTGGATGTATTTATGAAATTGTGGTGTTTGTTGGACTCATCTAGTACTCAAGGTGACAGTGTGGGGTTTTCTAGATGGGAAAGATGAACTTTGAGGTGTGATGTTATAGCCCTACCATCGATTAGAGTGTTCAACCGGAGAGTATTTAAGAGTAGTATCATGAAGATAATATATTTATGAGAGAGTGTTCACTAGTGAAAGTATGATCCCTAGGCCTTGTTTCTAAGCACTGAAACACCGTTTGCTACTAGATCTGTTGCATGTTTGCTTGCTTCCATCTTTATTTCAGTTTGCCTTTAGTCTCTTCCACGCCATCAAGTTATTCTCTATCACCATTACCACTTATAATTATCCATCCCACTTGTGTTTCACTATCTCTTCGCCGAACTAGTGCACCTATACACCTGACAAGTGTATTGGGTGTGTTGGGGACACAAGAGACTTCTTGTATCTTGATTGCAGGGTTGCTTGAGAGGGAATGCCTTTGACCACTTCCTCCCTGAGTTCCATAAACCTTGGGTAATTGTAACACCCTCAGAATCGGCCCTATGCAAGTTTTAGCGAATCCCGCCAAACCCGCATAGAAACGATTCAAAGGTGCCCACCAGGCACTTTCGTGCGGGTGGAAAACGAAGTAATAACATTACACAACAGTCCTCGATGGGACCCACAGAACAGATATATACAACGACGACTCAAAGAGTCAAGAATACAGATATAATATACAAGATCCAAATCACCTTGAAAACGATATAGCGCCTGACTACGGACAAGATGCAAATGGGGCTAAGAGCCCTGAAGAATAACCAACGGCGTCCATAACCCTGCCCAGGCCAAGCCGGAAGGGTATCCCTGCTAACGACGGCGATCTCAAACCTTCTAAACAAAAGGGGTGCCGACAAAGGGCAAAGGAAAAGAGGAGCGTCAAGATCGAGGCCAAGACACGGCGAGGCTAGAATTCGGCGGTCCTCGCCTACATAGGTTTGGTGGACTGAAGCGGCAGCGCAGCATGCACTAAACAACCTATAGAGACTCGATATAACTGTCGGCTATCAGAGAGGGGTGAGAAAGACCTATTCGGAACCAACCTGATACTACCACCAAACATACCCATCCTGGTATTTCCCCCTCGAGACCAAACGAGGAAGTCAACCGGAACTCACAGGTTGGCGAGTTTAGTTATTTAGTTATCGTTGCAGCAATTACTATGCAGGTATAGATAGTCGTCCTGATATAATAAGCAGTGGGCAGTTTTAGTTAACCATTCCGTTGTAGTTGCAACACTTACTAGTCAGATACAATTAGCATGAGATATCCCAAAACCCAGTGATTTGTTGGTACTTTTATTTAGCCATTCGTTGTAGTGAAGCTGATTACTAGTCATAACGGATACAAGTCAATTTATAACAGAAACTTTAGTTATAGTTGTCTATGATCAAGCATCGTGCTCCAAGTCGTCCATAACCATGACACGGCTTCTAAAAGATTTAACTCAGGGGTGCACCAAAGTATCCACAAGCACTTGACCCTTTTGCGGATCGGTTAACATACACCCATCGGTATGTCGGCGGGCCTAAGTCATGACGTTTCGACCAAAGCAAGCACGGGGGCCACCCACTAAGTCTACCCGCAAGAAGTCGGCCGGCTCCGAGACGGACTTAGGTTTGGGTAGACGGTCAGTGAACGATCGGGAACCCAAAATGGGCTTGTCGACACCGCGAAAACGTGTCCCGATCCTAAACAGTACAGGTGCTATCCATCGCACAATTTAAATAAAGCAGTAAAGCATGGCATAAGTACAGGATAGTAAATAAAACCTCAAACTAGTTTGTGGCCCCGACAATACTTTGAAATCAGGTACTAATCGATGGGGGCCCATATCTCCCCAATCGTGGTTAGCGCTCGATCTCAACAGGTGTCAAGAACTCGGGTCCCACGGACACCAAAGGCGGTCGGAAACCAAATATTATCTATCACCCACCGGTGCCTCTGCATTTACCTACTTCCATTTTTAGTTATTAAACAGTATTTAAAGTAATAACCATCTCCAACATTAAACACACGGCCATACTCTAACAATGTGGTACTTGCGACACACAACACACTTGAGCCAAGCGATCACGACGCAGCAAGTCCAACTATCTACCAAACAACAGGTAATAGGATGTGTCCAAGGCAATATAAGGCTGCAAGGGGTATCACGGTTACGAAAACTAGAGCATCGCAACACAGATAGCAATAGATCAACAGGAGGGAATAAATACTATAAAAGTAAGATAGGTAGAAAGGGGTAGATGCTCTCATGGAAACATTGACGAAGTTTCATCCGAAGATAGGATCGACACTCGCATCAACTCATCGGCCTAGTCCTTGAAGAAGCAAAACACTAGCACAAACACAGGATGCAATATTTAATACTACTGAAAAGATCCGCATGATTATGCTATGATGCAGATGCGGTGCAATTAGGCAATATTAAGCGGAACCGGGGTCCCGACAACTAATTAATAGGTTCATGTTATTTAGATACCCTGCAATTTAAATGTTGTCTTAACAAGGCAAAATTATATCACCGGTTTGCTACACAAATTTAAATGGAGTCCGGAATAAGACAAAGATATCCCGCATATAGACTCCATATTTAATTATGAGGTGAATCGGCATAATGCCCCCAAACCACAAACAAGTATGCATGCATGAACAATTTTATATGCAACAAGTAATATCATTTATAAAATAGGGCTCGAGAAAGGGGGTCACACATTAGGGTTCGGCGAACTTGGCTCCGAGGGGTTCGGGTCGGGTCTCAGGGTCCGGATCTGGGGTTCGGTCTCGGCGGGATCGTTCTCGGGTAACAGAGTAGATCTTGGCGTTCCGCGAAGAAGGACTTGGTTCGGCGTCGAGGCGCATCGGATTCGTCCTGGTCGATGGCGATCTTGTCGTCGATGGCAAACTTGAGTGGATCGGGTACCGGGTCTTCGGATCCGGGGAGAAGATCTTGTCGCACGGGCGTCAATGCTTCCGGGAAGGAGAACTGGTCGTTCAGGGCTCGGCGTCTGGGGTGAAGAACTTGGTGGTACCGAGAAGGAGGTCTCGTCGCATCCGATGGATCGGTCCTCGGGTCCATGAAGGCGTCCTCGGGTCCGGGGTTCTTCGGCTCCACTTGGGCGGTCTTGTCGCCTGTGTAGACGACCTTGGCGCCACGGTGGTCGTTCTTGGGCGGTACCGTGGTCTTTGAAAGATCTTGCCGTACACGTCGAAGAACTCGGATGCGGGTCGGGTGTCGATGGAGCACTTGATGTTCCACGTAGAAGACCTTCGGGTTCGACGGGGTTCGGTCTTCGGACGCCGGGATCGGTCTTGGCGTTATCGTGAGTTCTCGGCGTGGTTCTCTCGGCTACTCGTGGGTACCGAAAACAGGTCGAAGATCTTGTCAACGGAGGGCTCGCCGAACACTATTCTGGGCTTACGTGGAGGGACACTTGAGCGACCTCGCTGGCACCTTCTACTAGGCCTACACCTGCAGAAACAAAACAGGCAGAGGCAACCGCCGATGGGCCTGCACGGGCAAGATGCTCGCCAGGGCGGCGCTCTCACGCGAGGAGAGACGGCGCAGCCGGACGGTGACTCGAGCGGAGGTGCCGCGGCTCGGACGGTGCTGGTCGGCATGCAGACGGACGCTGGGAGGACGGGCGGGGTGAGGCGACGGGCGGCGGACGGGAGAGGCGAGCCGGGTCGCGGGCACGGGGCGGACGGACGCGAGGGCGACGTCATGGTGGAGGGCGGGGTCGCCGACGAGCGGCGGCAAGCGAGAGGGAGATGGCGGGCTAGAGAGACGGCCGACGAGGGCGGCGAGACGGCTCAGCGGGGAGAGGAGGCGAGAGGGCGGGCGGAGACGGCCGAGGAGATGGGCGCAGGCCTTGAGAGGCGGTCGACGGTTCGGGGTCCTTCTCGGAAGCGGCGGTGCTCGGGAGGAGGCCATGAGGACAGACGCAGTGGAGGGCGGCGGAGGAGGGTCTGATGACGGAGGCCGGAGAGGAGCAGATGAGGAGGAGGGCGGCCGGAGAGGGAGAGAGGAGCTCACGAGGGGAGGAAGAAGGGGCGGGCGCTGGCGGGAGAGAGAGAGGATGGGGAGGAGAGAGGCAGGTGGTGGGCCGGTGGGGCCGGGGTGTCAGGGTGGGTGGGGGGCGTGTGTGGGTGAGAGTGGGGTGAAGAGGGGCTGGAAAGGGGTGGGGCCAGCTGGGGGAGAGAGAGAGAGGGGTAGGTGGGGACTAGGTGAGAGAGGACGAGGGGTGTAGGTGGGGCGTGGATTGGTGAGGTGGGTGAGGGTGAGGTGGAGGGGACGGTGAGGTGGCGAGCTGGGGTTGGTGGGTAGACTAGGATTGGGTAAATTTAGGACTAGAAATTTTAGACTAGGGTTTTCTTTAAAAAATAAATTTTGTAAATAGTTTTTAGACAAATAAAAGATCTGAACAGACCGATGTTTTAATTTGAAAAAAGACGGGGCTATTTTAGAAAACAAAACTAGGTGTTTCGAAAATAGTTTCAGACAAATAATGCATAATGATGACGATGTAATGCACAAAACAACGCGATTTTCTAGCAGTGGTTTTTTGCGGGATGCCACAATTCGACACCACTAACAATGGATCTCGCCCTCGAGATCCGCCTCATGGTACCGGAAGGAAGGTCAGCGATCTGCGTCTTCTCGCTTCGTGTAGATCCTCGCGACACCACTAACAAGAGGTCGTTGTCCGTGATCGTCGAGGGAACACTCCGGGAACAAAAGGTCGAAGGTAGAGGTATCAACAAATAAAGCCACCTCTAACTTCGATAGAATGAGAGAAAAGATGCGGCCTATCCCACTTCAATGTACAAGAGCGAATAGAAAGGGTAGTCGGCATGGGGGCCATTCCATCACGCACCCAATCTATTACTCGCAATGTCGTGAAAAGCGTGCAACCATTCTCGAATCGGTCAAGATCTCATCAATCGAGGTCCGGAATCAAAGGAGTGATGAGACTACGCATCGGATCTGGTGTAGATGATGTCGTCGTCGGAGAAAACACGGAAGGCACGAGAAGGAACAAAGAGAAGTCCACCAGACGAAGGATTCCTCGGACAACATGAAGACCGGATGTAGCAACACCGTTACCAAAGGAGAAGCGAAACCCTAAAGTGCAGCGGAACCCAACCACGAGAAATCCTGGACTCAAGAGAGAGAGAAGAAGCGGATTCAAAACACGCAGAGGTGAGAGGAGAGCAGCAGAGGGGTAAGGAGTAAAATCAGACCTAATTAGAACTATCCAACCGATTTTGCAAAAATAGTTTTGACACTCTACTTCGGCCGTTAGCTAGGTTATCCTACAGGCTGGACTTGTGGGGTATCGCAACTGCTGAGCTCTGATACCACTCTGTAACACCCTCAGAATCGGCCCTATGCAAGTTTTAGCGAATCCCGCCAAACCCATAGAAAGCGATTCAAAGGTGCCCACCGAGCACTTTAAATGCGGGTGGAAAACGAAGTAATAACATTACACAACAGTCCTTGATGGGACCCACAGAACAGATATATACAACGACGACTCAAAGAGTCAAGAATACAGATATAATATACAAGATCCAAATCACCTTGAAAACGATATAGCGCCCGACTACGGACAAGATGCAAATGGGGCTAAGAGCCCTGAAGAATAACCAACGGCGTCCATAACCCTGCCCAGGCCAAGCCGGAAGGGTATCCCTGCTAACGACGGCGATCTCAAACCTTCTAAACAAAAGGGGTGCCGACAAAGGGCAAAGGAAAAAGAGGAGCGGTCAGTACTGAGGCCAGTACACGGCGAGGCTAGAATTCGGCGGTCCTCGCCTCCATAGGTTTGGTGGACTGAAGCGGCAGCGCAGCATGCACTAAACAACCTATAGAGACTCGATATAACTGTCGGCTATCAGAGAGGGGTGAGAAAGACCTATTCGGAACCAACCTGATACTACCACCAAACATACCCATCCTGGTATTTCCCCCTCGAGACCAAACGAGGAAGTCAACCGAGGAACTCACACAGTTGGCAGTTTTAGTTATTTAGTTATCGTTGCAGCAATTACTAGGCAGGTATAGATAGTCGTCCTGATATAATAAGCAGTGGGCAGTTTTAGTTAACCATTCCGTTGTAGTTGCAACACTTACTAGTCAGATACAATTAGCATGAGATATCCCAAAAACCCAGCGGTTGTTGGTACTTTTATTTAGCCATTCGTTGTAGTGAAGCTGATTACTAGTCATAACGGATACAAGTCAATTTATAACAGTAAACTTTAGTTATAGTTGTCTATGATCAAGCACTGTGCTCCAAGTCGTCCATAACCGCGGACACGGCTTCTCGAAAAGATTTAACCCTGCAGGGGTGCACCAAAGTATCCACAAGCACTTCGACCCTTTTTGCCAGATCAGTTAACATACACCCATCGGTATGTCGGCGGGGCCTAAGTCATGACGTTTCCAGACCCAAAGCAAGCACGGGGGGCCACCCCACTAAGTCTACCCGCAACGAAGTCGGCCGGGCTCCGAGACGGACTTAGGGTTTGGGTAGACGGCTGTGAACGACTGGGAACCCAAAACTGGGCTTGTCGACACCGCGAAAACGTGTCCCGATCCTAAACAGTACAGGTGCTATCCATCGCACAATTTAAATAAAGCAGTAAAGCATGGCATAAGTACAGGATAGTAAATAAAACCTCAAACTAGTTTGTGGCCCCCAGTACAATACTTTGAAATCAGGTACTAATCGATGGGGGGCCCATATCTCCCCACCTGTGGTTAGCGCGCTCGATCTCGGAACAGGTGTCAAGAACTCGGGGTCCTACGGGACACCAGTGGGCGGTCGGAAACCAAATATTATCTATCACCCACCGGTGCCTCTGCATTTACCTACTTCCATTTTTAGTTATTAAACAGTATTTAAAGTAATAACCATCTCCAACATTAAACACACGGCCATACTCTAACAACTGTGGTACTTGACGACACACAACAGCACTTGAGCCAAGCGACTACGACGCGCAAGTCCAACTATCTACCAAACAACAGGTAATAGGATGTGTCCAAGGCAATATAAGGCTGCAAGGGGTATCACGGTTACGAAAACTAGAGCATCGCAACACAGATAGCAATAGATCAACAGGAGGGAATAAATACTATAAAAGTAAGATAGGTAGAAAGGGGGAGATGCTCGCCTGGAAACATTGCCGAAGGTTCATCCGAAGATCGGATCGACACTCGCATCAACTCATCGGCCTAGTCCGTGAAGAAGCAAAACACTAGCACAAACACCGGATGCAATATTTAATACTACAGCAAAAGATCCGGCATGATTATGCTATGATGCAGATGCGGTGCAATTAGGCAATATTAAGCGGAACCGGGGTCCCGACAACTAATTAATAGGTTCATGTTATTTAGATACCCTGCAATTTAAATGTTGTCTTAACAAGGCAAAATTATATCACCGGTTTGCTACACAAATTTAAATGGAGTCCGGAATAAGACAAAGATATCCCGCATATAGACTCCATATTTAATTATGAGGTGAATCGGCATAATGCCCCCAAACCACAAACAAGTATGCATGCATGAACAATTTTATATGCAACAAGTAATATCATTTATAAAATAGGGCTCGAGAAAGGGGGTCACACATTAGGGTTCGGCGAACTTGGCTCCGAGGGGTTCGGGTCGGGTCTCAGGGTCCGGATCTGGGGTTCGGTCTCGGCGGGATCGTTCTCGGGTAACAGAGTAGATCTTGGCGTTCCGCGAAGAAGGACTTGGTTCGGCGTCGAGGCGCATCGGATTCGTCCTGGTCGATGGCGATCTTGTCGTCGATGGCAAACTTGAGTGGATCGGGTACCGGGTCTTCGAATCCGGGGAGAAGATCTTGTCGCACGGGCGTCAATGCTTCCGGGAAGGAGAACTGGTCGTTCAGGGCTCGGCGTCTGGGGTGAAGAACTTGGTGGTACCGAGAAGGAGGTCTCGTCGCATCCGATGGATCGGTCCTCGGGTCCATGAAGGCGTCCTCGGGTCCGGGGTTCTTCGGCTCCACTTGGGCGGTCTTGTCGCTCCGTGTAGACGACCTTGGCGTCACGGTGGTCGTTCTTGGGCCGGTACCGTGGTCTTTGAAAGATCTTGCCGTACACGTCGAAGAACTCGGATGCGGGTCGGGTGTCGATGGAGCACTTGATGTTCCACGTAGAAGACCTTCGGGTTCGACGGGGTTCGGTCTTCGGACGCCGGGATCGGTCTTGGCGTTATCGTGAGTTCTCGGCGTGGTTCTCTCGGCTACTCGTGGGTACCGAAAACAGGTCGAAGATCTTGTCAACAGAGGGCTCGCCGAACACTATTCTGGGCTTACGTGGAGGGACACTTGGCGACCTCGGCACCTTCTACTAGGCCTACACCTGCAGAAACAAACAGCAGAGGCAACCGCCGATGGGCTGACGGCAAGATGCTCGCCCGAGGCGCTCTCACGCGAGGAGAGACGGCGCAGCCGACGGTGACTTCGGCGGAGGTGCGCTCGGCGACGGTGCTGGTCGGCGGCAGACGGACCTTGAGGAGGGGCGGCAGGGCGGCGTGCGGAGAGCGTTCGCTTCGGGAGGAGGCGGCCGGGAGGTAGACAGTGGGGAGAACTTCGGTGAGGCCGGGCGGGCAGAGAGGCGAGCGGGGTCGCAGTACCAGGCGGACGGACGCGGCGGCGACGTCCGGTGGGCGAAGTCGTCGGCAAGCGGCTGCGCGAAGAGATGGGGCTAGAGACGGCCTCGGGCCAGGCGAGCAGGCTCGGCGAGGAGAGAGGCGAGAGAGGGCGGGCGGAGACGGCCGAGAGATGGAGCAGCGGCGCCAGCAGGCGGAGAGCGGTCGGCAGTTGAGGTCCTTCTCGGGAGCGGCGGTGCTCGGAGGCAGCGGCGAGGCACGGTGGAGGGCAGCGGAGGAGGGTTCGGTTGGCCGGAGGCCGGAGAGGAAGCAGGAGGAGGAGGCGGAGGAGAGAGGAGCCACTGAGGGGAGGAAGAAGAGGAGGCGCGCGTCGGGGAGAGAGGATGGGGAGGGGAGAGAGGCAGGTGGTGGGCCGGTGGGGCCGGGGTGACAGGGTGGGTTGGTGGCTTGTGTGGGTGAGAGCTGGGGTGAAGAGTGGGGCTGGAAAGGGGTGGGGCCAGGCTGTCGGGGAGAGAGAGAGGGGGTAGGTGGGGACTAGGTGAGAGAGGACGAGGGGTGTAGGTGGGCTGTGGATTGGTGAGGTGGCTGGTAGGGTGAGGTGGAGGGGACGGTGAGGTGGCGAGCTGGGGTTGGTGGGTAGACTAGGATTGGGTAAATTTAGGACTAGAAATTTTAGACTAGGGTTTTCTTTAAAAAAATAAATTTTGTAAATAGTTTTTAGACAAATAAAAGATCTGAACAGACCGATGTTTTAATTTGAAAAAAGACGGGGCTATTTTAGAAAACAAAACTAGGTGTTTCGAAAATAGTTTCAGACAAATAATGCATGATGATGACGATGTAATGCACAAAACAGCGCGATTTTCTAGCAGTGGTTTTTTGCGGGATGCCACAGTAATCCACTTAAGGGAAAACTTGTTGTTGTTCTACAAACCTCTGCACTTGGAGGCCCAACAACTGTCTACAAGAATAGAAGTGCGTAGACATCAAGCGATTTTCTGGCGCCATTGCCGGGGAGGTAAGGTAAAAGGTACTCACATCCTCCGGTGTCAGTGCTCGAAGTTATTTCCTTTAGATTCTGCAATTTTGTCTTTTTGTTTCTTGTTTTCACTAGTTAGGCTTAATGGAAAACAACAAAAAATTAGAGAGCTTTATAGTATTTATCTTAGTTAGGACATGAAGTGTTTGAAGAGAAAATTAAAAAACCTATGGAACTTTATTTGCATGCTAATAGCAATGTTGTTAGTATGAATTCTTTGGACACCATTATTGCTAATGCTATGGAAAAGTCTAAGCTTGGGGAAGCTAGTTTTTATGAAAATGATCTTTTTAGTTCCCCGGCTTTGGAAGATTGCTATTCTATTGCTTATGATGATACAAAACCTCCAATATATGATGATTACAATGACGAGTGTGATATTTTAAGTCCATCTACTATTGAGGAGAAAATTAATTATGATTACAATATGCCTCCTATATTTGATGATTATGGTGATGAGAATAATAATGATAGCTATTTTGTTGAATTTTCTCCCACTACAATTAATAAGAATGACTATGCTTATGTGGAGAGAATTAATTCTTTTATGGATGTGGCTCATGATAAGAATGTTTTATGTGATAATTATATTGTTAATTTTATTCATGATGCTACTGAAAGTTATTATGAGAGAGGGAAGCGGGGTTTTATGCATCTCAATAATATTAAGTTTCCCCTCTTTATGTTGAAACTTTTCAAGTTGCATTTGTTTTTCTTTACTATGATTGTTGCTTTGTGCTTTCATGACTTGTTTCTATACAAGATCCCTATGCATAGGAAGTGGGTTAGACTTAAATGTGCTTTAAATTTTCTTCTTGATGCTCTCTTTTACTTCAATTCATATTTCTTATGTGAGCATCTTTTCAAACTATCATGCCTAACTTAAAGGCGTTAAAGAAAAGTACTTATTGGGAGATAACCCAAAATTTTAGATGAGTCTTGGAAGTTATTACCTCTGTAATAACCGCTCCTTATCCTTTTTATTTACTTTTTGTGTCAAGAGTAACCTCTAATGAGAGTGAAGTAATGATTGGGAAAGTTGCTGTCCCGAAACAGATTTTTGTGCTTCACCGTAAAAATTCCTGAGAGAGCTCTGTATGTCAACTTGAGTTGTAATGTTTTGTGCTTCTGCCCCAGGTTGTTATCTAACTTTCATTAGTTCAACACTTTTTGATTTGAGCAACAGAAGGTCTTCGAAACAATTCGTATTTACCTGCTGGTCTGTTTTGACAGATTTCTGCCATTCTCTACATTTGCTTCTTGTTGGTTCCTTCTTGAGTTCTTTTGGGGAATTGAGCTATTTGAGGGAAGTGCTGCAGTAGCTAGTGTTCTAATGGAAGTTTATTTGGTGTTAGAACTAAACCTTAAGACTTATTTATCTTAAGTGCACTAATGTTGCTAATGAGATTGTGTGAAGTTTTGTAAGAAGGAAAAATTTCAGGTGTATGGAAGGAATGAGTAATGAGATGAAGGATGGACTAAAGCTCAAGCTTGGGGATGGCACGCATGTCACCCCAAGAAATATCCAAGAAGTACAAGCGTCAAAGCTTGGGGATGCCCAAGGCATCCCCTTCTTCATCAATAAAAATTCCAGGTTTCTTCCAAACGCTTCATTTTTATTGTTTCATGCACAGTTGTGTTTTTCTTGGAGCGTCTTCTTTTTCGTTTTTGTTTTGGTTTTTCGTTTGCTTGGTTTGTTTAGTTTTCTGAATAAATTGGTTGGACCATTGGTTTTCAAATAGTTTGGTTTGGTTTGGAAAAGAGTAGGAAAGTTCATGCTTATGTGGTAAAAAGAGCTCGTTTTTGACTATGGCCTATGCTTTGTCATGCCATGCTTGATATTGTTTTGGATTTATGCTTAGTATTCTTTGCTGTAGCATGAATTGTTATAAACAATTGAGATTGTATAATGTGCCTTGGATGAATCATGTGTTGTTTTAGCATATTAAAGCATAGTATAGTGGTATTCTCCTTTGATGCTTTATTTGGGTTGACTTGGCGCATGCTCGCACCATGTTATGACTATCTCAAGTCACCATAGCCTTTATGATCCTTTAGTTTTCAACTTGTAGTATCACTTTATGCTTTGATCAATGATGTTTTGTCGCTCTGCATGATTATGGCCATTATTGCTCTCTTAGTTTGTCGCTCCCAGTCTTTTGCTAGCCTCCACAACCAAGTATGAGTTCCACTCATGCATCCAACTCCCTAAACTAAGTTTTTCCAAAGAGTCCACCATACCTACCTACTAGCTTATGCTATTCCAAGTATATTCATGCTTTTGTCTACCTTTCACTTGTTATGAGAAAACTAGTGATTAAAGCTCTCACGAACTTGATGGCACACTTTACTTTATTGCCTCTAATAAACTTGAACCATTGGGTCCTTCTTTGTTGCGTATATGCTTGCGCTTTATAAGTTGAAATTAGCAGAACCATGTTTCATGGGGAACGCTTTCGACATTGCACTTGTACTTTGTACCCCCGTTGATATCATGTTCTTTTGCTTACGGATCCCGGCGGTATGAAATAAAAGTGGAACTTGTAAGATCATGGAGTTTGTATGTGTGTTAGAAAGCACTGGGCTAGCCTAAGCCATGCCTAATCATGGTGGAAACTTGCAGCATCACCATAATGAGCACTCTATGAAGCATCCTCAATAAAAACCTATGCAAATAGCAAATAAAAAGATCGCTGAGATGCTCATTGTCTGCTTGCCTTGTCATTTTGATTATGGGAAAGCTCCTGTATCATGTGCAAGGGGTACCCCGTTGGCGGTTCTTAATGATACACATATACTTACAATGACAAGATCTTACTCGTGACTGAAGTTGAGTAGCATGAGGATCGGTCTTCGTAAGTAAGGGGCATGAGATTTCGGTTTATAACTTGTCAAGAATATCCTATTAGTTGTGTCACTTTAACCTTAATCACCTTAAAGATGCTTATGATAGGGGCAATGAGAGCTGAAAGCTATAAGTACCATAATTTTTGGAAGCTCTTTATAAGACTTGAATCCCTACTTCCTTTTAAAAAGGCCTTTCTTCCACCATTATATTGAGTCTCCACCTTCTATCTTTATGCACCTACTTTGAGAGCATAGTGGCCATTCTTAGTTCTATATGCATTGTCCCAAGACTAGTTGATTGATGCATACTTTGATATTGCTTGTTTTAGACTATTGTATCTAGTCACTCTTATGAACTTTGAAGGTCTCCTATGCATTTATATTTGCTACTCTATTGAGGGACAAGCTAAATACTATTATGCTATGTTTTCTTTATGTGAAACAAACAAACGTCTTGCAAAGCATTGTTATTCATGAATCATTTGTTTGTGCCTTTTTATGTTGCAACATAGTTTCTTTGTCTTATTGCTAGAACTTTGTATTTCGTGCTATGATTGAAGTACTATGATCCCAACTTCGAATGTTTTATAAATACTTTGATCAAGTTTATGATGGTGCATGTCACCTCAAAAATTATTCTTTCTTTTTATCACTTACCTACTCGAGGACGAGCAGGAGTTAAGCTTGGGGATGTTGATACATTGCAAATGTATCTATAATTTTTGATGTTCCATGCTTGGTTTTATCTACGTTCTTATGTTTTGTCCACACTTTGGAGTACTTTTTATATGATTTTTTTGTACTAACCTATTAACAAGATGCCACAGTGCCAGTTGCCTATTTTCTGCTGTTTTTGGTTCCAGGAAGTCAGAAAATGAATATTCTTAGAATTGGACGGGACAAAAGCCAAAGTTCCTATTTTACCGGAAGACTCACGGAGCCAGAATACGAGACGGAGGAGGGCCAGGTCCTGGCCACACAGCCCCCCCCCCCAGGCGCGGGCTAGCCCTACCCGCGCCACTAGGTGGTGTGGGCCCCCTGGCACTCCACCGACCTTGCCTCTTCACCTATAAGAAGCCTCCCGATGCATAAACCCTAGATCGTCAATCAGAAATCCACAAAAAGTTCCGCAGCGCCGCCGCCATCGAAGGGGAGACTCGGGGGACAGAAAGTCTTTGTTCCGGCACCCTGCCGGGACGGGGAAGTGCCCCTGGAGCCATCTCCATTGATCTCCACCGCGATCTCCATCACCATTGCTGATTCCCATGATGAGGAGGGAGTAGTTCTTCCTCGAGGCTAAGGGTTCTAGCAGTAGCTATGTGTTCATCTCTCTCTCTATGCAAGATCTTATTGAGATCATGAGCTTGTAATCTATAGATCTACCTTGCTACTCAAGTGCTTTAATAGATCTCTGCTCTCCCCATGTGTGTGAAAGTGACAGCGTGCACACCATGGTGGCACTTAGGCTAGAGATAACAAATACTTGTTATGAGTTATATTTGGAGTTGGATGTATTTATGAAATTGTGGTGTTTGTTGGACTCATCTAGTACTCAAGGTGATAGTGTGGGGTTTGCTAGATGGGAAAGATGAACTTTGAGGTGTGCTGTTATAGCCCTACCATCGATTAGAGTGTTCAACCGTAGAGTAGTTAAGAGTAGTATCATGAAGATAATATATTTATGAGAGAGTGTTCACTAGTGAAAGTATGATCCCGAGGCCTTGTTTCTAAGCACTGAAACACCGTTTGCTACTAGATATGTTGCATGTTTGCTTGCTTCCATCTTTATTTCAGTTTGCCTTTAGTCTCTTCCACGCCATCAAGTTATTCTCTATCACCATTACCACTTATAATTATCCATCCCACTTTTGTTTCACTATCTCTTCGCCGAACTAGTGCACCTATACACCTGACAAGTGTATTGGGTGTGTTGGGGACACAAGAGACTTCTTGTATCTTGATTGCAGGGTTGCTTGAGAGGGAATACCTTTGACCACTTCCTCCCTGAGTTCGATAAACCTTGGGTGATCCCCTTAAGGGAAAACTTGCTGCTGTTCTACAAACCTCTGCACTTGGAGGCCCAACAACTGTCTACAAGAATAGAAGTGCGTAGACATCACCCACCAGTGTCATTTTGCATGTGTGTTCTTTTTAGTAACAACCAGAGTCATTTTGCATGTGTGATCTCTTCACATACCACCTATGGATCCACAAGTGTCATTCCATGTGTGTTCTTTTTAGTAACAACAACCAGAGTCATTGAAATGTGTGTTCTTCTCACATACCACCTATGGATCCACCAGTGTCATTGCATGTGTGTTCTTATTACTAACAACAACAAGAGTCATTGAAATGTGTGCTCTCTTCAGAGACCACACATGGATCCACCAATGTCATTACATGTGTGTTCTTTTCACTAACAACAACCAGAGTCATTGCATGTGTGTTCTTTTCACATACCACATATGGATCCACCAGTGTCATTGCATGTGTGTTCTTTTCACAATCCACCCATGGATCCGCCAGTGTCATTGCATGTGTGTTCTTTTTAGTAACAACAACCAGAGTCATTTTGCATGTGTGTTCTTTTCACATACCACCTATGGATCCACCAGTGTCATTGCATGTGTTTTCTTTTCACAATCCACCCATGGATCCACTAGTGTTATTGCATGTGTGTTCTTTTTAGTAACAACAATCAGAGTCATTTTGCATGTGTGTTCTTTTCACATACCACCTATGGATCCACCAGTGTCATTGCATATGTGTTCTCTTCACAATACACCTATGGATCCACTAGTGTCATTGCATGTGTGTTCTTTTTAGTAACAACTAGTGTCATTGCATGTGTGTTCTCTTCAGAGACCACACATGGATCCACATGTGTCATTGCATGTGTTGTTTTTAGTAACAACAACAAGAGTCATTTTCCTTGTGTGTTCTTTTCAAATACCACCTATGGATCCACCAGTGTCATTGAAATGTGTATTATTTTCACAATCCACCCATGGATCCACCAGTGTCATTGCAGGTGTGTTCTTTTTAGTAACAACAACCAGAGTCATTTGGCATGTGTGATCTCTTCACATACCACCTATGGATCCACAAGTGTCATTCCATGTGTTTTCTTTTTAGTAACAACAACCAGAGTCATTGAAATGTGTGTTCTTCTCACATACCACCTATGGATCCACCAGTGTCATTGCATGTGTGTTCATTTCACTAACAACAACCAGAGTAATTGCATGTGTGTTCTTTTCACATACCACATATGGATTCACCAGTGTGATTGAAATGTGTGTTCTCTATAGAGACCACACGTGGATCCACCAGTGTCATTGCATGTGTGTTCTTTTTAGTAACAACCATAGTCATTTTGCATGTGTGTTCTTTTCACATACCACATATGGATCCACCAGTGTCATTGCATGTGTTTTCTTTTTACAATCCACGCATGGATCCCACCAGTGTCATTTTGCATGTGTGTTCTTTTTAGTAACAACAACCAGAGTCATTTTGCATGTGTGATCTCTTCACATACCACCTATGGATCCACCAGTGTCATTGCATGTGTGTTCTCTTCACAATCCACCTATGGATCCACCAGTGTCATTGCATGTGTTCTTTTTAGTAACAACAACCAGTGTCATTGCATGTCTGCTCTCTTTAGAGACCACACATGGATCCACCAGTGTCATTGCATGTGTGTTCTTTTTACTAACAACAACAAGAGTCATTGAAATTTGTGCTCTCTTCAGAGACCACACATGGATCCAATAGTGTCATTGCATGCGTGTTCTTTTGACTAACAACAACCAGAGTCATTGCATGTGTGTTCTTTTCACCTACCACATATGGATCACTAGTGTCATTGCATGTGTGTTCTTTTCACAATCCACCCATGGATCCACCAGTGTCATTGCATGTGTGTTCTTTTTAGCAACAACAACCAGAGTCATTTTGCATGTGTGTTGTTTTCACATACCACATATGGATCCACCAGTGTCATTGCATGTGTTTTATTTTCACAATCCACCCATGGATCCCACTAGTGTCATTTTGCATGTGTGTTCTTTTTAGTAACAACAACCAGAGTCATTTTGCATGTGTGATCTCTTCACATACCACCTATGGATCCACCAGTGTCATTGCATGTGTGTTCTTTTTAGTAACAACAACCAGAGTCATTGAAATGTGTGTTCTTCTCACATACCATCTGTGGATCTACCAGTGTCATTGCAAGTGTGTTCATTTCATAATCCACCTATGGATCCACCAGTGTCATTGCATGTGTGTTCTTTCTAGTAACAACAACCAGTCATTTTGCATGTGTGTTCTTCTAACATACCACCTATGGATCCACCAGTGTCATTGCATGTGTGTTCTTTTCACCAACAACAACCAGTGTCATTGCATGTGTGTTCTTTTAACATACCACATATGGATCCACTAGTGTCATTGAAATGTGTGTTCTCTACAGAGACCACACATGGATCCACCAGTGTCATTGCATGTGTGTTCTTTTTAGTAACAACAACCAGTCATTTTGCATGTGTGTTCGTTTCACATACCACCTATGGATCCACCTGTGTCATTGCATGTGTGTTCTCTTAACAATCCACCTATGGATCCACCAGTGTGAGTGCATGTGTGTTCTTTTTAGTAACAGCAACCAGTGTCATTGCATGTGTGTTCTCTTTAGAGACCACACATGGATCCACCAGTGTCATTGCATGTGTGTTCTTTTTACTAACAACAACAAGAGTCATTGAAATGTGTTCTCTCTTCAGAGACCACCTATGGATCCACCAGTGTCATTGCATGTGTGTTCTTTTCACTAACAACAACCAGAGTCATTGCATGTGTGTTCTTTTCACATACCACATATGGATCCACCAGTGTCATTGCATGTGTGCTCTTTTCACAATTCACCCATGGATCCACCAGTGTCATTGCATGTGTGTTCTTTTTAGTAACAACAACCAGAGTCATTTTGCTTGTGTGTTCTTTTCACATACCACCTATGGATCCACCAGTGTCATTGAAATGTGTATTATTTTCACAATGCACCCATGGATCCACCAGTGTCATTGCATGTGTGTTCTTTTTAGTAACAACAACCAGAGTCATTTTGCATGTGTGATCTCTTCACATACCACCTATGGATCCACCAGTGTGATTCCATGTGTGTTCTTTTTAGTAACAACAACCAGAGTCATTGAAATGTGTGTTCTTCTCACATACCACCTATGGATCCACCAATGGCATTGCATGTGTGTTCTTTTTACTAAGAACAACAAGAGTCATTGAAATGTGTGCTCTCTTCAGAGACCACACATGGATCCACCAATGTCATTGCATGTGTGTTCTTTTCACTAACAACAACCAGAGTCATTGCATGTGTGTTCTTTTCACATACCACATATGGATCCACCAGTGTCATTGCATGTGTGTTCTTTTCACAATCCACCCATGGATCCACCAGTGTCATTGCATGTGTGTTCTTTTTAGTAACAACAACCAGAGTCATTTTGCATGTGTGTTCTTTTCACATACCACCTATGGATCCACCAGTGTCATTGCATTTGTTTTCTTTTAACAATCCACCCATGGATCCACTAGTGTCATTGCATGTGTGTTCTTTTTAGTAAGAATAACCAGAGTCATTTTGCATGTGTGTTCTTTTCACATACCACCTATGGATCCACTAGTGTCATTGCATGTCTGTTCTCTTCACAATCCACCTATGGATCCACCAGTGTCATTGCATGTGTGTTCTTTTTAGTAACAACAACCAGTGTCATTGCATGTGTGTTCTCTTCAGAGACCACACATGGATCCACCAGTGTCATTGCATGTGTGTTATTTTTACTGACAACAACAAGAGTCATTGAAATGTGTGCTCTCTTCAGAGACCACCTATGGATCCACCAGTGTCATTGCATGTGTCTTCTTTTCACTAACAACAACCAGAGTCATTGCATGTGTGTTCTTTTCACATACCACATATGGATCCACCAGTGTCATTGCATGTGTGCTTTTTTCACAATCCACCCATGGATCCACCAGTGTCATTGCATGTGTGTTGTTTTTAGTAACAACAACCAGAGTCATTTTGCTTGTGTGTTCTTTTCACATACCACCTATGGATCCACCAGTGTCATTGAAATGTGTATTATTTTCACAATCCACCCATGGATCCACCAGTGTCATTGCATGTGTGTTCTTTTTAGTAACTACAACCAGAGTCACTTTGCATGTGTGATCTCTTCACATACCACCTATGGATCCACCAGTGTCATTCCATGTGTTTTCTTTTTAGTAACAACAACCAGAGTCATTGAAATGTGTGTTCTTCTCACATACCACCTATGGATCCACCAGTGTCATTACACGTGTGTTCATTTCACTAACAACAACCAGAGTCATTGCATGTGTGTTCTTTTCACATACTACATATGGATCCACCAGTGTGATTGAAATTTGTGTTCTCTACAGAGACCACCCATGGATCCACCAGTGTCATTACATGTGTGTTCTTTTTAGTAACAACCATACTCATTTTGCATGTGTGTTCTTTTCACATACCACATATGGATCCACCAGTGTCATTGCATGTGTTTTCTTTTTACAATCCACCCATGGATCCCACCAGTGTCATTTTGCATGTGTGTTCTTTTTAGTAACAACAACGAGAGTCATTTTGCATGTGTGATCTCTTCACATACCACCTATGGATCCACCAGTGTCATTGCATGTGTGTTCTCTTCACAATCTACCTATGAATCCACCAGTGTCATTACATGTGTTCTTTTTAGTAACAACAACCAGTGTCATTGCATGTGCGCTCTCTTCAGAGACCACACATGGATCCATCAGTGTCATTGCATGTGTGTTCTTTTTACTAACAACAACAAGAGTCATTGAAATGTGGGCTCTCTTCAGAGACCACACATGGATCCACTAGTGTCATTGCATGTGTGTTCTTTTCACTACCAACAACCATAGTCATTGCATGTGTGTTCTTTTCACATACCACATATGGATCACCAGTGTCATTGCATGTGTGTTCTTTTCACAATCCACCCATGGATCCACCAGTGTCATTGCATGTGTGTTCTTTTTAGTAACAACAACCAGAGTCATTTTGCATGTGCGTTCTTTTCACATACCACCTATGGATCCACCAATGTCATTGCATGTGTTTTATTTGCACAATCCACCCATGGATCCCACCAGTGTCATTTTGCATGTGTGTTATTTTTAGTAACAACAACCAGAGTCATTTTGCATGTGTGATCTTTTCACTAACAACAACCAGAGTCATTGCATGTGTGTTCTTTTCACATACCACATATGGATCCACCAATGTCATCGAAATGCGTGTTCTTTACAAAGACCACACATGGATCCACCAATGTCATTGCATATGTGTACTTTTTAGTAACAACAACCAGTCATTTTGCATGTGTGTTCTTTTCACATACCACCTATGGATCCACCAGTGTCATTGCATGTGTGTTCATTTCATAATCCACCTATGGATCCACCAGTGTCATTGCATGCGTGTTCTTTTTAGTAACAACAACCAGAGTCATTTTGCATGTGTGTTCTTCTCACATACCACCTATGGATCCACCAGTGTCATTGCATGTGTGTTCTTTTCACTAACAACAACCAGAGTCATTGCATGTGTGTTCTTTTCACATACCACATATGGATCCACCAATGTCATTGAAATGCGTGTTCTCTACAGAGACCACACATGGATCCACCAGTGTCATTGCATGTGTGTTCTTTCTAGTAACAACAACCAGTCATTTTGCATGTGTGTTCTTTTCACATACCACCTATGGATCCACCAGTGTCATTGCATGTGTGTTCTCTTCATAATCCACCTATGGATCCACCAGTGTCATTGCATGTGTGTTCTTTTTAGTAACAACAACCAGTGTCATTGCATGTGCGTTCTCTTCAGAGACCACACATGGATCCACCAGTCTCATTGCATGTGTGTTCTTTTTACTAACAACAACAAGAGTCATTGAAATGTGTGCTCTCTTCAGAGACCACCTATGGATCCACCAGTGTCATTGCATGTGTGTTCTTTTCACTAACAACAACCAGAGTCATTGCATGTGTGTTCTTTTCACATACCACATATGGATCCACTAGTGTCATTGCATGTGTGCTCTTTTCACAATCCACCCATGGATCCACCAGTGTCATTGCATGTGTGTTCTTTTTAGTAACAACAACCAGAGTCATTTTGCATGTGTGTTCTTCTCACATACCACCTATGGATCCACCAGTGTCATTGCATGTGTGTTCTTTTCACTAACAACAACCAGAGTCATTGCATGTGTGTTCTTTTCACATACCACCTATGGATCCACCAATGTCATTGAAATGCGTGTTCTTTACAAAGACCACACATGGATCCGCCAGTGTCATTGCATATGTGTACTTTTTAGTAACAACAACCAGTCATTTTGCATGTGTGTTCTTTTCACATACCACCTATGGATCCACCAGTGTCATTGCATGTGTGTTCATTTCATAATCCACCTATGGATCCACCAGTGTCATGGCATGCGTGTTCTTTTTAGTAACAACAACCAGAGTCATTCTGCATGTGTGTTCTTCTCACATACCACCTATGGATCCACCAGTGTCATTGCATGTGTGTTCTTTTCACTAACAACAACGAGAGTCATTGCATGTGTGTTATTTTCACATACCACATATGGATCCACCAATGTCATTGAAATGTGTGTTCTCTACAGAGAGCACACATGGATCCACCAGTGTCATTGCATGTGTGTTCTTTTTAGTAACAACAACCAGTCATTTTGCATGTGTGTTCTTTTCACATACCACCTATGGATCCACCAGTGTCATTGCATGTGTGTTCTCTTCACAATCCACCTATGGATCCACCAGTGTCATTGCATGTGTGTTCTTTTTAGTAACAACAACCAGTGTCATTGCATGTGCATTCTCTTCAGAGACCACACATGGATCCACCAATGTCATTGCATGTGTGTTCTTTTTACTAACAACAACAAGAGTCATTGAAATGTGTGCTCTCTTCAGAGACCACCTATGGATCCACCAGTGTCATTGCATGTGTGTTCTTTTCACTAACAACAACCAGAGTCATTGCATGTGTGTTCTTTTCACATACCACATATGGATCCACCAGTGTCATTGCATGTGTGCTCTTTTCACAATCCACCCATGGATCCACCAGTGTCATTGCATGTGTGTTCTTTTTAGTAACAACAACCAGAGTCATTTTTCTTGTGTGTTCTTTTCACATACCACCTATGGATCCACCAGTGTCATTGAAATGTGTATTATTTTCACAATGCACCCATGGATCCACCAGTGTCATTGCATGTGTGTTCTTTTTAGTAACAACAACAAGAGTCATTTTGCATGTGTGATCTCTTCGCATACCACCTATGGATCCACCAGTGTCATTCCATGTGTGTTCTTTTTAGAAACAACAACCAGAGTCATTGAAATGTGTGTTCTTCTCACATACCACCGATGGATCCACCTGTGGCATTGCATGTGTGTTCATTTCACTAACAACAACCAGAGTCATTGCATGTGTGTTCTTGTCACATACCACATATGGATCCACCAGTGTGATTGAAATTTGTGTTCTCTACAGAGACCACCCATGGATCCACCAGTGTCATTGCATGTGTGTTCTATTTAGTAACAACCATACTCATTTTGCATGTGTGTTCTTTTCACATACCACATATGGTTCCACCAGTGTCATTGCATGTGTTTTCTTTTTACAATCCACCCATGGATCCCACCAGTGTCATTTTGCATGTGTGTTCTTTTTAGTAACAACAACCAGAGCCATTTTGCATGTGTGATCTCTTCACATACCACCTATGGATCCACTAGTGTCATTGCATGTGTGTTCTCTTCACAATCCACCTATGGATCCACCAGTGTCATTGCATGTGTTCTTTTTAGTAACAACAACCAGTGTCGTTGCATGTGTGCTCTCTTCAGAGACCACACATGGATCCACCAGTGTCATTGCATGTGTGTTATTTTTACTAACAACAACAAGAGTCATTGAAATGTGTGCTCTCTTCAGTGACCACACATGGATCCACTAGTGTCATTGCATGTGTGTTCTGTTCACTACCAACAACCAGAGTCATTGCATGTGTGTTCTTTTCACATACCACATATGGATCACCAGTGTCATTGCATGTGTGTTCTTTTCACAATCCACCCATGGATCCACCAGTGTCATTGCATGTGTGTTCTTTTTAGTAACAACAACCAGAGTCATTTTGCGTGTGCGTTCTTTTCACATACCACCTATGGATCCACCAATGTCATTGCATGTGTTTTATTTGCACAATCCACCCATGGATCCCACCAGTGTCATTTTGCATGTGTGTTCTTTTTAGTAACAACAACCAGAGTCATTTTGCATGTGTGATCTCTTCACATACCACCTATGGATCCACCAGTGTCATTGCATGTGTGTTCTTTTTAGTAACAACAACCAGAGTTATTGAAATGTGTGTTTTTCTCACATACCACATATGGATCCACCAGTGTCATTGCATGTGTGTTCATTTCATAATCCACCTATGGATCCACTAGTGTCATTGCATGTGTGTTCTTTTTAGTAACAACAACCAGAGTCATTTTGCATGTGTGTTCTTCTCACATACCACCTATGGATCCACCAGTGTCAATGCATGTGTGTTCTTTTCACTAACAACAACCAGAGTTATTGCATGTGTGTTCTTTTCACATACCACATATGGATCCACCAAAGTCATTGAAATGCGTGTTCTCTATAGAGGCCACACATGGATCCACCAGTGTCATTGCATGTGTGTTCTTTTTAGTAACAACAACCAGTCATTTTGCATGTGTGTTCTTTTCACATACCACCTATGGATCCACCAGTGTCATTGCATGTGTGTTCTCTTCACAATACACCTATGGATCCACCAGTGTCATTGCATGTGTGTTCTTTTTAGTAACAACAACCAGTGTCATTGCATGTGTGTTCTCTTCAGAGACCACACATGGATCCACCAGTGTCATTGCATGTGTGTTCTTTTTACTAACAACAATAAGAGTCATTGAAATGTGTGCTCTCTTCAGAGACCACACATGGATCCACCAGTGTCATTGCATGTGTGTTATTTTCACTAACAACAACTAGAGTCATTGCATGTGTGTTCTTTTCACATACCACATATGGATCCACCAGTATATTGCATGTGTGCTCTTTTCACAATCCACTCATGGATTCACCAGTGTTATTGCATGTGTGTTCTTTTTAGTAACAACAACTAGAGTCATTTTGCATGTGTGTTCTTTTCACATACCACCTATGGATCCACCAGTGTCATTGAAATGTGTATTATTTTCAACTACCGGCGTTGGCCACAAACAATCGGGACGCAGAACTAACCAGCAATCGCTCTGGGCTTCTAGAAGACCCGATCCCCGATTGTTAGGCGCTGTTGGATCGGGGTGCATGGACGATAGTGATGTCCTTCGCGAGGGCGATCCGCGAGAAGTCTGTTCTGCGAACTGATTGGCCGTGGCAACTACGTTGGGCCTACGTCCTTGCCTTTATCCCCTTAACCCCGGGGCCGAAAATCAGATCGTGTTCCTTCATCGCCATGGAGAGGGAGAGGCCCAAACTCAGCTTGCACGAGGCTCAGATGTTCGCCCACTACGGCATACTCGCTCCACCGTTAGCGAGGCTTCCGGCCGGCTTCGAGCTTAGCTACGCCAGGGTTCCTGCCGCGCCACTCTTGCGCGACAATGTGTTGGCGAGGCAGATCGAGGAGCGCCGCCGCCAGCTATCGGAGCGGAAGAGAGAAATGGCGCGGTACTCGCGTACGAGCGTGTACTGGCGAAAGTTGTTCAAGAAGGAGAGGGCTCCGTTGATTGAGCTATGCGGAACCCACCGCCGGGAGATCCACCCGGATCTGCGCAACCCCGAAGGGAGGCAGCGCTTCTGGGCAGTGCTTGGGCGTACGGCCTCCACCGTTATCGATGCAGCACGCCGTGAAGAATCCATGAGGAGGAGGAACACTGCCTGGAACGTCGGCATCAATTCCGACGTGGAGGAGGCTGGCGGCGATGCGGACAACGTCGTCAATGATGGAGACCGCGGGAGCGTCATAGTCGATTAGGGCCACTTAAGCATAAATTAAATCTATGTACGGTATCTTAATGCACTCTTTGGATCTGGGTCACCTGAGTCATGGTCGATTATCGTCATAATCTATATATGTTGGCCATGTTTTAGTTGTCTTTGTCTTTGAAACTAGTCGATCGAAACTCGTCCGATCCTGAAAATAAAGTTCGCGCGTTTCCCTGGCATATCTGATGGGACAATACGCTGACTCTGCTCCCAGCACTTGATGGCACAGCCGTAATTTGGAGTGCGCCTGAGGAGAAGGGATCGAGTGTGTTGTAATAGTGTACTACTCCTGTCCAGATATAACTGACTTAGTTTTTTTAGATATTTAATAAATGTGTCTATACCCAAAACATGTCTAGATACATGTTTAGGTTTCTCTGTCTTTCAAACTAATCAAAAGTCGTCAAATTCTGAATAAACAAAGTCATTGCGTTCACACCTGATGGGACAATACGCTGACTCTGCTACTTGATGGCATAGCCATAATTCTGGAGTGCGCCAGAGGAGATGGGAATGCAAGGGAGATGAGAACTAGTAGCCACGTCCAAACGCACGTAAAAAATTAATGTAATAATATTTTTTAAAAATGTAATCTGGTCCACATGACCCCATCACAGACACGTTGCACGCGCCAGATATAAATAAAGACGACACAACTAGTTTAGTTTCAATGATACAATTCAACATAGGACGTTACTGTGCCCGGATCTTTCTGCTCCTCTTATTAGTCTGCTAGCCCACGCTGCATTAAGCATCAGTTGATGAGGATAAAAAAAAGATAAAATGGCAAATAAGACAATTTTTAAGCTTACCTTTCATCCGGAGAATCGTACAAAGATGAAATTGGCAGGGATTTATTATTTCTCCTGCAGTTAGCCGAAAGATCCTCAAGAACATCCTCAATCACCCCTGGAACTTCTTCATATTCTAATACGCCTCCACTATTTGTCCTTTCCTGCCCGTTCCGCTTACCCTTTTGTTTCTTTTCACACCCTTTTCTCGCCGGCACCTCCACTTCTTCATAAATTGGCTGCTTACGTACGTTTTCATCCGAGTGTTCATCACCGTCTTCGCGCTGCTCTTCCGCCAGTTCTGGCTGAGAAGCCTCTTTTTCAGCCACCGGGGTGTGAACAGGGACAATAGCATGTGTAACTGGGTTTCTGCACAACCTCTTGATATGGCCGAATCCGCCACAATGTCCGCATTTCCTTTTCCTAGCACCAAGCCTTGGACCTTTATCGGTGGAGGCTACGATCCTTAGCTTTCTAGGCCTCACAGGTGGCCTCCTAAGAACTGGTGGTTGAAGTTTGAACCCTGGATCGACAATCTCCCAATCATTTTCATCGGCCATAGGTGGTATGTTACCTCTAAGCTTTAAGATGAAGTAAATTGCATGGTGACATGGCAGACTAGTAATCTGCCACTGCCTGCATGAACAAGTCTTGTTTCCAATGTCTACAGTGTACCTCCGTTCACTTCCATGCTTGTATTCTGCATAAACCTAGCCAATGTTCTAGAACTTCTGACCACCCTCATCTTTATCGTTCTCATTGCCCTGGTTCTTGCATTCAGTAACATAACCACCTTTGGAACTATTTTATGGCCTAAAAATTTTCTTGCACAAATTCTTTGCCTTAAATCTATCTTCACCATTATGCACTGTCTTATCGCATCCAACAAAATAACAATTCCAAGTGTCTTCATGCCCGAAATCTTATCATTGAAACTATCTGCCAAATTATTGCATACAAAATCCACCTTCCTTAACTCACCAAACTTGCTTCTGGCCCATAGCTTGGTGTGATGTTCCTCAAGGTATTTTTTTTACCTTTGGAACTACATACATGTTCTGCAAGTAAGTAGCATGTGTGCTTAGGATGTATGTGTATGCTGATCGCCACAAGTCCTCTTCAAAGATCTTTCCTTCGAACTTCTTCGTGAAGTTAGTAGCGAGGTGCCGCATGCATTCCCTATGCTCAACCCCAGGAAACACAGCATCAACAGCATTCTCAAGACCCTCAGATGAACCATGTCCAGCTTTCATTTGATTCACCCTCAAGAACATCATAAGCTACGGGTAGAAGCCAATTATGAGCGTCCAAAGCACAAGCAGAAACAACATGTCCCCTAAACTTTCCTGTTAAAGAAGGTGCGCCTATTGCCAAGTATGGCCTGCAGCCGTCTAGGAACCCCTTCCAGCATGCCTTCAGGCAGACAAAACATCTCCTGAAGCATATCTTATCTGCCTGCTTATACCTGACCCCCCTCGAGACATTTTCTCTCCCTTTCACAACCTCGTAATCGATGTCAACAACACTACCAGGTGATGTTTTCTCTACCTGAGCTTTGAAACTATACAACTTATGAAAACTTTCATTCCACTTGCCTTGAATGAAGTCTAGAGCCATCTCCTTCCCATCAAAGACTCTGTGATAAGGAATCAGAACGTTAAACTTTTTGCTAATCTTTGCTCTGAGTTCAGCTGGTCCAATGTTATGATCCTGCCTCACCCAGTCAAGTACAGTAGCAGCAATCCACTTGGTAGTCGCCGGTCTAATTTTACCACTTAAAGAAGTATTAGGGCAGTTGTGTTCCTTCGTGTTTACTTTGATCTGCATTCAATAAGAATCCAAATAATTCAGAGCTAGTTATCAGCAGAATAAATATGAGAAAGACTAAAACTAAATGTAGCTATTGCAACCTGAAATGGGTGTCCACCCGCATTGGAGATGCATGTAATCTCCATTTACACAGTACTTTCCTACAAAGGCACCCTAAATCTCTTTTGGTCGCTCTTTTCAATGATAAATTCAAACCCAACTCTGATTGCATAGGTTGCAACTGCATATCTGCAGTCCTCCACATTATCAAAGACAGCCCCCTCATCAATTGTAGGATTGTCCCTGTCAAAGTGTATCACTAGCCTGTCCACGTCTTCGTCGTCGTATCTACATCCCATTTCCACATCTTCACATTCCTCTTCCTCATCAGTCCCATAGTCAGGCTCAAAGTTCGAAACAACCAAATATTCCCTACTCTCCATCCTATCAGGGTCAGCAACCACGTCTAGATATGCTTTTCTCATCATCATCCGCACCGCCACATGTTTCAGTGCCTTCATGCTCGCTTGACAAAGCATCATGCTCAAGGACAAGCTGTACAGACATCCTGCGGTTACCAACCCATATCCTTGGCATCACCTCGGGACTATAAACGCTAATTGGGGTATGCAGATAAGGAATCACAGTTCTTACCTTTCAATGTGGATGCACGGCACCTTCTCCGGGCTCCATACCTCCAAAGCTCTGCACCCCGCTAGCTCTCCCCCCGTTTCGTTGTCCTCTGTGCTCTCCAGACTTGAAGGAGATTCCGTGTTCTCCAGCCATGCAGGACCCATATCCGTGCTCTCAAGCCTCGCAGGATCCATCTCCGTGCGGGATCCGGATCACCAGCGTCGTTGGGCCCCTAACCTAACGGCCGACTCTCGGTTTTCGTTTCTAGACGCGCCTAGGCGGTGGGCGGCAGCAAGGAGACAGGGCAAGGAGGGGAGGGGAGGGGAGGGGACGTGAGGGGATGGCAGGGAGGGGAGGGCGGGAGGACGACGACCCAAGGGGATGACGAGAGTGGTGCACGACTGAGCGGAGTGGCGGCGACAGGAGCAGAGGAGAGGAGCGGAGTAGAGCTGGTTGCGACAAAGCATGGAAAATTGCACAATAATATGTTGGTGGGCGGCACCAGCCCTCGAACCCGAGACGTGCGCTATCGTAGGTGGAGGAGGCGGGCCCGCCTATCAGAAAACATGCCACCTGTCAGCATACTATGCACGGGGAGCACTTCACGGAATTTTTAGCAGGTCCCACATGTCAGTCTGTTTGATCAAAACTTGCATGTAGAATTCAAAGTATTTATTTTTAGTAGCTTCTTTCAGAATTCTCTATGTTCGACACGGGCATCATCTCAGCGTCGGAATTCGGGTCCCACATGGAAAATTGCACAATAATGTGTTAGTGGGCGGCACCACCCCTCGAACCTGGGATGCGCGCCGTCGAAGGTGGAGGGGGCGGGCCTGCCAGTCAGAAAACATGCCACGTCGGCATCCCCTGTTTCTGATGCCCTTTTAAAAAATAAAACACACCACGTCATTATCCCCTGTTTCTGATGGTGCTGCTACACTCGATGGTACATGGTGGCATATAAATAGTATCGTAGAAACATAAGGGCACAGTCGTCAACATTTCTAAAATGAAACCTGGTCCCGTCTCCTACTGTCTTGGTACATTGCCCGATGAGGTGGATAGCCACGACCGATCTTTTTAATACGTTCGCACTCTTATGCTGAGAAGGGAAATAAAGATTGAGCTGTTAATGCAACGAGTGTCGAAATATTACCCTCTAAGGAAATGGGAAATGGTTATTTTCACGCGTGCCCGTAGTCCAAACCTACTGTCAGTCTTTCACTCCCCTTCTCCGACTAACCACAGTTCACCTTGCGCAGCTCCTCCGCACCGCACCAACTAGGGTAACATGGCCCCGCCTAAGCCGCCACCGCCGCGACAGCCGCCAAAACTGGGGTATTTAGCCCCTCTAAGGCAGGCCATGAAGCTCTACTTCAAGGTCGGTCTCCTATTGCCCTGCCAGGCAGATGATTTTCCCGAATATGCTAAATTGGCCACGGCAGCGACTGCGCCGTCGTCGGCGCCAGATGCGGCAAGCAGGGCCAAGAGAGCGATGTGGAGAAATCGTGCGGCGGCATTTGGCATGCTCTAGGCAATGGGAACAAGGTACGTATCAAATCGTTTATGAGAGCATGCCGCCACCAAGGGTACACACCCTCGAACAGGGCAGAGCCAAGGTCTAGGAACTCACGCGTCCATGCTTCGGCGCGGACTACCTTACCTCAGTGGGGTAGGCTGGGAGCATGCCGTCTGCGGCAAAGACGCTCCATCCTACGCCGTCGACCGCCGTCAAGGCGGCGACCAAGCGTCTACACTCAGCATGCTGGATTGTTCGACAGCCGGAGCCAGCGGCGGGCATCAGCTCAGCCCCGGAATTCAGGTTTGAGTTCACATGGACCTACGATCCCGAGAAGGAGATGTCAAATTTCAGTTTCGAAGAAATCGTTGCGGCAGCGCGGATGGTCCAACTGAACCGGGACTGGCACACGCAAATCGCTCGTGCATGAACGATGCAGATTGCTTGTAGTTTGGCGGGAAGGCAATAGATCAGTTTGGGTTAAATGATCAAAGAACTTATGTCCTCTCAATGCAATTGGCCAGCCAACTTTTCTGGTGGAGATCTGTAGTTTCTTCAGTGCAGAATAGTTAAGTTTAGACTGAAGAATGGCTTTTGTAGATGAAATGCTGACGAATTGTAGTATAAACTAGTAGGAAGTTTAGCCCACTTTTGTGCAGGTATAAGACCCTTTTGTATGGAAGTACTACTATTGTAAGCAAATACTATCAAGTACCTATTTCCTTCAATTACTAGTCGTGGTTCAATCCAGTTAATTGGCATCTTTTATCCCAGACTACAGATTTTGCGTCTGCTGTCTGTGTTGTAAACCATTTTTTCCTTTGTCTTGTGTTGCCTGCAAAATGGTCCTGCAGTTCAACGTGTTACAAATGTAGCTACCTTGTACTCCCTCTGTTTCAAAATATAAGATGTTTTAGCTTTGTGAATGAAGTGTATCTAGTCCCCTTTTAGTATGTAGGTTCATCTAGGTTTAGAAAGCACCATCCCTAAAAGATGTCTAGATACGCTCCATTCACAAAGCTAAAACATCTTACATTTTGAAACGGAGGGAGTACTTGAAGAGGAGATGGTCTACAGTTTCCTGGCATCCACAGAATTGACATTGCTCATTGCCAGACCACCCTCTTTTCATGAGGTTATCCTTGGTTATTCACAGAAATTATAAAGCATGGTGTTCAACTACCTCGATTCAAACTATTACACGCACACAAACTACATCAAATTCATTACCCACACATACTACATCGATTCAAACTATTACACACACATACTACTTCAAACTATTACACACACTTACTACATCGATTCAAACTATTACACATTTTTAGTCGATGCTAACTTCCTGCTATGCTTTCCATACTACAAATTCATTAGCCACACATACCATGGCAATTCACTAGAGCTCTGTCTTCACTCGAGGGAAATCAGAACCACCAGCTCGTCCAAGCCCGGTCCCCCCACCGAAACTGTGTGCCCCGTCGCGAAACGGTGGCGGTCCTGTGCCATCGATCTTTCTAGGCCAACACTGCAGGCGATGAGGGCGCTTTTTGGCAGCCTCTTCGGGGACCTGAATGCCATGTACCGAGTCCAGAACCTCCTCCAGGTGGATGATTGTGAGATCCAGGCACATGGCTTAATAGGATTGATAGGATACCCATATCAATAAGTTGCAACTTCTTTTCCGGAAGCTCATTCGAAAAGAACTCTAAGGTTAAGCGTGCTTGGCCTAGAGAAATTCTAGGATGGGTGACCGACCGGGAAGTGGGTAACCGGGTGCGCACGAGTGAGGACAAAGTGCGCAGAAAAGACTAGTGTTGGTCTGTGGGGCCAGTCTAGATATCCTATTAAGCTGCCAAGAGTGACACCCCCCGGGCCCAAGAGTGGACGGGGTGTTACAAGTGGTATCAGAGCCGACCCTTGCGATTACACGGGTGTGTGCGGTTCAGTGGCGGGACATGTGGAGCATGGAGAGTGTGGCCCGGAGTGGACACGGCATGGCACATGTGCCGGCACTGGACACACATACGCGTGCCAAGAGGGAACGTTCCTGGGGTGTGCTTGATCGATGAGGGCATCGATCTTCTAAAGGGTGGGTGTATGTGAGATCCATGCACATGGCTTAATAGGATTGATAGGATACCCATATCAACAAGTTGCAACTTCTTTTCCGGAAGCTCATTCGAAAAGAACTCTAAGGTTAAGCGTGCTTGGCCTAGAGCAATTCTAGGATGGGTGACCGATCGGGAAGTGGGTAACCGGGTGCGCACGAGTGAGGACAAAGTGCGCAGAAAAGACTAGTGTTGGTCTGTGGGGCCAGTCTAGATATCCTATTAAGCTGCCAAGAGTGACACCCCCCGAGCCCAGGAGTGGACGGGGTGTTACAATGATGACCGGGTGCTTCCAGCAAAGCTGTCGCCCTGCCCTGCTTGGAATCTACACCTCGTACATCTTAGGAACGGCGTCAGGATCTTTCATCCATGCCTTTACCTTGATGACCCATCTGTCGCTCGGTGGCATGATTTCCACCAGCTCGCCGCCAAGACTACTGACGACCTGCTTGAGGTCCTCCGGCTCCCAAGCATCCAATGGGAGGCCGTCAAATCCGAGTTTGGAGAAGAAACGAAGTTGCCCCAAGCGATCGTCCCACCCACAGGCACGATGCCAACGCATGAAGCTCATTTTCTCCCTGCAGCACTCGAAAGATCGGGAAGAATGCAGAACACGCTCGGTGTCTGAGCTGTGCTCGAACTGGACGAAAAAATTGAATGGCGGCGCGCATACCTCAATGTTGACCTCATTTTGTCTGATCCCAAAACGAGACCTGAAAGCCGATAGCAACTCGGCCGGAGACACGGTAGGACAAACGCCTAGCACGGTGGCCATGAGAGCGTGGTCGTCGAACTGCTGTGCCAGGGGTACCATGCCTGGGGTGCGTGGCAGCACGCAACTTCCCGAGGCCGGTCGCCGGCCTAGATCGCCCGACGGGACGCGCTCCGCCGTGCGAGAAGGACTAGCCAGAGGCGAGATATTAGTCCGGGGATGTGAAGCTCCGATATGGCGGATGATGCAATGGCGACGGCTGCGAGCTTCGATTAGAGGCATGGGAGGTTGACCGTACATGGCGGAGACGTAAATTAGAGCAAGTGCGAGCTCCGATCTGAGACGAGCAGCCGAAGCTAAGCAAATGTTATGGGGAGGGGAGCAGGGGAGAAGACCAGAGCAGAGCAAAGAAATAGATCTCGTCCACTCAGGGATCTGGTCCACGACCGCAAAAGATAACAGGGAATACTGACATGGCGGGCCAAGAAGAGTTGACCTCACAGCGGTATTTGAGTTCAACCGTTTTTCATCTGGTTCAAACGACCGTTTGGCCATTAGATTTGTATTCACCCCCATTTGGCCCTTCTGGACAATTGGCGAATCTACTATGGCCCCTCCGCGCGATTGGTGGCAACTCGGGTACCACGGTGCACGCACCCACCAAGTTTGGTACCGCAAACAAACATTCCCGCCACGCCTAACCTGGTACTATAGTCAGATAAAGCCGAGAGGCCCAGTTTTTAATAGCTGTCTCGACTTACCCTAGTGGTTGCAGTTCCCAGCCACTCCTGCAAGCACCCAGGTTCGAACCCTGGTGCAGTGGGTGCCAATTTTTTTTCTATTTTTTATTTTAAACATAATTTTAAATGTTAAAAATTTGATTTAAGGTAGAATGAAATTATAAATTACTTTTCAATTATAATATATTTAAATGTGGCACAATAGTGGTAAAAAATTGATTCAAGGGTGGTACAAAATTGATTCTATATATGTTACATATTTAAATGTCAAAAGTGGTACCTAAAATGACGACACGCGCGTGATTATAGTAAGAGCGAGCGTTTTACAATCTTCTTTCCCTTCTTTGTCGCGGTTGAATAGTTTAGCCCTGGAACTTTCATGTTTCTTCTCTCAAACGGGCTACCTTTTTTGGGTAGGGTTGTCCTTTGTCTTCTTGGGATATATGTTGCTTCATCGTAGTCGTCGTCATCTTCAATCTTTGGATCGCCGTACTGGTCAAAGTCTTGCTCGTTGGCGACTCCATCCATTCCGATGATGTTTCTTTTTCCTCTCCTCACGACAACCCGACTAGGCTTTGCCGGGTCGGTAATAAAAAAAACATTGGTCCACTTTGCTAGCCAATACCCATGGCTCATTTTTTGCGACTACTTTCGCACCAGCAGCCTTGGATTTGTCGGCTTCTGGTATAACCATGCTTGTGAAATACCGATCTTCTCTTTCGACACTCTTGGCCCATCTAACACGGAACATCGGCACCTTTTCTCCACAGTAGTCGAGCTCCCATATCTCCTCGATCCTTCTGTAGAATCTTTCCTTCACATCGTCATCGGTATAGAATTCCGACGTTACCCCAGAGTTCTGATAGTCACACTTGCTATCCTTTTCCTCCGTGTAGAATGTGTAGCCGTTGATGTCATATGCCTAGTAGGTCATCAGGTTGCGCATCGGTCCCTGCGACAAGGCGAATATGATGTTTTCCTCCGCAGAAGCAGAATCCGTTTGCGGGGGACTATCTAGGAGTGTCTCACTGAACCAACGCGTGAAATCGGATTTGTGCTCTTTGATTATTTCTCCCTTCGTCCTCTGCTGGCCCCGGTCACTGTACTTCTTCTCAATAAAATGTTTGTGCTTTTGTACCCAAGGATCGACCACTTCTATATGTTGTAGCGTGACTAGGTTTGGTCTATTAAAGTCTGCGAGTCGACCATCGAAGTCCACATGCATTACGCGGCGACCCTCTCGGTGACCCGATCCATCGAGTCTGACAATGTTCCTGTTGACGGAAAGACCTACAGGGTTCTCGATGTCTAGATAATTCGTGCAGAAAGAGATGCACTCTTCGGCTAGAAATCCCTTGGCTATGCTTCCATCTGGACGGGACCTGTTGCGAACGTATCCTTTGATGTGTCCATTCATCCTTTCGAACGGCATCATGATGCGGAGAAACATCGGCCTGAGTTGGATGATATCCTCCACGATATGGACCAGCAGATGCACCATAATGTCTAAGAATGCAGGCGAGAAGTAGATGTTGTGACCTCGGCTCGTTAAGGATCCTAAGTTCCTGTGATTAACATGCTAGTCCCTAGATCAATAGCTAGCATTTCACAGTCGATGAATAACATGTAAAACACAAGTCATTATTACACGAATAATCCAGAGTATATTTATTACAACTTGCATAGCTTATAGCTAGCTCAAATAAAACAGCGGAAACTAAGTAAAACTTGAGTCCATCAACGCCTCAGGCTAGCTGCGTGAAGACCCGTGATCCCTACGCACCTTTCAATCTTCGGATTCTGCACACAAGAGGTGCAGCCAACAAGTTGGGTCAATACTTTGAATGTATTGGCAAATTACACCAAGGAAAGAGTAAGACTATCTCTACATGCAAGGCTAGGAGTAGGCTCTGGGGTTCATTTGCGTAAACCAATTTGCTTAATGTAAGAAGAAAAGAGGAAGAAAGTTTTCCCTACTTTGCAATCTTTGATATACAGAATAGGGTCGAATGGAACACGTGGATATTACTCACCAAGTCCCCAAACAACCTAGTACTTGGATATTACGCACCAAGTTCCCAAAATCCCACCCAATGGCGATATTACTCACGCCTTGGGGTTTTAAAACGTTAAGTTTGGAAAAGAGAGAGGAAGATCTTCCAGAGGATCCATCCTTTAGATGCTCAAAATTGTTCTGTTTCCGTGAACACGACTGATCGATCAGATTTCAATACTCTCGAGAGGTTGTGCACTTTCCCCACAATCCATGATCAAGTCCTTTTACAGACAAGACCATGGCGAAGCCTTCCCTTAGCAGCCCCTCTACCAGCTGGATCCAACCTTGCCAAAGAACCTCCAATTGTTGGTACCCCAGTGAGGTTTCCCACTAAGTACTAAGCCAAGACAGAGCCCATATGTATTGTGGTTGCACTGGAAGCTTCTGAATTTTGAAACATGACAGACTTCTTTGATTCCTGGGCGGCCGTCCTCCACCAAAATCGCACTCGCTGTCCCAACAACCGTTCCGCTAGAAGAAAAACTTAGTTTTATTTTGAAGGGGGTTTTGAGAAGAAAAGTTCGCTCGAGAGAGCTATTATACTGAGAAATTTTTTGAGTCTTTCGAACCCTCCCACGGTACTTGATATAGATAAGTATATAGCATAGCAAGCATAACTTAGAAAAACAGGGTAACCTATTGGGATAGAAAATCCTAAGCATAGAGCAACTTATGGCATACTACAAAACCGCACTTACAAAATAGTACTAAGAAATTCTACCAAAATCCTACACATGCATACTACGCAATTTTGAAGGGTAAAACATGCATAGTCAAAACTGGGACATAAACATGAACAAGTGGTGTAACTTGCCTTGATCCGAGCAGCAATCTACACAACAGTACTCCTCAGCGCACTCCGAGCAATCTAACGAAACAAACATGGATCCAATCACAATTTGCACAAAACAAACTCACGAAGTCGAGTATGCATGCATGCAACATGGTAATATGCAAGGATGGATTCAAATTTGACCAAGGATTTTATTCAGGGGTGTTGTTGAGTTGGGGATGTCATTAGAATCGATTCCCCACAGATTTGAAGTATTTTGGGTTAAACCCTAAATATCCAATCCCAAAACTAGATCTACAACTCCAATCTATCTCGAGACAGATCTGAACACCCTAAGCATAGAGAGACAATAATCTACAGAAGGTCTCGTTGATAGAAAGCCAACGCAACAAGAATAAACTAAAATGGAGCTACGGATAATTTTCTAGAATTAAAATACTCTAATCTAAAATTTAAATCCTACTGCAAGATTGCTGTGGCAAAACAGCAATATTATTGTAGATCTGTGTTCTACTCGAAAATATGAATCCAACGGTATATTATACGCAATTTTTGGACTAATACTCGAATTACTATGGATTTTACAAGATTGAAGTGTTTTCTGCCTATTTAAAGAAAAACTAGAGCAGCGGCCAGCTGTGTAGTGCCAAGTGGCGGCACGGGGTTGGTCCAGCGGGGTGCGCGTGACGCCGACGCGGGTGTGACGCGGCGACGACATGGCGGCTGCCACGCGGCGCGATGCGATTGGCCGGGGCCGGTTCGGTACGGCCAGTCTAATCTGGCCGTCGGATCGTGATCAAACGGATGGGGGAGAGGTGGCAGAGACCTCACCGGCGGCGACAACTTGATGACGACGACGAAGGCGACGGCGGTGGTGCGTCGGCAGCGAGGGGCGGCGGCGAGGCGGTGCTCCCCTGGCCCGGTGAAGTGGACGACGGCGACGGGCTTCTCGCCGTGGTTCCGTTCCCGGGGGCAGCGTCGGCTCCTCCTTCCCGAGGTGGCGGTGGGCGGCGGCTGGAGACGGCGGAGTCCGGCGGAGCTCCGGCGAGGGATTGGTGGCGGCTCGGTGGCGGTTAGTGAAATTTTTTTTAGGGTTTTTGGGGAGGCGTGCTAGGGGTATTTATTGGCGAGTTTTCTTGGCGCGGGGGCTACGGATTCATTCCGATTCGGCCGGGGAGGTTAGCGCCGGCGCGGCCGTGTCCGTGTCCGACCTGGACTCGACGGAGGGGAGAGGGACGACGGGCGGGGCCCGCCTGTCGGCCGCTGCAGGCGTGGGGCGGGCTGGCGACTGGTGGCGATGTTGGGTCGGCCCAGCCAGGCGTTCGTGGTAGGCGCCGCTCGCTCGCAGGCGCGCGCGGAGGATAGATGCGGGCTGGCTCCGGCTGGCCCGCCTAGGTTAGATTTTTTTGTAAACTTTTTATTCTTTTCTGTTTTCCTATTTGATTAATAACTTTTGCAAACGGGCTCCGAATTAAACGAAATTTGTTTCTAAAGTTTTGTAAAAAGAAGGGGGTTAGAGTAGGATTATAAAATTACACTTTTGCAAGGGTTTTGGTGGTTCAAAAAGGTTTAACCCCTTTTAGTCTATAAATGACTATGGGATTTAGGAAGAAAATAACTATGCAGTTTTTTTTTATATGTGTTGCCATGATGCAATGATATGATGCATGCTTCTAGTAACATCTATAATTGTAAAATTTGGAATGTTACAAACCTACCCCCTTAAGAAGAATCTCGTCCCCAAGATTCAGGTTGGTTAGCAAATAGGTGTGGGTGTTCTTTCTTCAGGTCTTCTTCACGCTCCCACGTGGCCTCTTCCTCGGAATGGTGATTCCATTGAACTTTGCAAAACCTGATAGTCTTGGTACGAGTGATTCTCTCGGCTGTCTCTAGAACCCTGGTGGGTTTTTCCTCATAGGTGAGGTCGTTCTCCAGTTGTACCTCGTGGGGTTTCAGCCATTTCCGGTTGACACTTCTTTAGTTGCGACACATGGAAAACATCATGAACTGTTAGCATTTTGGGCAATTCCAACTGATAGGCAACTTCCCCTCTACGACCCAAGATTTTGTAGGGCCCTATGAATCGGGGTGCTAACTTACCCTTGATTCCAAATCTCTTAAATCCTCGTAGTGGCAAAATTCGGAGATACGCACGGTCTCCCACTTCATAAGTCACATCCCTGCGCTTGGAATCAGCATAACTCTTTTGTCTGGATTGGGCTATTCTTAACCTGTCTTGAATCTGTCTCACCTTTTCTTCGACATCCTTGATTAGTTCAGGTCCAAACAAACTACGTTCTCCAACTCCACTCCATAGCAGCGGAGTTCTACATTTTCTGCCATATTGAACTTCAAATGGGGCCATCTTGATACTAGTTTGGTAGCTGTTATTGTACGAGAATTCCGCATATGGCAAATTATCGTCCCAACTAGACCCATAGTCTAGTGCATAGGCTCTTAACATGTCCTCCAAGATTTGATTAACTGTTTCCGTCTGTCCATCTATTTGTGGGTGGAAGGCAGTACTAAACTCCAGTCGTGTCCCTAGAGACTCATGTAGCTGTTGCCAAAACTTAGAGGTGAATTGGGTACCTCTATCAGAGACAATCCCCTTGGGTACACCATGAAGGCTTACGATCCATGACATATAAATCTTGGCAAGTTTAGCACTCATATAGGTGGTCTTTACAGGAATAAAGTGGGCCACCTTTGTGAAGTGGTCGACCACTACCCAGATGGAGTCATACCCAGAACGAGTCTGCGGTAGTCCTGTGATAAAATCCATGCCTACCTTGTCCCACTTCCAATCGGGCACAGGTAATGGCTGCAGCAGTCCGGCTGGCTTTTGATGTTCGGCCTTGACCCTGTTGCATACGTCACACAGGGAGATATATTCAGCAATTTCTGTTTTCATGTTGTTCCACCAGAACCTATCTTTCACATCCATGTACATCTTTGTATTACCGGGGTGACTTGAGTAAGGCGAATCGTGAGCTTCCTGAAGGATTAACTTCCTGATATCGGGGTCTTCGGGGATGCACAGACGCTTCTCATACCAAAGTGTTCCCTGTTAATCCGTATGAAACCCTTTTGCTTTGCCCTTGCTTATATTAGCTCTTATCTCTTCCAACTCTTTGTCCCCCTTCTAGGCCTCTTTGATTTGGTCCAGAAGCGTTGGCACTATCTCCATCGTTGCTACGTATCCTTCCGGAACTATTTCCAACCTGAGGTCCTTGAATTGTTCACACAATTCATTTGGAAGTTCTCCCACGGTAAGTCCATTTACATAGACTTTCCGACTTAAGGCATCAGCCACAACGTTGGCCTTTCCAGGATGGTACTGCAGGTCCAAGTCGTAGTCCTTGAGGAGTTCAAGCCATCTCCTTTGCCTCATGTTTAATTCCTTTTGAGTGAAGATGTATTTAAGGCTTTTGTGATCCGTGAATACATCACAATGTTTGCCCATTAGGTAATGTCTCCAAACCTTGAGCGCATGCACAACTGATGCTAGTTCCAAATCGTTCGTGGGATAGTTATTCTCATGGTTCTTAAGTTGCCGAGAGGCGTAAGACACTACTTTTCCATCTTGCATCAGTACACTACCAAGTCCTTGTCAAGAAGCGTCGCAATAGACTTGGAAGTCCTTTTGGATGTCAGGGAGACACAAAACCGGTGTTGTTACTAGGCGCTTCTTCAACTCTCGAAAACTTGCTTCACATGCCTCGGTCCATTGGAACTTCTTCTCTTTCTTCAACAATTCCGTCATAGGCTTTGCTATCTTGGAAAAGTTTTCAATGCACCTTCGGTAATATCCTGCAAGGCCCAGGAAACTCCTAATATCACCCACATTCTTAGGAGACTCCCATTCTGTCACGGAGGCTACCTTACTTGGGTCCAGGGCAACACCCTTAGCTGACACAATATGACCAAGGAATCCCACTTCTTTCAACCAGAACTCACATTTGCTAAACTTGGCATACAACTTGTGTTCCCTTAACTTTTCCATAATCGGTATGAGATGTCGTGTTCCTTCTCGTCCTTGGAGTATATGAGTATGTCATCAATGAATACTACGATAAACTTATCCAAGTACTCCATGAACACCTTGTTCATCATAGTCATGAAGTATGCTGGGGCGTTGGTTAAGCCAAACGACATCACAGTGTATTCATACAATCTGTATCTCGTGGTGAAAGCTGTTTTGGGTACATCCTGTTTCCGGATCTTTAACTGGAAATATCCTGATCGGAGATCAATCATAGAGAATACACTAGCTCCCTTTAATTGATCGAACAGGTCATTAATATTGGGTAGAGGGTACTTGTTCTTGATTGTTACTTCATTTAACGACCGATAGTCCACGACTAGCCTCTTGGTTTTATCCTTATTCTCCACGAATAAGACAGGTGCTCCCCAAGATGATGCACTTGGTTGAATGAAGCCTTTGTCCAATTGCTCTCTAAGTTGTTTCTTAAGTTCCTTCAACTCATCCACATCCATCTTGTACGGCCTCTTTGCTATTGGTCCAGTACCTGGCATCAAGTCAATGAGAAACTCGATGTCTCGGTCGGGAGGCATCCCTGGTAATTCTTCCGGAAACACATCTGGGTACTCCTTCACAATTGGCACATCCTCAAAGCTAACCCCCTTAAGAGAATTCACCATACTTCCTTTGAGTGCGAAAGCTGACTTAAAGTGGATCCTTTTCTTATCCGGAGTCGTGAGTGCGATAGTCCTTTTGGCACAATCTATGACTCCCTCATATTCGGTCATCCAGTTCATGCCCAAAATTATGTCTAACCCTTGTGATTCCAGAACGACCAGGCTGGTGGGAAAGGTGTGTGTCCCAATCCTTAATTCTAACCCACGGCATCCAGAGTTTGTCACTATTTCTCCTCTAGGAGAACTTACCCTTAGGGGAGTACTAATAGTCTCCGTAGGTATCTTGCCTCTATCCACAAATACCCTTGATATGAATGAATGTGATGCACCAGTATCAAAAAGAACAACTGCAGGGATGGAGTTAAGCTTGAACTTACCAATCACAGAGTCAGGTGACTCACGAGCATCCTCCACAGAGACATGATTCACCGTGGCTTTGACGAACGGATTCGGCTTCTTCCCATTCCCATTACCATTGCCATGGTTGTGTCTGTTGCCATTTCCATTACCATTCCCATTCTTCATCCTTTCGGGGCAAGTAGTTGCATAATGCCCTGTCTTGTTACACTTGAAGCATGTCACTTCACTCAGATCCTTCCCATTGCCATTTCCATTGCGGTGTTTATGACCATTGTGGTTATGTCCTCCATGGCGATGACCATTGTGGTTGTGGCCATTGTGGTTGTGGGGTGGTGGTGACGAAGTGTGTTGCTTTTGATATGGGGCAGAGTTGTGCTTGTGTGAGGTGGACTTTCTCTTTCGGTTCTCTATATTCCTTTGCTTTGCTTCAACTACCACTGCCCTGTCCAGGAGGTCCTGGTAGTTATCAAACTTCAGAGCCACAAGCTGAATAGATATTTCATCATTAAGTCCCCTCAAGAACTCCTCCTGTCTCTTGGCATCAGTGGATACATCATCAGGTGAATAACGTGCCAGCATGTTGAAAAGGTCCCCATACTCGGAGATAGAGCGGTGCAGTTGTTTCAAGTCGCGGAAATCACGTCTCTTAAGTGACATGACTCCTGCGGCTACGTGATGAGTATGAAAGGCCGCCTCGAACTGGTTCCAGGTGATAGCTTCAATGTCAGGGTGGGTGACCTGGTAATTATCCCACCATTCAGCGGCTGGTCCCTCAAGTTGGTGCGCAGCGAAACGCACCCTATCTGCTCCAACAACTTGGACGGTGTCTAACTTCTTGTTGGTGGTGCGGAGCCAGTCATCTGCCACAATTGGCTCATAACTACTTGAGAAAGTTGGAGGGTTCAACCTCAAGAACCGAGTCAAGCGATCTTGTTGGGGCGGTGGAGGTGGCGGAGGCGGCGGATTGTTGTTGTTGTTGTTGTTTTGCATGTTTTGAGTGAGGAGTTGGATCAACTGATTCTGGGAGTTCAGAAGTTGTGCTATCTCTGGGGGGCATGTTGTTATTGTTGTTTCCACGTCTCGCCATCTGGAGTGTTTGGGAGCCAAGTTAAGAAATAGAAAGAAAGCCTAAGGAATAAACACCTACCCTTATGTAAACAAGAGAAGAAAAACACACGAGAAAAACAAGGCACACAAGCACATAGTTCAACACATTCAACCAAGTTTAACTAATCCAATATAATTTTTTGGTACTCATTACAATTGCGAATAACATTTGACTATAGAACTAAAGGTGGTCCAACTACTCTACTCATCATCCACTTCCTCATACTCAATGATGAAGCCTTCCTTCTCCAGCAGTGACTTGTACAACTCCATGTCCTTCATCGTGGCTTCAAGCTTCTCTTGAAGTTCCTTCACCTCTTGTGGCTCCGGTGTAGCAGCTTCGAGCGTCTCTTGAAGTTCCTTCACCTCTTGCAGCTCCTGGGTAGCAGCTCTCAGTCTCTCTTGGAGTTCCTTCTTCTCCTTCTGTAATTTCTTGATTAAACTTGACCCCATAGTCACGGGCGTGATCTTCTCCTCCAAGTTCCTCTTGGTTGCTCACATGTCCTTCAACATGGTGGCAAAGTTCTTGAATTCCATCTCATTCTTTGCGAGAACAAGACTTTGCTCCCTAATCTTCTTGTTCTTATCTTGCACCCTCTTCTCTTGATTAGCGAACCTCTTGTCTTGGGCGGTGAGCTCCCCTCCTAGGGACTTGATCTTCTCTTCCAGCTCCTCGATCTTCTCGTCCTTCTCCTTGACTAGGGCACAAATCTCGTCATTCCTTACGATCTCAAGGCAGCTCCCCTTCTGAAGGTCATTGATGTGGAACTCCAAGTCTTGATATTGGATCCTTCGACGCTTGCATGTCTTCCTTTCCTCCGGGGTTAACTCGATTGGAACTCCCTTGTCATCACATCTTCCAAAGAGTTTGACGTATTGGCCTTCAACCTCTTCAGGGTGGCGTCCGCAAAGGCGTCCAATGAGTTCCTGCAAGCTGATGCTAAGTCCTTTCTCATTGGAGTCGCTGGTGACGTTGAGTACAATGGCCTCTGTCTTGGGTTACATCATTGCATACTGGTTGGATGACTTCAATCGCCCAGCATCCTTCCTTGTGCATCTTCCTCAACTCGCTTCCCTTGATTGAAGGCATGGGTAACTGTAATGTCTTGATGATGTCCAGAAGGCATTCCCTGAAGCGCAGGCACTTGATGTCTTCAGCGGTGTCGTAGTAGAAGGCCGTCATCTTTAGGTTAGGAGAAAAAATTAGGCACAGGGTGATAAGGAAGAGAAATACTAGAAGAGTGCAAAAACTTAGAAGAATATAGAAAGCATAAACACACATGGTAAAGGTGGTTTCCAATCCTAGGGTCACGTCCTACAAGCAACTTTGTGCTCCGATACCATCTGTTGTGACCTCGGATCGTTAAGGATCCTAAGTCCTTGTGATTAACATGCTAGTCCCTGGATCAATAGCTAGCATTTCACAGTCGATGAATATCATGTAAAACACAAGTCATTATTACACGAATAATCCAGAGTATATTTATTACAACTTGCATAGCTTATAGCTAGCTCAAATAAAACAGCGGAAACTAAGTAAAACTTGAGTCCATCAACGCCTCAAGCTAGCTGCGTGAAGACGCGCGATCCCTACGCACCTTTCAATCTTCGGATTCTGCACATAAGACGTGCAGCCAACAAGTTGGGTCAATACTTTGAATGTATTGGCAAATTACACCAAGGAAAGAGTAAGACTATCTCTACATGCAAGGCTAGGAGTAGGCTCTGGGGTTCATTTGCGTAAACCAATTTGCTTAATGTAAGAAGAAAAGAGGAAGAAAGTTTTCCCTACTTTGCAATCTTTGATATACAGAATAGGGTCGAATGGAACACGTGGATATTACTCACCAAGTCCCCAAACAACCTAGTACTTGGATATTACGCACCAAGTTCCCAAAATCCCACCCAATGGCGATATTACTCACGCCTTGGGGTTTTAAAACGTTAAGTTTGGAAAAGAGAGAGGAAGATCTTCCAGAGGATCCATCCTTTAGATGCTCAAAATTGTTCTGTTTCCGTGAACACGACTGATCGATCAGATTTCAATACTCTCGAGAGGTTGTGCACTTTCCCCACAATCCATGATCAAGTCCTTTTATAGACAAGACCATGGCGAAGCCTTCCCTTAGCAGCCCCTCTACCAGCTGGATCCAACCTTGCCAAAGAACCTCCAATTGTTGGTACCCCAATGAGGTTTCCCACTAAGTACTAAGCCAAGACAGAGCCCATATGTATTGTGGTTGCACTGGAAGCTTCTGAATTTTGAAACATGACAGACTTCTTTGATTCACAGGCGTCCTCCACCAAAATCGCACTGCTTGTCCCAACAACCGTTCCGCTAGAAGAAAAACTTAGTTTTATTTTGAAGGGGTTTTGAGAAGAAAAGGATTACCCGAACTCGAGAGCTATTATACTGAGAAATTTTTTGAGTCTTTCGAACCCTCCCACGGTACTTGATATAGATAAGTATATAGCATAGCAAGCATAACTTAGAAAAACAGGGTAACCTATTGGGATAGAAAATCCTAAGCATAGAGCTACTTATGGCATACTACAAAACCGCACTTACAAAATAGTACTAAGAAATTCTACCAAAATCCTACACATGCATACTACGCAATTTTGAAGGGTAAAACATGCATAGTCAAAACTGGGACATAAACATGAACAAGTGGTGTAACTTGCCTTGATCCGAGCAGCAATCTACACAACAGTACTCCTCAGCGCACTCCGAGCAATCTAACGAAACAAACATGGATCCAATCACAATTTGCACAAAACAAACTCACGAAGTCGAGTATGCATGCATGCAACATGGTAATATGCAAGGATGGATTCAAATTTGACCAAGGATTTTATTCAGGGGTGTTGTTGAGTTGGGGATGTCATTAGAATCGATTCCCCACAGATTTGAAGTATTTTGGGTTAAACCCTAAATATCCAATCCCAAAACTAGATCTACAACTCCAATCTATCTCGAGACAGATCTGAACACCCTAAGCATAGAGAGACAATAATCTACAGAAGGTCTCGTTGATAGAAAGCCAACGCAACAAGAATAAACTAAAATGGAGCTACGGATAATTTTCTAGAATTAAAATACTCTAATCTAAAATTTAAATCCTACTGCAAGATTGCTGTGGCAAAACAGCAATATTATTGTAGATCTGTGTTCTACTCGAAAATATGAATCCAACGGTATATTATACGCAATTTTTGGACTAATACTCGAATTACTATGGATTTTACAAGATTGAAGTGTTTTCTGCCTATTTAAAGAAAAACTAGAGCAGCGGCCAGCTGTGTAGTGCCAAGTGGCGGCACGGGGTTGGTCCAGCGGTGGCGTACGCCGACAGCAGGTGTGACGGCGCGACATGGCGGCTGCCACGGCGTGATCACGATTGCGGGGCGGTTGATGCACGGCTCTAATCTGGCCGTCGGATCGTGATCAAACGGATGGGGGAGAGGTGGCAGAGACCTCACCGGCGGCGACAACTTGATGACGATGACGATGGCGACGGCGGTGGTGCGTCGGCAGCGAGGGGCGGCGGCGAGGCGGTGCTCCCCTGGCCCGGTGAAGTGGACGACGGCGACGGGCTCCTCACCGTGGTTCCGTTCCCGGGGGCAGCGTCGGCTCCTCCTTCCCGAGGTGGCGGTGGCGGCCGAGAGGCGGAGTCGTGAACTCGGCGAGGGATTGGTGGCGGCTCGGTGGCGGTTAGTGAAATTTTTTTTAGGGTTTTTGGGGAGGCGTGCTAGGGGTATTTATTGGCGAGTTTTCTTGGCGCGGGGGCTACGGATTCATTCCGATTCGGCCGGGGAGGTTGGCGCCGGCGCGGCCGTGTCCGTGTCCGACCTGGACTCGACGGAGGGGAGAGGGACGACGGGCGGGGCCGCTGTCCGGCATTGCGGCGTGGGGCGGGCTGGCGACTGGTGGCGATGTTGGGTCGGCCCAGCCAAAGTGGTGGCGCATTTCGCCATGTGGTACGGAGGATAGATGCGGGCTGGCTCCGGCTGGCCCGCCTAGGTTAGGTTTTGTTGTAAACTTTTTATTCTTTTCTGTTTTCCTATTTGATTAATAACTTTTGCAAACGGGCTCCAAATTAAACAAAATTTGTTTCTATAGTTTTGTAAAAATAAGGGGGTTAGAGTAGGATTATAAAATAACACTTTTGCAAGGGTTTTGGTGGTTCAAAAAGGTTTAACCCCTTTTAGTCTATAAATGACTATGGGATTTAGGAAGAAAATAACTATGCAGTTTTTTTTATATGTGTTGCCATGATGCAATGATATGATGCATGCTTCTAGAAACATCTGTAATTGTAAAATTTGGGATGTTATAGTAGATCTCAAGCTCGCATAGTATCACCATGATCTCCTCCTATAGCCTCTTGAGCTGATTCACGCCAATCGACGTTCGAGAGATGACGTCGAAGAATTTACAGAGCCCAAACAACGTTTCACGAACGTGCTCGTCTATTATCCCTCGTAGTGCAACTAGAAGTATCTGCGTCATTAGCACGGTACAGTCATGAGAGTTCATTCCACTGAACCTCTGTTTTGCCTCGTCTAGGTATCTACTTATCTTGCCCACGTAGCCATAAGGAAATTTGACTCCTAGGAGGCACTTGAAAAACTGTTTGATCTCATCCTGGCTTAGAGTGAAGCACGAAGGGGGACAGTAATATTCGTTCTTCTTGACCTTTTTACCGTTTCGGCAACCTTGTGTCGCCTCCGACTGATCATTGTCATCATCCTGATCATCAGGAGTAGTGCGTCCTCCGTGAAGATCATGCCTGATGTCCATGAGTATCAAGTCGTGTCTTGCTTTCGGACCATCTTTCGTCCTATCCGACATGTTGATCAGGGTGGCGACCAGACTCTCGCACACGTTCTTCGTGATATGCATGATGTCAAGGATATGAGACGTGCGGAGGATCTTCCAGTATGGCAACTCCTAGAAAATAGACCTCGTTTTCCATACCTTCAGCAATGGCTTATCTGATTTTTGCCTCTTTTGCTTCTTTCCCGGCTTAGGACACTCTTTCCAGTTTCTCAGTAAATCATCGATTTCTTTGCCACTCCTCCGATCTAGAATTCCTCGGATCTCTGATTTCCCATCGAACAGATCTCCACGTTTTCTCCATGGATCGTTCTTGCGAAGCCACCTCCGATGCCCCATGAACACGGTTTTTGAAGACCCGGAATCTCTCTCTAATTGGATATAGGTTGTGTTATACATGCACCTAATGCATGCGAAGAATCCTTGGATCACTTGCCCCGAGATATATCCTCAACCGGGATAGTATTGCACTGTAGTGAGCAACACGGCTCTCATAGTGAAATAATCTTGTGTGACAGCTTCATACGTATTGGCTCCAACTTCCCATAACGTGGCTAGCTCCTCTTTCAACAGGTCGAGATACAGATTGATGTCGGTACCAGGTTGTTTCGGCCCATGAATTAGCATACTCATTTGTATGTACTTCTTCTTCATGCACAACCATGGAGGGAGGTTGTACATCCATACAAACACGGGCCACGTGCTATGCGTGCTGCTCTGACTGCCGAACGGATTGAGTCCATCGGTGCTTGCACCTAGCCTGACGTTCCTTGAATCCCCTGAATTCTGGAAATTCGAGGTCTAGTGCTTTCCACTGGCTAGCATCTAAAGGGTGCGTCAGCATCTCGTCCTTTTCCGTATCATCATTTGTCTTATTTCTTTCCGCGTACCAGCGCATGAGCTTTGCTTCCTTAGGGTCTGCGAAATACCACTGTAGACGAGGAGTGATGGGAAAGTACCATACCACTTTTCGAGGAGCTTTCTTCCCTTTCTTGTATCGACTGACGCCGCACACCGGACATGTGGTTCTCTCCGCATCCTCGCCCTGATAAATGATGCAATCATTGATGCATACGTGGTATCTAACATGTTGTAGATCGAGAGGACACATGATTTTTTTGGCCTCCTCGATACTAATTAGACATGTGTTCCCCTCTGGAAGACAATCGTGCCAGAATGCCATCATATCGTTGAATCTTGCATCGGTCAATTTGTGTTTTGCCTTCATCTCCATAGCCTTTAGCGTTACATTCAAGCTGGTATTATCGGGTTTGCATCCTTCATACAATGGAGTAACCACGTCTTTCTCAAGTTGCATAAGCTTGACTTTCTCTCTAGCGGCAGCTCTTGCATTACTCGTTTGCTTGAGTAGAAGTTCTTGAACATAAGGGTCATGTACCCAGCCTGGCGATATTGGTCCATCTGCTCCGACGATGTCTAGATCTTCATGATCATCCTGATCTGCTTCGGCATCTTGATCTTGGCCGGGATATCCTTCATCATGTCTGTTATTATCCTGTTGTACTTCCTTGTTTCCTTCTGCCCCATCAATTACGTCATCATCATCACTTATCCACCGAGTGTAGCCATCCATGAAACCATGATGGAGCAAGTGCGCCCACACTTGTCCAGAATCAAGATCGATCAACCACTTGAGTTTGCATCTTCTACACGGACATCTTATCTCCGTCATGTTATTCCGTATCATTCGGCCATCGCGCATTGCAAATATCTAGCCACAATGCCTTCGCTCATTATGCGGACCATGGTTGCCCTACACGGTATTACACACAGTAGTGATCAGCACAATAGAAGTTTAGAACCATGCATGCAATGCATATGCATATGCATGCAATGCAAAAAGGTCGCCTGAAAATTTCGGCATGATCTATCCTCAAAGTAGCGCCTTTATTGCGAGAAATGCCAGAAATGTACCGAAATGGAAATGAATCAACATTTCGGCAAAACATTGGCAACTCGTTCACACACACGTACCCATGAGATATACAAACACATGAGAATCCTCCATATATACACACACGCACATCCTCCATATACACATAATTAATCCTCTTACACACATATGGGAGCATCATACACACATAAATGAGCATTCATCATCTCCATATACACACACATGCACATCCTTCATACGCATATAATAATCCTCTTACACTACACACAAGAGAGCATCATACAAACACATGAGAGCATCCTCCATACACATGGATAACTTACTGATCGATATGAGAGGCCGAAGATCGAAGGAGAGGTGAGTAGTAGAGCTTAATTTCTCTTATGTAGCATCCAAGTGAAGTTTAACAAACTATTAACCGGTGAAAATGATGAAAAAATAAGGTGGCAAGGAGGAGGAGCTCGACCAGATCTAAGAAGGGGGGAAAGTGAAGAAGAAGAAGAAGAAGAAGAAGAAGAAGAAGAGAGGGGAAAGTGATGAGGTGGTTGGGCCGGGTGGCCATGTGTTGATACAGTGCGACACAGTCGTGGCGCACATGACCCCATGCACCATAGATGATCTTCGTAGCCGTGGCGCACATGTTGTCCATGCGCCACGGGAAAGTTGTCGAGACTTGCGGGTTGACCACACTCCACTTGTCTGTGGCGCATGGACAGCATGTGCGCCACGGCTATGAAGATTGGCGTAGCGCACATGTGCAACATGCACCACGGGCAAGTGAAGTGCGGTGGCACGCACCCTGGCCCACACATAGTGGTGGCGCACTCTAGGACCGTATGCCACGGCTATGTTGCCTACGTGTGGCCCACTCCAGGATGGTGCGCCACGGCTATTTGCCCGTAGCGCACTATACATCATGTGCACCACGGTCTGGAGGATTACGTATAGCTGTTTTCCTGGTAGTGCAACTCGGTATTTCTGATGACTTCCATTTACTTTGCAATAGGGTAGGCCTGCAAAACTTTTTATTCAATGATGTTCCTACCTATCGCCGGTTAACATTGAATTCCTAAGCTCCTTGCACAGCACCGTTAAATTATGGCATGGAGAGGACCAGATTTCTTTCTGGTTCATGAACAACAATTATACTTTATCACTAGATGAATGGTGTGCATGCTTTAATTTTCCAAACAATAATGATAATGATTTGCACGCATCCTATACTGGCTTAGACCCTTCCTCTAAACAATATTATAATAGAATGAGCCTCACTTCTAGAGTAAGCAAGGGGAAGAATATTCAACATCCTGCAATTCGCTATTTGTTCTATGTTATTGCTAACACCTTGCAGGCACGTAATGAGTTCACGAGACTGAGTAAGGAGGACATCTTAGTCCTTGCAAAGGCTGCTTTCAACAACTGCAACTTGTCGCTCAACTTGGGCGCAATCCTTTTGCGCTACCTGGAGCACCAATCCTCCCAAAGCCAAGGACCAATCACAGGTGGAGGCATCATCACCGTGCTTGCCACTGCCCTAGGTATCAACCTAGGTGAGTTGCAACCTGTTCTAGGTGACCGACGTGTTGGTTTCTCTACTTTGAAAGCTTGTGGAATGATCACTAGGAGAGGTGGTGTTATTACCTGCATATTGCTGGAGTTGGGCGTATCTATCCGGCTCCTTTGCCTAATGGTCTTTTCTCTATCAAGGAAGGACGTTTGCTATATGAATTGTAGGTTGAGAAACACCAACCCGAGGAGGAGATTCCGGATGAGGATCAGGACCAAGAAGAGGAGCAAGAAGTTCCTTATCAAGAGGAGCAGCCATCAATCCGGTTTGCCACATATCAAGACTTCCAAGAACTTGGAGTGACTGTGGAGGGGATGCATAGCCTCTCTTTGAACCTCCGAGAATCCACTAGTAATTTATCAACTCAATTTGCAAACTGGAGTTCCAACTTTTTCCCGCCAACACAATGATTTGAAGCTTGGGGAAGTTTCCTCATTTATATTTATTTGGTGTTTATTTGCTTTTATTTATTTCGAGGTTATGTTTTTAATTTGAGTTTATAAGCACTCGTGTTGGTTTCCCCAACACTTTATCTTTATTTATTTCTATTTGCTTTCAAGATTTTGTAGCCAAGCTTTGCCACCAATTTTCTATTCTTTAATTACCTCTCTTAAAAACAACAAAAAGATATCTCCATTTATCTTTATTTTCCCTCTTTCTTTTCTTTCTGCCTCAAGGTTCTCATGTATTTGCAGGAAGAGTGATTGACAAGTTCCCAAGAAACGAATCAAAAAGGAAGAGAGAAGTGGAACCAAAAATGAGAGGTATGCGTTATGACTCCCCACTTTTGAAGTTTGAGAAACCGATGCTAGTTAGTAGGAAATGTTGAGATATTATATTGGTGGAGTGAGTCTTTGTATTGTAGTAAAATTTTGTTTGCATGGGTATTTAGTTGGGTATGTTTTGTTCCAGCTCTTGTAGTTAACCAAGTCTTGCCTAAAAAATTTATAAACAATTTTAATAAGAAAAATTCTCACAATTAAAGGCTTGGGAGTTGTAGTGTTTAGTCTTGAAGGCTTATTTCTAGAGACAGTCAACACCACGGAATATAATGATTGACTTGATAGCTCTCTTTAAAAGGAATTGTTCGATTGAATTAATGTTTAGCGGTTTTCGTGAGCATGCCAAAGTTTGACTTGTGAATCATAAGAATGATATGGCTTTATGCGTGTCAAACTCCATGGGATGCTAACAACTCCGCTAGCCTACGAACGGTCCTCATGGAGGAAACTTCTAGATTTCGGTTATGAGTTTATTAAACATATGTAGCTGCAATGCTATAATGGGTAAGATTCTTGGCACTCTCGGGTAGTTGTGTTCATGATGGAATCATTCCTCTAGCTGTATGAGAAATCATTGTACAAAAGGAACAAAAACATTGGTAATGCCACGAGTGTCCATCACAACCCGATAAACTAAATAAAATCTTTGGCATGCTCTCAATTACTTAAGAACTGAAATTCTTGAAGGACGTTGAATAGAAAAGTAGTGCTTGAAGAGTCTTTATTTATTGATGTGGGAGCAGTGAGATACCCTAGTATATATGCTTTTCATGACAACTCTCACACTCTCAATTTTACATGATTATACTTTATTGTTTAAAGGCAAGCCCACGAGTTGATTACATGACATGGAATAAAGTTTACTCATTTGAATCATCCATGTTAACAATAATTTTGCTGCGCTATAAGGATGCATGACACCTGTATGATATGCTTTCCATTACTCTATCTATGCTGAAGTTTTTCGGATTTATATAAAGTGGAGGCAACATGAGACTATCAATCATGAGTAAGATCATCATCTCGTTATTTCAGTTAAAATGGTGAGTTCCTTTTTGGTTTTGGTTTTCTTGCTTGAGGATGATCAAGTTTAAGCTTGGGGAGGTTGATGGCTCTCAAATATAGCCATCTACATCCACATTTAAACTGGATATTTTTCATATTTTTGATGAAATATCTCTCTAAACCCTGCAATGCCTAATAATCAAAGGGGTATGCAATCCTTTCGTTCTATTTTTCCCTACACATATAATGACGTTTGATGATGGGAATCACTATATTAAAGACAAAGATACGAGATTTCTAACAATCCAAAGAAACCAGGAGTCGTCAAGAGGAGGTAGACGCTTTAACAACCAACTATACGACTGGAATAAAATTCCAACCATATAGTTCCAGCCGTATAGTTTCCATCGACACTGCTAGGTCAAACATAACAACTTCCGTGAACGGGCCCCTATATAAAGAGGCCTCGAGCGACGAGAAAAGGGCAGCTCCAGAAACCATCAGCCACCCCCAGATCTCCATCCACAACACCGAAGAGCCGCCGGAGGGATAGACTTAGATCTAATCTCTCCACCGCCATAGTCATATTCCACCACTTGTAATAGTAGATCTCTTCTTCGATTGTCGACATTGTAAGACTATTGCTATCAATCTCATGATTTCCACTACAATGTTTATGTTCTTTGATCTCATCTCTATGTGTGAGTAATTCTTCTTGGGCTAAGGGCTTCGACCTAGCCATGTAGCTTTTGTGCATGTTATTTATCATAGATGGGATCATGTATTAGTTTGTATGAGATGATGATTATTGTGTCCTCTCTTGCCTCAATCTAAGGACTTGTCAGGTACCGAAGAACTCGAGGATTGAGCCAGGTATAGGAAGTATGAGTAATGACTAATCTGCAAGTTGGGAACCCCAGTGTGAAGGATGTAATAGTACGGTATGTGGATTTACTTGGGATTAATGGTGACGTCACTATGCATATCATTAGTTCTATTTCTTATATGGATGAGACAAGTAGGTTATTTCTATAAGTGGTTGCGGAGGCAATAGCAATTATGGATGCATTGCCCACATGTAATTTATCTTGCTATAACAATTACATGCATACTTTATTTTTATATTTTATTCCTATCAAATGTTTTGCACAGCTACTGGTGAAACCGAACGCCCTAGGCCCCCTCTCTCTATCATTGACAACAACAAAAAGACCCAAACTCTTGGTCCGGTAAAAACAAAAAAGGAATTCTAAAACTCCCAAAGGTCCATTAAAGTAATTTCACTAAGATTCTGATTCCCGAGGATTCGATAAACCTAGGTATACTAGGGAAAAAGAGAAATACTACCTCCGTAATCCGCATCAAAGGTATCACCCTCTCTAGGTCCACCTCTGCCCGCCTCTCCGTGCCCACCGCACTCCCCTCGCCACGCCCCATTCCCCCTAACCCCTTCTACATCCAACCCTCTCCCTCACCATCACCTCCACATCGCCCATGGCTGGCTCCTTTTACCGTGGTTCCCTTTCGTGAGGCGCGAGAAGGCACCATCGAGGTGTTAAGCCTCGTGCGCCCCGACGGCATCGTGGTTACCGGTGGCCTCCTCTCGGATGTGCCAGTCGTCGTCCCGTTATTGCCCCCACACATCTACTCATGCTGGCCTTTTTTCCTGCCACATGGAGGAACCATGGAGGAGCTCGCTGCCATCCACCATCTCAGCCTCCTCTGGATAGATGAGCTCATGGATCCCGTCTCTAAGATTGCTCAGGCCAACCTTAAGCCCACTTACACCGATACTGGGACAAAAATGGTTCTCGAGCTCAGTCATTGTTTCCAAGGCCATCTCCTCTCTTCGTCTCATGGTACTGGTGTTACCCTATTTGGCTCCTAATTTTGGCATCTTTGTGGAAATATTGGATTATGCAAATTATTCAGTGCTAGGTTTTGCATGTTGTACCGTTTTGTGATATTGGGGTACTTTGGATGATAACTAATTTTTTAAACCAAGTTGGGGATTGGTGATGCTTTGTATGATTATTGCAAGTAGTTCTCCCAAAATGCAAAGTGAAGCACAATTTATTTTATGAATTGGGTGTATCAATATTCATATTGCAATGATTTCTTTGTGATCTTTTATAAACTTTGTGACATGTGATCTTCAATAGTTCCAATGGATCCGGATTCGCTCAAATTCAGGTTTTGATATTTGTTATAGGAACCAACTTTGGTACTATTATCGGAGCATGCACATTAGTTTTTCTTAAAAGGATTAATTACTGGAAGCAACTGAATGCGTTCTGGATAAACAAAAGTGAGACTTTGGTACCCCTTATACACTTCACGTCATGAGAAGAACATTTACGATTCTTTGCTCTCCTGTATTCTGAACAGTGTGAACTAAAAGCTTTTCCTTGACAACTATTACCAGTTCTTTTGTTGAAGGGTGAATAATGGCAACTTGATGTGATCTTATTCAGGATTGACATGCAAATAATAGAGTGCTATACACGACTTCCTCTGATGAGAAACTATATGTACTTCAGTAGCACAAGCTTAGACACTGGAATTGGCTCCCCTTGTTAAATGTCAACCTAGATGGTTGGAGTGAAAGTATTTCATACAGTAAGTGGCTCCCCTACTGTATGTCCCCTGGTGGGTTGGCTTGCATTTATCTCTTAGTTCTTGGTCTTTGTTTTCTTTTGTAAATATGCACCTCTAGTTTTGTAAATACCTTGTTTCATTTTCTTTAATATACTACAATCACACTGTAAGTGGCTACCCTATTGTTTCCCTATTAAAAAATGATTGGTGTTCTCAAACATATTTCATACAAATTTCCTTTCAATCTAAGATTTATGCATCTTGTGGTGTAGCTAAACAATCATCTGATTACACTTGGGGCTTGATTTAATCATCTGTATTTGTTGCTCTTAACAGGGTCCAAGCACTTGGTGCATGATATATGGGATGGACTTAAAACACAGACAAGGGCCTCTTTTTGGTGGTGTATATTTTTGGGTTTCTTTACTTGTGACTATGAGTATCCCTATGAGCAGTGTTATACCATGTATGTTATTAATAGGTCAGGTGCAATATATGCTCCTTCCTTTGGAATTGTTGACTATGATGTTATATAATTTTTACCATGCATTCGAGTGCAAGATGATGCTGTCATGTGATTCAGACATATCTTTTTATATTATCATTTTTTCATACACTTGCTATATATCACAAACTTTCCGATAATCTGATGCTATATATCTGTCTCACGCTGTAATTCTTGCAGACTGGATACATGGTCAAAGGTAAGAACTGGGAAACCAACTCATCTACATAAAGAGGTTATCAAGGTAACTAGCCACCATTGAAACCGTGCTCAAGCTAAAAAAATTCTAAGAAGCGGGAATGGTCGCTATGTGAGTGTGCTCTGCTCTATGTATGTGCACACCTCTCTCCTATCTTGTATCTAATATTTCATATCAACTATGGCCCATATTTAGGATACAAGGAAACTTGAGCTCTCAATAACCAATAATACTAATTCATGTGACGATGTTTTTCTTTATACTGTATGTAATAACTTGGATATTACGCTCTAAGCACGAGCCTGGATGAACCCAAAAGTGGATAAGTGATTCTACCGCGGAGGCACAAGACCACCCACGTGTAGGCCCGTCGAAGCGGAGCAGGGCACGGTACCAGCTGACCACCTTATCCACTTTTAAGAACATCGGGACAAGAGCGAGCAGCGTAAGCGACAGGTAACGTGACCACGATATACACAAATGAGTATGTATGTCTGCGACTTACAACAAACGTCAGAGTCACACCATCTAGAAACAATAGAAACAAAAATATTCAATGCCATATAGTAAGATCCAAATATCCTACATAGATATAATAGTTCAGGATATCTCCGCATACATCACGCAATAGAGTATCAAGCGGAAGCGGAATACAAGATCCGAGTACGGATAAGAGGCAAATCGGCATAAGATGCCAAAGAACTAAGCACATCCCGCCCACAGATCTCACGAATTTCCATCCCCGGAATCTCTACACCTGATAGTCATTGCCACCATCATTGGTCTTTTCGACCCAGTAGCCTTCCTGGGGGTATACCTGTCCATCTAAACCAAATATTTATCGTGTGAGACCCTAGAGATACTTAGCAAGTCTTAATGCATCTAAAGGGAACAACTTGGGGTGACGCAATTGCAACGAACGATAATATCTACAAAGTTCTATAGAGACACGCTACACATTCGCCCAACCAGAGATGGACGGACACCCGTTAATTAATAACAACAGTTATATAAGGAATGTAAAATAACCTTGCTCGCCCTCGTTCTCACTTACCGATGAGAAGGCGGAAGAACATCCCATTCGTTGGCAATTTTATTAACCATTCCGTGAGTATTGCACTATTAACTAGTCATGTCTTAGTCAAATTAAAGGCAGTACTTTAGTTATGCTTGTCTATGATCGATAAACTGTGCTCCAAGTCATCCATAACCACGGACATGGCTTTCAGACAGATTTACCCTGCAGGGATGCACAAATAGCAACACATGCACGATCAACCTCAGGAAGAACCAAATAAAACGCAACAAGGTCTCACGACAAAACATTCACAGAATTCATAAATCATTTCAGGAGGCCACCCGCAATAAGCTACCCGCTACGAAGTCAGACGGCTCCGCAACAAACCCAGGGTTTGTAGCGACGGCTGTAAACGATTAGGAATCCGAAAGTGTGACTGGGCTTATCGATACAACGTAAACATGGCATGGGGTCCCTAAATAGTACAGGCACTCCACGCGGAATCGTAAATAAAACAGTAGAGCATGGCATAAGTACAGGATAGTAATAAAGCCCCAAACTACTTTGTGGCCCCAAGAAATTAAGTGTGAATCCAGCTCAGGCAAAAGAGATTCATGGTCCTAAATGCGGATAGTGCGATAGCCAAGGAATAGGAATCAAGTACTCGGGGTCCTACGGGATAAAAGTGAGCTTAAAGAACCATGTAGCAGATAATGCTCACCGATGCCTCTTTTATTTGTTCTCTACTCATATTAAGTTGTTTAGGTACCTTATTATCCAAAGACTCGCACAAACCCCACACATACACTTATACGACTCGCATGGCTCAAACAACTCCTATAGTAATGACTCATGGGATTGAGGTACAAGCTTCGGTGGGATTTAAAAGTAAAGGTTGTGCAATACTTGGGGTTCAATTTAATGCAATCGCGACTCAATCATGCAAGAGTAAGATAGAAGCATAGGTACTATATGTATGAAAGCATGGGGAATTGGTTATCTAGCAATCCTGTTGCCGAATAGAAAGGATCCGGGTAATTCTCATGAGGCTCCTAATATTCTTCTTGCCCAGTGTCTGTCCGAATAAAAAACAAACACACAAGGGCCAAAATAAATACATTGTACAATCATATAAATCATATGCAACAAACAAACAAGATATGCCATGAATGGAATGATGCACAATTATATGATATAATATAGCATGGCAAGAGTGAGGTGTGGAAACAAGATATAAACACTTTTAATATTTATTTAGGCATATTTTAGTTGCATAAACCATTCAGGTTTTAATGGTTTTACATGATGCATGCTTCAAATGCTATCATGGAATGCATAGCTAGAACGGTCTCGTCGAGCTAATTGATTTAGACATATTACTTGTTGAATTTGGAATTACGAAATTAAAGTTATGATTTATTTAAGAAATGGCATTTATTGACATTTAAATATTTTTGAAATTTTAAATTGCTCAAAAATTATTTTGGATGGCATATTTGAATTCCTATCTTTTTCTTATCAGAAAACATATATTATTTGCAATATTTGAATTTATGAATTTAAAATTATTATTTAATGTAATAGTTTTGAAATGGATTAAACACTTTTCGTTTGACTAGTTAGGATTGACTCTTGTCAAATCTGAATTTATATTTGAAATTATGTTTAAATTTAAAACACTTTTCGTTTAAGAAATTTTGTCAAATTCAAAATGTATGAAAATGTATGAATTTATTTAGATTAAATTAATTCTGGTTTTTTTTAATTTAGAAAAATGTTCCTGAGACTTTTTGTACTGATGCAATTCTAGCCGCTGAGACTAACAAGTGGGCTCGTGGGGCAAAGGGGGCCACTCGCGCGCGGCCAACCAGGGTGTGAAAAGTGGCCGAGCTGGGGACCGCCGGATGGGGAAAACAAGGAGACAAGGGGGTTTTTAATTAAAAAATGACATGATCATGTCCGGCTACTGAATCGCAATTAAAAACGATAAGGACGAAACCAGCTAGCTCGACTGATTTTGCGAGAAAGGTTGTGAGTAAACGGATGCAGGTTTTGTGACGCCGAAAAAACAAAACTTGGAGATCTCGCCTAGGGCTATAACTTCTATGTTCGAGGTTTCTACGGAGGAGGCCTGCAGAGGCTAGAATATTGAGGGGAACAGAGCCAGGTTTCAAGCGTTTACTGATGACCAAAAGACACAGATTAGCAGTGACGATCAGCCGATTTCGGAAGAGGATTGCGAGCTATGTAGTGGTCCGAATTGGGCATCGTTTGATGCGGCTGAAATCTGGGTAAACCAGGTTTAAGGTTAGGGGAAGATCTGCACTGGAGCCAGACTGTGCCGGTCGTGGTGGGCAAGGAACAGAGGCATCGCGAGGGGTTCTGCTGCTGCTACTGCTGCCTACAGATGCGCGCACATGGCAGCGAGGCATCGACGGTGGCCACGAATTGGGTTGGAGGGAATGCGGAAAGGACAGGTAAAGGACGGGAAAGGGGCGGGGGTTCTCACCTAGACCAATTCCAGGGACGGGCTCGGCCGGAGAGGTTAAGGACGACGTGGTTGCAGGCGCGGTGCTCGACACGGACAGCGGCAAGGTGCGCTGGGACGGTGATGGCATCCATCAGCTTCTCGGGTCCTTCTCTTCCTGGCTCCTGGTACCATGCAGTGGAGGTTGTCGGCGCTCATCTTCTGCACACTACTGTCACTCCTCCGGTTGCGAGAACCAACGGCGCGGCGAGGTACCAGAGGGGGCGGCCAAGGCGTCTCATGAAGGTTTTCATGGGGAGAAAGGAGAGAAGAGTTCCTTGGATCGAGATGGTGGGGGTGGAGAGCGAGTGGTTGAGAGGAAGGTCAGGAATGGTGGCCCGCTGCTATGCCAGCTTTATGCAAAGGCGCGGAGGGACCCGAGAGCGAGACGTGGTGCTGCTGCTTTCTTGGCTTGCTAGCTGAAGGAAATGAATAGGGCGCTGGCCGGTGGGGTTGTGGTCACGATGGAGCCCAGACGCAGGGATACGGGGTGTGTCCAGGGCTGGGTCGGTGAGGCCCCTTGGCTGCTCTCGTTGCGCCAGGGAGGATCCCAGGCCGGCGTCGAGTCTGCTAGGCTGCAGACAGCACCAAGCCAGGGAGGGATGCGCCGGGTCTGCTGGGGTTTGGTTGGTTAGCCACGGTGGGTTAGATTAGGTAGCTGAGTTAGGCTAGTTAGTGGGTACTTCCTTCGTTCTAAAATATAAGATGTTTTAGCTTTGTGAAAGGAGTGTATCTAGACCCCTTTTAGGTTATAGTTTCACTCCAACTTTAGATGAACCTACACACTAAAAGGAGTCTAGATACACTCCATTCACAAAGCTAAAACTTCTTATATTTTAAAACGGAGGGAGTAGACCACATACATGGAGAATGATGGACAAACAAAGGAAGGGGATTATTCTCGTTGTCCATGGCACATTTGGAATAATGGGCAAGTTTGAATAAAAGGAGCAATTACAATGGGTGTGTATTCCCCATTTATTTCATATGGCCACCTTGCATTCAAATAAGCACATAATTCAATAGATCCATATAAAGGAAAACAAAAAGGACACTACTCCACTTAGCCATGCAAGGATGGTCATGTAAGCTCCCATACTACATATTATGAAAATAATATGAGACCATGTAAGAAGCATGTAGTTCAAAGATAAGGATCCATACCCACTAGTAATGAGCTTGAGTTGAATACCAAAAGAAGATGCAAATGCTCACCTTAAGTGGGATGTTAGAATTATAAGGTGGTGAAAGAAAGGTGGTGGGATTGTAAGAGATATGCCCACAACTCAACTTGAGCATGAAGAAATTTAGCAAGAAGCAAATACAATATATAAAGAGGCAACTACAAGTGATACAATATATAATGCATATGGGATCAGAACCAAAAGAGGGGTTTTATATGATGCTCAAATGCAAGTTGGCATGGTGACATGAGCATGATATAATGATGATGCAATGAATGACATGTAGGAAGTAGCAATATATAGACTAGGCAAGTCGCACTACAATTGTTCGACAATTGGGATGCTACAACTCTCTCCCACTAAACAAGAATCTCGCCCCAAGATTCCTAGGAAAAAGAAAAAGGCACAAGGAGAGGCGGGTGTTCATAATGAAGGTGAGCCTCGCGTTCCCAAGTTGATTTATCAACAGAATGGTGCGACCATTACACCTTGCAAAACTTGCTAGACTTACTGCGAGTCTTGATATTTATTTCTTCAAAACAAGGAATTTGACGAACCTAGAGGATTATTGTGAGAAAGAAGATAGGATGAACATAGCTCTGGTGCTCTTCAGAAACACGATAAAAGAAAGAACACTTCTCAGAAGATTTTTTTCAAAAAGGACGATGTATCGAGAAAGACACATCGTTAGGATTAAAGATTGACAGATGCACGTGAATATGGTTGCTTGTTTCACCGGAAGAGAAGATCAACTTTGGACAAGTTATCCACCACTATGAAAATAGCATTGTTTCTTCATTCGGATTTAAGAAATGAAGTTTGGAAACAATATTGCCTTCAAACAACAGAGTTCATTGATATCAACGGAAAGAATTGGGTTCAGAATTCTCGCATTAGATTCTTCTTGCACCGATAAGAACCAAAGGATCTCGCAAATGAGGTGCGTAGATATATCTTCAAGAAAAAAGAGGTGATTCTAGTTTATGGTGGAATCCTAGGGAAGGAGTTGAATGTTGAAGATCTAGAGTTTATCACAGAGATGCTTTTTTGCTTTCCTTAGCCATGAGGTTATTGCAATGGATTTTGTGATTGATGGCATCAACCATAGTTGGAGTTACCAATAGAAAGGAATTAACAACTTTGAGTAATAGATATATCTTCCATCCATCCTGTTTGACGATGTCGAGCACCTGTAGAAAGAAGAGGATGGAGAAGATTTTGCATTTGCTTCCACCAGATCATTGAAGATTTTTCTCCGTGTTGAAATATACGATACCACCAAGAAGAGATTGTTGCTCATGTTCATCGAGAGAACACTCCGGTAAAACAAGGACGAAAGTAAAAGTATCAAGAGATAAAGGCCACTTCTAACTTCCGTGGAATGAGTGAAATCACATTAATCCACCAATTCAATGTACAAAAGCGAATGATAAGAGTAGTTGTATGGTCATGACTCCATCCTGCACTCAAAGCATTACTCAAACATGAATAGGAAAATCGTGCAACCCAACTCTCGAATTTCAGACTGAAGATCTCGACAAGCAAAATTCCTGAAGCTCCATAAGAAAACAAGGATGTGATGCAAATGATTCGTCGGGTCCAAAGTAGATAAAGATGATGACATTATTGTCATGTGGAAAGTCGCAAGCCCTCCAAAAATATATGAGTGAAGATCACGGATAAACATGAAAGATTCAATAGACAGATTACAGATAGCACCCCAAAACTTGAATAGAAGAATTACGAAAGATCTAAAAAGTCTTCATGGCATCTAGTGGATTAAGGATAGAAGATAAAGTGAGAGGGTTTCAAAAGGTTTCTTGATGACCGGAAGATCAATCGAGTTTATCATCCTTCTTGAGAATATCCGAGATAGATTTAGCAGACTTGTGGAAGTCTTCAACACAGCAGCGAGAATTGGTTGACAAACCAAGGAAAACTCCGGAGTTGATTGGAATATGTAGGATGGAATTAACAATTGAATTGATGATTCCAGAATGGTAGCAATGTCTTTAGCAGAAGGGCGTGGCCGAGATAGGTGACTTCAAAAAGTCAGACTTAAACTTTGAGAACTTTGAACGCATGCGGTGTTCACGAAGCTTGAGAGAAAAGAAGAAGATGACATTCCATTGATATTGAATAGGCGAGAATATCATCAAGATATACCACCAAGAATTAACAAGATATTCCAAGAATACCAAGTTCATGAGGCGGGAGAACAGACAAATGCTCGAAACACTTTCTGAGCTCAACACTCTTCAAAATATCAACCTTAAGAGCAAGGGTTCGTGTTGAAAAAGATGTACTAGTAGAATAGATTATCTAGCCCTTCGAATGATAGAAGACATGTCGAGTTGTCCACATATTAAATCGGATCACCGGTTGCAAAGATAAGGAGATATTAGATAAAGAAACAATGATAACTCATATGTTAAGCAAAGCTATCAGAGATGAAAAGATGGGATTCTCTCGTATCAAAGAGAACCTTGCAAATATGGAGTTCAAAAGGATATGAAGTACGACAGTTGGATTAAAATCCCACATAAGTGAAGGGAATATGCCCGAGAGGCAATAATAAAGTGGTTATTATCTTATTCCATGTTTATGATAAATGTTTATTTTGCATGCTATAATTGTATTGATCGGAAACGTTAATACATGTGTGCTTAATAAACAAAAAATGTTCCTAGTTATGCCTCTCTTATAGACTAGCTTGTTGATTAACAAGATGATCAAGGTTTCCTGATCATGGACATTGGATGTTGTTAATAACAAGGTCACAACATTTCTAAAATGATGTGATGAACATTCATCCAAAGTTTAGCATTACGATCAAGTCATTATGTTTATATTGCTATAACATCATACGAAGTAATCTTTATCCTTAGACCATGAGATCATGTTAATTGCTAACACCGGAAGAGTATCTTGATAACATCAAACGTCACACCGTAACAGGATGACTATAAAGATGGGTTCAGTGCTACGAAGGTATTATGTTGAGGCTCATGGATCAAGAGTGGAATTTTTCAATCCCGATGATGGATAGATATACTCTAGGCCCTCTCGGTGATATCACATTAAGATAGCTTGCAAGCAAGTGATGTGATCACTAGAATGTTATATCACGGGAACGAGAAAAGAGTGCATGTCGGCAACGAGATCAAACTAGGTATGGAGATACCGATGATTGAATCTCGGACATGTAATATATCGCGAGATAAAGGGATTTAGTTACTAGCATTAAAGGTTCTCACAATCATAGAAGTCATCATTGAATGTGTAGGAGTTAGTATGGATCTCCAGGTCCCGTTTTTGATTATTGATCTGAGAGGGGTCTCGATCATGTCTGCATTATTCGCGAACCGTAGGGTGACACACTTAAGGGTTACCGACACCATTTGGAGCAAATATGTTTTAGATAAAGATTTAAGAAAGCGCTGGAATTATTTCAATAGACACCGAAACTGTTTCGGGTGAAATTGCTAAAATTGGTTCTGCATGTAATACTGAAATGTTGCAGGGGGTTTTATGTGAATGTTTGTTAATTAAAGTAATTAACAAAATTCTGAATAAAAATAATAAAAGAGTTTTATTAAATGAGAGAGCATTAAATTTGGAGAAATTTAATATATTTAAAGTGGAGACTTTAAAAGAGAATGTGAATGGGCATTTTAATGTGGAGGGGTTACCACCACATAAATGGGGAGGTGAGGAGTCACCCTCCCATGGGCGCCGGTCATGGGGGAGGGGTACCCCCCTCCTCCTATAAAAGGCCCCCCTCACACCCCTTCTTCCACACACCTCCTCGTGAAGGATCTCTCTCCCCCTCTAGTATTATTCCCTCATGGTCTCGGATTAGCGAGATACATGTTCCCGATGGCTTTATCTGGAAAGGAGTTGCTGCTTCTGCTGCTTTGCTGGAGCGAGGGATGGAGGTTGTCGGGGTACTGAACGTGTGTGCGATCACGAATGCACCGCTGCTTTGCGGTGCTGGACTTGGTGGTGCTAGACTTGCTGGAGCTGGATCTGAAGGACGTGCTGGATCCAGACCTGCTCGGACTTCCACACGATCTTGAGATCGGCAAGTGTACGACTGCATCAACCACGAGTTCCTACTCGTTAACAAAACTCGTTGTCTTTGAGGGTAAGTTCTCGATGGATGTATGTTCGCCCGTTGCTCTGTACCTAGTAGATAGATCTTGGCGTATAGTTCTCATCGTAGGAAATTTTTTGTTTTCTATGCTGCAGACCCAACAGTGGTATCAGAGCCTGATCTATGTGTAGGTGCTTTGCACGGGTAGTACACATTTCTTTATATGTGGGCGATGATGATCATGTTATTGCTTCTTTCATGTATTTTGGATATTGGTGGCATAGTGGAATGAAGCGGCCCGGAACAACATTACATGTCATCGTACATGAGACCGGTTCCACGACTGACATGCAACTAGTTTTGCATAAGTGGCTGGTGGGTGTCTGTCTCTCCTACTATAGTCAATATCTGATTTACAACGAGTTGCTAATAACTTGGTTATCCTCGTTGTGGTTCCATGTTCGTTGGTAAGAACGGTTCTATCTTCGAAAGCCCTAAGCCACGTAAAACTTGCAATTGATAAATTAGAGGCGTCTAGTTTAGATCGTTGCTGGGCTAGTGTCATGATATGGTAATGTTGTATGTAGATGTTTGATAGATACTCTTACAACACACCTAAGAGCATGTATAATGGGAGGTGCTTAGAGGGGTGCTTACAAAAATAAACCAACCATTTTGCTAAGCATTGGTGCTTATTTATATAGAAGAGGTGCTTAGGTAGGCATCCACCTACTATAAATAAGCACCGGTGCTTAATGAAAAACCGGTTTATTTTCTTAAGCACTTCCCTAAGCACCTTGCATTGTACGTGCTCTAACGTGTAAGTTCCATAGACCTTGGCCTTACACACAAAGGAATGATAGAGATCATACCATGATGCAAATGATAGGTATCAAATGCATGGACCATATCATCTCACTTTACACATTAGATGTTAGCATCTTATACTGCTAGTTTGGCGTTTTCTATAGCATTGTAAGATGATCCCTCATTTAGTATCAAGATAAAAATGTGTTCTTCCTTAAGTATGCACCATTTTGTGGATCGTGTTTCGAGACATCACGTGATAATCGGGTGTACTCGAATATACGCTTTCATAGAAACGGGTGTAAGATAGTTTTACACACGCGAATACTAAGGTTCTTACTTGCCGAGCCTAGCATGTACAGACATGGCCTCGGAACACGGACCGAAAGGTTAAGCATGAGTCATATAGTTGATATGATGCCCATATAGATGCTCGCCTTTGAAGCTACATCAACTCAGGTGATGATCGGACTTGGTGTAGTGGATTTGGTTCATGTAATCACCAAAAAGGCACGAGGGATGTCGTTTTTGAGTGGGAGTTCATTTCTAATTTGGATTAGTCGAACTCAATTTGTCATAAACTAAATTGAAGTGAATTTGCATAATTTGTTATAGTCATTGGCGTCTGTTCACTACCTTATGCTTAGTTTCAATTGAGATAATAGAACTATAGAATTCTGTATATTTACTTTACGAACTGGTATCGTATTGTTTTGAATATCAATTTAAAGTTTATAAGTCCTATTGCAAACTTTCAGCAAACTCTATTTACTCCATGAAGTTTAATAAGTAGTATTAAATAAAGAGTAAGAATTCCAATGTTAGTATCTAAAGTATCATGTTTGCCTCCATGATTATTGATATTAAAAAGTTGTTTTAATATCAAGATTATATTGGAGCTGAAAATTGTTTCAGAAACCATCATGTGTGAAAGATATTGTGATATATGAAACAATGTTTTTGGTTGCATTATGATAGAATATAATTTAGCAAAATACATGTTCTCATATTGTACGAGAATTTGTGAAGGATGGAGATGCTAAGCATCCGGATCTCCCAAAAAGGTTTTGGGAACTAACATTATACTCGCGATTCTTCCTTATAGGCTATAGTAGCTTGATCATTAAAGTTGTCATGATAAGGATGAATAGAAGATGTAAGTAAAATGTTTACTACACTAATATATTACTAAAGAATGGATTTTTGAAAGAACACCAAACATTTGATGATGGTGATCCACTTCAAAGTGCAAGTTCAAAGGTATTAGTATTTGACTATATACACTTTGTACTATGTGTCATGTGAATGACACCACTATTGATGTTGATAGATTCTTTTAAAAGAAAAGGAATTGTTGAAAGAGAATCTATAAAATATTTGGCAGAAAAGAAAAGGTTGGAGATGTCCAACTTAGGTATATTGAAGATATACATGTTATGGCTGTATTCCTTACTTGTTAAACAATGTGGTCCTGAGGTATTGGATACTGGTATTGGATACCGAATTGGTTGGTATGAAGTGTCATATAGGACAATGCAATTCATAAACTACAATGGCCTAAGTAACTAGCAAGAGAATAAGTGATGATGTTCATCGAAAACAAATAAAGTGTTATTGTGTTTTTCGTTGCCGTTAAACCTAGCCTTCGAGATTTGTTTTAATAATTTTTATTTTGTTCCGGTATTATGAGAACAATGGTTGTTCAAATAATTACCGTATTCCATAAAGGATGGATGAACTTTTACAAGTCTATTGGGAGAAATCACATCCATAAACACTATTGCTAAAATGTCGCAAGACAAATGATTGAAAGAACACTTATGAAGTAACATCTCTGTTTAAATTATATTGGAAAGAAAACATGAATAAACTCCATGTTGATGGATTTTTGGAGTCTTTTGATTTTGATCAATTGATGCTGGTGAAACTTTCCTCGAGATAATTGAAACTCTATTCATACGCCAAAGAGGAACGGATGACTAACTTATTGGATATTATGCATGTTGATGTATATAGTCCATTATGTGTAGCCATATGCGATGGATCCTTTTTGCTTCATATGCTTTCTCCAGAAATTTGAGTGAATATATCTGTATATTTACTTAATAAGGAAGAAGTATGAAACATTTGAAAATTGTTCAAAGACTTTCAAGATGAAGTGAAAAATCATTTAACAAGAAAATAAAGAGTTTATGATTCGATCATAAAGGAAGATATTTGAGTTACATGTTTAGCAAAACACCTAAGATTTGAGGAATTGTTCCATGGTTTGTGTTTCCCGATAAACCATAGGAGTATGGCATATTCAAGAGATGAAATCAAACCATGTTTGACATGGTAAGATCAAAGGTGCCATTTATAAAACTGCCATTATGTTTTAAGGATTGAAGGTTTACAGACTGCCGCTTTTACACTGAAAAGAGCACCATCGTGATCCATTGAAATGACACCATATAAGTTATGGTTTGGGATAAAACCCAAATTGTCTTTTCTTAAAATTTTGGTATGCTATGCATAAGTAAAATGTTTACAACCAAAGTCGGATAAGCACGTCTTTGTAGGTTATCCCAAAAAATTTGTTGGGAATTTCTCCATAACACCGAGGACAAAAGATTTTGTTACTTGGAAGTCAAGTTTCTTGAGAAGGAATTTTTCACGAAAAGTTAAGTGGGAGGACAATAGAACCTTGATAAGGTTGTTGAACCTTAGCTATATGTGCTAAGTAGCGCAACGCCGGAAAGTGTCCCTGTGGCGGCCACAATGCTCATGGCTCCCGTGATTACAAAGGTTGTGGTCTCGGAGATTAGAGTTCCTATTGAACCGTGTGGGTCGGTAAGAATCAAATAGTGTGATTTGATAAGCAAGTCGTTATTGTTTTGACAATGATGAACCGACTACATGCAAAGAAGCGATAATGGGCCCTGACTCCATAAAATTACTAGAAGTCATAGAATCCGTGATAGTATCCATACACGAGAAATCAAGTTTCTGAACTTGGAAGACCCTCCAGAAATGCGTGAAGCCTATCGGTCGTGTTTGGATCTATAAAGAAATAAGACATGGATGTTTAACATCTATCAAATAGTCGACATGTCAGAAAGAAGTTTACGACAATGTTCAAGGAGTTGACTATGACAAGATTTGATCTTTCATAGCGATATTTAGTCTTGACGGATTAATGTAGCAACCACTACATATAATTTGATGTATGGTAGTTGAACAAACAAAACAATGTTCTTCTAATAGAATGGTTACCTAGGACATGTACAAGACACGGTCCGAAGGGTTTTGTTAATTCAAAGGGTGCTAAAAGGGCATGCAAACTTCAATAGTTCAAGTAAGCATAGCGGAGTTGGAATCTTCACCATGATGAAACTGTTAAAAGAGTTTAAATTCATCGGAGATGATGAAGATGCTTGCATTTGCAAGAAATTAAGTGGGAGGGCTGAGACATATTTCTAATACATTATGTAGAGGACATAATGTTGATTGGAAATGATGTATCTTGTATTGACACAAGTTAAGAATTTCATTAAAATAAGATTTCGATGAAAGACTTGGGAAAACCCAGAATATTTGGCATCAATATCTATATGGATAGATTAAGGCGCTAATATGGTTGTGCCAGACATACATATATGAGATATTGAAAGGGTTCAATATGGAAACAACAAGAAAGGTTCTTGCTGCATGGAAAGAATTGTATCAAGATTCAAGTGTTTCAACACTTGGTGAGTAAAATCACATGAAGATTTTGATCGATTATACCATTATATGTACATATCCAAAATGTCCTATGCTCTAAATGTTATGAGAACATATCAGAATGATTCATAAGATGATCATTGGACGATAGTAAAGATATTCTTATGAGATTTGGAAGAACTAAGAATATATCATGTATAAGTGACAAATAGTTAAAGGTAGTTCATTGTAAAGTGTTACATTGATAATATTTTTGTCACAAGATACAAATTAAATTTATCTCAATTTATACTATGGGTGGCACAATGTAATGGAAAGGATGTTCCATGATGGATTTGGATGAGTTCCAAAGTTGAGACATTGTGACGAATACTACAACAAAAGGCTAAGTATATAACTGCTATAGTAGCAACAAAGGAGGGCATTTGTGTTAAGTAGTTTGTTATCAACCTATGGGTGGTTCAAAGTGGGCTAATACTATGAAGATATATTATGTGACAATAATATCAACATATTTTAAGCCGAACAAACTAAAGGTCTCACCAAAGGACCAAATTTATAATGCCATCTCATTTGAGAATGAGTGATGCGTAGAGACGCAATGACATGCAAATACACACAGACCTGAAACTGTCAGATCCGGAGATTATGTTAACCACTAGCAATCACGTATATGTAACACCAGAAAGCCATAGGTGTTCAATACGCAAAGTTTTTCAAACTAGATTATTGACTCTAGTGCAAGTGGGATACTGAAGGGAATATGCCCGAGAGGCAATAATAAAGTGGTTATTATCTTATTCCATGTTTGTGATAAATGTTTATTTTGCATGCTATAATTGTGTTGATCGGAAACGTCAATACATGTGTGTTTAATAAACAAAAAGGGTTCCTAGTTATGCCTCTCTTATAGACTAGCTTGTTGATTAACAAGATGATCAAGGTTTCCTGATCATGGACATTGGATGTTGTTAATAACAAGGTCACAACATTTCTAAAATGATGTGATGAACATTCATCCGAAGTATACATTACGATCAAGTCATTATGTTTATATTGCTATAACATCATACGAAGTCATCTTTATCCTTAGACCATGAGATCATGTTAATTGCTAACACCGGAAGAGTATCTTGACAACATCAAACGTCACACCGTAACAGGGTGACTATAAAGATGGGTTCAGTGCTACGAAGGTGTTATGTTGAGGCTCATAGATCAAGAGTGGAATTTGTCAATCCCGATGACAGATAGATATACTCTGGGCCCTCTCGGTGATATCACATTAAGATAGCTTGCAAGCAAGTGATGTGATCACTAGAATGTTATATCACGGGAACGAGAAAAGAGTGTATGTCGGCAACAAGATCAAACTAGGCATGGAGATACCGATGATCGAATCTCGGACATGTAATATATCGTGAGACAAAGGGATTTATTTACTAACATTAAAGGTTCTCACGATCATAGAAGTCATCATTGAATGTGTAGGAGTCAGTATGGATCTCCAGGTCCCGCTTCTGATTATTGATATGAGAGGGGTCTCGATCATGTCTGCATTATTCGTGAACCGTACGGTGACACACTTAAGGGATACCGACACCATTTGGAGCAAATATGTTTCAGATAAAGATTTAAGAAAGCACTGGAATTATTTCAATAGACACCGAAACTATTTCGGGTGAAATTGCTGAAATTGGTTCTGCATGTAATATTGAAATGTTGCAAGGGGTTTTATGTGAATGTTTGTTAATTAAAGTAATTAACAAAATTCTGAATAAAAATAATAAAAGAGTTTTATTAAATGAGAGAGCATTAAATTTGGAGAAATATAATGCATTTAAAGTGGAGACTTTAAAAGAGAATGTGAAGGGGCAGTTTAATGTGGAGGGGTTACCACCACATAAATGGGGAGGTGAGGAGTCACCCTCCCATGGGCGCCGGTCATGGGGGAGGGGTACCCCCCTCCTCCTATAAAAGGCCCCCCTCACACCCCTTCTTCCACACACCTCCTCGTGAAGGATCTCTCTCCCCCTCTAGTATTATTCCCTCATGGTCTCGGATTAGCGAGATACATGTTCCCGATGGCTTTATCTGAAAAGGAGTTGCTGCTTCTGCTGCTTTGCTGGAGCGAGGGACGGAGGTTGTCAGGGTACCGAACGTATGTGCGATCACGGATGCACCCCTGCTTTGCGGTGCTGGACTTGGTGGTGCTGGACTTGCTGGAGCTGGATCTGAAGGACGTGCTGGAGCCAGACCTGCTCGGACTTCCACACGATCTTGAGATCGGCAAGTGTACGACTGCATCAACCACGAGTTCCTACTCGTTAACAAAACTCGTTGTCTTCGAGGGTAAGTTCTCGATGGATGTATGTCCATCCGTTGCTCTGTACCTAGTAGATAGATCTTGGCGTATAGTTCTCATCGTAGGAATTTTTTTGTTTTCTATGTTGCGGACCCAACAATAAGTGCATTAAGAAACATCCGGATTCACCAACGGTACTTGAATATGATATAGATATGATCCCGGTATAACTCAAATACACTAGAGTTAACCATAATCATTTAGAGAATTAGATTGCTAGCATTTAACATATTCCACTCATGATAAGTGTCATATAGCTATACCGAGAACCAAATTACAATCACAAGCATCGGGTTGACACACATTATGTATTTAGCCCCAAAATAATTGAAGATGAAGTAGAAACTCCAGATGAAAGTGCCAGTAGCAAAATATTGAGTTAGCATGGACATGCCGATAAATAAGGTGAATCATGTATCCCACACGACTGAAAAGGAGTGTGCAAACACAGATGTATCAAACAAAAAAATCCGCATTTTTCGGCATTAAAATACGAATAGATGTGAAAACAACTTAACGGATAGAGATTAGCAACTCCACATTCTGTGAAAGCATGCAGGAAGGAAGAATACCCTTAACAAGATTGCGTCGGTAACAAAGAGTAAGACAGATCGCATCGGTTTACAAAGAGTCGGATAGATCGTGTAGGTTTACAATAAGCCTGTCGGTATGAAATGTACCCACAGTTGATAACCAAAGGAAGATTGCGACAACAAGCTTGGATGCAACAGATAGACAAGCCATTACACACACATCCTATGGTACTATAGATACCCCAAACACGTGAATCCTAGTTTGAATTTTTAGAAGAGGATAGACAAACATTACACTCTCTTACCAGAAAAGGGTGGGTGGGTGGGTAAGAAGAAAAATCAAAGCAGTCCTACTCTCACGTTTAGTTTTTCCCTACTATATATAGCTATCAAAAATATTTTCTAGGCTAACAACGACCATCTTGGCTAAGACCCTAAAGGGCAGAATGGCTCTGGTACCAATTGTAATACCTTAGATATTACGCTCTAAGCACGAGCCTGGATGAACCCAAAAGTGGATAAGGGATTCTACCGCCAAGGCACAAGGCCACCCACATGTAGGCCCGTCGAAGCGGAGCAGGGAATGGTACCGGCCGACCACCTTATCCACATTCAAGAACATCGGGACAAGAGCGAGCAGCGTAAGCGACATGTAACGTGACCACGACATACACAAATGAGTATGTATGTCTGCGACTTACAAGAGACATCAGAGTTACACCATCTAGAAACAATAGAAACAGAAATATTCAATGCCATAAGGCAAGACCCAAATATCCTAGATAGATATAATAGTTCAGGATATCCCCGCATACATCACACAATAGAGTATCAAGCGGAAGCGGAATACAAGATCCGAGTATGGATAAGACGCAAATCGGCATAAGATGCCAAAGAACTAAGCACATCCCGCCCATAGATCTCACGGATCTCCATCCCCGGAATCTCTACACCTAATATTCATTGCCACCATCATCGGTCTTTTCAACCTAGTAGCCTTCCTGGGGGTATACCTGTCCATGTGAACCAAATATTTATCTTGTGAGACCCTAGGGGTACTCAGCAAGTCTTAATGCATCTAAAGGGAACAACTTGGGGTGACACAATTGCAGCAAATGGTAATATCTACAAAGTTCTATAGAGACACGCTACACGTCCGCCCAACCAGAGATGGACGGACACCCGTTAATTAATAACAATAACTATATAAGCAACGTAGAATAACCTCGCTCGCCCTCCTTCTCGCTTACCGACGAGAAGGTGGAAGAACATCCCATTCGTTGGTAATTTTATTAACCATTCTGTTAGTATTGCACTATTTACTAGTCATGTCTTAGTCAAACTAAAGGCGGTACTTTAGTTATGCTTGTCTATGACCGAGAAACCGTGCTCCAAGTCGTCCATAACCATGAACACGGATTTCAGAAAGATTTACCCTGCAGGGGTGCACAAATAGCAACACACGCACGACCAACCTCGGGAATAACCAAATAAAACGGAACAAGGCATCACGACAAAGCATTCACAGGATTCATAAATCATTTCAGGGGGCCACCCCCAATAAGCTACCCACTACAAAGTCGGCCGGCTCTGCGACAGATCCAGGGTGTGTGGCGATGGCTACAAACGACTGGGAACCCGAAAGTGTGACTAGTCTTGTCGATAAAGCGTAAATGTGGCACGAGGTCCCTAAACAGTATAGGTGCTCCACGCGTAATCGTAAATAAAGCAGTAAAGCATGGCATAAGTACATAATAGTAATAAAGCCCCAAATTACTTTGTGGCCCCAAGAAATAATGTGTGAATTAAGTTTAGGCGAAGGGGATTCATGGTCCCACATGCGGATAGTGCGATAGTCAAGGAACAGGAATCAAGTACTCGGGGTCCTACGAGACACAAGTGAGCTTAAAGAACCAAATTTCAGATAATGCTCACCGATGCCTCTTTCATTAGTTCTCTACTCATATTAAGTTGTTTAGGTACCACATTATCCAAAGACTCGCACAAACCCTACACATGCAATTCCATGAATCGCATGGCTCAAACAACTTCTGTAGTAATGGCTCATAGGATTGAGGTACAAGCTTCGGTGGGGTTTAAAAGAAAAAGGTTGTGCAATACTTGGGATTCAATTTAATGCAATCGCGACTCAACGATGCAAGAGTAAGATAGAAGCATAGATACTATATGTATGCAAGCATGGGGAATTGCTTGCCTTGCAGTTCTGTGGCCGAATACGAAGGATCCGGGTAATACTCTTGAGGCTCCTGGTATTCTCCTTGCTCAGTGTCTATCTGGATAAAAACCAAACACACAAGGGCCAAAATAAATACATTGCAGAATCATATAAATCATATACAACAAGCAAACAAGGTATGCCATGAATGAAATGATGCACAATTGCATGGTATAATATAGCATGGCAAGGGTGAGGTGTGGAAACAAGATATAAACACTTTTAATATTTATTTAGGCATATTTTAGTTGCATAAACCATTCAGTTTTAATGGTTTACATGATGCATGCTTCAGATGATATCATGGAATGCAAAGTTAGAACAACCTCATCGAGCTTATCGATTTAGGCGTATTATTCGTTGAATTTGGAATTACGAAATTAAAGTTATGATTTATTTAAGAAAAGGCATTTATTAACATTTAAATATTTTTGAAATTTTAAATTGCTCAAAAATTATTTTGGATGAGATATTTGATATCCTGTCATTTTTTAATCAGAAAACATATATCATTTGTAATATTTAAATTTATGAATTTAAAATTATTATTTAATGCAATAATTTCGAAACAGGTCAAACATCATAGGTTTGACTAGTTAGGTTGACTCTGGTTAAATCTGAATTTATATTTGAAATCATGCTTAAATTTGAAACACTTTTCGTTTAAGAAATTTTGTCAAATTCGAAATATATGAAAAGATATGAATTTATTTAGATTAAATCAATTTCTGGATTTTTTAATTTAGAAAATTGTTTATGAGACTTTTTGTACCGATGTTGTTCTAGGCGCTACAAGTGGGCCTGCGAGGCAAAGGGGGCCACTCGCGCGCGGCCAGCCAGGCTGTGACATGTGACAAAGAAGATAAGGGGTTTTTAATTGAAAAAATGGCACGGTCGTGTTCGACTACTGAGAATCGAAACTAAAAATGATCACGACGAAACCACCTAGCTCGACTGATTTTGTGAGGAAGATTGTGAGCAAACGACTACAGGTTTTGCGACGCCGCAAAAATAAAAGTTGGATATCTCGCTTAGGGCTATAAGTTCCCTGTTCGAGGTTTCTCCGGAGGAGGCCTGCAGAGGCTGGAATATGGAGGGGAACAGAGCCGGGTTTTAGGCGTTTACTGATGACCAAAAGACACAGATTGGCAGTGACGACCAGCGGCTGTCGGAAGAGGATTGCGAGCTATGTAGTGGTCCGAATCGGGCATCGTTTGATGCGGGTGAAATCTGGGTAAACCAGGTTGAAGGTTAGGGAAAGATCTGCACCGGAGCCAGACTGTGCCGGTCGTGGTGGGCAAGGAACAGAGGCACCGCGAGGGTTCTTCTGCTGCTACTGCTGCCTGAATATGCACGCGCATGGAAGCGAAACATCGACGGTGGCCACAAATTGGGTCGGCGGGAACGCGGAAAGGATAGGTAAAGGACAGGGAAGGGGCGGGGGATTTCACCGAGACCAATTCCAGGGATGGGCTCAGCCGGAAAGGTCGGGGACGGCGTGGCTGCGGGCGTGGTGCTGGACATTGACGGCGGCGAGGTGCGCAGGGACGGCGACGACATCCATCAGCTTCTTGGGTCCTTCTCTTCCTAGCTCCTGCTCATCTTCTACAAACTGTTGTAGCTCCTCCGTCAGGATGGGAATGGACCGACCCGGACCTGGCGTTGGACCTGGCCCTGTTGGCCCTAGGGCCAATTTGAGAAGCTACGGGTCGATCTATTTTCAAAAAGTTAGTGGCCTTGCCGGTCCAATGGGTATTTTGGGTCGACCTAAATAAATAAGCATTTATATATTTTTTTGGCTGTGTTACTACATAGAATATTTTTTGAAATTTGTTATAACAGTACGAATTAGCCATCACGTATAGCTTTGTATACATGTTGAGCTGATCGTTTTTCTTTAGCGATGATCAGTTATATGGGTCGACCCGGCTGACCCGGCGGGTCGCTTGGGCCCGGCTTCACTGACCCGTTTCTCATATGGGGCTGACCCGGCTGACCCAACGGCCTTGTATTTTTGGGTCGGGCCAGAGACCCAAAGGGTTGACCCGGCCCATTCCCATCCTGACTCCTCCGGTTGCAAGAACCAACGGCGCGGCGAGGTACCAGAGGGGGCGGCCAAGGCGTCTCGTGAGGGTTTTCGTGGGGAGAAAGGAGAGAGAGTTCCTTGGATCAAGATGGTGGGGGTGGAGAGGGAGTGGTTGAGAGGAAGGTCAGGAACGGTGGCCAGCTGCTATGCCAGCTTTATGCAAAGGCGGATAGGGACCCGGGAGCGAGACGTGGTGTTGCTGCTCGCTTGGCTTGGTAGCTGAAGGAGATGAATAGGGCGTTGTCCAGTGGGGATGTGGTCGCGATGGAGCCCAGACGCAGGGATACGGGGTGTGTCCAGGGCTTGGTCGGTGAGGCCCCTTGGTTGCTCTCGTTGCGCCAGAGAGGATCCTAGGCCAGCGTCGAGTCTGCTAGGCTGCAGACAGCACCGAGCCAGGGAGGGATGCGTCGGGTCTGCTAGGGTTTGGTTGGTTGACCACGGTGGATTAGATTAGGTAGCTGGGTTAGGCTAGGTAGTGTGTAGACCACATACATGGAGAATGATGGACAAACAAACAAAGGAAGGGATTATTCTCGTTGTCCGTGGCACATTTGGAACAATGGGCATGTTTGAATAAAAGGAGCAATTACAATGGATGTGTATTCCCCATTTATTTCATATGGCCACCTTGCATTTAAATAAGCCCTTAATTCAATTGAACCATATAAAGGAACACAAAAGGACACTACTCCACTTAGCCATGCAAGGATGGGCATGTAGGCTCCCATACTACATATTAGAAAAATAATATGAGACCATGTATGGTGGCATGTAGTTCAAAGATAAGGATCCATACCCACTAATTATAAGGTGGTGGAATTGTAAGAGATATGCCCACAAATAAACTTGAGGATGAAGCAATTTAGCAAGAAGCAAATACAATGTATCAAGAGGCTACTACAAGTGATACAATATATAATGCATATGGGATAAGAACCAAAAGAGAGGTTTTATATGATGCTCAAATGCAAGGTGGCATGGTGACATAAGCATGATATAATAATGATGCAATGAATGACATGTAGGAAATAACATTATATAGACTAAGCAAGTAGCATTATAATTGTTAGACAATTCGGATGCTACACTGCACCTGCCTATATTTACATAAAATTATCTCACTTCAACTCTGAATTCTGATGGAACTGTTTGGTGTCTGCCTGAAAAAAATCCGATTCGTTCATTTATGCGTGACTGGTCTTCAATTGAGTATAGGAGCACTTTATATTTATATATAATTTTTCATATACAACATTTTAGTCTACTCTAGATGCTCATACCAATATAAATTCGTTCCAGTTTGTCATGTATTGCATGTTGTCTGCTCTATATTGTGCTTACCAATGCCAATTGGAGTATTTGATATCTGGTACAAAATCAATAAAGAGCCTTAACTTTTTCAAACTATATTTTATCAATCTGTACTGGCTCGCTACATACCTTGCATATGGTACATCAACCAAACAAATGCGGCTTTGAGGGTGGAGGAACGCTCCAATATGAGTAATTCGTAGACAAAGTTGGAGATACCATCATATTGTTTCTTATATAGAAAGCTCTTGCATATGTTCTAATATTTTTGCCATTTTCATGGACGTTTTTTTCAGATGGTATGGCATATAATAAATTCTTATAAGTTGTATGACATAAGTTTTACGAGGATAGCAATAGATTGGTTTGCAAGTTTTCAAAGTCGTCTTGGTAGGCTGTACGACATATGTTTACGAGTAGCTTTTATTTTTCTAACTAACCCACAACTTTTATTTTTATACATGGTTACAATCAGTTCGCTGAAAGACGAAGATATCAATTTTGTAGTTTTTTTTGGTACACAGGTGTTTATACAATGATCTTATGGATTTATGTTGGAAAACACGAATAAGAAGGGAATATAGAAAAGTATTCAAGGTTTTGTTATTTTAATTTAAGGGTTTGACCTTTTGTTTAAATCTGGGCTTAGATAAAAGAAAGTGGAGATTCCGAGGTTCCGAAGGTTCGCTTCAAAATTTTGTTAGGTGCATGGGTCTATTCTAGCAGATGACAATTTTTCTATCAAAGTCAAGAAAACGGATGTCGAGGTTCTCAAAGTTTGCTTCAACCCTTTTTGTGGAACTCCCCCAATTCGTTATTTCATCTTCAGTTAGTCCTGACGGATCTCAAGATAAAAGTTTTTGTTACAATTTGAGTTTATGTTTACTTTTCCAATTTAATTTAGCGGAAGAACAATGATGGTGTTGCTGCAGAGTAGCGAGACGAATAAAATTGAAGAACAACCTGTGTAGTGATGGTGATGGAAATCACAGAGGTGTATAATGATGGAAGGAGGAAAGAGATCGTGGCTGATGCCTCACAGTCAAAACCGCATGCAATTAATACACACTACTAAGAGTATTCAATACATCCTTTACTTTGATGTTGTAATGAAAGATGGCATGCTCCATTTACAATGAAGTTGCTAGTTGCCTTCTTTCTTCTGCGATGAACATGAGTGTGGAAGTAGTACCTTATTTTGTCCTGAAATAAACTTTGTAATGCTCAAAATAAGAAATTGGTTTGAGGATGATGCTCGATTGTTTTTGATGTTCTGTCTAACATCTAAGATAATAAACCTATATAAACTTGCATGTGCTGGAAAAATCTGGAACTTCAAGTTATATCTCAAAGAAAATTAGGCATGGTTAAATTGGCAGATTACGCTTGGTTAAAGTAGCTTACATGTGATTAAGTATGGTTTGAATTTGTAGAACCCTACATTTTCTTTTGGAAAGGTGTAGTAGTTACAATTGCTACAACTTCACATTGCAAAGAGTTTTTAATGGCTAGACAACTCAATCTTTTTGATGAAGTTGTATCATGGAAGATTAATAAAATATATTTATTATTGCAATTAGCATTAGTTCGTGCGTTGCACGTGCAGACTTACTAGTAAATAAAGTTGTTGTTCCCATAATGTTTTTGTTGTACCACTCTGAGGATGTGCTATTTAAGGACATGAACTTCTGTGAGTGTCATGTCAACAACTTGTGCACTACAACATGGAGTGGTGTACTAGGTCATCACAATCCCCTACTGTAATCTCTTGGAAAACATGATGTATGATGCAATATATTATTTTCTCATGATCTATTGTATCTTTATGTCTATGTTTGAGTAGTGATCTGTTTATGACAAGTGTGAAATAGTTCGTTGTTGGTTGCTGATGGGTCCAAAAATAGCCATCTCCCACCGCGTTTAAACATTGTTTTTAGTCAAGCAATTGACAATAAACTCTCTATCCTTGCCACTAATGACTAATAATTGCAAAGATATGCAAAACCTTACTTTGAATTGTGTTGTGCAGGAAATCACGCTTTTAATGCGAAATTAGGAGTCATAATGAAGGTTTTTGAGAAAGTCCACACGACCAAGTAGATGTGGAGTCAATTCCAGGCGTTAGAAGCCATAGCGATCACTGTTACCGACAGGACCTGCCTGTACCATGTGGTGGCGGCTCCGTCTCGTCAAACCCTACAACTTATGTGAATACACCTATATATTTTGAGGTCTCAGTCGCCATGGAGGAGGCCGCCATTCCTAGATTGCATCACAACACCACCAAAGGAGATCCACATCATTGATCATCCATTGTTCATCCATCCATCATACGTCTACTACATTAGCCATAGCCATTCCTTTGTACTTTAGATCTCCTTATGATTTGGTGACCATTGTAAGAATATTTGATTTCAATCTAAGTATTTTGCACTCGGTTGGATTAAAATACTTATGCTATGCCCACTACATCACGAAGGATCTACTATATTAGGATGTGTTGCCCACAAGAGATTATCACTATTAAAACTTTACACATGACTGTGCTTATTATTATCTTTTATCCTATATGATGTGTAGTTGTAGGTGGATCTTTAACCCTAGCCTATCTCTATCCATTGATTAAACCCACTATAAAAGTAAACTAGATTGGTCCGGTAAACAAAGGTAAAACAAATAAACAAAGTCTTGTAGACGTGTCCTTTTTTATTTCCTTTTAGCATTGCTTTCCAAGGTTCAATTAAACCTAGGTCTTCTAGGAAAAAAGCTATTATACTACATCTGTGAATCCGGATCGAAGGTATCAACCCTTTTCTGGCGCCGTTGCTAGGGAATCAATTTAGCTATCCTGGCGAGGTCACAAGAGACCTTGTTTTTAATTTTATTAATGTTTGTAGTTTTATTCTTGTTATTAGTTTACTTTCTAGTTATCTATTTGAAAACCCAAAAAAATTAGTTACTTGTTATTTGTTTTCTTTACTTAAAAATACCAAAAATATAAAGAGCCATGTCTCAAAAGAGACTTGGGGAGTATGCTACTCCCACTAATGATTTTATTCGTGCACCTATCACTCAGCCCACCATTGATGCGAAAGCATATGAAATTAAGCCTAACCTTTTAAGTTTGGTTCAGCAAAACCAATTTGGAGGCTCATCTTTTGAGGATTTAGGTTTGCACTTAAATACTTTTACTGAAATTTGCGACAAGATGCGTATTAAGGATGTAGATCCAAATGTTGCTAACTTATGGTTGTTTCATTTCTCTCTTAGAGGAAAGGTTAAGGACTGGTTGCTAGATCTACCTAAGGGCACTATTAAATCTTGGTAGGAATGCACTAGTATGTTTATGACAAAAAACCAAAATTATGCTTATAATGTTCAAAAACATTATTCTAATCCTACAGGAGCTCCTTACAATAATTATAATAATCATAATGGAGAAAATCATGGCAATGTCTTGTTTGATAGAACTTTTATGCAAGCTCAAACTGAGCAAAATAATATGCTCTTTAAAATCACGTAGAACCATGAGATTAGTATAGGAAAATTATCTAACCAAGCCGTTGCAATTAGAAATGATATGAAGGCTCTACAGGAAAGAACAAAGACCGTGGAGGCTCAATTGGGCAAGGTAGCGGAGAGCCAAGCTCTCATACTAGCAAAGTTTGTTGGGAAGCCTAAGCCAAATCCGGTAGAATCCCTCAAGATGATGAGGGTGGTAAAAAATGAAGAAAAACCTGAAGAGCTAGATTATAGCAATGCACCAACAACGGAATATACCGTGGGAGATCTACTAAAGATGATAACCATAAAGAATCCCATTATAGAACAAGGTAATGATGCTATGTACCAACAATTTATTCAACAAGTGGCATCTAAAGTTCGTGAATTAGAGATGGAGTATAAGAGACTAGCTGATAAGCTTCCTACAAAGATAGATGATATATTTGATCCTGCTATTAAAATTAAGGTTGGGGTCAATGAGATATCCACACTTTTTGATCTTGATGCAAGTATCTAAATGATTTCCGAAAGCCTATTTGACATGTTAAACTTGGGGCTATTTTCAACTACTGAATTAAGACTCCATCTAGCGGATTCAACTTATAAACGAGCTGTTGGGATAGAGGGAAATATAGTTGTTGAAATTGAAGGTAAACCCGCCCTTATTGATTTTGTTATTGTGGACATGCCTAAAGATCCCGTAGCACCTATAATCCTAGGTAGGCCCTTCCTAAGACCTATTAAAGCACTAATCAATTTACATGAAGGGAATGTGAGAATAGGACTACCATCTAGAGATCCTTTTATAGTCCACTTTCCCAGGAATAAGAAGGCCAAGCCTAATGATGACGATGGTATAATTACTTTGAAAGTCAATTACTTTGGAGTGGGTGTTCCACTCATTAAACCTAAATTATCACCATCTAGGTCAAGCTAATCGACCTTAACTAGAAGCGCTTCATGGGAGCCAACCCATGTGAAATAAAACTTTTTACTATTGTGTTAGTTTAGTTTAGTTTGTTTGTTTTTGTTTCATTTTTGTTTGTAATAAAGAATGTTTAAGAAGACCTTTGGAGAGAGGAGAAGAAATAAGGTTATCCTCGATCTTTTATTTTTACTAACACATGGCCTAATAAGTATTACTGATTTTTATGAAGTCTATTTGCTATTATTTGTCCTTTGATAAGATGTGTAAAGACGCGAGAAGCTACTAATCAAATTCTTTGAGTTTTTCAGATCACTAGCCGCATAACGACCAGTGGTACGGCTAGAAGGGACCGTACCGTCAGCCCGTACCACCTCGAGGCATTGGAAAATAGAAACTTCCATTTTTTCCACAGGACATAGGGGTCATAACGACCATTGGTATGGGAGGGCGCGCCCCTATGGCTCGCCCGTACTGTATCCTCGAGCAAAACATCAGATTTCAGGTAAAGGAACTGAACACATAATGACCAGTAGTACGCGCGCATGCGACCATACCACGCGCCCGTACCGAGTGCACCACCTGAAGGGATTCGTCACCCCCAAGGTATGTCAACCGGTATGGGCAGGCTCCAGCCGTACCTCCCGCCCTTCCATGTACGTGGCTGCTTTAACACCACAAGGAGGTAACCTAAAAATCCCCAAAACACAAATTTTCTTTTTCTTCTTCCTCCAAACTTGAAACCACCTCCATTAGATCTTCAAATTTACTCAATCTTTCTTCATTTCCTCGCACCCAATCGATCTAAGGTATGATTCTCCTCCGATCCCTAACTTATTTGTACCAAAGCTTCACTCAATCTTTTATCATTGTCAATCTAGACTTAGGTCGTGTTCTTGATCTAATCTTGATATTGAGCATGCTTAGTATTATTTTAGAGGGGTTTCTTTTGTAACTAGCATAGAGGATCACATATGCTATGTTCCTATTTGACTAAAAATTTAATTAGCAATCTTTAATTATTTTGTATTAGATGAACAAGAGGAGCCGTACGGGTGTGATGGCTATGGAACCTTCCACACCACCCGTTGATACGTTGACCCCCGAGTCACTTGGTATCAAGTTCACTGAGGAGTTTCAGCTGAACCATTTCGACCATCTCAAGCTCTAATAAATCAATTCCACAAAGTGGGCGCCAACTTGGCATTTGTGCTGATTTCGATTTACTTTGCAACAATGTTGGTTTGTATGACTTTGTCTTCCAGGATGTCGCCACGTACCACTGCTTGATGCTTGAGTTTCTAAGCACCTTGATGCATACGGTGAGGTATCACTATTGTTCCGAGAATCAAATGCTTGGAGTTGATTGCATAAACTTCCGTCGTATGAACTATGAGTACTCTTGAGACTCGACCAATGGGCTCAATGTTTTGGGTTTAGCAATAACACCACCGACATACGCTCCACCACCTTTGTTTTAAATCCTGCACCTTGGTAGCACTTTAATTTAATGAGAATTCATGGAAACACACCCAAGGGGAACCAAATTAATCATCCTGCTATTCTCTATTTGTTTTATGTTGTTACTAACACCTTGCAGGAACGTGGTGAGTTTACTAGAGTCAATGAGGAGGACATGATGGTCCTCGTAAAAGCTGCTATTATTAATTGTAACTTAACTCCAAATTTGGGCGCCCTTCTTGTGTTTTATGTTAAGCATCAGGCTCTACAATCTTGAGGACCCATTTGCGGAGGAGAAGTTGTAACTGTTCTTGCACCCGCACTTCACATCAACCTAGGTAACATCCAACCGTTGACAGGAAGTAACCGTCTCGGTTTTTCTACTCTAAGAGCATGTGGTATGATTTCTAGAACTAATTGTAGATACTTCTTTGACATACCTAGAGAGGATCACTTGATCCTAGCTCATGTGCCTAATGGTATATTCTCTATCAAGGATGGGCGTTTACATATTGACGCGCAGGTTGAGGCAGGTCCACCCCATCAACAAATACCCGTGGGAGGAGGAGGCGAAGATGAAGAAGTAGAACAAGAGGGACCCGAACAAGAAGTGTAGCCACCAAACTACTACACCACCTATGAAGATATTTATGTGCTCAAAGGAAACATCCAAAACATGAACAACCTCTCCATCCACCTTCGAGATGCTTCTGCGAACCTCGACACCTAGTTCCATGATTGGAGCAGCCAATGGAACATGGGGGATTATCCACCGCCACCACAATGAGCAAAAATGAATTGCAAAAGCCTGAGCTTGGGATGTGTTCCCCTGGCAATTTTATTTGTGTAATAACGAGGTTGTACCCCAGCTCCTTGGGAGCTTTGAAACACTCATGTTGGCTTGTTCCAACACTTTTCTTTTCCGTTTGCTTTTGTTGTTAGTTTGCTTTTGTTTTTATTTTGTTAGTACCTTGCTTGGTCGCAAGTTCTTTTCTATTCTTTAATCCCTATCCTCAAAAAGACAAAATGATTTTCCTGTTTTTCCTTTTTTTTGTAAATGTGGATTCACACAATGCCTCTTTTCTTTAATATTATTATGGGAGTAATCGTGCTTGAGTTTTGAAGGAACACATCCTTATAAGGAAGAGGATTATGAAGTCACTTATGAGAGTTATGTCCTATGTCTCCCACTTTTGAAGTTTGAGTTGTTTATCTTAGTTGGTTGATTTGCTAAGATGCCATTCTAGTGGGAGTAATTTAATATAGTTAGAGTAAAGATTTTTATTGGTATGATGATTAGTTGTGGAAACTTTTGCTCTAGTTCTTTTAGCTAACCAAGTCTTTCCTTGGAAATAATATTGCCAAACAAATACAATAAGAAAATTCTGAAATTAATGACTTGTTTGATGAATGATTGTATTGAGAGTATACCCTTGAAGATACTTAACCCCATAGATTTTTTGATAGTCTTGACGACACTCATGAAAGGAGTTGTTTGATTGAAATGAAGTCTAGTGGTAATTGTGATGCATGCCAAAGCTAACCTTATGGATCAAACCATGGTACTAGCACAAAAAAAGTTCTATGTTTCTCATGCACACCTTTGGGATGCCAACAACTCCGCTAGCTTTTGAATGATCTTTGGTATAACCCCTGATTTCAGCTATAAGTTGATGACATGAGTGGCATACGTGTCAATATATGGGAAAAAGGATTGGTACTCTCAAAGGTTGTGCAAGCACTTGCAAAAGAAACTGCTAATGATCCTTGAAAGAGGAAGAAAAAAGATGAGAAAGAAAGAAAAAAAGATATGTATGAAGATCCACATAACAAGTCCTTGGCATGGTCTCGTTACTACTTTATGAATTTTCTTGAAAGACAATGATTGGATTAGAAGTGTTTTTGATAGACTTGATTTACTGATGTGGGCATAAATAAGACACTTCACTGTTATGCTACTTAGGACATGAACCCTCTTACTCAATTATGCTATTAAAATATCCTAGTGTTCCTTGGCAAGATGAGTGTTAACCAGAAGAATTGGATTAATTGTTATCTTCTAGTTATTTATACTTATATTAAACTTTACTTTGATTGTCTTGACTTACCGGAGCTTGTATAGTATTCTTGTCGTCTCCCTAACTTTGATAAGCCTTTTAAATGGATGAAGTGTTGAACCCATAAGACTACAAACCATAAGTGAATTCTTAATCTCGTTGTTTCAAGCTTAAACGTTGAATTCCTTATAGTTCTTTTTGTTTCTTCTTACTCGAGGGTGATCAAGGTTTGAGCTTTGGGGAGGTTGATGGATCCAAAAATAGCCATGTTCCATCGTGTTTAAACATTGTTTTTAATCAATCAATTGACAAGAAACATTCAATCATTGCCACTAATGACCAATAATTGCAAAGATATGCAAAACCTTGCTTTGAATTGTGTTGTGCAGGAAATCACGCTTTTAATGCGAAATCAGGAGTCATAATGAAGGTTTTTGAGGAAGTCCACATGACCAAGTAATTGTGGAGTCAATTCCAGGCGTCAAAAGCCGTAACGACCACTAGTATGGGCAAGGCCCGCCTGTATCGTCCGCCCGTACCATGTGGCAGTGGCTCCGTCTCGTCAAACCCTACAACTTTCATGAAGACACCTATATATTTTGAGGTCTCAACCACCACGGAGGAGGCCGCTATTCCCAGATTGCATCATAACACCACTAAAGGAGATCCACGCCATTACTCATCCATTGTTCATACATCCATCATCAATCCCCTCCATTAGCCATAGCCATTGCTTTGTACTTTAGATCTCCTTGTGATTTGGTGACCATTGTAAGAATATTTGATTTCAATCTAAGTATTTTGCACAATGCTTTCTATCCTTGATCTTATTGTTATGAGTGAGTAGTCCTCACGGGCTGCGGGTTGGGGAGAAACCTCACAGCGATTATGTGCATCTAATTCATGGGAGCATTGTGTGTTGTTTGAAATAGAGATTTGTATCTTTTGTTTCTTTGTCTATTGTCTCGATCTATGGACTTGTAGGTACCCCAGATCTCATAGATTGATAAAGGCTTGAGGTGAGATAATTGGATAGCGACGATCTCATAGGAACCCCAGTGACAAAAAGGGTAGTACGGTCTTCGCTTAGCGCTCCATTCGGGATCACAACAACATCACCACTTAATTCTTTGATCTGTGTTTTACACTTAATAATCGTTCGTAGCCCGTTGTTTCGTGGTGCACTCGGTTGGATTAAAATACTTCTGAAATGCCCGCTGCATCACGGGGGCTCTAGTATAATAGGATGTGTTGCCCACAAGAGATTATCAATATTAAAACTTTACACTTGATTGTGGTTATTATTCTCTTTTATCCCATATGATGTGTGTAGCATACCATCTGTCTAACATCTGTAATGCTACATGGTTTAATAATAAAATGCTACTTCCTACATGTATTGTTGCATCATCATTATATCATGCTCATGTCACCATGCCACCTTCCATTTGAGCATCATATAAAACCCCTCTTGTTGGTTCTTATCCCATATGCATTATATATTGTACTTGCCTCTTGATGAACTGTATTTGGTTCTTGATAAATGCTTGATTCCCAAGTTGAGTTGAGGGCATATCTTTTCTTAACTCAACCACCTTTTCTTTGACACCACCTTATAATTCCACCATCCAAACTATATGTGGGCATTTGCACTTCTTTTGGTTCTTGTATAGATCACATATATAAAGATGGATCCACTTCTATACCACATGCTCTTTTACTTGTTTATTATTATTATTATTATTTTCACAATATAAATGATGTAGATCCACATGTGGGGATACTTATATCTTTTATATGTATTGTTTTAAAAGGGTGAGCACGTTTATAAATAAATGGGTCAAATATTCTTCTAGTGGAACCATACACTAGCATGGCCTATTTATATTCACTTATGCTTGTTTTAATTCACACCATATGAGAGAGCAAGCTTGTTTCAATTTTGCTTGTCCTTTAATCAAATTTGATTGTATGCATAAATGAATGGCCATATGGGTATCTAGATGTCTTCACAACTAGTACTAGTGGTCAAATTGCACCATGCATGGCCCATGCAAAACTTCCACCCTTTATCTTTTCCTTTGAATTCCTTTGGGATAATTTGAATATTTCAGGAGAGCTTGTTTATTCAAATACAAACAAGAGGCTTCAAATTCAAATGCCACCATGGTCCATCCCTTCACCTCCTTGTGCTTTGGGCTCGTGGAAAACGTGTGGTTTGGAACCTTTTTCAAAGTTGGCTTCTTTAGCTCAAACCAAACAAAAACAATTAAAAACAAATTCAAACTCAAACCCTAATCTAGCTAACCTTCCTATCTAAGCATCTAATCACCTCCTTGGGTTTTGGTTGAACCACACCACACCAACCTAATCATCTACCCCCACCTTGTGCCAAACCGAGGACACCATGGTGTGCCAATGGCACATACCCATGTGCACCACACCTTATCCTCTCTAGCTCACCCTCCTTTTCCTTGTCTTGCTGTCCAAGATGCACCCCCAGGCGACCCAGCCATCCCATGTCCCCCCTTGACCACCTTTACCAGAGAGAGAGGGGAGAGAAGGGAGAAAGAAGGAGAAACCCTAATCGGGCACCCAATCTGAAGGCCTCTCCCTATCCTTATCTAGCCGCCCACAACCCTCAGCTCGATCTGAACCTCCTCTAGGCTCTTCCCTACACCTTCTTTTCCTCCCCTACCTTTCCCTGCTATCCCACCTACCACCAGCGCCGGCCACCATCGGCCACCTCTGTCCTGGTGAAGAGGAGGAGGGGCGTGGAACCCTGGGTTTTCGAGGAAGGCCACGATGACCTGCGCACCTGCCTGAACCCTAGACCAAAAAAGAAGGAGGCCGAAACTAACAGTACCTGTAGCCGCCCGAGCAAACCCTAGGTCATCAAAGCGCCTGCGTCGCTGCCAATCGCGCTGCCTCGAGCCTATTCGTCTACACCACTGAACCTGCGATGGGCCCCTAAGCAACCCAGACATGGCCTGCTGATACGGAGCTTCCTGGACGTATAGATCCTTTCGCCTAATACCTACCGTGCGTAGCCGCTAGCTGCCACCCTGCTTGTGCGCTGCCATTGTGGTGCCCGCCGAAGTCGGGTGCATGTACAATGGTACCCTCCTCGCTGCATCGTGTCGCCTAGCCCTGGTTCTCGAGATAGCCACGTCGCTGAGCGACCTTGTCGCCACCGTTTTTTGCCGTGCGCGAGGATGACGAAGGTGCCCTGTAGAAGACCGTCCTAGACCACCATACCTATCTAGCATCAACCCCTGCCTCCGACGTAGTGGTTCGCCTCCGCCATTTCGAGGCCACGACACGAGTTCAATCCCCGCCGCCGCTCTGTTTTTTCGCTATCGCGCACGAACAATTTCTCCATCAGTTTCACCAGATAACACTGGGAAGAGAAACAATAGTGAGCCCTATTTCGCGAATAACCGATGCATGTTTTCCTATCAACCCACAGTCACACCTTGAACCCCACCTGTAAGCCTCATAGCGCAGACCCGGCCCACACTTTTTACAAAAAGCAACCTAAGGTTTTCACTAGTCGCAGAAATACCCCCGGACTTCCCACATGTCAAGAGCCTGCTGGCGTGCGCACGAGGTAGCCCCGCATCCCATTAGACCCACACATCAGCGGAAGTGGGTAAGTCCATCTGAGTAACAAAAGTTTTCAGGATATTTTCTAAAATAATAAAAATTCTAGAATTTATTTTATCTAATTTAATTCATATCTTTTTATCTAATTCGAATTTGGCAAAAAATTCAAAATGAAAAGTGGTTCAAATTTAAACATGATTTCAAATACGAATTCAAATTTGACTAGAGTCAACCCTAATTAGTCAAACCTGTGGCATTTGACCCCTTTTTGAATTGTTTGCATTTAATAATCAGATTAAATTCATAAATTTAAATTTTGCAAATGATATATGTTTTCTGATAAAAAAATGCCAGGAATTCAAATATGTCATCCAAAATAATTCTTGAGCAATTTAAAATTTGAAATTAGTTAAATACCAATACATGCATTTATCTTAATAAATCAATAACTTTAATTCCGTAATTCCAAATTCAGCAAATAATTTGTCTAAATCGATGAGCGTGACAATCCGTTCTAATTATGCATTCCATGATATGAATTGAAGAATGCATCATGTAAATATTAAATAATCAGAACTGTTTATGAAGGTAAAACATGCCTAAATAAATTAATAAAGTGCTTTATTATTGTTTCCACACCTCGCCCATGCCATGCTATGTTATACCATGCAATTGTGCAGCATTCCATCATGGCATACCTTGTTTGCTTGATGCATATGGTTTATATGAGTGTGCAATGTACTTATTTCGGCCTTATGAGTTTGGTTTTTATCCGGATATACATTGAGCAAGGAGAATACCAGGAGCCTCAAGCGTATTACCCGGATCCTTCTTATTCCGCAATTGAACTCCCAGGCAAGAAATTCCCCATGCTTCCATACATATAGTACATATGCTTCTATCTTCCTCTTGCATCATTGAGTCGCGATTGTATTAAACTGAATCCCAAGTATTGCATAGTCTTTACTTTTGAACCCCACCGAAGCTTGTACCTCAATCCCATGAGCCATTACTACAGTAGTTGTTTGAGCCATGTGAGTCGTAGAGTTGCATGTGTAGGGTTTGTACGAGTCTTTAGATAACGAGGTACCTAAACAACTTAATCTGAGTAGTAATGGGATAACTAATGAAAGAGGCATCGATGAGCATTATATGCTATTTGGTTATTTAACACTTGTGTTCTATAGGACCCCGAGTACTTGATTCATGTTCCTTTTCTATCGCACTATCCGCATGTGGGACCATGAATCCCCTTCGCCTAAGCTTGATTTGCACTTTATTTCTTGGGGCCACAAACTAGTTTGGGGATTTATTACTATCTTGTACTTATGCCATGTTTTACTGCTATATTTACGATTGTGCGTGGAGCACCTATACTATTTAGGATCTCAACACGATTTCGTGGTATCGACAAGCCTAGTCACACTTTCGGGTTCCTAGTCATTAACAACCGTTCTGGCAAACCCTGGGTCCGTCTCGGAGCCAGCCAACTTCGTTGTGAGTAGCTTATTGGGGTGGCCCCCTGAAATGATTTATGAATCCTGTGAATGCTTTTCGTGAGGCCTCGTTGCGTTTTATTTGGTTCTTCCTGAGGTTGATCGTGCGTGTGTTGCTATTTGTGCACCCCTGTAAGGTAAATCTTTTTGAAAGCCGTATCCGCGGTTATGGATGACTTGGAGCATAGTTTCTCGATCATAGGCAAGCATAACCAAAGTACTACCTCTAATTTTACTAAGACATGACTAGTAAATAGTGCAACACTCATGGAATGGTTAATAAAATTGCCAACAAATGGGATGTTCTTCCGCCTTCTCGTCGGTAAGCGAGAAGGAGGGCGAGCGATGTTTACTTATGTTGCTTATATAAATGTTGTTGTTAATTAACGAGCATCCATCCATCTCTGGTTGGGCGGATGTGTAGCGTGTCTCTATAGAATTGTTTAGCTATTACCTTTCACTGCAATTGCATCACCCCCAGGTTGTTCCCTTTAGAAGCATTAAAACTTGCTGAGTACCCCTAGGGTATCACACGATAAATATTTAGTTTAGATGGACAGGTATACTCTCAAGAAGGTTACTGGGTTGAGGACGAATGATGGTGGCAATGACTGTTTGGTGTAGAGATTCTGGGGATAGAGATCCATGAGATCTGTGGGTGGGATGTGCTCATGTTCATGTCATCTTATGCCAAATTGCTTTTTATCCGTACTCAGATCATGTTTTGTGCTTCCGCTTGATACTTTGTTGCATGATGTATGAGGAGATATCCTAAAATATTATACCTATCTAGGATATTTGGATCTTGCGATATGGCGTTGAAGATTTTCTATTTCTATTGTTTTAGATGGTGTGACTCTCATGTCTATTGTAAGTCGCTGACATACATACTCATTTCTGTATGTTATGGCCGTGTTATCTGTCGATTACGCTGCTCGCTCTAGTCCCAATGTTCTAAAAATGGGTGGGATGGTTGGCCGGTACCATGCCCTTCTCCACGAGGTGGGCCTATTGTGTGTGGCTGCACGGTCCCACAGTAGTATGCCCTGTCCACTTTTGGTTCATCTAGGCTTGAACTTAGAGCGTAAGGTCCAAGGTATTACAATGTGCAGCTGTCGGCATATCTTCAACCCTAGCCTATCTCCATCCATTGATTAAACCCACTATAAAAGTAAAGTAGATTAGTCTGGTAAACAAAGGTAAAACAAAGAAACAAAGTCTTGTAGACGTGTCTTTTTTATTTCCTTTTAGCATTGCTTTCCAAGGTTCAATTAAACCTAGGTCTACTAGGGAAAAAACTATTATACTACATCCGTGAATCTGGATTGAAGGTATCAGTTGCATACAAATATATGTTATCTTCTATGATCGTCTTACGTACTAATATATGAGTGCATGCATATGTTGGGGGATACATCACTCTTACATGTTTATAGGAGGAAGAACGGATGGAGATTGACAGCAACCGTGTCCCAAGTCTTAAATATCCATGCTATGTTAATTCATGGTTAACTAACATGGGATTAGTTTTGGGGACCTTGAAACTAAAAGTAGTGATTGGACTTTATGTCTTAATAACTCCCTTGCTTGCTCATATTTGGCCTTGGGATCAATCACTAGTGGTGTACTTTCTCAGTAACTTGGCTACACCTATTTATGGCTCCTCTCTAGAAGAAACAATAAAAAGACTATCTATGTGCTTCACTAATTGTGACAACCAAATAAATGAAATAACAATTTTCCTAAACAATTGCTCCCTTGAGTTACTTGCTTCTCCTTTATTTTCTTACACTTTACTTCCTTACCTACAATAGTTTACTTCCTGACTTTACTTTTAGGACTTTACAGATTTCTAGTTAGAAGTAAAAATCACCTTACACACTCTAGTACATTGCTTGGCATAGAAAGCCATATAAGTGGTTTATCGAGCTTTAGAGAATAGATAGTTTACCTTCAGCTCCTCGTGGGTTCGACAGTCAAATACTTATAAAAATGTACTATAGTGGTTCCATGCTCTTGGTGATTATCAACGCACTACATGCCCAACGTTTTGAGTCGATAGGTGTCACAGAAATATTCGACGGACGTCCATGGTCCGGTGCTCTAGGAGCTGGTCATTAGGTGCAAGGCCTTACCAAGGCAGGGTTGGTCAATGGCATCTACGTTTTGAGGCTGGCCTAGGCACGACCGGTCGATGATGTCTAGGTGCATGGGCTGGCCTAGGTGGGGTAAACGGTTCCCAAGAGTAGCCTTCGTCCCAGGCGGGGCTGGTTGACGATGTCACATGCCGAGGCTGGGCCAAGCCGGGCTGGCCCAGGCAGGGCTGGCCTGACACCATGTACAACTAGTGGCCCGAGCAGGGCTGGTTGATGGTGGCCATGTGCCGATCCAGGATGGGTTGGATGAGCCTGTCAAGGGTTGGGTGGGAAATGTCGTTGTTGGGTCGGATGCTGCGACCAATGGTGTGTTGTCCACCGCATGCACGGTAAAGGATGGTATGTTCAATGCTGCGACCAATGGTGTGTTGCGACCAAGGATCATCTGCCAATGGTGGAAACTCCAACACAACGGAGTTCTCTCCACGTGATGGATGTTTATGGGGTGTCAACTAACGATGAGGATTCATTGGTTAAGACGATGCGGCACAAGGCTGAGAAGAATCTTGACAAGCCAGATATAAAAAATTCTTCTAAATCCTTTCTTTGATTTTCTACACCAGTTATTAATTTGAAGTTAGCAAATGTTGGTGTTAACTTGGGTAGTACTACAAAGGAAGTTTTATTTTCTACCAATACTTTGAGACATATGGAGTATGACCATTTAACAGTTACACCAAAAGTCTCATGTAAGTCTGACACTTTGCCAATGGAGGAGGAGGATTTGCATGCCGCAGTAGATGGTCAACTCCTCTCTCAATTAGTTGGTGAAGTTTCAGATGTAGACTTTGATGAGACTAAACTTAGTTCTATTTATGAACTTAGAGCTTTTGGTTGGAAATCAAAGAATATGAAGTCTCGCAAGAGATCGTGTGTGTCCAAATCTCCTATAGTTTCTCAATGAATGGCATGTTCTTGAATAGCTGAGGTCTTCATGACCTGGCTAAACATCTTTTCTTTGATAATTGTGTGAGAGATTATAAGTTGGATTTTTGGGGAATTTTTTAAACCGGTAAACGTGATTTCTTGCAATCTCTACTCAACCGCCTTTCTGGTGGAGTAGATTTTACATGAATTTCAAGTCCACCTCTTGGAAGATCGGGTGCCATCTTACTTGGAATTAGGATAGAGACCATGGAGGTGCTGGCTAGTTTGGTTTGAGATTTCATATTAAAATCCATATACATAACAAATTTGATAACTTCATGTGGTCTCTTGCCGCCTGAAAAGGCATGTGTTCCCCATATGTGGTTTTGGTAATTAATGACAATCTCTATGGACTAATGTTTGAATTGAGTTTCACTTGTAGGATTTGTCCATTGGCATCGCTTGGGCCACATGTTGGTTTCAAGGTTGAAAAATGAAAAAATGATGAAGTAGCAATGTCCAAGGGATTTGTGCCCATTGGAATCTTGTAGACGAAGAAGACAGAGACAAAGACAAAGAAGAAAAAGATCAAGTGTGTCTTGAAGAATAAGATGGAGTTCCTCATGGTTATCTTAAAGACATCATCCTAACAGAGTTAGAAGAAATGAAGTGCAAGCTCAAGATGCACCATCCCTAGAAGATCACATGCTTGAAGCTTGCCATCCTTAGTGATCATGGAGTGATGAAGACAATTTCAAAGAAGTAGTTTCCCCATGGAATATGGGGGAGCAAGTCGCAAGTCTTCATCAAGCTAAGTGCGAGCAAGAGAAAACAAGAAAGGTGTTCCATCTTGAAGGAGACAAGATCGTCTACATCTAGATCAAGTGGAATTTTCAAGGCAAAGGTATGATCTTGATAGGTTTTATATTTTATCGGTCTCTTGTAATTGTTGGGATACTAGGTTTAGGATAGATAGTTGTACTATCAAGAGGGTCCCTCGAGTGAGTAGCTTGCTCGATCTCTTCGGGAGAGGTCAAACCTTTGCATACATAGCATCATCTTTCTTGGTTGTTTTTCGGTCCTTGTCCATGAGAAGAACTAGAGCTTATGGTTATCTTCATAACAAGCTCTAGTTCATCAAAAACATATTTCTCTTGAATATTTTTTTACGTTTTTCATCTTGCGGGTTTTCCGGCTCCACACCTTGGGAGATATCTCACGTATATATACATGATATTTTATCCCCGGGTGGTACCCACACCTTTTGGAGTTTAGATGCAAAAGTTATTGTTGTTTTGGTTCTGGAGTTTTCCCTGACCAGAAGTACCGTTGCCTCACCGGAAGTACCGCTAGGCAAATTTGACACTGGTAGTACCAGTTGAAGTACCAGGCTTGTATGGGAATGCCCCCATCAGCTATTCTATTTTTGGCTGCCTATTTACCGGTACTTGGGCTAGTAGCTGGCCAGAAGTACCGCTCGAGCATTTTCCTGTCGGTAGTACCGGTAGAAGTTCTGGCCCACTTCCGCTCAGCCCGTGACACCCTGCAGTCAGCTTTCTGTTTGGTCACGTCCTTTTGTCGGTACTTGGCTAGTAGCAGACCAGTAGTACCGGCCAGAAGTTTCGACTCGGGTCAGGCAGAACTTCTAGCCTGGACAACCAGGTCATTTCAATGGCTTTCGTGTCATTGGAGCTGGGGCTCGCGGGAACTTCCTGGGGCTCACCTGTACTACCGGCCAAGCACATTTTACCCAAACAGTTAGATCTGGGAGCCCTTTAAAAGGGGATCCTCTTCCCCCTTCGTGGGTATTTGTTCTTTTGGGTCCAATTTACTCTCTCTCTCCTCCATCTCGTTGACCTTGAAGAGCTTGTCCTCTCCCCTTCCCCATCCTATGATTCTTGCATCTTTTGAGGGATTTGAGAGAGGAGATCTAGATGTACAACCCCACTGACATAGGTATGCCCTACATGTGCCTAACACTGGCCTATCCGTTTGTCCCAATAGGAGCCCACGTGACGATTCGGGTGGCCCAAAGCCCATGTATGATGTGACTCCTTGGTGGATATGGCAAGCTGTAGATAGAAAGTTTAAAGAGTTAACCCTACCTTTGAACTGACTCGGTTGTATCTAGAGACCCGGCCTCCTCATAAAAAGGCTCGGAGGTAACAACTAGGAGGATCATTAGAAACCCTATCACATACACCCGCTAGATCACATATGCGCACCATCGCCATCAAGGCACCCCTATAACCTTTGGTTCATCATCCATCAAAAGCAGACAAGCAGGAGTAGGGTTTTCCCTCCATGGGCCTGAACCTGGGTAAACCACTGTGTACCCGTGTTGCTTGTGTGCTAGCCAACGAAATCTCCAACTCGTTGTTCTTCCTAAAACCCAAGTCCATAAACTATGGGCATTGATATGTTAACCCCACGTCAATTGGCATCGTCTGTGGGAAGTGGGCGTGCTGATGTTATAGCTTCGGTGGCCCCACCCACCATTTTTGATCCATCCGTGTTGGAGGGGTGCCTCAGCTTCGCCTCCGTCGAGTTCATCATCTACTCGCCCTCCATGCGCCTGGCCTTCGACTCCGTCGGAGATGGAGCCAATATGACAATCGGAGATCTGCATTTCTAGATCGTCAAGATCGGCACCCTCCGCTTCCCTGAGCAGTCGACACGACCATCGATCGCACCTACCTCGTGGTTCCCGCCACCACTCGGAACCTTGAGCGAGCTCAACGCTCCCACATCTATGTCAACACCCGGATTTTTAATCCCAGATGCCTGTTATGCCATACATCGCAATCCCAGGATTACCATTTTTGCGAGACATAACAGATTGGATATCACAGTACATCATGCATTACAAATCATAATAAGGTCTTACACAAATAAAGGATCTCATGATCCAGTCTTAGTACAAACAAGTAGCATAATAATAAGCGTAGCGGTGGGCTCCATCTTCAGTGTCACAGGCAATGCTGACGATGGGAGATGATCCTAGTTGTCGTAGCCGTCCTGCTGTCCTTCTTCCGGATAGTTCTCCTCATAATCTGTCCACGGGAATAGCCAGGGACAAAGCCATGAGTACTCTTTAAGTACTCGCAAACTATCACTAACAAGTAAGGTTCTAGTAGGAATGCTAAGTTCTAAGTTTATTTGTAAAGTTAAGTTTGAAACCTAAGATAAGTTCAGAAACAAAAAAAGATAAAATAAACTTCTAAATCACCTAAGTGGGAACTTAATTGTCATATCACAACTCTGTTGTGGTCAAGTCATGTCACAATTCATTTCATAAGTCATTTTGAAAATATCTGACAACGGAACTGTATGGCCACTCCAACTATCCATAACCGCGGACGCGGCTATTCGAATAGTTTGACACTCTGCAGAGGTGGTACACTTTCACCACAAAATTCAATACATCTATCAGGGATAACCCTGAATCATCATAGTTAGTATGTAGATAATCAAACATAACCTTTCCTTTACACACTCTAGTATAAGCACCTCTCCTATGAGCTTGGCCTCCCAGCCATGGCCATTTGCCATCCTAGGCACTGCGTAGGTGGACAACATTGAGAGGTAGCCTCAGCTCAAACCTCTCCTACGAGGGAACCAATACTAATGCATATAAACTTCCGGCTAAGCCTTACCCAATTCAGGTATTGTGGTTGTACGGTAAAATTGGAATGGTATCGCATCCGAACCCAACCATCAGTTTTTATGAAGGGCTAAGGCTCATGCCTCAACATTTTCATCATCATAAACCATTTGTGTTTCTAAACACTTGTCAAAACATCTCAATAGAATGACTCTTCATTCCAAGGTTTTCATAATCATTTTCACCAAGTATTCCCATCTAAAGTGATCAAGTTTTTGGGTTTAACTCTAATCACTAAGTTAAGAGTGTTCACTAAGGTGGGATGCTAATCTCAATCTCATGCCATAGAATGACATCTAGTATAGGCCAAGTTTTATACTCTTTATGCTATCTAAACTACTTTTTAAAATCCCACAAAGCATTACTAAAAGTAAAGAAAACTTGGGTAAAGTAAAAGGTAAAACTTGAAAGTAAAACTTGGGATGGGTATAAATCAAAAGGTATAACCAAAGCATTCCTAATGCATTTGCACAAGTTAAGGGGGCAAGTGTTAACTTGCTTAGTTCTATCTTGCCTTGATTGGTGCAATGGTTGAAATTCTCCTCGTCTTCTTCGGGGTAGAACTCCTCCTCCTCGTAGACTTGGTCGGTACTATCATCTATAAATACATACGGGATACACAATCACCAAACAATACTTAACTAGTCTATTTAGCACATTAAGGCACACATTTGATGATCTAGTATCATCACAAGTTTTAATGATCATTTATTTTATTTGAGAAAAGTAATTTCTACTCATTGAAATTAACTAAGATTTAATATTCTCCAATTAAAATATGGGATCATGTGGACACACCACATATTCTAATACATAGGAATGTGATTTAAATATTGGATTACATTTTATAAAGTCTAAGATTAATATTTAAATGATTTAAAGTGACTAGAAATGCCTATATAGCATTATTTTGGTACTAGTCCAAAGTCACTGCATGCAAACCTAAATATTATTACATATTCAGATAGATATTATCAAATGTGATTTTTGAGAGTTGGAATTAACTCAAAAGCTATTATCATTGATTTTTGAAAAATGTTTGAATGTAGAAAAGTCTATGTCTTGTTATTTTTCCTATAAATTGATCCATAACTCTAATTGATTTAAATCCAACGGGCTTGGATAAATATTTGAATGATTTTTCTAACAAAATTTGAATCATTCAATTTGGTTCAGTAGATCTTTCTAAATTGATTTTTAAACAAGTTGACAGAAACTAGATTAAGTCTAAATAGAAAAACCTATATTTGGATTTTAGGGCCAATGCGGGAAACTAAATGGGCCGGCCCAGTGACACTCCGTGGCGCAGAGGACAGCTGACAGGGGGTCCCACATGTCACCGGATCTTCTAACGCGTAGCGGTACGGGGCGATGTGGGCCGTACGTTAGAACCTAGATCAACGGCTCTGGCTCATCATCGACGACGGACTGGTTGCCGGCGAGAGTGAACCCTAGCGGTTCAATGGGGGTCGATTGGGGGCTTACCAGGGCTCCAGCTAACGTGGCGATGGGGGCGATCAAACGAGCAGACGATGGTGGACTCAGGCGAGGTCACAGCGGCTCTTGGGGTGGTCGCAATCGACGGGCCCCTTTCTCCTCTGCTGCGGCGACTCCGGTGGAAATTCCGGCGAACGGCTGCTCGAGCGGCTCCGGCGAGAGGTGTGAGGGACTAAGTGGGAGGTGGGGAGTGTTGGAGTGTGGAGAAATGGTACTGGGGAGGGATCCTTTTATAGCTCGACGAGGAGACCGTGGGGTGCGACGGTGAGCTCGTCGGTGACGGTGGTATAGAGGGCTAGAGGCATGGGCGGGGTGGGCGGACGGTTGCTTGCCTCCTGGCGGTCAGCTATGGTGTAAGGGTGCAGCTAGGGGTGGTGGTATGCGGTCGGGAAAGGTCGACGCTCTGAGCGGTAGAGGCGGTGCTCGACGCGGCGTGCGGTGGCTTCTAGTCGCGCGGTGGGAAAAGGGCATGTCCTAGAGCATGCTGGGGTTATGGTGGAGCGGCGCGTGCAAGCTGAGGGCAAGGCGCGGCTTGTGCTGGCCTATCAGGGTCGGCGCTTTGGCGTGCTCCGTGCATGGCGTAGAGGATGTGGCCGTAGGGTGGACAAGGTGTCGCGGTAGGGTGCGGCGGAGCTAGGGCAAGCTGGTTTGGCACGTCGCTGTCTCTGGCGCGTTGCCCACGTTTGGCCGACAGTGACCAAGAACGGGCGGCGCGGTACTGCTGCTAGGGGCTAAAGGATAGGTTTGATGGCTTGGTTGGAACTAGGGGAGACAGGAAAGAGCAGAGGGGGTCGAATGGGGGACAAAGAGTTGATTAACAACAATATTAGTTAGGCCAAATTTTCTCTTCCTGCCAACTGTTCGACAAAATGGCCGCAAGAAAGTTTTGTTTGAAATTTGAAAAGATTTTTGGTGGGTGTGTTAGTCATATGCTTGAGCATCTGTGGTTTCTTGGGATTGTCAAGATGAACTCATTTGAGTGGTTTTTGAAAGAGTGGGATCTATGCATATGAAATGGATTCCATTTTCAAATGCCATTTAAAATTAGGGTTTAAATGTTTTTGTAAGATTTCAAAGTGGGCCTTGGTAGATCATTACTTGTACTAACAAGTGGTGCAAAGAGTTAGAATTGTTTCTGTTTGAATTTGACTTCTAGGAACACCTAAAGTGACCTAGTGGATTAAAATGGCAAAAGTGACCATTTGCCTTTATTAATTCCATTTGATTTCTTTTTGTTTGGATTTTGTTTTTAAATGATCTATATGATGTGGCATTCATCTTTGAATCATTTTACAACCATTAGAACAAACAAACATGGCAATTCTAAATAATTTTATATTAATGCAACACGCATATGCATTCATATTTATTCTAATAATAATAAGTTTTTGTTAACCCTAAATTGGGTGATTTGGATCTTGATAACCTTGATTAAAGTTTTGGGATGTTACAAACCTTCCCCCTTAAACAAAATCTCGTCCCGAGATTTTAGAAATAAAACTACAAACTAAAGAGATCTAGAAACTCAGTCCTAATGTAATCTTCTCGCTCCAAAGTGGCTTGTTCTTCGGTATGGTTGCTCCATTGGATCTTGAGAAGTTTGATACTCCGGATCCTGGTGGTTCTGTACGCTTCTTCCAAGATACGGATGGGCACTTCATGATAAGTCAGATCCTTGTTGATATCAACGACTTGGTGATCGATGTTCTTGAAAACTTCGGTCTTCTCTGGCACTTCTAGGCATTTGCGAAGTAACGAGATATGGAACACATTATGGATGGTAGACATCTCTTTAGGCAGTTCCAGTTGATACGATACTTCTCCTCGACGATTTAGAATCTTGAAGGGTCCGATATATCTAGGGGCTAACTTTCCTTTCAGACTAAAACATTGCGTTCCCTTCAATGCTAAAACTTTGAGATACACAAAATCTCCGACATTGAAAGTCAGGTCTCTACGTCTTTTGTCAGCATAACTCTTCTGTCTTGTTTGGGAGGTCTTGAGGTGCTCGTGGACTTTGTGAACCTTCTCTTCGGCTTCTCGTAGGATGCCGGGTCAAAAAATCTGACTCTCTCCTACTTGCGACCAATTCAAAGGGATACAACGCTTTCTTCCATATAAGAACTCAAATGGGTCCATTTGCAAACTGGCTTGATAACTGTTGTTGTATGAGAATTCTGCGAAAGGAAGACAATCTTCCCATTTTGATCCATACTCTACCACACAAGCTCTCAACATATCTTCTAAGATTTGGTTGACTCTTTCAGTCTGTCCATCTGTCTGCCAGTGATAAGCTATGCTGAAATTCAACTTGGTTCCTAATCTTTCTTGGACTTTCTGCCAAAACCTCAAGGTAAATTGGGTTCCTCGATCTGACACTATGGTCTTGGGGGTTCCATGCAAACTGACAATTTTAGCAATGTACAACTCTGCTAGCTTCGAACTCTGGTAGGTTGTCTTGACAGGTATGAAATGGGCTACCTTGGACAGTCTATCAACGATGACCCAGATTGAGTCATTTCCCCTACTAGAAGTAGGCAAACCGGTGATAAAGTCCATTCCGACGGAATCCCATTTCCATTCCGGAATTTGCAATGGTTGCAATAGTCCTACGGGTCTCTGATGTTCCGCTTTGACTCGTTGACAGATATCACACTTGGTGATGTAGCTTCCGATTTCTCTCTTCATCTTGTGCCACCAAAATTGCTCCTTCAAATCTTGATACATCTTTGTTCCTCCAGGGTGGATAGAATAAAGAGTATCATGAGCTTCTTGCATGATAACTTGCTTCAGTTCTGAATCTGTGGGTACACAGATACGTCCTTTGTACCAGAGAACTCCTTCTTTGTCTTTGGTGAATCCAGGTACCTTTCCTGTACCAATACGACGCTTGATTCCGTCGATACTTGCATTTCCCTTTCGGGCTTCCTTGATATGACTAATCAAAGTGGGTTGAAGTTCAATGCTAGCTAAAAATCCTTTACTAACTAGCTTAGTTCTAAACTGCTCCAACTCTTCATGCAAACTGGGTTGCTTCTCCTTGATCATGGTGTTTAACCTACACGGCAATCTGTTAAGAGCATCCGCTACCACATTGGCTTTACCGGGGTGATAGTGAATGTCAAGGTCATAATGCTTGATTAACTCTATCCATCTCCTTTGCCTCATATTCAGCTCCTTTTGAGTGAAAATAACCTCAAGCTCTTGTGATCTGAGTAAATCTCACAGTGATTACCCATAAGATAATGACGCCATGTCTTCAAGGATAAAACTACAGCTGCTAATTCAAGATCATGGGTAGGGTAGTTCTATTCATGTTGATTGAGTTGTCTGGACAGATATGTGATGACTTTTCCTTCTTGCATCAACACACATCCGAGACCAATCTTGGATGCATCACAATACACAGCAAACGACTTTTTGATATCTGGCATGATCAATATTGGGGCTGAAATCAATATCTTGTTGAGCTCTTGGAAACTTGCTTCACATTTGTCGGTCCATTCAAACTTCTTGTCCTTCTTCAACAATTGGGTCATGGGCCTTGTGATGCTCGAAAATCCTTCCATGAACTTGCGGTAATATCTCGCTAATCCGAGAAATGCACGGACTTGGGTTTGAGTGGTTGGGGCTTCCCATTCTTCAACATCTTTTATCTTGGCAGGATCAATAGCAACTCCTCCGGCAGACACAATATGTCCGAGGAATCCTACTTCTTTCAGCCAAAACTCACATTTGCTGAAGTTGGCATACAACTGATGCTCTCTAAGGGTTTCAAGGATTATTTTCAGATGTTGCTCTTGGTCTTCTTATGACTTGAAGTAGATAAGAATATTGTTGATAAACACAACGACAAACTTATCCAGAAATTTCATAAAGATCTTATTCATGAGATTCATGAAATAAGCAGGAGCATTGGTTAATCCAAAATAAATGACCGTATACTCATATAATCCATATCTGGTGGTAAAGGCGGTCTTTGGAATATCCGTTGCATGAATCTTAAGTTGGTGATAACCAGTCCTAAGATCAATCTTAGAGAACACTCTGGCACCCGTCAACTGATCAAATAGATCCTCTATCTTTGGCAATGGGTACTTGTTTTTGATGGTGGCATCATTTAGCTTCCTGTAGTCTGTGCACAAACGGTTGCCTCCATCCTTCTTGTCGACGAACAACACGGGCGATCTCCATGGCGATGCGCTTGGTTGAATCAAGCCTTTCTCTCCAGCATAATATCCAGTTGCTTCTTCAGCTCCACTAACTCTGACGGGTTCATGCTATAGGGTCTCTGAGCTATGGGTCTGGTTCCAGGGATTAGTTCGATAATGAACTCAATATCCCGATCCAGGGGCATACCAGGCAATTCATCTGGGAATACGTCAGGGTATCCACAGACTACTCTAACTTGGTCTATGGTTGGTAGGGCTAGACTCTTCTTGCATTTGAGTTGACGGGGCAAGGTTTCAGATATATGCTCTACTGATACTCCAGAGCTACTGGTCATGGTGATGGATTTCTTGGCATAGTCGATCAATCCATTATGCTTCGACATCCAATCCATTCCTAGTACTACTTCCAAACCTTTGGTTCCAAGTACTATTAGATTGACATCAAAATCTATCCCATGTATTCTCATAGGCACAGCTTTGCAAAATTTTCTAGCTTTGGTGGTTGAACTAGGTATTTGAACTATCATAACATGCTTCAAGTTGGTTGGGTGAATCTTACTAGTGCATGCAAATTATTCGGTAACAAATGAGTGCGATGCTCTAGAATCAAACAACACTCTTGCTAAAACTGAGTTAACAGAAAACATACCTAGCACGACATCTGGCGCTTCTTGGGCTTCTTCGGCGTTCATGTGGAAGAGACGGCCGTTGCGGTTGTGAGGGTTCCCTGGGGCGAATCTTCTTCCAGGCTGAACACGGCGCTGCTATTGAGCTGGGGCATTCACATTGGCAGTGGCGGCAATCTTCTTGGGACACTCATTGGAGTAGTGACCCTTCACTCCACACTCAAAACAAGTAATCTGAGACTTGTCTTTTGCTGCAACAGGCACAACATTGCTTCCAGTCCTTGGGGCAGTGTTGTTGTTGTTGTTGTTGTTGTTGTTGTTGTTGTTGTTGTTGTTGTTGTTGTTGTTGTTGTTGTTGGACTTGGGCGGTGCACAGTTGAAGTTGTTGGAGTTGCCGAGGTGGTTGTTGTTGTTGTTTCCTCCGGTGTTCACATTGCCTCCGCTACGGTTGGGGTAGCTGGGACGAGACATTGGGGGTCTACTATTCCGCGGGGTATATCCGACAAACGGGTTGGGGCGATACTTCTGGGCACTATGGGACCCAACTTGGTGCATCATCCGGCGTTTGCGATTGTCATTCTCTTGGTTGATCTTCCCTTCCGTCTGAATGGTAGAGTCGACTAGCTCTTCGAGATCATCAAAATGGGTGTTGACTAGCACCGTCTGCATCTCATCATGCAGTCCATTCAAGAATCTCTCCTTCTTTTTGGCTTTAGTGTTGATCTCATCAGGTGCGTACCTGGCGAGGGACAAAAACCTGTCACGGTACTCCACTACAGTATTCTACCTTGCTTTAGTTCTCTGAATTCATCTCTCATTCTGGTGACTAAACCCTATGGCACATGGGTGTGGCTAAACTTGACTTTGAAAGCTTCCCACGTCATCACTTGACCGTGGTTCATTGTGCGGGTGCTGTTCCACCATGCTCTTGCATCTCCTACCAGATAGTGGGTGGTAAATTGAACTTTCTCGTTGGCATCCACTCCTGCAACTTCTAAGTTATTCTCCATGGTCTCAGAATCAATCATCAAGATCCAAATGGGTCTTCAGACTTGCTAAAGATTGGGGGATTGGTATTCTGGAAGTTTTTGAGTTTGGATCCATGATGATCCTGATTTCCATGGCCTTGGTTGTTGTGAGCCATCTGGGCGATCTGCTGCAGGGTGGCTAGATTTGCTTGGCGCTCTGCTCTACTAGCTTCGCGGTCCGCAATTAGAGTCTGCAGAATCTACAACATTGGGTCCTGCAATGAGCTTCTCCCTCCTTGGTTTCCACGAGTCATCTGAAGATTGAGATAGATAATGGGGTAAGAGGGAAAGTTCTAAGGTTTATGGTTTTGGTTTCAAAGCAAAAAAATTGAGTTTGACTCAGGTTTTGCAACAAACTCCTTTTCATTCTTTCAAGCAAAGCACACGATACAAACACACACACCACAACAAAAGGAAAACAGATGGTTTTAAGAACCATTATGTAAGCTAAGATACAATGGGACCGATACTTCTTACTCCTACATTAGTGCTCTAGTGGATCTACTCATCATCGATGAAGTCGGAGTCATTGATACATTGCAAGTGTATCTATAATTTTTGATGTTCCATGATGATGAGCAGTGGTGCTGGAAGAGCCAGATCCTCCCGATCTAGGGATGGAGATGACGGCGACTACAGACTCTTTTCGTGGATTTTTGATCGGCACTTAGGGTTTACGCCCGAGGGAAATATATAGTCAAGGGGAGGCCGAGGGTGCTGAGCGGCCACACCACCAGTGCGGGCAGGCTGAAGTCAGGCCAGTGTGGTGGTGGACCTCCCCCCTCTCCGCCTCAGATTCGTGCACTTGATGACATCCGAAAATAGGCAATTTGGCTTTGTCCCGTCCAATTCGAGAGAATATTCATTTTCTCGACTTTGTCGAACCAAAACAGCAGAAAACATGCAACACCTGTGGCTCTTGTTAATAGGTTAGTCCAAGAAATCATATGAAAAGTACTCCAAAGTTGGAACAAAACACAAGAAAGTGGATAAAACCAAGCATGGAACATCAAAAATTATAGATACATTTGCAATGTATCAACATCCCCAAGCTTAACTCCTGCTCGTCCTCGAGTAGGTAAGTGATAAAAAGAAAGAATAATTTTTGAGGTGACGTGCACCATTAAAGACTTGATCAAAGTATTTGCATGACATTCAGAGCTGGGATCATAGTACTTCAATCATAACATGAAAGACAAAGTTCTAGCAATAAGCAAAGAAACTATGATGCAACATGAAAAGACACAAACAAAAGATTTATGAATAACAATTCTTTGCAAGACGTTTGTTTGTTTCACATAAAGAAAACATAGCATAATAGTATTCAGCCTGTCCCTCAATAGAGTAGCAAATATAAATGCATAGGACACCTTCAAAGTTCATAAGAGTGACTAGATACAATAATTTAAAACAAGCAATAACAAGATATGCATCAATCAACTACTCTTGGGACAATGCACATAGAACTAAGAATGGCCATTATGCTCTCAAAGTAGGTGCATAAAGATAGAGGTGGAGACTCAATATAATGGTGGAAGAAAGGCCTTTTTATAAAAGGAAGTAGGGATTCAAGTCTCATAAAGAGCTTCCAAAAATTATGGTACTTATAGCTTTCAGCTCTCATTGCCCCTATCATAAGCATCTTGAAGTGATTAAGGTTAAAGTGAACAAACTATGGTGTACATGCTTGACGAAGTATAAGTTAGAAATCTCATGTCCCTTATATACGAGGGCCGCTCCTCATGCTACTCAAGTTTAGTCACCGGTAAGTTCTTGTCATCATAAGTACATGTGTATCATAGAGAACCGCCAACGGGGTACCCCTTGCCCGATGATACGGAAGAATCCCCATATCAAAATGACAAGGCAAGCAGACAACAAGCATCTCAGCATTCTTCTTATTTACCATGGGAATATGGTGCTTTTTTCTCTCTTTCCTCTTTTCATAGTATCTTTTTTTCTTTTCTCTTTTTTCTCAATATAGGACTCTTTTTTATAAGAAGAATGCTTCATAGACAGCTCATTATGGTTACGCTGCAGGTTTCCACCATGTCAGCATGGATTAGACCAGCAGCCCAGGCATTTCTTTCACACATATACATAACTCCATGGACTTACAAGCTCCCCTTTCATTTCACACCGACGACATCCATATACAAAAGAGCATGATATCAACTAGGTACAAGTACCAAGTGCAATGTTGAAAGCGTTCCCCATGAAAGCATGGTTCTTCTAATTCCCAACAAATAAGTGCAAGCATATACAACATAGAAGACACAATGGTTCAAGTTTATTAAGGGCAAGTAAAGTAAAGTGTGCCATCAAGTTCGTGAGAGCTTTAATCACTAGTTTTCTCATAACAAGTTTAATTTGGAAGGTAAACAAAAGAATGAATATACTTGCAATACCATAAGCTAGTAGGTAGCTATGGTGGACTCTTCGGAATAACTTGGTTTAGGGAGTTGGATGCATGAGTGGAGATCATACTTTGTTGTGGAGGCTAGCAAAAGACTGGGAGCGACCAACTAAGAGAGCAATAATGGCCATAATCATGCAGAGCTACAAAACATCATTGATCAAAGCATAAAGTGATACTACAATTTGAAAACTAAAGGATCATAAAGGCTTATGGTGACTTAAGATAGTCATAACATGGTGTGAGCATGCGCCAAGTCAACCCAAATAAAGCATCAAAGGAGAATACCACTATACTATGCTTTAATATGCTAAAACAACGCATGATTCATCCAAGGCACATTAAGCAATCTCAATTGTTTATAAAAAGTCATGCTACAACAAAGAATACTAAGCATAAAGCCAAAACAATATCAAGCACGACACGACAAAGCATAGGCCACAGTCAAAAATGAGCTCTTTTTACCACATAAGAATGAACTTTCCTACTCTTTTCCAAACCAAACAAAACTATTTACAAACCAATGTATGAAAGAGGGGGTCCAACCAATTTATTCAGAAAACTAAGCAAACAAAAGAAAACAAAAACCAAAACAAAAACGAAAAAGAAGACACTCCAAGAAAAACACAATTGTGCATGAAACAATAAAAATGAAGCGTTTGGAAGAAACCTGGGATTTTTATTGATGAAGAAGGGGATGCCTTGGGCATCCCCAATCTTTGGCGCTTGTACTTCTTGGATATTTCTTGGGTAACACACGTGGCATCCCCAAGCTTGAGCTTTAGTCCATCCTTCATCTCATTACTCATTCCTTCCATACACCTAAAAATTTTCCTTCATACAATCTTTATTAGCAACATTAGTGCACTCAAGATAAATAAGTTTTAAGGTTCAGTTATAACACCAAATAAACTTCCATTAGAACACTAGATACTGTAGCACTTCCCTCAAAAAGCTCAATTCCCCAAAAGAACTCAAAAAGGAACCAACAAGAAGCAAATGCAGAAAATGACAGAAATCTATCAAAACAGACCAGCAGGTAAAGAAGAATTTTTTCGAAGACCTTCTGTTTCTCAAATCAAAAAGTGTTGATCTAACGAAAGTTAAATAACAACCTGGGGCAGAAGCACAAAAATTCATGCCTCAAAAAGACGTTCAGAGATTTTACACGAATTTTTACGGTGAAGCACAAAAATCTGTTTCGGGACAGCAACTTTCCCAATCATTACTTCTCTCTCATTAGGGGTTACTCTTGGAACAAAAAGCAAATAAAAAGGATAAGGAGCGGTTATTACTGAGGTAATAACTTACAAGACTCATCTAAAACTTTTGGGTTATCTCCCAATAAGTACTTTTCTTTAACGCCTTTAAGTTAGGCATAAGAAGCAAAGAAAGAATTAAGTGTTCTCAAATGAAGAAGCATTAAGACCAAATTTTGTTTTCATAGGAGAAGCAAAAGAAATCTTTTCTCTCTTTTTAGGGAAGTGTTCTATATCTTTCTTGAATGGGAGTTGGTATTTAATGGTGCCTTCTTTCATATCAATAATGGCACCAATAGTTCTAAGAAAAGTTCTTCCCAAACTAATAGGACAAGAAGCACTGTATTCAACATCCAAAACATAGAAATCAACAGGGACATAGGAATTGTTAACCATAATAAGAACATCATTAAGACTCCCCATGACTTTCTTTTTAGCATTATCATCAAGTGGGACATTCAAATAACAATGTTCAAGAGGAGGCAAATCAAGCATATCATAAATCCTTCTAGGCATAATAGAAACACTACTATCAAGATCACATAAAGCTTTGAAATTAAAGTCATTCACTTTCATATTAATGATGGGTTCCCAACCATCTTGTTGTTTTATAGGAATAGAAGCTTTATGTTTCATCTTTTCTTCTTTAATCTTTATGAGAGCATCAGTAATGTGCTTAGTGAAGGCCATGTTCATAGCACTAGCATTAGGACTTTTAGCAAGCTTTTGTAGGAACTTAATAACTTCAGAGATATTGAAACCATCAAGATCAAAATCAAATTTATCATCTAAAGTAGTATAACTATTACTAGCCTCAACACTAGTGGCGGTGATAGTAGAAACACTAATGTTTCTAGCAATTTCATCTTCTCTTTCCCACTTAGCATGTAATTCAGCTAATAATCTAACATTTTCATCAATTCTTACTTGTATAGCATTAGTAGCTGCAAAGGGATTATCATTAGTTTCAGGTTTAGTAGCCATTTTACTCAAAGAAGATTGAGCTTTAGCTAAATATGCTATATTTCTTTTAGCATTAGAGAGTTTTTCCTCAATAGTTCTATTGAAAGCAGTTTGTTTACTAATAAACTCTTTAAGCATAACTTCAAGTTCAGAGGGAGCACTCTTATTATTGTTGTAAGAATTTCCATAAGCATTACCATTGTTGGGAGGATATGGCTTATAATTGTTGTTACCATCAGCATTGTTGCCAAAATTGTTATTTCTTATGAAGTTCACATCAACTTGCTCTTCTTGAGCAACCAAAGAGGCTAAAGGAACATTATTTGGATCAATATGGGCTTTCACATTAACAAGCATAGACATAATAATATCAATTTTATCACTCAAGGAGAAGGTTTCCTCAACATAATTTACCTTCTTACCTTGTGGAGCTCTCTCAGTATGCTATTCAGAATAATTAACCATCATATTGTCTAGAAGTTTTGTTGAAGCACCCAAAGTAATGGTCATAAAGGTACCTCCAGCAGCAGAATCCAATAGGTTCCTTGAAGAATAGTTCAATCCTGCATAAAAAGTTTGGATGATCATTGAAGCAGTCAGTCCATGAGTGGGACAATTCTTTACCAAAGATTTCATTCTTTCCTAAGCTTGAGCAACATGCTCATTATCAAGTTGTTTAAACTTCATTATTTCACTTCTCATGGATATAATCTTAGCAGGAGGATAGTACTTTCCAATAAAAGCATCTTTGCATTTAGTCCAAGAATCAATACTATTCCTAGTTAAGGAATTCAACCATTCTTTAGCTTTTCCTCTCAAAGAGAAAGGAAACAATTTAAGCTTAATAATATCACCATCTATATCCCTATGCTTTTGCATCTCACAAAGTTCAACAAAGTTATTTAGATGGGAAGCAGCATCTTCATTACCAATACTAGAAAATTGTTCTCTCATAACAAGATTGAGCAAAGCAGGTTTTATCTCAAAGAAAGTATTTTCAGCCATAGGTGGAGCAATAGGTGTGCTCATAAAATCATTGTTGTTGGTGCTAGTGAAGTCACACAACTTAGTGTTTTCAAGAGTAGTCATTGTTTTGGGTTTTCAAATAAGAAAGCAAACTATTAAAACTATTTTTTGTGTGTTTTTGATAACAAAACAAGCAAACAAAGCAAAAAGAAACTAAGCAAAACAAAAATAACAAAGTAAAGAGATTAGTTATGAGGGACTCCCCTTGTGAAGATGTCCTTGACTCCCCGGCAACGGCGCCAGAAAAATGCCTGATGGCTCAATGCACGACACCCAGAAAAGTGCTGGTGCGTGGTTGATGAAGAGCTTGTTGGGAACCCCAAGAGGAAGGTATGATGAGCACAACAGCAAGTTTTCCTCAGTTATGAAACTAAGGTTTAATCGAACCAGTAGGAGCAAGGAAACACCCCAAAGGTGTTACTAGCTGAGCTTTGGCAGGGCACACTACCGGTGCTAGTAGCAACGTGGAGACCTACACAACACAACCACAAAACTTTGTCCCCAACTTGCGATGAGGTTGTCAATCTCACCATGTTTTGCGGAAAACAAAGGATTAAACGTATCGAATGGAAAGAAGTAAAAGTTTGCAGAAACTAAACACAAAGCAGTAGACAGTTTGTAGATTGAATGTAAAAGACAAGGACCGGGATCCATAGTTCACTAGAGGTGGCTCTCCTTACATAGATAACATGCTGGGTGAACAAATTACAGCAGGGCAATTGACAAACATCAAGAAAGCAATACATGCATATACTAATCATCTTTACTCCTTTGAGACTTGATTGTGCATTACAACATAATACATAGACCGCCATCCAACTGCATCTATGACTAATAATCCACCTTCAGGTTATCATCCGAACCCCCTCCAGTATTAAGTTGCAAGCAACAAATTATTGCTTTACGAACTGCGTGTAAAGTAAACAATACGATTATTCTATGAACAAAGGATTGTTGTTTTCTCCCTAGTAGCAACAGCACATATAGTACCTTAGAGATTTCTGTCACTTCCCTAGATTACCAGAGGCATGAACCCACTATCGAGCATAAATACTAACTCTTGGAGTTGCTAGCATCTACTTGGCCAAGATAGCTACTAACAACGGAAAGCATGCAAGATCACAAATAAAAGAGACATGATAGAATCAATAATCAATCTGAAATAGCATCTCAATATCCATCGGATCCCCGCAAACACAACATGCAGAATTACAAATAGATGATCTTGATCATGAACGGAGCTCACAAGATCTAGACATGAAAGCACAAAGGAGGAGAACCAGCCATCTAGCTACTACATGGATCCGTAGTCCAAGGATGAACTACTCACGCATAACACCGGAGGCTTGCATGGTGATGAAGAAGGCCTCCAGGGTGAATTCCCCTCTCTGGCAGGGTGCCGGGAAGAGCTTCAGATCCCTCTTTCGTGAATTTTTGATCACGATCTAGGGATGGAGATGACGGCGGCTACATACTCTTTCGTGAATTTTTGATCGGGTACTTAGGGTTTACGTCCCGAGGGCAATATATAGTCGGAAGGGGAGGCCGAGGGGGTGCCGGGAGCGGCCACACCACCCCCTGGCGTGGGGCAGGCCTGGCCGCGTGGCCAGGTGGTGTGGTGGCCCCCTGGCCCCTCTCCGTCTCGTATTATGGCACTTGATGACATCCGGAAAAATAGGCACTTTGGGTTTTGTCCCGTCCAATTCCAAGAATATTCATTTTCTGACTTTCCTAGATCCAAAAACACCAGAAAACAGGCAGCTCACACTGTGGCTCTTGTTAATAGGTTAGTCCAAGAAATCATATGAAAAGTACTCCAAAGTTGGAACAAAACACAAGAAAGTGGATAAAACAAGGCATGGAACATCAAAAATTATAGATACATTTGCAATGTATCAGGTTCCCAACGAGCTCTACATCAACATCGCCATCAAGCATTTTTCTGGGCGCCGTGCATTGAGCCATCAAGCATTTTTCTGGTGTCGTTGCCGGGGAGTCATGGACATCTTCACAAGGGGAGTCCCTCATAACCAATCTCTTTACTTTGTTATTTTTGTTTTGCTTAGTTCCTTTTTGCTTTGTTTGCTTATTTTGTTATAAAAAACACACAAAAATTAGTTTTACTAGTTTTCTTTCTTATTTGAAAACACAAAAAAATTAGTTCCTTTCTTAAGTTGCCACTATGTCTAGCCTTTCTCCAGTCACTATGTCACACGAGGAAATGATTTTCACTTTTAAACAAGGAATTGAGGAAAGTTTTAAGGAAGCTTGGTCTAGAATCTCCGATCTACATGAAAAAACTGAGCCTAAAATGACTCAAAGCTTGTTCCTTAGCAGTTTTTACCTTGGGATTGCTCTTTGCTATAGATATGCTTTAGATGCTATTGTGGGAGGAGATTTCCTCCAATGTCATGAGGATGATGCTATTAATGCTATAAAGAAGTTGATACTCACTTACAACATGCCTAGCCAAACTGATACTTCTTTCGCAAAAATATTTGCTAGGTTGAACACTCTTGAGGCTAGCACTACTAGCTTAGAAAATTGCTATAACACGCTTAGGGAGCATCACAATTATATTCCAATAAACTCTGAACCATCAAAGTGGTGCCCTACAGTAAAGATTGAGATGAACACTGAAACTTTTCAAGCTCGTTGTGATATCATGTCTGAATTTTGTCTTATGCCCAAAGATATTTATAAATCTCTGAATACTTGGGGGCTCACTGAAGGAGGAAAATAAATATCTCTTGCTAATAATACTACCATATTACCTCTTGGAATAGCTGAAGGAGTGTTTACAAAGATCCTTGGGAAAACAATTTCTATTGATTATCTTGTTATTGAATGTGCAGGAAAAGGACAAATTACACTTGGAAGGTCCCTATTAGAACTCCTTGGAGCAATAATAGATGTGGGAAAGGGGACCATGCACCTTTCTTCTCCACCAAGCAATCATATTTTCCCCAAGGTTAAGAATAAAAGTAAGAGAGGTAAGGGCAAGAAATTTGGTCTTAATGCTTCTTCATTTGAGAACATTTGATTCTTTCTTGCTTCTTATGCCTAACTTAAAGGCGTTAAAGAAAAGTACTTATTGGGAGATAACCCAAAAGTTTTAGATGAGTCTTGGAAATTATTAATTCAGTAATAACCGCTCCTTATCCTTTTTATTTGCTTTTTGTGCCAAGAGTAACCTCTAATGAGAGAGAATTAATGATTGGGAAAGTTGCTGTCCCGAAACAGATTTCTGTACTTCACCGTAAAAATTTGTGTAAAATCTCTGAACGTCTTTTTGAGGTGTGTATTTTTGTGCTTCTGAGATAGGTTGTTATCTAACTTTCGCTAGTTCAACACTTTTTGATTTGAGCAACAGAAGGTCTTCTAAAAAATTCGTCTTTACCTGCTGGTCTGTTTTGACAGATTTCTGCCATTTTCTGCATTTGCTTCTTGTTGGTTCCTTCTTGAATTCTTTTGGGGAATTGAGCTTTTTGAGGGAAGTGCTTCAGTAGCTAGTGTTCTAATGGAAGTTTATTTGGTGTTGGAACTGAACCTTAAGACCTATTATCTTGAGTGCACTAATGTTGCTAATAAAGATTGTGTGAAGTTTTGTATGAAGGAAAAATTTTCAGTTGTATGGAAGGAATGAGTAATGAGATGAAGGATGGACTAAAGCTCAATCTTGAGGATGCCACGCGTGTCACCCCAAGAAATATCCAAAAAGTACAAGCGTCAAAGCTTGGGGATGCCCAAGGCATCCCCCTTCTTCATCAATAAAAATCCCACGTATCTTCCAAGCGCTTCATTTTTATTGTTTCATGCACAGTTGTGTTTTTCTTGGAGCATTTTATTTTTCTTTTTCGTTTTGTTTTTAGTTTGCTTTTGTTTGCTTAGTTTTCTGAATAAATTGGTTGGACCCCCTCTTTCATACATTGGTTTGCAAATAGTTTGGTTTGGTTTGGAAAAGAGTAGGAAAGTTCATGCTAATGTGGTAAAAAGAGCTTGTTTTTGACTGTGGCCTATGCTCTGTCATGCCATGCTTGATACTTTTTTGGATTTATGCTTAGTATTCTTTGCTGTAGCATGAATTGCTATAAACAATTGAGATTTCTTAATGTGCCTTGGATGAATCATGCGTTGTTTTAGCATATTAAAGCATAGTATAGTGGTATTCTCCTTTGATGCTTTATTTGGGTTGAGTTGGCGCATGATCACACCATGTTATGACTATCTCAAGTCACCATAGCCTTTATGATCCTTTAGTTTTCAACTTGTAGTATCACTTTATGCTTTGATTAATGATGTTTTATCGCTCTGCATGATTATGGCCATTATTGCTCTCTTAGTTTGTCGCCCCGCCTTTTTGCTAGCCTCCACAACCAAGTATGAGTTCCACTCATGCATCCAACTCCCTAAACCAAGTTATTCCAAAGAGTCCACCATACCTACCTACTAGTTATGCTATTCCAAGTATATTCATGCTTTTGTTTACCTTCCAAATTAAACTTGTTATGAGAAAACTAGTGATTAAAGCTCTCACAAACTTGATGGCACACTTTAAGTTTTGCATCTAATAAACTTGAACCATTGGGTCCTTCTTTGTTGCGTATATGCTTGGGCTTTATAAGTTGAAATTATTAGAACCATGTTTCATGGGGAACGCTTTCAACATTGCACTTGTACTTTGTACCCCGTTGATATCATGTTCTTTTGCTTACGTATCCCGGCGGTGTGAAATAAAAGTGGAACTTGTAAGATCATGGAGTTTGTATGTGTGTTAGAGAAACGCCTGGGCCGCTAGCCTAAGCCATGCCTAATCATGGTGGAAACTTGCAGCATCACCATAATGAGCACTCTATGAAGCATCCTCAATAAAAACCTATGCAAATAGCAAATAAAAAGATCGCTGAGATGCTCATTGTCTGCTTGCCTTGTCATTTTGATTATGGAAAAGCTCCCGTATCATGTGCAAGGGGTACCTCATTGGTGGTTTAATGATACAGATATACTTACAATGACAAGAGCTTACTTGTGACTAAAGTTGAGTAGCATGAGGATCGGTCTTCATAAGTAAGGGGAATGAGATTTCGGTTTATAACTTGTCAAGCATATCCTCTTAGTTGTGTCACTTTAACCTTAATCACCTTAAAGATGCTTATGATAGGGGCAATGAGAGCTGAAAGCTATAAGTACCATAATTTTTGGAAGCTCTTGACTTGAATCCCTACTTCCTTTTACAAAGGCCTTTCTTCCACCATTATATTGAGTCTCCACCTTCTATATTTATGCACCTACTTTGAGAGCATAGTGGCCATTCTTAGTTCTATGTGCATTGTCCCAAGACTAGTTGATTGATGAATAACTTGATATTGCTTGTTTTAAACTATTGTATCTAGTCACTCTTATGAACTTTGAAGGTGTCCTATGCATTTATATTTGCTACTCTATTGAGGGACAATCTGAATACTATTATGCTATGTTTTCTTTATGTGCAACAAACAAACGTCTTGCAAAGCATTGTTATTCATGAATCTTTTGTTTGTGCCTTTTCATGTTGCATCATAGTTTCTTTGTCTTATTGCTAGAACTTTGTCTTTCATGTTATGATTGAAGTACTATGATCCTAGCTTTGAATGTTTTACAAATACTTTGATCAAGTCTTTGATGGTGCATGTCACCTCAAAAATTATTCTTTCTTTTTATCACTTACCTACTCGAGGACGACCAGGAGTTAAACTTGGGGATGTTGATACATTGCAAATGTATCTATAATTTTTGATGTTCCATGCTGGGTTTTATCCAATTTCTTGTGTTTTGTTCCAACTTTGGAGTACTTTTCATATGATTTCTTGGACTAACCTATTAACAAGAGCCATAGTGCCAGCTGCCTGTTTTCTGATGTTTTTGGTTCCAGGAAAGTCAGAAAATGAATATTCTCGGAATTGGACGGGACAAAAGACAAAGTGCCTATTTTTCCGGAAGTCATCAAGTTCCAAAATACGAGACGGAGAAGGTCCAGAGGCCGGCCACACCACCTGGCCGCGCGGCCAAGCTGGGCCCGCGCCAGGGGTGGTGTGGTGGCCCCTAGCACCCCCTCGGTCTCCCTTCTGACTATAAGATGCCCTCGGGACGTAAACCCTAAGTACCCGATCAAAAATCCACGAAAGAGTCTGTAGCCACCGTCATCTCCATCCCTAGACCGGAGGATCAAGCTCTTCCGACCCACGCCAAAGAGGGAATTCACCGAGGCCTTCTTCATCACCATGCAAGCCTCTGGTGTGATGCGTGAGTAGTTCATCCTTGGACTACGGATCCATGTAGTAGCTAGATGGCTGGTTCTCCTCCTTTGTGCTTTCATGTCTAGATCTTGTGAGCTCCGTTCATGATCAAGATCATCTATTTGTAATTTTGCATGTTGTGTTTGTGGGGATCCGATGGATATTGAGATGCTATTTCAGATTGATTGTTGATTCTATCATGTCTTTGTTATTTGTGATCTTGCATGCTTTCCGTTGTTAGTAGCTATCTTGGCCAAGTAGTTGCTAGCAACTCCAAGAGTTAGTATTTATGCTCGATAGTGGGTTCATGCCTCTAGTAATCCTTTGTTTTCCGCAAAACACGGTGAGATTGACAACCTCATCGCAAGTTGGGGACAAAGTTCTGTGGTTGTGTTGTGCAGGTCTCAATGTTGCTACTAGCACCGGTAGTGCGCCCTGCCAAAGCTCAGCTAGTAACACCTTTAGGGTGTTTCCTTGCTCCTACTGGTTCGATTAAACCTTGGTTTCATAACTAAGGGAAACTTGTTGTTGTGCTCATCATACCTTCCTCTTGGGGTTCCCAACGAGCTCTACATCAACACCGCCATCAAGCATTTTTCTAGGCGCCGTGCATTGATCCATCAGTCAACATCATCGATGTAGAAGTCCATGGCATCATCCTCCAGATAGTCATCATCATTGCTGAGGTATGAGTGAATAGTCCCTGGATGTCTTCACCCTCTTCCTCTTCTTCTTTTGCTGCAAGCTGAGCTTCTTGCTCCTTGATGGTCTTCTCGAGGTCGGCCACCTTTTTGCAAAGACGGTCAATGGTGCGATCCTTCTTTGTGCGTTGATGACGAAGTGATTAACAATCCTTGATGAGCAGTGAGAAAGTCTAGGCCTTCTAGGCGGCTTCTGCAAGGTTGTGGTTGGAGTACTCTCGAGCATTGTCCAATTCCTTCTGTCTATCATACAGTAGGAAGTCGAGGTTCTCCACTTGGCGCTTCAACTCCGGGTGACTTGGCACTCCAGAGGCATTCCCATCGAATCACGCCTTGCATAGTGAGCAAAGCGAGTTCCCTGGATCAAGTTGACATTCTGTGCACAAATACGAGCGAGAGCTTCATGCATTTCCCTGGCTAATCCATCTAGACGGTTGTTCTCTCTCACGGTGAATTGAATCTTCTTGGAAAGTGGTGCTTCCATCTTGCCTCGAAGATCAGCAACTACTAGCCATTGTAAATCTCCTCCTGGGTGGTCATTGAGTTGAGCTCCAAAGAATTCCGGATGCGGACGCTCAAGGTACTCAGACAGTGCATCAAGATCCCTCTCGAAGATCAGTTGGCCTCCGTTTCCCAACTGGTAGAACTTGCAGTACTGAACTTCCATCTATAAGAATTTAGGATGAGAAAGTTAGTGAGGTGATCCGGTGTGTCAAATTTTATGGAGTAATGTAAGAATTTTTAGGAACATGAATCTTTTCGAAAGAATCTCAAGGGTAAGAGGGGAAATAGATTTTCACAAATACTCACTTTGGATTTGAAACTAAGTTTTTGTTTGGACGTCCATTCTAACTAGGGTCTCCTATCATCAGGATGGCTCTGATACCGACTTGCCAACACCCGGATTTTTAATCCCAGATGCCTGTTAAGCCATACATCACAATCCCAGGATTACCATTTTTGTGAGACATAACAGATTGGATATCACAGTACATCATCCATTACAAACCATAATAAGGTCTTACACAAATAAAGGATCTCATGATCCAGTCTTAGTACAAACAAGTAGCATAATAATAAGCGTAGCGGTGGGCTCCATCTTCAGTGTCATAGGCAATGTTGGCGATGGGAGATGATCCTAGTTGTCGTAGCCGTCCTGCTGTCCTTCTTCCGGATAGTCCTCCTCATAGTCTAGCCACGGGAATAGCCAGGGACAAAGCCATGAGTACTCTTTAAGTACTCGCAAACTATCACTATCAAGTAAGGTTCTAGTAGGAATGCTAAGTTCTAAGTTTATTTGTAAAGTTAAGTTTGAAACCTAAGCTAAATTCAGAAACAAAGAAAGATAAAATAAACTTCTAAATCACCTAAGTGGGAACTTAGTTGTCATAGTCACAACTCTGTTGTGGTCAAGTCATGTCACAATTCATTTCATAAGTCATTTTGAAAATATCTAACAACGGAACTGTATGGCCACTCCAACTATCCATAACCGCGGACGCGGCTATTCGAATAGTTTGACACTCTGCAGAGGTGGTACACTTTCACCACAAAATTCAATACATCTATCAGGGATAACCCTGAATCATACTTAGTATGCAGATAATCAAACATAACCTTTCCTTTACACACTATAGTATAAGCACCTCTCCTATGAGCTTGGCGTCCCAGCCATGGCCATCTGCCATCCTAGGCACTGCATAGGTGGACAACATTGAGAGGTAGCCTCAGCTCAAACCTCTCCCACGAGGGAACCAATACTAATGCATATAAACTTCCGGCTAAGCCTTACCCAATTCAGGTATTGTGGTTGTACGGTAAAATTGGAATGGTATCGCATCCGAACCCAACCATCAGTTTTTATAAAGGGCTAAGGCTCATGCCTCAACATTTTCATCATCATAAACCATTTGTGTTTCTCAACACATGTCAAAACATCTCAATAGAATGACTCATCATTCCAAGGTTTTCATAATCATTTTCACCAAGTATTCCCATCTAAAGTGATCAAGTTTTTGGGTTTAACTCTAATCACTAAGTTAAGAGTGTTCACTAAGGTGGGATGCTAATCTCAATCTCCTGCCATAGAATGACATCTAGTATAGGCCAAGTTTTATACTCTTTATGCTATCTAAACTACTTTCTAAAATCTCACAAAGCATTACTAAAAGTAAAGAAAACTTGGGTAAAGTAAAAGGTAAAACTTGAAACTAAAACTTGGGATGGGTATAAATCAAAAGGTATAACCAAAGCATGCCTAATGTATTTGCTCAGGTTAAGGGGGCAAGTGTTAACTTTCTTAGTTCTGTCTTGCCTTGATTGGTGCAATGGTTGAAATTCTCCTCGTCTTCTTCGGGGTAGAACTCCTCCTCCTCGTAGACTTGGTCGATACTATCATCTATAAATACATACGGGATACATAATCACCAAACAATACTTAACTAGTCTATTTAGCAGATTAAGGCACACACGTGATGATCTAGTATTATCACATTCATCACAAGATTTTATTGAACTAGTTTCATTTATTTTATTTGAGAAAAGTAATTTCTACTCATTCAAATTAACTAAGATTTAATATTCTCCAATTAAAATATGGGATCATGTGTACACACCACATATTCTAATACATGGGAATGTGCTTTAAATATTGGATCACATTTTATAAAGTCTAAGATTAATATTTACATGATTTAAAGTGACTAGAAATGCCTATATAGCATTATTTTGGTACTAGTCCAAAGTCAATGCATGCAAACCTAAATATTATTACATATTCAGATAGATAGTATCAAATGTGATTTTTGAGAGTTGGAATCAACTCAAAAGCTATTATGGTTGATTTTTGAAAAATGTTTGAATGTAGAAAAGTCTCTGTCTTGTTATTTTTGCTATAGGTGATCTATAACTCTAATTGATTCAAATCCAACGGACTTGGATAGATATTTGAATTATTTTTCTAACAAAATTTGAATCATTCAATTTGGTTTAGTAGATCTTTCTGAATTGATTTTTAAACAAGTGGACAGAAACTAGATTAAGTCTAAATAGAAAAACCTATATTTGAATTTTAGGGCTAGCGCGGGAACTAAATGGGACGGCCCAGTGACACTCCACGGCGTAGAGGACAGCAGACAGGGGGGGTCTCGCATGTCAGCAGTTCTTCTAACGCGAAGCGGTACAGGGCGATTTGGGTCGTGCGTTTAGAACCTAGATCAACGCCTCTAGCTCATCATCGACGACAGACTGGTTGCCAGCGGGACTGAACCCTAGCGGTTTGGTGGGGGTCGGTTGGGGGCTTACCATGGATCCAGCTAATGTGGCGATGGGGGCGATCGAACGATCGAACGACGACAGACTCAGACGAGGTCGCGGTGGCTCCTAGGGTGGTTGCAATCGACGGGCCCCTTCCTCCCCTGCTACAGCGACTACGGTGGAAATTCCGGCAAACGGCTGCTCGAGCGGCTCCGGTGAGAGGTGTGAGGGACTCAGTGGGAGGTGGGGAGTGTTGGAGTGCAGAGAAATGGTGCTTGGGAGGGATCCTTTTATAGCTCGACAAGGAGACCGTGGGGTGCAACGGTGCGCTCGTCAGTGACAGTGGTACAGAGGGCTAGAGGCATGGGCGGGGTAGGCGGACGGTGGCTTGCCTCCTGGCGGTCAACTACGGTGTAAGGGCGCAGCTAGGGGCGATGGTATGCGGTCGGGAAAGGTCGACACTCTGAGCGGCAGAGGCGGTGCTTGACGCGGCGTGCGGTGGCTGCTGGTCGCGCGGCGGGAAAAGGGCATGTCCTGGAGCAAGCTGGGGTTATGGCGGAGTGGCGCGTGCAAGCTGAGGGCAAGGTGCGGCTTGTGGTGGTCTGTCAGGGTCGGCGCTCTGGCGGGCTCCGTGCATGGAGCAGAGGCTCGGTGCGCGGGTGCTCCTCGGTGGTCTAGTGCTCGGCTGTGTCCGTGGGGTGGACAGGGGGTCGCTGTAGGGTGAGGTAGAGCTAGGGGCAAGCTGGTTTGGCACGGCGCTGTCTCTGGCGCGTTGCCCATGTTTGGCCGGCGGCGACCAAGAACGGGTAGCGCAGTACTACTGCTAGGGGCTAAAGGGTAGCTCTTTGATGGCTTGGTTGGAACTAGGGGAGACATGGAAGAGCTGAGGGGGTCGAATGGCGGACAAAGAGTTGATTAGCAACATTATTAGTTAGGCCAAATTTTCGCTGCCTGCCAACTATTCGACAAAATGGCCACAAGAAAGTTATGTTTGAATTTTGAAAAGATTTTTGGTGGGTGTGTTAGTCATATGCTTGAGCATTTGTGGTTGCTTGGGATTGTCAAGGTGAACTCATTTGAGTGGTTTTTGAAAGAGTGGGATCTATGCATATGAAATGGATTCCATTTTCAAATGCCATTTAAAATTATGGTTTAAATGTTTTTGTAAGATTTCAAAGTGGGCCTTGGTAGATCATTACTTTTACTAACAAGGGGTGCAAAGAGTTAGAATTGTTTCTGTTTGAATTTGACTTCTAGGAACACCTAAAGTGACCTAGTGGATTAAAATGGCAAAAGTGACCATTTGCCTTTATTAATTCCATTTGATTTCGTTTTCTTTGGATTTTGTTTTTAAATGATCTATATGATGTGGCATTCATCTTTGAATCATTTTACAACCATTAGAACAAACAAACATGGCAATTCTAAACAATTCTATATTAATGCAACACACATATGCATTCATATTTATTTTAATAATAATTTTTTTTGTTAACCCTAAATTGGGTGATTTGGATCTTGATAACCTTGATTAAAGTTTTGGGATGTTACAATCTACCTACAACACGGATAGAAACAATAGTTGCAACTATGATCTATGCGACCCATCGTTAGAAGATGCCTACTGCTCTAGTCCGGAAAGCTGCTTCAGCAACCACTACATGTGCTCCGTCATGAACACCAACGGTGGTGATGAAACTCGTGGCGATGAAGGAAACTGCGACAACCCCGACACCGATGTCAACGACGGCGGTGCAAGAGATTGTCTCGAGATCCACCTTTGTCAATGGCACCCCTCCTAGAAAATGCATCACATGACATGCTGATGGGCTACCACTAGCTCCTCCAAAAGGATTTCCATCGCCAGCAGGCGGTGCAAGCCCAACACGATGAGTGAAAGAGGCAAGTCGACATGGAGTGCCCGATGGGCAGCACTCTCCGCCATCGGCGGATCTTCCTCAAAAGGCAATGACATTGGGGAACAAAAGCGACACTCCCAGTTGAACCGCGTGGATGCGGATGGCAAACGCGAGGCCACCTGAACCCTCTACTTCTCATTCATGTCGAAATATTTTCAAGATAACATGATACCCAAAACATGCCAAGCTGTTGTGATCGCGACCACTACATACCTGCTGACAAACCAACCTCTGGCTAGGGATCAATCATCCGCTGTTCACCAATCCACAATCACTGGACTTGGACTGGTAGAAGCTACGCTCATAGGAGATCCGACACCGACAATAAAGAATACATCTGCGTGACTTGCAAGGAATTGCTCACCGTTGTACGACGAGGATGACCTACCAGGACGACATCGTAGCCCGCGGCAGGGAGGCCGCGATGAGATCACGCAGCGCAAGATCGACAAGCCGTGCGCCAAGCACGCCTACTCCTCTGAGTCCGAAGATGAGGACATAGAACTCTATGATGCCAGATGCTTCAGCCGTGCCATACGGCAAACTCTGATGCCTAGGGGCTTCAAGCTGCCCTAGGACAACCCGAAACTTGACTGTCTCCAGGAGCCGAAAATCTAGCTGGACGATCACATGCAATCCATGAAGTGCCAGGGCGGATGCAAGAACACAGCCATGCAGTGCATGCAGGTGCAGTTACAGGAAGCCACACGTGCCTTGCTTAACAGCGTCCCCTCCATCTCGATCCGCGACTGGGAAGAACCGGTGTACAGTTTTGTCCGAAACTTCAAAGGCACCTATAAGTGCCCGACCTCAATCGAAGAACTCAAAGCCTGCAGCCAGAAGCCCAGCGAATCCCTTCTCTCATACATGCAATGATGGTTCATCATCAAGAACATTGTGGAAGATATTTCTGAGGAATGAGCAATTGACGCATTCAACAACGGTGTACACCGTTGAGAACTGAAGGAGGAACTACACCGAACCAAGCCCAAGATCATCGACCACCTGATGGACATCATGAATTGCTGGGCGGACCGTGAAGACACCATCCATAATATCCAACCACGCTCGGATGATGAGGATGACTTGGGCCGCAGGCACGACCACCGAGGAAAATGCAAGTTGTGTGGATTTGAGGACCGCGGCAAAGTCGACATGGTCACGGTCGGCTACGTCGACAAACGCAACAATGGCAACCGCAATAGCGGATATCACGGTATCAGCTACCGTGACAGTGGAAAGACGACCCACGTCTGGCAACGACACGCCAACCGCTATGGAGTGACTGTTAGGACCTTGTAACATCCACTACTACATCGACAACAAGGACATCAAGAAGAAGTCGATCCACCTCCTCAAGGACTATCGCAAGTTCTAGAAGCTCTAAGATGCGTATGCCTAGCTACAGCATGATGCCACAAACCAAGTGTATGGGACTGCACTAGGACCCGTAGCATATGGCGTGCCGCCACCACCAACTCGGGGACCCCAACCACCTGACTCCATACTGGAGAATATCATTTTACGGCCCAAAAGTTGAGACGCCAGTGCACCACGGTACCCGAGTTGATTTTAATCACCACGATTTGAAAAGTTGGGGCGCCCATTGCTGAGAGGGGTGTTTCGAGTGAATGATGGCCAAACCCAATATTTTCAAATCACGCTCGTTAAGTCTGGATATCCCATTACACTAGTTCCTGTTGTGCCCCTTCTTCACCGGTCACTCTTCTAAGCCACCCTGCATGTGTCGTAGGGGCAAATCCATTACTATACTTTCCTAACTCTCGACACTGAATCTGGCTGCGGCGGCGGTGGTCCCTTTTCTTCCCTTCCCCGACCCTGAATCTACCGGCAGCGGATGACATTTTTTCTCCCTCCACCGACTCTGAATCCGACGGCAGCGGCCTAGCATGTCTTGCAAGGTGAAGGTTATAGCTACCTCGCTGACTAATTTGTGTCCATCGGGGCCAGAGTCTGGGGCTCAACACGAAGCAGCGGCGAGGTCTTTAGCTCCCAAGGTACCTCTGAGCTGGGTTGAACAGAAAAGCAAGGCCAATGGCGGATTGTTCTGCTCCGGTGGGCAGATGCGGCACCTAGATCTCGAAGAAAAAAACCGGCAGAAGAGCGAGAGGTGAATTTTTCTTATATGTGACTTATCTTACAAGTAGATTAGTTACGACATAATAGAATGGAATGAACTGAAAAGTTCTCTTTTTTAATCAAATTAGGCACGGCTTTGATACAAGGCACCTATATGAGTTCATAGTTCATGTTCGCCAGTACACTTCAAAACTTGATTTTGGTTGCGAGAGGATTGTGTTCAGGCAAGATGTACATCTGCTTGTGAATTGCAAAGAGGTTGTGTCTGTTTCAAAGCTGGTAGATATGCTTGCCGCTAGGATTCCCTAGGGTTGTAGACAGAGGACAAAATTTGTGTGGTGCAGCATGAATGATACCTATCAGCAAATTGAGCACTCCCATGAGCTTCAGATGGTTTGGGAGTGTTGTGCAATTGATAATAAGGTGAAAGTTGAAGCGATGATTGATGATATGTATGCATATGCTGGAGATCTTGCTGCCAGAGCTTCGGCTCCTAGAGAATACGGACCAATAGATGCTGATCTAAATAAGTTCAGTATACGCATAGAGATGGATTCATACATGGGAAAACTTGATGAGGGAGTTAATAAGCCAGTTTTGTCATGTACTATGGCGATCACTGTCGATTCCAAAAACATAACTCTTGATGAAATGAGAAGGATGATCGGTAAGGAAATCAGTATTGGCCCTAAGCAGATGGCACAAATCCGGTGGTGGCATCATAAGAAGCAGCAATTCATAGATATTTTGGATACTGAAGATCTTATGCAGATTATGTGACAAAAGAAGCAAACCAGGAAGGTGTTCTTCCTTGGTACCATTTCTGATGTTGTTGAACAGGTTATAGTGGATGTAGAGGCCCCTGTAGTGGCTGAACAGAATGAGGTGGTCGACGTTGATGAGATCTGATGAGAGCTGCTACCCTAGGCTTGTCATACGGACCGCGGGGTGCCCTTGCCTGTATTTGTAACATTGACTGTTGTTGCATTTAGAGCGTGTTTCTGTGATTATGTTTGTTGATATTGCGATATAATGTTGTGTGAGCTGTTGAGATTTTCGTACATGTCACTCACTGAAACCATCATTGTTGTAATAAGACATAAGTACATTGTTGTTGACATGATTATGTTTCTTAAGATGGCATACCATACTTTTTTCTGTTATTATGTTTGTTGGGACATTGTAATGTAATGTTTTGTGAAACCATGACTAGACAAGTGATGCATAAATACATTGTAGTTGACATGATTATGTTTCTTGAGATAATGTACTGTACTTGTTTCTGTTATTTTGTTTGTTGAGAGATTGTAGTGTAATGTTTTATGAAACCATGACTAGACAAGTGATGCGTAAGTACCTTGTAGTCGACATGATTTTGTTTCTTGAGTTGATGTAATATACTTGTTTCTGTGATTATGTTTGTTGAGAGATTGTAATGTGATGTTTTGTGAAACCATGACTGGACAAGTGATGCGTAAGTACCTTGTAGTCCACATGATTTTTTTCTTTAGTTGATGTAATATACTTGTTCCTGTGATTATGTTTGTTGACAGATTGTAATGTAATGTTTTGTGAAACCATGACTAAACAAGTGATGCATAAGTACCTTGTAGTTGACATGATTTTGTTTCTTTAGATGATGTAATATATTGGTATGTTTTTGTTAGGCAATGAACTTGGGATGGAGGGAGTACATGTTTAATATTTGAAATAAGAATGTATGAAGAGAATCCATATTAGGCAGGAGACAGTAATCCAGGGAAAGGGCATGGTATCCATTAAACTATTGTAACATGCCAATTTAGTCATTGTTGCAGCGGTAGAAGGGTTGCTCTCTCTCTCAATCTCTCTCTCTCCCTCTTTATCTCTCCTCACTGATGCTGACGCCGTCGCCGGTCATGAGGAATTCACATGCTGTCCTGGAACGACAAGGACGACCAGTGTAGCAGCGACAGCCTTCTCTCCGACATCGAGTATTCCTTCCGTGATGTGAGTTCCTATGTTTTCTCGGGCTAGGGTTAGTCAATGTTAAATCTCTCGATCTGAGCTCCATATGTGCATGCAATCATGTTCAATTCTAGCTTTGCGTTTACCTATAGGTACCATGTACGATCTACGACTCCGAATGGGAGGGCCTAGATCTCGATGGAGAAGTGCCATGTGACCATGGGCTAAAACTGAGGAGATATGTTGCATTCGAAGGCTGTAACACTGGGAGAAGGTTTTTGGGTTGTACAAATCAGGTTTGTTTACATTATGTGCAATGGTGACATGAAGAAAAATGTATCGTGTATGTTCATAACACTATAGTGTTTTTTTTAGGTTGGCCCGATGTGAAAGCACTAGAGTGGGTGGATCTTGAGTGGCCAGATGCACTTAAGAAATGTTTGGCATAGTTATGGGTGATGTATGAGTTGGAAAGGTCGGGGAGATTTACTGATGCTTGCGGTGCACCTGAAAAAATTTACAAGCTGTCGGTACGAAATAAGGAGCTGGAACAAGAAATTGAGAATTTGCAGTCAGAACTAAGTGACAGAATCAATGGGAGATTGGTTGTTGGAACTGCAATAAGCTTCAGGATAGTCACATGTTGCTATTTCATAATGCATAAAGGGAGAGGGATCAGCTCAGGGAAGAAAAGAAGAAGCTAGAGTACTACATTGTGGATCTGTTGAAGGAACTGAAGAAGGCGCGCGAGGGTGACCAAGGACAGACTACCGAGGATAAAGGAAATTCGAGATGAATAATTTATGTTGTGCTAATGCCTGAAACTAGTTAACTCTAAGACTTGCAGTTGCGCTTTCTTAACTAAGCCAAACTCAATCCTCGAGCAAATTAATTTTAGACAAACACACATATCGTGCATAGAGTTAAGTTCACACTTACAAAATCACCACTTCAGAGGATAAACTAGGCAGTTCAGTACTAAATAGACATATGTTGGGTTCAAGCGAGCCTGGCCCAGAGCTGCTTGTTTTCCTCCCTCAGATCGGCCAGCTCGTTCAGTACTTTGTCATGCACTAGCCGCAGGTTCCAGCGCTCCGTCATGGATTCGAGAAGTTGGTACGTAGCCATACGATTTTCCTTCAAGATCCCTTTCATGATCTCCGTCTGCTTCCTTGCCGAGGTGCGACCTTCCTTGTGAAGCTTCGCGCAGCCGGCGTTTAACTCCTTCAGTTTCTGGCACTTGTCAGAAAGGACCGCGAGTTTAGCGCGCAGGTGGTCAAAGGCCAGTTTCTGGGAATTCTGCTTCTCCCTTTTGATGGCTATCTTGTCAATTAGCTAGGTTGCCAGGTCCTGGTTGAGCTTTCGCCTCTTTCCCTGGAACAAAAATACATAGTATGGTTTGTTCATTTCACTAGGACAAGCTGGTTAGTTTCCATAATTAACTGAATCGACTAGTGGCACTGTCATAATTTCAAGGAAGAAGCAATCTAGGTCTAATCAACATTTTATGAATCGACTAGTGGCACTGTCATAATTTCAATTTCAAAGACAAATAAGGTTTATCTACAGTTTAGTGTGTTGTGTGTTATTTCCAATATCACAAAATAGTAGTGGAGTAGTGGCAAACTCATAATATAGAAACCCATGTCCAGATACGTAATGGAAAGAGCACATGGTGTCCATTCATGAACATGAACACCAACACATGTCTAGATAGATAAGGAGTTGCCCTAGGATTCTTATTGCACCCTATAATGGGAAGCAGACTTGGGCGTTCCTCCCTAAACCCTAAACATTACAAAAGGAGTGGAGCACGAACTAATATTCGTGCCCCCTCTAACGGGAATCAGACTTGGGCATTGCTCCGATACGCCTCAACACAAGCCCTTAGCTCCTCGTTCTCTTTCTGAACGGCCTCGAGTATGGTGATCCCTCTGCTCATGTCCTCCTTCATCTCTTTCACTGCATCCAGGCAACAGTTCCTGTCATGGTAGGCTCGGATTACAGCCTTGGTTTCCTCGACGCGTCCTCTGAGTGCCTCGGTGACTTCGTCCTACAGGAGAGTGCAACTTTCCACGAGATTCTTCTTCTCCTCCATGAGCTTGTTAATTATCTTGATGGCATGTTCTTGCCTGTTCAAGTTACGGTTGAGCACTTTCAATAGCCTCACAATGTCACGTGCGAAATCTAGCGAGATCTCCTTCTGCATAGATAATTGCTTGCGTAGGCTCTCATTAGCTTGGGCGAGGGAGCGTGCAAGCTCATGTTGGTTGTCAATCTTGGCACTGATCGTGGCCACCTTGTCATGGTACTCGCCCTTCGATCGCTGCATCGTTCATGTTAATTGAAATAGAAATTCTATAATTACACTCCAGGTTCTAGGTGAATACTAATACATATCAAAAAATCCCCATTGAATCTATGGACAGCAGTGTTAAAAATGGACCTAGAGATCTATTCATAACCACGATAAACTAATCCTAATAACAAAAAATCCATAGTGAATCTATGAACAACGGTATTAAGGAAAGACCAAGAGATCCAGTCATATTCATGAAAACTAATACAACTCGCAAAATAAGAAGAAAAAACCAATGCGGGGCGGACACGATCTACGGAATCCACATCACAACTCAGAGAAATAACAGTGTGGAGATTTGCTACCTCGCTAAGACATGGAACGGGACCGAATGGGTCCTGCAATGCCTCCGTCGTGGTGGATTCTGGCTCCACGGCTGGCCTGTAATACGTAGAAGAAGAAGAGCAAGAAGAAGAAAAAAACAAGAAGAAGCAGAATAAGATCATGAAGGAGAAGGAGATGGATAATAAGTAGAACAAGAAGACCGTACCGGGAGGAGCTCTCGGCTGTTTCAACATTCGACGCCATTGTTGGGAGAGATTGGGCCTCGGTGAGAGGGGGCTTGAGGGGCTCGTAGAGCAACATGTGCCTTGCAGCGACCTCTCTCCTTTTTCTCCGGCTTGTAGGGTGAGGGGGTTGGTGGCAGGAGGAAGAAGATAGTGATTAGAGTGGGAGAAGAGTCAAAGAGTACAGGTCGTGGTCCAGTAGTACTACAACTATTATACAAGACCATCGTGTACGGTCTACCTTCTCAAAGAAGCCAGGGAGGTAGGGATAGGGAATCAATGGGACTTGTATTTATTGCGATGGATAGTTCAATAGTCTTCGGTGCCGCCTAAAATCCAGTATATAATAAGAGGAGTGCGAGTCGGGTGGTAATCACGGGCATTGGCGTGCACGTCCCGCATGCATGTGTCACGTGTTGATGGGGCAATGACGCGCGCAACTGCTGCACGATCACGTCGACACGTCGAACTCTGTTGAACTCCACGTCGATAGGCGCACACAGGATATTTACGAGTCTAGAATACCCTGTGCCACTTTTGTTGTGATCAAATTACGTTCAGTACGCGAGATATTACTTTTTTTTGATAATCGACAAATGCATGCGTGAACACGACGCACGAAACTGCTGCTCGTCCTTGATTAGATCGGCACCCAACTCTGTGTACCCGCCATCGACCATTCCGAACAACTTCCTCGAGCATGATGTCCCCTCGCCGTGGCAATGGCAGGTCCAAGCCGTCCACTGACTGTCCTGCGTCCCCGGCTCTTCGCTGCATCGTTCGCGGTCATGAGTCGCTTACTAAGGCAGCATGTCATGTCCAACCGCACTAGAATCCATCGACAATAGCACTCGAGGACACCACGACGTCGAAGCTCGTACCGGCTGCGCACGAGGAGCGTGGGGTACCTGCAGCAACGGACGAGCACAAAGCAGCAGCCAGGATGGGGGCGCGTGTTGCACCGGCGAGTACGGACAAGAAGAGGAATGAGAAGAAGTCCAGGAAGAAGAGAGGAGACAGATATTTGGACGAGTCCGACTCGGCCAACGAGGAGGCATTCATCGATCAGTTGGAGGAAGAAGTGAAGGAGAGTGATATGGACCCGTGGGACTACGAAGAGGAGAAGGAGGACTCCGACAAGGAGATAGCTCTCTTATACGAGGAAGGGGCAGTGTCGAGTCATCAGAGGAGGACACCAACGGCGGCGATGGCAAGGACCATGGTGTTGACAAAGACGAGGATGAACCGGAAGACGAAGACGATAGCTTCTTCGAAATATGATCATTTATTTTATTTAGATGGATTTTCAATTGTTTATGGAGGTAAAGTATCGGTGGCATGGATAGAGAGGTGGCACGGATAGACCCTGCATAGAAAAGTGGATAAGGGAGGGCTTATCCTGCCCGTTGGATCACAGAGGATCAATGGTTAGTGGAGACGATTCGCTTGACATCTGTGTCAGCCAATCAGGGCATAGCACCCAGAGTGAGAACATGTTTGGGCTTTTGTGAGATTTGTGACCGAGAGAGAGGGAAATCTGAGTAGTATCAAAAAACCAAGGGCAAGACAGAATAAGGGATTCAAATAGAAAATAGAAAGAGTAGGCATTGCATGTCTGTTCTTTTCACAAACCACATATGGATCCACCGTTGTCATTGAAATGTGTATTCTTTCATTAACCACATCTAGAGTCATTTCATGTGTGTTCTTTTCACAAACCAAATATGGATCCACCAGTGTCATTGCATGTGTGTTCTTTTCAAAAACAACATATGGACCCACCAGTTTCATTGCATGTGTGTTCTTTTCATTAACCACAACTAGAGTCATTCATGTGTGTTCTTTTCACAAACCACATGGATCCAACACTGTCATTGCTTGTGTGTTCTTTTCATTAACCACAGCTAGAGTCACTAGATGTCTGTTCTTTTCATAAACCACATATGGATCCACCAGTGTCATTGAAATCTGTGTTCTTTTCAAAGACCACATATGGATCCACCTGTGTCATTTGATGTTTGTTCTTTTCATTAACCAGATATGGATCCACCAGTGTCATTGCATGTGTGTTCTTTTCATTAACCACATATTGATCCACCAGTTTTATTGCATGTTTGTTATTTTAATAAACCACAGCTCGAGTCACTAGATGTATGTTCTTTTCACAAACCACATATGGATCCACCAGTGTTATTGCATGTGTGTTCTTTTCAAAACCACATATAGATCCACCAGTTTCATTGCATGTGTGTTCTTTTCATTGACCACAAATGGATCCCCTTGTGTCATTGCACGTGTGTTCTTTTCATTAACCTTAGCTAGTGTCATTGCATGTGTGTTCTTTTCACAAACCACATATTGATCCTGTAACATCCCAAAACTTTAATCCAAGTGATCAAGATCAAATCTACCCAATTTAGGGTTAACAAAACCTTTTTCCATTTAAACTCTTCAAGCATTCATATGTGTGTGTGCATTCAAATTAGGAGTTGTTTGAAATACCATTATTGTTTGCCCTAATGGTTGTAAAATGGTTCTATGATGAATGTCACATCATCTAGATCATTCCCAAGCAAAAACCAAAGAAAAAGAAATCAAAAAGCATTAAATAAAGGAAATGGTCAGTTTGCCATTTTAATCACCTAGCCCACTTTGGGTGTTCCTAGCACTCAATTTCCAACAGAAACAATTGTGGATCTTTGCACCCCTTGCTAGTACAAGTAGTGATGTGCCAAGACCCACTTTTGATATCCCAAAAACATTCAAACCCTAATTTTAAATGACATTTGAAAATGGAATCTAGTTCATATGTCTAGATCCCATTATTTCAAAAACCATCCAAATGAACTCCATTTAAAAATCCCAAGCAACTACCGATGCTTAAGCATGTGACAAACCACTCCACCAAAAATCTTTCAAAAATTTAATAGTTTCCTTCATGCGGCCATTGTGTCGAGCACCTTGTGAGCAAAATCAAACTGGCCCAACTATCACTGTTTTGATCAAATTTTGTCGAGCCATTTGAACTCAAATCAATGCCCTTGTCTCCCCTAAACCCAACCAGTCCATCAAGGACCTACCCAATGGCCTAGGGCAATAGTTCACCGCCACCCTGAGGCCATGCTCGCCGGCCAAACGTGCCCAAGCCACAGCAGACCACCAGCCCCTCTCCGCCGCTCCAGGAAACAAGGAGCCACTCCACCGCCGCCCACGGTCCAGCCCATGGCCCCTACTATCCCCTGGACCACCCAGAGCCGCGCCACACTAAGTCTCAGCGCCGCGCCAGAGCACGCCAGAGTGCCCTCGCCGCCAGCACGCCACAGACGCGCCTCGACCGCAGACCGTGCACGCCGCTATGCCTTGACCACCTCACCCCGCCAGACACGTCCGTGCACCGCCACGCGACCCACGATCACCGGGAACCATGTCGAGCACCACCTTTGTCCCCCAGAGCGCGCGACGCTCCTGACCGATTGCCACCACCCCTAGCTGCGCCATAAAGCCGTAGAGGACTGCCAGAAGGCAAGCCACCGTCCACCTATCTCACCCATGCTGGTAGCCCGTTGTACCATCGTCACCGGCGAGCACCGCCCATGCCTCACTGCCCCCTCGACGTGCCTATATAAGGAGGTCTCCCTAGCACCATTTCCTCACACCACTCTCATCCACTCCCCCTCAGAACACTCCCAGAGCCCCACTGGAGCAAGCTGTAGCCCGTAGCGCCGGAATTTCACCAGAGTATACCGCGGAAGGAGGAGAAGGGCGCCGTTGATCCAGGCCATCTCCCAGGACCCCGCCAGTACCAGGAGAACAGTCGTCGTCTTCTCGATCGTTTGCCCGCCTCGCCGCACTAGCTGGAGCCCCGGTACGTCCCCACTGCACCCCCACTGAGCCGCAAGGGTTCATTCTCGCCGGCGATGAGTCTGTCGTCGATGATGACCTTGAGCCGTTAGATCTAGTTCTAACCCTGCGGTCCACCTCGCCCCGTACTGCTTCGCGTGTAATGAGCCACTGACAGGCGGACCCCCTATCAGCTGTCCTCAGCGCCACGAAGTGAAACTGGGCCGGCCCATTAGTGTTCCCGCGCAACCCAGCAGATTCAAATAAATCTTTTTCTTTTTAGACTTAAACTAGATTCTGTCCCTTAGTTTGAAAATCAATTCAGAAAGATCTACTGAACCAAATTGAGTGATTCCATTTTTTTTGGAAAGCTAATGAAAATCTCTATCCAAGCCCGTTGGATTTAAATCATTTAGAGTTAGAGACCTCTCCTAGTAAAAAATAACAAGACAGAAGCTTTTGCACATTCAAACATTTTTATAAAATCAACCATAATAGCTTTTGAGTTGATTCCAACTCTCAAAAATCACATTTAACCATACCTATCTGAATATGTAATAATATTAAGGTTTACATGTAGTGACTTTGGACTAGTACCAAAATAATACTATATAGGCATTTCTAGTCACTTTAAATTATTAATTATTAAACTTGAAGTTGTGAAAATATGATCCAACCTTTAAATCACATTCCCACATATTAGAATATGTGGTGATGACATGTGTCCACATGATCCCATATTTTAATTGGATAATATTAAATCTTCGTTAATTTCAATGAGTAGAAATTACTTTTCTCAAATAAAAAGAATGAAGCTAGTTCATTAAACCTTGTGATGTTTGTGATGCTACTAGATCATAAAATGTGTGCCTTAGTGTGCTAAGTAGACTAGTTAAGGCTTAGCCGGAAGTTTATATGCATTAGTATTAGTTCCCTCGCGGGAGAGGTTTGAGCTGAGGCTACCTCTCAATGTTGTCCACCTATGTAGTGCCCAAGATGACAGATGGTCATGGCTGGGAGGCCATAATCATAGGAGAGCTGCTTATACTAGAGTGTGTAAAGGAAAGGTTATGTTTGATTATCTGCATACTAAGTATGATGATTCAGGGTTATCCCTGACAGATGTATCGAATCTTGTGGTGAAAGTGTACCACCTCTGTAGAGTGTCAAACTATTCGAATAGCCGCGTCCGCGGTTATGGATAGTTGGAGTGGCCATACTGTTCTGTTGTCAGATGTTTTCAAAACGACTTACGAAATGAATTGTGACATGACTTGACCACAACAGAGTTGTGACTATGACAACTAAGTTCCCACTTAGGTGTTTTCAAACATTATTTTATCTTTCTTTGTTTCTGAACTCAACTTAGGTTTCAAACTTAACTTTACAAATAAACTTAGAGTTAGCATTCCTTCTAGAACTATCCTATTTGTTAGTGGTAGTTTGCGAGTACTACCCTGAAGGAGGACAGCAGGATGACTACGACAACTAGGATCATTTCCCATCGTCAGCATTGCCTGTGACACTGAAGATGGACCCCACCGCTACACTATTTATTCCGCTGCTTGATTGTACTAAGACTGGATCATGAGATCCTTTATTTGTGTAAGACCTTATTATGGTTTGTAATGGATGATGTACTGTGATATCCAATCTGTTATATATCGCAAAAATGGTAATCCTAGGATTGCGATGTATGGCATAACAGGCACCTGGGATTAAAAATCCTGGTGTTGCCAAGTTGGTATCAGAGCCATCCTGACCATAGGAGACCCTAGTTAGAATGGACGTCAGAACAAAAACTTAGTTTCAAAAACCAAAGTGAGTATTTATGAAAACTATTTCCTCTCTTACCCTTGGGAATTCTTTCTCTCAAAAAAATCATGTTCCTCCAAATTCTTACATTAATACATAAAACTTTGACACACTGGATCACTTCACTAACTTTCTCATCCTAAATTCTTATAGATGGAAGCCCAGTACAGCAAGTTCTACCAGTTGGGCAACGGATCTTCGAGAGGGATCTGGATTCACTGTCGGAGTTCTTGGAGCATCCTCATCCAGAATTCCTTGGAGCTCAACTCCCGGGGCCACCAGGAGGAGATTTACAATGGCTAGTAACTGCTGATCTTCGAGGGAAGATAGAAGCACCAGTATCTGGGAGGATTCAGTTCTCCGTGAGAGAGAACAACTGGCTAGATGGATTAGCCAGGGCAATGCATGAAGCTCTCGCACGTCTATGTGCCCTGAGTGTCAACCTAATCCAAGGAACCCGCTTTGTTCACTATGCAAGGTGTGATTCCATGGGAATGCCGTTAGAGATGCCAAGTCACCCAATATTGAAGCGTCAAGTGGAGAACCTCGACTTCCTACTGTACGACAGACAGAAGGAGTTGGACAATGCTAGAGAGGTCACCAACCACAACCTCGCCCTTGCCACCCAGAAGGCCCAGCCTTTCTCATTGCTCGTCAAGGATCGTCAGTCTCTTCGCCGTCAATGTGCAAAGAAGGATCACACCATTGACCGTCTTCGCAAGAAGGTGGCCGACCTCGAGAAGACCCTCAAGGAGCAAGAATCTTAGCTTGCAGCAAAGGAAGAAGAAGAGGAAGGTGAAGATATCCAAGGGGATATTGACTCCTACCTCAGCAATGATGATGACTATCTGGAGGAGGATGTTGTGGACTTCTACACTGACGATGATGACTTCGACTTCATCGATGATGAGTAGATGCACTAGAGCACTATCGTGGAGTGAGGAGTATGGGTCCTAGTGTATCGTAGCTTACAGAATGGTTCTTAAAACCATTTGTTTTCCTTTGATGTTGTGGTGTGTGTGTGTTTGTATCGTGTGCTTTGCTTGAATGAATGAAAAGAAGTTAGTTGCAAAACCTCAGTCAAACTCAAAGTTTTAGCTTGAAATCAAATCCATGAACCTTAGAACTTTCCCCTTACCCCTTTATCTATCTCATTCTTCAGATGACTCGTGGAAACCAAGGAGGGAGCAGCTCATCACAAGACCCAATGCTGCAGATTCTACAGACTCTCATTACAGACCGTGAACTAGTAGGGCAGAGCGCCAAGCAAATCTAGCCACACTGCAGTAGATCACTCAGATGGCTCATAACAATCAGAACCATGGAAATCAGGATCATCATGGATCCAAACTCAAAAACTTCTAGAATACAAATCCCCCAATCTTTAGCACTTCGGAGAATCCACTTGATGCTGATGACTGGTTGCAGACAATAGAGAACAACCTAGAAGTAGAAGGAGTGGATGCCAATGAGAAGGTTCTTTTTGCCACCCACTGCTTGGCAGCAGATGCAAGAGCATGGTGGAACAACACCCACACAATGAACCATGGTCAAGTGATGACATGGGAAGCCTTCAAAATCAAGTTCAGCTGCACCCACATGCCGCAGGGTTTAGTCACCTGAATGAGGGATGAATTCAGAGAGTTGAAGCAGAGCAGAATGACTGTAGTGGAGTACCGTGACAGATTCTTGTCCCTAGCCAGGTATGCACCTGAGGAGATCAACACGGAGGCCAAGTAGAAGGAGAGATTTCTGAACGGACTGCATGATGAGATGCAGACTGTCCTCGTCAACATCTGTTTCGAGGATCTCGAAGAGCTAGTCGACTCTGCCATTCAGATGGAAGGGAAGCTTAATAAAGCAAACGACAACCGCAAACGTCGTATGATGCACCAAGCTGGATCCAACAGTCACTAGAAGTACCATCCCAACCCTTCTGCCGGATATGCCCCGCGGAACAATCAACCCCCAATGTCTCGCCCAAGTTGCCCCAACCACGGCGGAGGAAATGTGAAGTCCAAAGGAAACAACAACCACCCCGGAAATGCCAGCAATTTCAACCGTGCACCTCCCAAGAGCAACAACAACAACAACACCGCACCCAGAACTAGAAGCAATGTTGTGCCCGTGGCAGCGAAAGACAAGTCTCAGATTACTTGTTTCGAGTGTGGAGTGAAGGGTCACTACTCCAATGCCTGTCCCAAGAAGATTGCCACCACTGCCAATGTGAATGCCCCCGCTCAACATTAGCGTCGTGTTCAACCAGGAAGAAGATTCGCCCCAGGGAACCCTCACAACCGCAACGGCCGTCTCGTCCACATGAACGCCGAAGAAGCCCAAGAAGCGCCAGATGTAGGGCTGGGTATGTTTTCTATCAGCTCAGTTTTAGCAAGAGTGCTGTTTGATTCTAGAGCATCGCACTCATTTGTCACCGAAGACTTTGCATGCACTAGAAAGATTCACCCAACCAACTTTAAGCATGTCATGATAGTTCAAATCCCCGGTTCAACTACAAAAGCTAGAAAAAATTGCAAAGTTGTGCCTATCAGAATACATGGGATAGATCTGTATTCTAATCTAATAGTACTTGGAACCAAAGGTTTGGAAGTAGTACTAGGAATGGATTGGATGTCAAAGCATAAAGGATTGATTGACTGTGCCAAGAAAGCCATCACCATGACCAGTAGCTCTGGAGTATCAGTAGAGCCTATATCTGAAACCTTGCCCCGTCAATTCAAGTGTAATAAGAGTAGCCCTACCCACCATTGACCAAGTCAGAGTAGTCTATGAATACCCCGACGTATTCCCAGATGAATTGCCAGGTATGCCCCCGGGTAGGGATATTGAGTTCATTGTTGAACTAATCCCCGGAACCGGACCCATAGCCCAGAGACCCTATAGTATGAACCCCTCAGAGTTAGTGGAATTGAAGAAGCAGCTGGATGCTATGTTGGCAACAAGCTTGATTCAACCAAGCGCATCGCCATGGAGATCTCCAGTGTTATTCGTCGACAAGAAAGATGGAAGCAACCGTTTGTGCACAGATTATAGGAAGCTGAATGACGTCACCATCAAGAACAAGTACCCTTTGCCAAAGATAGAGGATCTATTTGATCAATTGACTAGAGAAAATGTGTTCTCTAAGATTGATCTTAGGACTGGTTATCACCAACTTAAGATTCGTGCAATGGATATTCCAAAGACCACGTTTACTACTCGTTATGGATTATACGAGTATACGGTTATGTCTTTTGGATTAACCAATGCCCCTGCTTATTTCATGAATCTCATGAATAAAATCTTTATGAATTTTCTAGATAAGTTTGTCGTTGTGTTTATCGATGATATCCTTATCTACTCCAAGTCATAAGAAGAGCATGAGCAACATCTGAGAATCATCCTTGAAACCCTTAGAGAGCATCGGTTGTATGCCAAGTTCAGCAAATGTGAGTTTTGGCTGAAAGAAGTAGGATTCCTAGGACATATTGTGTCTGCCAGAGGATTCACTGTTGATCCCCTAAGATCAAAGATGTCGAAGAATGGGAATCCCCAACCACTCAAACCCAAGTCCGTGCATTTCTCGGATTAGCGGGATATTATCGCAAGTTCGTAGAAGGATTCTCGAGCATCGCCAAACCCATGACCCAATTGTTGAACAAGGACAAGAAGTTTGAATGTACCAACAAATGTGAAGCAAGTTTTCAAGAGCTGAAGAAGAGATTGATTTCAGCCCGAATAGTGATCATGCCAGATATCAAGAAGCCGTTTGATGTGTATTGTGATGCATCCAAGATTGGTCTCGGATGTGTATTAATACAAGAAGACAAAGTCATTGCCTATCTGTCTCGATAACTGAAGCAGCATGAGCAGAACTATCCTACCCATGATCTTGAATTAGTAGCCGTAGTTTTGGCCTTGAAGACATGGCGTCATTATATTATGGGTAATCCCTGTGAGATTTACTCAGATCACAAAAGCTTGAAGTATATTTTCACTCAGAAGGAGCTGAATATGAGGCAAAGGAGATGGATAGAGTTAATCAAAGATTATGACCTTGACATTCACTATCACCCCGGCAGAGCCAATGTGGTAGTGGATGCTCTTAGCAGATTGCCGTGTAGGCTAAACACCATGATCAAGGAGAAGCAGCCAAGTTTGTATGAGGAGTTGGAGCAGTTTAGAACTGAGGTAGTTAGCAAAGGATTTTTTAGCTAGCATTGAACTACAACCCACTTTGATAAGCCAAATCAAGGAAGCCCAGAAGGGAAATGAAAGTATCGACGGAATCAAACATCGTATTGGTACAGGAAAGGTACCTGGATTCACCGAAGACGAAGAAGGAGTTATGTGGTACAAAGGCCGTATCAGTGTGCCAGCAGATTCGGAGTTATAGCAAGTTATCATGCAAGAAGCTCATGATACTCTTTATTCTATCCACCGCGGAGGAACAAAGATGTATTAGGATTTGAAGGAGCAATTTTGGTGGCACAAGATGAAGAGAGAAATCGGAAGCTACATCACCAAGTGTGATATCTGTCAAAGAGTCAAAGCAGAACATTAGAGACCCGCAGGACTGTTGCAACCCTTGCAGATTCCAGAATGGAAATGGGATTCCGTCGGAATGGACTTTATCACCAGTTTCCCTACTTCTAGTAGGGGAAATGACTCAATCTGGGTCATTGTTGATAGGTTGTCCAAAGTAGCTCATTTTATACCGTCAAGACAACCTAGCAGAGTTTGAAGCTAGCAGAGTTGTATTATGCCAGAATTGTTAGTCTGCATGGAACCCCCAAGACCATAGTATCAGATTGAGGAACCCAATTTACCTCGAGATTCCGGCAAAAAGTCCAAGAAGGATTAGGGACCAAGTTGAATTTCAGCACAGCTTATCACCCGCAAACCGATGGACAGACTGAAAGAGTCAACCAAATCCTAGAGGATATGTTGAGAGCTTGTGTGTTAGAATATGGATCAAAATGGGAAGATTACCTGCCTTTAACAAAATTCTCATATAACAACAGTTATCAAGCCAGTTTGCAAATGGCACCATTTGAATTCCTATACGGAAGAAAGTGTCGTACCCCTTTGAATTGGTCACAAGTAGGAGAGAGTCAGATTTTTGGCCCCGACATTCTCCAAGAAGCTGAAGAGAAGGTTCACAAAGTCCGTGTGTTGGGGATAGACTTTCTGGGTATCCTAATAGTCCTCACTGACTAGGGTGTCCTACTTCGGGTTAGCGCTCTGCTTCACGGGCGGCCCAATCAAGGAGAAGAGACGGAGTCCAATCCGGCTACGGGAAGGCCCAGAAGACTTACTGACATATGCCCATAGTGTTACTTGTAGTTCAAGATGTACTCTATAACTGACTCTTAGTCGTAGCCGGATAGATCTCTCCCGTAAACCCTAAGCCTGATATCTATATAAGCCGTCCTGGGGAGAGCCTTTAGGGCAACCCCTTACAATCACAATCTCAACTCGCACGGGCGAACCCTTGTAACCCATATTCTGGCTCTGCCGTATTACTGGATTGCTAGCAGGAGTAGGATCCGTCCAAAGCCGGCGAATTTGAGCCTAGGTAAACTTGTGTGCTCACCGTCCCGGAACACCGTACGTCTCCCACCCCTCTCTTTCGCACGCCACGAGGACCCCCTCATGGCGTACTTATCATCAATCTGATGATAGTTGGCGCCCACCGTGGGGCAAGTGAGCTTCGGATCTGCGTTCTGAGTGGAATCTACAAGAATCGGAATCGGCGAGACTATCGCCGTCGGTCGCATCCTCTATGCCAGCGATGTCCCTCTCATTGTTCTCGACGAGACCTGGATTCCGGCTAGGGAGGCTGTGACTGCCTACACCATCATGTATTTTGGTGAGATCGATGTTTACATCGGTTTCGCTGAACCTGCCCCACCCACCCCAGCGGTGATGATAGAGGCAGAAGAAATTTCTGGGTCCCCTTTGTCCGTGGAGGCGGCAGAGTTCCGGATCTCAGAAAACCCTAATCCCACCCAGCCCGCACCAGTTGCAGAGATAGTGGAGAAATCCGAGCCTGAAGTAGACCTAGCGGTCCAAGTTGAATCTGGAGTGGATCTCCCTGGAGAGGCCGAATCCCAGATTGACCCACCCGCCGAAGTCGAAATCCAGGAGGAGCATAGCAACGACACTGGTTCCGGCTCTGATGACACTGGGACAGACATGCCTTTCCTGAGATACACGCTAAGACGCATGATGATGCAAGATGCAAGCATAGACGATATTCTCGAGACCATCAGGCGTTTCGAGGAGGCCGATCGTGAGAGCCGAAACTATCTTAGGAGGCACGTGTTGCACTTCGTCGGATATGTGGGATCCGGATCCGACTCTGCCGATGCTGGAGACAACACCGACAATGTGTTGGAGGCGATCGGAACAAACACCGACGTACCCACATCCTTGGATGAGTGGATGACATCAACAGATTTCAGAAAGTTCTCCGTGGAATATGAAGAGGAGTATAACTCCAAAGCTGCAAAGGAAGAAGAAGCCATGGATGAAGGATCCGGGGAAAACTCTCCCAAAACGCAGGATGATATGGAAATCAGAGATAATCTCGAGGTCCAGATGTCCGCAAGTACCGATCAGAGCTTGACTCTGGGAAACGGACCCAAAGCTATCTTTGCTACCGGCGCTGCCAAGAAGGCAAAGAAGAAGAACAAGAAGAATAAAACCCCGGTGAAAGATCCTCCGACAGAGGAAGTGATTGCCGAGGAATACGAGGAGGACTCGGATGGAGCACTTATCCCAGACGAGCCCAAAGAAGAGATGGTGGACGGACACGTGATCACTGAAGGTGCGCGTAAACTCATCGATGCTGCATTAACCACACCTATTCCTACAGCTGCAGAACTTACTGCTGAAGAGCTGGACGAGAGGTCCCAGGCCCTAGAAGCGCGTCGCCAAGTACTCCTCGATGAAGCCAAAAACATCGAGGAGGAAAAGAAACGCATGGAAACTACGGAGAAGTACAACTCCAGGCAACATCAGAAGACCAGGAAACGTCATACTCATGACGACCAATTCCCGCAGATTCACAAAATCCTTTTCGGAGCAGAACTTGGGATGCCTCGGCGCGACAACAACGGGGATTAGGTGTATCCAACGCCAGTACAGAACACCGTTGCGGCTCGAGAAATCCTATCGGCTAATCCAGGCCTGGAGCAGATCCGGTTGGGAATCAAACTACCCAACAAAGGATTGGAGCAGCAAAAGGTCGCCCTGTCCGGAAGTCAAAAACTGGTCTCCGATTCTGACCAATGTCGCACAGATCTGGCATGGGCTGACGTAAGACCCCAACGGGTTCCGGAACAGCAACATCGTTCCGACCGTCAGGAAGACAACTACTCAAGAACCGGATCTTTAGGACAACACCACAAAGCCGCGTGCGTAAACCAAAGGTTAACCGATTCGAGCAAGAGGCAATCACTGCACTGAATCCGAGGAATCCTCCCCGGCGAGATTCGAAAGATCGCAGGGAAGAAGATAAAGGGAAACGTTGGGAGGCCGGCGATCAGCCGGAAATAACCCAGCTGCTCCACCCTCTCCACCAAGTAGCCATCACATTCGCTCCCAAGGAGGGCGTCATGGTGGAGGAGGTGGTGGCAGAAGCCGAAGTCCGGCTCCAAGGCACCGCAGCCATAGCCGTCACTCAGGACGATCTCTATCCCTAAATGATGCAAGGCACATGATCAACTCCAATATAGAGGCGCGGCGCTATGAAAATGATGACATCTACATGGGCCCAAAGTGCTTCGGACCACGCATAAGAGCTACAAGATTCTCGGAAGGATTTGCTATCTCAAGACATATTCAAGCCTACGACAGCATAGCTCGGCCAGATACTTGGCTACATGATTTCTTCCAAGCTTGCTGCATCACCAAAGGTGGAAACAGCCTGGTCGCAACACGATATCTCCCACTTATGTTGTAGAAGACGACATGATCATGGCTCAATGAACTTCCGGAGAACACCATCCACAACTGGTATGACATGCAAAGTGTGTTCTTTCAGAATTTCGAAGGCACATACCGGAGGCCCTATACGGTCGGAGACCTACAACGTTGCACCCAGAAAGCCGGTGAAACTTGCCGGGATTATCTAGGATGATGGATCGACAACAAGAACTCCTGTGAAGGAGTAAATGACCAAACTTCGATTGAAGCTTTCATTGCAGGTCTCCCAATTGGTTTACTACATCATCGCTTGAAGTGTGACAAAGTCAGTGATTTGAGAGAGATGATAGAAACAGCGAGCAAGTATGCAGATGCTGATGACAATGCAGAGGGATTACTTAACGCCTTGGCTGTGCCATAGTCGGCAAAACAACCAAAGCAACAAGCTCAAAAGCGCAAGAATACCTCGGAAGAAAAACCCAACGTGGAAACGGTAGTAGTCACTGCTACTTTCGGGTCTGGAGGACGAGGAGGATGTGGCGGTGGCCGCGGACACGGTCGTGGGACGTCAAGAGTCCAAGGTAGAGGAGACCAGCAACCCAAAAAAACTACTCTTGGGCTGACATTGTTAATAACCCATGTGTGCATCACTTAGACGCCAATGGGGGCTCGTCCCACACAAACGCTGAGTTTCGTTTCAATGACAACATTAAAAGAGATGATACCGCTGGCTACAAAGCTAAGCAGAAGAAGGGAAAGAAGAATCCCGAAAAGGATAAAGATACCAAGGAAGATTCCGACATGGAGGAAGCTGACGCTTCAAATCCCAAGCCAGAAGGGAAGACAAATTTTCTGACCAAGAAAGACACTTATGTCACCTTCCTCGGATCTCAACCAGCAAAGGTTAAAAAGGCAGTTCTACATGATCTCAATGCAACAGTTCCGGCTATCCCTCAATTCTTGGACTGGTCAAAAGTGACAATCACCTTTGACCGCATAGATCATCCACCTAAGTTGCACAGGCGAGGAAAATACGCCTTAATCGTCAATCCACTTATTGACGGTTATGGTTTCTCCAAGACTCTCATGGACGGTGGTAGCAGTATTAATATTCTGTATGTCGAAACGTTGCGCCGGATGAAGAACTCGGAGACCCAGCTGAACCACAGCTCTGTGATCTTTCACGGGGTTATCCTAGGAAGACAAGCAAATTCCCTGGGAGAAATCACTTTGGATGTTACCTTTGGAACTCCAAAGAACTATCGGATGGAGGCACTTTCCTTCGAAGTGGTCTCGTTCAAGAGCGCGTACCATGCTATATTCGAACGTCCGGCTTACTGGGATTTTATGGCTCGTCCGTGTTACATTTACAATATGATGAAAATTCTAGGTCCCAACGGCGTGATCACCATCAGGGGACCCCCGAAGAAAGCGCGAGAGTGCGAGGATGGAAATGCCGCCTTTGCTGAAGTCGTGCTGCACGCCAAGGAGTGCCAGGGATCAAGAAGAGCATAGATCCATCCGAGATGCCTGCAATAAAGAAGGAGGTGACAAAGCTGAATCCGGAGTTCAAGGCATCAGGAGAGACGAAGAAGACGCCGTTGAAGGATGATGACCCCTCCAAGGTGACCCACATAGGCGTAGGCCTAGATAGCTGTCGTTGTATTGGGAACGACAGTACCTAAGGAGGTTAGATAGAGGTGTGGGAACTAGCAGGGAAGCTATCGACGGTGTCCGAAGGCGGGATTGGATACAAGCTAGCGTAGCTGGACGCAGGAAGTACCCAGGTTCGGACCCCTCGTGATGAGGTAAAACTCCTACTCCTGCTGGATCTGACTATGGGGGATATACAAACTACAAGTGCTCCTTGAGCTGTATTCTCTAGGTACTGCCTTAAATGCAATGAGACCAACCCTTACTACTGAGGCCTTACCTCTCCTTATATAGGCAGGGAGGCAACGGTCTCACTGGCCAGTCTGACTGGCGGGCCCCACAGGCGGGTCCCGGCCGACTGTTCATCTACAGTGTTCGGTATGGTATGTCCCATCGGAGTATGAGTGGTATGGTTGTCGTAGGCACAGTGGATGCCGTGCGAGCCTGTGGTCAGCATCGGGCTACTATTCCTACGTCATCCTCACAAAGTCTTCGGTATGGTCGAGTCATTGCCGGTCTTGTCATTGTACAGGGCGTACCGTGCACTGATACGCACGTCGTCCTGTCTTCCTTGATTGGTTCCGGCTACGCCGCCGTAGCCGGCTGCTTCTTGCCGATCTGGCTACCATGCGATAGCCGGCCTGACTTGCCTTGTCCGGGTGCATCTGGTCAGCCGGACGCGATCCGACTGCCTAGTTTCTTGTCCGGTTGTGGTATCTGGGGATCATCCCCCTAACACTAGCCCCCGAGCGCATGTGGATTCCGCCCTTATGCAAAATGTGCGCGCGCTCCCTCTTGGTTTTGAATTTGTGTCCAGCTTCACGCTGGCGCTTACTTGACGCGCTGGTGACGCCGCCCATCTTGCGATGCGACATCATTGCACTGTGACAGGCAGCATAACGTCCCTTCGCACGTCGCCTTGGGAAACTGCTGCCCGATGCTTCGGTTCCCGCTGTAGGATCTTTTGCGCACCCTGCGTCGGCGCACGGGATCTAGGCGGCGGTTGGGGTGGGGGTTGCCTGGATGAATGCCAGGTGGCGCTGCGGACGGTTTCTCTTCCGTCCCTCTAAAGGGACGCCGCGGGGGGAGCAGTTCCCTTCCTTTGTTCCCCCGCTTCCAGTTGCCCTCTTTCTTCCGCGCTCCTGCCCTCTGCGCTCTTCCTTTGCTGTCGATGTAGCCTGCTGCGCCGCTCGTTCGTCGTCGTCGGTGGGATGGGCCACCGCCACTCCTCCGCCGCCGCGCCTCCTTGTCAACCGGATATGGCAGCCGAACACGGAGGCCGGTGCGGCTCCTCCGTCACGGAGGACCACATCCAGAAATACTGCGCTACCCGCGTCCTTCCACCAGAGGAGGAAGTAGCGGTGCGGCTAGCACCGGCGGGAGAGGTGTCACCGCACCCGGCGGAGGGAGAGTGGGTCATCTTCCTCTCGCATCTGGCGCGCGGGTTTGCATTGCTGGTGCATCCTTTCTTCCTCACGTTCTTGGCCTTCCTTGACCTCCACCTCCACCATCTCGGCGCCAACGCAATCGGGATGCTGGCGCACTTCATGGCGTTTTGCGAGAGCTACCTCGGGATCCAGCCAGATCTCGTGCTCTTCTGCCGGCTCTTCCGAGTCCGGCCGTAGGTGCAGTTCATGAAGGGGCCGCTAGTCGTCTGTGGCGGCGCCTCCATCTACTCCCGCGCGCAGACCGGCTACCCGAAGTTCCGGCTGCATGACACGGTACGACTGTGTCAGCAATCGTACTTCTACGTCAAGAACGTCACTATCATCGACCAGATCAACCTTCCGGCCTTCCAGGATGTCGAGTCTAGCCGACAGCACTGGGAGCTGAAGGTTTACGGTGACAAAGCGGAGTCAGACGCGATGCTGCAGTGCATGCGCTCCCTCGTCACCTGCTGGCTAACCGGCCTGGACATCACCCTCAGCTGGATGTCCCGGCTGATGATGCCATTGCAGTAGCGAGCGCACAAAATGTGCTTCTACTCCGGCCGGCTAGACCCGACCTGGCTGTCACGTCGCGATCCCCGCTACCATAACCTGAAGGAGTGGGTGTGGACGATCACAAAGGAGTGGCTGCCGGAGGTCTGGACCTTCAGCCTGGCGCCCTACAACCGCGACAACCGCGCGCCCCGGGTAGGTCCTTTTAGACGGAGCTTTCTTCCGTATTTCTTGCCTTTCTTTGTTGCTTTATCCGACTTATCTCTTGTATTCGGCAGATCTTCCCTTGCATCCTTCGCAAGGAGGGTGAGGCCCCCCTCGAGGCGTTTACGCCTGACTTTCCTGAGTCGGACGGGGACGGTGATGCCTTCCCCAGCCGGAACGACGAACCAGCCGCCGACCCCCACGCGGATGTTGACAAGGAGGAGGGGGGTACGCCAGCCTCTGATCCGGTGCAGCGCCCTGCGATGGACGGCGAGGCTGGCGGGAGCGGCTCCAGCCATTCCAGCTCCATCCGGCCTGCCATGGAGGAGCCGGCTCCCAAGAGCAGCCGGACCGGCGCCCTTCCACCGAGTCGCCTTGGCCGGAAGAAGAGGCCGCCTCCGGTTGTGCAGGGGTACGTCCTTCTTCCCCTTTCTTTCACCATCTTCCGTATGTTTCTTTTTCTCCCTTTCTACCCTTGGCTTATTTGCTTTTCATTCCTTTTTCTCCTCTTCTGTCTTCTTAGCACGCTGGTCTCCTTTGGAGCCGCCAGCCCGACACGAGCAAAGACCGGGTCAGCACCCCGCGCTCCGACCACGTCTGCCAGCGCCCCTTCTTCCGAGGCACCGCCTCCACCGCCACCTCGAGCTAAACCGGTTGCCTCAGCCGGATCGGAGGGTCCTCAGTCGGACGTGGTCGCCCAGCCGGAAGCGGAGGATTCTCAGCCAGGTGGCTCTTTCGCAGGTACGCGGGGAGCCGCAGCCGGCAAGGAACTCGTGGTTGTCGGTGACGACAACTCCGACAACGAGCCAGGAGAGGAGTGGAGGACAACAGTGGTTGCCGCGAAGGAGTCCTTGGCCCTCAAAATCATGGATGACGACGCCGCCTCGATGATGGACCTCGCCGCCACCCTCGAACTGGCGGTGAAGGAGATCCGGCTGTTGGAGGCTGCAGCCGGCGGTAACCGGTCCTTGGAGCAGAAGCTTGCTGCTGCCAATGGAACCTCCCAGAGTAAGTTTGCTTCATCTGACTTGCTCTTTTTTTTTGCTGATAGCCGGTTTTGTCGCAGCTATCCTCGTGTGCGCTCAGCGCGAGATCGATCGCTTGAAGAAAGTGAACGACCGGCTGAGCAAGTCCAAATCCACTTTGTGGCTGCAGAACAAGGATTGGCACACAAAGGTAGACGGTCTGGAGGCCACCATCAAGGAGCGTGATGCCTCGCTCGCCAGCCGGATCGAAGCCTTCAACCTTCTCGAGGCCCAGAAAAAGGACCAAGAGAAGGATATCAAGCGGCTAGCGACAAAGGAGAAGGCTCTGGTGGAGGAGCTAATGCAAGTTGTCCACATGGCTAAGGGTAAGTTCCCCTTTTCCGTCTCCCTTTCTTTCCGGATCCGGTAGCCGGATCTGACTCTCTTTTTCTGACAGCGTTTTATCCCGGCATAGACCTGCTGGCATACAACCGGCTATAGGAGAACTGGCCGGGAGCACAGCCGATGGTCCATGAGCTTGTCGTCCTTCTTGGCGAGGAAGCTGTCAAGCTTCGTCAAGCGGCACGGGACGTCTTCTCGTTCCTATGGCCGGATGCTCCGGTTCTAGAGACAATGGCGCAGGTGGCTGCGAAGGTTGGGGAGGTGCCGACCACGGTGGACCGGCTGTGGGACTTGGCGGCGCGAGCCGGAGCGGAGATGGCTCTGGCCCTCATGCTCTCCTGGTACAAGGACGCCCGTGTCGAGAAGATCGACGGAGGCTTCTGCGCCAGAGCCGACCTTGCCGCCATCCACCAGGACCATCCAGAGCTCCGAGGCTCCGCCATCAAGATCGCCGACTACGTGGACCCCGACGAGGTGCTCACCGACTCGGAGTCCGTTGGTACTCCGGATGCGGAAGCCTCGACGCAGCCGGTTGCGGGTGCCGGAACAGGATCGAGCGCCGCGCCTCCTCCTCCGCCTGAAGCTTCTGCCGGCTAAGACGCTCCTCACGGCAAGGGTCCTGCCGCCTAGCCATTGCCCCGGGATGCCGGGTGTATTTGTGTTGTTTGATCTTGTTTTGAAACTTGTCTGTCTGTACTGGCTGTCTCTGGCGCCGAGTAAACTTATGGGAGCTTCGCCTCCTTTTTCCTTTGCTTGTTAATTTTGAACTGGCTTGACCTCTCTTTAGCTTGTGTACTTTGCATTTTCTTTCAACATTTCACTGATTGACTTTATCGGCTGACTTCGCCCGACTACACGCCTTTAGCCGGGGGAACTGTACCTCCAGCAGGGGCACGCTAGCGCACCCACTGGGTGTAGCCCCCGAGATTCGTAGTAGATGGCGTAGCCAGGTGCTTAGAATCTTCCTTCTTTTCCCCAAATCTTCTAACTTTATTCGACTAGACTCGTCATAGTCGGCTGCTTCCGCTGGCTGAACACCTTCAGCCGGAGGAACTAACATTCCAGTGGGGGCACGCGAGCACCCAATGGGTGTAGCCCCCAAGATTCGGAGCGCTTGATGAAGGCAAGGACTTCGAATCTTCCTTGTCCTTTCTTGCTCCTGCCCTTGCCCTCACCTGGGCTCCGAACGGCCGGCTAAACGCCTTTAGCCGGTCGGAAACTACAATATTCCATTGGGGACGCGCGAGCGCACCCAGTAGGTGTAGGCCCCGAGATTCGGAGCGCTTGATGAAGGAAAGGACTTCGAATCTTCCTCTCTTTTCTTCCTGAATTCCGACTCAAGGTAGTCATACAAGAATATACATACACATACATCCTCACGTGTTAATAGGTTAGTCTGCCAAATTGTAGCCGGAAAAAGGATTTGTTTTTTCGAAAACTAGCTTGGGCCTTTCTGGACACTTGGTCGCTTTCCCGTGTGCTCTGCTAATTTCGCTGCGTCCTTGCTAGGTAGCCGGGTTGCGGTCTTCAGCCGGAATCGAAGGGAGTTGACAGTACATCGCGCACGGTACTAACGGCTAAGTAACCAGATTGTCTTAAGCTAGTTGCAAGGACGGGATGCCTGATTTGTCGCGTCTCCTCCCCGTCTTTTGTGTGGGATGCCTCGGGCTTTTGCTCTTGCTAGCCGGAGAGCCGGGTTGCGGTCTGTAGCTGAGACGAAGAGTGGGCCTCTGATATCGTCGCACACTACTCAGCTGGTTTGTTGACTTAGCAGGCTGGGCCAGCCGACAAGCCCCTGGGTAGGGGTTGCCGGAGCCGGAAAACCATAACCGGAAAATAGGTGCAAACACATTTCTAGCAAGGAGCCCCCAAGCATCTCGTAGGGGTCCGCATTTTCATTCATAGGGTTGCGGGATACGTACACTGTCTGGCGACTAGGTGTAAAACGGGCGCAGCAAGGCCGCATTCCAGGGATGCTCGGTCTCCTCGTCTGATTTGTCCATCTTGTTCTTGCATGGCTGCTGCGCGTCAATGAGGTAGTAGGAGTCGTTGGGCAGTGCTCGGTTGATGATGAAGGGGCCTCCCAAGGTGGCGATAGGTTGTGCATGCCCTTCGTGTCTTGCACCAGCCGGAGAACCAGGTCGTCCTCGCGGAACGCGGCTGGGCGGAACTGGCCTGAATGGTAGCGGCGTAGCCGTTGCTGGTACAGGGCCGACCTGGACAAGGCCAGCTCGCAGGCCTCCTCCAGGAGGTCCACACCGTCCTCCCGCGCCTCCTGGTTGGCCTTTTCATCGTATAGGAGCTTGCGTGGGGAGTCGAACTCGATATCCGCGGAGAGGACGGCTTTCGATCCGTAGACCAGGAAGAACGGGGTGTAGCGGTTGATCTATTCGGTGTGGTGCAGAGGCTCCATAGCACAGCTGGAAGCTCTTCGATCCAACATCCGGGTGACCCCTCCAACGCCTCGATGAGGCGTGGCTTGATGCCGGCTAGCACCAAGTTGTTTGCTCTTTCGACTTGCCCATTGGACTGCGGGTGTGCAACAGAGGCAAGGTCCAGCCGGATGCCCTTGTTGCTGTAGAATCGGGCGAAGGCCCCCTTGGCGAAGTTCATGCCGTTGTCGGTGATGATGCTATTGGGGTAGCAGAACCGATTGATGATGTCGGTGAAGAAGGTGATGACTGTCGCCCCGTCCAGCTTCCGGATGGGCTTGGCCTTGATCCACTTCGTGAATTTGTCCACCGCCACCAACAGATCGGTCATGCCCGCGCGTGCTCGCTTGAAGGGACCGACCATGTCGAGGCCCCAAACCGCGAAGGGCCAGGTGATCGGTATGGTCTTGAGTACCGAAGTCGGCATGTGCCTGAGCTACCCAAAGCGCTAGCACCCATTGCACGCGCAGACCAGCTGCTCAGCGTCCTCGAGGGCGGTGGGTCAATAGAAGCCGTGGCGAAACGCCTTGGCGACTATCGCCCTTGACGAAGCGTGGTGCCCGCACTGGCCCTGGTGGATGTCCTTGAGTAGCCGGTAGCCCGTGTCCACATCGACACACCTTTGGAAGATGTCGGATACGCTGTGCTTGTACAGTTCACCGTTGATGATGGTGTATGTGTGCGCGCGGTGCCGGATTTGCCTGGCTTCCACCTCGTCATTCGGAAGTTCCCCGTTGGCGATGTAGTTCATGAAGGGCTGCGCCCAGGATGGCACTTCCCGAATGACGAGGATGCTCCCGCTCTCCGGTTGATAGTCGTCGGGGGGTCGTCCGGGTGACGTACCCGAGACGGCAGCCCGCGAGCCGCTTGACGAGCCGGTAGCCCCCGGGTCTTGCAAACCGGAGGGTACTCCATTGCCGGAGTTGGTGCGGGTCTTCTTCTTTGGAGGTTCTGCCTACTCCGTTTCTGCTGCTCCGTCAACCGGAGCGCTCCCTGCCCATATGATGGAATCCGACTCCGGCGACGGGTTGATGGAGGGCTTGCATAGGTGTTCCAAGGAAACCCCAGGTGTGATCGCCTGCCTGGTGGATCCAATTCGGGCGAGCGAGTCGGCTGCCTCATTGTTGGTGCGGGGGACGTGATGGAATTCGCATCCGTCAAAGGAGGCGCTGAGCTTCTGGATATGGAACCAGTAGAGGGCCATGTTTGCATCCCTAGCGTCCCATTCTCCGGATACTTGATGCACCACCAGATCCGAATCACCGAAGCAAAGGATCCGGATGACACCAATCTCCCTGGCTAGCCAGAGTCCGTGCACTAGTGCCTCGTATTCGGCTACGTTATTGGAGGCCTTGAAGTGGATCTGCAGTACATACTCTAGCCGGTCTCCTTTGGGAGAGGTGAGCACGATGCCAGCTCCCAATCCCCCGAGCATCTTCGACCCATCGAAGTGCATCTTCCAGTGGTCCGAATCCGGAACCGGTGGGAGATATTGGGTCTCGGCCCAGTAGACGAGGAATTCCGCCAATGCCTGTGACTTGATCGTGAGCTGGGGTTCGTACTGGATGGAGTAGACGGCAAGCTCGATGGACCACTTGGCAACTCGGCCGGTGGCGTCTTTGTTGCCGATGATTTCCGAAAGGGGTGCGGTGCACACGACCTTAATCGGATGCTCCTGGAAGTAGTGCTTGAGCTTCTTGCACGCCAGGTACACGCCGTAGCACATCTTCTAGTAGTGGGGGTAGTTCTGCTTGGAGAGGGGAGAACCTCGCTGAGGTAGTAGACGGGCCTCTGAACCGGCTGAGCCTTGCCTTCCTCGGGGCGCTCCACCACCAGGACGACGCTGACGGCCCGGCTGATGGCTGCTATATAGAGCAACATCGGCTCCTTGCTAGCCGGCGTGGCTAGAACCGGCGCTGTGGACAGCATGCGCTTGAGGTCATGGAATGCGGCGTCGTCTTGCGAAGTCCAGGAGAGCTTGTCCGTCTTCTTCATCAGCTGGTACAACGGGAGTGCCTTCTCCCCTAGCTGGCTGACGAAATGGCTGAGGGAGGCCAGGCATCCGGTGAACTTTTGGACTCCAAGCAGGCTCCTGGGCGGTTGCATCCTCTCGATGGCCGCAATCTTCTCCGGATTTGCCTTGATGCCTCGTTGTGATACGAGGAAACCGAGGAGCTGACCGGATGGCACTCCGAAGACGCACTTCTCCGGGTTCAGCTTCATCTGGTACTGACAGAGGTTGCCAAACGTCTCTCCTAGATCTTCGAGGAGGGTGCGCTTCTCCTTGGTCTTGATGACCACATCGTCTACGTAAGCATGTATGTTTCGGCCTATCTGCGAGTGCAAGCACTTCTGCATGCAGCGCTGATTGGTAGCGCCTGCATTCTTTAGACCGAAAGGCATGGTTACGTAGCATAAAGCCCCGTAGGGGGTGATAAATGATGTCTTAATCTGATCAGCCGGGTTTAACCAGATCTGATTGTAACCGGAATAGCAATCTAGCAAAGACAACAAATCGCAGCCGGCCATGGAATCGATGACTTGAACGATATGGGGCAAGGCAAAGGGGTCTTTCGGGCACGCCATGTTTAGGCTGGTTTAGTCGATACACATGCGCCAGGTCTTGTTCTTCTTCAGCACCAGGACTGGGTTTGCCAGCCAGTCCGGGTGGTACACTTCCATGATGAACCCGGCTACAAGGAGCCGGATGATCTCCTTACCGATTATCTTCCTCTTCTCCTCTGCGAACCAGCGCAGAGGTTGCTTGACCAGCTTGGCATCCGGCCGCACATGAAGTGAGTGCTCGGCGAACTCCCTCGGCACACCCGACATGTCCTTGGGGGACCATGCAAAGATGTCCCGATTCTCACGGAGGAAGTCGACGAGCGTGCCTTCCTATTTGATGTCCAAGTTGGCACCGATGGTGACGAACTTGGTCGAATCAGAGGGGTCGAGCAGGACCCTCTTCGTCTCCTTTGCCGGCTGGAAAACTCCTTCTCCAGCCGGTTTGCTGCTAGCCAGTATGTCCTGCTGGGCCATGGCAACATTGCGCATGATCACACGCTTCTCCTCGGCTATGATGAGGGCCTTTGCAGTTTGGAACCGACTGAGGCGCACTCCATCGACCACCTGAAGCAACCAGCGACGATGATCACGCCGTTGGGTCCCGGCATCTTCGTCTTGAGGAATGCATAGTGGGGGACGGCCATGAACTTGGCGAGGGCGCGGCGCCCGAGGAGAGCATGATAGGAGCTCGTTAGATTTAAAACCTCGAACCAGATCGGTTCACGGCAGAAGTTCTCCTCGGTCCCAAAGATGACGTCCAGCTGGATTTTACCCAGCAAGGCACAGGCTGGCCCCGACAGTACGCCGTGGAACGTTGTGGTTGTCGGGCGTAGGTCGCATTTGCGAATGCCCAACTTTTCCAGCGAGGACTGGTAAAGGAGGTTGAGGCTGCTGCCTCCGTCGATGAGGACGCGCGAGAAACGGCAGGTACGCGCGTTGGAGACGATGAGGGGGTCGAGCACCATGGTGTAGCCCCTAGGAGTCGGCAGCTGCTCCGGCTGGTCTGCGCGGCTCCAGGTGATGGGGGTTTCCAACCAGTTCAGGTACTGGGGGACCAGAGAGACGATGGCGTTGACCTCCTTGGAGCGTCGCCTGCGGCTGTGCTTGTTGTATAGCTCCGTCTTGAAGATGTGGTAGGCGGCGTGCGGCTGGGGGTAGCCGTTGTTCTTGTTGCCGCCGTTACCGCCGTTGCCATCATAGCCGGCTCCCCTAGCCGGTGGTAGTGGTCCACCAGGAGGGGGCGGGGGGAGACGAGGCTGGTTACCCTGGTCTTTTAGCTGGCAGGTCCAGCTGCAATTCCGGGTGGTATGCGTAGTCGGTTTGAAGGGACCGCTGTGCCACTTGCACGGGCCGTCAAACATCTGGTCGAAGGTGAGCCGTGGCTTCTGCCTCCTTGCATCGTTAGCTGGTGCGTCGGGCGCACCCTCCACAGTATTGACCTGCCGCGTGTGGTAGCGAGGCTTCTGTTGTCCGGCTTGGCGGTCCCCATGGAACCGGTTGTCGTTGCCGTGGCGTCTGGAGGATCCGGCTTCTCCAGCCGGATTGCTCGGATGGTCGCGAGCCGGCTCCGTAGGAGTTGTACGCCCGTCAGCATTTACTCGGAGAGGCTTCTTCATGGCGGCATCCGCCGTGGCATACTGATCCGCAACCATCATGAGCTCCGCCATGGTTTTCGGCATGTCACACAGTAGCCGGTGGCGAAGCATGGTGCCTTCTCGGCAACCCTCGATGAAGAAGCTGATGGCCTGACTCTCCAGGATGCCCTCGCAGCTATTGCGTAGCTCCGTCCACTTGGCGAGGTACTCGCGGTCAGTCTCGCGGTCACCCTGGATGCACAAGGCCAGGTCGCGTGGGCGTCCCGGGCGCTTGTACGTGCCATTGAAGTTGCGGACGAACACCTTCTCGAAGTCCGGCCAGGCGTTGATGCTGTTGGGCGCAAGGCTGTTGAGCCACGTCCTTGCCGACCCGGTTAGCATGAGAGGGACGTAGCGAACGGCTATGCGCTTGTTCCCATGGGCGATGCCGACTCCCGTAGCATAGTCAGTCAGACAATCTTCTGGCTTCATGCTGCTGTCGTACTTGGGGGTGTCCCTGGGCAGGGAGAACTTATCCGGAAACGGCTCGTTCTAGATGCGGTGTCCGAAACAAACCGGGCGGGTAGAGCCTTCTTCCTCCGTGACACACGCTTGAGCAAGGAGCTCGATGCGGTCGCGGGCATCTAGACAATCCGGGTTGGGTGCTCCCACCCGGCCCGAGAGACGGGAACCGGCAGGTCTAGGTGCTCTGATTGGTGGAGGGGGAGGCGGTGGGTTACTGTTCACCGTTTGCTCCTGGCGCGGCTGGCCCTTGTTACTAGAACTGCGATGCCTGTTGTGGGCCTTAGCCGGCTGAGGGGAGGATGCCCGTTGGGTGTCGTGCGGCGCGCCCCTACTGTTGATAGGCAGCTTGCTCCCCCTTGAGTAGCTGGGGTCCTCCTGCATCTGCCGGTTGGAATCAGCCTGCTCGTCTGCACGCGAGCGTGCTAGCGGACTCGCTTCTCGACCTCCAGATTGGGCAGTTCTTCTGCTGCGGCAGCGTTGTGAGTTCTTGATGGGCGTCTTGTAGGTGGGCAGGATGGGCGGCGGGATCCGCTCCCATCCTTTCCATCCTACCGCTTAGCTCAAGGCCCCGTGCCTACACCTGTCGGGTGATCTCGAATTGCTTGCGGGTTGCCGCCAGCTCCATGGCCTCCTAGAGGAGGATCAGTCTCTCCATGGCGAAGTTGGCTTCCGCCTCCTCCGAGTTATCCCTAAGGTTAACCGGCGTCAGGAGCCGATCAATGGCATCCTCCACCGGATTCCGAGGCTGCGGAGGCGCGGAAGTTCCAACCTCGTCCGCGCCTTGCTCCCGCGGTTGGCGGGGATGAGAGCTAGAGTCGGCCATCATGACCTCTATGCTGTAGGAAGCGACGGAGGCGCTATCGCCCGGTTGCGGTAGCTCCACGACAGAGACGATCTCCCTAGTGAAACGCTCCGGAACGGTGGTGACGTAGATGGGGAGGTCGCCGAAGAGTAGGACGGTGCCGTTCGCCGGAAAGGAGGTTCCGACAAAGCAGGAAGCATTGTCGATGACGCAGTCGAATTTTCCGAGCGTGTGCACCAGGCCAGAGGTCACACGCTCACCGGCTGAAGTGCGGGGTCCTGTGCGGAACGTGACTCCGGTCGAAGCCATCTTCCCCACGGTGGGCACCAACTGTCGTTGTATTGGGAACGGCAGTACCTAAGGAGGTTAGATAGAGGTGTGGGAACTAGCAGGGAAGCTATCGAAGGCATCTGCAGGCGGTATTGGATACAAGCGAGCGTAGCGGGACGCAGAAAGTACCCAGGTTCGGAGCCCTCGTGATGAGGTAAAACTCCTACTCCTGCCGGATCTGATTATGGGGGATATACGAACTACAAGTGCTCCTTGAGCTATATTCTCTAGCTACTTCCTTAAATGCAATGAGACCAACCCTTACTACTGAGGCCTTGCCTCTCCTTATATAGGCAAAGAGGCAACAGTCTCACTGGCCAGTCCAACTGGCGGGCCCCACAGGCGGGTCCCAGCCGACTGGTCATCTACAGTGTCCGGTACGGTATGTCCCATCAGAGTATGAGTGGTATGGTTGTCGTAGGCACAGTGGACGCCGTGCGAGCCTGTCGTCAGCATCGGGCCACTGTTCCTGCGTCATCCCCGCAAAGTCTTTGGTATGGCCGAGTAGTTGCCGGTCTTGTCATTGTATGAGCGTATGCATCGTAATCGATATGCACGTCGTTCTGTCTTCCTTGATTGATTCCGGCTACGCCGCCGTAGCCGGCTGCTTCTTGCTGATCCGGCCACCATGCGATAGCCGGCCTGACTTGCCTTGTCCGGCTGCATCTGGTTAGCCGGACGCGATCCGACTGCCCAGTTTCTTGTCCGGTTGGGGTATCTGGGGATCATCCCCCCGACAATAGCGCATAGGAAAGCACGCTCGTCAAGTTCCTCAAAGCAAATCAAGATATCTTCCCATGGCAGCCATCTGACATGACTAGAGTACCTAGGGAACTTGCCGAGTATTCTTTAAATGTAAACCCGAACGCTAAACCCGTCAAACAGTCCTTACGATGTTTCGGTGATGAAAAGCGTAAGGCGATAGCTAAGGAACTAGCACGGCTCGAGTTAGCCGGATTCATAGAAGAGGTCATTCACACTGAGTGGTCGGCCAATCCTGTAATGGTCCCTAAAAAGGAAACCACTGATTTAAAGATGTGTGTTGATTATACTGCCTTGAACAAGGCTTGTCCCAAAGATCCGTTCGCTCTGCCTAGGATTGATCAAGTTATCGATTCTATGACAGGCTCAGAACTCCTCTATTTTCTCGAAGCATATTCCGGTTATCACCAAATCCGGAGGAAGGAATATAACAAAGTCAAAACTTCATTTATAACCCCCTTCGGGACCTTCTGTTTTGTTACGATCCCCTTTGGGCTGTAGAACGTAGGAGCTACCTACCAGCGCAAAATGCAGCGTTGCCTCCACATCAAATCGGACGCAATGTGCATGCATATGTGGATGATATTGTGGTGATGTCCAAAAAGAAGGAAACATTGATTTCCGACTTGGAGCTAACATTCGCCAATCTACGAAAATACAACATAATGCATAATCCGAAGAAATGCTTCTTTGGAATCCCAGCCGGAAAATTGTTAGGTTTCATCGTGTCTCAAAGAGGCATAGAGGTGAACCGAGACAAAATCAAAGCTATACGCAATATTTCTAGGCCAACTCGCCTGAAGGACATACAAAAACTAACTGGTTGCATTGCTACAGTCAGTCGGTTTTGTAAGCCGGCTCGGTGAAAGAGCCGCACCATTATACAAACTCTTGAAAAAGACCAAGGATTTTGTGTGGACCGACGAAGCTGAAGCCGCACTGCAAGACCTGAAGAAAGTACTCTCATTTGCTCCTATCCTTGCTGCACCGGAACCACAGGAACCGATGTTGCTCTATCTTGCTGCGACAAACAAAGTCGTCAGTATCGTTATGGTAGTGGAGAGACCGGAGGAAAATCAGGAACACTTGGTGCAGCGTCCAACTTACTTTGTCAGCGAGGTCTTGACAGAATTGAAACAGTGGTATCTGGACTATCAAAAGCTAGCTTATGGTGTGTTCGTAGCATCTCGTAAGCTACGACATTATTTTCAGGAACATCCAATTACCATGGTGAGAACAGCTCCCATGAGAGATATAATCAATAACAGTGACGCCATAGGACACGTCGCCAAATGGGGCATAGAGCTTTCAACTTTCGATATTGAGTACAAACCTCGGACATCAATCAAATCCCAAATCCTTGCCGACTTTGTTGCTGATTGGACAGAGACGAAGGAGAATATGACCCTCCCTGAGTTGGAATATTGGACCCTATATTTTGATGGGTCTAAGGCTCACGGGGGCTCGGGGGCTGGCGTGGTGCTCAAATCACCCCAAGGAGATAAACTTTTATACGTGTTGCAGATTCACTTCATAGAGACAAATAATATTGCCGAGTATGAAGCACTGCTGCATGGAATCCGGATTGCTAAGGATATCAGCATCCGACGTTTGATGTGTTACGGAGATTCAGATCTTGTTGCTCAGCAAGTGTCGGATATTTGTAATGTAAATAAACACATGGCAGCATATAAAGCTATCGTGGATGATTTATCTAAATCGTTCGAAGGGTTTGAGGTTCAACACATCCCTCGAGCAGAAAATGAGGAAGCAGATGCATTATCTCGGATAGGCTCTACACGGAAAGAGGTCCTGGATGGTGCTTTTTTAGTGCACCTCAAAGTTCCCTCAATAAAGGGAGTGGACGAGGAATATCCGACCAAATCCGACTCACCTCTGGTAGCAGTTCTGGCTGTAATTCCCAGCTGGACTCAACCCTACCTTGACTATTTGGTAGATGGCAAATTACTCGAAGACGAAGTTCTGAGCCGGCAGATCATCTGACGAGCAAAAGCCTATATTGTAGTTAGTGGTGAGCTCTATAAGCGGAGTGTATCTAGGGTCTTTCAGCGCTGCGTATCTCCGAAAGAAGGAGTGGAAATCTTAAGAGAAATCCATGAAGGCGAGTGTGGTCACCATGTTGTAGCCAAATCTTTAGTGGCAAAAGCTTTCCGACACGGTTTTTTCTAGCTTACAGCCAAGGAAGACGCCGAACGGCTGGTCAAGACGTGTAAAGGCTGCCAAAAGTACGCCAAACAAGCTCACGTTCCAGCTGATCAGCTGCAAACAATACCTATAACATGGCCTATTGCGGTCTGGGGCCTTGACATGGTAGGACCATTTAAACGGGCTCCAAGTGGATTTACTCACCTCTTAGTGATGGTGGATAAATTCACCAAATGGACTGAGGCTAAACCCGTCACTAGTTGTGATGGAGCAACAACCAAAAGATTTGTCGAGGATGTTATAATCCGGTATGGTTATCCGCATAGTATTATCACGGACAACGGGAGTAATTTCTCTACGGGAGAACTTGCCGAATTCTGGAACGAAGAAAATATCTGGCTTGACATTGCGTCAGTCGCACATCCACAGGCTAATGGACAAGTAGAAAGAGCAAATGGTTTAATCCTACAAGGCCTAAAACCGAGACTCGAAGCACCACTACGATGTGCTACGGGGGCTTGGGCAGAGGAATTACCTTCTGTAATATGGAGTTTACGAACAACTCCGAACAGGTCAACCGGATACACACCTTTCTTCTTGGTCTATGGCGCAGAAGGAGTTCTTCCTAGTGATTTGATTCACACTTCTCCTAGAGTGGCCGCGTATATCGAAGAGGATGCCGAGATTTCTCAACAAAATGATCTCGACTTAGTCGAAGAAGTTCGCGTTGTTGCTGAAATGAGATCAACATCCTATCAGCAGAAGTTACGCAAGTATCATAGCCAGAGAGTCAGAAACAGATCTTTCAATAAGGGTGATTTGGTTCTCAGGCTTGTGCAACAAAGAAAGAACAAACTTTCCCCAGTATGGCAAGGGTCATTTTTATTTAGTCAAGTATTGCACAATGGTTCATACTACCTAACTGATATGAGGCCAGTCAAAGAAAGACCTGCTGCTAAGAAGAGAAAGAGAGCTGGAGGCAGTACAAATCCGGATGAGTTAGACAGACCGTGGAATATTGCTCAGCTACGCCCCTTTTATTCTTAATTTATCCTTCTTCGTAATCATATATATGTACATGTTCTGACAGAAATACAAGTTTTGGTTGCCTCAAAGTTTTTCTGAGAAGTTTTTACCATCATATTTCTGAATGATCATGTCATAGTCGAAAATCCCAGAATACTTGAAAGTACTTTATGCTCATGATTGTTCTAGTTTAGATTTCTGATTCTAAATATGCTACCCTCGGGTATAACTCTAAAGTTTCTAGTCTATACTTTGGTTATTTGTCTGATTGCCGGATGCGAGTATTTTCCGAGTAGTGAATTGTTGGTACCGAAAGCCGGCTTTGTTTCCGAGTTTAAACTGGTTTAGCAATTGAGCTCCGTTGCTAGGCAAAGTTTTCGAGCTGAAAGTTTAGCCGACTCACGAAAGGGACGAGGCAGAAAGCTAGATAAACGATAAGTGTAGACAAAAAAGTATATGTTCTTATGTAAACATTTCAGGCACACAAAAAGTTTAAGCCAAAAGTGCTGAATAGATTAAAACTTAGCACTAGCAAAAAGTATCATACTACATATTTACAGACCCATAATGTTTTTAGAATAACACATTTGTTTCAGATAATCTATGATGCAGGAGAAGATGTAGGAGTTGTCGGCTCGCTGGATGCATCGGCCTCGGCTTGATAACGATCTGAGATGTCCAAATCCGATATGGTTTGTTCATCATCGGAAACTTCGGCTGCTTCTTCTAGAGGCGGAGGCGGCGTGTCCACACGGTTGAAGAAGGGAGTGTTGTAGCTACGTGGCACCCATATCCGGCGCAGGAGTCCATGATGGCTTTGATATCTTGCTTCTGGCCATCTTCATCCACAGTAGAGTACCCTCTGGTCACTTGCCATATTTCCATGCTTCCATGGTGGCTCATGACCATGGTGAGAGCGTTCTGCGATGTGGATCGCGCGTAGGACATGTTCTAGTCCTAGACAAGCTGCGGAATCTCCTTTGCCTTGTCCCACACCTGAAAGTCGGACATGCTATGCATGTACGGAACCCTGAGAGCTTCGCCAATATCCTCGATGGATTGGCGGAAGTCATGAAGCAAATCACCGACTTGGGTAAGCTGGTGGGTGCGAGGCTCGGCAGAGGTGGAGTCCGTCAAGTTCAGAGGACCTATGCGTATAACACAAAACGGTTAAATAAATTCGACATCGAAAGAGTCGAATAATGTAAACAAGTCAGAAAGATGGAAACAAACCAAAGATGACATCGTCAACTTTGGTTTTATCTTCACGAAGACTCTGGAGTTCAGCCTGGAGCGCCTCGGAAAGGTCCTTCTCTCTGGAAAGCTCGTCATTGAGATCCGAGATTTTCTCCTCGTGGAGTGTAATCTTGCGATCACGCTCCACGGTGACCATGGAGGAGGATTCGAGAACTTGAGAAATGCTCTTCTCATGATCCGCCTTAAGCTGGTCTAGCTCTCGGCGGAGATCCTTGTTTTCCACCACCAGGGTCTTCAGATTCTCCGCCTCTTCGATCATAGCACAGGACTGCTTTATCAGTGTTGTAAGTCAAAAGGAACAACAGTTCAGCAAAAATATTTGACTATGAAAACACAAGACAAGGTTGGAGTCTCGGAATGTTTACCTTCGGCCTCATCCTTGGAAACTTTAAGCTCAGCATTTTTAAGTTCGAGAGCTTTGATCTCTCTCCGCTTATTGCAGACATTCTTCAACAATTCCTGGTTATATGAATTAACTTTCTGTAAGTCAGAATACCCAGAGTCAAAGGTCTACTAAAGACTCAGGCTAATATTATAGCTAATATCAGCACGAGCCTTGGGGCTATACTAGTTCATTCTTTGGCATCCTAATGAAGCATAAACCTGGATTGTTTATCCAACATCATGCTTGGGGGCTACAGGATATGATATAAAGTACGATAAAGAAAAGTGTGAGTTGGAATTCCAACTTACATGATGTTCATGTGTGAGCTTTCTTAGACACATGTTCACCTCAGTGGTAACCTTCTCGGCGAGGGTGAGTGGAATAAATGGAGGTGGTGGAAGAACACCGGCTCTTGGTCCCTCGTCACGAAGGCGGACTTGTTCGAGAAGATCGGGGTACTTAATGTCCTCCGCTTCTTGTGCTTCTTCTTCGGTAGAGAGATTACGGCTTTCCAGACATTGCCGTGCCAGCTGCTGGATTTCCTCCGTAGATTTCTGAGACAAGCCAAATTTGGCAAGTCCCGGATTGTTCAGGAGATTTTCAGCGAAGGTCTCTGCCGAGGGATCATTACCCAAAGAGGGTTCACCCTTATAAAAACCTGAGCCACCTATGGTGACGTGAGTCTGTGACTCGAGGGTCATTGGCCCTGTTGAGGGAGCCGGATCTTCTGCGACGACCGGGGATGGAGTAATCACCGGTACTGCAGAAGGTTGAGGGGCAGGAGTCGGAGGAGCTACGGCAGGAGAAGCCATGGTTAACTTCGTCTGACGCATGGGCTTGGAGATATTTCCCTTCCCCTTGCCCTTGATGAGCTACTTATCTCTGAGAAAGTAATAGAATGAAGAACATTTTATCTCGGAAGAAATCATGAACTAAAGTACAAAGGCGGAAGTTGTGTGGAAAGTTACCTCTTCACAACTGGCACCTCCTTTGTGCCGATGGCTACTGTTGGAGCTTTGCACTTCCTGGGCACAACATCCGGCAGTGGGACCAATTCCTCCTCCTGAGAAAACTCGCGAGGATATCCCTCGATAGGAGCAAACTCCGACTCGGGGAGGTCAGCAAGCTGAAAGGAAGATAATATCTCAGTGTTGCGAAATAACTTAAAGGTGAAACATATAAAAAGGGTTTACTGCTAAAGCTTATTGGCACTACAGGGTTTTCCGCTGTATGCATGTCCAGGGACAAATCCGGGATCTTTCTCTCGATCCGCTCCTTTATCAGCCATTTGATTATGTAGTCCTCTGGCTTTAAAGCCTTGGGGCTGATGCGGAGGGAGTCGTTTTTGGACGCCGTGATGGAATGCATCAGTCGGTTGCCGTGGTGCTGGAGAGGCTAGATCCAGCGTGCCACTCAAGATTGGACCAAGTCGGACCCTCTCAGGCCCTTATGCTTCATCAGATACTCGATCCGCCTCTTGGCGAGAATTAGATCGTCGCTGAGAGCCGGAGGAGCCTCGTCCCAAGATGCTCGGGGCATGGCGGCTCCGTCGATGAAAGCCAACAAAGCAGAAGGTTTGCCGGGAGCGGGAATATCGTTATGATAAAAGAAGGTAGCCGGCCACTGTTTGACCGACTCACTAGCTAAAATCCTAGGATAGATGCGCTCACGTCTAACCGAAAGACTAGTTGTGCCGGTAATTTAAGGATTACCAGCGGTGATAGAGTTTCTCCGAACATGGAAATAAAACCGAAAGAGAATGAGACTCGGCCTAATGCCGAGATACCCCTCACACAAGGACGCAAAGGCGCTCATCTCTAAAAGGGAGTTTGGGGGGATATGGTGAAGCTGAACACCATAGTGATCTATCACCTCGGAAAACTATTCTGAGGGAGGGAAAGACAAATCTCTATCGAGGTGGGTGCCAAAGTGCACCCGCTCGTCGGTGTGTGGATTGGGGATGGTTTCGCCGAAACCGCTCTGCCAGTCGCCGGTGTGGAGGAGTCCTTCATTCTCCATGCCGCTGAGCTTAGCGTCGTCGAGGACGCATGGGATCGAAACCGCACGGTTGCTTTCTTTCTCTGCTACCACCGTCACCGTCGCCGCCGCTGCTGCCGCAGCCAGGCCGGATGATGATGATGAAGCCATTCTTCTGGTGCACCGGTGACCTTGGGTGGGCGGCGCTAGGAATCTAGAGGCAAGGGAGCTTTGTGCGCGTGGGAGAAGTGGAGGAGAAGGAAACGACACGGGGAGTAGGTGAAGGAGATGAGGGAAAGGGAATCCTCACCCCTTATAACCATCGAACCATGCCAAGATTCGTGCAAATGGCACAGTAAATACGCCACGCGTCGTGGAAGAAACTGGGAAGTTCCCACGCAATGATTACGTCGCCTCGATCTCCGCGCACACATTAAAACGGTGCCTCGGTTCCATGAACGGCGGACCCACCAACGGTCGTGCTGACAGGATGTTTGTCAGTGACGTGACTTGACCATGACCAGTGTATGATGATGTTAGAGACCAAGATCCGGCTTAATTTGAATATCAAGCTGGAAATCCGAATAACGTACTGATAGGTCCGACTTACTTTTGAGACCCGGATCGTATCTTTTGTTTTGAAGTTTCAGGAACCCTTCAAGATTCTGCAAGCCGAAGATCGAGCTGGACAATGATGAATATGACTTTGGATCTTGGAGACTTCCAGGGGCTGCTGTTGGGGATATACTTTCCGGGTATCCTCACAGTCCTCACTGACCAGTGTGGCCCACTTCGGGTTAGAGCTTTGCTTCACAGGCGGCCTAGTCAGGGAGAAGAGACGAAGTCCAATCCGGCTACGGGAAGGCCCAGAAGACTTACGGACATAGGCCCATAGTGTTAGTTGTAGTTCAAGATGTACTATGTAACCGACTCTTAGTCGCATCCGGATAGATCTCTCCTGTAAACCCTAGGCCAGATATCTATATAAGCCATCCTAGGGAGAGCCTTTAGGGTAACCCCTTACAATCACAATCTCAACTCGCACAGGCAAACCCTTGTAACCCATATTCCGGCTCTACCGTATTACTGGATTGCTAGCAGGAGTAGGATTTGTCCAAAGCAGGCGGATTCGAACCTGGGTAAACTTGTGTGCTCACCGTCCCGGAACACCGTACGTCTCACACCCCTCTCTTCCGCACGCCTCGAGGACCCCCTCACGGCGTACTTGTCATCAATCCGATGACACCGTGAGCACCTCAAGACCGCCCAATCCAGACAGAAGAGTTATGCTGACAAGAGAAGGAGAGACCTGACTTTCAATATCAGAGATTTTGTGTATCTCAAGGTTTCACCATTGAAGGGAACCCAGCGTTTTAGTCTAAAAGGAAAGTTAGCCCCTAGATATATCGGACCCTTCAAGATTCTAAATTGTCGAGGAGAAGTATCGTATCAACTGGAACTGCCAGAGGAAATGTCATCCATCCACAATGTGTTCCATATCTCGCTACTTCGCAAATGCCTAGAAGTGCCAGAGAAGACCGAAGTTTTCAAGAACATCGATCACCGAGCTATTGATATCAACAAGGATCTGACATATCGTGAAGTGCCCATCCGTATCTTGGAGAAAGCCTATAGAACCACCAGGACCCGGAGTATAAAATTTCTCAAGATTCATTGGAGCAACCATACCGAAGAAGAAGCCACTTGGGAGCGAGAAGATTACATTAGGACTGAGTTCCCAAATCTCTTTAGTTCCTAGTTTTCTTTCTTAAATCTCGGGACGAGATTTTGTTTAAGGGGGGAAGGTTTGTAACATCCCAAAATTTTAATCCAAGTGATCAAGATCAAATCTACCCAATTTAGGGTTAACAAAAACTTTTTCCATTTAAAATCTTTAAGCATTCATATGTGTGTGTGCATTTAAATTAGGAGTTGTTTGAAATACCATTATTGTTTGCCCTAATGGTTGTAAAATGGTTGTATGATGAATGTCACATCATCTAGATCATTCCCAAGCAAAAACCAAAGAAAAGGAAATAAAAAGAATTAAATAAAGGAAACGGTCACTTTTGCCATTTTAATCACCTAACCCACTTTGGGTGTTCCTAGCACTAAATTTCCAACAGAAACAATTGTGGATATTTGCACCCCTTGCTAGTATAAGTAGTGATGTGCCAAGGCCCACTTTGTGATATCCCAAAAACATTCAAACCCTAATTTTAAATGACATTTGAAAATGGAATCTAGTTCATATGTCTTGATCCCAATATTTCAAAAACCATCCAAATGAACTCGATTTTAAAATCCCAAGCAACCACATATGCTTAAGCATGTAACAAACCACTCCACCAAAAATATTTCAAAAATTTAAAAGTTTCCTTCATGCGGCCATTGTGTCGAGCACCTTGTGAGCAGAATCAAACTGTCCTAACTATCACTGTTTTTAATCAAATTTTGTCGATCCATTTGAACTCAAATCAATTCCCTTGTCCCTCCTAAGCCCAACCAGTCCATCAAGGACCTACCCAATGTCCTAGGGCAACAGTTCACTACCACCCTGAGGCCATGCTCGCCGGCCAAATGTGCCCAAGCCGCAGCAGACCACCATCACCTCTCCGCCGCTCCAGGAAGCAAGGCGCCACTCCACCGCCGCCCATGGTCTACCCCATGGCCCCTGCTAGCCCCTGGACCACCCCAGAGCCGCGCCGCACTAAGTCTCAGCACCGCGCTAGAGCACGCCAGAGCGCCCTCACCGCCAGAACGCCACAGACCACGCCTCGACCGCAGACCATGCATGCCGCTCCGCCTTGACCACCTCACCCCGCCAGACATGGCCGTGCACCGCCGCGTGACCCACGGTCGCCGGGAACCACGTCGAGCACCACCTCTGTACCTAGAGCGAGCGATGCTCCCGAAAGATTTCCACCGCCCCTAGCTGCGCCATAAAGCCATAGAGGACCGCTAGGAGGCAAGCCACCGTCCACCTATCTCGCCCATGCTGCTAGCCCGCTGTACCGTCGTCATCGGCGAGCACTGCCCATGCCTCACTGCCGCCTCGACGCGCCTATATAAGGAGGTCTCCCCAGCACCGTTTCCTCACACCACTCTCATCCACTCCCCCTCAGAACACTCCCAGAGCCCCACCGGAGCAAGCCGTAGCCCGTAGCGCCAGAATTTCACCGGAGTCTGCCGCGGAAGGAGGAGAAGGGCGCCATTGATCCAGGCCATCTCCCGGGACGCCACCAATACCAGGAGAGCCGCCGTCGTCTTCTCGTTTGTTTGCCCGCCTCGCCACACTATCTCGACCCTGATACGTCCCCACTGCACCCCCATCGAGCCACTAGGGTTCAGTCTCGCCGGCGACGAGTCCATCATCGACGACGACCGTGAGCCGTTAGATCTAGTTCTAATCCTGCGGTCCAGCTCGCCCCATACCGCTTCACGTGTAATGAGCCACTGATAGGCGGACCCCCCTGTCAGCTGTCCTCAGCGCCATGGAGTGAAACTGGGTCGGCCCATTAGTGTTCCCGCGCAAGCCAGCAGATTGAAATAAATCTTTTTCTTTTTAGACTTAAACTAGATTTTGTCCCTTAGTTTGAAAATCAATTCGGAAAGATCTACTGAACCAAATTGAGTGATTCCAATTTTATTGGAAAGCTGATGAAAATATATATCCAATCCCATTGGACTTAAATCATTTAGAGTTAGAGATCGCTCCTAGTAAAAGTAATAAGACAGCAGCTTTTGCACATTCAAACATTTTTATAAAATCAACCATAATAGCTTTTGAGTTGATTCCAACTCTCAAAAATCACATTTAACCATACCTATGTGAATACGTAATAATATTAAGGTTTACATGCAGTGACTTTGGACTAGTACCAAAATAATACTATATAGGCATTTCAAGTCACTTTAAATCATTAATTATTAAACTTGAACTTATGAAAATATGATCCAACCTTTAAATCACGTTCCCATATATTAGAATATGTGGTGATGACATGTGTCCACATGATCCCATATTTTAATTGGAGAATATTAAATCTTCGTTAATTTCAATGAGTAGAAATTACTTTTCTCAAATAAAAGAATGAAGTTAGTTCATTAAACCTTGTGATGTTTGTGATGCTACTAGATGATCAAATGTGTGCCTTAGTGTGCTAAGTAGACTAGTTAAGTATTGTTTGGTGATTGTGTATCCCGTATGTATTTATAGACGATAGTACCGACCAAGTCTACGAGGAGGATGAGTTCTACCAAGAAGAGGAGGAAGAGAATTTCAACCACTGCACCAACCAAGGCAAGCTATTATTGGCAAGTTAACACTTGCAAGTATTATACCTAGCAAGCCATCATTAACAATGCAAGCTAACCCTTGCAAGATAGATAACCCAAGCAAGATGCATTAGGCATGCTTTGGTTATATCATTTGGACTTATACCTACTCCAAGTTTTATTTACAAGCTTTACCTTCTTTACTTGACCAAAGTCCTTTACTTGTTTAAAGGTAGCATAAAGAGTATAAAACTTGACCTATCTAGTTAGACTTAGGTGTCATTCTATGGCATGAAATTGAGATTAGCATCCCACATTAGTGAACACTCTTAACCTAGTAGTCTAGAGCTAAACAAAAACTTGATCACTTTAGATGGGAATACTTGGTGAAAATGATTTGTGAAAACCTTGGAATGATGAGTCATTCTATTGAGATGTTTTGACATGTGTTGAGAAACAGAAATGGTTTATGATGATGATAAAAATGTTGAGGCATGAGCCTTAGCCCTTTTACAAAACTGATGGTTGGGTTCGGATGCGATACCATTCCAATTTTACCGTACAACCACAATACTTGAATTGGGTAAGGCTTAGCCGGAAGTTTATATGCATTAGTATTAGTTCCCTCGCGGGAGAGGTTTGAGCTGAGGCTACCTCTCAATGTTGTCCACCTATGCAGTGCCCAGGATGACAGATGGTCATGGCTGGGAGGCCATACTTATAGGTGTTGGGTCTGCAACATAGAAAACAAAATTTTTCCTATGATGAGAACTACACGCCAAGATCTATCTACTAGGTACAAAGCAACGGGTGGACATACATCCAACAAGAACTTACCCTCGAAGACAACGTTTTTTGTTAACGAGTAGGAACTCGTGGTTGATGTAGTCGTACACTTGCCGATCTCAAGATCGTGAGGAAGTCCGAGTGCCGCAACTCAGCAGCGCATCCGTACTCGCACACACGTTCAAGCCACCGGACAACCTCCACCTCCTCGCTCCAGCGATCCAGCGGAAGCAGCAACTCCTTCCAAACATAATGCCACCGGGAACATGTATCTCGCTAATCCGAGACCATGGGGGAATAATTCTAGAGGGGGAGAGAGATCCTTCACAAGGAGGTGTGAGGAAGAAGGAGTGAGAGGGTGTCCCTTCACCTCCCCCATTCATGTGGTGGTAACCCCCTCCACATTAAAATGCCCCTTCACATTCTCTTTTAAAGTCTCCACTTTAAATGCATTAAATTTCTCCAAATTTAATGCTCTCTCATTTAATAAAACTCTTTTATTAATTTTATTCAGAATTTTTTTAATTACTTTAATTAACAAACATTCACATAAAACCCCTTGCAACATTTCAATATTACATGCAGAACTAATTTCAACAATTTCACCCGAAACAGTTTCGGTGACTATTGAAATAATTCCAGCGCTTTCTTAAATCTTTATCTGAAACATATTTGCTCCAAATGGTGTCGGTATCCCTTAAGTGTGTCACCCTACGGTTCGTGAATAATGCAGACATGATCGAGACCCCTCTCCGATCAATAATCAGCAGCGGGACCTGGAGATCCGTACTGACTCCCACATATTCAACGATGACTCTTGTGATTGTGTGAACCTTTAATGTCATAACTAAATCCCTTTATCTCGTGATATATTACATGTCCGAGATTTGGCATCCAAATACCTAGTTTGATCTCGTTACTGACATGCACTCTTTTCTCGTTCCCGTGATATAACATTCTAGTGATCACATCACTTGCTTGCAAGCTATTTCAATGTGATATCATCGAGAGGGCCTAGAGTATATCTATCCATCATCGGGATGGACAAATCCCACTCTTGATCCATGAGCCTCAACATAAGACCTTCGTAGCACTGAACCCACCTTTATAGTCACCCTGTTACGGTGTGACGTTTGATGTTATCAAAATACTCTTCCGGTGTTAGCAATTAACATGATCTCATGGTCTAAGGACTAAGATTACTTCGTATGATGTTATAGCAATATAAACATAATGACTCTGATCGTAATGCTATACTTCGGATGAATGTTCATCACATCATTCCACCAATGTTGTGACCTCGTTATTAACAACATCCAATGTCCATGATCAGGAAACCTTGATCATCTTGTTAATCAACAAGCTAGTTTATATGAGAGGCAGTACTAGGAACTTTGTATTTTTGTTTATTACACACACATGTATTAACGTTTCCAAATTAATACAATTATAGCATGCAAAATAAACATTTATCATAAACAAGGAATAAGATAATAAACACTTTATTATTGCCTCTCGGGCATATTCCCTTCAGTCTCCCACTTGCACTAGAGTCAATAATCTAGTTTGTAAACTTGTATATACACCACCTAGGTGTTGAATATACACGTTTGCTAGTGGTTAACATAATCTCCGGATCTGGCACTTTCAGGTCCGTGTGTATTTGCATGTCTTTGCGTCTCTACGCATCACTCATTCTCAAATGAGATGGCATTGTATAAATTTGGTCCTTTGGTGAGACCTTTAGTTCGTTTGGGTTAAAATATGTTGATATTATTGTCATACAATATATCTTCATAGTATTAGCCCACTTTGAACCACACCTAGTTTGATAACAAACTACTTAACACAAATGCCCTCCTTTGCTCTATTATAGAGTTATATACTTAGCCTTTTGTTGTAGTATCTGTCACAATGTCTCAACTTTGGAAATCATCCAAATCCATCATGGAACATCCATTCCATTACATTGTGCCACCCATAGTCTAAATTGAGATAAATTTAATTTATATCTTGTGACAAAACTAGTAGCAATGTAACACTTTACAATGAACTACCTTTAACTATTTGTCACTTATACATGATATATTCTTAGTTCTTCCAAATCTCATAAGAATATCTTTACTATTGTCCAATGATCATCTTATGAATCATTCTGGTATGTGCCCATAACATTTAGAGAACAGGACATTCTAGATATATACATATAATGGTATAATCGATCAAAATCTTCATGTGATTTTACTCACCAAGTGTTGAAACACTTGAATCTTGATATAATCCTTTCCATGCAGCAAGAACCTTTCTTGTTGTTTCCATATTGAACCCTTTCAATATCTCATATATGTATGTCTGGCACAACCGTATTAGCGCCTCAATCTATCCATATAGATATTGATGCCAAATATTCCGGGTTTGCCCAAGTCTTTCATCGAAATCTTATTTTAATGAAATTCTTAACTTGTGTCAATACAAGATACATCATTTCCAATCAACAATATGTCCTCTACATAATGTATTAGAAATATGTCCCAGTGCTCCCACTTAATTTCTTGAAAATGCAAGCATCTTCATCATCTATGATGAATTTAAACTCTTTTAATAGTTTCATCATGGTGAAGATTCCAACTCCGCTATGCTTACTTCAACTATTGAAGTTTGCATGTCCTTTTAACACCCTTTGAATTAACAAAACCCTTCGGACCGTGTCTTGTACACGTCCTAGGTAACCATTCTATTAGAAGAACATTGTTTTGTTTATTGAACTACCTTACATCATATTATATGTAGTGGTTGCTACATTAATCCGTCAAGACTAAATATCGCTATGAAAGATCAAATCTTGTCCTAGTCAACTCCTTGAACATTGTCGTAAACTTCTTTCCGACATGTCGACTATTTCATAGATGTTAAACATCCATGTCTTATTTCTTTATAGATCCAAACACGACCGATAGGCTTCACGCCTTTCCGGAGGGTCTTCCAAGTTCAGAAACTTGATTTCTCGTGTATGGATACTATCACGGATTCTATGACTTCTAGTCATTTTATGGAGTTAGGGCCCATCATCGCTTCTTTGCATGTAGTCGGTTCGTCATTGTCAAAATAATAACGACTTGCTTATCAAATCACACTATTTGATTCTTACTGACCCACACGGTTCAATAGGAACTCTAATCTCCGAGATCACACTCTTTGTAATCACGGGAGCCATGAGCATTGTGGCCGCCACCGGGACACTTTCCGGAGCTATGCTACTTAGCACATATAGCTAAGGTTCAACAACCTTATAAAAGTTCTATTGTCCTCCCACTTAACTTTTCGTGAAAAATTCCTTCTCAAGAAACATGACGTTCCAAGTAACAAACTCTTTTGTCCTTGGTGTTATGGAGGAATTCCCAACAAATTCTTTGGGATAACCTACAAAGATGTGCTTATCCTACATTGGTTGTAAACATTTTACTTATGCATAGCATACCAAAACTTAAAAAAGACAATTTGGGTTTTATCCCAAACCATAACTCATATGGTGTCATTTCAACAGATCACGATGGTGCTCTTTTCAGTGTAAAAGCGGTAGTCTCTAAAGCTTTAATCCTGAAAACATAATGGCAGTTTTATAAATGACACCTTTGATCTTACCATGTCAAACAAGGTTTGATTTGATCTCTCAAATATACCATACTCCTATGGTTTATCGGGAAATACAAATTCATGGAACAATTCCTGAAATCTTAGGTGTTTTGCTAAACATATAACTCAAATATCTTCCTTTATGATCAAATCATAAACTCTTTATTTTCTTGTTACACTGATTTTGAACAATTTTCAAATGTTTCATACTTCTTATTTATTAAGTAAATATATAGATATATTCACTCAAATTTCTGGAGAAAGCATATGAAGAAAAAAGATCCATCGCATATGGCTACACATAATGGACTATGCACATAAGCATGTACAATTTCCAATAAGCTAGTCATCCGTTCCTCTTTGGCCTATGAACGGAGTTTCAATTATCTCGAGGAAAGTTTCACAAGCGTCAGTTGATCAAAATCAAAGACTCCAAAAATCCATCAACATGGAGTTTCTTCATGTTTTCTTTCCAATATAATTTAAACAGCGATGTCACTTCATAAGTGATCTTTCAATCATTTGTCTTGCGACATTTTAGCAATAGTGTTTATGGATGTGATTTCTCCCACTAGACTTGTAAAAGTTCATCCATCCTTTATGGAATACGGTAATTATTTGAACAACCATTGTTCTCATAATACCGGAACAAAATAACAATTATTAAAAACAAATCTTGAAGTCTAGGTTTGACGACAACAAAAACACAATAATACTTTATTTGTTTTCGATGAACATCATCACTTATTCTCTTGCTAGTTGCTTAGGCCATTGCAGTTCATGAATTGCGTTGTCCTGTATGACCCTCATACCAACCAATTCGGTATCCAATACCGGTATCCAATACCTCAGAACCACATTGTTTAACAAGCAAGGAACACAGCCATAACATGTATATCTTCTATATACCTAAGTTGGACATCTCCAACCTTTTATTTTCTGCCAAATATTTTATAGATTCTCTTTCAACAATTCATTTTCTTTTAAAAGAATCTATCAACATCAATAGTGGTGTTATTCACATGACACGTAGTACAAAGCTTGTATATAGTCAAATACTAATACCTTTGGACTTGCACTTTGAAGTGGATCACCATCATCAAATGTTTGGTGTTCTTCCAAAAATCCATTCTTTAGTAATCTATTAGTGTAGTAAACATTTTACTTACATCTTCTATTCATCCTTATCATGACAACTTTCATGATCAAGCTACTATAGCCTGTAAGGAAGAACCGCGAGTATAATGTTAGTTCCCAAAACCTTTTTGGGAGATCCGGATGCTTACCATCTCCATCCTTCACAAATTCTCATACAATATGAGAACATGTATTTTGCTAAATTATACTTTATCATAATGCAACCAAAAACATTGTTTCAGATATCACAATATCTTCCACACTTGATGGTTTCTGAAATAATTATTTCAGCTCCTAGATTACCTCGATATTAAAATAACTTTTGAATATCAAGAATCATGGAGGCAAGCATGATAATTAAGATACTAACATTGGAATTCTTACTCTTGATTTAATACTACTTATTAAACTTCATGGAGCAAATAGAGTTTGTTGAAAGTTTGCAATAGGACTTCTAAACTTTAAATTGACATTCAAAAACAATACGATACCAATTCGAAAGTAAATATCCAGAATTCTATAGTTCTATTATCTCAACTAAAACTAAGCATGAGGTAGTGAACAGACGCCAATGACTACAACAAATTATGCAAATTCACTTCGATTTAGTTTATGACAAATTGAGTTCGACTAATCCAAATTAGAAATGAACTCCCACTAAAAAACGACATCTCTCGTGTCCTTTTGGTGATTACATGAACCAAATCCACTACACCAAGTCTGATCATCATGTGAGTCGGTGTAGCTTCAAAGGCGAGCATCACTATGGGCATCATATCAACTATATGACTCATGCTTAACCTTTCGGTCCGTGTTTCGAGGCGATGTCTGTACATGCTAGGCTCGCCAAGTAAGAACCTTAGTACTCGCGTGTGTAAAACTGTCTTACATCCGTTGTATGAAAGCATAGAGTCGAGTACACCCGATCATCACATGATGTCTCGAAACACGATCCATAGAACGGTGCATACTTAAGGAAGAACACATTTTTATCTTGATATCTAAATGAGGGATCATCTTACAATGCTACCAAAAACGCCAAACTAGCAGTATAAGATGCTAACATCTAATGTGTAAAGTGAGATGATATGGTCCATGCATTTGATCTCTATCATTTGCATCGTGGTATGATCTCTATCATTCCTTTGTGTGTAAGGCCAAGGTCTATGGAACTTACACGTTGCATGTGTTGTAAGAGTATCTATCATACATCTACTTACAACAATACCATAACAATACACTAGCCCAGCAACGATCTAAACTAGACGCCTCTAATTTATCAATTGCAAGTTTTACATGGCTTAGGGCTTTTGGAGATAGAACCGTCCTCACCTATGAACATGAACCACAACGAGGATAACCAAGTTATTAGCAACTCGTTGTAAATCAGATATTTACTATAGTAGGAGAGACAGACACCCGCCAGCCACTTATGCAAAAGAAGTTGCATGTCAGTCATGGAACCGGTATCATGTACGATGACATGTAAGGTTGGTCTAGGCCGCTTCATCCCACTATGCCACCAATATCCAAAGTACATAGAAGATGCAATAACATGATCATCATCGCCCACATATAAACATATGTGTACTACCCGTGCAAAGCACCTACGCATAGATCAGGCTCTGATGCCACTGTTGTGTCCGCAGCATAGAAAACAAAAATTTTCCTATGATGAGAACTACACGCCAAGATCTATCTACTAGGTACAAAGAAACGGGTGGACATACATCCAACGAGAACTTACCCTCGAAGACAACGAGTTTTGTTAACGAGTAGGAACACGTGGTTGATGTAGTCGTACACTTGCCGATCTCAAGATCGTGAGGAAGTTCGAGTGCCGCAACTCAGCAGCGCATCCGTACTCGCACACACGTTCAAGCCACCGGACAACCTCCACCTCCTCGCTCCAGCGATCCAGCGGAAGCAGCAACTCCTTCCAAACAAAATGCCACCGGGAACATGTATCTCGCTAATTCGAGACCATGGGGGAATAATTCTAGAGGGGGAGAGAGATCCTTCACAAGGAGGTGTGAGGAAGAAGGAGTGAGAGGGGGGGCCTTTTATAGGAGGAGGGGAGGGTGTCCCTTCACCTCCCCCATTCATGTGGTGGTAACCCCCTCCACATTAAAATGCCCCTTCACATTCTCTTTTAAAGTCTCCACTTTAAATGCATTAAATTTCTCCAAATTTAATGCTCTCTCATTTAATAAAACTCTTTTATTATTTTTATTCAGAATTTTGTTAATTACTTTAATTAACAAACATTCACATAAAACCCCCTGCAACATTTCAATATTACATGCAGAACTAATTTCAGCAATTTCACCCGAAACAGTTTCGGTGTCTATTGAAATAATTCCAGCGCTTTCTTAAATCTTGATCTGAAACATATTTGCTCCAAATGGTGTTGGTATCCCTTAAGTGTGTCACCCTACGGTTCGCAAATAATGCAGACATGACCGAGACCCCTTTCCGATCAATAATCAGCAGCGGGACCTGGAGATCCATACTGACTCCCACATATTCAACGATGACTCTTGTGATCGTGTGAACCTTTAATGTCGTAACTAAATCCCTTTGTCTCGCGATATATTACATGTCCGAGAATCGATCATTGGCATGCAAATACCTAGTTTGATCTAATTACCTACATGCACTCTTTTCTCGTTCCCGTGATATAACATTCTAGTGATCACATCACTTGCTTGCAAGCTATTTCAATGTGATATCACCGAGAGGGCCCAAAGTATATCTATCCATCATCGGGATGGACAAATCCCACTCTTTATCCATGAGCCTCAACATAACACCTTCGTAGCGCTGAACCCACCTTTATAGTCACCCTATTACGGTGTGACGTTTGATGTTATCAAGATACTCTTCTGGTGTTAGCAATTAACATTATCTCATGGTCTAAGGACTAAGATTACTTCGTATGATATTATAGCAATATAAACATAATGACTCTGATCGTAATGCTATACTTCGGATGAATGTTCATCACATCATTCCACCAATGTTGTGACCTCATTATTAACAACATCCGATGTCCATGATCAGGAAACCTTGATCATCTTGTTAATCAACAAGCTAGTTTATATGAGAGGCAGTACTAGGAACTTTGTATTTTTGTTTATTAAACACACATGTATTAACGTTTCCAAATTAATACAATTATAGCATGCAAAATAAACATTTATCATAAACAAGGAATAAGATAATAACCACTTTATTATTGCCTCTTGGGCATATTCCCTTCAATAGGAGAGGTGCTTATACTAGGCTGTGTAAAGGAAAGGTTATGTTTGATTATCTGCATACTAAGTATGATGATTCAGGGTTATCCCTAACAGATGTATCGAATCTTGTGGTGAAAGTGTACCACCTCTGCAGAGTGTCAAACTATTGAATAATCAAGCGTCATGATTATGGACCGATTGGAGTGGCCATCTTCGCTGTCAGATGTTTTCAAAATGACTTATGAAATGAATTGTGACATGACTTGACCACAACAGAGTTGTGACTATGACAAATAAGTTCCCACTTAGGTGTTTTCAAACTTTATTTTATCTTTCTTTGTTTCTGAACTCAACTTAGGTTTCAAACTTAACTTTACAAATAAACTTAGAGTTAGCATTCCTACTAGAACTATCCTATTTGGTAGTGGTAGTTTGCGAGTACTTAAAGAGTACTCATGGCTTTTGTCCCTGGCTATTCCTATGGCCAAACTATGAGGAGGACTACCCTGAAGGAGGACAACAGGACGGCTACGATAACTAGGATCATCTCCCATCGTTAGCATTGCCTGTGACACTGAAGATGGACCCCACCGCTACGCTATTTATTCCGCTGCTTGATTGTACTAAGACTGGATCATGAGATCCTTTATTTGTGTAAGAACTTATTATGGTTTGTAATGGATGATGTAATGTGATATCAAATCTATTATGTCTCGCAAAAATGGTAATCCTGGGATTGCGATGTATGGCATAACAAACATATGGGATTAAAAATCAGGATGTTGACAGATCCACCAGAGTTCATTGCATGTCTGTTCTTTTCACAAACCACATATGGATCCACCAGAGTTCATTGAATGTATGTTCTTTTCACAAACCACATATGGATCCACCAGAGTTCATTGCATGACTGTTATTTTCATTAACCATAGCTAGAGTCATTGCATGTGTGTTCTTTTCACAAACCACATGTGGATCCACCAGTGTCATTGCATGTGTGTTCTTTTCATTAACCACAACTAGAGTCATTGCATGTGTGTTCTTTTCACAAACCACATGGATCCACCAGTGTCATTGCATGTGTGTTCTTTTCATTAAACACAGCTAGAGTCACTAGATCTATGTTCTTTTCACAAACCATATATGGATCCACTAGTGTCATTGAAATGTGTGTTCTTTTCATAGACCACATATGGATCCACCAATGTCATTGCATATGGATCCACTAGACTTCATTGCATGTGTGTTATTTTGACAAACCACATATAGACCCACCAATGTCATTGCATGTGTGTTCTTTTCATTAACCACATCTAGAGTCACTTGATGTATGTTCTTTTCACAAACCACATATGGATCCACCAGTGTCATTGCATGCGTGTTCTTTCAATTAACCACAACTCGAGTCACTTGATGTATGTTCTTTTCACAAACCATATATGGATCTACCAGCATAATTGAAATGTGTGTTCTTTTCACAAACCACATATGGATCCACCAATGTCATTGCATATGGATCCACCAGAGTTCATTGCATGTGTGTTCTTTTCACAAACCACCTATGGATCCACCAGTGTCATTGCATGTGTGTTCTTTTCACAAACCACATGGATACACCAGTTTCATTGAATGTGTGTTCTTTTCACAAACCACATATGGATCCACCAGTGTCATTGAATGTGTGTTCTTTTCATTAACCACATATGGATCCACTAGTGTCATTGCATGTGTGTTCTTTTCATTAACCATAGCTAGAGTCACTGGATGTATGTTCTTTTGACAAACCACACATGGATCCACTAGTGTCATTGAAATGTTTGTTCATTTCGCAGACCACATATGGATCCCACAACTGTCATTGCATATGGATCCACCAGAGTTTATGGCATGTGTGTTTTTTCACAAACCACCTATGGATCCACTAGTGTCATTGCATGTGTGTTCTTTTCATTAACCACAGCTAGAGTCATTGCCTGTTTCTTCTTTTGACAAACCACATATGGAACCACCATTGTCATTGAAATGTGTATTCTTTCATAAACCACATCTAGAGTCATTTCATCTGTCTTCTTTTCACAGACCACATATGGATCCACCAGTGTCATTGCATGTTTGTTCTTTTCACAAACCACATATGGAACCACCACTTTCATTGCATGTCTGTTCTTTTCATTAACCACATATGGATCCACCAGTGTCATTGCATGTGTGTTCTTTTCATTAACCAAAGCTAGAGTCATGGCATGTGTGTTCTTTTCACAAATCACATATGGATCCACCAGAGTTCATTGCATGTCTATTCTTTTCGAAAACCACATATGGATCCACCAGAGTTCATTATATGTCTCTTCTTTTCACAAACCACATATGGATCCACCAGAGTTCATTGCATGTCTGTTCTTTTCATTAACCATAGCTAGAGTCATTGCATGTGTGTTATTTTCGCTAACCACATGGATCCACCAGTGTCATTGCATGTGTGTTCTTTTCATTAACCACATCTAGAGTCACGTGATGTATGTTCTTTTCACAAACCACATATGGATCCACTAGGGTCATTGAAATGTGTTTTCTTTTAACAGACCATAGATGGATCCACCAATGTCATTTCATATGGAAACCACCAGAGTTCATTGCATGTCTGTTCTTTTCACAAACCACCTATGGATCCACTAATGTCATTGCATGTGTGTTCTTTTCACAAACCACATGGATCCACCAGTTTTATTGCATGTGTGTTCTTTTCACAGACCACATATGGATCCACCAGTGTCATTGCATGTCTGTTCTTTTCATTAACCACATATGGATCCACCAGTGTCATTGCATGTGTGTTATTTTCATTAACCACAACTAGAGTCACTGGATGAATGTTCTTTTCACAAACCACATTTGGATCCACCAGTGTCATTAAAATGTGTGTTCTTTTCACATACCACATATGGATCCACCAGTGTCAATGAATATGGATCCACCAGAGTTCATTGCATGTGTGTTCTTTTCACAAACCAGCTATGGATCCACTAGTGTCATTGCATGTGTGTTCTTTTCATTAACCACAACTAGAGTCCTTGCATGTCTATACTTTTCACAAACCACATATGGAACCACCATTGTCATTGAAATGTGAATTCTTTCATTAACCACATATAGAGTCATTTCATGTCTATTCTTTTCACAGACCACATATGGATCCACTAGTGTCATTGCATGTGTGTTCTTTTAACAAACCACATGGATCCACCAGTTTCATTGCATGTGTGTTCTTTTCACAGACCACATATGGATCCACCAGAGTTCATTGCATGTGTGTTCTTTTCACAAACCACACATGGATCCACCAGAGTTCATTGCATGTCTGTTCTTTTCACAAACCACATATGGATCCACTAGAGTTCATTGCATGTCTGTTCTTTTCATTAACCACAACTAGAGTCATTGCATGTGTTTTTTTTTAACAGACCACATATGGATCCACCAGTGTCATTGCATGTGTGTTCTTTTCATTAACCACATCTAGAGTCATTGAATGTGTGTTCTTTTCACTAACCACATATGGATCCACCAGTGTCATTGTATGTGTGTTCTTTTAATTAACCATGGCTAGAGTCACTAGATGTATGTTCTTTTCACAAACCACATATGGATCCACCTGTGTCATTGAAATATGTTTTCTTTTCACAGACCACATATGGATCCACCAGTGTCATTGCATATGGATCCACCAGAGTTCATTGCATGTGTGTTCTTTTCACAAACCACATATGGATCCACCAGTGTCATTGCATGTGTGTTATTTTCATTAACAATAGCTAGAGTCATTTCATGTGTGTTCTTTTCACAGACCACTTATGGATCCACTAGTGTCATTGCATGTGTGTTCTTTTCAAAATCCACATATGGATCCACCAGTTTCATTGCATGTGTGTTCTTTTCATTAACCACATATGGATCCACCAGTGTCATTGCATGTGTGTTCTTTTCATTAACTAAAGCTAGAGTCATTGCATGTGTGTTCCAAACCACATATGGATCCACAAGAGTTTATTGCATGTGTGTTTTTTCACAAACCACATATGGATCCACTAGAGTTAATTGCATGTCTGTTCTTTTCACAAACCACATATGGATCCACCAGAGTTTATTGCATGTCTGTTCTTTTCATTAACCACAGCTAGAGTTATTGCATGTGTGTTCTTTTCACAAACCATATATGGATCCACCAGTGTCATTGCATGCGTGTTCTTTTCATTATCCACAGCTAGAGTCATTGCATGTGTGTTCTTTTCACTAACCACATGGATCAACCAGTGTCATTGCATGTGTGTTCTTTTCATTAACCATGGCTAGAGTCACTGGTTGTATGTTCTTTTCACAAACCACATGGATCCACTAGTTTCATTGCATGTGTGTTCTTTTCACAGACCACATATGGATCCACCAGTGTCATTGCATGTGTGTTCTTTTCATTAACCACACATGGATCCACCAATGTCATTGCATGTGTGTTCTTTTAACAAACCACATATGGAACCACCATTGTCAATGAAATGTGTATTATTTCATTAACCACATCTAGAGTCATTTCATGTCTATTCTTTTCACAGACGACATATGGATCCACCAGTTTCATTGCATGTGTGTTCTTTCCACAAACCACATGGATCCACCAGTTTCATTGCATGTGTTTTCTTTTCACAGACCACATATGGATCCACCAGTGTCATTGCATGTGTGTTCTTTTCATTAACCACATATGGATCCACTAGAGTTCATTGCATGTATGTTCTTTTCACAAACCACATATGGATCCACTAGAGTTCATTGCATGTCTCTTCTTTACATTAACCACAGCTAGAGTCATTGCATGTGTGTTCTTTTCACAGACCACATATGGATCCACCAGTGTCATTTCATGTGTGTTCTTTTCATTAACCACAACTAGATTCATTGCATGTGTGTTCTTTTCATTAACCACATATGGATCCACCATTGTCATTGCATGTGTGTTCTTTTCATTAACCACATCTAGAGTCACTAGATGTATGTTCTTTTCACAAACCACATACGGATCCACCAGTGTCATTGAAATGTGTGTTCTTTTAATAGACCACATATGGATCCACTAGTCTCATTGCATATGGAACCACCAGAGTTCATTGCATGTGTGTTCTTTTCACAAACCACCTATGGATCCACCAGTGTCATTGCATGTGTGTTCTTTTCGTTAACCAAAGCTAGAGTCATTGCATGTGTGTTCTTTTCACAAACCACATATGGATCCACTAGAGTTCATTGCATGTCTGTTCTTTTCACAGACCACATATGGATCCACCAGAGTTCATTGCATGTATGTTCTTTTCACAAACCACATAGGGATCCACCAGAGTTCATTGCATGTCCGTTCTTTTCATTAACCACAGCTAGAGTCATCGCATGTGTGTTCTTTTCACAAACCATATATGGACCCACTAGTGTTATTGCATGTGTGTTATTTTAATTAACCACATCTAGAGTCATTGCATGTGTGTTGTTTTCACACTAACCACATGGATACACCAGTTTCATTGCATGTGTGTTCTTTTCATGAACCAGAGCTAGAGTCACTAGATGTATGTTGTTTTCACAAACCATATATGGATCCACCAGGGTCATTGAAATGTGTGTTATTTTCACATACCTAATATGGATCCACCAGTGTCATTGCATATGACTCCACCAGAGTTCATTGCATGTGTGTTCTTTTCACAAACCACCTATGGATCCACTAGTGTCATTGCATGTGTGTTCTTTTCACAAACCACATGGATCCACCAGTTTCATTGCACGTGTGTTCTTTTCACAGACCACATATGGATCCACTAGTGTCATTGCATGTGTGTTCTTTTCACTAACCACATATGGATCCACCAGTGTCATTGCATGTGTGTTCTTTTCATTAACCACAGCTAGAGTCACCTTATGTATGTTCTTTTCACAAACCACATATGGATCCACCAGTGTCTTCGAAATGTGTGTTCTTTCACATACCACATATGGATCCACTAGTGTCATTGCATATGGATCCACCAAAGTTCATTGCATGTGTGTTCTTTTCACAAACCACCTATGGATCCACTAGTGTCATTGCATGTGTGTTTTTTCATTAACCACAGATAGAGTCATTGCATGTCTGTTCTTTTCACAAACCACATATGGAACCACCATTGTCATTGAAATGTGTGTTCTTTCATTAACCACACCTAGAGTCATTTCATGTATGTTCTTTTCACAGACCACATATGGATCCACTAGTGTCATTGCATGCGTGTTATTTTCACAAACCACATGGATCCACCAGTTTCATTGCATGTGTGTTCTTTTCACAGACCACATATGGATCCACCAGAGTTCATGGCATGTGTGTTCTTTTCACAAAACACAGATGGATGCACCAGAGTTCATTGCATGTCTGTTCTTTTCACAAACCACATATGGATCCACCAGAGTTCATTGCATGTTTGTGCTTTTTAGTAACCACAGCTAGAGTCAATGCATGTCTGTTCTTTTCACAAACCACATATGGATCCAGTAGAGTTCATTGCATGTCTGTTCTTTTCACAAACCACATATGGATCCACCAGAGTTCATTGCATGTATGTTTTTTTCATTAACCACAGCTAGAGTCATTGCAAGTGTGTTCTTTTTACAAACCATATATGGATCCACCAGTGTCATTGCATGTGTGTTCTTTTCATTAACCACATCTAGAGTCATTGCATGTGTGTTCTTTTCACAAACCACATGGATCCACCAGTGTCATTGCATGTGTGTTCTTTTCATTAACCACATATGGATCCACCAGTGTCATTGAAATGTGTCTTCTTTTCACAGACCACATACGGATCCACCAGTGTCATTGCATATGGATCCACCAGAGTTCATTGCATGTGTGTTCTTTTCACAAACCACCTATGGATCCACTAGTGTCATTGCATGTGTGTTCTTTTCATTAAACACAGCTACAGTCATTGCATGTCTGTTCTTTTCACAAACCACATATGTAACCACCATTGTCATTGAAATGTGTATTATTTCATTAACCACATCTAGAGTCATTTCATGTCTGTTCTTTTCGCAGACCACATATGGATCCACTAGTGTCATTGCATGTGTGTTCTTTTCACAAACCACATGGATCCACTAGTGTCATTGCATGTGTGTTCTATTCACAGACCACATATGGATCCACCAGAGTTCATTGCATGTGTGTTCTTTGCACAAACCACATATGGATGCACTAGAGTTCATTGCATGTCTGTTCTTTTCACAAACCACATACGGATCCACCAAAGTTCATTGCATGTTCGTTCTTTTCATTAACCACAGCTAGAGTCATTGCATGTCTGTTCTTTTCACAAACCACATATGGATCCAACAGAGTTCATTGCATGTCTCTTCTTTTCACAAATCACATATGGATCCACGAGAGTTCATTGCATGTATGTTCTTTTCATTAACCACAACTAGAGTCATTGCATGTGTGTTCTTTTCACAAATCATATATGGATCCACCAGTGTCGTTGCATGTGTGTTATTTTCACTAACCACATGGATCCACCCGTGTCATTGCTTTTGTGTTCTTTTCATTAACCACATAAGGATCCACCAGTGTCATTGAAATGTGTGTTCTTTTCACAGACCACATACGGATCCACCAGTGTCATTGCATATGGATCCACCAGAGTTCATTGCATGTTTGTTCTTTTCACAACCACCTATGGATCCACCAGTGTCATTGCATGTGTGTTCTTTTCATTAACCACAACAAGAGTCATTGCATGTCTATTCTTTTCACAAACCACATATGGAACAACCATTGTCATTGAAATGTGTATTATTTCATTAACCACATCTACAGTCATTTCATGTCTATTGTTTTCACAAACCACATGTGGATCCACTAGTGTTATTGCATGTGTGTTCTTTTCACAAATCGCATGGTTCCACCAGTTTCATTGCATGTGTGTTCTTTTCACAGACCACATATGGATCCACCAGTGTCATTGCATGTGTTTTCTTTTCATTAACCACATATGGATCCACCAGAGTTCATTCAATGTATGTTCTTTTCACAAACCACATATGGATCCACCAGAGTTCATTACATGTCTGTTTTTTCATTAACCACGACTAGAGTCATTGCATGTGTGTTCTTTTCACAGACCACATATGGATCCACCAATGTCATTTCATGTGTGTTCTTTTCATTAACCACAGCTAGATTCATTGCATGTGTGTTCTTTTCATTAACCACATATGGATCCACCAGTGTCATTGCATGTGTGTTCTTTTCATTAACCACAGCTAGAGTCACTGGATGTATGTTCTTTTCACAAACCACATACGGATCCACCAACGTCATTGAAATGTGAGTTCTTTTCACAGACCACATATGGATCCACCAGTGTCATTGCATATGGATCCACCAGAGTTCATTGCATGTGTGTTCTTTTCACAAACCACCTATGGATCCACTAGTGTCATTGCGTGTGTGTTCTTTTCATTAACCACATCTAGAGTGATTGCATGTCTGTTCTTTTCACAAACAACATATGGAACCACCATTGTCATTGAAATGTGTGTTCTTTCATTAACCACATCTAGAGTCATTTCATGTATGTTCTTTCATTGAAATGTGTGTTTTCACAGACCACATATGGATCCACCAGTGTCATTGCATGTGTGTTCTTTTCACAAACCAGATGGATCCACCGTTTCATTGCATGTGTGTTATTTTCACAGACCACATATGGATCCACCAGAGTTCATTATATGTGTGTTCTTTTCACAAACCACATATGGATGCACCAGACTTCATTGCATGTCTGTTCTTTTCATCGAATGGCCATACTGTTTTCGTTGTCAGATGTTTTCCAAATAACTTGAAATGAATGATGATCTTTGACTTGACCACAACAGGGTTGTGTTGATGATAATAGCTTCCCAACTTAAGTGACTCTGGAATTTTATTTTATCTTTCTTTGCTTCTGAACTTAGCTTAGGCTTCAAACTTAACTTGATAGTTAACTTCGATTCAGTATTTTAATTTAGGATATTACTACTTGTTAGTAGTAGTTTGCGAGTACTTAAAGAGTACTCATGGATTTTGTCCCTGGCTATTATCATGGCCAGACTATGAAGGAGATTATCAGGATGATGGTCATCAGGACGGCTATGATAACTAGGACTATCTGCCTTCGTCAGCATTGCCTGTGCCCCTGAAGATGGACCCCACTGCTACGCTATCTTTTATTTCCGCTGCTTGTTGTATTAAGACCTGGATCATGAGATCCATATTTGTGTAAGACCTTATGTATGGTTTGTAATGGATGATGTACTATGATATCCAATCCGTTATGTCTCGCAAAAATGGTAATCCTGGGATTGCGAGGTATGGCATAACGGGCACCTGGGATTAAAAATCCGGGTGTTGACAAGTTGGTATCAGAGCCATCCTGGCCATAGGAGACCCTAGTTAGAATGGACGTCCAAACCAAAAACCTAGCTTCAAAACCAAAGTGAGTATTTATGAAAAACTATTTCCCCTCTTACCCTTGTGAACTCATTCTTTCTCAAAAATACATGTTCCTCAAAATTCTTACATTACTACTTAAAATTTGACACACTTGATCACTTCACTAATTTCCTCATCCTAAATTCTTGTAGATGGAGACTCAGTTCAGAAAGTTTTACCAGTTGGGAAACGGAGGTCAGCTGATCTTCAAGAGGGATCTGGATTCACTCGGAGATTCTTGGGGCGCCCACATCCGGAGTTTCTTGGAGCTCAACTTCTAGGACCCCGTGAGGAGACCTACAATGGCTAGTCACAGACCTTCGAGGAAGCATTGAAGCACCAACTGGAAGAATTCAGTTCTCGTGAGAGAACAACTGGCTAGATGGATTAGCCAGGGCAATGCATGAAGCTCTCGCACGTCTATGTGCCCTCAGCGTCAACAAGATTCAAGGAACCCGTTTTGCCCACTATGCGAGACGTGACTTCATGGGAATGCCCATGGAGATGCCAGGTCACCCCGAGTTGAGGCGTCAAGTGGAGAACCTTGACTTCTTGCTTCATGACCGACAAAGATGAATCGGACAATGCCCGAGAGTTAGCCAACCAGAACCGTGCCATTGCCGACCGGAAGGCCCGGTTTCGCCTTTGCTTGTCCAAGACCGCCCGATCTCTTCGTCGCCCAATGCCAAGAAGGATCGCACCATCGCCCGTCTTCGCAAGAAGGTGGAAGACCTCGAGAAGACCGTCAAGGAGCAGGAAGCTCAGCTTGTAGCAAAGAAGAAGAAGATGAGGGTGAAGACATCCAAGGAGATATGGATTCTTACCTCAGCGATGATGACTTTACGGAGGAGGATGCCGTGGACTTCTACACTGAATATGAAGACTCCGACTTCATCGACGATGAGTAGATGCACTAGAGCACTGTCGTAGCATGAGATGTATCATCTCATTGTATCGTAGCTTGCAGAATGGTTCTTCAAACCATCTGTTTTCCCTTTTATTGCTGTGGTGTGTGTTGTATCGTGTGCTTGTTAGCATGAATGAAAAAGCAGTTAGTTGAGAAACCTGAGTCTAACTCAAAGTTTTATCTTTGAAAACCTCAAAACCATGAACCTTAGAATTTCCCTCTTACCCCTATATCTATCTAAATCTCCAGATGCCTCGTGGAAACCAAGGAGGAAGCAGCTCGTCGCAGGACCCAATCTGCAGATCTTGCGAGAATCTCATAGCGGATCATGAAGCAAGCGGGGCGAACGTCAAGCCAACTTAGCAACACTGCAGATCGCCAGATGGCTCTCAACAACCAAGGGCATCAAATCAGGATCACCAAGGATCCAAACTCAAAACTTTCAGAACACAAATCCCTAATCTTCAACCAATCGAGAACCCACTAGATCTTGATGGTAGTTGCAGACCATAGAAAACAACTTAGAGGTTGCAGGAGTGGATGCAAATGAGAAAGTTCTATTCGCCACCCACTATCTGGTAGGAGATGCAAGAGCTTGGTGGAATAGCATCCGCACTATGAACCAAGGTCAAGTGATGACCTGGGAAGCATTCAAGGTCAAGTTCAGCCGCACCCACGTGCCGCAAGGTCTTGTCAAAAGGATGAGAGATGAATTCCGTGAGTTGAAGCAAGGAAGAATGACGGTGGTAGAGTACCGTGACAAATTCCTGTCACTTGCCAGATATGCACCCGATGAGATCAACACGGAGGCCAAGAAGAAGGAGAGATTCTTGAATAGACTGCATGATGAGATGCAGACTGTCCTCATCAACATCCGTTTCGATGATCTCGAAGAGCTAGTCGACTCTGCCATTCAGATGGAAGGGAAGATTAACCAGGCAAACGACAACTACAAGCGTCGTATGATGCAGCAGTCTGGATCCAACAGTCACCAGAAGTACCGTCCCAACCCTTCACCAGGATATGCACCAAGGAACAACCGACCCTCGAATTCTCGCCCAAGCTACCCCAACCATAGCAGAGGCAATGTGAAATCCGGAGGAAACAATCACAACTCCGGTAATGCCAATCATTTCAACCGTGCACCTTCCAAGAGAAACAACAACAACAGCAGCAACACGGCACCCAGAACTGGCAGCAATGCTATACCGGTCGCAGCCAAAGACAAGTCCCAGATCACCTGTTTCGAGTGTGGAGTGAAAGGTCACTACTCCAATGAGTGTCCCAAGAAGGCTGCCGCCAATGCCAATGTGAATGCCCCAGCTCAGCAGCAGCGTCGTGTTCACCCAGGAAGGAGGTTTTCCCAGGAACCCGACAACCCATAGCAGTCGTCTCTTCCACATGAGCGAAGAAGCCCAAGAAGCGCGGATGTAGTCTGGGTATGTTTTACATCAACTCAGTTTTAGCAAGAGTATTGTTTGATTCTGGAGCATCGCATTCCTTTGTCACCGAAGAATTTGTATGCACTAGTAAGATTCGCCCAACCAACTTGAAGCATGTCATGATAGTTCAAATCCCCGGCTCAACTACCAAAGCTAGAAAAATTTGCAAAGCTGTACCTATCAGAATACATGGGATAGATTTTTATGCCAACCTAATTGTACTTGGAACCAAAGGATTGGAAGTAGTACTAGGCATGGACTGGATGTCAAGGCATCAAGGACTGATAGACTGTGCTAAGAAAGCCATCACCATGACCAGTAGTTCTGGAGTAACAGTAGAACATATCTCTGAAACCTTGCCCCGTCAATTCAAGTGCAACAAGAGTGTAGCCCTGCCTACCATTGACCAAGTCAGAGTAGTCTGTGAATACCCCAACATATTCCCAGATGAATTGCCAGGTATGCCCCCGGATAGGGATATAGAGTTCATTATCGAACTAATCCCCGGAACAGGACCTATAGCCCAGAGACCCTATACCATGAACCCCTCAGAGTTAGTAGAACTGAAGAAGCAGTTGGATGCCATGTTAGCAACCGGCTTGATTCAACCAAGTGCATCGCCATGGAGATCACCAGTGTTATTCATCGACAAGAAAGATAGAGGCAACCGTCTGTTATAGACTACAGAAAGTTGAATGATGTCACCATCAAGAACAAGTACCCCTTGCCAAAGATAGAGGATCTATTTGATCAGTTGACTGGAGCTCAGGTATTCTCAAAGATTGATCTTAGGACTGGTTCTCACCAACTTAAGGTTCGTGCAACGGATATTCCGAAGACCGCCTTTACTACTCGCTATGGTTTATACGAGTATACGGTTATGTCTTTTGGATTAACCAATGCCCCTGCTTATTTCATGAATCTCATGAATAAGATTTTTATGAATTTCCTAGATAAGTTTGTAGTTGTGTTTATCGACGACATCCTTATCTACTCCAAGTCCGAAGAAGAGCATGAGCAACATCTGAGAATCATCCTAGGAACCCTGAGAGAGCATCAGTTATATGCCAAGTTCAGCAAGTGTGAGTTTTGGCTGAAAGAAGTAGGATTCCTAGGTCATGTTGTGTCTGCCGGAGGAGTCTCTGTTGATCCTACCAAGATCAAAGATGTAGAAGAATGGGAAGCCCCAACCAATCAAACCCAAGTTCGTTCATTCCTTGGATTAGCGGGATATTATCGCAAGTTTGTAGAAGGATTCTCGAGCATAGCCCGACCAATGACCCAATTGTTGAAGAAGGACAAGAAGTTTGAATGGACGGACAAGTGTGAAGCCAGTTTCCAGGAGCTGAAGAAGAGATTGATATCAGCCCCAATTTTGATCATGCCAGACATCAAGAAGCCGTTTGATGTGTATTGTGACGCATCCAAGATTGGCCTAGGATGTGTATTGATGCAAGAAGGCAAAGTCATCGCGTATCTGTCTCGACAACTGAAGCAGCATGAGCAGAACTATCCGACCCATGATCTTGAGCTAGCAGCCGTGGTTCTGGCGTTGAAGACATGGCGTCACTATTTGATGGGTAATCGCTGTGAGATTTACTCAGATCATAAAATCTTGAAGTATATCTTCACCCAGAAGGAGCTAAATATGAGGCAAAGAAGATGGATAGAGTTAATCAAGGATTATGACCTTGACATTCACTATCACCCCGGCAAAGCCAATGTGGTAGCGGATGCTCTTAGCAGATTGCCGTGTAGGCTTAACACCATGATCAAAGAGAAGCAACCAAGTTTGTATGAGGAGCTGGAGCAATTCAGGACTGAAGTAGTTAGCAAAGGATTCCTAGCTAGCATTGAACTTCAACCCACTTTGTTTAGCCAGATCAAGGAAGCCTAGAAGGGAAATGAGAGTATCAACGGGATCAAACGTCGTATTGGTACAGGCAAAGTACCTAGATTCACCGAAGACGAAGAAGGAGTACTGTGGTACAAAGGACGTATCTGTGTTTGAGCAGATTCAGAACTGAAAGAAGTTATCATGAAGGAAGCTCATGATACCCTTTATTCTATCCACCCCGGAGGAACAAAGATGTATCAAGATTTGAAGGAGAAATTTTGGTGGCACAAGATGAAGCGAGAGATCGGAAGCTACATCGCCAAGTGTGACATTTGTCAAAGAGTCAAAGCAGAGCATCAGAGACCTGCAGGATTGTTGCAACCATTGCAGATTCCGGAATGGAAATGGGATTCCGTCGGGATGGACTTTATCACAGGTTTACCTATTTCTAGTAGGGGAAATGACTCAATCTGGGTCATAGTTGATAGACTATCCAAGATAGCCCACTTCATACCAGTCAAGACAACCTACCAGAGTGCAAAACTAGCAGAGTTGTACATTTCTAGGATTGTTAGTTTTCATGGAACCCCCAAGACCATCGTATCAGATCGAGGGACTCAGTTTACTTCAAGATTTTGGCAGAAAGTTCAAGAAGGTTTAGGAACCAAGTTAAATTTCAGTACCGCCTATCACCCATAAGCAGATGGATGGGGAGAGAGTCAACCAGATTCTTGAGGATATGCTTAGAGCCTGTGTGTTGGAATATGGATCAAAATGGGAAGACTGCCTGCCCTTCGCATAGTTCTCATATAACAACAGTTATCAGGCTAGTTTGTAGATGGCACCATTTGAATTCCTATACATAAGAAAGTGTCATACCCCTTTGAATTGGTCGCAAGTAGGAGAGAGTCAGATCTTTGGACCCGACATTCTCCGAGAAGCAGAAGAGAAAGTTCACAAAGTTCGTGAGCACCTCAAGACCGCCCAATCCAGACAGAAGAGTTATGCTGACAAGAGAAGGAGATACCTGACTTTCAATGTCGGAGATTTCGTATATCTCAAGGTTTCACCATTGAAAGGAACCCAACGCTTTAGTCTGAAGGGAAAGTTAGCTCCCAGATATATCTGACCTTTCAAGATTCTGAACCGCCGAGGAGAAGTATCGTATCAACTGGAACTGCCTGAAGAGATGTCAGCCATCCACAATGTGTTCCATATCTCATTACTTCGCAAATGCTTGGAAGTGTCTGAGAAGACTGAAGTTTTCAAGAATATCGATCACAGAGCAGTGGAAATCAACAATGACCTGACCTATCGGGAAGAGCCCATTCGTATCTTAGAAGAAGCCTACAGAACCACCAGGACCAGGAGTATCAAGTTTCTCAAGATTCAGTGGAGCAACCATACCGAGGAAGAAGCCACTTGGGAGCACGAGGATTACATTAGGACAGAATTCCCAGATCTTTTTAGTTCCTAGTTTTCTTGTAAATCTCGGGACGAGATTTTATTTAAGGGGGGAAGGTTTGTAACATCCCAAAACTTCAATCCAAGCTTATCAAGATCAAATCATCCAAAAATGGGGTTAACAAAAACTTTTCCAAATTTAAAATGAAAGCATTCATATATGTGTGCATTTAAAATAGGAGTTGTTTGGAATTGCCATGATTGTGTGATCCTTTTCTTCTAAAATGTTTCTTAGGTGATTTAAACATCATCTACATCATTCCCAAACTTTTCCTAAAGAAAATCAAATCAAAAAGATTTAAAATGGAGAAATGGTCATTTTGCCAAAATTAACTCCCATGTCTACTTTGGCTATTCCTAGTACTCAAAATTAAGAAACAATGCTTTATCTTGCACCTTGCTAGTACACATAATGAGGTACCAAGGCCCACCTTTTGATCTTCTAAAAACCTTCCGTAAACTATTTTAAATAACAGTTCAAAATTGAATCTTTATCATATGGGAAGATCCCACTTTTTCAAAAACCACTCAAACAAGCTCAACTTTCAAAACCCAAGCATCTGCAGACTCACCAGCACTAACTTAGCACACCCACCAAAAATCTTTTCAAAATTCAAAACTTGAGTTCTTGCGGCCATTTCATCGAGCAATTGGCGGACACAAATCAAACAAAACCAAACACTATTATGAGCGTTGATTGAAGCCTAACTTGTTCCCTCTCTAGCTCACAACCATCTCAGTAGATCAGCTAGCAAGTTAAACCAAGCACTAGACTCACTGTAAGCTAGCAATGACATCAATGGTGAACAGCGAAGCTCACCATGCCACCCAGTGGAGACAGCAAGCTAGGAGGAGATTTAGCCGTGCCAACCTTGTCTAGGAGGCAGCCCACCGTCCACGCCACTCCTGTCCGGCCCGAACCTTGCCAACCCTGGACCACGACGGACGCGCCCAGCCCGCCAGCAACCATGCCGAGCATGCGCTAGAGCGCCACCCTCGACCGCGCCCGCAGATCGCGCCGCCCTCGCGCTTGCATACAAGATCGCCACCGACCGAGACCGCCAGACATCCCGTTCGCGCCCCAGCGCGCATAGCCACCGCCGTCGTCGAAGATGCCGCCGCCACGCAGCGAGCATCGCGTGTTCAGACCAAACCACGCCCCGTCTCGCCACCGTGTCGTTGAGCATCGCCAGGAGCACCGCACGTCCCCTAGGTTGCCCATGCCGATAGCCGTCGTACCATTGACCACAGCAGGCTCACGTGCACCTGTCGGTCCCCTCTCGCCACTATAAATAGAGGCCACCCCCAGCCGATTTGAGCACACCATCTCACTCACCGCCTCTCACACTCACTCCCTACCGCCAGCCGGAGCCGCTCGAGCACCAGGCGCGGGTTGCCGAGCCCGCCTCGGGAGGAGAAGGCGAATTGATCAGGCCGCCCCAGGAGAAGCCGGTGCAGGAGGTTCGCCGTCGTCGACTTCATCGTTCGCCCGCCTCGCCGACCCTCGCCTCAACCCCGGTGAGCCCCCAACGACCCCCACTGGCCATGCTAGGGTTCTGTCTCGCCGGCGTTGCCCAACGTCGACGATGACCCTCAGCCGTTGGATTAGAACCAGATCGCATGACCACCGTTCGCCCATACCTCTTTGCACCCCCCCTATGCCACTGACGGGTGGGGTCCTCGCTTAAGTCAACCCGCGACGCCACACGGAGCGCAGTGGGCCGGCCCATTTCGTTCCCGCGCACGTTGGAAATTCAAATTAGGATTTTTCTTTTTAGTTAGAATATAGTTTCTATCCTGTGTTTCAAAAATCAATTCTGTGAGTTTGACAAATCCAAATTGCATGAAACTAATTTTGTCTGAAAGGTATTGAAATGCTCTATCCAAGCCTGTTGGATTTAATTCAATTAGATTTATAGATCTCTCCTAATAAAAATGAGAAGACAGAAGCTTTTACAACTTGCAACATTTTTATAAAATCAACCAAGTCAGCTTTTGAGTTGATTCCAACTCTCAAAAATCACCTTTCATCATATCTATCCAAATATGTAATAATATTAAGTTTTACATGCAGTGACTTTGGACTAGTACCAAAATAATGCTATATTGGCATTTCTAGTCACTTTAAATCATTAAATAATAAACTTAAACTAAAGTAATATTGATCCAACCTTTAAATCTCATTCCCACCTGTGGAATATGTGGTGAGGACATGTGTACACATGATCTCATATTTTGGTGGTGAATATTAAATTTTAGTTAACATTTCAATGAGTAGAAATTACTTTTCTAAAATAAAAAGATTAAACCTATTAAATTAAAACTTGTAATGTTTGTGATGATAGTAGATCATCAATTGTGTGCTTTAGAATGCTACTTAGCCTAGTTAAGTATTGTTTGGTGATTGTGCACTCCCTATGTATTTCTAGACGATAGCACCGACCAAACTCTTGAGGAGGAGGAGTTCTACCAGGAAGAAGAAGAAGAAGATAACTTCAACCACTGCACCAACCAAGGCAAGCTATTAGTGGCAAGCTAAACCTTGCAAACATGCTTTAGTAAGCTATTGTAGCAAGCTAGAATAAAACTAGATAGTTTAGTAAAGATGCCTTAAGCATACTTTGATCACACCCCTTTAACTCTTAGTACCTCAAGTCTTATTAACAAGTTTTACCCCCTTAGTTTACACAAAGTTCTTTAATTAATTTTGAAGGTAGCATAAAGAGTATAAAACTTAACCTACTTAGAAACCTTTAGATGTCATTCTATGGCATGAGATTGATCCCACCTTTCCACCTTAGTGAACACTCTTAACCTAGTGTTTTAGCATAGATCAAAACTTGAGTCACTTTAGATGGGAACACTTGGTGAAAATGAGTTATGAAAACCTTGGAATGATGAGTCATTCTATTGAGATGTTTTGACATGTGTTGAGAAACACAATGGGTTTATGATGATGAAAAAGATAAGGCATGAGCCTTAACCCTTTTATAAAACTGATGGTTGGATTCGGATGCGATACCATTCCAAATTTACCGTACAACCACATTAGCTGAATTGGGTAAGGCTTAGCTGGAAATTTATATGCATTAGTATTAGTTCCCTCACGGGAGAGGTTTGAGCTGAGGCTACCTCTCAATGATGTCCACCTATGCAGTGCCCAAGATGACTGATGGTAATGGTTGGGAGGCCATGCTCATAGGAGAGGTGCTTGTACTAGGGTGTGTAAAGGGAAGGTTATGTTTGATTATCTGCATACTAAGTATGATGATTCAGGGTTATCCACAGCGGATGTATCGAATCTTGTGGTGAAAGTGTACCACCTCTGCAGTGTCAAACTATTGAATAGCCGCGTCCACGGTTATGGACGATTGGAATGGCCATCTTGTTTTTCGTTGTCAGATGTTTTCCAAATAACTTGAAATGAATGATGATCTTTGACTTGACCACAACAGGGTTGTGTTGATGATAATAGCTTCCCAACTTAAGTGACTCTGGAATTTTATTTTATCTTTCTTAACCACGAACTTAGCTTAGGCTTCAAACTTAACTTGATAGTTAACTTAGATTCAGTATTTTAATTTAGGATATTACTACTTGTTAGTAGTAGTTTGCGAGTACTTAAAGAGTACTCATGGCTTTTGTCCCTGGCTATTATCATGGCCAGACTATGAAGGAGATTATCAGGATGATGGTCAGCAGGACGGCTATGATAACTAGGACTATCTTCCTTCGTCAGCATTGCATGTGCCCCTGAAGATGGACCCCACTGCTACGCTATCTTTTATTTCCGCTGCTTGTTGTATTAAGACCTAGATCATGAGATCCATATTTGTGTAAGACCTTATGTATGGTTTGTAATGGATGATGTACTATGATATCCAATTCGTTATGTCTCGCAAAAATTGTAATCCTGGGATTGCGAGGTATGGCATAACGGGCACCTGGGATTAAAAATCCGGGTGTTGACACCACATATGGATCCACCAGAGTTCATTGCATGTCTGTTCTTTTCACAAACAACATATGAATCCACCAGAGTTCAATGCATGTCTATTCTTTTCATAAACAACATATGGATCCATCAAAGTTCATTACATGTCTGTTCTTTTCATTAACCACAGCTAGAGTCATTGCATGTGTGTTCTTTTCACAAATCATATATGGATCCACCAGTGTCATTGCATGTGTGTTCTTTTCATTAACCACAGCTAGATTCATTGCATGTGTGTTCTTTTCACTAACCACGTGGATCCACCAGTGTCATTGCATGTCTGTTCTTTTTATTAACCACAACTAGAGTCACTAGACGTCTGTTCTTTTCACAAACCACATATGGATCCACCAGTGTCATTGAAATGTGTGTTCATTTCACATATCACATATGGATCCACCAGTGTCATTGCATATGGATCAACCAAAGTTCATTGCATGTGTTTTCTTTTCACAAACCACATATGGATCCACCAGTATCATTGCATGTGTGTTCTTTTCATCAACCATAGCTAGAGTCATTGCATGTTTGTTCTTTTCACAAACCACATATGGATCCACCATTGTCATTGAAATGTGTATTCTTTTCATAGATCACATCAAGAGTCATTTCATGTGGGTTCTTTTCACAGACCACTTATGGATCCACCAGTGTCATTGCATGTGTGTTCTTTTCAAAAACCACATATGGATCCACCAGTTTCATTGCATCGGTGTTCTTTTCATTAACCACATATGGATCCACCAGGGTCATTACATGTGTGTTCTTTTCATTAACCAAAGCTAGAGTCATTGCATGTGTGTTCTTTTCACAAACCACATATGGATCCACCAGAGTTCATTGCATGTTTGTTCTTTTCACAAACCACATATGGATCCACCAGAGTTCATTGCATGTCTGTTCTTTTCACAAATAACATATGGATCCACCAAAGTTCAATGCATGTCTATTCTTTTCATTAACCACATCTAGAGTCATTGCACGTGTGTTCTTTTCACAAATCATATATCGATCCAGTGTCATTGCATGTGTGTTCTTTTCATTAACCACAACTATATTCATTGCATGTGTGTTCTTTTCAGTAACTACGTGGATCCAGCAGTGTCATTGCATGTCTGTTATTTTCATTAACGACAGCTAGAGTCACTGGACGTATGTTCTTTTCACAAACTACATATGGATCCACTAGGGTCATTGAAATGTGTGTTCTTTTCACAAACCACATATGGATCCAATAGAGTCATTGCATATGGATCCACCAGTCTTCATTGCATGTGTGTTCTTTTCACAAACCACCTACGGATCCACCAGTGTCATTGCATGTGTGTTCTTTTCACAAACCACATGGATCCACCAGTTTCATTGCATGTGTGTTCTTTTCACAGACCACATATGGATCTACCAGTGTTATTGCATGTGTGTTCTTTTCATTAACCACATATGGATCCACCAGTGTCATTGCATGTGTGTTCTTTTCATTAACCACAGCTAGAGTCACTGGATGTATGTTCTTTTCACAAACCACATATGGATCCACCAGTGTCATTGAAATGTGTGTTCTTTTCACAAACCACATATGGATCCACCGGTGTCATTGCATATGGATCCACCAGAGTTCATTTCATGTAAGTTTTTTTCACAAACCACCTATGGATCCACTAGTGTCATTGCATTTGTGTTCTTTTCATTAACCACAGCTAGAGTCATTGCATGTCTGTTCTTTTCACAAACCACATATGGAACCACCATTGTCATTGAAATGTGTATTCTTTCATTAACCATACGTAGAGTCATTTCATGTCTATTATTTTCATAGGCCACATATGGATCCACCAGTGTCATTGAAATGTGTGTTCTTTTCACAAACCACATGTGGATCCACTAGAGTCATTGCATATGCATCCACAAGAGTTCATTGCATGTGTGTTCTTTTCAAAAACCACCTATGGATCCACCAGTGTCATTGCATGTGTGTTCTTTCCACAAACCACATGGAATCACCAGTTTCATTGCATGTGTGTTCTTTTCACAGACCACATATGGATCCACCAGTGTTATTGCATGTGTGTTCTTTTCATTAACCACATATGGATCCACCAGTGTCATTGCATGCGTGTTCTTTTCATTAACCACAGCTAGAGTCACTGGATGTATGTTCTTTTCACAAACAACATATGGATCCACCAATGTCATTGAAATGTGTGTTCTTTTCACAAACCACATATGGATCCACCAGTGTCATTGCATATGGATCCACCAGAGTTCATTTCATGTATGTTTTTTTCACAAAACACCTATGGATCCACTAGTGTCATTGCATTTGTGTTCTTTTCATTAACCACAGCTAGAGTCATTGCATGTCTGTTATTTTCACAAACCACATATGGAACCACCATTGTCATTGCAATGTGTATTCTTTCATTAACCACATCTAGAGTCATTTCATGTCTATTATTTTCAGAGGCCACATATGGATCCACCAGTGTCATTGCATGTATGTTCTTTTCACAAACCACATGGATCCACCAGTTTCATTGCATGTGTGTTCTTTTCATAGACCTCATATGGATCCACCAGTGTCATTGCATGTGTGTTCTGATGGGGATATACCGAATGGGGTATGCCTAGCAGGACATTCCGATCGGGCCAAAGGCCTAGCGAGTGGGCCTGCAGGACGACGACTGGATTGCGACTAAGGAGAAAGCTTGGTGATTGGAGACTGGAGGCCCAGAAGCGTACTTGAATCACAATTAGATTAGATCAAAGCCTCCGAATCCATACTTTGTTCGGTTGTAAACTTTAAAACCTAGCGAGGTGCCTCCTATATAAGCCTCCTAGGGTACTCTTAGGACTTACGTTCCATCATACACCCCTTCGAGCAACTCGCTGCTTAGACGCCGAGCTCGCCACTCCTATAACTCGCTCTCCATCAATCTAATCTAGCAGGAGTAGGTCTTTACCCTCCGGGGGGCCGAACCTGGGTAAACCCATGTGCATCCACCCCCATCTCGCACCGCAGATGGCCGCTACCTCTCGCCCCCGATTCTATCAATCACTGCCTATGGCAGCGAGTACCGTGGCCATTTGCACGACAGTGGCACTCACCATGGGGACTGGCCTGAGTTCTGCGGCAAGACCCTACTCGCTGATCGATCGGCCGATCGCCACCGGCTGCATGGTCGTCATCGGCAGGATCTTACTGATTCTGCCCAGCAGCTACATCCCGGCGTCACGCCCAGTTACCACAGCGTGATAATGCCAGTCGGCACCATCAACCTGTTCATCGGCTTCACCGGCGCAGTCGACCCGGCGGCAATGGAGATCATCGACGGATCGCCGCCACGCCACGATCTTCTCTCAGAGGAGCAGGTCCGCTCCATCAGCCGCCTCGCCACCGAATACGACTCGGCCGCCAGCAACGCGGTCGATACCAACGCTTCCACGGACGACGCTGCCCTCCGTGACGACACCGACTTCGCGACCCCTGCCTCGGTCGACGGATCTATCACCGCAGCATCACGGGAGGACTCCATCACACGGGTCTCTAACCCTGAGGACTTCGAGGATTCCTCCATCCTTGGGATCTTCAATTCCGACTCCGGCTCGGAGTCCCCCGAGGACTTCCGTGCTAGATCCAATCGCTTCAACGCGATCTACATGGCGGCCAGCACGGTCGCCCTACCAGATCCATTCTCTACACCGATCCCTCCAACCGCGACGGCCATAGAGGTGGAGGAAGCCCGCCTACGACTAGAGGAGGCGCAACGCAAGGAGCTAGCCGAGGGCGAGAAATTCCGCCTTGAGCGGGCGACGGCGCAGGAGCTGTCGCTCTACCACCAGCACCGCATCAGGACCCGCCTGAAGTCCAACGTCCAGGGCCGCGTCCTAAACTTCAATGACGAAAGCAACCCCGCACACGCGGCTGAGCGCGAATACTGCAAGAACATGCCACTAGGTGGCAGCAACCGACCACCACCCGGCGCATCAGCAACTAGGACCACACCGCCACCCATTGGTCGCGGGCCCCCGCCGGACCAGCCACGGATCATAATCTCGCCACAGGCCCGCGACGCCAACAGGCTCCCACTATACTCCACTCGAATGGACAACGTCGTCGTGGCTGCCGCCGCAGTCGCCCACCTCGACGTCCAGGGAGAAGACGCGCAACAGATCCAGTACGCCAAGCCCCTACTCGCCAGGGCCGTCGAGCAGCAAGCCGCGGGAGTCGACCCGCGGGGGCGGATGTATTCCCGCTCATCGGCAAGCAGGGCGTCCTCAAGCAGCCACCCAACCGTCGCCAACGCCGCGACCTGCCCACCGCCCCAGCCCCTGGCACACCAGCCATGGGTCGCCAACCCCGTGCTCTCCACCAACGAGCCGTGACCGGTGAACAACACCATCGCTTCCAACGGGCAACCCATCGATGCCCGAACGCACATCGTCAACAACCAGGGTTGGCGGGTGCGCCAGCCCAATGACTTGAGGCACACCAACCGCGGCGACCCTGAACCTAGGGGCTCGCTCAACCTAGTCGGTGCCTAGTGCTTCGGACCTATGATCTGAGGCGAGAAGTACCCCGCCAACTTCAAGGAGCCCAAGGAGATTCAAAAATACGACCCAACGTACGACCCAACGGTGTGGCTGGACACATACCTCATGGTGATGGGAATCGCCGGCCACACCGACTTGCTAGCTGCTCGCTACCTCCCCTGATGATGGAGGGTGCGACCCGGCAATGGATCAACACCCTCCCTGCCGATAGCATCGACTCGTGGGAAGAGATGCGGGATGCCTTCGTCAGGCACTTTGAGGGCTCCTACACCCACGCCAGCACCATCGAGGACCTGGAACGATGCATCCAGGGACAACGCGAGTCGACCCACCACTGGATCCAAAGGTGGCAGGAACTATGGATCAGCGCCTCCGGCATCCAGCCGGACACGCCGAACACTTCTTCGAGAATGCGTGTCGGTACGAACCCCTAGTCGCTAAGATCAAGAGGGTCTACCAGATGCTCGACAACATCCCCGACCTCCTCGAGATCGCCAAGCGCTAAGAGGAAGAGGACCCCAACCAGAACTCCAACGAAGAGTCGGGAAGAAGACGCCGCATCAGTGCCCACGATAGTGGGCGACAACACGACATGTGCTACAGCAACACTCGCATCACCGGCAAGCGCCACGGTGATGGGAGAGTCGACTTTGTTGCCAATGCCGGCTATGGCCAACACGACCCAAAGAATTTTTGCCACGATGGAGGAAACTACCGCGACAGCGAAAACTACCGCGCCAACAATGTGGCGAGGCCGAAATTGACCCTGCCATCCTACTCAACCAACCCTGTGTCTACCATGGCAGGGAGGGAAAGCCCGCCACCCACACTACCGCAGACTGCCACTCCCTCAAGGAAATCGAAAAGGCAAGGCGGGCACGGGACAACCCCAACAACAACCCGGCAAGGGACAACAGAAACACCGGCGGCATCGGCAACGCCATCGGATCACTCCACACCTTCACTGGGCTTGGCACCAAGCATGAGAAGAAGGTACTCGTCCGTGCAGTCGCTGTCAATGCGGTGACACAGGTCGATATCCCCCGTTTCCTCAACTGGTCTGAGCAAAGCATCACCTGGAGTCACTAGGACCACGCGCCCAAGATCGAGTATCCAGGGCGAGTCGCCTGGTGGTCAGGCCCAAAGTGGCCGACTACTGGCTTCCCAAGACATTGATGGACAGCGGGACCTCCATTAATATCATGTACTTGGACACGTTCAAGAGGCTCCAGCTCCCAGAATCAGCAATCGAGCCGACCCTGAAAACCTTCCATGGCATCGTCCCTGGTCGGAAGGCATACCCGATTGGAAAAGTAACGCTGCCAGTCACCTTCAGCACACCAGCAAACTACCGCACCGAGCGAATCGTGTTTGAGCTGGTGAACTTCCGCAGCCCCTACCACTGTGTCCTGGGACGCCAAACTTTCACCAAATTCATGGCGACCCCCCACTACGCCTACAACATGATGAAGCTTCCAGGGCCAAGCGGCATCATCACCGTCCATGGTGACCCTGATATGGCCGTGGAATGCAAACACAAAGGCGCTGAGCTCGCTGACGCCGTCATTGCTGTGAAGACTGACCACGTGGAGGAACTAGTGAAATACGCAGGCAACATCAACAAGGATGACCCCACCATCCTGAAGAAGCCAACCGCCGCGAGCTCCACATTCGAGGCGACCTCGCACACACGCACCGTCGAACTTGTCCCATGCAACTCCAACCAGACGGTCACCATTGGGGCGCACATGAGCCCCACATAGGAAAGCGCACTCATCGAGCTCCTCCGTGAGAATCGCGACATCTTCGCATGGAAACCATCCGACATGCCCGGTGTCCCGAGGGAACTCGCTGAGCACAAACTCAGCAGCGATCCCAAAGTGCGATCAGTACAGCAGTCGCTGCAGACCTTCAATGAAGAGCGCCGCCGAGCAATCGCCGAAGAAGTACAATGCCTACTAGCCACAGGCTTCATTCGGCCAATCAAATACTCCAAGTGGCTGGCAAACCCAGTCCTGGTCCTAAAAAAGAACAACACATGGAGAATGTGTATCGACTACAACAACCTCAACAGCGCCTGCCCAAAGGAGGAGTTCTTCCTACTGCGCATTGACCAGATCATCGACTCGACCGCGGGATCAAAGTCGCTATGCTACCTCGACGCGTATTCTGGCTACAACCAGATCAAAATGGCGGTCGAGGATGAGGAGAAGACGATGTTCATCACGCCATTCGGCACCTTCTTCTACACGGCCATGACATTCGGTCTCAAGAACACCCACACCACCTACCAAAGGTGAATGCAGGAGTGCCTCGTGAGCCAAATTGGCCGCAACATACATGTCTACATCGACGACGTGGTGGTCAAATCCACCCGCCAAGACGACCTGCTTGCCGACCTAGCCGAAACATTCGCAAACCTGCGGAGGTACAACATCAAGCTCAACCCAGAAAAATGCACTTTCGGCGTCCCCACCCGATAGCTCCTGGGATACGTGGTCTCCAAACGAGGCATCGAGGCCAACCCCACCAAGATCGACACCATTGCGACTCGGGAAACCCGAGTTCCTGCGTGACGTCCAGAAGTTGGTCGGGCGAGTTGTGGCTCTCAGTCGCTTCATTCCCCGGCTCGGTGAGAAGGCAATGCCCCTCTACCGCCTGATGCGCAAGAACCCCACGTTCCAATGGGACGCGGAGGCGGACGACGCACTCAAAGCACTCAAAGAAGTGCTACTCGCGGCTCCAGTCCTCACCGCCCCAATCGACAAAGAGCCAATGCTCGTCTATGTGGCGGCCTCCACTCGAGTCGTCAGCGCCGTGATGGTCATCGAACGGCCAGAGGAGGGAAAGGAGCGCCCCGTGCAGCGCCCCGTATACTACATCATCAAAGTCCTGACGGACTCAAGACAACGCTACCCGCAGTACCAGAAACTGGTATACGCGGTATTCCGAGCTTAACGACGACTCCCTCACTACTTCCAGGAGCACCCAATCATGGTCGTCTCCTCCGCGCCATAGCAGAAAATCATACGCAATCGCAAGGCAACTGGGCTAGTCGCCAAGTGGGTCGTCGAAATCGGCGTCGACAACATCAAATACGAGCCCCACAAAGCGATCAAGTCGCTAGGCCCTGGCTGATTTCCTCGCGGACTGGGAAGAAGCACAGGAGCCGAAGAAGCTCCCATACCTCCACTACTGGTCTCTCCAATTCGACGGATCCAAGAACGCCGATGGCGCTGGGGCCAGGGTCATACTGACCTCCCCCAAAGGAGACAAGCTCCGCTACGTGCTCCACCTCAACTTCAAGCCATGCACCAACAACATGGCAGAGTATGAGGCCCTCCTTCATGGCATGCGGGCCGCCAAGGATATGAACATCAACCACCTACGGTGCTACAGCGACTCCGACCTAGTCGACGGCCAAGTCGTTGGGACCTACGACGTTGTCTCCCTGACAATGATAGCATACCACCAAGCGGTAGACCAGCTAGGAGGACACTTCGACGGTTACTCAGTCGAGTGGATCGATAGGAGAAATAATGAGGAGGCAGACGCCCTCTCCTGCATCGGGTCGGCACGACAAATGCCACCCGCAGGCGTCTTCCTCGACATCATCCACAAGCCTTCGGTCTCCCTGCTGAAGGAGATCGACATCGGGATACCACTACAACCTGAGCCGTCCCTAGTTGCCATGATTGTGGAGCCCAGCAACTGGATGGCACCATACGTTTCCTTCATCGAGCACAAGATCCTCCCAAGCAACTAGACGGAAGCGCGAATGATCGTGCGCTGCTGCAAATCCTTCGTCATCATCAACACCGAGCTCCACAAAGGCAGCATGACCGGCGTGTTCTAGCGCTGCGTATAGCCAGAAGAAGGACACAAGATCCTACAGGACATCCACGCCGGCGATTGCGGCCATCACGCTAGCGCCAAGTCACTGGTTGCCAACGCCATGCGACATGGCTTGTATTGGCTCACCGCGCACGCCGATGCCACCAACATCGTCCAACGATGCGTCGGGTGCCAGAAGTACGACAACTAGACGCATCTCCCTGGTTTGGCACGCAAGACCATCCCCATCACCTGGCCATTCGCCGAATGGGGCATGGACATGGTCGGCCTGTTCAAGAAGGCCCCATCAGGCTTCACCCACCTCCTGGTCGTGGTTGACAAGTTCACCAAATGGGTCGAAGCCAAGCCAATCAAAAAGTGTGATGGCAAGACGGCCACCAAGTTCCTCCATGAGCTCATCTACCGGTACGGCTACTCGCACAACATCATAATGGATAACGGCACCAACTTTGCCAAGGGCGCCATGGAAATTTTTTGCGAAGAACATAGCATATGACTTGACCTTGCCTCAGTCACCCACCTGGAGTCGAACGGCCAAGCAGAACGCGCCAATCAGAGCGTCCTCCACGGGCTCAAGCCACGACTCCAAGTGCCCCTCGAGCGAACCCTAGGATGCTGGGTCGAAGAGCTCCCCTCCGTAATATGGGGGATCCCTACTTCCGTCAACCGCTCCACGGGGTTCATGCCCTTCTTCATGGTGTACGGCGCCGAAGCCGTAATGCCAACCGACCTGGAGCATGACTCACCTTGAGTCGCCAACTATGTCGAGGTGACTAACGAGATCGCCCGCCAAGACAGCATCGACTAGCTCGACGAGGCACACGACCTGGCTCGCTCTCGCACCGCCATCTACCAGCAGGGACTCCGCCGCTACCACAGCCACCGAGTCCAGACCCGCACCTTCTAGGAGGGTGACTTGGTCCTACGATTGGCCCAAGACAAGAAGGGCATGCACACTCTCTCCCCCGCCATGGGAGGGGCCATTCACCATAGGGAGCGTCCTCGGTAACAATGCCTACTACCTCATCGACATACGAGGCAATGGCTAGCTTGAGGTCGAGAGGCCATGGAATGTAAACCTCCTCCGAAAGTTCTATACATAGAACTCAAACTTGTACCCAGATGATATATAATGAAATTCATTCGGATCGCACAAATTGTGTCTACTCACCATACTCTTGTGCCACTCGCACTCGTACATTTAGCAATATGCTATCTACGGAAGTCAACCCTTGGTCAGGCGACCGGCACGGCTAAGTAGTGCGACCCAATGGCACAGAAAATATTCGGGCTTTGTGTCATCCATGAACACGCCAACCCGGAGCCACCATTGGAGTCGCCCCACTCGACTGGCCCACCGGGCCAAGACGACCGAAAAACGCTTCCCACAGTGACCTGTCCTCCCTATCCGCAGGCAAAGCGACTCGAACGGTTAAGTACCACGCACGGGGGCTTCGCAAAAAGAAACCCTCACATAGCTCGGGAAAACACCAAGTAATAGAGCTGCCTTGGACTCGCCACGCGACTGGCTCTCCGAGCCAGGTGAAGAGACGCGTTACAAAGAACACACCAAACCTTACAATAGGCACACACCCAAGACGGCTAAGTACCATGCTCGGGGACTCGCCTAAACCGGCCCCACTCGCACTCTAGGACTTGCCCCTTCGGAGTCGCAAGGCAACTAGCCCTACAGCCCATAGCAAATCAGTCACAACCAATACAAAAATCCAAAGCAAACACACATGTACACAAACGAGTTATACCCCACTAAAGGGCGGACGCGCTCGGGGACTCGCTCAAACAAAAGTCAAACATACCACATAATTGACCATGAATTGCGAGTCGATTGACTCTCTTACTTCCATACATAAATATTGTTCATATTACAAAAGTGGCCACCTAGCATATCTTACAAAAAGCCCCCAGGGAAGCTATCTATTTCACAGGCCCCGATGAAGAAGCGCCGCCACCGCCCTTGACACGGTCGTATGGCTCCCATGGATTCGTCGGGTAGGTCAACAGCGACTTTGACAGCAATGACCGGAAGGGTTGCTCTGACTTCAGGTTGTGATGCTCTGGCTCGGGGTCGCCCGATGCCACCACCGTCTCCTGGTATGGCAGCAAGTCCCCTATCACCAGCACCCGATCTGCGAAGGGGGTACCCTTGGCGGTTAGCCTCAACACCTCTGACACCTCCACCAAGCCAGTCGCCGAAGGGTAGCCGCTGGTGACGTCATCGAGGTCGAAGTCGTCAAGGAAATGCGTGATCCCTAGGCTCAACGCCGTGGTGGCCCCGCGCCTGAAAGCCGAACGCTCCATCCATTCTACAACGGTGGGTGCCTCTTCCAGGTAGCGCCATACTTCATTCAGTCCCCTAGGTATAACCTCGGTGGGGGACATCCCTTGAAGAACCTCCTAGATGCACAACACCGAGGCGGTGGCCGCGTTCACCGCCGCGGTCACGCTCTGTGAGGCGTTGAAGGTCTGCACCACCGGATCGCCTTGCCCTATCAAAGCTGCAACGTCAGACGCCATTGTCACTACGGACTCACCCACTCGGGGATTCACAACACATATCAAAGAAAAGAGCAACGACTCATCAAGGAGTTTCCGGCAGTTCTCGGTCACGTGATTCTCCAAGGCAGCAAGATCGCTCTGCAGCCCAAGGATGATTGAGTCAGCCTTCCGCTCCTCCTCAGCCGCAGTGACTGCGGCCTTGGCCCTATCCTCAGAAGAGATCGTGGACGCTTTCGCCTCCTCCAATTCCGTCACCAGGGAATCAATACATCCATTCGCCACATCCAGCTCTATAACCGGAACATACCCCTCTAGGGCTTTGGCAATGGCAGTCGGAAGACCATCTCAAAGGAACAACAACAATAGTTAGCTTACCGTAAACACCAGCAGCTCGCAATCACCAAACAAAACAAGTACTCACCGGCAGTCTCCTGGAGTCACCGGTTAGCCTCTTGCGCCACGCGCAGGTCACGCTCCAGGCGCTCCTTCACGGCCTGCCGATCGGCCAACTCCCTCTACAATCCCTACAAGCAGAATGAACAATTAGCAACTGCAAAAACACAAATTCTATGCCTAGCCGCTGAAATTCAGCGACTAGACACTCGAGGACTGGCGACTAGAAGAAATTCAGTGCCTAGCCGCTGAAATTCAGCGACTAGACACTCGGGACTGGCGACTTGAAGAAACTCAGTGCCTAGCCGCTTAAATTCAGCGACTAGACACTCGAGGACTGGACGTACCTGAATGGCGGCACCAAGCATACTGTGAAGTCAACTGGTGTCTGTTGAAGGGACCACGAAGGAGGTACGCTCGCGACAATGTCCAACATCCTCATTGACGATCTCTAGCATCTGCGGAGAATGGTTTTCCACCACGATCGGAAAACCCCCCGCCATGAAGCACGGGAACGATGCAGACGCCCTCGCCGGGGCACTGGTTGCTGGAGCCGGTGGTTCTGTCGTCGGAACCACCTTAGCTGGCTCCGATTGAGTGGCCGCCACCTCCTCGCCGGCGGGCAGGGTCACTCCCCTTGGTGCTATCTTTCGCTGCAGCATCGTCAGGTTCACCCCTCTGCTTCTTCGCGCCCTTAGTTGGTGCAACTTCTGCAGCAGGCTTCCTCTTCCTGGGGGGTCGCCTTCCCCCGTGGTGATGACCGGCGGAATCCTAGCCACCGAAGGGCGACCTATCTTCTTAGCGCTGGACCTTCAAAACCACCAAAGTCAGCAAAGAAATGATACAAGAAGTCGCCCAAGAATTGGAAAGGAGAACTCGTGACTCACTTGGTGACTAGAAGCACGCGTAACCCCGTGCTGATGTGGGCGGGCTTGTCTAGCTCCGGGCCCAGCTTGCGTGTGAGACCCTTCTCAAAGACATCCGAAGCCACGGTCGCGGGAATCTCTGGCTCAGAATACGCGGCCGTCCCCGAAGGTTGTGGCGACTTTAACGCCGGTCTTCAGCAGCCTCCCGATCCGACACACCGCCGAAGCTGTCAGCACGATCGCCGCGTGCAGAACATCCACCGCCAAACCTAAAACAACTGAGAGTGGCCACGGACAAACATCAAATGATGCGGTTGAAAATTGCACCGCGGGAATCACGACTGAAGATAAATCCGAAGAGAGAGACTTACCGTAGGAGCTTCATTCTTCTCAGGCACGTACCGGGTGAGCCCGGCCGACGTGGTTGTAAATTCTGCATCGGTAATCTTCTTCAAGGCGGCCTTCTAATATGTGGCATCCCACGACTCCTTGCTGGTCCGGGAAGGATCGTTCTTCCCGGTGTACTCGTACATCCAATGGGGCTGGGTCGCTAGCGGGACCAAACGCCGCCCGAGTCAGCAGTTGTATAGGTTGATTGTGGACAACCCTTGGTCCTTCAACTTCTGGATCTTGTTCATCATCTCCACGACAGCCATGCTCTGATCATCGGGGAGCTTGTCCGCTGCCAGCCGGCAGGGCTCACTTCTCTCTGCGACGAACTCAGGCAGCGCCACTTCACTAGAGGGGGTGGACTCCTTCACATAAAACCAGCTCTTCTTCCATTCGCTTGCGACCTTCTTCGGCAACAGGAGCTTGTTGAAATTGACCTTCGGCTTCAACTGAAATGTGACACTCCGACCGCCAAGATCGGGCCGCTAGACCCCTCGCGCCCGATGCGGTCGTGGAATAGCTCCAACCATAGCGGGAAGTATGGCCTGCAGCCGAGGTAGCATTCACAGAAGGCGACGAAGATTGCCAGCTGCTCGATGTTGTGCGGGCCGAGATCCGACGGCTTGATCACGTAGTACGCGCAGAACCGCCAAAAGAATAGCGAGGTGGGAAACCCCAAGCCCCTCTCCAAGTGTCTTGGGAAGCAGATGAACTCGCTGGTGCGTGGCTTCGGCTCGACGTCAAAAGACGCGGGGATCCGCCAATTCCCCTTACACAGGACCCCCGCATCCTCAAATGACTTGAGCTGCGCTACAGTGCACTTAGATTTCCCCCACAGACCTTTCGGAGGCGCCATCAGGAAGGAAGCAGGATCGCTTGGTCTGAAGAATCTAGATCGAGGGGAGATAGAGGGAATGGGTGCGCAAAGATGAGGAATGCGGGGAAGGGTGTATGGAACTGATCCATCACTCCCCTTATAAAGAAGCATTACCCGCCAGTCTCGGGATAGCCGTTACCCGCGGTAATCGTGCCGAAGTTACCGTTGGACTACCCAACGGATAGTTTGACCAAGCTGATGGTCCAACTCCTTCACTCGACTCTCCTGCAACTATGCCCTGTCCGCTTGATGGGGTAGCAACTCGGTAGTGATTGCATTCGTCAGAGCTGCGACTGGAGACCCGGTGGAAAATTTCCTCGGTTCTCGGCAGAGTCCATCGCCGATTCGGCTGGGCATCCAAATTGGACTCGCCTACTCCGACTGCCAAATGAACACCTGCGTTTGAATCAACGATGACCTCGAGGACTACTGATGGGGATATGCCTAGCAGGACGTTCTGATCGGGCCCAAGGCCTAGCGAGTGGGCCTGCAGGACGGCGACTGGAATGCGACTGAGGAGAAGGCCTAGCGATTGGAGACTGGAGGCCCAGAAGCGTACTTGAAGCCCAGTAGGATTAGGTCAAAGCCTTCGAATCCATATCTTGTTCGGTTGTAAACTGTAAACCCTAGCGAGGTGCCTCCTATATAAGCCTCCCTAGGGTACTCTTAGGACTTACGTTCCATCATACACCCCTTCGAGCGACTCGTTGCTTAGACGCCGAGCTCTCCACCCCTGTAACTCGCTGCCCATCAATCAAATATAGCAGGAGTAGGTCTTTACCCTCCGGGGGGCCAAACCTGGGTAAACCCATGTGCATCGGCCCCCATCTCGCACCACAGATGGTCGCCAGCTCTCGGCCACGATTCTATCAATCGCTGCCTATGGCAGCGACGGCCATGGCCATTTCCACAACATGTTCTTTTCATTAACCACATATGGATCCACAAGAGTTCATTGCATGTCTGTTCTTTTCACAAACCCAATATGGATCCACTAGAGTTCATTGCATGTCTGTTCTTTTCATTAACCACAGCTAGAGTCATTGCATGTGCGTTCTTTTCACAGACCACATATGGATCCACCAGTGTCATTGCATGTGTGTTCTTTTCATTAACCACAACTAGATTCACTGGATGTATGTTCTTTTCACACACCACATATGGATCCACCAGTGTCATTGAAATGTGTGTTCTCTTCACAGACCACATATGGATCCACTAGTGTCACTGCATATGGATCCACCAGAGTTCATTGCATGTGTGTTCTTTTCACAAACCACCTATGGATCCACCAGTGTCATTGCATGTGTGTTCTTTTCATTAACCATAGCTATAGTCACTGGATGTATGTTCTTTTCACAAACCACATATGGATCCACCAGTGTCATTGAAATATGTGTTCTTTTCACCGACCACATCTAGAGTCATTTCATGTGTGTTCTTTTCACAAACCACATATGGATCCACCAGTGTCATTGCATGTGTGTTCTTTTCAAAAAAACATACGGATCCACCAGTTTCATTGCATGTGTGTTCTTTTCATTAACCACATATGGACCCCCTAGTGTCATTGAATGTGTGTTCTTTTCATTAACCAAAGCTAGAGTCAGTGAATGTGTGCTCTTTTCACAAACCACATATGGATCCACGAGAGTTCATTGGATGTGTGTTCTTTTCACAAAACACATATGGATCCACCAGATTTCATTGCATGTTTGTTCTTTTCACAAACCACATATGGATCCACCAGAGTTCATTGCATGTCTGTTATTTTCATTAACCACAACTAGAGTCATTGCATATGTGTTCTTTCCACAAACCAGATATGGATCCACCAGTGTCATTACATGTGTGTTCTTTTCATTAACCATAGCTAGAGTCATTGCATGTGTGTTCTTTTCACTAACCACATGGATCCACCAGTGTCATTGCATGTGTGTTCTTTTCATTAAACACAGCTAGAGTCACTGGATGTATGCTCTTTTCACAAACCACATATGGATCCACCAGTGTCATTGCATGTGTGTTCTTTTCAAAAAAAACATACGGATCCACCAGTTTCATTGCATGTGTGTTCTTTTTATTAACCACATATGGAGCCCCTAGTGTCATTACATGTGTGTTATTTCATTAACCAAAGCTAGAGTCATTGAATGTGTGCTCTTTTCACAAACCACATATGGATCCACCAGAGTTCATTGCATGTGTGTTCTTTTCACAAACCACATATGGATCCACCAGAGTTCATTGCATGTTTGTTCTTTTCACAAACCACGTATAGATCCACCAGAGTTCATTGCATGTTTGTTCTTTTCATTAATCACAACTAGAGTCATTGCATGTGTGTTCTTCTCACAAACCACATATGGATCCACCAGTGTCATTGCATGTGTGTTCTTTTCATTAACCACAACTAGAGTCATTGCATGTTTGTTCTTTTCACTAACCACATGGATCCACCAATGTCATTGCATGTTTGTTCTTTTCATTGAACATACCTAGAGTCACTGGATGTATGTTCTTTTCACAAACCACATATGGATCCACCAATATCATTGAAATGTGTGTTCTTTTCATAGACCACATATGGATCCACAAGTGTCATTGCATATGGATCCACCAGAGTTCATTGCATGCGTGTTCTTTTCATAAACCACATATAGATCCACTAGTGTCATTGCATGCCTATTCTTTTCATTGACCACAGCTAGAGTCATTGCATGTCTGTTCTTTTCACAAACCACATATGGATCCACCATTGTTATTGAAATGTGTATTCTTTCATTAACCACATCTAGAGTAATTTCATGTGTGTTCTTTTCACAGACCACATATGGATCCACCAGTGTCATTGCATGTCTATTCTTTTCATTAACAAAGCTAGAGTTATTGCATGTGTGTTCTTTTCACAAACCACATATGGATCCACCGGAGTTCACTGGATGTATGTTATTTTCACAAACAACATATGGATCCACCAGTATCATTGAAATGTGTGTTCTTTTCACATACCACATATGGATCCACCAGTGTCATTGCATGTGTATTCTTTTGATTAACCACATATGGATCCACCAATGTCATTGCATGTGTGTTCTTTTCATTAACCACAACTAGAGTCACTAGATGTATGTTCTTTTCACAAACCACATATGGATCCACTAGTGTCGTTGAATGTGTGTTCTTTTCATAAACCACATATGGATCCACCAGTGTCATTGCATATGGATCCACCAGAGTTCATTGCATCTGTGTTCTTTTCACAACCCACCTATAGATCCACTAGTGTGATTGCATGTGTGCTCTTTTCATTAACCACAGCTACAGTCATTCCATGTCTGTTCTTTTCACGAAACACATATGGAACCACCATTGTCATTGGAATGTGTATTGTTTCATTAACCACATCTAGGGTTTCATATCTGTTCTTTTCATAGACCACATATGGATCCACTAGTGTCATTGCATGTGTGTTCTTTTCACAAACCACATGGATCCACCAGTTTCATTGCATGTGTGTTCTTTTCATAGACCACATATGGATCCACCAGTGCCATTGCATGTGTGTTCTTTTCATTAACCACATATGGATCCACCAAAGTTCATTGCATGTCTGTTCTTTTCACAAACCACGTATGGATCCACTAGAGTTCATTGCATGTCTGTTCTTTTCATTAACCATCGCTAGAGTCATTGCATGTGTGTTCTTTTCACAAAGCACATATGGATCCACTAGTGTCATTGCATGTAATTTCTTTTCATTAACCACAACTAGAGTCATTGCATGTCTGTTCTTTTCATTAACCACATATGGATTCACCAATGTCATTACATGTGTGTTCTTTTCATTAACCACAGCTAGAGTCACTTAATGTATGTTCTTTTCACAAACCACACATGGATCCACAGTGTCATTGAAATGTGTGTTCTTTTCACAGACCACCTATGGATCCACCAGTGTCATTGCATATGGATCCACCAGAGTTCATTGCATGTGTGTTCTTTTCACAAACCACCTATGAATCCACCAATGTCATTGCACGTGTATTCTTTTCACAAACTACATGGATCCACAAGTTTCATTGCATGTGTGTTCTTTTCACAGACCACATATGGATCCACCAGTGTCATTGCATGTGTGTTCTTTTCATTAACCACAGCTAGAGTCATTGCATATGTGTTCTTTTCAAAAAAACATACGGATCCACCACTTTCATTGCATGTGTGTTCGTTTCATTAACCACATATGGACCCCCTAGTGTCATTGCCTGTGTGTTCTTTTCATTAACCAACACTAGTGTCATTGAATGTGTGCTCTTTTCACAAACCACATATGGATCCACCAGTGTCATTGCATGTGTGTTCTTTTCATTAACCACAACTAGAGTCATTGCATGTTTGTTATTTTCACTAACCACATGGATCCACCAATGTCATTGCATGTTTGTTCTTTTCATTGAACATAGCTAGAGTCACTGGATGTATGTTCTTTTCACAAACCACATATGGATCCACCAATGTCATTGAAATGTGTGTTCTTTTCACAGACCACATATGGATCCACAAGTGTCATTGCATATGGATCCACTAGAGTTCATTGCATGCGTGTTCTTTTCACAAACCACATATAGATCCACTAGTGTCATTGCATGCCTATTCTTTTCATTGACCACAGCTAGAGTCATTGCATGTCTGTTCTTTTTGCAAACCACATATGGATCCACCATTGTTATTGAAATTGTATTCTTTCATTAACCACATCTAGAGTAATTTCATGTGTGTTCTTTTCACAGACCACATATGGATCCACCAGTGTCATTGCATGTCTATTCTTTTCATTAACAAAGCTAGAGTTATTGCATGTGTGTTCTTTTCACAAACCACATCTGGATCCACCAGAGTTCACTGGATGTATGTTATTTTCACAAACAACATATGGATCCACCAGTATCATTGAAATGTGTGTTCTTTTCACAGACCACATATGGATCCACCAGTGTCATTGCATGTGTGTCCTTTTCATTAACCACATATGGATCCACCAGTGTCATAGCATGTGTGTTCTTTTCATTAACCACAACTAGAGTCACTAGATGTATGTTCTTTTCACAAACCACATATGGATCCACTAGTGTCGTTGAATGTGTGTTCTTTTCATAAACCACATATGGATCCACCAGTGTCATTGCATATGGATCCACCAGAGTTCATTGCATCTGTGTTCTTTTCACAACCCACCTATGGATCCACTAGTGTCATTGCATGTGTGTTCTTTTCATTAACCACAGCTACAGTCATTCCATGTCTGTTCTTTGCACGAAACACATATGGAACCACCATTGTAATTGGAATGTGTATTGTTTCATTAACCACATCTAGGGTTTCATATCTGTTCTTTTATAGACCACATATGGATCCACTAGTGTCATTGCATGTGTGTTCTTTTCACAAACCACATGGATCCACCAGTTTCATTGCATGTGTGTTCTTTTCATAGACCACATATGGATCCACTAGTGTCATTGCATGTGTGTTCTTTTCATTAACCACATATGGATCCACCAAAGTTCATTGCATGTCTGTTCTTTTCACAAACCACGTATGGATCCACTAGAGTTCATTGCATGTCTGTTCTTTTCATTAACCATCGCTAAAGTCATTGCATGTGTGTTCTTTTCACAAACCACATATGGATCCACCAGTGTCATTGCAAGTGTTTTCTTTTCATTAACCACAACTAGAGTCATTGCATGTGTGTTCTTTTCATTAACCACATATGGATCCACCAATGTCATTACATGTGTGTTCTTTTCATTAACCACAGCTAGAGTCACTTGATGTATGTTCTTTTCACAAACCACACATGGATCCACAGTGTCATTGAAATGTGTGTTCTTTTTAAAGACCACCTATGGATCCACCAGTGTCATTGCATATGGATCCACCAGAGTTCATTGCATGTGTGTTCTTTTCACAGACCACCTATGGATCCACCAGTGTCATTGCATATGGATCCACCAGAGTTCATTGCATGTGTGTTCTTTTCAAAAACCACCTATGAATCCACCAGTGTCATTGCACGTGTATTCTTTTCACAAACTACATGGATCCACAAGTTTCATTGCATGTGTGTTCTTTTCACAGACCACATATGGATCCACCAGTGTCATTGCATGTGTGTTCTTTTCATTAACCACAGCTAGAGTCATTGCATATGTGTTCTTTTCAAAAAAACATACGGATCCACCAGTTTCATTGCATGTGTGTTCGTTTCATTAACCACATATGGACGCCCTAGTGTCATTGCATGTGTGTTCTTTTCATTAACCAACACTAGTGTCATTGAATGTGTGCTCTTTTCACAAACCACATATGGATCCACCAGAGTTCATTGCATGTGTGTTCTTTTCACAAACCACATATGGATCCACAAGATTTCATTGCATGTTTGTTCTTTTCACAAACCACATATAGATCCACCAGAGTTCATTGCATGTCTGTTCTTTTCATTAACCACAGCTAGAGTCATTGCATGTGTGTTCTTTTCACAAACCACATATGGATCCACCAGTGTCATTGAAATGTGTGTTCTTTTCACAGACCACATATGGATCCACAAGTGTCATTGCATATGGATCCACCAAAGTTCATTGCATGTGTGTTCTTTTCACAAACCACTTATAGATCCACCAGTGTCATTGCATGTGTGTTCTTTTCATTAACCACAGCTAGAGTCATTGCATGTGTGTTCTTTTCACTAACCACATGGATCCACCAGTGTCATTGCATGTGTGTTCCTTTCATTAAACACAGCTAGAGTCACTGGATGTATGCTCTTTTAACAAACCACATATGGATCCACCAGTGTCATTGCATGTGTGTTATTTTCAAAAAAACATAATCCACCAGTTTCATTGCATGTGTGTTCTTTTCATTAACCACATATCGACCTCCTAGTGTCATTGCATGTGTGTTCTTTTCATTAACCAAAGCTAGAGTCATTGAATGTGTCCTCTTTTCACAAACCACATATGGCTCCACGAGAGTTCATTGCATGTATGTTCTTTTCACAAACCACATATGGATCCACCAGATTTCATTGCATGTTTGTTCTTTTCACAAACCAAGTATAGATCCACGAGTTCATTGCATGTCATTCTTTTCATTAACCACAGCTAGAGTCATTGCATGTGTGTTCTTTTCACAAACCACTGATTGATCCACACGTGTCACTGCATGTGTGTTCTTTTCATTAACCACAGCTAGAGTCATTGCATGTGTGTTCTTTTCACTAACCACATATGGATCCACCAGTGTCATTGAAACGTGTGTTCTTTTCACATACCACATATGGATCCACAAGTGTCATTGCATATGGATCCACCAGAGTTCATTGCATGTGTGTTCTTTTCACAAACCACATATAGATCCACTAGTGTCATTGCATGTTTGTTCTTTTCATTAACCACAGCTAGAGTCATTGCATGTCTGTTATTTTCACAAACCACATATGGATCCACCATTGTTAAAATGTGTATTGTTTCATTAACCACATCTAGAGTAATTTCATGTGTGTTCTTTTCACAGACCACATATGGATCCACCAGTGTCACTGCATGTCTATTCTTTTCATTAACAAAGCTAGAATTATTGCATGTGTGTTCTTTTCACAAACCACATGGATCCACCAGTTTCATTGCATGTGTGTTCTTTTCATAGACCACATATGGATCCACCAATGTCATTGCATGTGTGTTCTTTTTATTAACCACATATGGATCCACCAAAGTTCATTGCATATCTGTTCTTTTCACAAACCACGTATGGATCCACTAGAGTTCATTGCATGTCTGTTCTTTTCATTAACCATCGCTAGAGTCATTGAATGTGTGTTCTTTTCACAAACCACATATGGATCCACCAGTGTCACTGCATGTGTGTTCTTTTCATTAACCACAGCTAGAGTCATTGCATGTGTGTTCTTTTCACTAAGCACATATGGATCCACCAGTGTCATTGAAACATGTGTTCTTTTCACAGACCACATATGGATCAACATGTGTCATTGCATATGGATCCACCAGAGTTCATTGCATGTGTGTTCTTTTCACAAACCACATATAGATCCACTAGTGTCATTGCATGTTTGTTCTTTTCATTAACCACAGCTAGAGTCATTGCATGTCTGTTATTTTCACAAACAACATATGGATCCACCATTGTTATTGAAATGTGTATTGTTTCATTAACCACATCTAGAGTAATTTCATGTGTGTTCTTTTCATAGACCACATATGGATCCACCAGTGTCACTGCATGTCTATTCTTTTCATTAACAAAGCTAGAATTATTGCATGTGTGTTCTTTTCACAAACCACATGGATCCACCAGTGTCATTGCATGTGTGTTCTTTTCACAAACCACATGGATCCACCAGTTTCATTGCATGTGTGTTCTTTTCATAGACCACATATGGATCCACCAGTGTCATTGCATGTGTGTTCTTTTTATTAACCACATATGGATCCACCAAAGTTCATTGCATGTCTGTCCTTTTCACAAACCACGTATGGATCCACTAGAGTTCATTGCATGTCTGTTCTTTTCATTAACCATCGCTAGAGTCATTGCATGTGTGTTCTTTTCACAAACCACATATGGATCCACCAGTGTCATTGCATGTGTTTTGTTTTCATTAACCACAACTAGAGTCATTGCATGTGTGTTATTTTCATTAACCACATATGGATCCACCAATGTCATTACATGTGTGTTCTTTTCATTAACCACAGCTAGAGTCACTTGATGTATGTTGTTTTCACAAACCACATATGGATCCACCGGTGTCATTGAAATGTGTGTTCTTTTCACGGACCACATATGGATCCACTAGTTTCATTGCATATGGATCCACCAGAGTTCATTGCATGTGTGTTCTTTTCACAAACCACCTATGGATCCACTAGTGTCATTGCATGTGTATTCTTTTCACAAACTACATGGATCCACAAGTTTCATTGGATGTGTGTTCTTTTCAAAGACCACATATGGATCCACCAGTGTCATTGCATGTGTGTTCTTTTCATTAACCACAGCTAGAGTCATTGCATATGTGTTCTTTTCAAAAAAACATACGGATCCACCAGTTTCATTGCATGTGTGTTCGTTTCATTAACCACATATGGACCCCCTAGTGTCATTGCATGTGTGTTCTTTTCATTAACCAACACTAGTGTCATTGAATGTGTGCTCTTTTCACAAACCACATATGGATCCACCAGAGTTCATTGCATGTGTGTTCTTTTCATAAACCACATATGGATCCACAAGATTTCATTGCATGTTTGTTCTTTTCACAAACCACATATAGATCCACCAGAGTTCATTGCATGTCTGTTCTTTTCATTAACCACAGCTAGAGTCATTGCATGTGTGTTCTTTTCACAAACCACATATGGATCCACCAGTGTCATTGAAATGTGTGTTCTTTTCACAGACCACATATGGATCCACAAGTGTCATTGCATATGGATCCACCAATGTTCATTGGATGTGTGTTCTTTTCAAAAACCACTTATAGATCCACCAGTGTCATTGCATGTGTGTTCTTTTCATTAACCACAGCTAGAGTCATTGCATGTGTGTTCTTTTCACTAACCACATGGATCCACCAGTGTCATTGCATGTGTGTTCCTTTCATTAAACACAGCTAGAGTCACTGGATGTATGCTCTTTAACAAACCACATATGGATCCACCAGTGTCATTGCATGTGTGTTATTTTCAAAAAAAACATACGAATCCACCAGTTTCATTGCATGTGTGTTCTTTTCATTAACCACATATCGACCTCCTAGTGTCATTGCATGTGTGTTCTTTTCATTAACCAAAGCTAGAGTCATTGAATGTGTCCTCTTTTCACAAACCACATATGGCTCCACGAGAGTTCATTGCATGTATGTTCTTTTCACAAACCACATATGGATCCACCAGATTTCATTGCATGTTTGTTCTTTTCACAAACCAAGTATAGATCCACCAGAGTTCATTGCATGTCTGTTCTTTCATTAACCACAGCTAGAGTCATTGCATGTGTGTTCTTTTCACAAACCACATATGGATCCACGGTGTCCTTTGCATGTGTGTTCTTTTCATTAACCACAGCTAGAGTCATTGCATGTGTGTTCTTTTCACTAACCACATATGGATCCACCAGTGTCATTGAAACGTGTGTTCTTTTCACATACCACATATGGATCCACAAGTGTCATTGCATATGGATCCACCAGAGTTCATTGCATGTGTGTTCTTTTCACAAACCACATATAGATCCACTAGTGTCATTGCATGTTTGTTCTTTTCATTAACCACAGCTAGAGTCATTGCATGTCTGTTATTTTCACAAACCACATATGGATCCACCATTGTTAAAATGTGTATTGTTTCATTAACCACATCTAGAGTAATTTCATGTGTGTTCTTTTCACAGACCACATATGGATCCACCAGTGTCACTGCATGTCTATTCTTTTCATTAACAAAGCTAGAATTATTGCATGTGTGTTCTTTTCACAAACCACATGGATCCACCAGTTTCATTGCATGTGTGTTCTTTTCATAGACCACATATGGATCCACCAATGTCATTGCATGTGTGTTCTTTTTATTAACCACATATGGATCCACCAAAGTTCATTGCATATCATTCTTTTCACAAACCACGTATGGATCCACTAGAGTTCATTGCATGTCATTCTTTTCATTAACCATCGCTAGAGTCATTGAATGTGTGTTCTTTTCACAAACCACATATGGATCCACCAGTGTCACTGCATGTGTGTTCTTTTCATTAACCACAGCTAGAGTCATTGCATGTGTGTTCTTTTCACTAAGCACAGATGGATCCACCAGTGTCATTGAAACATGTGTTCTTTTCACAGACCACATATGGATCAACATGTGTCATTGCATATGGATCCACCAGAGTTCATTGCATGTGTGTTCTTTTCACAAACCACATATAGATCCACTAGTGTCATTGCATGTTTGTTCTTTTCATTAACCACAGCTAGAGTCATTGCATGTCTGTTATTTTCACAAACAACATATGGATCCACCATTGTTATTGAAATGTGTATTGTTTCATTAACCACATCTAGAGTAATTTCATGTGTGTTCTTTTCATAGACCACATATGGATCCACCAGTGTCACTGCATGTCTATTCTTTTCATTAACAAAGCTAGAATTATTGCATGTGTGTTCTTTTCACAAACCACATGGATCCACCAGTGTCATTGCATGTGTGTTCTTTTCACAAACCACATGGATCCACCAGTTTCATTGCATGTGTGTTCTTTTCATAGACCACATATGGATCCACCAGTGTCATTGCATGTGTGTTCTTTTTATTAACCACATATGGATCCACCAAAGTTCATTGCATGTCTGTCCTTTTCACAAACCACGTATGGATCCACTAGAGTTCATTGCATGTCTGTTCTTTTCATTAACCATCGCTAGAGTCATTGCATGTGTGTTCTTTTCACAAACCACATATGGATCCACCAGTGTCATTGCATGTGTTTTGTTTTCATTAACCACAACTAGAGTCATTGCATGTGTGTTATTTTCATTAACCACATATGGATCCACCAATGTCATTACATGTGTGTTCTTTTCATTAACCACAGCTAGAGTCACTTGATGTATGTTGTTTTCACAAACCACATATGGATCCACCGGTGTCATTGAAATGTGTGTTCTTTTCACGGACCACATATGGATCCACTAGTTTCATTGCATATGGATCCACCAGAGTTCATTGCATGTGTGTTCTTTTCACAAACCACCTATGGATCCACTAGTGTCATTGCATGTGTATTCTTTTCACAAACTACATGGATCCACAAGTTTCATTGGATGTGTGTTCTTTTCAAAGACCACATATGGATCCACCAGTGTCATTGCATGTGTGTTCTTTTCATTAACCACAGCTAGAGTCATTGCATATGTGTTCTTTTCAAAAAAACATACGGATCCACCAGTTTCATTGCATGTGTGTTCGTTTCATTAACCACATATGGACCCCCTAGTGTCATTGCATGTGTGTTCTTTTCATTAACCAACACTAGTGTCATTGAATGTGTGCTCTTTTCACAAACCACATATGGATCCACCAGAGTTCATTGCATGTGTGTTCTTTTCATAAACCACATATGGATCCACAAGATTTCATTGCATGTTTGTTCTTTTCACAAACCACATATAGATCCACCAGAGTTCATTGCATGTCTGTTCTTTTCATTAACCACAGCTAGAGTCATTGCATGTGTGTTCTTTTCACAAACCACATATGGATCCACCAGTGTCATTGAAATGTGTGTTCTTTTCACAGACCACATATGGATCCACAAGTGTCATTGCATATGGATCCACCAAAGTTCATTGCATGTGTGTTCTTTTCACAAACCACTTATAGATCCACCAGTGTCATTGCATGTGTGTTCTTTTCATTAACCACAGCTAGAGTCATTGCATGTGTGTTCTTTTCACTAACCACATGGATCCACCAGTGTCATTGCATGTGTGTTCCTTTCATTAAACACAGCTAGAGTCACTGGATGTATGCTCTTTTAACAAACCACATATGGATCCACCAGTGTCATTGCATGTGTGTTATTTTCAAAAAAAACATACGAATCCACCAGTTTCATTGCATGTGTGTTCTTTTCATTAACCACATATCGACCTCCTAGTGTCATTGCATGTGTGTTCTTTTCATTAACCAAAGCTAGAGTCATTGAATGTGTCCTCTTTTCACAAACCACATATGGCTCCACGAGAGTTCATTGCATGTATGTTCTTTTCACAAACCACATATGGATCCACCAGATTTCATTGCATGTTTGTTCTTTTCACAAACCAAGTATAGATCCACCAGAGTTCATTGCATGTCTGTTCTTTTCATTAACCACAGCTAGAGTCATTGCATGTGTGTTCTTTTCACAAACCACATATGGATCCACCAGTGTCACTGCATGTGTGTTCTTTTCATTAACCACAGCTAGAGTCATTGCATGTGTGTTCTTTTCACTAACCACATATGGATCCACCAGTGTCATTGAAACGTGTGTTCTTTTCACATACCACATATGGATCCACAAGTGTCATTGCATATGGATCCACCAGAGTTCATTGCATGTGTGTTCTTTTCACAAACCACATATAGATCCACTAGTGTCATTGCATGTTTGTTCTTTTCATTAACCACAGCTAGAGTCATTGCATGTCTGTTATTTTCACAAACCACATATGGATCCACCATTGTTAAAATGTGTATTGTTTCATTAACCACATCTAGAGTAATTTCATGTGTGTTCTTTTCACAGACCACATATGGATCCACCAGTGTCACTGCATGTCTATTCTTTTCATTAACAAAGCTAGAATTATTGCATGTGTGTTCTTTTCACAAACCACATGGATCCACCAGTTTCATTGCATGTGTGTTCTTTTCATAGACCACATATGGATCCACCAATGTCATTGCATGTGTGTTCTTTTTATTAACCACATATGGATCCACCAAAGTTCATTGCATATCTGTTCTTTTCACAAACCACGTATGGATCCACTAGAGTTCATTGCATGTCTGTTCTTTTCATTAACCATCGCTAGAGTCATTGAATGTGTGTTCTTTTCACAAACCACATATGGATCCACCAGTGTCACTGCATGTGTGTTCTTTTCATTAACCACAGCTAGAGTCATTGCATGTGTGTTCTTTTCACTAAGCACATATGGATCCACCAGTGTCATTGAAACATGTGTTCTTTTCACAGACCACATATGGATCAACATGTGTCATTGCATATGGATCCACCAGAGTTCATTGCATGTGTGTTCTTTTCACAAACCACATATAGATCCACTAGTGTCATTGCATGTTTGTTCTTTTCATTAACCACAGCTAGAGTCATTGCATGTCTGTTATTTTCACAAACAACATATGGATCCACCATTGTTATTGAAATGTGTATTGTTTCATTAACCACATCTAGAGTAATTTCATGTGTGTTCTTTTCATAGACCACATATGGATCCACCGTGTCCTTTGCATGTCTATTCTTTTCATTAACAAAGCTAGAATTATTGCATGTGTGTTCTTTTCACAAACCACATGGATCCACCAGTGTCATTGCATGTGTGTTCTTTTCACAAACCACATGGATCCACCAGTTTCATTGCATGTGTGTTCTTTTCATAGACCACATATGGATCCACCAGTGTCATTGCATGTGTGTTCTTTTTATTAACCACATATGGATCCACCAAAGTTCATTGCATGTCTGTCCTTTTCACAAACCACGTATGGATCCACTAGAGTTCATTGCATGTCTGTTCTTTTCATTAACCATCGCTAGAGTCATTGCATGTGTGTTCTTTTCACAAACCACATATGGATCCACCAGTGTCATTGCATGTGTTTTGTTTTCATTAACCACAACTAGAGTCATTGCATGTGTGTTATTTTCATTAACCACATATGGATCCACCAATGTCATTACATGTGTGTTCTTTTCATTAACCACAGCTAGAGTCACTTGATGTATGTTGTTTTCACAAACCACATATGGATCCACCGGTGTCATTGAAATGTGTGTTCTTTTCACGGACCACATATGGATCCACTAGTTTCATTGCATATGGATCCACCAGAGTTCATTGCATGTGTGTTCTTTTCACAAACCACCTATGGATCCACTAGTGTCATTGCATGTGTATTCTTTTCACAAACTACATGGATCCACAAGTTTCATTGGATGTGTGTTCTTTTCAAAGACCACATATGGATCCACCAGTGTCATTGCATGTGTGTTCTTTTCATTAACCATGGCTAGATTCATTGCATATGTGTTCTTTTCAAAAAAAACATACGGATCCACCAGTTTCATTGCATGTGTGTTCGTTTCATTAACCACATATGGACCCCCTAGTGTCATTGCATGTGTGTTCTTTTCATTAACCAACGCTAGAGTCATTGAATGTGTGCTCTTTTCACAAACCACATATGGATCCACCAGAGTTCATTGCATGTGTGTTCTTTTCACAAACCACATATGGATCCACAAAATTTCATTGCATGTTTGTTCTTTTCACAAACCACGTATAGATCCACCAGAGTTCATTGCATGTCTGTTCTTTTCATTAACCACAGCTAGAGTCATTGCATGTGTGTTCTTTTCACAAACCACATATGGATCCACCAGTGTCACTGCATGTGTGTTCTTTTCATTAACCACAGCTAGAGTCATTGCATGTGTGTTCTTTTCACTAACCACATATGGATCCACCAGTGTCATTGAAACGTGTGTTCTTTTCACATACGACATATGGATCCACAAGTGTCATTGCATATGGATCCACCAGAGTTCATTGCATGTGTGTTCTTTTCACAAACCACATATAGATCCACTAGTGTCATTGCATGTTTGTTCTTTTCATTAACCACAGCTAGAGTCATTGCATGTCTGTTATTTTCACAAACCACATATGGATCCACCATTGTTATTGAAATGTGTATTGTTTCATTAACCACATCTAGAGTAATTTCATGTGTGTTCTTTTCACAGACCACATATGGATCCACCAGTGTCACTGCATGTCTATTCTTTTCATTAACAAAGCTAGAATTATTGCATGTGTGTTCTTTTCACAAACCACATGGATCCACCAGTGTCATTGCATGTGTGTTCTTTTCACAAACCACATGGATCCACCAGTTTTATTGCATGTGTGTTCTTTTCATAGACCACATATGGATCCACCAGTGTCATTGCATGTGTGTTCTTTTTATTAACCACATATGGATCCACCAAAGTTCATTGCATGTCTGTCCTTTTCACAAACCACGTATGGATCCACTAGAGTTCATTGCATGTCTGTTCTGTTCATTAACCATCGCTAGAGTCATTGCATGTGTGTTCTTTTCACAAACCACATATGGATCCACTAGTGTCATTGCATGTGTTTTGTTTTCATTAACCACAACTAGAGTCATTGCATGTGTGTTATTTTCATTAACCACATATGGATCCACCAATGTCATTACATGTGTGTTCTTTTCATTAACCACAGCTAGAGTCACTTGATGTATGTTGTTTTCACAAACCACATATGGATCCACCGGTGGCATTGAAATGTGTGTTCTTTTCACGGACCACATATGGATCCACTAGTTTCATTGCATATGGATCCACGAGTTCATTGCATGTGTGTTCTTTTCACAAACCACCTATGGATCCACTAGTGTCATTGCATGTGTATTATTTTCACAAACTACATGGATCCACAAGTTTCATTGGATGTGTGTTCTTTTCAAAGACCACATATGGATCCACCAGTGTCATTGCATGTGTGTTCTTTTCATTAACCATGGCTAGAGTCATTGCATATGTGTTCTTTTCAAAAAAAACATACGGATCCACCAGTTTCATTGCATGTGTGTTCGTTTCATTAACCACATATGGACCCCTAGTGTCATTTCATGTGTGTTCTTTTCATTAACCAACGCTAGAGTCATTGAATGTGTGCTCTTTTCACAAACCACATATGGATCCACCAGAGTTCATTGCATGTTTGTTCTTTTCACAAACCACATATGGATCCACAAAATTTCATTGCATGTTTGTTCTTTTCACAAACCACGTATAGATCCACGAGTTCATTGCATGTCATTCTTTTCATTAACCACAGCTAGAGTCATTGCATGTGTGTTCTTTTCACAAACCACATATGGATCCACCAGTGTCACTGCATGTGTGTTCTTTTCATTAACCACAGCTAGAGTCATTGCATGTGTGTTATTTTCACTAACCACATATGGATCCACCAGTGTCATTGAAACGTGTGTTCTTTTCACATACCACATATGGATCCACAAGTGTCATTGCATATGGATCCACCAGAGTTCATTGCATGTGTGTTCTTTTCACAAACCACATATAGATCCACTAGTGTCATTGCATGTTTGTTCTTTTCATTAACCACAGCTAGAGTCATTGCATGTCTGTTATTTTCACAAACCACATATGGATCCACCATTGTTATTGAAATGTGTATTGTTTCATTAACCACATCTAGAGTAATTTCATGTGTGTTCTTTTCACAGACCACATATGGATCCACCAGTGTCACTGCATGTCTATTCTTTTCATTAACAAAGCTAGAATTATTGCATGTGTGTTCTTTTCACAAACCACATGGATCCACCAGTGTCATTGCATGTGTGTTCTTTTCACAAACCACATGGATCCACCAGTTTTATTGCATGTGTGTTCTTTTCATAGACCACATATGGATCCACCAGTGTCATTGCATGTGTGTTCTTTTTATTAACCACATATGGATCCACCAAAGTTCATTGCATGTCTGTCCTTTTCACAAACCACGTATGGATCCACTAGAGTTCATTGCATGTCTGTTCATTTCATTAACCATCGCTAGAGTCATTGCATGTGTGTTCTTTTCACAAACCACATATGGATCCACTAGTGTCATTGCATGTGTTTTGTTTTCATTAACCACAACTAGAGTCATTGCATGTGTGTTATTTTCATTAACCACATATGGATCCACCAATGTCATTACATGTGTGTTCTTTTCATTAACCACAGCTAGAGTCACTTGATGTATGTTGTTTTCACAAACCACATATGGATCCACCGGTGGCATTGAAATGTGTGTTCTTTTCACGGACCACATATGGATCCACTAGTTTCATTGCATATGGATCCACCAGAGTTCATTGCATGTGTGTTCTTTTCACAAACCACCTATGGATCCACTAGTGTCATTGCATGTGTATTCTTTTCACAAACTACATGGATCCACAAGTTTCATTGGATGTGTGTTCTTTTCAAAGACCACATATGGATCCACCAGTGTCATTGCATGTGTGTTCTTTTCATTAACCATGGCTAGAGTCATTGCATATGTGTTCTTTTCAAAAAAAACATACGGATCCACCAGTTTCATTGCATGTGTGTTCGTTTCATTAACCACATATGGACCCCCTAGTGTCATTGCATGTGTGTTCTTTTCATTAACCAACGCTAGAGTCATTGAATGTGTGCTCTTTTCACAAACCACATATGGATCCACCAGAGTTCATTGCATGTTTGTTCTTTTCACAAACCACATATGGATCCACAAAATTTCATTGCATGTTTGTTCTTTTCACAAACCACGTATAGATCCACCAGAGTTCATTGCATGTCTGTTCTTTTCATTAACCACAGCTAGAGTCATTGCATGTGTGTTCTTTTCACAAACCACATATGGATCCACCAGTGTCACTGCATGTGTGTTCTTTTCATTAACCACAGCTAGAGTCATTGCATGTGTGTTATTTTCACTAACCACATATGGATCCACCAGTGTCATTGAAACGTGTGTTCTTTTCACATACCACATATGGATCCACAAGTGTCATTGCATATGGATCCACCAGAGTTCATTGCATGTGTGTTCTTTTCACAAACCACATATAGATCCACTAGTGTCATTGCATGTTTGTTCTTTTCATTAACCACAGCTAGAGTCATTGCATGTCTGTTATTTTCACAAACCACATATGGATCCACCATTGTTATTGAAATGTGTATTGTTTCATTAACCACATCTAGAGTAATTTCATGTGTGTTCTTTTCACAGACCACATATGGATCCACCAGTGTCACTACATGTCTATTCTTTTCATTAACAAAGCTAGAATTATTGCATGTGTGTTCTTTTCACAAACCACATGGATCCACCAGTGTCATTGCATGTGTGTTCTTTTCACAAACCACATGGATCCACCAGTTTTATTGCATGTGTGTTCTTTTCATAGACCACATATGGATCCACCAGTGTCATTGCATGTGTGTTTTTATTAACCACATATGGATCCACCAAAGTTCATTGCATGTCTGTCCTTTTCACAAACCACGTATGGATCCACTAGAGTTCATTGCATGTCTGTTCTGTTCATTAACCATCGCTAGAGTCATTGCATGTGTGTTCTTTTCACAAACCACATATGGATCCACTAGTGTCATTGCATGTGTTTTGTTTTCATTAACCACAACTAGAGTCATTGCATGTGTGTTATTTTCATTAACCACATATGGATCCACCAATGTCATTACATGTGTGTTCTTTTCATTAACAGCTAGAGTCACTTGATGTATGTTGTTTTCAAACCACATATGGATCCACCGGTGTCATTGAAATGTGTGTTCTTTTCACGGACCACATATGGATCCACTAGTTTCATTGCATATGGATCCACCAGAGTTCATTGCATGTGTGTTCTTTTCACAAACCACCTATGGATCCACTAGTGTCATTGCATGTGTATTCTTTTCACAAACTACATGGATCCACAAGTTTCATTGGATGTGTGTTCTTTTCAAGGACCACATATGGATCCACCAGTGTCATTGCATGTGTGTTCTTTTCATTAACCATGGCTAGATTCATTGCATATGTGTTCTTTTCAAAAAAAAACATACGGATCCACCAGTTTCATTGCATGTGTGTTCGTTTCATTAACCACATATGGACCCCCTAGTGTCATTGCATGTGTGTTCTTTTCATTAACCAACGCTAGAGTCATTGAATGTGTGCTCTTTTCACAAACCACATATGGATCCACCAGAGTTCATTGCATGTGTGTTCTTTTCACAAACCACATATGGATCCACAAAATTTCATTGCATGTTTGTTCTTTTCACAAACCACGTATAGATCCACCAGAGTTCATTGCATGTCTGTTCTTTTCATTAACCACAGCTAGAGTCATTGCATGTGTGTTCTTTTCACAAACCACATATGGATCCACCAGTGTCACTGCATGTGTGTTCTTTTCATTAACCACAGCTAGAGTCATTGCATGTGTGTTCTTTTCACTAACCACATATGGATCCACCAGTGTCATTGAAACGTGTGTTCTTTTCACATACCACATATGGATCCACAAGTGTCATTGCATATGGATCCACCAGAGTTCATTGCATGTGTGTTCTTTTCACAAACCACATATAGATCCACTAGTGTCATTGCATGTTTGTTCTTTTCATTAACCACAGCTAGAGTCATTGCATGTCTGTTATTTTCACAAACCACATATGGATCCACCATTGTTATTAAAATGTGTATTGTTTCATTAACCACATCTAGAGTAATTTCATGTGTGTTCTTTTCACAGACCACATATGGATCCACCAGTGTCACTGCATGTCTATTCTTTTCATTAACAAAGCTAGAATTATTGCATGTGTGTTCTTTTCACAAACCACATGGATCCACCAGTGTCATTGCATGTGTGTTCTTTTCACAAACCACATGGATCCACCAGTTTTATTGCATGTGTGTTCTTTTCATAGACCACATATGGATCCACCAGTGTCATTGCATGTGTGTTCTTTTTATTAACCACATATGGATCCACCAAAGTTCATTGCATGTCTGTCCTTTTCACAAACCACGTATGGATCCACTAGAGTTCATTGCATGTCTGTTCTTTTCATTAACCATCGCTAGAGTCATTGCATGTGTGTTCTTTTCACAAACCACATATGGATCCACTAGTGTCATTGCATGTGTTTTGTTTTCATTAACCACAACTAGAGTCATTGCATGTGTGTTATTTTCATTAACCACATATGGATCCACCAATGTCATTACATGTGTGTTCTTTTCATTAACCACAGCTAGAGTCACTTGATGTATGTTGTTTTCACAAACCACATATGGATCCACCGGTGGCATTGAAATGTGTGTTCTTTTCACGGACCACATATGGATCCACTAGTTTCATTGCATATGGATCCACCAGAGTTCATTGCATGTGTGTTCTTTTCACAAACCACCTATGGATCCACTAGTGTCATTGCATGTGTATTCTTTTCACAAACTACATGGATCCACAAGTTTCATTGGATGTGTGTTCTTTTCAAAGACCACATATGGATCCACCAGTGTCATTCCATGTGTGTTCTTTTCATTAACCATGGCTAGAGTCATTGCATATGTGTTCTTTTCAAAAAAAACATACGGATCCACCAGTTTCATTGCATGTGTGTTCGTTTCATTAACCACATATGGACCCCCTAGTGTCATTGCATGTGTGTTCTTTTCATTAACCAACGCTAGAGTCATTGAATGTGTGCTCTTTTCACAAACCACATATGGATCCACCAGAGTTCATTGCATGTTTGTTCTTTTTCACAAACCACATATGGATCCACAAAATTTCATTGCATGTTTGTTCTTTTCACAAACCACGTATAGATCCACCAGAGTTCATTGCATGTCATTCTTTTCATGAACCACAACTAGAGTCATTGATGTGTGTTCTTTTCACAAACCACATATGGATCCACCAGTGTCTTTGCATGTGTGTTCGTTTCACAAACCACAACTAGAGTCATTGCATGTGTGTTCTTTTCACTAACCACATATGGATCCACCAGTGTCATTGAAACGTGTGTTCTTTTCACATACCACATATGGATCCACAAGTGTCATTGCATATGGATCCACCAGAGTTCATTGCATGTGTGTTCTTTTCACAAACCACATATAGATCCACTAGTGTCATTGCATGTTTGTTCTTTTCATTAACCACAGCTAGAGTCATTGCATGTCTGTTATTTTCACAAACCAGATATGGATCCACCATTGTTATTGAAATGTGTATTGTTTCATTAACCACATCTAGAGTAATTTCATGTGTGTTCTTTTCACAGACCACATATGGATCCACCAGTGTCACTGCATGTCTATTCTTTTCATTAACAAAGCTAGAATTATTGCATGTGTGTTCTTTTCACAAACCACATGGATCCACCAGTGTCATTGCATGTGTGTTCTTTTCACAAACCACATGGATCCACCAGTTTTATTGCATGTGTGTTCTTTTCATAGACCACATATGGATCCACCAGTGTCATTGCATGTGTGTTCTTTTTATTAACCACATATGGATACACCAAAGTTCATTGCATGTCATCCTTTTCACAAACCACGTATGGATCCACTAGAGTTCATTGCATGTACTACATTTCATTAACCATCGCTAGAGTCATTGCATGTGTGTTCTTTTCACAAACCACATATGGATCCACAAGTGTCATTGCATGTGTTTTGTTTTCATTAACCACAACTAGAGTCATTGCATGTGTGTTATTTTCATTAACCACATATGGATCCACCAATGTCATTACATGTGTGTTCTTTTCATTAACCACAGCTAGAGTCACTTGATGTATGTTGTTTTCACAAACCACATATGGATCCACCGGTGTCATTGAAATGTGTGTTCTTTTCACGGACCACATATGGATCCACTAGTTTCATTGCATATGGATCCACCAGAGTTCATTGCATGTGTGTTCTTTTCACAAACCACCTATGGATCCACTAGTGTCATTGCATGTGTATTCTTTTCACAAACTACATGGATCCACAAGTTTCATTGGATGTGTGTTCTTTTCAAAGACCACATATGGATCCACCAGTGTCATTGCATGTGTGTTCTTTTCATTAACCATGGCTAGAGTCATTGCATATGTGTTCTTTTCAAAAAAAAACATACGGATCCACCAGTTTCATTGCATGTGTGTTCGTTTCATTAACCACATATGGACCCCCTAGTGTCATTGCATGTGTGTTCTTTTCATTAACCAACGCTAGAGTCATTGAATGTGTGCTCTTTTCACAAACCACATATGGATCCACCAGAGTTCATTGCATGTGTGTTCTTTTCACAAACCACATATGGATCCACCAGTGTCATTGCATGTTTGTTCTTTTCACAAACCACGTATAGATCCACCAGAGTTCATTGCATGTCTGTTCTTTTCATTAACCACAGCTAGAGTCATTGCATGTGTGTTCTTTTCACAAACCACATATGGATCCACTAGTGTCACTGCATGTGTGTTCTTTTCATTAACCACAGCTAGAGTCATTGCATGTGTGTTCTTTTCACTAACCACATATGGATCCACCAGTGTCATTGAAACGTGTGTTCTTTTCACATACCACATATGGATCCACAAGTGTCATTGCATATGGATCCACCAGAGTTCATTGCATGTGTGTTCTTTTCACAAACCACATATAGATCCACTAGTGTCATTGCATGTTTGTTCTTTTCATTAACCACAGCTAGAGTCATTGCATGTCTGTTATTTTCACAAACCACATATGGATCCACCATTGTTATTGAAATGTGTATTGTTTCATTAACCACATCTAGAGTAATTTCATGTGTGTTCTTTTCACAGACCACATATGGATCCACCAGTGTCACTGCATGTCTATTCTTTTCATTAACAAAGCTAGAATTATTGCATGTGTGTTCTTTTCACAAACTACATGGATCCACCAGTGTCATTGCATGTGTGTTCTTTTCACAAACCACATGGATCCACCAGTTTTATTGCATGTGTGTTCTTTTCATAGACCACATATGGATCCACCAGTGTCATTGCATGTGTGTTCTTTTCATTAACCACATATGGATCCACCAAAGTTCATTGCATGTCTGTTCTTTTCACAAACCATGTATGGATCCACTAGAGTTCATTGCATGTCTGTTCTTTTCATTAACCATCGCTAGAGTCATTGCATGTGTGTTCTTTTCACAAACCACATATGGATCCACCAGTGTCATTGCATGTGTTTTGTTTTCATTAACCACAACTAGAGTCATTGCATGTGTGTTATTTTCATTAACCACATATGGATCCACCAATGTCTTTACATGTGTGTTCTTTTCATTAACCACAGCTAGAGTCACTTTATGTATGTTGATTTCACAAACCACATATGGATCCACCGGTGTCATTGAAATGTGTGTTCTTTTCACGGACCACATATGTATCCACTAATTTCATTGCATATGGATCCACCAGAGTTCATTGCATGTGTGTTCTTTTCACAAACCACCTATGGATCCACTAGTGTCATTGCATGTGTATTCATTTCACAAACTACATGGATCCACAAGTTTCATTGGATGTGTGTTCTTTTCACAGACCACATATGGATCCACCAGTGTCATTGCATGTGTGTTCTTTTCATTAACCACGGCTAGAGTCATTGCATATGTGTTCTTTTCAAAAAAAACATACGGATCCACCAATTTCATTGCATGTGTGTTCGTTTCATTAACCACATATGGACCCCCTAGTGTCATTGCATGTGTGTTCTTTTTCACTAACCAACGCTAGAGTCATTGAATGTGTGCTCTTTTCACAAACCACATATGGATCCACCAGAGTTCATTGCATGTGTGTTCTTTTCACAAACCACATATGGATCCACCAGATTTCATTGCATGTTTGTTCTTTTCACAAACCACATATAGATCCACCAGAGTTCATTGCATGTCTGTTCTTTTCATTAACCACAGCTAGACACATTGCATGTGTGTTCTTTTCACAAACCACATATGGATCCACCAGTGTCTTTGCATGTGTGTTCTTTTCATTAACCACAGCTAGAGTCATTGCATGTGTGTTCATTTCACTAACCACATGGATCCACCAGTGTCATTGCATGTGTTTTCTTTTCATTAAACATAGCTAGAGTCACTAGATGTATGTTCTTTTCACAAACCACATATGGATCCACCAGTGTCATTGAAATGTATGTTCTTTTCACAAACCACATATGGATCCACAAGTGTCATTGCATATGGATCCACCAGAGTTCATTGCATGTGTGTTCTTTTCACAAACCACTTATAGATCCACCAGTGTCATTGCATGTGTGTTCTTTTCATGAACCACAGCTAGAGTCATTGCATGTGTGTTCTTTTCACTAACCACATGGATCCACTAGTGTCATTGCATGTGTGTTCTTTTCATTAAACACAGCTAGAGTCACTAGATGTATGCTCTTTTCACAAACCACATATGGATCCACCAGTGTCATTGCATGTGTGTTCTTTTCAAAAAAACATACGGATCCACCAGTTTCATTGCATGTGCGTTCTTTTCATTAACCACATATGGACCCCCTAGTGTCATTGCATGTGTGTTCTTTTCATTAACCAAAGCTAGAGTCATTGAATGTGTGCTCTTTTCACAAACCACATATGGATCCACCAGAGTTCATTGCATGTGTGTTCTTTTCACAAACCACATATGGATCCACAAGATTTCATTGCATGTTTGTTCTTTTCACAAACCACATATAGATCTACCAGAGTTCATTGCATGTCTGTTCTTTTCATTAACCACAGCTAGAGCCATTGCACGTGTGTTCTTTTCACAAACCACATATGGATCCACCAGTGTCTTTCCATGTGTGTTCTTTTCATTAACCACAGCTAGAGTCATTGCATGTGTGTTCTTTTCACTAACCACATGGATCCACCAGTGTCATTGCATGTGTGTTCTTTTCATTAAACACAGCTAGAGTCACTAGATGTATGTTCTTTTCACAAACCACATATGGATCCACCAGTGTCATTGAAATGTGTGTTCTTTTCACAGACCACATATGGATCCACAAGTGTCATTGCATATGAATCCACCAGAGTTCATTGCATGTGTGTTGTTTTCACAAACCACATATAGATCCACTAGTGTCATTGAATGTTTGTTCTTTTCATTAACCACAGCTAGAGTCATTGCATGTCTGTTATTTTCACAAACCACATATGGATCCACCATTGTTATTGAAATGTGTATTGTTTCATTAACCACATCTAGAGTAATTTCATGTGTGTTCTTTTCACAGACCACATATGGATCCACCAGTGTCATTGCATGTCTATTCTTTTCATTAACAAAGCTAGAATTATTGCATGTGTGTTCTTTTCACAAACCACATGGATCCACCAGTTTCATTGCATGTGTGTTCTTTTCATAGACTACATATGGATCCACCAGTGTCATTGCATGTGTGTTCTTTTCATTAACCACATATGGATCCACCAAAGTTCATTGCATGTCTGTTCTTTTCACAAACCACATATGATCCACTAGAGTTTATTGCATGTCTATTATTTTCATTAACCATCGCTAGAGTCATTGCATGTGTGTTCTTTTCACAAACCACATATGGATCCACCAATGTCATTGCATGTGTTTTGTTTTCATTAACCACAACTAGAGTCATTGCATGTGTGTTATTTTCATTAACCACATATGGATCCACCAATGTTATTACATGTGTGTTCTTTTCATTAACCACAGCTAGAGTCACTTGATGTATGTTGTTTTCACAAACCACATATGGATCCACCACTGTCATTGAAATGTGTGTTCTTTTCACGGACCACATATGGATCCACTAGTTTCATTGCATATGGATCCACCAGAGTTCATTGCATGTGTGTTCTTTTCACAAACCACCTATGGATCCACTAGTGTCATTGCATGTGTATTCTTTTCACAAACTACATGGATCCACAAGTTTCATTGCATGTGTGTTCTTTTCACAGACCACATTTGGATCCACCAGTGTCATTGCATGTGTGTTCTTTTCATTAACCACAGCTAGAGTCATTGCATGTGTGTTCTTTTCAAAAAAACATACGGATCCACCAGTTTATTGCATGTGTGTTCTTTTCATTAACCACATATGGACCCCCTAGTGTCATTGCATGTGTGTTCTTTTCATTAACCAACGCTAGAGTCATTGAATTCTTGCTCTTTTCACAAACCGCATATGGATCCACCAGAGTTCATTGCATGTGTGTTCTTTTCACAAACCACATATGGATCCACCAGATTTCATTGCATGTTTGTTCTTTTCACAAACCACATATAGATCCACCAGAGTTCATTGCATGTCTGTTCTTTTCATTAACCACAGCTAGAGTCATTGCATGTGTGTTCTTTTCACAAACCACATATGGATCCACTAGTGTCTTTGCATGTGTGTTCTTTTCATTAACCACAGCTAGAGTCATTGTATGTGTGTTCTTTTCACTAACCACATGGATCCACCAGTGTCATTGCATGTGTTTTCTTTTCATTAAACATAGCTAGAGTCACTAGATGTATGTTATTTTCACAAACCAAATATGGATCCACCAGTGTCATTGAAATGTGTGTTCTTTTCACAGACCACATATGGATCCACAAGTGTCATTGCATATGGATCCAGCAGAGTTCATTGCATGTGTGTTCTTTTCACAAACCACATATAGATCCACCAGTGTCATTTCATGTGTGTTCTTTTCAATAACCACAGCTAGAGTCATTGCATGTGTGTTCTTTTCACTAACCACATGGATCCACCAGTGTCATTGCATGTGTGTTCTTTTCATTAAACACAGCTAGAGTAACTGGATGTATGCTCTTTTCACAAACCACATATGGATCCACCAGTGTCATTGCATGAGTGTTCTTTTCAAAAAAACATACGGATCCACTAGTTTCATTGCATGTGTGTTCTTTTCATTAACCACATATGGACCCCCTAGTGTCATTGCATGTGTGTTCTTTTCATTCACCAAAGCTAGAGTCATTGAATGTGTGCTCTTTTCACAAACCACATATGGATCCACGAGAGTTCATTGCATGTGTGTTCTTTTCACAAACCACAAATGGATCCACCAGAGTTCATTGCATGTTTGTTCTTTTCACAAACCACGTATAGATCCACCAGAGTTCATTGCATGTATGTTCTTTTCATTAACCACAGCTAGAGTCATTGCATGTGTGTTCTTTTCACAAACCCCATATGGATCCACCAGTGTCATTGCATGTGTGTTCTTTTCATTAACCATAGCTAGAGTCATTGCATGTGTGTTCTTTTCACTAACCACATGGATCCACCAGTGTCATTGCATGTGTGTTCTTTTCATTAAACACAGCTAGAGTCACTAGATGTATGTTCTTTTTCACAAACCACATATGGATCCACCAGTGTCAAGGAAATGTGTGTTCTTTTCACAGACCACATATGGATCCACAAGTGTCATTGCATATGGATCCACCAGATTTCATTGCATGTGTGTTCTTTTCACAAACCACATATAGATCCACTAGTGTCATTGCATGTTTGTTCTTTTCATTAACCACAGCTAGAGTCATGGCATGTCTGTTATTTTCAAAAACCACATATGGATCCACCATTGTTATTGAAATGTGTATTGTTTCATTAACCACATCTAGAGTAATTTCATGTGTGTTCTTTTCACAGACCACATATGGATCCACCAGTGTCATTGCATGTCTATTCTTTTCATTAACAAAGCTAGAGTTATTGCATGTGTGTTCTTTTCACAAACCACATATGGATCCACCAGAGTTCATTGCATGTATGTTCTTTTCACAAACCACATGGATCCACCAGTTTCATTGCCTGTGTGTTCTTTTCACAGACCACATATGGATCCACTAGTGTCATTGCATGTGTGTTCTTTTCATTAACCACATATGGATCCACCAGTGTCATTGCATGTGTGTTCTTTTCATTAACCATAGCTAGAGTCACTGGATGTATGTTCTTTTCACAAACCACATATGGATCCACCAGTGTCGTTCAAATGTGTGTTCTTTTCATCTACCACATATGGTTCCACCAGTGTCATTGCATATGGATCCACCAGAGTTCATTGCATGTGTGTTATTTTCACAACCCACCTATGGATCCACTAGTGTCATTGCATGTGTGTTCTTTTCATTAACCACAGGTACAGTCATTCCATGTCTGTTCTTTTAACAAAACACATATGGAACCACCATTGTCATTGAAATGTGTATTCTTTCATTAACCACATCTAGAGTCATTTCATGTCTGTTCTTTTCATAGACCACATATGGATCCACAAGTGTCATTGCATGTGTGTTCTTTTCACAAACCACATGGATCCACCAGTTTCATTGCATGTGTGTTCTTTTCATAGACCACATATGGATCCACCAGTGTCATTGCATGTGTGTTCTTTTGATTAACCACATATAGATCCACCAAAGTTCATTGCATGTCTTTTCTTTTCACAAACCACATATGGATCCACTAGAGTTCATTGCATGTCTGTTCTTTTCATTAACCACAGCTAGAGTCATTGCATGTGTGTTCTTTTCACAAACCACATATGGATCCACCAGTGTCATTGCATGTGTTTTCTTTTCATTAACCACAGCTAGAGACACTTGATGTATGTTCTTTTCACAAACCACATATGGATCCACCAGTGTCATTGAAATATGTGTTCTTTTAATAGACCACATATGGTTCCACTAGTGTCATTGCATATGGATCCACCAGAGTTCATTGCATGTGTGTTCTTTTCACAAACCACCTATGGATCCACCAGTGTCATTGCATGTGTATTCTTTTCACAAACCACATGGATACACCAGTTTCATTGCATGTGTGTTCTTTTCACAGACCACATATGGATCCACCAGTGTCATTGCATGTGTGTTCTTTTCATTAACCACATATGGATCACTAGTTTCATTGCATGTGTGTTCTTTTCTTTAACCACAGCTAGAGTCACTGGATGTATGTTATTTTCACAAACAACATATGGATCCACCAGTATCATTGAAATGTGTGTTCTTTTCACATACCACATATGGATCCACCAGTGTCATTGCATATGGATCCACCAGAGTTCATTGCATGTGTGTTCTTTTCACAAACCACCTATGGATCCACCAGTGTCATTGCATGTGTATTCTTTTCACAAACCACATGGATACACCAGTTTCATTGCATGTGTGTTCTTTTCACAGACCACATATGGATCCACCAGTGTCATTGCATGTGTGTTCTTTTCATTAACCACATATGGATCACTAGTTTCATTGCATGTGTGTTCTTTTCTTTAACCACAGCTAGAGTCACTGGATGTATGTTATTTTCACAAACAACATATGGATCCACCAGTATCATTGAAATGTGTGTTCTTTTCACAGACCACATATGGATCCCCCAGTGTCATTGCATATGGATCCACCAGAGTTCATTGCATGTGTTTTCTTTTCACAGGCCACTTATGGATCTTCTAGTATCATTGCATGTGTGTTCTTTTCATTAACCATAGCTAGAGTCATTGCATGTCTGTTCTTTTCACAAAGCACATATGGAACCACCATTGTAATTGAAATGTATATTGTTTTATTAACCACATCAAGAGTCATTTCATGTATGTTCTTTTCATAGACCACATATGGATCCACCAGTGTCATTGCATGCGTGTTCTTTTCACAAACAACCTATGGATCCACCTGTGTCATTGCATGTGTGTTATTTTCATTAACCACAGCTAGAGTCATTGCATGTCTATTCTTTTCACAAACCACGTATGGATCCACCATTGTCTTTGAAATGTGTATTCTTTCATTAACACATCTAGAGTCATTTCATGTGTGTTCTTTTCACAAACCACATATGGATCCACCAGAGTCACTAGATTTATGTTCTTTTCACAAACCACATATGGATCCACAAGTTTAATTGCATATGTGTTCTTTTCATTAACCACATATGGATCCCCTAGTATCATTGCATGCGTGTTCTTTTCATTAACCACAGCTAGAGTCATTGCATGTGTGTTCTTTTCACAAACCACATATGGATCCACTAGAGTCACTAGATTTATGTTCTTTTCACAAACCACATATGGATCCACAAGTTTAATTGCATGTGTGTTCTTTTCATTAACCACATATGGATCCCCTAGTATCATTGCATGTGTGTTCTTTTAATTAACCAATCTAGAGTCATTGCATGTGTGTTCTTTTTAGAAACAACATATGGATCCACCAGAGTTCATTGCATGTCTGTTCTTTTCGCAAACCACATATGGATCCACCAGAGTTCATTACATGTTTGTTCTTGTCACAAACCACATATGGATCCACCAGAGTTCATTGCATGTCTGTTCTTTTCTTTGACCACAGCTAGAGTCATTGCATGTGTGTTCTTTTCACAAACCACATATGGATCCACCAGTGTCATTGCATGTTTTTTTCATTAACCACAGCTAGAGTCATTGCATGTGTGTTCTTTTCACAAACCACATATGGATCCACCAGAGTCATTTGCACGTGTGTTGTTTTCAATGATAGCCGTTGGCCACAAACAATCGGGACGCAGAGCTAACCAGCAACCGCTTCGGGCTTCTAGAAGACCCGATCCCCGATTGTTAGGCACCGTTGGATCAGGGTGCATGGATGATAAGGATGTCCTTCGTGAGGGCAATCCGCGAGAAGTCTGTTCTGCGAACTGATTAGCAGTGGCATCCACGACTGGGCCTACATCCTTGCCCTTATCCCCTTAACCTAGGGGCCGATGCTCAGATCGTATTCCTTCATCGCCATGGAGACGGTGAGGCCCAAACTCAGCTTACATGAGGCTCAGATGTTCGCCGACTATGACATACTCGCGCTGCTGTTCGCGAGGCTTCTAGCCGGCTTCGAGCTCAGCTACGCCGGGGTTCATGTCGCGTCGCTCTTGCGCGACAACGCGTTGGCGAGGCAGATCGAGGAGCGCTGCTGCCAGCTACCGGAGTGGAAGAGGGCAATGGCACGGTACTCGCGCACGAGCGCGTACTGGCAAAAGCTGTTCAATAAGGAGCGAGTTGCGTTGATTGAGTTGTGCAGAACCCAGCGGTGGGAGATCCACCCGAAGGAGGCGATTCAAGGAGGCAAGGTGCACAGGCGTACGACCTCCACCGTTATCGATGTAGCACGCCGTGAAGAATCCATGAGAAGGAGGAACGCTGCCGGGAACATCGGCATCGATTCTGATGCGGAGGAGGCTGACAGCGACGCGGACAACATCGTCGACGATGGAGACTGCAGGAACGTCATAGTCGATTAGGGCCACTTAAGCATAAATTAAATCTATGTACGGTATCTTAATGCCCTCTTTGGACTTGGGTCACTTGAGTCATAGTCAATTATCATCATTATCTATATATGTTGGCCATGTTTTAGGTGTCTTTGTCTTTGAAACTAGTCGAAACTCATCAGATCTTGAAAATAAATTTTGCGCATTCCTGGCATATCGGATGGGACAATACGCTAACTCTGCTCCCACCACTTGATGGCACTGCCATAATTTGGAGTGCACTAGAGGAGAAGGGGTCGAGCGTGTTGTAATTATGTACTACTCCTGTCCAGATATAACTGACTAAGCTTTTTTTAGATATTTAAATGTATCTATACCCAAAACATGTCTAGATACATATGAATCTACTAAAATTCAAGTCAATTAGTTCTAGATGGAGGGAGTAATAATATTTTTTGAGGAATAGTTTCTGATGGCATATATTGGCCATGTTTTAGGTTTCTCTGTTTTTCAAATGAATCAAAAGTCGTCAAATTTTGAACAAACAAAGTCATTGCGTTCACATCTAATGGGACAATACGCTGACTTTGCTACTTGATGGCACAACCATAATTCTGGAGTGCGCCAGAGGAGATGGGAATCCAAGGGAGATGGGAACTAGTAGCTGCGTCCATACGCAGGTAAAAAATTAATGTAGTAATATTTAAAAAATTGTAATCTGGTCCACATGACCCCATCACAGACACGTTGCACGTGCCAGATATAAATAAAGATGACACGACTAGTTTAGTTTCAATGATATAATTCAACATATGACGTTACTGTGCCCGCATCTTTCTACTCCTCTTATTAGTCTGCTCGCCCACGCTGCATTAAGCAACAGTTGATGAGGATGAAAAAATGATAAAATGGCAAATAAAACAATTTTAAGCTTACCTTTCATCTAGAGAATTGTACAAAGATGAAATTGGCAGGTATTTATTACTTCTCCTACAGTTAGCCCAAAGATCCTCAAGAACATCCTCAATCACCCCTGCAACCTCTTCATATTCTAATACACCTCCATTATTTGCCCCTTCCTCCCCGTTCTGCTTACCCTTTTGTTTCTTTTCACACCCTTTACTTGCCGGCACCTCCACTTCTTCATAAATTGGCTGCTTACCTATGTTTTCCTCCGAGTGGTCATCACCATTTTCCTCCACCTGCCGCACTTCCTCAAGTCCTTCATCTTCGCGTTGCTCTTCCTCCAGTTCTGGCTGAGAAGCCTCATTTTCTGCCACCAGGGTGTGAATAGGGACAAGATCATCTGTAAATAAGTTTTTGCACAACCTCTGGATATGGCTGAATCCGCCAAAATGTTTGCATTTCCTTTTCCTAGCTCCCAGCCTTGAACCTTTATCAGTGGAGGCTTCGATCCTTAGCTTTCTAGACCTCCCAGGTGGCCTCCTAAGAACTGGTGGTTGAAGTTTGAACCCTGGATCAACAATCTCCCAATCATTTTCATCAGCCATAGGTGGTATGTTTTCTACATAAGTTGCAACAAACTTGTCCATGGAGAAATAGTTGTCGACATAGTTCTCTATTTCAGCTCCGCTACCTCTAAGCTTTAAGATGAAGTATATTGCATGGTGACATGGCGGACGATGTCTGCCACTTTGCTGCATGAACAAGTCTTATTTCCAATGTCTATAGTGTACTTCCGTTCACTTCCACGCTTGTATTCTGCATAAACCTCAGCCAATATTCTGGAACTTCTGACCATCCTCATCTTTATCGTTCTCATTGCCTTGGTTCTTGCATTCAGTAACATAACCACCTTTGGAACTATTTTATGGCCTAAAAATTTTCTTGCACAAATTCTTTGCCTTAAATCTATCTTCACCATTATGCACTATCTTATTGCATCCAACAAAATAACAATTCCAAGTGTCTTCATGCCTGAAATATTATCATTGAAACTCGCTGCCAAATTATTGCAAACAAAATCCACCTTGCTTAACTCACCAAACTTGCTTCTGGCCCATAGCTTGGTGTGAAGTTCTTCAAGGTATTTTTTCACCTTTGGCACTACATACATGTTCTGCAAGTAAGTAGCATGGGTGCTTGGGGTGTATGTGTATGCTGATCGCCACAAGTCCTCTTCAAAGATCTTTCCTTTGAACTTCTTCGTGAAGTTAGTAGCGAGGTGCCACATGCATTTCCTATGCTCAACCCCAGGAAACATAGCATCAACAGAATTCTCAAGACCCTTGCATGCACTAGTGTGTATCACCAAGCCTTCATGGTGACCAATTACTGCCCGTAGTCTCTCCACGAATCATGTCCATCTTTCATTTGATTCACCCTCAAGAATAGCATAAGCAACGGGTAGAATCCAATTATGCGCGTCCAAAGCACAAGTAGAAGCAACATGTCCCCTGAGCTTCCCTGTTAAAGAAGTTGCTCCTATTGCCAAGTATGGCCTGCAGCCGTATAGGAACCCCTTCCAGCATGCCTTCAAGCAGACAAAATATCTACTGAAGCATTTCTTATCTGCCTGCTTATACCTGACCCCCCTCGAGACCTTTTCTCTTACTTTCACAACCTCGTAATCGATGTCAACAACACTACCAGGTGATGTTTTCTCTACCTGAGCTTTAAAACTATACAACATGTGAAAACTGTCATTCCACTTGCCTTGAATGAAGTCTAGAGCCACCTCCTTCCCATCAAAGACTCTGTGGTAAGGAATCAGAACATTAAACGTTTTGCTAATCTTTGCTCCGAGTTCAGTAGGTCCAATGTTATGATCCTGCCTCACCCAGTCAAGTACAGTAGCAGCAATCCACTTGGTAGTCGCCTGTCTAATTTTATCACTTAAAGAACTCTTAGGGCAGTTGTGTTTCTTCGTGTTTACTTTGATCTGCATTCGATAAGAATCCAAATAATTTAGAGCTAATTATCAGCAGAATAAATATGAGAAAGACTGAAACTAAATGTAGCTATTGCAACCTGAAATGGGTGTCCACCCCGCATTGGAGATGCATGTAATCTCCATTTACACACATTACTTTCCCTACAATGCACCCTAAATCTCTTTTGGTCGCTCTTTTTAATGAGAAATTCGAACCCAACTCTGATTGCATAGGTTGCAACTGCATATCTGCAGTCCTCCACATTCGCAAAGACAGTCCCCTCATCAATTGTAGGATTGTCCCTATCAACGTGTATCACTAGCCTGTCCTCGTCTTCATCATCATATCTACATCCCATTTCCACATCTTCACATTCCTCTTCCTCATCACTCCCATAGTCAGGCTCAAAGTTCGAATAAACCAAATATTCCCTACTCTCCATCCTATCAGGGTCAACAGCCACGTCTGGATATGCTTTCTCATCATCATCCACACCACCACACATTTCAGTGTCTTCATGCTCGCTTGACAAAGCATCATGCTCAAGGACAAGCTGTACAGATGTCCTGTGTTACCAACACATATCCTTGCCATCACCACGAGACTAGAAACGCTAATTGGGGTATGCAGAAAAGGAATCACAGTTCTTACCCTTCAATGTGGACGCACGAAACCTTCTCTGGGATCCATACCTCCAAAGCTCTACACCCTGCTTCCTCTTCCCTTGCTTCGTTCTCCTCTGTGCTCTGCAGACTTGAAGGAGATTACATGCTCTCCAGCCGCACAGGACCCATCTCCGTGTTCTCAAGCCTTGCAGGATCCATCTCCAAGCGGGATTCGGATTACTAGCATCGTTGGGCACCTAACCCAACGGCCACTCTCGGTTTTCGTTTCCAGACGCGCCTGGGCGGTGTACGGTGGCAAGGAGACAGGGCAGGGAGGGCGGGAGGCCGACGACCCAAGGGGAGGACGAGAGCGGTGCATGACTAAACGGAGTGGCGGCGGAAGGAGAAGAGGAGCGGAGCAGAGCAGAGCTGGTTACGACAAAACATGGAAAATTTCACAATAATGTGTTGGTGGGCGGCACTAGCCCTCGTACTTGGGATGCAAGTCGTCGAAGGTGGAGGAGGCAGGCCCGCTAGTCAGAAAACATGCCACGTCGTCATCCCCTATTTCTGATGCCCTTTAAAAAAAGAAAACATGCCATGTCGTCATCCCCTATTTCTGACGGTGTTGCTACAATTCGACGGTACATAGTGGCATAGAAATAATATCGTATAAACATAAGGGCACAGTCGTCAACATTTCTAAAATGAAACCCGGTCTCCTACGTATCCTGGTACATTGACTGGCATGAGGTGGATATCCATGACCGATCTTTTTAATACATTCACACTCTTATGCTAAGAAGGGAAATAAAGATTGAGCAGTTAATGCAACGAGTGTAAAATTATTAACCTCTAAGGAAATTGGAGATGATTATTTTCACGCGTGCCTGTAGTCCAAACCTACTGTCAGTCTGTCAATCCCCTTCTCCAACAAACCACAGTTCACCTTGCGTAGCTCCTCCATGCCGCACCACCTAGGATAACATGGCCCCGCCTAAGCAGCCGCCGCCACGACAACCGTCAAAACTTGGGTATTTAGCCCCTCTAAGGCAGGCCATGAAGCTCTACTTCAAGGCTGGTCTACCATTACCCTATCGCGGCCGCTCTAAGGCAGGCCATGAAGCTCTACATCGGCAGGCCATGAACCTCCTCTAAGGCAGGCCATGAATCTCTAAGGTATTTAGTGCCTCTAAGGCAGGCCTGAAGCTCTACATCGGCCGCGACGGCGGCGCCGGCATCGTCGGCATCGGATGCGGCAAGCAGGGCCAAGAGAGCGACATGGAGAAATCGTGCGGTGGCATTACGGCATTCTCTAGGTAGTGGGAACAAGGTACGTATCAAATCGTTCATGAGAGCATGCCACCGAGGGTACACACCCTCGAATAGAGCAGTGCCAAGGTCTAGGAACTCTCACGTCCATGCTTTGGCACGGGCTACCTTACCGCAGTGGGGGAGGCTGGGAACATGCCGTCTACGGCAAAGACACTCCATCCAACGCATCATCGGACGTCATACCGCGGCGGTGACCAAGCGTCTCCACTTAGCATGATGGATTTTTCGACAGCTGGAGCCTGCGGCGGGCATCAATTCAGTTCCGGAATTCAGGTTCCAGTTCACACGGACCTACGATCCAAAAAAGAAGATGCCGAATTTCAGTTTCAAAGAAATCGTTGTGGCGGCATGGATATTCCTACTGAACCAGCACTGGCGCATGCAAAGCGGACGTGCATGAACGATGCAGATTTCTTGTATTTTGGTAGGAAGGCAATAGATCAATTTGGGTTAAATGATCAAAGAACTTATGTCCTCTCAAGGCAATTGGCCAACCAACTTTTGTGGTGGAGATCTGCAGTTTCTTCAGTATAGAATAGTTAAGTTCAGACCGAAGAATGACTTTTGTAGATGAAATGCTGACAAATTGTTCTATAAACTAGTAGGAAGTTTAGCCCACTTTTGTGCAGGTATAAGACCCTTTTGTATGGAAGTACTACTATTGTCAGCAAATACTATCAAGTATTTATTTCCTTCAATTACTAGTCGTGGTTAAATCTAGTTAACTGGCATTTTTTATCCCAGACAGATAAAATTCAGACGACAGTTTATGTATAGATTTTGTGTCTGTTGTTTGTGCTGTAAACCTTTTTTCCTTTGTCTTGTGTTGTCTACAAAATGGTCCTGCAGTTCAACGTGTTACAAATCTAGCTACCTTGTACTTGAAGAGGAGATGGACTACATTTTCATGGCATCCACATAATTGACATTGCTCATTTGCATACCACCCTATTTTCATGAGGTTTTCCTTGATTATTCACAGAAATTATAAAGAACGGTGTTCAACTACATCGATTCAAACTATTACACACACTACATCAAATTCATTACCCACATATACTACATCGATTCAAACTATTACACACACATACTACTTCAAATTCATTACCCACACATACTACATTGATTAAAACTATTACACATTTTTAGTCGATGATAACTTCCTGCTACGCTCTCTATACTACAAATTCATTAGCCACACATACCACGGAAATTCACTAGAGCTTTGTCTTCACTCGAGGGAAATCAGAACCACTAGCTTATCCAAGCCCGGTTCCTCCACCGAAACTGTCTGCGCTGTCGCGAAACGGTGGTGGTCCTGTGCCATCGATCCTTCCAGGCCAACACTGTAGGCGACAATGACGTTTTCTGGCAGCCTCTTCGGGGCCCTGAATGCCATGTACCGATTCCAGAACCTCCTCCAGGTGGATGATGACTGGGTGCTTCCAGCAAAGTTGTAGCCCTGCCCTACTTGGAATCTGCACCTCGTTTATCTTAGGAACAACGTCAGGATCTTTCAACCATGCCTTTACCTCGATGACCCATTTGTCGCTCGGTGGCACGATTTCCACCAGCTCACCGCCAAGGCTACTGACGACCTGCTTGAGGGCCTCCGGCTCCCAAGCATCCAATGGGAGGCCGTCAAAGCCGAGTTTGGCGAAGAAACAAAGCTACCCCAAGCGATCGTCCCACCCACAGACGCGATGCCAACGCATGAAGCTCATTTTATCCCTGCAGCACTCGAAAGAACGGGAAGAATGCAGAACACGCTCGGTGTCTGAGATGTGCTCGAACCAGACGAAAAAATCGAATGGTGGCGTGCATACCTCAATGTTGACCTCATTTCATCTGATCCCAAAATGAGACCTGAAAGCCGACAGCAACTCTACCGGCGACACAGCGTGACGGACGCCCAACACGGTGGCCATGAGAGCATGGTCGTCGAATTGTTGTGCCAGGGCTACCATGCCTGGGGTGCATGGCAGCACGCAACTGCCCGAGGCCAGTCGCTGGCCAGGATCGCCCGACGGGACGCGCTCTACCATGCGAGGAGGACTAGCCAGAGGCGAGATATTAGTTCGGGGACATGAAGCACCGATACGGCGGACGATGCGACGGTGATGGATGCGAGCTTCGATTTGAGGCGTGGGAGGTTGACCGGACATGGCGGGGACGCAAATTAGATCAAGTGCGAGCTCTGATCTGAGACGAGCAGCCGAAGATGAGCAAAGCAAAGAAATAGATCTGGTCCACTCGGGGATCTCGTCCATGCAGGGGTAAACTAGTACACGACTGCAAAAGATAACAGGGAATACTGAAAGGGCGGGCCAAGAAGAGTTGACCTAACAACGGTATTTGAGTTCAACCATTTTTCATCTGGTTCAAATGTCCGTTTGGCCGTTTGATTTGTATTCACCACCATTTGGCCATTCTGGACAATTGGCGATTCTACTATGGCCCCTTCGCGAGATTGATGACAACTCGGGTACCGGGATCGACTCGCCCGGGAAGTTTGGTACTGCAAACCAACAATACCGCCACACTGGCCCAAAACAATGGAGCAGAGTAGTACTCGCTTCATCTAGGGAACATGGGCATGATTACGAAAGGGAGCCCTTCCAACAGGACCCAAAAGACGATCACCCGCCAAGTGAACATGGTCATCACCTCTCCACCCGCCATCCCTGAGTACCTCAGTGGATCCGAATCTTGCATCACCTTCGATAGAACTAGCCACCCGTGTTAGGTCCCACGCCGAGGCCACATAGCCTTGGTGCTTGAAGCTCAAATCGGTGGATACAAGATGAGTAGAGTCTTCATGGATGGAGGTAGCAGCATCAACCTCATGTTCGCCAACACCTTGCGCTCCATATGAATTCCTCTCTCTAGCCTAGAGTCATCTAACACCACCTTCCAACACATTGTACCAGAAAAGGGAATCTACCCCTAGGAAAGATCCACCTAGACGTCATATTTGGCATGCCCAAAAACTTCAGGCACGAGCGCCTCGAGTTCGAGGTGGTCAACTGGCCATCCCAATACCACGCCATACTTGGTCGCATGGAATTCGCAAGGTTCCTAGTGATACCGCACTATGCGTACCTCATGTTGAAGATTCTAGGACCAAACGTTGTCATCACCATCCAAGGAAGCTTCACCACATCTGACAACTGCGATAGGGAATTCAAAATAATCTCCTAGTCCTTCGGCATCCAAGAGGAGCCGGCAAGACTCAAGGAGTCGACAGACAACAGTCTTCCTCTATGAGCAACCATAATGCACCAGAGCAATCCTTTGAATCCACAGTCAACACCAAGGATCACCAGGTACACCCGACAGACCCCACCAATATGACCCTCATCGCCAACAACCTGAGTTCTGCATAGGAACTCGTGCTCGTCGAATTCCTCTATGAGCGCTGTTAAATCTTCGAGTGGTGTCTGATACGTCAAAAACGTATCTACTTTCCCGAACACTTTTGCTATTGTTTCTTCTCTAATTTGTGTGATTTGAATACAACTAATGCGGACTAACGTTGTTTTCAACAGAATTGCTTTGGTGTCTCGTTTTTTGCAGGAAATCAACTTTCAGGAAAAATCCCGGAAAATATCGCAAAACTCCTATTTTACCAGAAGACTCACGGAGCCAGAAGACGGGACGAAGAGGAGCCACGAGGGGCCCACACCCCCTGGCCGTGCAGGCCAGGCCAGGCTACGCCAGGAGGTGTGTGGCCGCCTCGGACTCCGCCTCGACCCTTCCTTTTGCCTATAAAAGCCCTCGCACCTAAAACAGAAGGGGGGTTCGATGTTTTTCCAGATAGAGTTCCGCTGCACCGCCACCACCAGATACCGCGATCCAGAACCAGAAATTCTGGCACCCTGCCGAGACAGGGAATTGGAGGAGATCATCGCCATAATCATCATCATCGTCATCATTGCTTCTCCATCAACCATCCATGATTCCCCCATCCATGAGTGAGTAATCCCCCGCTGTAGGCTATGGGGATGGTAGGGATTGGATGAGATCATTCATGTAATTGCATCAGATTGTTAGGGCATGGTGCCTAGTATCTATTGTTAGTGCTTTTTGACATTGTTGCAACTTGTTATGCTTAATGCTTGTCACTAGGGCCCGAGTGCCATGATTTCAGATCTGAACATGTTATTGATTCATGAGAATATTATTGTTTATGATCTTACCTGCAAGTTGTATACACATAATATTGTACGGAACCAAAGGACCTGAAGTGACATTAATTGGGATAACCGGAGGGAATATGAGGATCACGTGTGTTCATGGAGTGTTAATGCTTTGCTCCGGTGCTCTATTAAAAGGAGCACCTTAATTGCTAGTAGATTCCCTAGAGGCCCCGCTACAACGGGCTGGCAGGACAAAAGATGTTGTGCAAGTTCTCATTACGAGCACGTATGACTATATATGGAACACATGCCTATGATTATTTAGTACTTGGATGCTTTGCCTTATTTATCTGCAAATTACCTATATCTTGATTGGTACATGAATTGTCTTGGTCATGCAACGCCCATCCATCCATCCCTATGCCTACCACACTTTAATCCTATTGTTTACTGCAATTGTTACTACTGTCTTTACTTTTACTACTGCTATTACTTTGCTATTTCTACTACAAAACTGTTGCTACTGATTAAACTACTGCGAGCAAGATTGTTTCCAAGTGCTGATGAATTGACAACTTAGTTGTTAAGGCTTATAAATATTCTTTGGGTCCCCTTGTGTCGAATCAATAAATTGGGTTTTATTTCCCTCGAAGACTATTGCAATCCCCTATACTTGTGGGTCATCAAGACTATTTTCTGGCACCGTTTCCGAGGAGCATAACTCTATTTATTAAGTTCACTTGGAATCACTATTGTTCCCTGCTGTACATTCATCATGGGTAAATCTCGTGATGGAAATGTTCCTATATTACCATCCACTACAAGGAGAGGTACAGTTCTGAACACCTCTGTTGCTCTTGATTCACCATCTGTGATGAGTAAGCTCCTTACACCACCACCACATACACAAGCTACACATATTGCTATGTCTGCAGAATTTGAAATTTCTGATACTTATGATGCTGATTCTATGGTGGTTGATAAGAGTGGTTCATTAGGTCCTTTCCTAGATGCTACGATTGCTAGAACTATAGCTGGAAATACTGAAACTCCTAATGAAGATACTATTACACCTATCAGTTCACCTCAGTCTAGAGAGAGCCATGATATTGAAGACGAATATATAGAAATGACTGATGAATTTATTAAAGAATGCCAAAATACTCATGGTAGGAGTGCTATTAAGAGTCTTGTTGAGAAACATATTGTTAGACCTAAATTGTCTCCTAATGCTAAGTTTGCTACATCTCCCATAAACATTAAAGATAAGGATTATGATTTCTCTCTTGATTTATCTTATATAACCCTTGTTGAGAAAGAACCTTTTTGTGGGACTAAAAATGAAAGTGATGTAGCAAATATGACTGAGCTTTCTATCATGAGTGGCCTATTTTCTGATGATATTAAGATGCGCACCAACTTTGTTGCTTAAATTTTCCCTTTTTCACTGAAAGGAGAAGATAAAGCTTGGTTTAATAATTTACAACCTAGATCTATTGATAGCCCTGATTGCTTGATTGATACTTTATTTCAGAAATATTTCCCTCCTAGTGCTAGACATGCCATTCTACAGGAACTTTTTGATTTTAAACAAGGATAAAAGAAGATATTTCCTGAATCATGGGCAAGGTTTTGTGCTTTGATTCATGCACATCGTGTGTGCCCATAACCTAAAAATGAGATTCTTGATATATATTATAATGGACTAACTGATGAATCTAGGACATACCTAGATAGTTGTGCAAGAATTGTGATGACTGGACTTCACCTGAAACTGGGGAATTAATGGCTAAAATAAGCAAGAATTGTGATGACTGGACTTCACCTGAGTCAACTACACCTGAGTTAATAGTGCCTGATCCAAAACCAACACCAAAGAAGAAAGGAGTAATTGAACTAAATGATGAAGTGATGAAGGAAGCTAAGAAATGTCTTAAGGAGAAGGGTATTAAATCTGAAGATGTGAAGAATTTACCTCCTATAGAAGAATTATGTAAGCCAATCTCCCACTCATGCACTATTGAGGTACACTCTCTCCAACATTTTGATGAAGGTGATATTCCTTATTCTAAAGCTCCTGATGAATGCTTAGAAGAATTTGATATTTTTATTATTAAACAAGATAATTTTAATAAAAGAGTGTAGAATCATTTGATGGAAAACTCTAGAGCTATTATTGAGTTAAGGGATATTGTGGAAAGAACCTCTAATCATGTTAAAATCCTTGTTAAACATTTCCGAATGGTTCAAACTCAAATTGATCAGCTTATTAAAGTACAAAAATATTTGCTAGTTAATGCTTCTAAAGAAAAACATCCTTATGAAATTAGAACTAGAAGTCGTGCTGCCACCCAGGATCCTCTATATCCTGAGGGGCATCCCAAAAGAATTGAGCAGGATTCCCAACAAATTGAAAATAGTGGTACTTCTTCAAAGAGAAAGAAAAACAAACATAAAACAGCTGTAGAATCTTTTGAACCTGCTAAAGATCCTAATAGTATATTGTTGACTCATGTAATAACGAGCTCATTGGGGAACCCCAAGAGGAAGGTATGATGAGCACATCAGTAAGTTTCCCTCAGTTATGAAACCAAGGTTATCGAACCAGTCGGAGCAAGTAAACACCTCCAAGGTGTTGCTAGCTGGCCTTTGGCAGGGCGCACTACCGGTGCTAGCAGCAACGTGGAAACCTGCACAACACAACCACAGAACTTTGTCCCCAACTTATAGTGAGGTTGTCAATCTCAACGGTTTTGCTGAAAACAAAGGACTAAACATATTGTGAGGAAGAAGGTAATAGTTTGCAGAAAGTAAACAGAAAGCAGTAAACAGTTGTAGATTGATGGTAAAAGAAAGGACCGGGGTCCATAGTTCACTAGGGGTGGCTCTCCTTAAGATAGATGACATGTTGGGTGAACAAATTATAGCGAGGCAATTGACAAACATCTAGAAAGCAATCATGCATATACTAATCATCTTAACTCCTTTGAGATTTGATTGGGCATTACAACATTATACATAGACCTTAATCCAACCGCATCTATGAATAATAATCCACCTTCAGGTTATCATCCAAACCCCCTCCAGTATTAAGTTACAAGCAACAGATAATTGCATTACGCATTGCGTGTAAAGTAAACAATATGATTGTTCTATGAACAAAGGATTGTTGTTTTCTCCCTAGTAGCAACAACACGTCTAGTACCTTAGAGATTTCTGTCACTTCCCTAGATTACTAGAGGCATGAACCCACTATCGAGCATAAATACTAACTCTTGGAGTTGCTAGCATCTACTTGGCCAAGATAGCTACTAACAACGGAAAGCATGCAAGATCACAAATAACAAAGACATGATAGAATCAATAATCAATCTGAAATAGCATCTCAATATCCATCAGATCCCCGCAAACACAACATGTAGGATTACAAATAGATGATCTTTATCATTAATGGAGCTCACAAGATCTAAACATGATAACACAAAGGAGGAGAACCAGCCATCTAGCTACTACATGGACCCGTAGTCTAGGGATGAACTACTCACGCATCACACCGGAGGCTTGCATGGTGATGAAGAAGGCCTCCAGGGTGAATTCTCCCCTCTAGAAGGGTGCCGGGAAGAGCTTCAGATCCCTCCTGATCTAGGGATGGAGATGACCGTGGCTACAGACTCTTTCATGGAATTTTGATCGGGTACTTAGGGTTTCTGTATCGGAGGCATCTTATTTGCAAAAGGGGAGGCCGAGAGGGTGCCCTAGGCGGCCAGACCACCCCCTGGCACGGGCCAGGCCTGGCCGTGCGTCCAGGTGGTGTGGCCGTCCCCTGGCCCCTCTCCGTCTTGTATTCTGGCTCTGTGTCCCCCTCGGTGAAAAACTGACTTTGGCTTTTGTCCCGTCCAATTCCAAGAATATTCATTTTCTGACTTTACTGGAACCAAAAACAGCAGAAAACAGGCAACTGGCACTGTGGCATCTTGTTAATAGGTTAGTCCAAGAAAGTGTATAAAAAGTACTCCAAAGTGTGGACAAAACAGAAGAAAGTAGATAAAACCAAGCATTGAACATAAAAAATTATGGATACGTTAGCAACGTATCAACATCCCCAAGCTCAACTCCTGCTCGTCCTCGAGTAGGTAAGTGATAAAAAGAAAGAATAATTTTTGAAGTGACATGCACCATCATAAACTTGATCAAAGTATTTGTAAAACATTGATAGCTGCGATCATAGTACTTCAATCATAACATGAAAGATAAAGTTCTAACAATAAGACATAGCAACTATGTTGCAACATGAAAAGTCACAAACAAAGGATTCATGAATAACAATGCTTTGCATGACATTTGTTTGTTTCACATAAAGAAAACATAGCATAGTGGCATTCAGCTTATCCTTCATAGAGTAGCAAACATAAATGCATAGGACACTTTCAAAGTTCATAAGAGTGACTAGATACAAATAGTTTAAGAATAAGCAATATCAAAATTATGCATCAATCAACAAGTCTTGGGACAATGCACATAGAACTAAGAATGGCCACTATGCTCTCAAAATAGGTGCATAACGATAGAAGGTGGAGACTCAACATAAAAGTAAAAGAAAGGCCTTCATAGATGGAAGTAGGGATTCAAGTTTCATAAAGAACTTCCAAAAATTATGGTACTTATTAGCTTTCATCTCTCATTGCCCCTATCATAAGCATCTTGAAGTGATTAAGGTTAAAGTGAACAAACTATGGAGTATATGCTTGACAAAGTATAAGTTGGAAATCTCATGTCCCTTGAATACGAGGGCCGCTCCTCATGCTACTCAAGTTTAGTTACCGGTAAGTTCTTGTCATAGTAAGTACATGTGTATCATAGAGAACCGGCAACGGCGTACCCCTTGCCCAATGATACGGAAGAATCACCATATCAAAATGACAAGGCAAGCAGACAATGAGCATCTCAGCAATCTTCTTATTTACCATGGGAAAATGGTGTTTTTTTTCTCTTTCCTCTTTTCTCATATCTCTTTTTTTCGTTTTCTTTTTTCTCAATATCCGACTCTTTTTTATAAGAAGAATGCTTCATAGATAGCTCATTATTGTTACGCTGCAGGTTTCCACCATGACGACATGGATTAGATCGGAGGCCCAGGCGTTTCTCTAACACACATACATAACTCCATGGAATTACAAGATCCCCTTTCATTTCACACCGACGACATCCATAGACAAAAGAGCATGATATCAACTAGGTACAAAGTACAAGTGCAATGTTGAAAGCGTTCCCCATGATAGCATGGTTCTGCTAATCCCCAACATATAAGTGCAAGCATATACAACATAGACGACACAATGGTTCAAGTTTATTAAGGGAAAGAAAATTAAAGTGTGCCATCAAGTTCGTGAGAGCTTTAATCACTAGTTTTCTCATAACAAATTTTAATTTGGAAGGTATATAAAAACATGAATATACTTGGAATAGCAAATGCTAATAGGTAGGTATGGTGGACTCTTTGGAATAACTTGGTTTTAGGAGTTGGATGCATGAGTGGAACTCATACTTGGTTATGGAGGCTAGCAAAGACTGGGAGCGACCAACTAAGAGAGCAATAATGGCCATAATCATGTAAAGCAACAAAACATCATTAATCAAAGCATAAAGTGATACTACAAGTCGAAAACTAAAGGATCATAAAGGCTATGGTGACTAGGGATAGTCATAACATGGTGTGAGCATGCACCAAGTCAACCCAAATAAAGCATTAAAGGAGAATACCACAATATTATGCTTTAATATGCTAAAACAATGCATGTTTCTTCCAAGGCACATTAAGCTGTTGGGTCCGCAGTATAGAAAACAAAAAATTTCCTACGATGAGAACTACATGCCAAGATCTATCTACTAGGTACAGAGCAACAGGTGGACATACATCCATCGAGAACTTACCCTCGAAGTCAACGAGTTTTGTTAACGAGTAGGAACTCGTGGTTGATGTAGTCATACACTTGCCGATCTCAAGATCGTGAGGAAGTCCGAGCGCTGCAACTCAGCAGCGCATCCATACTCGCACACACGTTCAAGCCACCGGACAACCTCCACCTCCTCGCTCCAGCGATCCAGCGGAAGCAGCAACTCCTTCTAGACAAAATACCACTGGGAACATGTATCTTGCTAATCCGAGACCATGGGGGAATAATTATAGAGGGGGAGAGAGATCCTTCATGAGGAGGTGTGAGGAAGAAGGAGGGAGAGGGTGGCCTTTTATAGGAGGAGGGGGGTGCCCCTCCCCATGGCCGGCGCATGGAGGTGACCCTTCACCTCCTCCATTCATGTGGTGGTAACCCCTCCACATTAAAATGCCTCTTCACATTCCCTTTTAAAGTCCCCACTTTAAATGCATTAAAATTCTCTAAGTTTAATGCTCTCTCATTTAATAAAACTCTTTTATTAAATTTATTCAGAATTTTGTTAATTAATTTAATTAACAAACATTCACATATAACCCCTTGCAATATTTCAATATCACATGCAGAACCACTTTCTTCAATTTCACCCGAAACAATTTCCGGTTTCTATCGAAACAATTCCTACGCTTTGCAATTCTTTCGTCTGAAACATATGTGCTCCAAAATGGTGTCCGGTAACTCTTAAGTGTGTCACCCTATGGTTTGTGAATAATGCAGACATGATTGAGACTCCTCTCAGATCAATAATCAGAAGCGGGACCTGGAGGTCCATCCTGACTCCTGTATATTCAATGATGACTTCTGTCATCGTGAGAACCTTTAACACTTGTAATTTAATCCCTTTGTCTCTTGATATAATACATGTCCGAGATTCGATCATCGGTATCCAAATACCTAGTTTGATCTCGTTACCGACATGCACTCTTTTCTTGTTCCCATGATATAACATTCTAGTGATCACATCACTTGCTTGCAAGCTATCTCAATGTGATATCACCAAGAGGGCCCAAAGTATATCTATCCGTCATCGGGGATTGACAAATTCCACTCTTGATCCATGAGCCTCAACATAACACCTTCGTAGCAATGAACCCATCTTTATAGTCACCCTATTACGGTGTGACGTTTGATGTTATCAAGATACTCTTCTGGTGTTAGCAATTAACATGATCTCATGGTCTAAGGATAAAGATTACTTCGTATGATGTTATAGCAATATAAACATAATGATTTGATCGTAATGCTATACTTCGGATGAATGTTCATCACATCATTTCACAAATGTTGTGACCTTGTTATTAACAACATCCAATGTCCATGATCAGGAAACCTTGATCATCTTGTTAATCAACAAGCTAGTCTATGCGAGAGGCATAACTAGGAACCCTTTTTGTCTATTAAAAACACATGTATTGATGTTTCCGATCAATACAATTATAGCATGCAAAATAAACATCTATCATATATAAGGAATACATAATAACAACTTTATTATTGCCTCTCAGGGCATATTTCCTTCAGTCTCCCACTTGCACTAGAGACAATAATCTAGTTCACATAGTGATAAATATAACACCCATGGAGTTCTGGTGTTGATCATGTTTTGCCCTAGGGATAGCTTTAGTCAACGGATCTGCTACATTTAGGTCCGTGTGTACTTTACAAATCTTTATATCTCCATCCTTGACATGCTCGTGGATGGAGTGAAACCGGCGCTTAATATGCTTGGAATTCTTGTGAGACCTTGGTTCCTTGGTGTTGGCTATGGCTCCATTGTTGTCACAATAGATCACCATCGGGTCCAATGCACTAGGAACCACACCTAGTTCCGTAATGAACTCCTTCATCCAAACCGCTTCCTGCATCACTTCTGAAGCACCAACATATTCCGCCTCCGTCGTTGATCCAGCCACCACAGGTTGTTTGGAACTCCTCCAACTAACTGCTGCTCCGTTCAAGAGAAATACGTATCCGGATTGAGACTTAGAGTCATCCGGATCAGTTTCAAAGCTAGCATCAACATAACACTTAGCTACTAGCTCTTCTTCACCTTCGTATATAAGAAACATATCCCTAGTTCTTCTCAAGTACTTGAGGATGTTCTTGACCGCTATCCAGTGTTCCGAACCTGGATCAGATTGGTACCTACTAGTCAAACTAATAGCATGTGCCACATTCGATCTTGTACATAGCATGGCATACATAATAGAGCCTATGGCTGAGGCATAGGGGATCTTATCCATCATCTCTCTTTCTTCCGCCGTAGCCGGACTTTGAGTCTTGCTCAATGTCTTGCCTTGCAACATAGGTAAGAACCCCTTATTACTTCCGTCCATATTAAACTTCTTTAATATCTTATCAAGGTATGTACTCTGCGATAGCCCAATTAGGTGCCTTGATCTATCTCTATAGATTTTAATGCCTAATATATATGACGCTTCACCAAGGTCTTTCATCGAAAATTTGCTGTTTAGATAACTTTTAACACTGTTTAAAAGATCTATATCATTTCCAATCAATAATATGTCATCCACATATAATATCAGAAATGCCACATTGCTCCCACTCACTTTCTTGTAAATACAAGCCTCTCCATAAGTTTGGACAAATCCAAACTCTTTGATCACCTCATCAAAGCGGAGATTCCAACTCCGGGATGCTTGCTTCAGTCCATAGATGGATCACTGAAGTTTGCATACCTTATTAGCATCCTTAGGATCGACAAAACCCTTAGGTTGTATCGTATACAACTCTTCTTCAATATTACCATTGAGGAACGCTGTTTTGACATCCAGCTGCCATATTTCATAATCGAAATATGCAACAATTGCTAACATAATCCTAACCGACTTGAGTATCGCTATGGGAGAGAATGTCTCATCGTAGTCAACTCCTTGAATTTGTCGAAACCCCTTTGGGACAAGTCGAGCCTTATAGATGGTCACATTACCATCAACATCAGTTTTTCTTTTGAAAATCCATTTATTCTCAACAGCCTTTCGATCGTGAGGTAAGTCCACCAAGGTCCAAACCTGGTTCTCGTACATGGATTCCATCTCGGATTTCATGGCTTCTAGCCATTTGTTGGAATCCGGGCTCATCATCGCTTCTTCATACGTCGCAGGGTCATCCATTTCATCAACCATGAAATTCACAACAGGATTGCCGTACAGTTCAGGAGCTGCACGTGTCCTACTTGACCTGTGAGGTTCGATAGTGTCCACTTTTGGAGTTTCATGATCAATATCATTAGCTCTCTCTTCATTTGGTGAAGTCAACTCTGAAACAATTTCCGGTGCTGTGCTACTCGCCATTTCATGAAGAGAAGGTTCAATAACCTCTTCGAGTTCTACCTTCCGACTACTCACACCTTTCGTGAGAAACTCCTTCTCAAGAAAGGATCCATTCTTGGCAACAAAAACCTTGCCCTCGGATCTGTGATAGAAGGTATACCCAATCGTTTCCTTAGGGTATCCTATGAAGACGCATTTTTGTGCTTTGGGTTCGAGTTTATCTGGCTGAAGTTTCTTCACATAAACATCACATCCCCAAACTTTAAGAAATGACAACTTAGGTTTGTTTCCAAACCATAATTCATAGGGTTTCGTTTCAACGGATTTAGATGGTGCCCGATTTAAAGTGAATGCAGTTGTTTCCAGTGCATAACCCCAAAATGACAGTGGAAAGTCAGTCAGAGACATCATAGATCGATCCATATCCAATAAAGTATGATTACGACGTTCTGACACACCATTACGTTGTGGTGTTCCGGCTGGCATGAGTTGTGAAACTATTCCACACTCTTTCATGTGTGTGCTAAACTCATAACTTAGATACTCACCTCCACGGTCAGACCGCAAAAATTTGATTTTTCTGTTACGATGATTTTCCACTTCATTCTGAAATTCCTTGAACTTTTCAAAAGTTTCAGACTTGTGTTTCATCAAATAGATATACCCGTATCTACTTAAATCATCCGTGAAAGTAACAAAATAACGATATCCACCTCGCGCCGACACACTCATTGGTCCACATACATCAGTATGTATGATTTCCAATAAATCTGTCACCTCTTCCATTGAACCGGAAAACGGCGTTCTAGTCATCTTGCCCATAAGGCATGGCTCACATGTATCAAATGATTCAAAATCAAGTGATTCCAAAAGTCCATCAGAATGGAGTTTCTTCATGCGTTTAACGCCAATATGACCTAGACGGTAGTGCCACATATACGCAGATATATCATTATCAAGTTTACTCTTTTTAGCATTAACATTATGAATATGCGTAATATTACTATCGAGATCCAATAGAAATAAACCATTCAACATAGGTGCATGACCATAAAAGATATCATTCTTATAAATCGAACAACCATTGTTTTCAAATTTAAAGGAATAACCACTTTGCATCAAACACAATCCCGATACAATGTTCATGCTCAGTGCAGGCACCAAATAACAATTATTTAGGTTTATAACTAATCCCAATGGCATATGGAGAGGTAGCGTCCCGACGGCGATCACATCAACTCTTGATCCGTTGCCGACCCACATCCTGACCTCATCCCTTGCTAGTTGTCGCTTGTTCCGCAGCCCCTGAATTGAGTTACATATATTAGCAACCGATCCCGTATCAAATACCCAGGTCCTACTGCAAGTACTAGTCAAGTACACATCAATAACATGTATATGACATATACCCGTGTTTGCCTTGCCGGTCTTCTTGTCCGCCAAATACTTGGGGCAGTTGCGCTTCTAATGGCCAGTCCCCTTGCAATAGTATCACTCGGTATCAGACTTAGGGCCAGCTCGGGGTTTCTTTTTAGGTGCGGCAACAGATTTGTCGCCCTTCTTTCCCTTCTGCTTGCCTTTCTTTTCCTTCTTTAAACCGGTGGTCTTATTGATCATCAACACTTGATGTTCTTTCCTAATCTCCACTTATGTAGTCTTAAGCATTGACAGAAGCTCGGGAAGGGACTTCTTCATGCCCTGCATGTTATAGTTCATCACGAAGCTCTGGTAGCTAGGTGGCAGAGATTGGAGAACACGATGTATGCCTAAGTCAATAGGAATCTTTATTCCCAAGCACACAAGATTATCGGTGTACCAGACATTTTGAGTACATGCTCACTAACGGAGTTGTTCTCCTCCATCATGCAGCTAAAGAACTTTTCAGTAGCATTATAACTCTCTACAGCAGCATGGGTATCTAAAATCATTTTCAATTCTCCCATGGTATCAAAGGCATTGCCGTTTTCAAAACGCTTTCGAAGTTCTGGCTCTATCCCATACAGTATGACGCAATGAACTAAGTTGTGGTCCTCCTGACGAGTCACATAGACATTCTTTTCCTCGTTAGAGGCATCAGGAGCTGGTGGGGGGCCTACCGGCGGATCTAGCACATATTGCTTTTGTGCAGCAGTGAGGAGAATCCTCAAATTCATAGCCCAGTTGGTGAAGTTTCTACCATTCGCAGCAAGTTTCTCTTTCTCCATGAACACATTGAAATTAAAAGCAGGTGGTGCCATCTACAACAGAATTTGTAAAGTTTATTTAGACTAAGTTTATCATAGAATGAGTTCAACTAATCCAAATTACTAATGAACTCCCACTCAAAAACGACATCCCTCGTGTCCTTTTGGTGATTACATGAACCAAATCCACTACACCAAGTCCGATCATCACGTGAGTTGATGTAGCTTCAAAGGCGAGCATCTATATGGGAATCTTATCAACTATATGACTCATTCTTAACCTTTCGGTCTGTGTTCCGAGGCCATGTCTGTACATGCTAGGCTCGCCAAGTAAGAACCTTGGTATTCGCGTGTGTAAAACTGTCTTACACCCGTTCATATGAAAGCGTGGATTCGAGTACACCCGATCATCACGTGATGTCTCGAAACACGATCCATAGAACGGTGTATACTTAAGGAAGAACACATTTTTATCTTGATATCTAAATGAGGGATCATCTTACAATGCTACAGAAAGCGCCAAACTAGCAGTATAAGATGCTAACATCTAGTGTGTAAAGTGACATGATATGGTCCATGCATTTGATCTCTATCACTTGCATCGTGGTATGGTCTCTATCATTCCTTTGTGTGTAAGGCCAAGGTATATGGAACTTAGATGTTGAATGTGTTGTAAGAGTATCTATCTACTTACAACAATACCATATCAATACACTAGCCCAGCAACGATCTAAACTAGACGCCTCTAATTTATCAATTGCAAGTTTTACGTGGCTTAGGGATTTCGGAGATAGAACCGTTCTTACCTACGAACATGAACCACAACAAGGATAACCAAGTTATTAGCAACTTGTTGTCAATCAGATATTGACTATAGTAGGAGAGACAGACACCCGCCAGCCACTTATGCAAAACTAGTTGCATGTCAGTCGTGGAACTGGTATCATGTACGGTGACATGTAAGGTTGGTCCGGGCCGCTTTATCCCACTATGCCACCAATATCCAAAATACATAGAAGATGCAATAACATGATCATCATAGCCCACATATAAACATATGTGTACTACCCATGCAAAGCACCTACGCATAGATCAGGCTTAGATACCACTGTTGGGTCCGCAACATAGAAAACAAAAAATTTCCTACGATGAGAACTACACGCCAAGATCTATCTACTAGGTAGAGAGCAACGGGTGGACATACATCCATCGATAACTTACCCTCGAAGACAACGAGTTTTGTTAACGAGTAGGAACTCGTGGTTTATGTAGTCGTACACTTGACAATCTCAAGATCGTGAGGAAGTCCGAGCGCCACAACTCAGCAGCGCATCCGTACTCGCACACACGTTCAAGCCACCGGACAACCTCCACCTCCTCGCTCCAGCGATCTAGCAGAAGCAGCAACTCCTTATAGACGAAATGCCACTGAGAACATGTATCTCGCTAATCCGAGACCATGGGGGAATAATTCTAAAGGGGGAGAAAGATCCTTTACGAGGAGGTGTGAGGAAGAAGGAGGGAGAGGGTGGCCTTTTATAGGAGGAGGGGGGTGCCCCTCCCCATGGCCGGCGCATGGTGGTGACCCTTCACCTCCTCCATTCATGTGGTGGTAACCCCTCCACATTAAAGTGCCTCTTCACATTCCCTTTTAAAGTCCCCACTTTAAATGCATTAAACTTCTCTAAGTTTAATGCTCTCTCATTTAATAAAACTCTTTTATTAAATTTAGTCAGAATTTTGTTAATTACTTTAATTAACAAACATTCACATATAACCCCTTGCAATATTTCAATATCACATGCAGAACCACTTTCTTCAATTTCACCCGAAACAATTTCCGGTTTCTATCGAAACAATTTCTGCGCTTTGCAATTCTTTCGTCTGAAACATATGTGCTCCAAAATGGTGTCCGGTAACTCTTAAGTGTGTCACCCTAAGGTTCGCGAATAATTCATACATGATTGAGACTCCTCTCAGATCAATAATCAGAAGCGGGACCTGGAGGTCCATACTGACTCCTGTATATTCAATGATGACTTCTGTGATTGTTAGAACTTTTAACGCTTGTAATTTAATCCCTTTGTCTCTTGATATAAACATGTCCGAGATTCGATCATCGGTATCCAAATACCTAGTTTGATCTCGTTACCGACATGCACTCTTTTCTCGTTCCCGTGATATAACATTCTAGTGATCACATCACTTGCTTGCAAGCTATCTCAATGTGATATCACCGAGAGGGCCCAGAGTATATCTATCCGTCATCGGAATTGACAAATTCCACTCTTGATCCATGAGCCTCAACATAACACCTTCGTAGCACTGAACCTATCTTCATAGTCACCATATTACGGTGTGACGTTTGATGTTATCAAGATACTCTTCCGGTGTTAGCAATTAACATGATCTCATGGTCTAAGGATAAAGATTACTTCGTATGATGTTATAGCAATATAAACATAATGACTTGATCGTAATGCTATACTTCGGATGAATGTTCATCACATCATTTCACAAATTCTGTGACCTTGTTATTAACAACATCCAATGTCCATGATCAGGAAACCTTGATCATATTGTTAATCAATAAGCTAGTCTATAAGAGAGGCATAACTAGGAACCCTTTTTGTTTATTAAACACACATGCATTGATGTTTCCGATCAATACAATTATAGCATGAAAAACAAACATCTATCATATATAAGGAATACATAATAACAACTTTATTATTGCCTCTCAGGGAATATTTCCTTCATAAGCAATCTCACTTGTTTATAACATGTCATGCTACAGCAAGATAACTAAGCATAAAGCCAAAACAATATCAAGCATGGCATGACAAAGCATAGGCCACAGTCAAAAACAAGCTCTCTTTACCACTTAAGCATGAACTTTTCCTACTCTTTTTCCAATCCAAACCAAACTATTTGAAAACCAATGTATGAAAGAGGGGGTCCAACCAATTTATTCAAGCAAACTAAGAAAACCAAGCAAATGAAAAAGAAGACGCTCGAAGAACAACAAAACTGTGCATGAAACAATGAAAATGAAGTATTTGGAAGAAACCTGGGATTTTTATTGATGAAGAAGGGGATGCCTTGGGCATCCCCAAGCTTTGACGCTTGTACCTCTTGAATATTTATTGGGGTGGCATGGGGTGGCATCCCCAAGCTTGAGCTTTAGTCCATTCTTCATCTCATTACATCATTCTCTCCATACACCTAAATTTTTTTCTTCATACAAAACTTCACACAATCTTTATTAGCAACATTAGTGCACTCAAGATAATAAGTGTTTAGGTTCAGTTTCAACACCAATAAAAGTTCCATTAAAACACAAGCTACTGTAGCACTTCCCTCAAAAAGCTCAATTCGGCAAAAAGAACTCGAAAAGCAACCAACAAGAAGCAAATGCAAATAATGGCAGAAATCTGTCAAAAACAATTTTTTTGAAGACCTTATGTTGCTCAAATCAAAAAATGTTGAACTAATGAAAGTTAGATAACAACCTGGGGAAGAAGAACAAAAATTCACGCCTCAAAACGACATACGGAGATTTTTCATGAATTTTTACGGTGAAGCACATAAATCTGTTTCGGGAGAGCAACTTTCCCAATCATTACGTCTCTCTCATTAGAGGTTACTCTTGGCACAAAAAGCAAATAAAAAGGATAAGGAGCAGTTATTACTAAGTAATAACTTCCAAGACTCATCTAAAACTTTTGGGTTATCTCCCAATAAGTACTTTTCTTTAATGCCTTTAAGTTAGGCATAAGAAGCAAGAAAAAGAATCAAGTGTTCTCTAATCAAGAAGCATTAAGATTAATACCAGAAATATCTTCAACAAGGAAAGGTATCTCATCCAAATAAGTTCTAGAGGATCCTCTCTCAACGCTCCTGGGATCACTATTTTCATCAAACGGATTTCAGGAACAATCCAATTAAGATTCTTTTCTATGGCTTCATACATTGCTACAAGTTTGAAAGGTATTGGTATCTTAATTTCCTCCCCATTAGGTTCGGTTTTGTCCATCTTTTCTCATGTACCAACAACATCTACACATGAGCCTAGCATATTAAAACGTTCAAAGACTTTTCTAGCTTCCTTGGCAACATCATAGAATTCCTTAAGCAAAGTTTCCAGAATAAAATCTCTCTTTTCAGGGTCCTCAATTTCTTTAAGTTTAAGAAACATTACTTGCATTAAGGGGTTAAGGTTAACAAACCTAGCTTCCAACATGTGAACTAAGAGGTAACAACTATAGAAAGACTAAATTTTTTTTGCGTTTTTAATAAAGAAAGCAAACTAGTAAAACTATTTTTTTGTCTTTTTCATAAAGAAACAAGCAAACAAAGCAAAAATAAACTAAGCAAAACAAAAACAACAAAGTAAAGAGATTGGTTATGAGGGACTCCCCTTGTGAACATGTCCTTGACTCCCCGGCAACGGCGCCAGAAAAGTAGCTTTTGATGGCGCGTGGTTGACGTGGGAGCTTCTTCTTCTTATTCTTCAATCCTGGCAACGGCGCCAGAAAAGTACTTGCTGACTCGTGTAATAACGAGCTCGTTGGGGAACCCCAAGAGGAAGGTATGATGAGCACAGCAGTAAGTTTCCCTCAGTTATGAAACCAAGGTTATCAAACCAGTAGGAGCAAGGAAACACCTCCAAGGTGTTGCTAGCTGGCCTTTGGCAGGGCGCACTACCGGTGCTAGAAGCAATGTGGAAACCTGCACAACACAACCACAGAACTCTGTCCCCAACTTACAGTGAGGTTGTCAATCTCACTGGTTTGCTAAAAACAAAGGATTAAACATATTCTGTGGATGAAGGTAATAGTTTGCAGAAAGTAAACAGAAAGCAGTAAACAGTTGTAGATTGATGGTAAAAGAAAGGACCGGGTTCCATAGTTCACTAGTGGTGGCTCTCCTTAAGATATATGACATGTTGGGTGAACAAATTATAGCGGGGCAATTGACAAACATCGAGAAAAAATCATGCATATACTAATCATCTTGACTCCTTTGAGATATGATTGGGCATTACAACATTATACATAGACCGTAATCCAACTGCATCTATGACTAATAATCCACCTTCAGGTTATCATCCGAACCCCCTCCAGTATTAAGTTGCAAGCAACAGATAATTGCATTATGCATTGCGTGTAAAGTAAAAAGTACTATTGTTCTATGAACAAAGGATTGTTGTTTTCTCCCTAGTAGCAACAGCACATCTAGTACCTTACAGATTTCTGTCACTTCCCTAGATTACTAGAGGCATGAACCCACTATCGAGAATAAATACTAACTCTTGGAGTTGCTAGCATCTACTTGGCCAAGATATCTACTAACAACGGAGAGCATGCAAGATCACAAATAACAAAGACATGATAGAATCAATAATCAATCTGAAATAGCATCTCAATATCCATCGGATCCCCGCAAACACGACATGTAGGATTACAAATAGATGATCTTGATCATGAACGGAGCTCACAAGATCTAAACATGATAGCACAAAGGAGGAGAACCAGCCATCTAGCTACTACATGGACCCGTAGTCTAGGGATGAACTACTCACGCATCACACCGGAGGCTTGCATGGTGATGAAGAAGGCCTCCAGGGTGAATTCTCCCCTCCGGCAGGGTGCCGGGAAGAGATTTAGATCCCTCCCAATCTAGGGATGGAGATGACGACGGCTACAGACTCTTTCGTGGAATTTTGATCGGGTACTTAGGGTTTCTGTATTGGAGGCATCTTATAAGCGAAAGGATCTTGAGGGTGCCTAGGCGGCGGACCACCCTGGCGGGTCAGTCGCCTGGCCGCTGCCCAGTGGTGTGGCCGGCCCCTGGCCCCTCTCCGTCTCGTATTCTGGCTCTATGTCCCCCTCGGTGAAAAACTGACTTTGGCTTTTGTCCCGTCCAATTTCAAGAATATTCATTTTCTGACATTCTTGGAACCAAAAACAGCAGAAAATAGGCAACTAGCACGGTGGCATCTTGTTAACAGGTTAGTTCAAGAAAGTGTATAAAAAGTACTCCAAAGTGTGGACAAAACATAAGAAAGTAGATAAAACCAAGCATGGAACATCAAATATTATGGATACGTTAGCAACATATCATATATCTGTCACTAATGCTGAAACTGAGAGTGGTAATGAGAAAAATGATGCTCCTGATAAAGAAGAAATTGAAGAAGAACTTGAAAGGAACACTAAGAATGCTAAGTACACTAAGGAAGATTTTGTTGCTAATAAACATGGTAGTGAAAGAGAGCCCTGGGTTCAAAAACCAATGCCTTTCCCTAATAAGAAACACAAGTCAAAGGAAGATGAACACTATAATAAGTTTTGTGAGTGGATGAAACCTTTATTTTTTCAAATTCCTTTAACTGATGCTATTAAATTACCTCCTTATTCAAAGTATATGAAAGATATTGTCTCTAATAAAAGAAAGATCCCTAATGACGAAATTTCTACTTTACTTGGTAATAATTCCTTTAATGGTAAGGTTCCAAAGAAACTTGGAGACCCAGGGATTCCAACTATTCTATGTTGTATTAAAAATAATTCTGTTAGAACTACTTTGTGTGATTTGGGAGCAGGAGTTAGTGTTATGACTTTTTCTCTCTACAAAAGACTTCAATTGGAGAAACTAATACCAACTGAAATATCTTTACAAATGGCTGATAAATCTACTACTATTCTTGTTGGTATATGTGAGGATGTACATGTTCAAGTGGCTCATAATTGTTTGATATTAACTGACTTTGTTGTGCTTGAAATGCCTGAAGATGATAATATGCCTATTATTCTTGGGAGACCTTTTCTTAACACTATAGGAGCTATCATTAATTGTAATCAAGGAAAGGTAACTTTTAATGTTAATGACAAGGAGCATACTGTTTATTTCCCCAAGAAGATTGATAAGACCTATGGCCTAAATTCAATTGAAAATATTGAGGGCATCCATGTTGGAGAAATATATTGTCCCATACCACGAGAAAAATATGAAACTATTATGATTGGGACCATTGCTATCAAGGTTGAGGTAACATAATCATTTAGTTAAATGCAAAGTTTTGTTTCATATAGAATTGTTTTGGTAACAAGACCTGATCAACCTTGTTAACAAAGGGATTTTAATGAACACAACAATGTTTCCACCATGATTATCTTTGCTTACTTTTATTTTACCCATTTTAATTTTTGCATCCACTTAGTTTACTTTTCTATTGCTAGTTGCTTGCATATTAGAGTGTCTTAGAACTTCTGAAGGTTTAGTTTTGTTTTGTTATTGCATCATTCCAAAATTATCTTTTTGCCAGAAAATCATTCATCAATACCTGAAAATTGCTAAAAAAAATAGTGCCACAAAAAATTCTAGAAAATTCATATTAAATTTTTACGTGAAAAAAGGGAAGAGAAGTACCTGGAGTGACCCCGGGGGGCCCGCCAGGCAGGCACACCACCTGGTGGCGCAGCCACACTAGCGGCACGCCTGGCCATGGTGTGGGTCACCCCTGGCCCTCCACTTACTCTCCCTCCTGCCACTCCTTTCTCTCTCTTGAGAAAACACCAGTTCATTTCTCAAACCCATGTTCTTTTTGTTCTTTCTCGTGATTTTCGATCTCCTTGCTCAACCCATCTTTGCTGCTGAGATTTGGAGCATTTGATCTCCGGTATGTGACTCCTCCGCTTGTCCAAGTAGATTTGTGATTAGTGGATTATATCTTGAGTATTTTTCTACTACAGGTGACAGGTTATGTGAGCTTGCATGCTTGTTCAATGCTTAGAGAAATTGTTTTGATGCATGTTTAGGCCTCTTACAAGTCCCTATAAGTAGTTCCTTTCATTATGTAATCACTTTGCAATCACTTGTATGATGGTTGTCTAAAATTTCAGAAAAGGAGATGAATGAACACCAACTCAACCAACATGAATTAAGGGTTACCGAGGTTATGAAGGTTCACCGTGAGGAAGAAGTTTTCCCTTCTATTTATCCATGCCCCGAATTCATGAAGGCTGCGGGGATTTCTCAAGATTTCCATACTTTAATTTCTAATGCAGGATTGGAGCATTTTGTGGGAGATGAACCTTACCAATATGTGAAACTAACTATGTCTGTGGTGCAGGATTTTTGATTTAGTTTCTCCTTGCCTAACCCAATGGTTCATTACAAAATATACAATATAGCTGTCGATCTCCCTTTTGATGATTTTTGTGCAGCTATTAAAGTACCACATGGGGTTCCTGTGAAAGGATTAGAGAGAGGCCTACACCACTCATGGACTTGTATGCAGAGATTTGCCAAGGGAGCAGCTTCTCAAAGGAGAGTGGTAAAATTCGTAATATTCATCTCCCGTATATTCGTTACTTTGCCTACTTTATTGCCAAGTGTGTTCTCGCTGGAAAACTGCTAGTAAATTATCCTCATATGATCTAGCCTTCATATCAGCTGCCTTAAAACGAGATAGGACTTATAATTTGGGTGTTTTGATAGCTTTCCATCTTGCTGCTAACCACGAGAATGGTGGAATTTGTGGAGGCCTCATCGCCTATCATTTATTAGCTTTGCATGGTGTAGCCCCTCATCATTCGGACCTACAGTTTCCCATAGAGAGGCTTGACCTTAATTCCATGATACAAAATAAATTCGTTTCTTCTTGGGATAATTTGAGTGATTTATCTTATGAAATAACCTTTCTCAAGGCTGGTTGGAGAAGGGGTAAGTCCGAGCGTGTTGTTCTTTTGCCTGTGCCTGTTTTGTTTAACCTTGATACCAGGGTAGGATGGCACTCACTGAGGAAGATCTCGATACATATTTGGGGGAGCTCTCCCAACAAGAGAAGGATATTGGAAGGGAGGTTACAGATGATTCGGTCTAGCCCTAAAATGAGGGGGAGTCTTTGTACCAGCAGCCTGCCTATGATTGGGGAGTTTCTTCTTCTTCACAAGGGCCTAACTATGATCATTCTTATGATGACCCACCGGCATGGAGTTCCTACCCGTGTTGGGGTTGATACCCACTTAGGCCAAAAGCTTAAGCTTTGGGGGAGGTATACCAACATCACACTCATCTACATATCATGTTCAGTCGGTACTTTGCATATCCATGTTTCGTTTTATTTTTAGTCTTTGTTCTTACTTTATTTCTTCTTTCCAAAACACAAAAAGACCAAAAATATTTTTGTTATTTCCCTTTGTTTGCTTCTTTATCTTTTAGCCTTGGTTTGCTTCTTCCTTTTAGCTTTGTTTTGATTATTCGAAAAAACCCAAAAAGATTTCGTTTTGCTTGTTCTTCCTTTCGGTTCTTACCTTTAAAAATCAAAAACCCAAAAATATTTGTTCTTCTCTGGTTTTGTAAAGTTCGTTGCAGGGTTCAGAGGTCCTCAGTGAGTCCTTGGAGATTGGATTTATCTTATTTTTCAAGTCACACAATTGAAAGGCAATAATGATTTATGACAACTCGAGGTGCGGTAAGAGGCTGGTATGAACTCTATTTGTTTTCATTTTCGTACATATACTCATCATTGTGAGCATTCTTTGTCTGTTTATGTAAGGTGTATGTTATTTAATGGATACTTAGTGGTCCTTTCCTGCTTATGATCAGTTCCAATCCATTATTAGTTTGTAACATGTCATATAACTGTTTTCTTGCATTGTTCTATTCATAATTTGGTATGAGGTGGTGTCCTCCTCTGAATGTTCTATTTGAATCGACTTGGCACATGCTCACGCATGCATATGACTAAACAAAAAGTCAGTTAAGCCTTGATGATTTATTCTGCCTCGGAGTTCTTGTGTCACTTTTATGCCACTATTAATTTTGTTTTGTTGCAAGCATGATTATGACAGTTACTGCTCTCTTGATTGTCCCTCCCTTTCTATTGCTAGCCTTCACCTGTGTTGAGTACTTTACTCATGCATCCAACTCCCTAAAACCAAAGTTTTTAAAAAGAGTCCACCATATCTACCTATTAGCATTATTGCTATTCCTTGCATATTTATTATGCTCTGTTTTCTTCCAATAAAAATGTTTGCTTGTTATGTGAAAATTAGTTAGTAAAGCTCTCAGGAACTTGATGGCACACTTTACTTTCTTGCACTTAATAAACTTGAACCATTGTGCCCATCTATGTTGCGTATATGCTTGCGCTTTGTAAGTTGTGAATTAGCAGAACCATGTTATCATGGGGAACGCTTTCAACATTGCACTTTATTTAGTTGATATCATGTTCTTTTTCTTATGGATCCCGGCGGTGTGAAATGAAAGGGAGATTGTAAGGCTCATGGAGTTTGTATATGTGTTAGAGAAACGCCTGGGCAGCTGGTCTAAGCCATGCCTAATCATGGTGGAAACCTGCAGCATAACCATAGTGAGAAATCTATGAAGCATCCCTTATATAAAAAACCTATGCAAATAGGAAAGAAAAAAAGAGAAAAAAAGAGACCTATGCAAATAGGAAATAAAAGGATTGCTGAGATACTCATTGTCTACTTGCCTTGTCATATTGATATGGGGAATCTCCTGTATCATCGGGCAAGGGGTACCCTGTTGGCGGTTCTCTATGATACACATGTACTTACAATGACAAGAACTTACCTGTGACTAAAGTTGAGTAGCATGAGGAACGGTACTCGTAAGCAAGGGGCATGAGATTTTCAGCATATAACTTGTCAAGCATATCCTCATAATTGTTCACTTTAACCTTAATCACTTAAAGATTCTTATGATAGGGGAAATGAGAGCTCAAAGCTAATGAGTACCATACTTCAAACATTTGGAAGCCTTTCAAACTTTTGAATCTTTTTCTTTCACCTTTATGATTGAGTCACCATTTATTCTTTGAGCACCTTCCCGAGAGCATAGCTGTCATTCTTAGTGTAATGTGCTTGTCCCAAAACATGGTTAATTATGACATAACTTTGACACTTGTATCTTTGATATGTTTATTTCTAGTCTTCACTTAAACTTCAGAGGTGCCTTGGCATTTATATTTTGCTCCAAAGAAAGGAAGCGAGACACCACTTTATCATATCTTGCTATGAGCACTATAATCCTGCATATGCTTATGTGTCATGTTTCTTATTACTAATGAGTTGGAATCCCTTCATAGCTTGCATGACCACAGGGTAAACTTATTTGCATACTCTTTATTATGAATTGCCTAAGTATTTGATCATATGCTAAGAATATATACATCTTATGAAGCAAATCTGTTCGTGAAAGTTTCTTTTATCGCACTCAGTTTTCAACAGAATTGCTTGAGGAAAAGCAATAAGCTAAGCTTGGGGGGAGTTGATACGTCCAAAATGTATCTACTTTCCCGAACACTTTTGCTATTGTTTCTTCTCTAATTTGTGTGATTTGAATACAACTAATGCGGACTAACGTTGTTTTCAGCAGAATTGCTTTGGTGTCTTGCTTTTGTGCAGGAAATCAACTTTCAGGAAAAATCCCGAAAAATATCGCAAAACTCCTATTTTACCAGAAGACTCATGGAGCCAGAAGACAGTACCAAGAGGAGCCACGAGGGGCACACACCCCTGGTGGCACGGGCTAGCCAGGCCGCGCCAGGAGGTGGTGTGGCCGCCTCGGACTGTGCCTCGACCTCTCCTTTCGCCTATAAAATCCCTTTGACCTAAAACAGAAGGGGGGTTCGAGATTTTTCCAGATAGAGTTCCGCTGCGCCGCCACCACCAGATACCGCGATTCGGAACCAGAAACTCCGTTCTGGCACCCTGCCGGGACGGGGAATTGGAGGAGATCATCTACATCATCATCATCATCGCTTCTCCATCAACCATCCATGATTTCCCCATCCATGAGTGAGTAATCCCCCACTGTAGGATATGGGGATGGTAGGGATTGGATGAAATTGTTCATGTAATTGCATCAGATTGTTAGGGCATGGTGCCCAGTATCTATTGTTTGTGTTTTTTTGACATTGTTGCAACTTGTTATGCTTAATGCTTGTCACAAGGGCCCAAGTGCCATGATTTCAGATCTAAACATGTTATTGATTCATGAGGATATTATTGTTTATGATCTTACCTGCAAGTTGTATACACATATTATTGTCTGGAACCTAAGGCCCTGAAGTGACAATAATCGGGATAACCGGAGGGAATGGTTGTGATATGAGGATCACGTGTGTTCAGGGAGTGTTAATGCTTTGCTCCGATGCTCTATTAAAAGGAGCACCTTAATTGCCAGTAGATTCCCTAGAGGCCCCGCTGCAATGGGCTGGCAGGACAAAAGATGTTGTGCAAGTTCTCATTACGAGCACGTATGACTATATATGGAACACATGCCTATGATTATTTAGTACTTGGATGCTTTACCTTATTTATCTGCAAATGCCCTATATCTTGATTGCTACATGAATTGTCTTGTCCATGCAACGGCCGTCCATCCATCCCTATGCCTACCGTGCATTAATCCTACTGTTTACTGCAATTGTTACTACTGTCTTTACTTTTACTACTGCTATTACTTTGATATTGCTACTACAAAACTGTTGCTACTGATAAAACTACTGCGAGCAAGATTGTTTCCAGGTGCAGCTAAATTGTCAAATCAGTTGTTAAGGCTTATAAATATTCTTTGGCTCCCCTTGTGTCGAATCAATAAATTAGGTTTTATTTCCCTCAAAGACTGTTGCGATCCCCTATACTTGTGGGTCATCAGTGTCCTATGGACATGACAGGAGTTTCGAAGGAATTCGTCGAGCATGCACTCAACATGTTTCCTGATGCGCGACCAATAAAGCAGTCGTTGCGTCGTCTCTCAGAAGAGAAGGCCAAAGACGTATGCATGGAACTCAGCAGACTCTTCGATGCCGATTTCATCTGCGAGATCAAAGAAATCACCTATGTAGCTAAACCCATGCTGGTGCCAAAGAAGGACACATATATATTGTGGATGTGTGTGGACTTCACATCCCTCAACAAGCACTGCTGGCAGGACCACTTCCCACTAGCGTGGATCGATCAAATCATCGATTCCACCGTGGGGTGCAGACGTCTCTCCTTCCTTGATGCCTACTTAGGCTACAACCTGATTCATATGAAGGTGGAGGACCAAGATAAAATGGCCTTCATAACACCTTTCAGGGTTTACTGCTACAACAAAATGCCTTTTGGGCTAAAGGACGTACGGTCCACCTATCGAAGGTGCATGTAGGCCTGCCTAAAGAACCAGATCGGCCGCAATATTCAAGTCTACGTCGATGACTTAGTGGTCAAGAAAAAGGAGAGCACAACACTCAACGATGATCTCCATGAGACCTTCGACGACCTCGACCGCTACAAAATAAAGATGGATCTAGAGAAGTGCGCCTTCTGTGTCCCATCCGGACAACTACTCGGGTACCTCATCTTCGCAAGGGGAATAGAGGCAAACCCGAAGAAAATTAAAGCCATACCAGCCATGGAGAAGCCGAAGAACATCAAGAGCATCCAGCAGCTGGCTGGGCGAATCGCGGCACTCAGAAGGTTCATCAGTTGGGTAGGAAAAAAGGCCCTACCTTTGTACCAAATCCTCCGCAAGACGGACAAGTTCGAGTGGACCAGCGAACCACAAGAATCCATCGATGACCTCAAGCGCCTGCTATCAACCTCGCATGTCCTGGTAACCCCTAGGAGAGAGAGCTAATGCTGATGTACATAGCTGCCACACACAAGGTGGTCAGCACCATGCTCGTCGTCGAAAGGGAGGAGGAAGGAAAAATACATGGGGTGCAATGACCCATGTACTACCTCAGCGACATACTCATCCCCACCTATCAGCGGTATCCGCACTACCAAAAGCTGGCATATGACGTCTTCATAACAGCGCATCGACTTCCCCATTACTTCATGGAGCATTCAATTGTTATTGTCAATGATGCCCCATTCCCCCACATCTTCAACAATCCCGAAGCAACGGGGCGAGTCGTCCTCTAGGGAATTGAGATGTCCCCACAGGACATCAACTACGGCCAGCACACAACAATCAAGTTACAGGTGCTCCGATACTTCCTAGTTCACTGGATGGAGCTCCAGTTGCCTGACACCTATCGAGTGTATAGTTGATAAAATTTGACTGGGCCAAGCGCCAAGAGGGAGCGGTCGCCAATGTCATCTTGACATCCTCGCAAGGCGACAAGATGCGATACGTGCTACATATGAAGTTTCACGCATCAAATAATGAAGAAGAATATGAAGCCCTCATCCACGGGATGCAGATGGAAAAAGCCTGTGGCGCCACTCGCCTGATGACATACGGCGACTCCAGCCTCGTCGTACAACAAACAATGAACAAGTGCGACGCCCTTAGCAACAACATGATCGCCTATCGTGACCTCTACAACTCACTCGAAAGAGACTTTGACGGTTGTGAACTCTGGCACATCATCCACAAAAGTAAGGAAGAGGCCGACAAGTTGTCCAACATTGGCTCCACCTGCGCCCCAATACCACCCGGAGTATTCTTGGAGCAAATATGTGAGTGCTCCATCAAGCTCAAGCCATCTGCTGGACCACTAGAACCTGCAACACACTCGGGGCTACGCCACTCGACAAGCCAGAAGCATCAGCTGAAGCAGAGCCAAATCCTTCACTAGAAGGACCCATGGAGGTCATTATCATCGAGCCCTCCTATACTTAGCCCTATATCACATACCTGCTTAGCAAGAAGTTGCCAGATAACCCGACGGATGCATGGAACATTGCTCGTCGCTCAGAGACCTTCACCATAACCAACGACGAGCTTTACAAGCAAAGCATCACCGGAGTTCTCTAGTGGTGCGTCACCAACGATGATGTAGAAGAATCCTCCTCGACATCCACGAAGGCACCTGTGACCATCACGCCGGTAGTTACGCCCTTGTTGCCAAAGACCTGCGGGCTAGGTTCTACTGGCCAACCACAACACGCGATGCAAAGGACATCATCCCTAAGTGCAACGCCTTCCAAAGGTTTGCGGACAAGCCACATGCGCCAGACTTCAAGCTGTGGCCAATACCATTGGCATGGACTTTCGCGCAATGCATACTCGACATGGTCACCAAGCTGCAAAAATCTTCACCTGGAAGGTATGTCTAGCTCCTCGTCATCATCGACAAGTTCACCAAGTGGATCGAGGCTACACCCGTCACCAACCAAACCGGTACCACTGCCTTCAAGTTCTTCGAGTCCCTCGTCTATAGATTCGCAGTGCCTCATAGAATCATCACCGACAATGGCACGAACTTCACCTCGAAGGAGTTCCAAGACTTTTATGTGCGGATGGGCATCAAGATCAGCTACGCCTCCGTGGCCCAGCTCCAAACCAACGACCAAGTTGAAAAGGCCAACGACCTCGTCTGCAATGGCATCAAGAAGCAACTCCTTCAGCCTCTCGAGCGAGCCACTGGAGCATGCGCTAAGGAACTTCCGGAGCCTACGCACAACTCCAAACAATGCCACCGATTACACGCATTTCTTCATGGTGCATGGCACTGAGGCGGGGTTACCCGCCGAAGTACGCTACAAGTCCCCATGGGTGGTGGCCTACAATGAAGCCAAATCCATGGCCACACTCGAAGACGATGTTGACCTGCTGGACGAGGCACAAGACATTGTTGCCTCTTACTTGGCGGTTTACCAGCAGAACCTCTATAACTACCACAGCCGACGGCTACGACCAAGGTCCTTCTCTGAAGGAGACCTTGTCATGTGACTCAAGCAGAATGGCCACCTGAAGCTCAAGTCCCCCTAGGAGGGACCCTACATAATAACTGAGGTGATCCCAGATGGCGCATATCGCCTCAAGGACGTAGAAACTGGAGTCGAATACTCCAACCCTTGGAACGTCATGCAGCTACTTGGCTAGGCTACTTAGCCAAAACATGTACCTACTACCCTTCAACATATAAAGATAAGTTGCTCAAGTATGACTTCATTCCCTTTTTACTTCATATACAATGCAATCGGGGGCTACGCCTCCTCAACGGCTTCATCATATAAACTTAATTAACTATGTACTGCTCCAGCCCAAGTAGCTGACTCATCCCACAATCGAATCCTTGAAAACTCCAACCCAGTTGCAACTCAAATAATATGTTGGCAAGGTACTAAGATTAGTTGGCGTCAGGCTAACGAAAAAGCACAACAACAATGCACTCGCATCAACATATACAAACAATACAACAATGTTACATGCAACACAAAGCCCCCTCGGATTGCACAAATTTTGCATTGTCTACATGTCGTTGTCGTTGTTGTTGTCGTTGGAGCACAACATTCGTGTGCTCATCGAACAAGCGAATAATGTCCTCGGCGGGCTATGCAACCGCCCGATAGTGTGGCCGCATATTACACGCCAAGACATCCAAAGGTGCCGGTGGTCCTTCAGCAACGACCTCCAAGTCCACACTTGGATGCTGCATGTGAATGAGGGCCAATGCAACCTTAGAACCTGTGACAAGCTGCTAGCCAATGCACTCGCGCATAGCACCAACATCTCGAAACTTCCGCAGCAGTGCCAACACATTAGAGGGAGCTTCATCCAGTGGAAACATCATGCTATATATGGACACGAGTGCGGATCTCGCGCTCTTCGGGTAATCCAGCACCTGAGAGATGCGATCTTGCAACATGGCCAATACGGTGGCCCAACTCCTATCGTTCCAGAAGAACCCCCCAACCTCCAGTTTTGCTTGAGTAAGGCAACTCAGTAGGATACTGACACACTCTATCTCTTCCTATGGAATGTGATTGACCTACACACAAAAGTCAGAGGCATTTGGTTGACAGCAAGTAAACTTCCAAGAGCAAAATCAACCAAGAAGAAACCTCCAAGACACTCACATTGAAGCTACTCGCCGATATGGGCCACCTCACTGAGAAGATACTTCGCCCACTCGAATGCCTTTTCCGCCTTTGATTTCCACACATCAGCCTTCCCTTTGAAAATTGTGATCGTTTTCTCCAACTCCCTAACTCGATCCCGCAGATGGGGTAGTTGCGACAACTCATCAGCTCTCGAAAGTTGCAGGGTAACCGAAGGAGCAGTAGAAGAGTGGGCATCCATCGTGCCACTGGTGGTTCCCTATACAGGAAAATAGCCGAAGAATAAGACCCTCTCACATCAGGCAACAAGCAGAACGATTGCACAAAAGGGCACGAATAAGGATATCAACAGAAGACATTTATACAAGTTCATTCAAAAGTCAATCAGGCATCATTCATCACCCACCAGCTATGAGTACTATTCCTATATTGAACTACCAAGGTTACAAAAGAGAAGGCAATCTCTAGTGGCACCAAGCTACCTAAGCATCAGTATCCAAAGGATTCGTGGCACCTGTGGTAGCTTCCAATGTGGCTGTATTTGCCGCGACCAACCGCTTCTGCTCTTTGCAGTACTTTGCAAGCAAATCAATTAGCTGGGGCCATATTTCTTGCAGCGCTTGGCAAAAGGGCCAAAATCTACCTCCTTTCCTTCTGCCGTCACTAGCATCACGGAGGTGACCTTGTTGACATCCAGGTTGGCGCCATACACCTGCACCATAGAAAGTCCCAAGGAGGAACCCGTAGCCTTTTGCACATGCTTGTAGTCCTTGGGAGCTTAACCCCAGAGGGCATCTATAAGGCCACAAACATCTTTGATGGCAGTGGCCTTCGGGAACATTTCCTGGTGGAAGCGCCTAAGCACGGGCTTGACCTTGATGAGTACTTCCTTGGCATGAGAGCTATGATATTTGACTGCGGTCACAACCCCATCCAATGGGTCATCATGTTCCGGCGCTTGGTGGTCAAAGTTGACACCAGCTACATCTGTAGATGCATAGCAACCAAGGGCCTCAGAACACACACCAAGCAAAAGGAAGATGCGAACAACACGCAACAGACACTTACCAGACAAAGCCTAGGCGGTAGTCATGAGTTGGTCAACCAATGCCCTCTCCCACTCTATCGCTGCTACCGCAAGGTTCTCCTTACACTGCTTCGATTCCGACTTTAGGCGCTCTAGAGCTTCCATCGTGTTCTTCTCCTTCGTCTTGGTGCTTCCAAGACTCTTCTCGAGAGCTTCTAGGTGACGCGGAGCCTGGTTGTTCTCCTCTAGAACACAACACAAGACTGTCCGTGAAATTGCATACATAGAAATCAATCAACACGCAAAGGCGTAGCAACTCACCTCGAAGCCGTCTGAAGTCAGATTCCAACCGCACATTCTGCTGGCCCATCTGCACCATGTTCCGCAGATATGGCTGCACAAGCATTCGGGTCAATGCAAAGGACTCGGGGTCTTCCAAGAATAGACAAAATAAAACTTACATGTTCACCCGAAGACTCTGGCAGATCTTGCTCTGGAGTTCGAGTGAAAATAACCCTACGCCTACCTAACTTGGATGAGCTCGAGGAACTATCACCATTGTTGGCCACCGTCCTTGGAGAAGGCACAGTCGCCTCAGCGCTCATGGCCTCGAATTCTATGACTCCCACCACCACTTCGTCCTTGATAGCCTCGTCTAGAAAAGACTCCCTAGTGATCTAGCAAACAAGACCATCTTTCAAGACCTAGGAAACATACTTAAAATGGCACGGTAGGGGTCAAGAACACTTACATCCTGAAGTTCTCAAGATGGAACACCTCCCGCTTTTGTTTCTTGGCTGCAGGCGCAAGCAGCGTAGCCTGAAGGGGCACCACTGGAATCGGTCCAGCAGCACCTGCAGCAGGAGCAGGATCCTTTGGAGTTTCAGGAGTCGAGGTGTCCGAATCTTCACTCCGATCCCTCTTACGAGTGCCATCATTGCTACACTCGGGGGGCTTCTTGTGACTAAGAAGCTAGGACAGTGGATTCTGATTCGTCCCATTCTACACCTTAAGGAGTATCCCACTCCTCGGGTAAAGGGGAGCCATGCCCTTCACCTTCTAGTTCTGCAAGAAAAGCAACAACACCATCAAACCCGCACCATGTATTCAAAGATAAAGCAATACATAGAAAAGACACTATCTTTGGCACATGCTTGATGGCGCAGAACAACACAGTGGATGTCTCCACGGGGAGAGCCTCTTCAACAGTCAGGTTGGTCAAAGACTTGATTTTCCTCTCCAGCTCCATGGATGAAATTTCCTTTGAAGATGTGCGGGTCAGGTCATATGAACCGGCCTATAGGAACATCGGATATGCTCTAGCCTGAAGAGGGTCTATCCGATGCTGCATGAATGTTCAAATGATATCAACACTGGTGACCTCCTTGCCATGCACTCGCTACAGATTTTTCACTCGCTCGTACAGAGCTTTGACTTCATCAGTCTCACCTCAAGGAATTTCATTCCTACAGGATCGATTCTTCTCAAACGGAGCAGGGCCATACTTCTGATTCGTCAGTTTCTGATTGCGGATGTAGAACCACTTGGACCTCCATCCTTGCGCAGAGTTGATGATCTTGAAACTGAAGTACTGATTGCCCGGGCGAACGGATATGCCGCATGCGCCAACCTCATACACCACTGATCCAGAACCCGACTGCCTCTTCAATCCATCAAGCTTTTTTAAGAGCCTGAAGTGCGGATCGATTCTGAGCTAGCACTCATAGAGGGTGATGAACTAGGAAATATGAAGAATCGAATTGGGAGACAGCTGATGTAGCTGAATCCCGTACAAAAAAGTAACGCACGCATAAAATTATGGAGGGGGAGAGAAATTCCTCAAAGGAAAAATGCAAGAAATATCACCCGAAATCCAGCAGGAGGATCTAGGATTACCTTGGGACTAGGAACCTTGCAGTTGCCCTCCTCTGCAGGAATTTGGTTGGCTTGGTGGAGTTTCCGCAGTTCCAATTCCTTTACTGTGGAGTGCTGCCGTGTGCCATTGGTGACACGGCTCCCTGCAACTTTCTTCTTGGGGGCGGCGGTGGTGCTCGATCCAACGCCCACGGTCTTCTAGCCCTTCCCTATATCGCGACACGCCTCCTCCGCTAAGACCGGAGGAACAAGCTAGGTAATACGTGAAGCACGTCTAGTGAAAATACCAACTAAAGAGCAACAGCGTGGCGCACGGGAGAGCAGATGCAACAAAGCAAGGAAGATGACGACGATTGAAGGGGAAATTTACTAGATTAACATGTTACTTAATAGGGAGGATATGCAATCTCAGTGGTCCATTCACATCTTCTAACAAATGGCATCCATCGACGCAAACACGTGGTAGTGTAAAACTTGAACCGTCACCGCACTTTCTCCACTATGTGTGGAAATCGAGGGGGCGCCGTTATATACCCCAAATTATGGAATGGCTAGTCAAATCATGGTTAGCTTTTGGGTCCCGGGGTGTTATGTCCCGTCACACTATTCACACTGACGATTGAGCTCATATGTCATCACCAACAACATCACTAGAGTTCATGCTCTCATCAGCAATTGAAGACAACAACAGAATCTTCTACGACTGCCTCAAGAACTTAGTTTTTGCTCGAGTCTACGACTCGACCAAACACTCGGGGACTACTCCTAATAGGAGCTCTGGTCGTGCACCTGATGTACTTCCGGGTATAGTGTATAGCTAATGTAACACCCTCGAATCGTCCCTATGCAAGTTTTAGCGCTTCCCGCCAAACCCGCATAGAAACGATTGAAGGACGCCCACCAGGCACTTTCATGCGGGTGGAAAACGAAGTAATACCATTACAGATTAGTCCACGATGGAACCCACAGAACATATATATACAACAACGACTCCATGAGCCAAGAATACAGATATACAATACAAAGATCCAAATCACCTTGAAAACGATACAACGTCCGAGTACGGACAAGATGCAAACGGGGCTAAGAGCCCTGAAGAATAACCAATGGCGTCCATAACCCTGCCCAGGCCAAGCCGGAAGGGTAACCCTGCTAACGACGTCGATCTCAAACCTGCTAAAAACAAAAGTGGTGCTGACAAAGGGCAAAGGAAAAAGAGGAGCGTCAGTACTGAGGCCAGTACACGGCGAGGCTAGAATTCGGCGGCTCTCGCCTACATAGGTATGGTGGACTGAAGCGGCAGCGCAACAGCACTAAACAACCTATAGAGACTCAGTAAAACTGGCGGCTATTAGAGAGGGACAAGAAAGACCTATTCAGATACAACCTGATACTAATACCAAACATACCCATCCTGGCATTTCCCCCTCCATACCAAACGAGGAAGTCAAAACCGAGGAACTCACACAGTTGGCAGTTTTATTCATTCCATTAAAGTTGAAGCTCTTACTAATCAGATATAGATAGCATGAGTCATCCTAATAGCATAAGTAGTGGGCAGTTTTAATTAACCATTCAGTTGTGGTTGCAGTACTTACTAGTCAGATACAATTAGCATGTGACATCCCAAACCCAGCAGTTGTTGGCACTTTTATTTCATTCCATTAGACTTGCGATACTTACTAGGCAGGTATAACATGACACGATACACCCTAGTTCCACCAGTTGTTGGCACTTTTATTATCCATTCCATTATAGTAAAGTTGATTACTAATCACATATTAAGTAAAATTTATAGCACTAATTTAGTTATGCTTGTCTATGATCGAGATACTGTGCTCCAAGTCGTCCATAACCGCGGACACGACTTTCAGAAAGATTTACCCTGCAGGGGTGCACAAATAGCAACACACACACGATCAACCTCGGAAAAACCAAATCAAAACCCAACGAGGCTTTCATGACAAAGCAATCACAGGATTCATAAATCATTTCAGGGGGCCACCCCACTAAGCTACCTGCAACGAAGTTGGCCGGCTCCAAGACGGACCCAGGGTTTGTGTCAATGGCTGTAAACGACTGGAAACCCGAAAGTGTGACTAGGCTTGTCGATACTGCAAAAACATTCCACGTTCCAAAACAGTACAGGTGCTCCACGCACAATCGTAAATAAAGCAGTAAAGCATGGCATAAGTACAGGATAGTAATAAAGCCCCAAACTACTTTGGGGCCCTAAGAAATAAGAATGAATCAAGCTCTAGCTAAGGGGGATCCATAGGGTATCCCAGATGTGGATAGTGTGAATAATCAAGGAACAGGTATCAAGTACTCGGGGCCTACGGGACATAAGTGGACATGAAAAACCAAATAGCATATATTTCCCACCGGTGCCTCTTTCATTAGTTATTCCAACAGTTTAATAGTTGTATTTAAAGTCATGATCCTCTCCACCGTAAAGCATATGACAACATTCCAACAACTGTGTGGTACTTCACGACACCGGATCGCACCTGAGCAAGCGACTACGACTCGCAAGACCATCTATCTACCAAACAACATGTAATAGGAGGTGTCCAAGGCAACATAAAGGCTGCACGGAATATATCTGGTACGGAACACTAAAGCATCGCGACACGGATAGCAATAGATCAACAGGAGGAAATAAAGACTATAAATGCAAAATAGGTAGAAAGGGGGAGAATGCTCGCCTGGGAAACACTGCTGAAGGATCATATCCGGAGAACTTGTCGATACTCGCATCAACTCATCGTCCTAATCCGCGAAGAAGCAAACACTAGAAGAAACATGGGATGCAATATTTAATACTACGGCAGAAGATCGGGCATGTTTATGAGATGATGCATGACATGGCAAATATGCGATGCAATTAGGCAATATTAAGCGGAACCGGGGCCCCGACAATTAATTAATTGGTTCAAGTTATTTAGATACCCCGCAATTTAAATGTTGTCTTAACAAGGCAAAACATGGCATCGGTTCGCTGCACAAATTTAAATGGAGTCCGGAATAAGACAAAGATATCCCGCATATAGACTCCATATTTAATTATGAGGTGAATCGGCATAATGCCCCTAACCATAGACAGGTATGCATGTATGAACAATTTAATATGCGACAGTTGATAATGTCATATTATAAAAAAAAATAGGGCTTAGGGGCACACATCTGGGTTCGGAAGATCTTGGGTTCCGGGGGTTCGGGTCTGGGTCTCAGGGTTCGACGGGGGGAGGGGGAACGGTTCGATGGGATTGGTCTCGGACAACGGAAGGAGAGCTTGGCGTTCCGGGAAGAAGTACTTGGCTTGGCATCAGGGGCGCATCGGATTCGCCATGTTCGGTGTCGATCTTGTCGTCGCGAAGATCTTGCTGGGTCCGCGTATCGGGTCGGTCTTGGCGTTTGGGATGAAGAACTTGGAGTTCCGGTGGCGATCTTGGCGGTCTTCGGATCCAGGTCTCGCATCCGGGAAGGAGTACTTGTCGCATCTGTGGTCTTCGGGTTCGGTCTTCGGATTCGAGAACGTGGTCTTCGACTTCCGTGACCTCGGCGTTCCATGACGGAGATCTTGCCGGAGGCCTTGTCAAGGGGAGACTTGGGACGCATCCCTTGGTCTCGGTCATCAGCATTAACACTAAACTTCTCGGACCACGACAGAACAAGGAACTAGCAAAGCACCCGGTCAGTAGCACTTGGCGTGGGTATGAACAACAGGAGAAGACATCTGCACTTGCATGTATCAATTCCACAGCACAACCAAATTCGGACGCCTAGTCACCAACCCACCATATCTGTAGTGTTTGGGTCATCACACGGAGCAGAGGCTGCAATAGGGATGACGCTGCAGGCACCCGGGAAGAGGACGGTGGTGAGCTAGCGTTGAAGACGAACGACGCCAGGCACGGGCGCGACTGGCCTGCGATGACGGGGTTTGAGGCCGTGGTGCAGGGAGTCCAACGGTGCAGGCGCGTGGACGAGGTCAAAGCGGGCAGCAGCGGAAGCAGAGGCGGCCGTGAAGCTCGACCGAGATGCGGCTGAGGCGGCATCGCACGGAGCAGCGGATGTGCGGACCTACGCGGACGGGGCCAGCGCCATGCGGGCCAGAGGAAAGGGAAATGGCGGACGAGGCGGGGCCGGTGTCGAAGAAGAGGAGCCCCGGGGCGGGCTCGCCTGGCTCCTATCGGCAAGAAGACGCTGGGGCCAGCGGGGCTCGAGTGGCGCAGAGGAGGGCGAAGGCGGCAGCGGAGGAAGGGAGCTTGGGGAGGCGGGGTCACGCGGAACGGGTCGGCGGCGCAGCGGGGGTTGCCGACGGTGCGGGGTCGCACAGAGGACGGTGACGAGGCTCGACGGTGGCGGCGGATAGGCGGATGGCAAGGGATCGACGGAGGCAGCTACCGTGCGGTCAACGGCAGAGCTCGATGCAGCAGAGGAGGTTCTCGACGGCGACGGGTGAGGCAGAGGAGGAGAAAGCGGCGAGGGCCTGCGAGCGGCAGCGGGTGCGGATCGAGGAAGATGCGAGGATTGCGGGTGGGTCGGGAGGAGCTCGTCCGTGTGGGACCGAGAGCGGAGAGCGGGAGCATGCACGCGAGCCATGTGCCTGTCGTGCAGCGCACCGGGTCGGGCGAGGATACGATGATGGGGTGGTCGGTTGGAGGCGGGTGGAGGCGTGACAGGCCAGTGGTGTGGGGCGCGTGGGGTGGTTGTAGCGGGGCTAGCGGGGGTGTTTGGGAAACGCGTCCAGGTGGCGACGGCTGGGAGGTGGAGATGGGTGGGGTTAGGGTAAGCTAGGGATTAGGGTTTCTAGGGTCTGGGTTTTCTTGGGGGTGGCCGGCTGGGCCGGTTTGGGCCTGGTTCGGCTGCCCCCTAAAATAATATAAGTATTTTATTTGTCACAACAAGACTTTTAGACTCCATTTTTAGACGAAACAAAATAATCCGGAGACCTGGGTTTGATTTGAATTTAAGACGGAGTATTTAGAAAACCAAAACTAGGTTTTTTCGAAATAGTTCTAGACAAACATATGCATGCTGATGACGATGCTCAAATGCAATGTGGCATGATGACATGAGCATGTGGTCATGATGATGCACACAATAAAATCAACACGCGATTTTCTAGTAGTGGTTTTAGCGGGGCGCCACAATTCGACACCACTAACAAGGGATCTCGCCCTCAAGATCCGGCTCATGGTACCGGGAAGAAGGCCGACGATCAGAATCTTCTCGCTTCGGGTAGATCCCCGCGACACCACTAACAAGATTGTTGCTCCATCTTGAAATCGGCGACACCACCAACAAGGGGTCGTTGTCCATGGTCGTCGAGAAAACACTCCGGAAACAAAGGACGAAGGTAAAGGTATCAAGAGATAAGGCCACCTTTAACTTCCGTGGATGGAGCAAAATTGCTTGATCCACCAATTCAATATACAAAAGAGAATGATAAGAGTAGTGGTATGGTCGCTACCCCATCCCGCACTCATATCATTACTCCGTACATGAATAGCAGAATTACTCAACCAACTCTCGGAATCAGACTGAAGATCTCGACAATCGAGGTTCGGAACAAAGGAGTGATGCAGGCTTTGCATCGGATCTGGCGTAGATGATGTTGTCACGTCGGAAAACACCGGAAGGCACAAACAAGGAACAAAGAATGGTACCACAGATAAAAGATCACTCAGATAGCATGAAGTCTAGAGGTAGAAACACCGTTGCCAAAGGAGGAAGCGAAACCCTGAAGGTACGTCGAAACCCAACCACGAGAAATCCTGGACTTGAAGAAAGGTAAGAGAGCAGATTCAAAACAGGTAGAGATAAGAGGAGAACAGTAGAGGGATAAGGAGTAAAAGCAGACCTAATCAGATCTATCCAACCTATTTTGCAAAATAGTTTTGACACTCTACAACGTCCGTTAGCTAGGTTATCCTACAGGCTAGACCAGTGGGGTATCGCAACTGCTCGGCTCTGATACCACTCTGTAACACCCTCAAATCGGCCCTATGCAAGTTTTAGTGCTTCCCGCCAAACCCGCATAGAAACGATTCAAGGACGCCCACCAGGCACTTTCGTGCGGGTGGAAAATGAAGTAATACCATTACACATTAGTCCACGATGGAACCCACAGAACATATATATACAACAACGACTCCATGAGCCAAGAATATAGATATACAATACAAAGATCCAAATCACCTTGAAAATGATACAACGTCCGAGTACGGACAAGATGCAAATGGGGCTAAGAGCCCTGAAGAATAACCAATGGAGTCCATAACCCTGCCCAGGCCAAGCCAGAAGGGTAACCCTGCTAACGATGTCGATCTCAAACCTGCTAAAAACAAAAGTGGTGCCGACAAAGGGCAAAGGAAAAAGAGGAGCGTCAGTACTGAGGCCAGTACACGGCGAGCCTAGAATTCGGCAGCTCTCGCCTACATAGGTATGGTGGACTGAAGCGGCAGCGCAGCAGCACTAAACAACCTATAGAGACTCAGTAAAACTTGCGGCTATTAGAGAGGGATAAGAAAGACTTATTCAGATCCAACCTGATACTAATACCAAACATACCCATCCTGGAATTTCCCCCTCCATACCAAACGAGGAAGTCAAAACCGAGGAACTCACATAATTGGCAGTTTTATTCATTCCATTAAAGTTGAAGCTGTTACTAATCAGATATAGATAGCATGAGTCATCCTGATAGCATAAGTAGTGGGCAGTTTTAATTAACCATTCAGTTGTGGTTGCAGTACGTACTAGTCAGATACAATTAGCATGTGACATCCCCAACCCAGCAGTTGTTGGCACTTTTATTTCATTCCATTGGACTTGCGATACTTACTAGGCAGGTATAACATGACACGATACGCCCCAGTTCCACCAGTTGTTGGCACTTTTATTATCCATTCCATTATAGTCAAGGTTATTACTAGTCACATATTAAGTCAAATTTATAGCACTACTTTAGTTATGCTTTTCTATGATCGAGATACCGTAGTCCAAGTCGTCCATAACCGCGGACACGGCTTTTAGAAAGATTTACCCTACAGGGGTGCACAAATAGCAACACACACACGATCAACCTCAGAAAAACCAAATCAAAACCCAGCAAGGCTTTCACGACAAAGCAATCATAGGATTCATAAATCATTTCAAGGGGCCACGCCACTAAGTTACCCGCAACAAAGTTGGCCGGCTCTGAAACGGACCCAGGGTTTGTGCCAATGGCTGTAAATGACTGGGAACCCGAAAGTGTGACTGGGCTTGTGGATACCGTGAAAACATTCCACGTTCCAAAACAGTACAGGTGCTCCACGCATAATTGTAAATAAAGCAGTAAAGCATGGCATAAGTACAGGATAGTAATAAAGCCCCAAACTACTTTGTGGCCCCAAGAAATAAGAATGAATCAAGCTCTGGCTAAGGGGGATCCATAGGGTCTCCCGGATGTGGATAGTGTGAATAATCAAGGAACATGTATCAAGTACTCGGGGCCTACGGGACACAAGTGGACATGAAAAACCAAATAGCATATATTGCCCACCGGTGCCTCTTTCATTAGTTATCCCAACAGTTTAATAGTTGTATTTAAAGTCATGATCCTCTCCACCGTAAAGCATATGACAGCATTCCAACAACTGTGTGGTACTTCACGACACAGGATCACACCTGAGCAAGCGACTACAACTCGCAAGACCATCTATCTACCAAACAAAAGGTAATAGGAGGTGTCCAAGGCAATATAAAGGCTGCACGGAATATATCTGGTACGGAACACTAAAGCATCGCGACACGGATAGCAATAGATCAACAGGAGGAAATAAATACTATAAATGCAAAATAGGTAGAAAGGGGGAGAATGCTCGCCTGGGAAACACTGCCGAAGGATCATATCCGGAGAACTTGTCGATACTCGCATCAACTCATTGGCCTAATCCGCGAAGAAGCAAACACTAGAAGAAACATCGGATGCAATATTTAATACTACGGCAGAAGATCGGGTATGTTTATGAGATGATGCATGACATGGAAAATATGCGATGCAATTAGGCAATATTAAGCGGAACTGGGGCCCCGACAATTAGTTAATTGGTTCAAGTTATTTAGATACCCCGCAATTTAAATGTTGGCTTAACAAGGCAAAACATGGCATCGGTTCGCTGCACAAATTTAAATGGAGTCCGGAATAAGACAAAGATATCCCGCATATAGACTCCATATTTAATTATGAGGTGAATCGGCATAATGCCCCCAACCACAGACAGGTATGCATATATGAACAATTTAATATGCGACAGTTTATAATGTCATATTATAAAAAAAATAGGGCTTAGGGGCACACATCTGGGTTCGGAAGATCTTGGGTTCCGGGGGTTCGGGTCTGGGTCTTAGAGTTCGATGTGAGGAACGGTTCGATAGGATCGGTCTTAGACAACGGAAGGAGAGCTTGGCGTTCCGAGAAGGACTTGGTTTGGCGTCAGGGGCGCATCGGATTCGCACTGTTCGGTGTCGATCTTGTCATCGCGAAGATCTTGTCGGGTCCGCGTATCGGGTCGGTCTTGGCGTTCGGGATGAAGAAGTTGGCGTTCCAGTGGCGATCTTGGTGGTCTTCGGATCCGGGTCTCGCATCCGGGAAGGAGTACTTGTCGCATCTGTGGTCTTCGGGTTCGGTCTGCGGATTCGAGAACGCGGTCTTCGAGATCCGTGACCTCGGCGTTCCATGATGGAGATCTTGCCGGAGGCCTTGTCAAGGGGAGACTTGGGATGCAGCCCTTGGTCTGTGTCTTCAGCATTAACACTGAACTTCTCGGATCACGACAGAATAGAGAACTAGCGAAGCACCCGGGCAGTAGCACTTGTCACGGGCATGAACAACAGGAGAAGACATCTGCACTTGCATGTATCAATTCCACACCACAACCAAATTCGGACGCCTAGTCACCAACCCACCATATCTGTAGTGTTTGGGTCATCACACGGAGCAGAGGCTGCAATAGGGACGACGCTGCAGGCACCCAGGAAGAGGACGGTGGCAAGCTAGCGTTGAAGACGAACGACGCCGGGCACGGGCACGACTGGCCTGCGATGACGGGGTTTGAGCCCGTGGTGCAGGGAGTCCAATGGTGCAGGCTCGTGGACAAGGTCAACAGCGGGCAGCAACGGAAGCAGAGGAGGCCGTGGATTTCGACCGAGATGCGGCTGAGGCGGCATCGCACGGAGCAGAGGACGTGCGGACCTGTGCGGACGGGGCCGGTGCCATGGGGGCCAGTGGAAAGGGCGATGACGGACGTGGCGGGGTCCGGTGTCGAAGAAGAGCAGAGGTAGGCCCCGCTTCGGGTCGGAGGAGCGGGGGCGGCTTGCGCCTGCTCTGCCGGGCAGGAAGATGCTAGGGCCAGCGGGGTTCGAGTGGCACAGAGGAGGGTGCAGGCGGCGACGGAGGAAGGGAGCTTGGGGAGGCAGGGTCGCGCGGAACGGGTCGGCGGCGCAGCGGGGTTGCCGACGGTGCGGGGACACACAGAGGACGGTGACGAGGCTCGACGGTGGCGGCGGACAGGCGGATGGCAAGGGATCGACGGACACGGCTACCGTGCGGGCGATGGCGGAGCTTGATGCAGCAGAGGAGGTTCTCGACGGCGACGGGTGAGGCAGAGGAGGAGAAAGCGGAGGGGGCCTGTGAGCGGCAGCGGGTGGGGATCGAGGAAGACGCGAGGATTGCGGGTGGGTCGGGAGGAGCTCGTCCGTGTGGGACCGAGAGCGGAGAGCGGGAGCGTGCACACGAGTCGTGTGCCTGTCGTGCAGCGCACCGGGTCGGGCGAGGATACGATGATGGGGTGGTCAGTTGGAGGCGGGTGGAGGCGTGACAGGCCAGTGGTGTGGGGCACGTGGGGTGGTTGGAGCGGGGCTGGCGGGGGTGTTGGGGAAACGCGTCCAAGTGGCAGCGGCTGGGAGGTAGAGATGGGTGGGGTTAGGCTAGACTAGGGATTATGGTTTCTAGGGTCCTGTTTTTCTTGGGGGTGGCCGGCTGGGCCGGTTTGGGCCTGGTTCGGCTGCCCCCTAATATAATATAAGTATTTTATTTGTCACAACAAGACTTTTAGACTCCATTTTTAGACGAAACAAAATAATTCGGAGACCTGGGTTTGATTTGAATTTAAGACGGGGTATTTAGAAAACCAAAACTAGGTTTTTTCGAAATAGTTGCAGACAAACATATGCATGCTGATGACGATGCTCAAATGCAATGTGGCGTGATGACATGAGCATCTGGTCATGATGATGCACAAAATAAAAACAACTCGCGATTTTCTAGTAGTGGTTTTAGCGGGGCGCCACAGCTAACAACTGCAAACCCTGGGATAGTATGCCTCGACTCCTTTTTGGACTCAGAGATTTGATTACGGACTCGAGGACTACTCCCATAGGGAGCGCTAGTCACGCATTCGACGAAGTGCGGCCGCTGATGACATTTCCATGGCTCAACGGTTGTAAGTCCTAGATCGAGTCTACGACTCGAAAAGGCACTCGGGGGCTAATCACATAGGGAGCGCTGGTTGCACACTCTGTGAAAAAGAAAAAATGCATTCAGTCACTAGAACCTATGTGTCGACTGTGTCCACATCATGGGTCTATTCATTGGCAACCAAAACTCTCGACGACTCCGCCTCCTATACAATACAATGTCAAGTAAAGAGACAACATATCCTTGGCCACCCGAATTGCTTCTGCGGCAACTAAAATTTGAATCCTACATCTACTATGTAAATATAAGACCTATAGATACAATCTGATGGCCTAGCAATCGGCTGCGCTCTACCAGATAAATACCATACCAACATGTGTGATGAAAAATCCCGATGGTCATGGTGGTTTCACGGTAGATGCCATAGGATAGCTTATCTTGGGGCTGGATGGACGCTTGAGCTTCCGGGGAGGGATAGTGCGCTAATGAGCACACACGTAAAACAACATAAAGCACACACGATGTACCCAAGTTCATGGATCTCCTATTGAGAAAAAACCCCTACTCCTGCATGCTAGATGATATATCTCGCAATGTTACTGTAGCTACAATGGCTCCTTGAGTTGTATGCGATAGGAGGAAGAAGAAGCTCTCTGCTCTTGCTTCTCTCTTAGAACTAAAGAAGGAAATGGGGAAACCAGAGGTCGACCCTCTTCTAGGAGATCCTAGGGCACCTTATAAAGGTGTGCCTAGGTTAAAGTTAGGGAACATGTGGCACTGAATATGCTCTAAAGATGCTACACAAAGTTGTTGCCCTAGGCCTAGATGTTTATCCTGTCATGGGGTCACTCCTGGATATCCTCGATGGGACTTGACATACCCATCCATGCTAACGGTCTCCATGCTGACAATGATCTCCTCCTGAATATCCTCGATGGGACTACACTCCTTAATCCACAGGAACCCCTGCAGAGGAAGAGTTATCCTCTCTAGTTTTCCTCAAGGAGACAGAGGCATTGACTTAGAGGCCGGCATACGACATCTGGTCATATGCCAATCTCATATGTCACCTCAGCTGAGATAAGTTGGCCACACTGATCCTGCAAGGAATAGACAACTCGATTATGCTGACATATCTTCTATCTGTTGGTTTGGGTATCTCGGCCTATGTCAACCTCCCTATGTCATTCAACCTTAGTCATGGTCAACTTTACTTTATACCATAGCTTGACCCTACCGAGGATCATCCCCCCGACATTAGTCCCCGAAGTTGTTGCGGTCTTGCAGTTTTAGGCCACGACAAGTTCCTTTAACTGATATGCAAGACATTGTAGGAGTTTGCGCCTGAAAAAAAATAATTTTCCTACATTGAGAACCCTAATGCTAGGACATATCTAATAGTAATGAAATAATGGGAGGGGATTTTCACGAACTTACCCTTGAAGACCGAAAAGCGTTGTCAATGCTCAGGAGAGCGTGGTTGATGTAGTCGTACCAACGCCGAACTCAGGATCATGTTGAAGTCCGGCGAGTCCTAGTGCCCCAAGCGTTGCACCTCCGAGGGAGTTACACACGTCGGGTGCCAGACGATGACTCCCGCTCCTCCGATCTAGCAGTAGGTGCAGCAGTAGACCTTCTAGATCTGAATCCCGCAGGGTGACGGTTCTTCGCGGTGAACAAGTCTCATGTTCACGCAATCTAGACTTGGGACCACAATCACAGGAGAGAGAGAGAGGATCAACTAGATATCTCCCCAAAAGGGAGGAAACCTTTTACTGATTATTGTGTATTTATTTTCTCAAGATACCTCTCAATATATAGGGGAAAAGGCACCCCATAGCTAATTAGCTTAGCCATGTGGGACTAAACAAAGGAGAGGGGAGAGGAGGCTGGCATGCACCGGCCATGGCCCTAGTGGGCCCCATGCGGGTACCTAGGCCCAGCTGGCCACCTCCCCTCCTTCCTCCCTTTGCCTCATGGGCCTTTTTCCCTTGGGGATTTTGGCCCAATAGTGAATTTGACCATTGAATTCCTTTTTATTTTATTAAATAAATATAAATAAATGATTAAATCAATATTTAACATTTACTTACATAGTATTCAACCCCGTGGCTATGGAACTCCTTCATCTCACTCTGGACATCCTCTAGACTTTCCCTGAAACCCTTCTAGTTCTCTCTCTTTCTATTCTTCGGTGATTCCGACAATACCAAAATGATCTTTGAGCATCATCAAGCCCTTAAGTGTGATACCCTATGGTCCAGGAACACTCCAGACATGGTCGAGACCCCTCTCGTACCAATGATCATCAACGGGACCTAGAATCCCATGATGACCCCTATGCATTCCATGAATCTTTGTTGTTGAACTATAAACGTCATGGCACATTCCTTGTGTACTTGTGATACTTGCATTGTCAGAGATCTGATCAATGACATTACCATGTCGTGTTCAATCACGTTACCGACAAATGCTACTTAACTCGTTTCGACAAGTGATATCCCCGTGACCTAGTCACACACTGTGGAGCTTTATGGATATAACTTCTTTGAGTGGGCCCTCGAGTCTCTTTCCTTCACGTGGATGGAAAAATCCCTATCTTGACACATAATGCCTCTACATGCCCCTATGAATACCTGAACAAACCTTTATGATCATTGTTTCACCGAGTGATGTTTGATACTATCAAAATATTCTTGAGTGATAGTGATTGATATGGCCTCATGGACTAAGAAATGAGACATTATGTTTCCTAATCACCGTAACTTGATCGTGTCATGATACTTAGATTGGGTATAGTTCATAGTCTCATTCTCTCAATGAGCTGACTCCATTTTCAACTGACATAAATGCCACATGATCAGGAAACCTTGATCATCCGTTGACCAATGAACTAGTGACTAGAGATTCACTAGGAACTTTTCTTGTTTATATATCACATGTGTATTGACGTTTGTTAGAGATTTGTCCCATGAAGGAAAACTAGGGTATAATGATCCCTTGGTTCGAGAGGGGGCTGAAAACATGGCTCCAAGGAAAATCAACGATGGCAACAGCGACAGAGTATGCACATGGCAGAGAGGGGACACGATTTTTTTACCCAGGTTTGGGACCCTCGTGAGGAGGTAAAGCCCCTACTCCTGCTTTGTTGTATTGCTCTCGTGCTTTGCAAGGGTATAATGGAGTATGAAAGTCTAGGGTTTTAGATTTCAAGGATCGACCCCTTCTAAGGTAGGAGAAGGGCTCCTTATATAGGGCGGAGTCATGCCTCTTTCCCAGGTCCATGGGTGGGAAGGGTCACCACAGTGTCATTCCCTAAGGTCTTGGTCTACAGGACTGCTTTTGGTGGACCGAGTCTTGGGTGCTGGGTGCTTCCCTGTCTGTTGGCAAAGTGGCATTCCTTCTCCTCATTTGTCCTCATCCGGCATCACCCGCTGTCTCCCTTGCACCTAAATGGCAATGTATGGCGCTTGCCATGCAGAAGTCGTTTATCCTTATGTTCCAGAAAAGGTGTCGGACTAGACCTTCCTTTACCGGGGTGAATAGAGGGCGTAGAGCCACTGCACCCCTTGTTGGGACCTTCCTTGCCTGCTGGCCACCTGGTGGATTACCAATAAGCCCTGGAACATGCTATAGAGCATCCAAAGTCAGGTTCCGCGACGGAGCCTCCCGGGGGTGTGTTTACTCGTGAAGAGGAGCCTCGCGAGGGTTCACCCGTCGGCGCTATCTCCGGAGGTATCAGAGCCTCTCGAAGGATCGTCACTAGTAGGTGTTGGGACTGCCAACCGTCGGGACGTGGCACCCCGGTTGCTAGGGTCCTGAGAACGTTTCCTTTCGATACATTTATAGCATGATATAAAACTTAATCATAAACTTTATGAAATATGATAATAAATCCATATTATTATTTGTCACTAGGGCATGTTTCTAACAGTCTCCCACTTGCACTAGAGTACAAATAAACTAGATGCATTTCTTTACTAATCATCGGCACCACATAAGCTGGTACTTCTGATCATGCATGCTCATGGAAGAAGTTGAGTCTAGGGTCTAGACTTTACAACCCCTCATATCCTTTGCAGCTTACTAATGTCACCTTAATTGACATTAATACTTTATAATCTTATGATAATGTCTTGTGTATGTATAGTAGTTATGACAACAGAGTAATGTCGGTTCAAGGAGCCAAAAGTGACATTAGATCAGTCAATGCGAACTTTCTCATGGGCATTGTGCCGTGGGACACACTCTCTGTGAGAAGACGAACTTCTCTAGCCATAACATTATACATGACACTAACCAATATCTTTATACTTGTTATTTTAAATGTAGTCATTGAAACAACCATGCATCATGTGTAGTTTTCGATGTTTGTCACAATGTTTCCTATTTTACTTGAGTCGAATTACCAATGCAGAGATTTCCAATCCTTTTAAGGTTAACATGTGCCCTTATAGCACAACACTTTATGCTTTAGGCATGTCATCCTTCATGGATCTTGGAAAACATGTTTATAGTTCTCATTAGACACTATGGATAAATCCTAGATCAAATTTCAGTCATTCAAACTTAATCACTTCCGAATGTTTCTTCTTGGGTCACATATTATGTTGTTCTCATCATGCTTTCTAAGATAGAACCTATGTCAAAACAAAGTGTATGATGATCATCCTTTTCTTTATTTCAGCTATTGTTTTTTCACTCAATGTCATTCCTAATTCGAACGATAAAGGACCATTCCTTAATCAATTCATATTCCAAAACTTCTTTAGAATCTCTTTTAGGAATACATTCCATCATAATTTTGTATTATACTTTCTTTCACTTTTAACCCTTATAAATTATTATTTATAAGTACTTGTGCTTTTATTCTTAATGTGTCGTATAAACATAAGAATTTACATTAATCTCCCACTCAAAATATGTTTCCTACATATTTGAGTCCGAAACTTTCATTGCTCCCACTCAAAAATATGTCATTCACATATTAATTTAGGAAGAATTTATAGCTCCCACTCAATTTCATGCAAATTGCATATCTTCTCAATATTTTGAAAAACTTCAAAAATCCCTTGGTCAATTATCAAATTGAGAGTTTCTTTTATGAGACACTAGTACTTTACTAGTATAAAATCCACTAGACTTCAGCACTTCTGAATCAAATTCTTTTGAATTCGTCCAAGACATTATTCGTGGTGAATCGTGCTTTGTGTTTCACCATTTCCGTCATGACCTTGTGGTCCTTTGGAAAAATCAACTAACCCCTTTACTTGACAAGATTTCGTAATGCTTTACTATCTAATCTTAAGTGAAATCCACTTCTAGGATTCCTCGTAACTTCAGTTTACCATCACTTTACATTTTAGTTCGTAGGTATGTCATGTTTTGATAACATAACAAATGATTCATAAATGTCTCCATACAAGATGTAGGATACATTTTCGAATCCTACTTTATTTAGTAAAGGCACAAGGAAGTTTTATTTTGTACCAATACTTTGAGACATATGGAGTATGACCATTTAACAGTTACACCGAAAGTCTCATGTAAGTCTTTCACTTTGCCGATGGAGGAGGAGTTGCATGCCGCAGTAGATGGTCAACGCCTCTCTCACTTAGTTGGTGAAGTTTCAGATGTAGACTTTGATGAGACTAAACTCAGTTCAATTTATGAACTTAGAGCTTTTGGTTGGAAATCAAAGAATATGAAGTCTCGCAAGAGATCGTGTGTGTCCAAATCCCTATAGTTTCTCAATGAATGGCATGTCCTTGAATAGCTGAGGTCTTCATGACCTGGCTAAACATGTTTTTGTTTGATAATTGTGTCAGAGATAATAAGTTGGATTTTTGAGGAATTTGTGAAACAGGTAAACGTGATTTTTTGCAATCTCTACTCAATCACCTTTCTGGTGGAGTAGATTTTACATGAATTTTGTGTCCACCTCTTGGAAGATGGGGTGCCATCTTACTTGGCATTAGGATAGAGACCATGGAGTTGCTGACTCGTTCGTTTGGAGATTTCATATTAGACTCCATATACATAACAAAGTTGATAACTTCATGTGGTCTCTTTCCGCCTGAAAGGGCATGTGTTCCCCATTTTTGGTTTTGGTAATTAATGACAATCTCTACGGACTAATGTTTGAATTGAGTTTCACTGGTAGGATTTGTCCATTGGCGTCGCTTGGGCCACATGTTGGTTTCAAGTTTGAAAAATGAATAATGAAGAAGTAGCAATGTCCAAGGGATTTGTGCCCATTGGAATCATGTAGAAGAAGAAGACAACAACAAAGAAGAAGAAGATCAAGCGTGTCTTGAAGAATAAGATGGAGTTCTTCATTGTTATCTTCAAGACATCATCCTAACGGAGTTAGAAGAAATGAAGTGCAAGCTCAATATGCACCATCCCTAAAAGATCACATGCTTGAAGCTTGCCATCCTTAGTGATCATGGATTGATGAAGACAAGTTCAAAGAAGTAGTTTCCCCATGGAGTATGGGGGAGCAAGTCACAAGTCGTCATCAAGCGAAGCGCGAGCAAGGGTAATCAAGAAAGGTGTTCCATCTTGAAGGAGACAAGATCATCTACACCTAGATCAAGTGGAATTTTCAAGGCAAATGTGTAACATCCCAAAACTCTAATTCAAGTGATCAAGATCCAAATCATCAAATTTAGAGTTAACAAAAACTTTTCCAATTAAAATTATTAAAGCATTCATATGTGTGTGCATTTAAATTAGGAGTTGATTTGAATTGCCATGATTAAGTGATCCATTGATTGTAAAATGATTCTTAGGTGAAATAAACATCATCTAGATCATTCCCAAACAAATCCCAAAGAAAAACAAATCAAAATGAATAAAATAACCAAATGGTCATTTGGGCCATTTTAATCAGCATGCCTACTTTGGCTGTTCCTAGAACTCAAAACCTAACAGAAACAAATGTGGATATTTGCACCCCTTGCTAGTACAAGTAGTGATGTACCAAGGCCCACTTTGTGATCTACCAAAAACTTTCGGACACTAATTTTAAATGGCATTTTAAAATTGAGAGTAGTTCATATGAGAAGATCCCACTTATTCAAAAACCACTCAAATGAGCCCCATTTTCCAATCCCAAGCAACCACAGATGCTTAAGCATGTGACGAACAACTCCACCAAAAATCAGCCCAAATTTCAAATAAAACTCTCATGCGGCCATTGTGTCGAACAGGTGGCAGGCAAGATTTCTCTGCCTAACGTATACTGTTTATAGGTCAATGCATTGTCAAGTTTTTTTCCCACATTTGGTTCCCTTGTTCCCCCTGAGTCCAACCAAGCCCTCACCGGCCTACCCCTAAGCAGCAGTAGAAGTGGAGCGCCGCCACTTTGTGGTCGCCGCCGGCCAGAAGAGGGCAAGGCGCCACAGACCACGCCACGCTGTTCCAGCACCACCACTAGCTCCGCCTAACCCTACCGCACATCCCTGCCCCTTCCCCAAGCCTAGCCAGGCCCTAGACCACACCCCAGCACCGCCGCCCATTCTCTCTACGAGCTCACCAGAGCACGCCAGAGCGCGTTAGCCGCCAGCACGCCACAGACCGCCCCTCGACCCAATACCATGCACGCCGCTCCGCCTCGACCCCAGCACCCCGCCATACATGGTCGTGCGCCGCTGCGCGACCAGTGGTCGCTGTACGTCGTGTCGAGCACCGCCTTTGTCTCCCAGAGCACGGGACGCTCCCGACCAAACGCCACCGCCCCTAGCGTTGCCTTTAATCCGTAGATGACCGCCAGGAGGCAGGCCACCGTCCTCCTACGCCGCCCATGCCTCTAGCCGCCTGTATCAACGTCATCGACGAGCTCACTGTCGTGCTGTTCGGTCCCCTCGTCGCCCTATAAAAGGAGCCCTCCCCAGCACAAACTCCTCACACCACTCCACTCCCCTCTCATCTCTGATCCTTCCCCACCTCTCGTCGGAGCAGCTCGAGCCATAGTTCGCCAGAATTGCGCCGGAGAAGCCCGCTACAGAGGAGGAGAAGCTGCCGTTGATTCCATCCACCGCAGCCCCTGCCGCGACCTCGCCTAACCTCGCCGTCGTCCACCAGTTCGTTTGCCCGCCTCGCCGCAGTAGCTTGAGCCCTGGTACGTCCACGGTAGACCCCCGCTGGACGTTTAGGATTCGTTCTCGCCGGCGACGAGTACGTCATCGACGACGACTGTGAGCCGTCGATCTTTGTTCTAATCGTAGCGCCCAGATTGCCCCGTACCGTTTCGGGTTTTAAGTCTCGCTGACAAGCGGGACCAACCTGTCTGCCACCCTCTGCGCCGCGGAGCGCCACTGGGACGGCCCGTTAGTTTTCCCATGCTACCCCGTGAATTCAAATGTGGAGTTTTCTATTTTAGTTTGAACTTACTTTTGTCCCTTAGTTTAAAAATCAATTCTAGAAGATCTACTGAACCAATTTGAGTGATTCAAATTTTGTTAGAAAGCTACTGAAAATATCTATCCAAGCCCGTTGGATTTAATTCATTTAGAGTTAGAGATCTCGCCTGGTAAAAATAACAAGACAGAAGCTTTTGCACATTCAAACATTTTTATAAAATCAACCATAATATCTTTTGAGTTGATTCCAACTCTCAAAAGTCACATTTAACCATACATATCTGAATATGTAATAATATTAAGTTTGCATGCAGTGACTTTGGACTAGTACCAAAATAATGCTATATAGGCATTTCTAGTCACTTTAAATCATTAAATGTTAAACTTAAACTTAATTAAATGTGATCCAAACTTTACATCACATTCCCATATGTTAAAATATGTGGTGATGACATGTGTCCACATGATCCCATATTTTAAATGGAGAATATTAAATCTTAGATATTTTCAATGAGTAGAAATTACTTTTCTTAAGTAAATAGAATGAAACTAGTTAATAAAACCCTGTGATACTTGTGATGATAATAGATCATCAAGTGTGTGCCTTAGAGTGCTAAGTAGACTAGTAAGTATTGTTTGGTGATTGTGCACTCTATATGTATTTATAGATGATAGTATCGACCAAGCTTTCGAGGAGGAGGAGTTCTACCAAGAGGAGGAGGAAGAAAACTTCAACCACTGTACTGCACAAGGAAAGCCATCATTAACAATGCAAGCTAACCCTTGCAATCTAGATAACCTAAGCAAAGGCATTAGGCATGCTTTGGTGATACCATTTGGATTTATACCTAGTCCAAGAGTTAATTTCAAGCTTTACTTTCTTTACGGTACCAAAGTCCCTTTCTTTTTTGAAGGTAGCATAAAGAGTATGAAACTTGACCTATCTAGATAACCTTAGATGTCATTCTGTGCCATGAGATTGATCTTAGCATCCAACATTAGTGAACACTCTTAACTTAGTAGTTTAGAGCTAAACTAAAACTTGAGCCACTTTAGATGGGAACACTTGGTGAAAATGAATTATGAAAACCTTGGAATGATGAGTCATTCTATTGAGATGTTTTGACATGTGTTGAGAAACACAAATGGTTTATGATGATGAAAATGTTGAGGCATGAGCCTTAACCCTTTTACAAAACTGATGGTTGGATTCGGATGCGATACCATTACAAATTTACCGTACAACCACAATACCTGAATTAGGTAAGGCTTAGCCGGAAGTTTATATGCATTAGTATTAGTTCCCTCACGGGAGGGGTTTGAGCTGAGGCTACCTCTCAATGTTGTCCACCTATATAGTGCCCAAGATGACAGATGGTCATGGTTGGGAGGCCATGCTCATAGGAGAGGTGCTTATACTAGGGTCTGTAAAGGAAAGGTTATGTTTGATTATCTGCATACTAAGTATGATGATTCAGGGTTATCCCTGACAGATGTATCGAATCTTGTGGTGAAAGTGTACCACCTCTGTAGAGTGTCAAACTATTCGAATAGCCGCATCCGCGGTTATGGATAGTTGGAGTGGCCATACGGTTTTGTTGTCAGATATTTTCAAAATGCTTTATGAAATGAATGATGAATCTTGACTTGACCACAACAGGGTTGTGATTATGACACTAGCTTCCCAACTTAAGTGATTCTAGAACTTTAATTTATCTTTCTTTGTTTCTGAACTCAGCTTAGGTTTCAAACTTAACTTTATGGTTAAACTTAGAGTTAGCACCTTACACTAGAACTATACTACTTGTTAGTGGTAGTTTGCGAGTACTTCAAGAGTACTCATGGCTTTTGTCCCTGGCTATTCTCATGGCCAAACTATGAAGGAGACTACCAAGATGACGGACAGCAGGACGACTATGATAAATAGGACTATCTGCCTTTGTCAGCATTGCCTGTGCCCCTGAAGATGGACCCCACCGCTACGCTTATTACTTATTCCGATGCTTGTTGTATTAAGACTGGATCATGAGATCCTTATTTGTGTAAGACCTTATTTATGGTTTGTAATGGATGATGTACTGTGATATCCAATCTGTTATGTCTCGCAAAAATGGTAATCCTGGGATTGCGATGCATGACATAACAGGCATCTGGGATTAAAAATCCGGGTGTTGACAAAAGGTATGATCTTCATAGGTTTTATATTTTATCGGTCTCTTGTAATTGTTGGGATACTAGGTTTAGGATAGATAGTCTTACTATCATGAGGGTCCCATGAGTGAGTAGCTTGTTCGATCTCTTCGGGAGAGCTCAAACCTTTGCATACATAGCATCATCTTTCTTGGTTGTTGTTTGGTTCTTGTCCATGAGAGGAACTAGAGCTTATGGTTATCTTCATAACAAGCTCTAGTGTGGGGCCCCCGGATTAATCATCCGAGAAATCCATATTATGCATACACCATGTTCCCATGATCAGTGATCCATGGAACATAACCGACAAGTATCATTACAACATCCGAGAAATACCGAATTACAATACTTACATAAATGCAGTTATGGTTACATCAATAATAATCAGCGGAACTTCATCAAGTGTAGAGCCAGATCCATGCCTTAACCTACAGGCAACTGGATGGGAGAACGTCCTAGCTCGCATAGTCACCAACATCATCCTTGATATAGAAAATGTGTAGCAAGCATTTTCAACCTTGGGATTGGAGAATCCAAGTTGATTTTTGTGGAATACCCTAGATTAGGGATCTAGGGTGGTGTTAATTTCATACCATCAAAACATGGTTGCATCTTAGAGTTCAGATCTCCCCTTGGGGCATGGGATAGATGGTTAGTTAGAACAAGTCATATAGATGATCATGGCAGAAGGAGTTTGGATTAGTTGCCCTTGAGGTGGTCTGGAAGTGATGGCAAACTTTGTTGAAAAAATAAGGCTGCCATACCAGATGAGTCATGATACCTTATAAACCATGTGGGTTTGAGAAGCACGAAGATCCACTTGGAACAAGTGAAGTAGATGTTGATAGACCTATATGAGTAGAACACAACCATACAAATAGTTGGTCCATAGAAGGTTGGATGATGGTGTGAGCTTCTGTCAAAGTAGGCATGTTGACTAGATTTGCAGGAATAGATATTTTCTTTCCTGCAAAACCATCAAGAACAAGTGGGTTGGAGAATGATATAACCCAGGGCAAGGGTGGAACTTGGTAGTCCTTAGGATGGTTTACAAGATGTTTCAAGTGCATTTCTAATAATGCACAAGGTTTGGGAAAAAGAGGCATTCAAAAAGGTGATGTTGGAAATAGTTTTCCAGACTTAGCCAAATTTGGCAGATTTAGAGTTTTTGACTAGAATGTGGGTGGTGATGATTTTGGTGGGTTGCAAGGTACCAAAGATTCATCAAGTGGATTATGTTTAAGTGTGGATTGAGTAGAAGGGATCCATGCTTGATATTGGTCTTCATTGACTTGGAAACTTCCAGAATGGATCACTGAAGAATTGATCTGGTTAAGGGCTTTAGATGATCACCTGGTGGCTAGAGATTAGATCCAGATTGTATTCTTGCTTAGGGTTTGGTGATTTTAAAGTATCTTGATCCTAGAGAATGAGCCCCTAGAGTAGCTCATACTACTTCTAAGCAATCAAGTCAAACAGTAGATCAAGGCAACTCATCTTACAGCCAGATCAACTACTACTAGGGTTACCATCAAGCTTAGCTTGAGGTAAGGATGGGAAATTTTGAAAGGTTGGAGTTTGAGTAAGGTAAGAGTCCTTGGTATCCCTACCAAGAGTAGAATTCAAAAGTTTTATACAAGGTTTTGAGAATCCTAGAGGTAGGAGTAGTTAAAGGTTCTGTCTTGAAAACATAAGGAGATTATATTATAGATCTCTCCATAGTTTTGTCAATAGAAGCTACTAAAATAGTTTTGGTTACATAAGCATCTTGGCTCATGTTTTGAAATGCCAGAACATTTGAGAATATGTAGATTAAGCCAAGACAGTTTTGGGAAGTAGCTTTTGTCAACTGGTGTTGAGGTCAGGAGTATATCTTCTAATACACAATCATAATCATAAACATAGTCAAACAGCAGGCAAACACTTCATCACTAAACAAGAAAAAGTTTTTGTTCCCCCTGATTTTTGCATTCTGGATAACTAATCAGGGTTGCGGACCGGTAGTACCGGCCGGAAGTTCCGACCCAGGTCTGGTAGAACTTCCAGCCTAGACAACCAGGTCGTTTCAACTTCTTTCGTGTTATTGGAGTCGGGGCTCACCGAAACTTCTGGTGGCTCACCTGTACTACCGGCCAAGCAAATTTTTGCCCAAACAGTTAGATCTAGGAGCCCTTTAAAAGGGTATCCTCTTCCCACTTTCTGGGTACTTGTTCGTTTGGGTCCAATTTACTATCTCTCCTCCATCATTGACTTTGAAGAGCTTGTCCTATCCCCTTCTCCCTCATATGATTCTTGCATCTTTTTGAGGGATTTGAGAGAGGAGTTCTAGATCTACAACCCCACTGACATAGGTATGCCCTACAGGTGCCTAACATTGTCATATTTGGTTCTTCCCAATAGGAGCCCACGTGACAGTCTGCCGGCAATGGCGAAGCCCATGACGATTCGGGTGGCCCAAAGCCCATGAAGGATGTAACTCCTTGGTGGATATGGCTGATGTCTACACACTTATATTCTTGTAGACAGTTGTTGGTCCTCCAAGTGCAGAGGTTTGTAGAATAGCAGCAAGTTTTCCTTGAAGTGGATCACCCAAGGTTTATCAAACTCAGGGAGGAAGTGGTCAAAGGTATCCCCTCTCAAGCAACCCAGCAATCAAGATACAAGAAGTCTCTTGTGTCCCCAACACACCCAATAGCTATCATTATTATTCTCATCACCATAATCATCAAATATAGGAGGCACATTGTAATCATAATTAATTTTCTCCTCAATAGTAGGTGGACTGAAAATATCATATTCATCATTGTAATCATCATATATTGGAGGGATAGTATCATCAAAGTAAATTTTCTCCTCTGTGCTTGGGGGACTAAAAATATCATGCTCATCAAAACTAGCTTCCCCAAGCTTAGACTTTTCCATAGCATTAGCAATAATAGTGTTCAAAGAATTCATACTAATAACATTGCTATTAGCATGCAAATAAAGTTCCATAGGTTTTTAAATTTTCTCTTCAAACACCTCATGTCCTAACTCAAGATAAATACTATAAAGCTCTCTAATTTTTTTGTTGTTTTCCATTAAGCCTAACTAGTGAAAATAAAAACAAGAAACAAAAAGATATAATTGCAGAATCTAAAGGAAATAAGTTCGAGCACTCACGCCCTACCTTAGTAGCCAGAAGATGTGAGTACCTTTTACCTTACCTCCCCGGCAATAGCGCCAGAAAAATAGCTTGATGTCTATGCACTTTTATTCTTGTAGACAGTTGTAGGGCCTCCAAGTGCAGAGGTTTGTAGAACAGCAGCAAGTTTTCCCTTAAGTGGATCACCCAAGGTTTATCGAACTCAGGGAGGAAGTGGTCAAAGGTATCCCTTCTCAAGCAACCCTGCAATCAAGATACAAGAAGTCTCTTGTGTCCCCAACACACCCAATACACTTGTCAGGTGTATAGGTGCACAAGTTCGGCGAATAGATAGTGAAATACAAGTGGTATGGATAACTATAAGTGGTAAAGGTGCAGAAAATAGCTTTATGGGAGGAAAAGACTAAAGGGAAACTGAAATAAAGATGGCAACAAGCAAACATGTAACAGATCTAGTTGCAAACGGTGTTTCAATGCTTAGAAACAAGGCCTAGGGATCATACTTTCACTAGTGAACACTCTCATATAAATATCTTCTCTTCATGATACTACTCTGAACTACTCTCCGGTTGGACACTCTAATCCATGGTAGGGCTATAACAGCACACCTCAAAGTTCATTTTCCCCATCTAGATAACCCCACACTATCACCTTGAGCACTAGATGGTTCCAACAAACACCACAATTTCATGAAACATCCAAATCCAAATATAACTCATAACAAGTATTTGTAATCTCTAGCCTAAGAGCCACCATGGTGTGCATGCTGTCACTTTCACACACATGGTGAGAGCAGAGAACTATTGAAGCACTTGAGTAGCAAAGTAGATCTACTTGATTACAAAGCTCATGATCACAATATAATCATGCATAGAGAGAGATGAACACATAGCTACGGTAGAACCCTTAGCCTTGAGAGAGAACAACTCCCTCCTCACCATGGGAGTCAGCAATGGCGACGGAGATGGAGGTGGAGTCAATGAAGAGGCGGCGGTGGCGGCGTGGAGTATCCTTCCCCGCCGCCGGTATCACAGGGGAGCACCGTCCTTAGCCCCCTTCCTTCATGGCTTATTGGGAGCCCTCTCCCATGGAGATGGGATCTATGGGGGAGGCAAAAACGTGGCTTTGGTGGCTGCAAATTCGTGGGTGGAGGTGTCTCCCACGAATTAGGTTTCCTCCCTTTATATAGTTTCTCGGATTCCCGTCACCCCATCTTGGGCTGCAGTAAATCGGATCTATCGGGCCCGTCCGGACTCGGAATCAGCTAAATTTTATGTCCAGAACGTTTGCTGCGAAATTTCCAACAACTTTGTAGTTGAAGAGTTTTCTGTTTGACGTCGTCTTCGACCTGAAACGTGACCATCTTCAAACAGAGTTCTGAGACAGATTTCTGGAAAAATCCCAATTTGTCTCCAACAAGGTTTCCACTTATATTCTTGGTAATCCTACACATCAAAGTGTAAAACAAGAACATTGTGCACTTTTGCAACTATTATTAGGTTAGTCCAAATAAATCATAAACTTTATATAAAAAGGAGTATCAAAAGCATATTATTAGCATAAACCCATCAAAAATTATAGACACGTTATGGACGTATCAATGGCAAGCTGTAGATAGAAAGTTTAAAGAGTTAACCCTAACTTTGAACTGACTCGGTTGTATCCAGAGACCCGGCCTCCCCATAAAAAGGCCCGGAGGTAACAACTAGGAGGATCATTAGAAACCCTAGCACATACACCCGCCAGATCACATATGCACGCCATCGCCATCAAGGCACCAATGTAACCTTTGGTTCATCATCAATCAAGAGCATACAAGCAGGAGTAGGGTTTTCCCTCCAGGGGCCTGAACCTGGGTAAACCACTGTGTACCCGTGTTGGTTGTGTGCTAGCCGACAAAATCTCCAACTCGCCGTTCTTCCTTAAACCCAAGTCCATAAACAATGGGCACTGATATGTTAACACCACGTCAATTGGCGCTGCCTGTGGGAAGTAGGCATGCTGATGTTATAGCTTCGATGGCCCCACCTGCCATTTTTCGATTCATCCATGTTGGAGGGGTGCCTCAGCTTCAGCTCCGTTGAGTTCATCATCCACTCTCCCTCCATGCGCCCGGCCTTCGACTCCATCGGAGACGGAGCCAATATGACGATCAGAGATCTGTGTTTCTACATCATCAAGATCGGCACTCTCCGCTTCCCCGAGTAGTCGACACCATAATCAATTGCACCTGCCTCGTGGTTCCCGCCACCACTCAGAACATTGAGCGAGCTCAATGCTCCCACATCGACTTACGACACGGATAGCAACTATAGTTGCAACTCTGGTCTATGCGACCCATAGTCGGAAGATGCCTACTGCTCTGGTCCGGAAAGCTGCTTCAGCAACCACTACATGTGCATGGTCATCAACACCAATGGTGGTGATGAAACTCGTGGTGATGAAGGAAACCGTGACAACGCCAACGCCAACTTCAACGACGACGGTGCAAGAGATCGTCCCTAGATCCACCTTTCAGAGGATGAATGGAACACCATTAAGAAAGCCCTAAATGGCACCCCCTGCTAGAAAATGCGTCACGTGACATGCTGATGGGCTATCACTAGCTCCTACAAAAGGATTTCCATCACCAGCAGGCGGTGTGTAACATCCCAAAACATTAATCAAGGTTATCAAGATCCAAATCACCCAATTTGGGGTTAGCAAAAACTTTTTATCATTAAAATAAATATGAATGTATATGTGTGTTGCATTAAAATAGAATTGTTTGGAATTACCATGTTTGATTTTCTAATGGTTGTAAAATGATTCAAAGGTGAATGCCACATCATATAGATCATTCCAAAACCAAATCCAAAGAAAAAGAAATCAAAGGGAATTGATAAATACAAATGGTCATTTGTGCCATTTTAATCCACTAGGCCACTTTAGGTGTTCCTAGAAGTCAAATTCAAACAGAAACTATTCTAACTCTTTTCACCCCTTGCTAGAACAAGCAATGATCTACCAAGGCGCACTTTGAAATCTTAGAGAAACATTTAAACACTAATTTTAAATAGCATTTGAAAATGGAATCCATTTCATATGCATAGATCCCACTTTTGTAAAAACCACTCAAATGAGTTCACCTTGACAATCCGAAGCAAACACAGACTACCAAGCATGAAATCAAGTCACACACCAAAAATAATTTCAAAATTCAAAGTTTGATCTCTTGCGGCCATTGTGTCGAACAGCTGGTGATCACAGAAAAACCTGCCTAACTAACACTGTTTTGATCAATGCATTGTCGAGCCATTTAGTTAAAACATTGTCCCCTGGTCACCCTAGCACCAACCACAACCTCTAATCCTAGCCCCCTTCACTGTACGCACCAGTGCCGAGCCACCCCGAGGCCATGCCTGCCGGTCGAGCACGGGCAGCTCACAGGAGACAGCCTAGCCCCTCTCCGTCATGCATAGGAGGTAGGCGTGATAACACCGCCACCCACGGTCCCTTCCCCGAGCAATGCCAGCCCCTGGACCACCGTAGCCAGCCCGCGCACCGAGCCTCTACGCCATGCACGGAGCACGCTAGAGCGCCGACCCCCACAGGCCAGCACAAGCCGCGCCTCGACCTTAGCTTGCACGTGCCGCTCCACCATAACCCCAGCACACCACCAGACATGCCCTTTTCCCGCCACGCGACCAGCAGCCACCGCACGCCGCGTCGAGCACCGCCTCTACCGCGCAGAGCGCCGACCTTTCCCGACCGCATACCACCGCCCCTAGCCGCGCTATTGCACCGTAACTGACCGCCAGGAGACAAGACACCGTCTGCCTACCCCGCCCATACCTCTAGCGCCTTGTACCACCATCACCGACGAGCTCACCGTCGCACCCCACGGTCTCCTCGTCGACCTATAAAAGGAGTCCTCCCCAGCACCATTTCTCCACACTCCCCTCTCACTGTTGAACCTTCCCAACCTCTCGCCGGAGCCGCTTGAGCAGCCGTTTGCCAGAATTTCCACCGGAGTCGCCGCAGCAGAGGAGAAAGAGGCCCGTCGATTGCGACCACCCCAGGAGCCGCTGCAACCTCGCCTGAGTCTGCTGTCGACCACTCATTTGATCGCCCCCATCGCCACGTTAGCTGGAGCCCTGGTAAGCCCCCAATCGTCCCTCACCGAGTCGCTAGCGTTCAGTCTTGCCGGCGACCTGTCCGTCGTCGATGATGATCTAGAGTCGTTGATCTAGGTTCTAATCGCACGGTCCACATCGCCCTGTATCGCTTCGCGTTGGAAGAGCCGCTGACATGCGGGACCCCCTGTCAGCTATCCTCTGCACCGCGGAGTGTCACTGGGCCGGCCCGTTTAGTTTCCCGTGCTGGCCCTAAGATTCAAATAATGATTTTTTCTATTTAGACTTAATCTAGTTTCTATCCACTTGTTCAAAAATCTATTCAGAAAGATCTACTGAACTACATTGAATGATTCAAATTTTTTTAGAAGGATAATTAAAATCTCTATCCAAGCCCATTGGATTCAAATAAATTAGATTTATAGATCACCTATAGCAAAAATAACAAGGCAGGGACTTTTCTACATTCAAACATTTTTCAAAAATCAACCATAATAGCTTTTGTGTTGATTCCAACTCTCAAAAATCACATTTGATAATACCTATCTGAATATTTAATAATATTTAGGTTTGCATGCAGTTACATTAGACTAGTACCAAAATAATGCTATATAGGCATTTCTAGTCACTTTAAATCATTTAAATATTAATATTAGACTTTATAAAATGTGATCCAACATTTAAATCACATTCCCATGTATTAGAATATGTGGTGATGACATGTGTCCACATGATCCCATATTTTAATTGGAAAATATTAAATCTTAGTTAATTTCAATGAGTAGAAATTACTTTTCTCAAATAAAATAAAAGAAACTAGTTCATTAAATCTTGTGATGAATGTGATGATCCTAGATCATCAAGTGTGTGCCTTAGTGTGCTAAATAGACTAGTTAAGTATTGTTTGGTGATTGTGTATCATGTATGTATTTATAGATGATAGTACCGACCAAGTCTACGAGGAGGAGGAGTTCTACCCCGAAGAAGACGAGGAGAATTTCAACTACTGCACCAATCAAGGCAAGCTAGAACTAAGCAAGTTAACACTTGCCTCCTTAACTTGACAAAATGCATTAGGCATGCTTTGGTTATACCTTTTGATTTATACCCATCCCAAGTTTTACTTACAAGTTTTACCTTTTACTTTACCAAAGTTTCTTTACTCCTAGTAATGCTTTGTGAGATTTTGGAAAGTAGTTAGATAGCATAAAGAGTATAAAACTTGGCCTATACTAGATGTCATTCTATGGCATGAGATTGAGATTAGCATCCCACCTTAGTGAACACTCTTAACTTAGTGATTAGAGCTAAACCAAACACTTGATCACTTTAGATGGGAATACTTGGTGAAAATGATTATGAAAACCTTGGAATGATGGGTCATTCTATTGAGATATTTTGACATGTGTTGAGAAACACAAATGGTTTATGATGATGAAAATGTTGAGGCATGAGCCTTAGCCCTTTATAAAAACTGATGGTTGGGTTCGGATGCGATACCATTCCAATTTTACCGTACAACCACAATACCTGAATTGGGTAAGGCTTAGCCAGAAGTTTATATGCATTAGTATGAGTTCCCTCGTGGGAGAGGTTTGAGCTGAGGCTACCTCTCAATGTTGTCCACCTATGCAATGCCCAGGATGGCAGATGGCCATGGCTGGGAGGCCAAGCTCATAGGAGAGGTGCTTATACTAGAGTGTGTAAAGGAAAGGTTATGATTGATTATCCGCATACTAAGTATGATGATTCATGGTTATCCTTGACGGATGTATCGAATTTTGTGGTGAAAGTGTACCACCTCTGCAGAGTGTCAAACTATTTGAATAGCCACGTCCGTGGTCATGGACAGTTGGAGTGGCCATACTGTACCGTTGTCAGATGTTTTCAAAATGACTTATGAAATGAATTATGACATGACTTGACCACAACAGATTTGTGACTATGACAACTAAGTTCCCACTTAGGTGATTTAGAACTTTATTTTATCTTTCTTTGTTTCTGAACTCAGCTTAGGTTTCAAACTTAACTTTACAAATAAACTTAGAACTTAGCATTCCTACTAGAACTACCTTACTTGTTAGTGATAGTTTGTGAGTACTTAAGGAGTACTCATGGCTTGTCCTTGGCTATTCCCATGGCCAGACTATGAGGAGGACTATCCGGAAGACGGACAACAGGACAGCTACGACAACTAGGATCACCTCCCATCGTCAGCATTGCCTTTGACACTGACGATGGAGCCCACCGCTACGCTTATTATTCTGCTACTTGTTTGTACTAAGACTGGATCATGAGATCCTTTATTTGTGTAAGACCTTATTATGGTTTGTAATGGATGATGTACTGTGATATCCAATCTATTATGCCTCACAAAAATGGTAATCCTAGGATTGCGATGTATGGCATAACAGGCATCTGAGATTAAAAATCCGGGTGTTGACAAGTTGGTATCAGAGCCATCCTGACCATAGGAGACCCTAGTTAGAATGGACGTTCGAACAAAAACTTAGTTTCAAAACCAAAGTGAGTATTTGTGAAAATCTATTTACCCTCTTACCCTTGAGATTCTTTCAAAAAAGATTCATGGTCCTCAAAATTCTTACATTACTCCATAAAATTTGACACACTTGATCACCTCACTAACTTTCTCATCCTAAATTCTTATAGATGGAAATTCAGTACTGCAAGTTCTACCAGTTGGGCAACAGAGGCCAACTGATCTTCGAGAGGGATCTTGATGCACTGTCTGAGTACCTTGAGCGTCTAGATCCGGAATTCTCTGGAGCTCGACTCAATGATCACCCAGGAGGAGATTTACAATGGCTAGTAGTTGCTGATCTTTGAGGCAAGATGGAAGCACCACTTTCCGAGAAGATTCAATTCACCGTGAGAGAGAACAACTGGTTAGATGGATTAGCCAGGGCAATGCATGAAGCTCTCGCTCGTCTTTGCGCACAGAATGTCAACTTGATCTAGGGAACTCGCTTTGCTCACTATGCAAGGCGTGATTCGATGGGAATGCCTTTGGAGATGCCAAGTCACCCGGAGTTGAAGCGCCAAGTGGAGAACCTTGACTTCCTACTGTATGACAGACAGAAGGAATTGGACAATGCTCGAGAGTACGCCAACCACAACCTTGCCATTGCCGCCTAGAAGGCCTTGAATTTTCACTGCTCGTCAAGGATCGTCAATCACTTCATCGTCAACATGCAAAGAAGGATCGCACCATCAACCGTCTTCGCAAGAAGGTGGCCGACCTCGGGAAGACCATCAAGGAGCAAGAAGATCAGCTTGCAGCAAAATAAGAAGAGGAAGAAGGTGAAGACATCCAGGGGGATATTCACTCGTACCTCAACAATGATGATGACTACCTGGAGGATGATGCCATGGACTTCTACACTGACGATGATGACTCCGACTTCATCGATGATGAGTAGATGCATGATACATTGCAAATGTATCTCTAATATTTGATGTTCCATGCTTGGTTTTATGTACTTTCTTGAGTTTTGTTCCAACTTTGGAGTACTTTTCATATGATTTCTTGGACTAACCTATTAACAAGATGCCACAGCGCTAGTTGCCTGTTTTCTGCTGTTTTTGGTTCCAGGTAGTCAGAAAATGAATATTCTCGGAATTGGACGGGACAAAAGCCAAAGTTACTATTTTCCTGGAAGACTCACGGAGCCAGAAGGAGAGTTGGAGAGGGGCCACAGGGTGGCCACACCCCCGCTTGGTGCGGGCCAGCCTAGGCCGCGCCAGGGCATGGTGTGGGCCCCCTGGCCGGCCATCGACCTTGCCTCTTTCGCCTATAAGAGCCTCCCGATACCAAAACCCTAAAGAGTCAATCATAAATCCACGAAAAGTTCCGCAGCGCCGCCGCCACCGAAGGGGAGATTCGGGGGACAGAAAGTCTCTGTTCCGGCACCCTGTCGGAACGGGGAAGTGCCCCCGGAGCCATCTCCATCGATCTCCACCACCATCTCCATCGCCGTTGCTGATTCCCATGATGAGGAGGGAGTAGTTCTCTCTCGAGGCTAAGGGTTCTACCGGTAGCTATGTGTTCATCTCTCTCTCTATGCATGATCATATTGTGATCATGAGCTTCTAATCTATAGATATACCTTGCTACTCAAGTTCTTAATAGATCTCTGCTCTCCCCATGTGTGTGAAAGTGACAACATGCACACCATGGTGGCACATAGGCTAGAGATTACAAATACTTGTTATGATTTATATTTGGAGTTGGATGTCTTTATGAAATTGTGGTGTTTGTTGGATTCATCTAGTACTCAAGGTGACAGTGTGGGGTTTTCTAGATGGGAAAGGTTTACTTTGAGGTGTGCTGTTATAGCCCTACCAACGATTAGAGTGTCCAACCGGAGAGTAGTTCAGCGTAGTATCATAAAGAGAAGATATTTATATGAGAGTGTTCACTAGTGAAAGTATGATCCCTAGTCCTTGTTTCTAAGCATTGATACACCGTTTGCAATTAGATCTGTTACATGTTTGCTTGCTCCCTTCTTTATTTCAGTTTTACTTTAGTCTTTTCCATGCCACCAAGCTATTCTCTATCATCGTTACCACTTATAATTATCTATACCACTTGTATTTCACTATCTCTTCGCTGAACTAGTGCACCTATACACCTGAGAAGTGTATTGGGTGTGTTGGGGACACAAGAGACTTCTTGTATCTTGATTGCAGGGTTGCTTGAGAGGGGATACCTTTGACCACTTCCTCCCTGAGTTCGATAAACCTTGGGTGATCCACTTAAGAGAAAACTTGCTACTGTTCTACAAACCTCTGCACTTGGAGGCCCAACAACTGTCTACAAGAATAGAAGTGCGTAGACATCAAGCTATTTTCTGGCGCTGTTGCTGGGTAGGTAAGGTAAAAGGTATTCACACTGGAGGATTAATTAAGAAGAACCTTCCACAGCAAACGCCTATTTTCTGGTGTGAGTACTCGAAGTTATTTCCTTTAGATTCTGCAATTTTGTCTTTTTGTTTCTTGTTTTCACTAGTTAGGCTTAATGGAAAACAATAAAAAATTAGAGAGCTTTATAGTATTTATCTTGAGTTAGGACATGAAGTGTTTGAAGAGAAAATTAAAAAATCTATGGAACTTTATTTGCATGCTAATAGCAATGTTGTTAGTATGAATTCTTTGGACATCATTATTTCTAATGCTATGGAAAATTCTAAGCTTGGGGAGGCTAGTTTTTATGAAAATGATCTTTTTAGTTCCCCAGCTTTGGAAGATATCTATTATGTTGCTTATGATGATACCAAACCTCCAATATATAATGATTACAATGATGACTATGATATTTTCAGTCCACCTACTATTGAGGAGAAAATTAATTATGATTACAATATGCCTCCTATATTTGATGATTATGGTGATGAGAATAATAATGATAGCAATTTTGTTGAATTTGCTCCCACTACAATTAATAAGAATGACTATGATTATGTGGAGACTAATAATTATTATATGCATTTGGCTCATGATAAGAATGTTTTATGTGATAGTTATATTGTTAATTTTATTCATGATTTTACTGAAACTTATTATGAGAGAGGGAAACATGGTTTTATATATCTCAACAATATTAAGTTTCCACTCTTTATGTTGAAAGTCTTGAAGTTGCACTTGTTATTCTTTACTATGCTTGTTGCTTTGTGCTTTCATGGCTTGTTTCTTTACAAGATTCCTATGCATAGGAAGTGGGTTAGACTTAAATATGTTTTATATTTGCTTCTTCATGCTCTCTTTTACTCTCAATTCATATTTCTTATGTGAGCATCTTCTCAAACTATCATGCCTAACTTAAAGGCGTTAAAGAGAAGTACTTATTGGGAGATAACCCAAAAGTTTTAGTTGAGTCTTGGAAGTTATTACTTCAGTAATAACCGCTCCTTATCCTTTTTATTTGCTTTTTGTGCCAAGAGTAACCTCTAATGAGAGAAAAGTAATGATTGGGAAAGTTGCTGTCCTGAAACAGATTTCTATGCTTCACCGTAAAAATTCGTGTCAAATCTCTGAACGTCTTTTTGAGGCTTGAATTTTTGTGCTTCTGCCCCAGGTTGTTATATAACTTTCATTAGTTCAACACTTTTTGATTTGAGCAACATAAGGTCTTCGAAAAAATTCGTCTTTAGCTGCTGGTCTGTTTTGACAGATTTCTGCCATTTTCTGCATTTCCTTCTTGTTGGTTCCTTTTTGAGTTCTTTTGGGGAATTGAGATTTTTGAGGGAAGTGCTACAGTAGATAGTGTTTTAATGGAAGTTTTATTGGTATTAGAACTGAACCTAAAGACTTATTATCTTGAGTGCACTAATGTCGCTAATAAAGATTGTGTGAAGTTTTGTATGAAGGGAAATTTTCAGGTGTATGGAAGGAATGAGTAATGAGATGAAGAATGGACTAAAGCTCAAGCTTGGGGATGCCACGTGTGTCACCCCAAGAAATATCCAAGAAGTACAAGCGTCAAAGCTTGGGGATGCCCAAGGCATCCCCTTCTTCATCAATAAAAATTCTAGGTTTCTTCCAAACGCTTCATTTTTATTGTTTCATGCACTATTGTGTTGTTCTTGGAGCGTATTCTTTTTCATTTTCATTTTGGTTTTTCATTTGCTTTTGTTTTCTTAGTTTTCTGAATAAATTGGTTGTACCCCCTCTTTCATACATTGGTTTTCAAATAGTTTGGTTTGGATTGGAAAAAGAGTAGGAAAGTTCATGCTTAAGTCGTAAAGAGAGCTTGTTTTTGACTGTGGCCTATGCTTTGTCATGCCATGCTTGATATTGTTTTGGCTTTATGCTTAGTATTCTTTGCTGTAGCATGACTTGTTATAAACAATTGATATTTCTTAATGTGCCTTTGAAGAATCATGCGTTGTTTTAGCATATTAAAGCATAGTATAGTGGTATTCTCCTTTGATGTTTTATTTGGGTTGATTTGGCACATGCTCACACCATCTTATGACTATCCCAAGTCACCATAGCCTTTATGATCCTTTAGTTTTCAACTTGTAGTATCACTTTATGCTTTGATCATTGATGTTTTGTCGCTCTGCATGATTATGGCCATTATTGCTCTCTCGTTTGTCGCTCCCTTACTATTGCTAGCCTTCACTTACACTGAGTATTTTACTCATGTTTCCAACTCCCTTAAACCAAATATTGCCAAAGTGTCCACCATACCTACCTATTAGCATCATGTGATACTTCCGTGCATATTAAATATGCCTTGTTTTCTTCCGAATAAAATGTTTGATTTTTTTGAGAAAGTTAGTTAGTAAAGCTCTCACGAACTTGATGGCACACTTCATTTCCTGCACTTAATAAACCTGAACCATTGTGAACTCTCCATGAAAGTTATATGCTTGCTAATTATAGGCTGGGGATTAGCAGAACCGTGCTGTCGCGGGGAACGCTTTCAACACTTGTAAATATATACCCAGTTGATACCTTGCTCTTTTGTTTGCGGATGTCGTCGGTGTGAAATAAAAGGGGAGCTTGTAAGTCCATGGAGTTATGTATGTGTGTTAGAGAAACGCCTGGGCCCCTGGTCTAATCCATGCTGACATGGTGGAAACCTGCAGCATAACAATAATGATATCTATGAAGCATTCTTCCTATAAAAAAAGGAGAGAGATAGCTATTGAGAAAAAGAAAAAGAAAAAGAGTTTTATGAAAAGAGGAAAGAGAGAAAAAAGCACCATTTTCCCATGGTAAATAAGAAGATTGCTGAGATACTCATTGTCTGCTTGCCTTGTCATTTTGATATGGGGATTCTTCCGTATCATCAGGTAAGGGGTACCCCGTTGGCGATTCTCAATGATACGCACATACTTACAATGACAAGAACTTACCGGTAACTAAAGTTGAGTAGCATGAGGAGCGGCCCGGGTACTCAAGGGACTTGGGATTTTCAGTTTATAGTCTGTCAAGCATATAACTCAGATTGGACCTCACTTTCACCTTAACCACATTAAAGATGCTTATGATAGGGGCAATGAGAGCTCAAAGCTAATGAGTACCATATTTTCAGCATTTGGAAGCCTTTCAAACTATTCAAAACCTTTTCATTTCCTTGTTGAGTCTCCACACATTCTATGAGCACTTTTCTTGAGAGCATAGTGGCCATTCTTAGTTCTATGTGCATTGTCCCAAGACTTGTTGATTGATGCATACCTTTATATTGCTTGTTTTAAACTATTTGTATCTAGCCACTCTTGTAAACTTTGAAGGTGTCATATGCATTTATGTTTGCTACTCTATGAGGGACAAGCTGAATGCCACTATGCTATGTTTTCTTTATGTGAAACAAACAAACGTCTTGCAAGGCATTGTTATTCATGAATCTTTTGTTTGTGCCTTTTCATGTTGCATCATAGTTTCTTTGTCTTATTGCTAGAACTTTGTCTTTCATGTTATGATTGAAGTACTATGATCCCAGCTTTGAATGTTTTACAAATACTTTGATCAAGTCTTTGATGGTGCATGTCACCTCAAAAATTATTCTTTCTTTTTATCACTTACCTACTCGAGGACGAGCAGGAGTTAAGCTTGGGGATGTTGATACATTGCAAATGTATCTATAATATTTGATGTTCCATGCTTGGTTTTATGTACTTTCTTGAGTTTTGTTCCAACTTTGGAGTACTTTTCATATGATTTCTTGGACTAACCATTTAACAAGATGCCATAGTGCCAGTTGCCTGTTTTCTGTTGTTTTTGGTTCCAGGAAGTCAGAAAATGAATATTCTAGGAATTGGATGGGACAAAAGCCAAAGTTACTATTTTCCTGGAAGACTCACGGAGCCAGAAGGAGAGTCGGAGAGGGGCCACAGGGTGGCCACACACCCCCTTGGCGCGGGCCAGCCTAGGTCGCGCCAGGGCATGGTGTGGGCCCCCTGGCCGGCCACCGACCTTGCCTCTTTCGCCTATAAGAGCCTCCCGATACCAAAACCCTAAAGAGTCAATCAGAAATCCATGAAAAGTTCCGTAGAACCGCCGCCACTGAAGGGGAGATTCGGGGGACAGAAAATCTCTGTTCCGGCACCCTGTCGGAACGGGGAAGTGCCCCCGGAGCCATCTCCATCGATCTCCACCACCATCTCCATCACCGTTGCTGATTCCCATGATGAGGAGGGAGTAGTTCTCTCTCGAGTCTAAGGGTTCTACCGGTAGCTATGTGTTCATCTCTCTCTCTATGCATGACCATATTGTGATCATGAGCTTGTAATCTATATATCTACCTTGCTACTCAAGTGCTTAATAAATCTCTGCTCTCCCCATGTGTGTGAAAGTGACAGCATGCACACCATGGTGGCACTTAGGCTAGAGATTACAAATACTTGTTATTAGTTATATTTGGAGTTGGATGTCTTTATGAAATCGTGGTGTTTGTTGGACTCATCTAGTACTCAAGGTGACAGTGTGGGGTTTTCTAGATGGGAAAGGTTTACTTTGAGGTGTGCTGTTATAGCCCTACAAACGATTAGAGTGTCCAACCGGAGAGTAGTTCAGCGTAGTATCATAAAGAGAAGATATTTATATGAGAGTGTTCACTAGTGAAAGTATGATCCCTAGGCCTTGTTTCTAAGCATTGATACACCGTTTGCAATTAGATCTGTTACATGTTTGCTTGCTCCCTTCTTTATTTCAGTTTTACTTTAGTCTTTTCCACGCTACCAAGATATTCTCTATCACTGTTACCACTTATAATTATCTATACCACTTGTATTTCACTATCTCTTCGCCGAACTAGTGCACCTATACACCTTACAATTGTATTGGGTGTGTTGGGTACACAAGAGACTTCTTGTATCTTGATTGCAGGGTTGCTTGAGAGGGGATACCTTTGACCACTTCCTCCCTGAGTTCGATAAATCTTGGGTGATCCACTTAAGGGAAAACTTGTTGCTGTTCTACAAACTTCTGCACTTGGAGGCCCAACAACTGTCTACAAGAATAGAAGTGCGTAGACATCAATGCACTAGAGAACTATCGTAGGAGTAAGAAGTATCGGTCCCAATGTATCTTATCTTACATAATGGTTCTTAAAACCATCTGTTTTCCTTTTGATTGTGGTGTGTGTGTTTGTGCTTTGATTGAGCGAATGAATGAAAAGGAGTTAGTTCCAAAACCTGAGTCAAACTCAAAGTTTTAGCTTTAAAAACAAAACCATGAACCTTAGAACTTTCCCTCTTACCCCATTATCTATTTCAATCTTCAGATGACTCGTGGAAACCAAGGAGGGAGCAGCTCATCGCAGGACCCAATGCTACATATTCTGCAGACGCTAATTGCGGACCGTGAAGCTAGTAGAGCTGAGCGCCAAACAAATCTAGCTACCTTGCAGCAGATCGCCTAGATGGCCCACAACAATCAAGGCCATGGAAATCAGGATCATCATGGATCCAAACTCAAAAACTTCCAGAATACCAATCCCCCAATCTTTAGCAAGTCTGAAGACCCGCTGGATGTTGATGATTGGTTACAGACCATGGAGAATAACTTAGAAGTAGCAGGAGTGGATGCCAACGAGAAAGTTCTATTTGCCACCCACTATCTGGTAGGAGATGCAAGAGCATGGTGGAACAACACCCGCATGATGAACCACGGTCAAGTGATGACGTGGGAAGCCTTCAAAGTCAAGTTCAGCCGCACCCATGTGCCGCAGGGTTTAGTCACCAGAATGAGAGATGAATTCAGAGAACTAAAGCAAGGCAGAATGATTGTAGTGGAGTACCATGATAGATTCTTGTCCCTCGCGAGGTATGCACCTGATGAGATCAACACTGAAGCCAAGAATAAGGAGAGATTCCTGAATGGATTGCATGATGAGATGCAGACGGTGCTAGTCAACATCTGTTTTGATGATCTCGAAGATCTAATCGATTCTGCCATCTAGATGGAAGGGAAGATCAATCAAGCAAATGACAATCGCAAACTCCGGATGATGCACCAATCTGGGTCCTGCAGTGCCCAGAAGTATCGCCCCAACTCGTCTGCTGGATATGCCCCGCGGAAGAATCGACCCCCAATGTTTCTCTCATGCTACCCCAACCGTAGCGGAGGAAATGTGAAGACCGGAGGAAACCACAACAATAACCCCATCAACTTCAACCGTGCACCGCCCAAGTCCAACAACAACAACAACACTACCCCAAGGACTAGAAGCAATGTTGTGCCTGTTGCAGCAAAAGACAAGTCCCAGATTACTTGTTTTGAGTGTGGAGTGAAGGGTCACTACTCCAATGAGTGTCCCAAGAAGATTGCCGCCACTGCCAATGTGAATGCCCCAGCTCAACAGTAGTGACGTGTTCAGCTCGGAAGAAGATTCGCCCCAGGGAATCCTCACAACCGCAACGGCCGTCTCTTCCACATGAACGCCGAAGAAGCCCAAGAAGCGCCATATTCGTGTTGGGTATGTTTTCTGTTAACTCAGTTTTAGCAAGAGTATTGTTTGATTCTGGAGCATCGCACTCGTTTGTTACCGAAGTATTTGCATGCACTAGTAAGATTCACCCAACCAACTTGAAGCATGTTATGATAGTTCAAATACCTGGTTCAACCACCAAAGCTAGAAAAATTTGCAAAGTTGTGCCTATCAGAATACATGGGATAGACTTTTATACCAATCTAATAGTACTTGGAACCAAAGGTTTGGAATTAGTACTAGGAATGGATTGGATGTCGAAGCATAAAGGATTGATCGACTGTGCCAAGAAAGCCATCACCATGACTAGTAGCTCTGGAGTATCAGTAGAGCATATATTCGAAACCTTGCCCCGTCAATTCAAATGCAACAAGAGTCTAGCCCTACCCACCATTGACCAAGTCAGAGTAGTCTGTGAATACCCCGACGTATTCCCAGATGAATTGCCCGGTATGCCCCCAGATCGGGATATTGAGTTCATTATTGAACTAATTCCTGGAACCGAACCCATAGCTCAGAGACCCTATAGCATGAACCCATCAGAGTTAGTGGAGCTGAAGAAGCAACTGGATGATATGCTAAAGAAAGGCTTGATTCAACCAAGCGCATCGCCATGGAGATTGCCCGTGCTGTTCGTCGACAAGGAGGATGGAGGCAACCATTTCCAAAGATAGAGGATCTATTTGATCAGTTGACTGGTGCTAGAGTGTTCTCTAAGATTGATCTTAGGACTGGTTATCACCAACTTAAGATTCGTGCAACGGATATTCCAAAGACCGCCTTTACCACCAGATATGGATTATATGAGTATACGATCATGTATTTTGGATTAACCAATGCTCCTGCTTATTTCATGAATCTCATGAACAAGATCTTTATGAATTTTCTGGATAAGTTTGTCATTGTGTTTATCAACGATATCCTTATCTACTCCAAGTTAGAAGAAGACCATGAGCAACATCTAAGAATCATCCTTGAAACCCTTAGAGAGCATCAGTTGTATGCCAAGTTCAGCAAATGTGAGTTTTGGCTGAAAGAAGTAGGATTCCTCGGACATATTGTGTCGGCAGGAGGAGTTGCTGTTGATCCTGCCAAGATCAAAGATGTTGAAGAATGGGAAGCCCCAACCACTCAAACCCAAGTCCGTGCATTTCTCGGATTAGCGGGATATTACCGCAAGTTCGTAGAAGGATTTTCGAGCATCGCAAGACCCATGACCCAATTGTTGAAGAAGCACAAGAAGTTTGAGTAGACTGACAAATGTGAAGCAAGTTTCCAAGAGCTCAAGAAGAGATTGATTTAAGCCCAATATTGATTATGCCAGATATCAAGAAGGCATTTGATGTGTATTGTGATGCATCCAAGATTGGTCTCGGATGTGTATTGATGCAAGAAGGCGAAGTAATCGCGTATCTGTCTGAACAACTGAAGCAGCATGAGCAGAACTACCCTACCCATGATCTTGAATTAGCAGCTGTAGTTTTAGCTTTGTAGACATGGCATCATTATCTTATGGGTAATCGCTGTGAGATTTACTCAGATCACAAGAGCTTGAAGTATATTTTCACTCAGAAGGAGCTGAATATGAGGCAAAGGAGATGGATAGAGTTAATCATGGATTATAACCTTGACATTCACTATCACCCCGGCAAAGCCAATGTGGTAGCGGATGCTCTTAGCCGATTGCCGTGTAGGTTAAACACCATGATCAAGGAGAAACAACCAAGTTTGCATGAGGAGTTGGAGCAGTTTAGAACTGAGCTAGTTAGCAAAGGATTCTTAGCTAGCATTGAACTTCAACCCACTTTGATTAGTAAAATCAAGGAAGCCCAGAAGGGAAATGCAAGTATCGATGGAATCAAGCGTCGTATTAGTACAGGAAAGGTACTTGGTTTCACCGAGGACGAAGAAGGAGTTCTGTGGTACAAAGGACGTATCTGTGTGCTAGCAGATTCGGAGCTGAAGCAAGTTATCATGCAAGAAGCTCATGATACTCTTTATTCTATCCACCCTGGAGGAACAAAGATGTATAAAGATTTGAAGGAGCAATTTTGGTGGCACAAGATGAAGAGAGAAATCGGAAGCTACATCGCCAAGTGTGATATCTATCAAAGAGTCAAAGCGGAACATCAGATACCCGCAGGGCTGTTGCAACCATTGCAGATTCCGGAATGGAAATGGGATTCTGTGGGAATGGACTTTATCACCAGTTTGCCTACTTCTAGTAGGGGAAATGACTCAATCTGGGTCATTGTTGATAGACTGTCCAAGGTAGCCCATTTCATACTTGTCAAGACAACCTATCAGAGTTCAAAGCTAGCAAAGTTGTATATTGCTAGGATTGTCAGTCTGCATGGAACCCCCAAGACCATAGTGTCGGATCGAGGAACCCAATTTACCTCGAGATTTTGGCAAAAAGCCCAAGAAGGATCAGGGACCAAGTTGAATTTCAGCACAACTTATCACCCTCAGACCGATGGACAGACTGAAAGTGTCAACCAAATCTTGGAAGATATGTTGAGAGCTTGTGTGTTAGAGTACGGATCAAAATGGGAAGATTGTCTACCTTTCGCAGAATTCTCATACAACAACAGTTATCAAGCCAGTTTGCAAATGGCCCCATTTGAATTCTTGTATGGAAGGAAGTGTCGTACCCCTTTGAACTGGTCGCAAGTAGGAGAAAGTCAGATTTTTGGACCCGACATCCTACGAGAAGCCGAAGAGAAGGTTCACAAATTCCGCGAGCACCTCTAGATCGCCCAATCAAGACAGAAGAGTTATGCTAACAAGAGACGTAGAGACCTGACATTCAATGTCGGAGATTTTGTGTATCTCAAAGTTTCGCCATTGAAGGGAACTCAACGCTTTAGTCTGAAAGGAAAGTTAGCCCCCAGATATATCGGACCCTTCAAGATTCTGAATCGTCGAGGAAAAGTATCATATCAACTAGAACTTCCCGAAGAGATGTATGCCATACACAATGTGTTCCATATCTCGTTACTTCGCAAATGCCTAGAAGTGCCGGAGAAGACCGAAGTTTTCAAAACATCGATCACTGAGCCGTTGATTTCAACAAGGATCTGACGTATCGTGAAGTGCCCATCCATATCTTGGAGGAAGCTTACAGAACCACCAGGACCCGTAATATCAAATTTCTCAAGATTCAATGGAGCAACCACACCGAAGAAGAAGCCACTTGGGAGCGAGAAGATTACATTAGGACTGAGTTTCCAGATCTCTTTAGTTCCTAGTTTTCTTTCTTAAATCTCGGGACGAGATTTTGTTTAAGGGGGAAGGTTTGTAACATCCAAAAACTTTAATCAAGGTTATCAAGATCCAAATCACCCAATTTGGGGTTAACAAAAACTTTTTATCATTAAAATAAATATGAATGCATATGTGTGTTGCATTAAAATAGAATTGTTTGGAATTGCCATGTTTGATTTTTCTAATGGTTGTAAAATGATTCAAAGGTGAATGCCACATCATCTAGATCATTCCAAAAGCAAATCCAAAGAAAAAGAAATCAAAGGGAATTAATAAATGCAAATGGTCATTTGTGCCATTTTAAAACACTAGGCCACTTTAGGTGTTCCTAGAAGTCAAATTCAAACAGAAACAATTCTAACTCTTTTCACCCCTTGCTAGTACAAGTATTGATCTACCAAGGCCCACTTTGAAATCTTATAGAAACATTTAAACACTAATTTTAAATAGCATTTTAAAATGGAATCCATTTCATATGCATAGATCCCACTTTTGCAAAAACCACTTAAATGAGTTCACCTTGACAATCCCAAGCAAACACAGACTACCAAGCATGAAATCAAGTCACACACCAAAATCATTTCAAAATTCAAAGTTTGATATCTTGTGGCCATTGTGTCGAATAGCTAGTGATCACAGAAAAACCTGTCTAACTAACACTGTTTTGATCAATGCATTATCGAGCCATTTAGTTAAAACTTTGTCCCCTGGTCACCCCAGCACCACCTCTAATCCTAGCCCCCTTCATTGTATGCACCAGTGCCGAGCCACCCCGAGGCCATGCCCGCCAGTCGAGCATGGGTAGCTTGCAGGAAACAGCCCAGCCCCTCTCCGCCATGCTTGGGAGGTAGGCGTGATAGCACCGCTGCCCACGGTCCCTTCCCCGAGCAATCCCAGCCCCTGGACCACCGTAGCCAGCCCGCACACCGAGCCTCTGCGCCATGCAAGGAGCACGCCAGAGCATCGACCCCGACAGGCCAGCACAAGCCGTGCCTCAACCTCAGCTTGCACGTGCCGCTCCGCCATAACCCAGCACGCCACCAGACATGCCCTTTTCTCGCCGTGTGACCAGCAGCCACCGCATGCCGTGTCGAGCACCGCCTCTACCGAGAAGAGCATCGACCTTTCCTGACCACATACCACCGCCCGTAGCCATGCCATTGCACCGTAGCTGACCCCCAGGAGGCAAGCCACCGTCTTCCTACCCCGCCCATACCTCTAGTGCCATGTACCATCGTCACCGACGAGGTCACCGTCGCACCCCACAGTCTCCTCGTCGACCTATAAAAGGAGCCCTCCCCAGCACTATTTCTACACACCAACACTCCCCTCTTGCCACTGAACCTTCCCCACCTCTCTCTGGAGCCGCTCGAGCAGCCGTTCGCCAGAATTTCCACCGGAGTCACCGCAGCAGAGGAGAAAGGGGCCCATCGATTGCGACCACCCCAGGAGCCGCCGCGACCTTGCCTGAGTCTGCCGTCGACCACTTGTTCGATCGCCCCCATCGCCACGTTAGCTGGAGCCGTAGTAAGCACCCAATCGACCCCCACCGAGACACTAGTGTTTAGTCTCGCCTGCGACCTGTCCGTCGTGGACGATGAGCCAGAGCCGTTGATCTAGGTTCTAATCGCACGGTCCACATCGCCCCGTACCGCTTCGCGTTGGAAGAGCCACTAACATGCGGGACCCCCTGTCAGTTGTCCTCTGCATCGCGGAATTTCACTAGGCTGGCCCGTTTAGTTTCCCGCGCTGGCCCTAAGATTCAAATAACGATTTTTCTATTTAAACTTAATCTAGTTTCTGTCCACTTGTTTAAAAATCAATTTAGAAAGATCTACTAAACCAAATTGAATGATTCAAACTTTGATAGAAAGATAATTCAAATCTCTATCCAAGCCCGTTGGATTTAAATCAATTAGAGTTATAGATCACCTATAGCAAAAATAACAAGACAGAGACTTTTCTACATTTAAACATTTTTCAAACATCAACCATAATAGCTTTTGAGTTGATTCCAACTCTCAAAAATCACATTTGATAATACCTATCTGAATATGTAATAATATTTAGGTTTGCATGCAGTGACTTTGGACTAGTACCAGAATAATGCTATATAGGCATTTCTAGTCACTTTAAATCATTTAACTATTAACCTTTGCCTTTATAAAATGTGATACAACATTTAAATCACATTCCCATGTATTAGAATATGTGGTGATGACATGTGTCCACATGATCCCATATTTTAATTGGAGAATATTAAATCTTAGTTAATTTCAATGAGTAGAAATTACTTTTCTCAAATAAAATAAATGAAACTAGTTCATTAAATCTTGTGATGAATGTGATGATCCTAGATCATCAAGTGTGTGCCTTAGTGTGCTAAATAGACTAGTTAAATATTGTTTGGTGATTGTGTATCCCGTATATATTTATAGACGATAGTACCGACCAAGTCTAAGAGGAGGAGGAGTTCTACCCCGAAGAAGACGAGGAGAATTTCAACCACTGCACCAATCAAGGCAACTAGAACTAAGCAAGTTAACACTTGCCCCCTTAACTTGAGCAAATGCATTAGGCATCCTTTGGTTATACCATTTGATTTATACCCATCCCAAGTTTTACTTACAAGTTTTACCTTTTACTTTACCAAGGTTTCTTTACTCCTAGTAATGCTTTGTGAGATTTGGGAAAGTAGTTAGATAGCATAAAGAGTATAAAACTTGGCCTGTACTAGATGTCATTCTACGGCATGAGATTGAGATTAGCATCCCACCTTAGTGAACACTCTTGACTTAGTAATTAGAGCTAAACCAAAAACTTGATCACTTTAGATGGGAATACTTGGTGAAAATGATTATGAAAACCTTGGAATGATGAGTCATTCTATTGAGATGTTTTGACATGTGTTGATAAACACAAATAGTTTATGACGATGAAAATGTTGAGGCATGAGCCTTAGCCCTTTATAAAAACTGATGGTTGGGTTCGGATGCGATACCATTCCAATTTTACCGTACAACCACAATACCTGAATTAGGTAAGGGTTAGCCGGAAGGTTATATGCATTAGTATGAGTTCCCTCGCGGTAGAGGTTTGAGTTGAGGCTACCTCTCAATGTTGTCCACCTATGCAGTGCCCAGGATGGCAGATGGCCATGGCTGGGAGGCCAAGCTCATAGGAGAGGTGCTTATACTAGAGTGTGTAAAGGAAAGGTTATGATTGATTATCCACATACTAAGTATGATGATTCAGGGTTATCCCTGACGGATGTATCGAATTTTGTGGTGAAAGTGTACCACCTCTGCGAGTGTCAAACTATTCAAATAGCCGCGTCTGTGGTCATGGACAGTTGGAGTGGCCATACTGTTCCGTTGTCAGATGTTTTCAAAATGACTTATGAAATGAATTGTGACAGGACTTGACCACAACAGAGTTGTGACTATGACAACTAAGTTCCCACTTAGGTGATTTAGAACTTTATTTTATCTTTCTTTGTTTCTAAACTCATCTTAGGTTTCAAACTTAACTTTACAAATAAACTTAGAACTTAGCATTCCTACTAGAACTACCTTACTTGTTAGTGATAGTTTGCGATTACTTAAAAGTACTCATGGCTTGTCCCTGGCTATTCCCGTGGCCAGACTATTAGGAGGACTATCCGGAAGACAGACAATAGGACGGCTATGACAACTAGGATCATCTCCCATCGCAGCATTGCCTGTGACACTGAAGATGGAGCCCACCGCTATGCTTATTATTCTGCTACTTGTTTGTACTAAGACTGGATCATGAGATCCTTTATTTGTGTAAGACCTTATTATGGTTTGTAATGGATGATGTACTGTGATATCCAATATGTTATGTCTCGCAAAAATGGTAATCTTGGGATTGTGATTTATGGCATAACAGGCATCTGGGATTAAAAATCCAGGTGTTGACACGGTGCAAGCCCAGCTCGACGAGCAAAAGAGACAAGTCGACGTGCCGAGTGCTCGAGGGGCAGCACTCTCCTCCATTGGCGGATCTTCCTCAAAAGGCAATGACGTTGGGGCACACAAACGACACTCCCAGTTGGACCACGTGGACACAGATGGCAAACAGGAAGCCACATGAACCCTCGACTTCTCATTCATGTCGAAATATTTTCGGGGTAACATGATACCCAAAACATGGCAAGCTGCGGTGATCGTGACCACTACATACCTGCTGATAAACCAACCTCTCGTCGGGGATCAATGATCTACCGTTCACCGATCCACAATCGCCAGACTTGGACTGGTAGAAGCTACACTCGTAGGAGATCCAGCACCGACAACAAATAAGACATCTGCGGCACTCGCAAGGAATTTCTCACCGTTGTACGACGAGGATGACCTACCAGGACGACATCGTAGCCCGCGACAGAGAGACCGCGACGAGATCACGCAACACAAGGTTGACAAGTTGCGCGCCAAGCGCACCTACTCCTCCGAGTCTAAAGATGAGGACATAGAACTCTGTGATGCCAGATGCTTCAGCCGTGCCATATGGAAAACTTGGATGCCTAGGGGCTTCAAGATGCCCTAGGACAACCCGAAATTTAACTGCCTCCAGGAGCCGAAAATCTGGCTGGACAATCACATGCAATCCGTGAAGTGCTAGGGCAGATGCAAGAACACAAACATTCTGTGCCTACAGCTGCAGTTACAGGACATCGCATGAGCGTTGCTTGATAGCCTCCCCTCCGTCTCGATCCGCAGCGGGGAATAACTGGAGTACAGTTTTGTCTGAAACTTCAAAGGCACCTACAAGCGCCCGACCTCAATCGAAGAACTACGAGCCTGTAGCCAGAAGCCCAGCGAATCACTTCTCTCATACATCCAGTGATGGTCCATCATCAAGAACTTCGTCGAAGATATTTCCGAGGAATGAGCAATCGATGCATTCAACGGCAGCTATACCGTTGAGAACTCAAGGAGGAAGTAGGCCGAACCAAGCCCAAGATCATTGACCACCTGATGGACATCGTGAATTGTTGGGCAGACAGCGAATACACCATCTATAATAGCCAAGCATGCTCGGATGATGAGGATGACCTAGGCCGCAAGCGTGACCATGGAGGAAAATGCAGGATGCGTAGCTTCGAGGATCGTGGCAAATTCGACATGGTCACGGTCGGCTACGTCGTAAAACGCGATGATAGCAACCGCAATAGCAGATATCGCGGTAGAAGCTACCGTGATAGTGGAAAGACGACCCACGTCTGGCAAGAACGCACGTGCAACGACGCGCCAACCGCTATGGAGCGACTGTCAGGACCTTGTAACATCCACTACTACATCAACAACAAGGATGCCAAGAAGAAGTCGTGCCACCTCCTCAAGGACTGCCGCAAGTTCCAAAAGCTCTAAGATATGTATGCCTAGCTATAGCATGATGCAACAAACCAAGGGTATGGGACTGCACCAGGACCCGTAGCATATGGCGCGCCGCCACCACCAACTCGGGGACCCCCACCACCCGCCGCCGCACCGGCCCAAAACAATGGAGAAGAGCAGTACCCGCTTCAGCTAGGGAACATGTGCATGATTATGAAAGGGTGCCCTTAAAACAGGACCTAGAAGATGATCATCCGCCAAGTGAACATGGTCGTCACCTTTCCACCCCCCATCCCTGAGTACCTCAGCGGATCCGAATCCTGCATGACCTTCGATAGATCCGACTACCCGCGTTAGGTCCCATGCCTAGGCCATGTAGCCTTGGTGCTTGAAGCTCAAATCGGTGGATAGAAGATGAGTAGAGTCTTCATGGACGGAGCCAGCAACATCAACCTCATGTTCGCCAACACCTTGCCTGACATGTGAATTCCTCTCTCCAGCCTAGAGTCATCCGACACCACCTTCCAACGCATTGTACCAGAAAAGGAAATCTACCCCTGGGAAAGATCCACTTGGATGCCATATTTGGCATGCCCAAAAACTTCAGGCGCAAGCGCCTCGAGTTCGAGGTGGTCGACTGGCCATCCCAATACCACACCATACTTGGTCGCGTGGAATTCGCAAGGTTCCTGGAGGTACCGCACTATGCATACCTCATTCTGAAGATTCTAGGACCAAATGGTGTCATCAGCATCCAAGGGAGCTTCACTGCATCTGACAACTGCGATAGGGAATTCAAAATAATCTCCTAGTCCTTCGGCATCCAAGAGGAGTTGAAAAGACTCAAGGAGTCGACGAACAACAGTCTTCCTCCTGTGAGCAAGCAGAACTAGAGCAATCCTTTGACTCCACAGTCAACACTAAGGAGATCCAAGTCCGCCCGACAGACCACACCAATACGACCCTCATCGCTGACAACCTGAGTTCTGCATAAGAACTCGTGCTCATCGAATTCCTTTGTGAGAGCTGGGAAATCTTCGCTTGGTGTCCTGCAGACATGCTAGGAGTTTTGAAGGAATTCGTCGAGCATGCACTCAACGTGTTCCCTGATGCGTGACCAATAAAGAAGTCGCTACGTCGGCTCTTAGAAGAGAAGGCCAAGGACGTATGCATGGAACTCAATAGACTCCCCGATGCCGATTTCATCTACGAGATCAAGGAAATAACCTGGGTAGTTAACCCCATTGTGGTGAAAAAGAAGGACACATATATACTGTGGATGTGTGTGGACTTCACGTCCCTCAACAAGCACTGCCCGCAGGACCACTTCCCGCTACCATGGATCGATCAAATCATTGATTCCACCGTAGGGTGCAAACATCTCTCCTTCCTTGATGCCTACATAGGCTACAACCTGATTCATATGAAGGTGGAGGACCAAGATAAAATGTCCTTCATAACACCTTTCGGGGTTTACTGCTACAATACAATGCCTTTCAGGCTAAATAACGTATGGTCCACCTATCGAAGGTGCATGTAGGCCTACGTGAAGAACTAGATTATCCACAACATTCAAGTCTACGTCGATGACTTAGTGGTCAAGAAAAAGGAGAGCACAACACTCATCGATGATCTCTGTGAGACCTTCGACGACCTCGACCGCTACAAAATAAAGCTAAATCTAGAGAAGTGCGCCTTCGGTGTCCCATTCGGACAACTACTCGGGTACCTCATCTCTGCAAGGGTAATAGAGGCAAACTCGAAGAAAATTAAAGCCATACCAGCCATGGATAAGCTGAAGAACATCAAGAGCATCCAACAACTGGCTGGGGGAATCGTGACACTCAGTAGGTTGATCAGTCAGGTGGGAAAAAAGGCCCTACCTTTCTACGAACTCCTCCGCAAGACGGACCAGTTCAAGTGGACCAGCGAAGCACAAGAATCCTTCGATGTCCTCAAGCACCTGCTATCAACCTCACATGTCATGGTAACCCCTAGGAGGAATAGCTAATGTTGATGTACATAGCTGCCACACACCATGTGGTCAGCACCATGATCGTCGTCGAAAGGGAGGAGGAAGGAAAAATACATGGGGTGCAATGACTCGTGTACTACCTCAGCCAGGTACTCATGCCCACCAATCAGCAGTATCCGCACTACCAGAAGGTGGCATACGATGTCTTCATGACAGCGCGTCGACTGTGCCACTACTTCACGGAGCATCCGATAGTTATTGTCAATGATGCCCCATTGCCCCACATCTTCAACAATCCCAAAGCAATGGAGTGAGTCGTCCTCTAGGGCATTGAGATGTCCTCACGGGACATCAGCTATGGGCAGCACACAACAATCAAGTTGTGGGTGCTCTGAGACTTCTAGGTCCACTGGATGGAGCTCCAGTTTCCTAACACCCCAGACATGTCGAGTGTCTGGTCAATAAACTTCGACCGGGCCAAGCGCCAAGAGGGAGCGGTCACCGTGTCATCTTGACATCCCCGAAAGGCGACAATATGCGGTACGTGATATGGATGAAGTTTCGCGCATCAAATAACGAAGCGGAATATGAAGCCCTCATCCACGGGATGCGGATGGAAAAAGCATGTGGCGCCACTCGCTTGATGATATACGGTGACTCAAACCTCGTCGTACAAAAAACAGTGAACAAGTGTGACACCCTCAAAAACAGCATGATCGCCTATCGTGACCTCTACAACTCACTCGAAAGAGACTTTGGCAGTTGTGAACTCCAGCACATCATCCGCGAAACTAACGAAGAGGCTGAGCGGTTGTCCAACATTGGATCCACCTGCACCCCAATACCACTCGGAGTATTCTTGGAGCAAATATGTGAGCGCTCCATCAAGATCAAGCCATCTGCTGGACCACCAGAACCTGCAACACACTTAGGTGCTATGCTACTCGACAAGCCAGAAGCATCAGCTAAAGTAGAGACAGATCCTTCACCCGAAGGACCCATGGAGGTCATTATCATAGAGCCCTCCTGGACTTAGCCCTATATCACATACCTGCTTAGCAAGAAGTTGCCAGATAACCCGACGGATGCATGGCACATTGCTCGTCGCTCAAAGACCTTCACCATCATCAACGACGAGCTTTACTAGCAAAGCATCACCGGAGTTCTCTAGTGGTGCGTCACCAACGACGATGGTAGAAGAATCCTCCTCGACATCCATGAAGGCACCTGTGAGCATCACGCCGGTAGTTGCGCCTCGTCGCCAAAGACCTGTGGGTTAGGTTCTACTGGCCAACCACAACACGTGACGCCAAGGACATCATCGCTAAGTGCAACGCCTTACAAAGGTTTGCGGACAAGACACACACGGTAGACTCCAAGCTACGGCCAATACCATTGGCATGGCATTTCGCGTAATGCATACTCGACATGGTCGCCAAGCTGCAAAAATCTTCACCTGGAAGGTATGTCTACCTCCTCATCATCATCGACAAGTTCACCAAGTGGACCGAGGCTACGCCCGTCACCGACCAAACCGACACCAATGCCTTCAAGTTCTGCGAGTCCATCGTCTATAGATTCGGAGTGCCTCATAGAATCATCACCGATAATGGCACGAACTTCACCTCGAAGGAGTTCCAAGACTTCTGTGAGTGAATGGGCATCAAGATCAGCTACGCCTCCTTGGCGCATCTCCAAACCAACGGCCAAGTTGAAAAGGCCAACAGCCTCGTCTGCAATGGCATCAAGAAGCAACTTCTTCGTCCTCTCGAGCGAGCCACCAGAGAATGAGCACAACTCCAAACAATGCCACCGACTACACACATTTCTTCATGGTGCATGGCTCTAAGGTGGTGTTACATGCCGAAGTACGCTACAAGTCCCCACGGGTGGTGGACTACAATGAAGCCAAATCCATGGCCACACTTGAAGACGATGTCAACCTGCTAGACGAGGCACGAGACATCGCTGCCGCTCACTCGACGGTTTACTAGCAGAACCTCCATAACTACCACAGCCGACAGCTGTGACAAGGTCCTTCTCCAAAGGAGACCTCATCCCGTGACTCAAGTAGAAAGGCCACCTGTATCTCAAGTCCCCCTAGGAGGGACCCTACATAATAACTGAGGTGATCCTAGATGACACATATTGCCTCAAGGACGTAGAAACTGGAGTCGAATACTCCAACCCTTGGAACGTCATGCAGCTACCACGTTTCTACCCCTAGAAATTTTTACATTTCATTAAGGATACTTGGATAGGCTAATTAGCCGAAACATGTACCGGCTACCCTTCAATAAATAAAGCTAAGTTCCTCAACTACGAGTTCATTCCCTTTTTATTTCATATACAATGCACTCGGGGGCTATGCATCCTCAACGGCTTCGTCATATAAACTCAATTAACCATCTACTGCTCTAGCCCGAGTAGCTGACTCAGCCCACAATCGAATCCTTTAAAACTCCAACCCAGTTGCAACTCAACTGATAGGTTGGAAAGGTACTAAGATTAGTTGGCATCAGGCTAACGAAAAAGCACAGCAACAATGCACTCGCATCAACATATACAAACAATACAACAACGTTACATGGGACACAAAGCCCCCTCGGATTGCACAAATTTTACATTGTCTACATGACCTACGCAGGCCAAATACTATCGCTGTCGTTGTCGTTGGAGCACAACATTCGTGCGCTCGTCGAACAAGCAAATAATGTCCTCGGTGGGCTATGCAACCGCCCGATAGTGTGGCCGCATATTACACGCCAAGACATCCGGAGGTGTCGATGGTCCTTCAGCAACGACCTCCAAGTCCACACTCGATGCTGCATGTGAACGAGGTCCAACACAACCTTAGAACCTGCGACAAGCTGCTAACGAATGCACTCGTGCATAGCACCAACATCTCAAAACTTTCGCAGCAGTGCCAACACACTGGAGGGAGCTTCATCCAGTGGAAACATCGCACTATATATGGGCATGAGTGCGGATCACGCGCTCTTTGGGTAATCCAGCACCTAAGAGACGCGATTTTGCAAAATGGCCAATACGATGGCCCGACTCCTACTGGTCCAGAAGAACCCCCCAACCTCCAGTTTTGCTTGAGTAAGGCAACTCAGTCGGATACTAACACACTATTTCTCTTCCTATGGAATGAGATTGAAAACTACACACACAAGTCAAAGGCATTCGGTTGACAGCAAGTAAACTTCTAAGAGCAAAATCAACCAAGAAGAAACCTCCAAAACACTCACATTGAAGCTGCTCGCCGATCTGGGCCACCTCACCGAGAAGATACTTCTCCCGCTCGAATGCATTTTCCGCCTTCGATTTCCACACATCAGCCTTCCCTTTGAAAATCGTGAGCATTTTCTCCAACTCCCGAACTCGATCCCATAGAAGGGGCAGTTGTGACAACTCATCAGCTCTCGAAAGTCGCAGGGTAACCGAAGGAGCAGTACAAGAGGGTGCATCCAGCGTGCCACTGGTAGTGCCCTATACAAGAAAACAGCCAAAGATTAAGACCCTCTCACATCAGGTGACAAGCAGAACGATTGCACAAAAGGGCACAAATAAGGATATCAACAGAAGACATTTATACAAGTTCATTCAAAAGCCAATTAGGCATCAACAGTCATCAACCACCAGCTGCGAGTATTATTCCTACAATCAAGTACCAAGGTTAAAAAGAGAAGGCAATCTCTAGTGGCACCAAGCTACCTAAGCATTATTATCCGAAGGCTTCGCAGCAGCTTCCGTTGTGGCTGCATTTGCCACGGCCAACCGCTTCTTCTCTTCGGAGTACTTTGCAAGCAAATCAATTAGCTAGGGCCATATTTCTTGCAACGCTTGGCAAAAGGGCCGAAATCTACCTCCTTTCCTCCCACCGTCATTGGCATCACGGAGGTGACCTTGTTGACATCCAGGTTGGCACCATACACCTGTGCCATAGAGAGTTCCAAGGAGGAACCCGCAGCCTTTTGAACATGCTTATAGTCCTTGGGAGCTTCACCCGAGAGGGCATATGTAAGGCCACCAACATCTTCAATGGTAGTGGCCTTCAGGAACATTTCCTGGTGGAAGCGCCTAAGAACATACTTGGCCTTGATGAGGACTTCCTTGGCATGAGAGCTATGATATTCGACTGCGGTCATAGACCCAACCAACGGGTCATCACGTTCCAGTGCTTGGCGGTCAAAGTTGACACCAGTTGCATCTGCAGATGCATAGCAACCAAGGGCCTCAGAACACACACCAAGCAAAAGGAAGATGCGAACAACATGCAACAGAGACTTACCAGACAAAGCCTGGCCGATAGTCATGAGTTGGTCGACTAATGGCCTCTCCCACTCCATCACCGTTGCTGCAAGGTTCTCCTTATGCTGCTTCGACTCTGACTACATGCGCTCGAGGGCTTCCACCATGTTCTTCTCCTTCATCTTGGCGCTGCCAAGACTCTTCTAGAGAGCTTCTAGGTGACACAGAGCCTGGTTGTTCTCCTCTAGAACACAACACAACACCGTCCATGAAATTGCATACATAGCAATCAATCATTAAGCAAGGGTATAGCAACTCACCTCAGAGCTGTCTGAAGTCAGATTCCAACCACACATATTGTTGGCCCATCTGCACCATGTTCCACAGATATGGCTGCGCAAGCATTCAGGTCAATGCAAAGGACTCGGGGGGCTTCCAATAATAGACAAAAGAAAACTTACATGTTCACCCGAAGATTCTGGCAGATCTTGCTCTGCAGTCTGAGTGACAATAACCCTATGCCTACCTGACTTGGATGAGCTCGAGGAACTATCACCATTGGTGCCACCGTCTTCAGAGAAGGCGCAGTTGCCTCAGTGCTCGTGGCCTCGAATTCTACGACTCCCACCTCCACTTCGTCCTTTATAGCCTCGTGTAGAGAAGACTCCCTAGTGATCTAGCAAACAAGACCATCTTTCAAGACCCATCCAACATACTTAAAATGGCACGGTAGGAGTCGAGAACACTTACGTGCTGAAGTTGTCAAGATGGAACACCTCCCTCTTTTGTTTCTTGGCTGGAGGCGCAAGCGGCGCAGCCTGAAGGGCATCACTAGAATTGTTCCAACGGCACCTGCAGCAGGAGCAGGATCCTTTGGAGTTTCAGGAGTTGAGGTGTCTGAATCTTCACTCTAATCCCTCTTACGAGCATTGCTAGATTCGGGGGCTTCTTGCAACTAAGAAACTAGGACAGTGGATTCTGATTTGTCCGGCTCTGCACCCTCACGAGTGTCCCACTCCTCAGGTAAAGGGGAGCCGTGCCCTTCACCTTCAAGTTCTGCAAGAACAACAACAACACCATCAAACTCGCACCATGTATTTGAAGATAAAGCAAATAAACAGCAAAGACACTACCTTTGGCACATGCTTGGTGGCGCAGAACAACACAATGGATGTCTCCATGGGGAGAGCATCTTCAACAGTCAGGTTGGTCAAAGACTTGACTTTCCTCTCCAGCTCCGTGGATGACAGTTCCTCTAAAGACGTGCTGGTTAGGTCAGATGAAATGGCATACAGGAACATCGGATAAGATCTAGCCTGTAGAGGGTTTATCCGATGCTGCATGAATGTTTGAATGATATCAACACTGGTGACCTCCTTGCCATGCACTAGCTGCAGATTCTTCACTCGCTCGTACAGAGCTTTGACTTCCTCAATCTCACCTGAAGGAATTTCGTTCCTACAGGATCACTTCTTCTCAAACGGAGTAGGGCCATACTTCTAATTCGCTAGTTTCTGATCGCGGATGTATAACCACTTGGACCTCCATCCTCGTGCAGAGTTGATGATCTTGAAACTGAAGTACTGATTGCCCGGGTGAATGGATATGCCGCATGCGCCAACCTCATACACCACTGATCCAGAACCCGACTGCCTCTTCAATCCATATAGCTTTTTTAAGAACCAGAAGTGCGGCTCAATTCCATGCTAGCACTCGCAGAGGGTGATGAACCAGGCAATATGAAGAATCGAATTGGGAGACAGCTGATATAGTTGAATCCCATACAAAAAGAGCAACCCACACACAAAATTATGGAGGGGGGAGAAATTCCTTGAAGGAAAAATGCAAGAAATATCACCCGAAATCCAACAGGAGGATCGGGGATTACCTCGGGACCAGGAACCCGTTACTTAAAGGGGAAGATGCGCAATCTCAGTGGTCCATGCACATCTTTTAACACGTGGTGTCCATCGACGCAAACACGTGGTAGTGTAAAACTTAAACCATCGCCGCACTTTCTCCACTATGTCTGGAAATCGAGGGGGTGCAGTTATATACCCCAAATCGTGGTCAGCTTTTGGGGCCCGTAGTGTTACGTCCCGTCACGCTGTTCACACTAACGGTTGAGCTCATATGTCATCACCAATGACATCACTAGAGTTCACGCTCTTATCAGCAATTGAAGCCAACAATAGAATCTTCTATGACTGCCTCAAGAACTTAGTTTTTACTCGAGTCTATGACTTGACCAAACACTTGGGGAATACTCCTAATAGAAGCTCTAGTCGCGCACCTGATGTACTTATGGGTCTAGTGTAGAGCCAACAACTGCAGACCCTAGGATAGTATGCTTCGACTCCTTTTTCAAATCAACGATTCGATTATGGACTCGAGGACTACTCCCATAGGGAGCGCTGGTCACGCATTCGACAAAGTGCGGCCGCTGACGGCATTTGCAAGGCTCGACAATTGTAAGTCCTGGTTCGAGTCTACGACTCGAATAGACACTCAGGGGCTACTCCCATAGGGAGCGCTAGTCGTACACTCTGTGAAAAAGAAAAAAAATGCATTCACTCACTAGAACCTATGTGTTGACTGTGTCCATAGCATGGGTATGTTCATTGGCAACAAAAACAACTGATGACTCTGCCTCCTATACAATACAATGTCAAGTAAAGAGACAACATCTCCTTGGCCACCCGAATTGCTTCTATGGCAACTAAAATTCGAATCCTACATCTATGATGTAAAGATAAGACCTATAGATACAATCTGATAGCCTAGCAATTGGTTGCGCTCTACCAGATAGATACCATACCAACAGGTGTGATGAAAAATCCTGATAGTCGTGGTGGTGTCATGGTAGATGCCATAGGATAGCTTATCTTGGGGTTGGATGGACGCCTAACGATCCGGGGAGGGATAGTGCACTAATGAGCACACACAGAACACAACATAAAGCACACACGATGTACCCAGGTTCAGGGATCTCCTATTGAGAAAAAACCCCTACTCCTTCATGCTAGATGATATATCTCTCAATGTTACTATAGCTACCATGGCTCCTTGAGCTGTATGCGAGAGGAGGAAGAAGAAGATCTTTTCTCTTGCTTCTCTCTCACAACTAAAGGGGGGAAATGGGGAAACCAGAGGTCGACCCTCTTCTAGGAGGTCCTGGGTGTAATACCTTGGAAATTACGCTCTAAGTTCAAGCCTGGATGAACCAAAAGTGGATAAGGGATTCTGCCGCGGACACCCAGGGCCACCCACGTGTAGGCCCGTCGAAGCAGAGGAGGGCCCGATACCAACCGACCACCTTATCCACTTTCAAGAACATCAGGACAAGAGCGAGCGGCGTAAGCGATAGGTAACGTGACCACGACATAGACAAATGAGTATGTATGTATGCGACTTACAATAGACATCATACTCACACCATCTAGAAACAATAGAAACAGATATATTCAATGCCATATGGCAAGATCCAAATGTCCTAGATAGACATAATAGTTTAGGATATCTCCTCATGCATCACACAAGAGAGTATCAAGCGGAAGCGAAATACAAGATCCGAGTACGAATAAGAAGAAAATCTACACAAGATGCCACAGAACTAAGCACATCCCGCCCACAGATCTCACGGATCTCCATCCCCGGAATCTCTACACCTGATAGTCGTTGCCACCATCATCGGTATCTTCGACCCAGTAGCCTTCCTGAGAGTATACATGTCCATCTGAACCAAATATTTATCGTGTGAGACCCTAGGGGTACTCAGCAAGTCTTAATGCATCTAATGGGAACAACCTGGGGGTGATGCAATTGCAGCGAAAAATAATATCTACAAAGTGCTATAGAGACATGCTACGCATCCACCCAACCAGAGATGGACGGACGCTCGTTAATTAATATCATGAGTTATATAAGCAACATAATTTAACCTTGCTCGTCCTCCTTCTTGCTTATCGATGAGAAGGCGGAAGAACATCCCATCTGTTGGCAATTTTATTAACCATTCCATGAGTGTTGCACTAATTACTAGTCATGTCTTAGTCAAATTAAAGGAGGTACTTTAGTTATGCTTGTCTATGATCGAGAAACTGTGCTCCAAGTCGTCCATAACCGCGGATACAACTTTTAGATAGATTTACCCTACAGGGGTCACAAATAGCAACACATACATGATCAACCACGGGAAGAACCCAATAAAATGCAACGAGGCCTCACGACAATGCATTCACATGATTCATAAATTATTTTAGGGGGCCACCCCATTAAGCTACCCGCAAGAAGTTGGCCGACTATGAGACGGACCCAAGGTTTGTGCCAATGGATGTAAATGACTGGGAACCTGAAAGTGTGATTGGGCTTGTCGATACCGCGAAAACATTACACAATTCCTAAACAGTATAGGTACTCCATGCACAATTGTAAAGAAAGCAGTAAACCTGGCATAAGTATAGGATAGTAATAAATCCCCAAACTACTTTGTGGCCCCAATAAATAAAGTGCGAATCAAGCTCAGGAAAAGGGGAATCCATAGGGTCTCCCGTATGTGGATAGTGCGATAGAAAAGGAACATGAATCAAGTACTCAGGGTCCTACGGGACACAAGTGAGCTTAAAGAACCAAATAGCAGATAATTCTCACTGGTGCCTCTTTCATTAGTTATCCCATTACTACTCAGGTTAAGTTGTTTAGGTACCTCGTTATCCAAAGGCTCACACAAACCCTACACATCCAATCGGATGGCTCAAACAACTCTTGAGTAATGGCTCATGGGATTGAGATACAAGCTTCGGTGGGGTTTAAAAGTAAAGGCTATGCAATACTTGGGATTCAATTTAATGCAATCGCGACTCAATGATGCAAGAGTAAGATAGAAGCATAGGTACTATATGTATGCAAGCATGGGGAATTGCTTGTCTGGTAGTTCAGTTGTGGAATAAGATGGATCCGAGAAATACTCCTAAGGCTCCTGGTATTCTCCTTACTCAGTGTCTATCCGGATAGAAATCAAACACACAAGGGGTCGAAATAAATACATAGCACAATCATATAAATCACATGTCACAAGCAAAGAAGTATACCATGATGAAATGATGCACAATTTACATAGCATATCGTAGCATGGCATGGGTGAGGTGTGGGGTACAAGAACAAAGCATTTTATTAAGTTTTTAGTCATGTTTTGCTCACATAAAAATTGTTGTATACTTAATATTTATATGATTCATGCTTCAATTCATATCATGGAACGCATAGTCATAACGATCTCACCGTGCTGATCGATTTAGACATATTATTTGTCGAATTTTGATTTACAGAATTAAAGTTATGAATTTATTATGAAAAGACATTTATGGGCATTTAAATCATTTCGAACTTTTAAATTGCTCAAAAATTATTTTGGATGAAATATTTAAATTCCTAGCATTTTTCTGATCAGAAAACATATATAATTTGTCAAATTTGAATTTATGGATTTAAAGTTATTAATATTCACATTTTAAATAGCAAAAGGGAAAAGTTGTCATTGGTTGGAAAGTTAGGGGTATGGTGGTAATTTTCTGAAACAGGATTTGAATTCAGGTTTGAAAATGAAATAGAGTACTTTTTGGAAATTTCCAAATTAGAATTATTTGAATTTATATGAATTATTTGAATATATTCTATTTTCTGGAATTATTTTTATTTAATTAGAAAAGTTGTTGGGGCTTTTATTCCTCAGGGAGACCTACCCACATGGCTGACAGGTCGGACCAGAGAAAGACGGGGCCACTTCTTGTGCGCCTAGCTAGGGTGTGCCACGTGGCAACGCAGGGTAGTGTGTGTTGGAGCCCAGGAAAATGGCGCGGGTCTAAGTGCAAAATCGTCAGAACACGCCTGGGGAAACTGAATCGGGATGGATTAGATCAGCAAAAAACATCTAGCTGGTCAGAACTTTGGTCGAAGATGGCGATGGATATAAACAACATTTGGAGATGGTGCAAAAAAGAAAGGTGTAGGTCTCACTAGGTTCTATAACTCGTCTATTCGAGGGTTCTCCAACGGAGGTCTGTTCGCGCCGGAAACATGACAGGAACAGGGCCGCGGTTAACTACTCATATTGTCGGTGCGTATCTCTGAAATTCGATAGAGAGAGTGTGTGGTGGCGCGATTTTCCATCGATGATTCTGGCCGTGTCTGGGCACAGTTCAGGGAGGGGTTGCGTTCTACGGAGATCTGAAACTACTATCTACGCATGAGGTTCATCGGCGATGGCGGTTGTGGGCTGTGTACGACAAATGTGGTGGCGAGGCGCGACGGTGTACAGCGAGGCCAGAGAGAGGTGGGGCGAAGCGGAGGCTCACCAAGGTGGGGTTGGAGAAGGTGGCTCGGTCGGAGGCGGACGGTGATGGTGGGGACGCCAGTTTGGCCATGGCAGGCGCATGGACTCCACGGTGATCATGGCGGCGCCGCGTGCGATCGGGTACGGCAAGGAAGTGACGCGCCCGACGTCTCCTCCTTGCCTCTGGTTCTGCATCGAGTTGCTAAGGATGAACGACAGCTCCTCAGCCCTCTGCTGTGATGATGGAGGCTGCGACGAACGTAGCGGCTACGAACAGCAGGGATCGGCGAGCTTCCTTCGGTGGCGCTACTGTGCGGTTCCTGGTGCGCAACAGAGGAGAAGACGGCAAGGAAGCATTCTCGACCACCTCCACCTCTAGGAACCACTTCTCCACCGGCTAGAACAAGTCCAAGGCTAGGTTTTTAGGTGGCTGGTGTCATGGTGGTGTGGGAAAGAAGAAGCAGGGTTAGGCGGAATCCAATCTGGGGAAGAGGTAGATGGGGACGGCTCTGCGAGGCTAGAGCTTGCTTTATGGCAGAGAGGGGGCACACGCGAGTCACGGGCGAGGCTAGCAGGTGGCTTGAGCACGTGAGGATGCGGGAGGAAGAGAAATAGCGCGTTGGTGCTAGGCTGGTCAAGCCAGACCGACAGGAAGGGGTGTGGGCAGCCATGTGATCGTCTGGGAAGCCCGTTCTCTACTCGTTGATCTGAGCTAGGCCAAAGGAGGTTTCGGTGTAGGTTTAGATGCAGCTAAACATAGATCAGAGAGAGATAGGGGTTCGGCCCAGGTTAGCTTGCTGGTTGGGTGGCACCAGGGAGGGTGCTTCTACTCTGCTGCTGCTCAATCGCACCAGGAAGAGAGGGGTAGGGTTTGGACCAAAGAGGAGGATCCAATGGTGTAGCTAACAGTTGGGGGCGTGTGTGCTCTGGATAGCTAGTTTAGCTAGTACGCCCAGCTAACCATTGCCCGGTCTACTCTAGCAAAAGAGAGGGAAGCTAGCTTTAGATGGTTTAGATAGGATTTGATCCAAACAAACAAACAAACAAGATCAAAAGAATTTGTCTAAAATAAAAGTCACATGTGGCATGATATTTCATGAGACTAGAAGCTATTATTGCATGTAACATGCTATGAGGTAGAGATAGAGTGGTGTAGGTTTCTTTTATTGTTTATTTGTATTTGAGTTGAAAACAGCTCAAAGAGAAGAGAAACCACCAAAAACCAACTTGAATTTCAAAGGGTTGAAGGAAAAGAGAGAGATCCCAACAATTGCATGGCCCATGCATGCATGAATTATTGCAGCACTTTTAGTTGTAAGAACAACTAATTCTCATGGCCATTCATTCTACTATATTCAAAAATTTGAATAAGAGCCACACAAGATTTGATGGAAGCTTGCTCATCTCATATGGCATAAATGAATAGTGGCATGCATGAATGAAAGGTGGTGTTTTCTAGTGTGTATGTGCCACTAATATTTCCATATAACCACCATAATTCAAGCATAGCCATAATTCAAATAGGAACATACAAGACAAAAGAAGAAGCTTTATGTAACATCCCAATTTCAGCGACCCTGATTAATTGTCCAGAATGAAAAAAAATCAGGGGGAACAAAAACTTTTACTTATTTAATTGTGCAGTGCTTGCTTGTTGTTGTCTATGCTCATGCTTCTGATTGCATATCTTATGATATACTCCTTACCTCAACATCAGTTGACAAAAGCTATTTAACAAATCTTTCCTATCTCAGTTTACATCTTCTCAAATGTTCTAGCATTTCAAAACCTGAGCCAAGATGCCTTTGCAAACCAAAACTATTTTTGTAGCTTCTATTGATCAAACTATGGAGAGCTACATAATAGAACCTCCTTATGTTTTCCAGATAGGACTTTCAACTACTCTTACCTCTAGGCTTTTCTAAAACCTTTTTATAAAGCTTTTGAATTCTACTCTTGGTATAGATACCAAGGACTCTCACCTCATTCAAACTCCAACATTTCAAAATACCCATCCTTACCTCAAGCTAGGCTTGATGGTAACTCTAGTAATAGATTGAGTTGCTTGTTAAGATGATTTTCCTTGATCTGTTGTCTAGCTTGTTTGCTTAGGAATTATTATGAGCTACACTAGGATCTCATCATCTAGCCTCTATATAATCCAAGCGTGTCAACCCTAAACAAGTTAACCAAGCTGGATCTGATCTATAGCCACTAGGTGATCATCTAAAACCCTTAACCAGACCAATTCTAAAGTGATCCATTCTAGAAGTTTCCAAGTCAATGAAGACCAATATCAAGCATAGATCTATTCTACTCAATATATACTTCAACATCATCCACTTGATGATGCTTTGATACCTTGCAACCCATCAAAAACATCCCCACTCATATTCTAGTCAAAAACCCTAAATCTGCTAAATTTTGACCAAGTCTGGAAACTATTTCAACATCACTTCTTGGCGTGCCTCTCTTTCTCAACCCTTGTGCCTTTTTGGTAATGCACTTGAACCATATTTTATACCATCATAAGGACTACCAAGGCCCAATCTTTACCTTGGTTATACCATCCTCTAACCCCCTTGTTCTTGATAGTTTTGCAGGTAAGAAAATAATAATTTCTGCAAATCTTACCAACTTGCCTACTTCAGTAGAAGCTCACACCTTCATCCTATATTATTTGGACTAACTCTTTGCATGATTATGTTCTACTCAAAAAGTTCTGGCAATACATACTTCACTTGTTCCAAATGGATCCTTGTGCTTCAAAAACCCACAAGGTTTTGAAGGCTATTTGGTAATCTGCTTCGGTAGTCTTATTTTATTCAAAGTTTGGAACCAATCCTTGGAGAGCTCAAGCATGATCAAGCTCAACTTCGTGTACCATGGTGATCTACATCACTTGGTATATCCATCCATATATTCAATGACCCAAGGGGAGCTCTGAGCTCCAATATCCAACAAACCTTTGAGGGTATAAAAATAATAATGCCCAAGATCCTTGACCCCTTGCCTTTCTTCCAAATCAAGTTGTTTTCTAATGACCCCATGATTAAAATGGTGGAAACATCATGTGGATATCATCTACCATGTAAATAAAAATTTATCAAATATTTTCCATAATTATTGTGGCCCAAAAGCAATTAAATTCCTTTAATTGACAAACACCTAAAAACTCCTATTAAGGAAAGTTTCTTTTTCTCCAAAACACTTTCCCAAATTAATTCACATTTGATACCTATAAACCCTATCCTATCCTCCCACTTCAAAGATAATTATTTTTGAAGAGTCTTAATAATTATTTTTGCCCATTTTCTTAAATGGCAGAAATGGAATAATAATCGTCTTAAATACTTTTAATCCTCAATAAACCATGGGAAAATTCCTCAAAGTATGGTTTCATATTTAGGACCATGTAACATCAAAATCCCATCATGTCCAATATAAAAATCTCAAATGAACTCAACAAAACCCTTTCAGCACTATTCGGAGAAATATTAAAAAGGGGATCTACAAAGTTCTAAAAAATCCCCAAATAATTCCTGGATATCTAACTTGACCTCATCTACCTACCAGTACCATATTCCCACCTTGTCCTATTCAAAATTTTGAACTTCCTTCACAAGCACCATTTTGATCAAATAGTGCAAACAAATCAAAACATGAGCTAAAGTGAAGCAAATATTTATCAAAGTCTTACCACCACTCACCACAGCAACCATCACACCCTCCCTTGGTCGTGGTGACCACTGTAGCAAGCCCCTCCCTTGCCCTTAGCAAGTGAAGCATGTGAGGAGAGAAATAAGCCATATCTTGCAATATCTTGGGACTTACATGCCACAACAGCTGTAGCACACCTCACCCCCTCTCTGGTCAAACAATGGCCCCACTCCCCTCCCCTCTGCACCACAGAAAGCTACCCTAGCTCTCCTGTAACACCCTCGAATCGGCCCTATGCAAGTTTTAGCCCTTTCCGCCAAACCCGCATAGAAACGATTCAAGGACGCCCACCAGGCACTTTCGTGCAGGTGGAAAACGAAGTAATAACATTACACAACAGTCCTCGATGGGACCCACAGAACAGATATATATACAACAGCGACTCAACGAGTCAAGAATACAGATATACAATACAAAGATCCAAATCACCTTGAAATCGATACAACCTCCGAGTATGGACAAGAAGCAAATTGGGCTAAGAGCCCTGAAGAATAACCAATGGCATCCATAACCCTGCCCAGGCCAAGCCGGAAGGGTAACCCTGCTAACGACGTCGATCTCAAACCTGCTAAAACAAAAGGGGCGCCGACAAGGGGCAAAGGAAAAAGAGGAGCGTCGGTACTGAGGCCAGTACATGGCTAGGCTAGAATTCGGCGGTCCTCGCCTACACAGGTATGGTGGGCTGGAGCGGCAGCGCAGCGGCATTAAACAACCTATAGAGACTCTGTACAACTGGTGGCTATTAGAGAGGGATAATAAAGACCTATTCGGATCCAACCTGAAGCTAACACCAAACATACCCATCCTGGTATTTCCCCCTCGAGACCAATCGAGGAAGTCAGACTGAGGAACTCACATGGTTGGCAATTTTACTCATTCCGTTATAATTGCAGCACTTACTAATCAGACATAGACAGCATGAGTCATTCTGGCAGCATATGTAGTGGGCAGTTTTAATTAACCATTCAGTTGTAGTTGGAACATTTACTAGTCAGATATAATTGTCCTGAGGAATCCCAAAACCCAGCAATTGTTGGCACTTTTATCACATTCCATTGGAGTTGCAATACTTACTAGGCAGGTACAGCATGTCACAAAACAACCCCAGATCCACCAGTTGTTGGCATTTTTAATATCCATTCCGTTGTATTTGAATCTGATTACTAGTCACATATTAAGTCAAATTTATAGCACTACTTTAGTTATGCTTGTCTATGATCAAGATACTGTGATCCAAGTCATCCATAACCGTGGACACGGCTTTCAGAAAGATTTACCCTGCAAGGGTGCACAAATAGCAACACACACACGATCAACCTCGGAAAAACCAAATCAAAACCCAATGAGGCTTTCACGACAAAGCAGTCACAGGATCCATAAATTATTTCAGGGGGCCACCCCATTAAGCTACCCGCAACAAAGTTGGACGGCCCCGAGACGGACCCAAGGTTTGTGTGGACGGCTGTAAATGACTGGGAACCCGAAAATGTGACTGGGCTTGTCGATACAGCGAAAACATGTCACGATCCTAAACAGTACAGGTGCTCCACGCACAATCGTAAATAAAGCAGTAAAGCATGGCATAAGTACAGGATAGTAATAAAACCCCAAACTAGTTTGTGGCCCCAAGAAATAAGAAATGAATCAAGCTCTAGATAAGGAGGATTCATAGAGTCTCCCGTATGTGGATAGTGCGAATAGTCAAGGAACAGGTATCAAGTACTCAGGGCTTACGGGACACAAGTGAGCGTGGAAGAACCAAATAACATCTATTGCCCACCGATGCCTCTGCATTAGTTATATCTAGCATTTTAATAGTTGTATTTAAAGTCATGATCATCTCCACCATAAACATCTGCCAGCATTCCAACAATTGTGGTACTCGACAACACGAGACCGCACCTGAGCAAGCAACTACGACTCGCAGGGCCAGCTATCTACCAAACAATAGGTATTAGGAGGTGTCCATGGCAATATAGAGGCTGCACGGGATATAACTGGTGCAAGGAAACTAAAGCATTGCGACACGGATAGCAATAGATCAATAGGAGGAAAATAAAGACTATAAATGCAAAATAGGTAGAAAGGGGGAGAATGCTCGCCTGGGAAACACTGCCGAAGGTTCATATCCGGAGAACTTGTCGACACTCGCATCAACTATCGGCCTAATCCGCGAAGAAGCAAACACTAGAAGAAACACCGGATGCAATATTTAATACTACGGCAGAAGATCCGGCATGATTATGATATGATGCAGATGCGGTGCAATTAAGCAGTATTAAGCAGAAACGGGGTCCCGACAATTAATTAAACGGTTCGAGTTATTTAACTACCCTGCAATTTAAATGTAGATTTATCAATGCAAAGCATGGCATCGGTTCGCTATGCAAATTTAAATGGAGGCGATATGAGACAAATATAGTCCGTATATAGCCTCCATATTTAATTATGAGGTGAATCGACTATACAACCTGGACCCACAAAATATGTATGCAAGCATGTACAATTGATATGCCACAATTCATATATATGCCAATTAATAAAATAGGGCTCGGATAAAGGGGTCACACATTGGGGACACGGCGATCTTGGTTCCGAAGGGGTTCGGGTTCGGTCTCGACGGGATCTTCGGGGTTCGGTGCGATCGGTCTTCGGCATGCATGAAGAAGACCTTGAGATGTGTCGCATTCACCTTCAAGTTCCAGTTACGACTGACGTTGTCGATCTTGGGTTCGGCGCCGGTAGATCTTGGTGTTCCGGGGGTTCGAGAAGGGGAGCTTCACGTCCTTAGATCCAGGAAGGAGCGCTTGAATTGCATCGCCCTAGCTTTCGTGAAGAAGGTGTCTTCGGGTCTCGGTCGTTGATGTCGGACTCAGGTTCAGCTCTGGTGGTAAACTTGATTCAACATCGGGGCAAACTCGCGCGGTCAATCGCTCGAACAAAGGTCGTTAATCAAGCCCACATCTCCACACGGCCACCACATGTTCCCTCACTTACGTGACCAGCGGCAGACCACCCGAGGCAGAGCATCAACGGGAAACGCACGCCAAGGCACAGAGATCAACAATATGCTGCAGAGAGGATGGCGACAACGGATCGTCGGGTCGAGAACGCGCAGCTGTGCCGGACTCTTGCTTGCCGGCGAGGGAGCCCAGGGGAAGAGGCGGTGGCACTAGGATGGTGTCGGGGCGCCGCAGAATAGGGCGGTGTGACGCTACAGGAGGTTGCGCTGGGCTTGAGCAAGGTTGCGGCGGCAGGCGGAGGACAGAGAGGTAGGCAAACGACGACGCAGGGAGGAGGTCTTGGAGAAAAGGGAGGTCGCCGGGGCCCGCGCTTGGCGCTGCGGTGAGGTTGAGGCTCCATGGCCGGCGAGCTCGACAGCGTCGGGAAGGCGCAGAGGATAGCGCGGCACGGCTTACGATAGGCGACCATAGACGGCCGGGGTCGAGGTCGCAGAGGAGGACGACAGGGTAGAGAGGCGGCGGGAGGTTGCGGAGGCACTCGATAAAAGGAGGGCGACGGTGAGCCCGGGGCGGGGAGACCGGCGAGGTGGCCTGGCGAGCTCGCGGGCGAGGCCAGCAAGCCTGAGGGGAGAGCGGGGCCGGTACTGAGGAGGGGAGGAGGGGGCCGACGGAGGACCGAGGCGGGGCGGCGAGCGACGCGACGGAGGAGGGCGGTAGCGAAATGCAGGACCTGGCGGCGGGGAGGATGAGGAACGAGGGAGAAGGCGGCGAGGTCTGGAGGGAGGTGGCACGGTAGGTTGGGAGACGGTCGCTTGCGGGGCAGGGGCCTGGGGAGATGCGCGCAGGGGACAGGGGAAGTGGAGCCAGGGGATGGAGAACCGAGGTGGGGGCGAGCATACCAGGTGTGTCTCGCGCGGGAGTGCGTGGTGTGTGCAGTTGCATGTGGAGGGGAGACAGGGGTGGGGTCAGGAGGGTGAGGTGGCGGGCTGGGAGTGGCTGGGGTGATGTGGAGGGGTGGGGAAGGCGCCCAGGTGGAAAGCTGTCGGGAGATGGTGGTGGGCGGGTGCACCAGGAAGGTTGTCGGCGGCAGGTGGAGTTGGGGAGGAAGAGAAGGGGTAGGTAGGATTAGGACAGGGTTAGGACTAGACTTAGGGTTTTGGAGGTGGCCGTCCGGGCTTTCGGGCCTGGCAGGCTGCCTCCTAAAAACAACTTAAATATTTTATTATTTAAAACGAGGCTTTTTGAAATCCGTTTGTAGACGAAACAAAATAATCCGGACAAGCCCGGGTTTTAATTTGAAATAAGGACAGGCGTTTAGAAAACAAAACCAGGTTTTCGAAAATAGTTTTTAAACAAACCATGCAAGATTATGACGATGCTCAAATGCAATGTGGCATCATGACATGAGCATGCAGTCATGGTGATGTAATGCACAAAAACACAACGATTTTCTAGTAGTGGTTTTAGCGGGGCGCCACATCTCCCTATCCCCCTCTCCCTCCCCTCTTTTCTTTTCACCTGAGCTGAAAAAGGTGGAGCACCCAAGGATCTTGGGATAGATACACGGCTCTCCCTATGATCTCTGGCACAACACTCCCCCCCTCTCCATCGCCCACTTGACCAACTAGAGGATCCCTACCCCTCCCCCTTGCTCCCATGGACTTTGTCCACCATATACCATCCCAACTCAGGATAAGTACCCACAGGCCAACCCAGCACCCCACTCCACCCTCTTTTGCTCCCTCTCCATCTCACTCAGCATTCCCCAGCGCCACTCCTGACTAGAAGAAGAGGAACAAGAGCTCTCGGCCATTGTCAAAAAGATGAGCAAGACCTCCTCTCCCTTGCTCCCCTCTCTCTGCATGTCACCGTATTGTGACCCCCTCATCCTACTCTATCTAATACTGCTCTTCTTTTGTCCTAGGACCACCTCTCCGAGCCTCACCGGCAAGGTCCGACGAGCTCGTGTCGGCCTCCATCGCGGGAGCCTCACGCTGTCGCGGAACCGGCGGTTGTCGCCCAACCCGGAGTCGTCGCGCCATGACGCTTCATCTCCGCCACCCCACAGTCGCTGGCGAGCCCTCTGGTAAGCCCCCGCCACCGCCCAGCTCAGCCCTAGGGTTCCGGCAACCGGACCCTCTGTCCTCTAGAAACAACGACCGCTGGCTGTCGGATCCCCTTAGAATGGGTGTCCATGATGCCCCCATACCCCTTCGCCTCGCCGCCCTGCTGACCGCTGGGCCCCGCCCAGCGGGATTCAAACCCGCCTCCCGCACAATGCCTTGCCTGGGTGGGCCGATCTAGCTCTGTGCGGCCCAGTTCATCCACATCTAGCCCGGCTAGCTCTGGCCCCTTTTCATTTTTCATTTAAAAACCCAGATCTATTTAATTGGCAAGCTAGTTTAATCCCAAATGAAAATGGAAAACACCCAGTTCTATCCAGATCCAAATTTCCAGGTATTACCACATGTTTTGTGCAGCATGCAGAGCAAGAATCTTGCCAAAATAAATTTTCAATATATTTTGGCTATAAAACTTCTAAGAAGTATCTAAATCAGTAGATAAATTCCCTATGGAGATATACACCTCTAAAAAGGGTAAACCCAACTTCCTATGGAAGATATTGGGAGTGGCTATCTAGTGGTATTAATATCCCATCAAGGGGAGCTATGTTTCCACTGTAGCAAAAATGACAAAATCCACCCAAATCTTACTTTAGAAAATTCCTTAAGCAAAACTATAATATGTTTTGAGTTGATTCCAACTCTCTGTATGTGGTACACTAAGGTCTATCAAAATCCAGGAGATCAAATTTTATTGAGGCTCTGTTCAATTTTGGTGAATTAATCATCTCTGCCTAGGGTAGTTCAAGTAGAAAAATCACTACAGAAGTTTTACAAATCCAAATTGGGTGATTAAAATTCCTACATAAAGATAATTCAAATACCCATCATGTGTCTTTGGAAGCATATGAAAAGCTTCTGTAGAATTAATCTGGTGAAAAAGAGAAAACAGCTACAGAACTGACCTTGGGAAATTCCTGAGGGCATTCTGATTATTATTTTGACATGATTCCAACTCTCAGTGAATAAGTACATCAAACCCTACATAACCACCCAAGGAAATAATTTTTGGACTCACAGAACTCTTCTGGGGAATTATCTCCTAAAACTAGAGTATTTCCCACTAGAAAATCCATTATAAATCAATAGATTTTGATAAAATAGTGAAACCACTTTTCTTGGTTCCATTTTATCACTACCTATCTGATGGTAGCATTTTTATACAATGGTATCCTATAGAACTTGGAACTCATATTAAAACCCCTTAATTAAGTAGTTTTGGCCTCCAAATCATTAAAGAAAACCCGCAAAGGCATTTCAAGTAATTCCACTTGCGTAGAATCCAACTACTCAAAACCTACAGATTTGTAAACTTATATTATTCATTGCTTGTTGTATGTATTGATACTTGTATGCCTTGTTTTGATTGTGGCCTTGCTTGTTTGCATGTATACTCGACGACAGTGACAGTTGTGCTTGTATTGACACCGAGAAGAAGAGATCTTATTATTATCGGTATTGGTATTCTTGGTTATATAAAGAAGAAGTCCAGGGAAATATATGCCATATTGCTGATCACAGGCAACCCACCTTCTTGATCATAAGCTTTGTCCTACTATTTTACTTATGCATGTTTTATCTACTTTTTATTAAAACTGCATTGTTTACTATATGTTGATGGATATATGGTAGTGGTTTGGCTCCTCCGAACTATTACACTTTGGTACTACTAAGTACAACCCCCTTGACGACACCTACTTGTCCCTAGTATGGTAGATGGTGTAATACACCATGCCCCTTTTGGAGACCCCGATTTAGCCGAAGCAAAGCTATAGGATAGGAAGACCCCGAAAAAGTTTACAAAATATTTTATGATAAACCTTGGTGAGGTTTGTCCTACCAAGAGAAGTTTGAGAAAGAAAAAGCTTTTCGTTTCACAAAAGATGCTGAAGGAAAGAGGAGGTAAAAATGTTTACAAAAACGCACCCGGTTCTTTGCAGCTTTAGCTATAACAACTTAACCCGTGCAACCACATTACTCTGGAATGGGACAGGGCTGGATTTGATGTTTGTCTATTCTGGTATAAGCAGCCTCGCAACTACTATAGGGGGATATAACAATCCCTGGAGGGTGGGCCTTCTCTAGCAGGGTCCATGTAAAACATCGACCGGGAGAAGGAACGAAGGGTCTACGGGCCTCCACATGTTACTATCAGCCCCTCATTGAAAGCGCACACTTGGGAAGTGGAAGAAGCGCTCTGGTTGGCTTGGGAACTATATAGGGCGTCCCGGTGTTGAGGGGAACAACACTCATAGGGTAGGCACTTATATTGGAGTGGGCATCCGGAGAGTCTTGATCGGTTACTCAACCCACGATCGGTGTAGATCAGGGTAGCATACCCGAATGGTGTGGGTAAAGTGTACAACCTCTATAGAGTGTAAATCTATTCGAATAGCCATTCCGCGGTTATGGACAGGTTGGACAAACTACTGTAGAGCGGTGCTAGTTTTGATTTCAAAATGGATTTTTGGAAAAGCAATGGCTTTGGAAATGTTTTGACCATGGGATGGTCGCAAGGAATACCTGTTCTGACCATGGGATGGTCGGAAAGGAAGGAGAGGAGTTTGGTCATGGGATGACCGGAAGGAGGAACGAATGGGTGACCCAGTCCTAATGTTTTCCACAACTTTTCAAAAAGGTTTCCAAAATTTTTGCAAAGGTTTTCAATAAAGATATGTAGATGCTATATCTACAAGAGAAACTAATTGAGAAAAGAACCTCTCTTGGAGCCCTCCTACTACCGCAGCCATATTGCATATCCTCTTGTTATTATTATTATTCTCTTAAGGTGGTTTGTGAGTACATTCAAAGTACTCACTGGCATTGTCCCTAGCTATTAACTTGGTCAGATATCAAGAAGAAGGTGAAGTTGACGACTATGCGAGCTAGGATGTTCTTCCATTCAGTTGCCTGTAGGTTAAGGCATGGCTCGGGCTCTACGCTTGATGAAGTTCCGCTGATGATTATTGATGTAGCCATAATGGCATGTAAGGTATGACATGTATCCGCTTAAGTAATGGATGTTTACTTTGATACTTGTCGGTTATGTGCCACGACTAACTGATCATGGGATCGTGGTGTATGCATAACAGGGATTCTCGGAGGATTAATCCGGGGGCCCCATAGACTTGGTATCAGAGCCATCCTGACTGTAGGAGAACCTTAGTTAGCATGGTCGTTAGACAGGAAAAGTATTTTGCAAACCCTGACCTTCGAAAACTAATTCCTCAAAACATTTCGAAAGGTTCTACTTCTTATCTCATCAAGCTTAAACGATTTTGAAAATGACTTCCTCTACCTCTCATCCAAATTTCAAACATACGGGTTTTAAACAAATAGGACCTTGGGTGAAGACGATGAGAACAAGATGAAGAGAGCAACTACCAGCAAACACAAGGAGACTACAAGATCGCCCTACCAGCGGAATCCGCATAATCAGAAGAAATCAAGTGTTGCACTAACAAGAAGCGTCCAAGATACGATGAAGGCTTCATCTGCAGGATAGTGACCCAGACCGCAACAACATGACATCTAGGATTAATAGTCCTAAGATAGGATTCCCCTATATCGCGAGTAGTTAACTCCTTGGTCCTGTATAGTCGGTTGTGTTTGCTTGCCTAAGAACAGATTGTGTTGCTTGATGTGTGTTGTCTGTGAAGGACATTGCGATCTCGTTGCTCTATTCACCATGTATGTGTGTTGTGGATTGTTTTTACCTTATTCAAATGTGACTAGAGGATTGATACCCCACCTAGTACCTTAGGCACCCCTGTTTGTTGTCGCTAACGAGAACCCTACTAACCTCGGGAGTGATGAGAGGCAAAGCATCACAATAACACAGAGTTTGACATCGTCAAGTCAGAACAAACTTGAAGACTTCACCTCAGCAGGATGGCATACCTCGTCCAACTCACCTCTCAAGACTCGTCGATAACGCAACACTCCATAATTCATTGGTCTATTATAGCAAGTATCCTGTTGAAGCCGGAAGTCTATCATCGAAGGATCCACATCATCCACAAGAAGCCACAGGACGGGATAACACAGACAAGGAGTGAAGACCTGACTCTACTAACCTTCGGTATATTAGAGGTTCCGATCGCCTCAGGAGACTAACTATTTTAGTCGACCCCACCCAAATCAACGGGAAGTTCCTCCCCATAAGCTAGAATACCTCTAAATCCTGAAGACCCGGATGCATGAAGATAACTCCCCCGAAGCTGGATGTCTCTACTTTGAATGAAGACTAGAAAGAAGCATCGTTAACTGCTAACCTGCCTAGAGCTAACTCCATTAAGCTTCATTAGGAAATCGTCCCGACCAGGTTTGAGCATTAGGACGTCACTCAAAGACCTCAACTCAAGACCCACAGAAATACAACCATCTTTACCATCACGCCAGCACTTCAAGACGGAAGGTTTGCACCATTCTCGACAAACCTTAGTGAATCTCTAAGGTGGAAAGACTACGTCTTTCCAACTCAAATCCCAAAGACTGTCTACCAAAAGATACTCCAGAAAAAGAACCAGATCTGACGTATTCCGCCAAGCATCAATTCTCGAGTTATTAGATTAGGAAATCACTGAAGATTTACGAAGCCCCTCTGCTACTTCAGTTGAAGATCAGCCTAAAGGACCGCAGATTCGCTAACCCCATTAGTTCTAAATAGTTTGGACAATCCACTAATTCAACTACTCCGTTAGGCTAAGTATGAACAAAAGTAGTATATAAGCCACATAACACCTAGTTAGCGGACGTCATCGGAAGGTTTCAACTCTGGGCAGAAGATTGCGATATCCACCTAACATCATCCGACGACTCCTAGAAGGAAGGACTGTGTTAACTCCAAGCCACCCTAGTTTAACCCTAATGGGGAAAGACTGCATCCTTCCCACAAAATAGAATAACCCTTTGCCAGGAGCAACCTCAGGAGTTAGACCCAAAATCGTGAACTAGGATACAATAATCCCTTAAGAGAAACGTCGTAAATCCTTACCGAAGGAAGATCACCCCTCACAATCCCGATTGAAGCATACTCAACACTCATGCATCCAAGACGATTGAAGTTCATCTCACCGTCGTAGTGACCCTCTTCAAAGACAAAGCCGACAAGTTAGTATGCGAGAAACACATAGAACTAACTCCAACACAAAATCCCCTAACCTTACTCTCCCGAATCTCGGGACGAGATTCTTTTAAGGGGGAAAGGTTTGCAACATCCCAATTTCAGCAACCCTGATTAATTGTCTAGAATGCAAAAATTAGGGGGAACAAAAAAAATCTTATTTAATTGTGTAGTGATTGCTTGTTGTTGTCTGTGCTCATGCTTCTGATTGTATAGCTTATGATATACTCCTTACCTCAACATCAGTTGACAAAAGCTATTTAACAAATCTGTCCTGGCTCAGTTTACATCTTCTCAAATGTTCTAGCATTTCAAAACCTGAGCCAAGATGCCTTTCCAAACCAAAACTATTTTTGTAGCTTCCATTGACCAAACTATGGAGAGCTACATAATAGAACCTCCTTATGTTTTCTAGATAGGACTTCCAACTACTCTTACCTCTAGGTTTTTGTAAAACCTTTTTATAAAGCTTTTGAATTCTACTATTGGTAGAGATACCAAGGACTCTCACCTCATTCAAACTCCAACATTTCAAAATACCCATCCTTACCTCAAGCTAGGCTTGATGGTAACTCTAGTAATAGATTTAGTTGCTTGTTAAGATGATTTGCCTTGATCTATTGTCTAGCTTGTTTGCTTAGGAATTAGTATGAGCTACACTAGGATCTCATCATCTAGCCTCTATATAATCCAAGAGTGTCAACCCTAAAAAAGTTAACCAAGCTGGATCTGATCTATAGCCACTAGGTGATCATCTAAAACCCTTAACCAGACTAATTCTAAAGTGATCCATTCTAGAAGTTTCCAAGACAATGAAGACCAATATCAAGCATGGATCTATTCTACTCAATATATACTTCAACATCATCCACTTGATGATGCTTTGATACCTTGCAACCCATCAAAAACATCCCCACTCATATTCTAGTCAAAAACCCTAAATCTGCTAAATTTTGACTAAGTCTGGAAACTATTTCAACATCACTTCTTGGCGTGCCTCTATTTCTCAACCCTTGTGTCTTTTTGGTAATGCACTTGAACCATATTTTAGACCATCATAAGGACTACCAAGGCCCATTCTTTCCCTTGGTTAGACCATCCTCTAACCCCCTTGTTCTTGATAGTTTTACAGGCAAGAAAATAATAATTTCTGCAAATCTTACCAACTTGCCTACTTCAGTAGAAGCTCACACCTTCGTCCTATATTATTTGGACTAAATCTTTGCATGATTGTGTTCTACTCAAAAAGTTCTATAAATACCTAATTCACTTGTTCCAAATGGATGCTTGTGCTTCAAAACCCCACAAGGTTTTGAAGGCTATTTGGTAATCTGCTTCGGCAGTCTTATTTTATTCAAAGTTTGGAATCAATCCTTGGAGAGCTCAAGCATGATAAAGCTCAACTTCTTGTACAATGGTGATCTACATCACTTGGTATATCCATCCATATATTCAATGACCCAAGGGGAGCTCTGAGCTCCAATATCAAATAAACCTTTGAGGGTATAAAAATAATAATGCCCAAGATCATTGACCCCTTGCCTTTCTTCCAAATCAAGTTGTTTTCTAAAGACCCCATGCTTCAAATGGTGGAAACATCATGTGGATATCATATACCATGTAAATAAACATTTACCAAATATTTTCCATAATTATTGTGTCCCAAAAGCAATTAAATTCCTTTAATTGACAAACAACTAAAAACTCCTTCTATTAAGGAAATTTTGTTTTTCTCCAAAACACTTTCCAAAATTAATTCACATTTGATACCTATAAACCCTACCTTATCCTCCCACTTCAAAGATAATTATTTTTGAAGAGTCTTAATAATTCTTTTTGCCCATTTTCTTAAATGGCAGAAATGGAATAATAATCGTCTTAAATACTTTTAATCCTCAATAAACCATGGGAAAATTCCTCAAAGTATGGTTTCATATTTAGGACCATGTAACATCAAAAACCCATCATGTCCAATCTAAAAATCTCAAATGAACTCAACAAAACCCTTTCAGCACTATTCGGAGAAATATTAAAAAGGGGATCTACAAAGTTCTGAAAAATCCCCAAATAATTCCTGGATATCTAACTTGACCTCATCTACCTACCAGTACCATCTTCCCACCTTGTCCTATGCAAAATTTTGAACTTCCTTCACAAGCACCATTTTGATCAAATAGTGCAAACAAATCAAAACATGAGCTAAAGTGAAGCAAATCTTTATCAAAGTCTTACCACCACTCACCACAGCAACCATCACACCCTCCCTTGGTCGTGGTGACCACTGTAGCAAGCCCCCTCCCTTGCCCTTAGCTAGTGAAGCATGTGAGGAGATAAATAAGCCATATCTTGCAATATCTTGGGACTTAAATGCCACAACAGCTGTAGCACGCCTCACCCCCTCTCTTGTCAAACCATGGCCCCACTCCCCTCCCCTCTGCACCCCTGAAAGCTACCCTAGATCTCCCTAGCCCCTCTCCCTCCCCTATTTTCTTTTCACCCGAGGTGAAAAAGGTGGAGCACCCAAGGCTCTTGGGATAGATACACGGCTCCCCGTCTGGTCTCTGGCACAACACCCCCCCTCTCCACCGCCCACTCGGCCAACCAAAGGATACCTACCCCTCCCCCTTGCTCCCATGGACTTTGTCCACCATATACCATCCCAACTCGGGATAAGTACCCATAGGCCAACCCAGCACCCTACTCCACCCTATTTTGCTCCCTCTCCATCTCACTCAGCATTCCCCAGCCACTCCTTCTTCCCTACCTTCTCCTGGCCAGAAGAAGATGAACAAGAGCTCTCGGCCATTGTCAAAAATATGAGCAAGACCTCCTCTACCTTGCTCCCCTCTCTCTGCATGTCACCGTATTATGACCCCCTCATCCTACCATAACAACCTCGGACCCTACGCTCTAAGTTCAAGCCTGGATGAACCAAAAGTGGTTAAGGATTTTTACAGCGGAGATCTAGGGCCACCCACGTGTAGGCCTGTCGGCCGCCCTAACCACTTCCAAGAACATCAGGACAAGAGCGAGCGGCATAGGCAACAAGCGAAGAGATCAAATACATACACAAGTGAGTAGGTATGCAAGCTACCTTACAACAGTTCTCAGAGCCATACCATCTAAAAAAAATAGAAATATTGCAACGCCATACGGCAAGATCCAAATATCCTAGATAGAAATAATAGTGTAGGATAGCTCCTCATACATCAATCAACAGAGTATCAAGCGGAAGCGGGAAACAAGATCCGAGTACGGATAAGAAGCAAATCGGCATAAGATGCCACATAAGTAAGCACATCCCGCCCACAGATCTCATGGATCCCCATCCCCGGAATCTCTACACCGAGTGATCGTTGCCAACATCATCTATCTCCTCCACCCAGTATCCATCTTGCGAATACGCATGTTCATCTGAATTAAACAATTTATCGTGTGAGACCCTAGGGGTACTTAGCAAGTCTTTATGCCTCTAAAGGGGACATATACCTGGGGTGACGCAATTGCAGCGAAAGATAATAACTAACAAGTCTATAGATACTCTCTAACCATCTGCCTAACCAATGATAGACGGATGTCCGTTAATTAGGAACAACGGTTATAACAAAGATAAAATGTGATTCATCCTCCTTCTAAACACCAGAGAAGGCGGATGAATATCCCATCCGTTGGCAGTTTTATTACTAATTCCATGAATAATTGCACTATTTACTAGTCAGATATTTAGTCAAATTAAAGACGGTACTTTAGTTATACTTGTCTATGATCGAGAAACTGTGCTCCAAGTCGTCCATAACCGCGGACACGGCTTTCATAAAGATTTACCCTGCAGGGGTGCACAAATAGCAACACACACACGATCGACCTCGGAAAAACCAAATCAAAACCCAACGAGGCTTTCACGACAAAACATTCACAGGATTCATAAAATATTTCAGGGGGTCACCCCACTAAGCTACCCGCAACGAAGTTAGCCGGCTCCGGAACGGACCCAGGGTTTGTGTGGACGGCGGTAAATGACTGGGAACCTGAAAATGTGACTGGGCTTGTCAAGTGAAAAAGGAAAACGGTCACCATCCAAAATAAAGATGCAGTGCTCCTCGCACAATCTTAAATAAAACAGTAAAGCATGGCATAAGTACAGGATAGTAATAAAGCCCCAAACTACTTTGTGGCCCCAAGAAATAAAATGTGAATCAAGCTCATGCAAAGGGGGATTCATAGAGTCTCCCTATGTGGATACTGCGAATAGTCAAGGAACAGGTATCAAGTACTCGGGGTCCTACGGGACACAAGTGAGCATGAAAAACCAAATAACCGATATTGCCCACCGGTGCCTCTTTCATTAGTTATCCCATACTACTCAGGTTAAGTTGTTTAGGTACCTCGTTATCCATCAGACTCTCACATACCCTACACATGTTGTTCTACGACTCGCATGGCTCAAACAACTCCTGTAGTAATGGCTCATGGGATGGAGGAACAAGCTCGGTGGGGTTTAAAAGTAAAGGCCATGCAATACTTGGGATTCAGTTTAAGGCAATCGCGACTCAATGATGCAAGAATAAGATGGAAGCAATAGGTACTATATGTATGCAAGCATGTGGTAGTGCTTGCCTGGCAACTCAGTTGAAGTTAGGGATGGATCTAGGTAATACTCGTAAGATTCCTGATAATTCCCCTGCTCGGCGTCTATTCGAAAGAAGAACCAAACAAACAAGGGACAACATAACTAAAGTGCACACGCATATGAATAAAATGCGACAAGCAACCAAGAATGCCATGATGAATGATGCACAATTTACATGGCAATAATGTAGCATGGCAAGGGTGAGGTGTGGGGACAAGAATAAATCATTTTATTATTTAATTGGTCAAGTTTTATTACAATAAACAGTTCTGATTTTTAATATTGATATGATGCATGCTTCAACTCATATCATGGAATGCATAATCAGAACGGGCTCATCGCGCTGATCGATTTAGATATATTATCTGTCGAATTTGGAGTTATAGAATTAAAGTTATTAATTAATTAAGAAAAGGTATTTTTATTGCAATTAAACAATTTCGAAAATTTAAATTAGTCAAATATTATTTTGGATGGCATATGTGAAATCCACACATTTTTCTGAGTCAAAAACATATATCAATTGTATTATTTGGATTTATTAAATAAAAGTTATTAATTTCTGGATTTAAAATTACATTAAACATTTCTGGAAAACATTTTTATTAAACAGAAGTGGACACAGACTTTTTGTACTGAGAGAAATCTAGCCACAGCCGCTGACGGTAGGGGCCGCGTTGAGCTGGTGGAAACGCAGCTGCGTAGCTTTTCTCACTGGGTCGTCTAGCGGCCGACAGACAGTGGGGCCGTATCCATGAGGTGACGCACGCCGCTGAATAGGCGAGCAGCACGTGGCAGACGGGGACGGCGGGTTGAGGAACCAACAAGCCTGGGTACCTTTTTATAAAAGTGCAACAGCGGCAAACAGGTGGGCCTGGAAAGGACTGCGGGTTGAGAACTCAAATTAAACAAGGGGCCAACTGCAAAAAGGAAAAGTGGCCCTAATCCTCTTCTCCGTTTCTGACGAAACTGACGACGCGGGGAAAACAGGGCGTGGCGGGGGATCGATCCCGCGACACGGCGCGCGCACAGGAGGCTGCTACCGCTGCGGTGGACGGAGGTTGGTGCTGGGGAGCGGCTGTGCGGCCAGAAGTACATCTAGAGGGGTGACGACAGAAGAACACCCGCGAACGGCGGTGCACTGAGAGCGCTCGACGGAAAGATCGACGCTACCAGGAAGAGACGGCAAGGAGGGACTTGTCTGGGAGGCTCAGCGGCTCACCGTGGTTGTGCTGGCAGCGTTGGATCGGGTCGGGGCGCAGGCAGACGGCGACGATGCTGACGCACGGCAGCCTAGGGTTTTGATTCGGGTGCGGCGGTGGTCTCCTGCTCCGATCCTTCTCCTCCTCGATGATGGGTACATGCAGCTTCCTGGGATCTCCTCGGTCTTCCTCGACACCTCAACTCCACGCCTGCCTCCTCCTAGCTACGGTGGCGAGCTGATGCCGACGGTGGATGATCGGAGATGGAAGAGAGAGGGGTAGCGGCAGGTGGTGATCTTGGTGGTGAGGGCGGTGATGGGCAGAGCCCTGGGGAGATCTGAGGCTACAAGGCAGAGGAGGGGTAGACAAGGACAGAGGAAGGAGAGAGGCACATGGGTGGCTCAGGTGGAAAGGTGGTGGTGGCCACCTTCTCTTTTCCCTCTTCTCACGTGCTGGCATGGCTTGGGAGGGGCCTGGGTGCCTACAGCTGGGGCCAGATAGGACGATGCAGGCTCGGTGGGGCTGTGCTTGGCAACGGGAGAGAGGAACAGAGAGGGAAGGGCTCGGCTAGGGTTAGGCCGGCAGGAGGGTGCGGCACGGTTGTCTCGGCTCGGTGTCGAGCAAGGGAGTGGGTCGAGCCTAGGTTGCAAGGGGGAGCTGGACCAGGTGGTGAGGATCTAGGTTAGCAAAGGGTTAGATGAAGCTTAGCCGAGGCTAGGAAGGAAAAAGGGGTGAGAGTTGGGGTTTTAGTTAGGTGTAGAGAGAGAAAAAATAGCTAGGTGTGGCTAGAAAAAGAAAGAGGTGAGGGAGTAAAAGATGTCACATGTACGTACACATGCATGTGTATATGATGGACAAGGTTAGGATGCATAGATGGAGAAGCTAGGGTTTTGGATTGGATAAGAAATACCAAGAAGTTTGCATTAAGACAAGGGAGAAAATCAAAAGGACCAAAGAGAGAGAGAGGTGGGAGAAAAGATGATCTTGCATGGCGCATGCATGTATAATAAATGCAATATTTACTATGGTGAAAACAATTGTAAAATAACATGGGAATTTAGTAACACATGCAATCCCAAAAATATAGAATTAAGGCCAAGCCAAAGAAAAGAGTGGTGTCCCAAGTAGAATAGATGAAATATGCTCATATTGGAATATAACTTGGGGCATGCTAGTGAGTATGTTCCACTAGGTGCATAATAGTCTCAAAATATTCCACCATGAGCATACATTCAAAACAATCCATATGGAAGCTTGACAAGGGGTTCCACTCACATAGCATGCAAAGATGGCCGTATGGCTCACCACATATCAACAATGTGAAAACATCATGAGTCATATATGGGAGCATGTGGAATTAGAAGTAGATCCATCCCAACCCACATGAGCTCGAGGTAAACCCAAATAAAATGCAAAGATCACATAGTAGGGTGGTGGAATAATGGGGTGGTGACAAGAAGGTGGTGGAGTTGATAAAAGATATGCCCCCATATCCACTTGGGCATTTAGCAATACATCAAGATCCAAATACAATATATCAAGAGGCAAATATAGTTAATAATGCATATGAGATAAGAACCAAATGAAAGGGGTTTTATATGATGCTCAAATGCAATGTGGCATGATGACATGAGCATGATATAATTATGATGCAACAATTATATGTAGGAAGTAGCATTTTCTTATTAGACCATGTAGCATTACAGATGTTAGACAGATGGGATGCTACAACTCTCCCCTACTAAATAGGAATCTCGCCCCGAGATTCTAGGAAGAAGAAGACACGAAGAGGGTAGGATACTTGGCACGGAGCTCATCCTCGCGTTCCCAAGTGGCTTCATCAACGGAATGGTGCGACCATTGCACCTTGCAGAACTTGATAGACTTGTTGCAAGTCTTTCTTTCTGCGACTTCTATGATTTTTGTGGGGTGTTCTTGATAAGACAGATCTTCTTGGAGATTGATGAGCTCATGGTCCACGGTCCTACCGGGATCCTTGAAGCACTTCTTGAGTTGAGAGATATGGAAAACATCATGGACCTTGAGTTTTTCAGGGAGCTAAGGAGCATAAGCAACTTTTCCTCTTCTTCCACGAACTTTGAAAGGACCGATGTATCTAGGAGCCAGCTTCCCTTGGATACCAAACCGGTGCGTGCCTCTCATGGGAGTGACACGAAGGTAAACGAGATCACCAGGGACATACTCCATGTCCGTGTGCTTTCTGTCATAGTTGCTCTTCTGCCGACTTTGAGCAACCTTCAGGTTTTCGAGAATGATGTGAACTTTCTCCTCCGCTTGAGTTACAATGTCGGGGCCAAACAATGTTCTTTCACCTGCGCCCGACCAACCAATCGGAGTTCTGCATTTGTAGCCATAGAGAACCTCAAATGGTGCCATCTTTAGACTCTTCTGGAAGCTGTTGTTGTAAGAGAACTCAGCATAAGGAAGGAATTCTTCCCACTTCATGCCGAAAGAGATGACACAAGCACGGACATATCTTCCAGAATATGATTGATCCTTTCGACTTGTCCTTGCGACTGAGGGTGATAGGCAGTGCTGAAGTTCAACTTTGTTCCCAAAGCATTTTGGAAACTTCCCCAGAACTAGGAAGTGAAGATGCTTCCACGGTCTGAGCTGATCTCAAGAGGAACCCCATACAGAGAGACAATTATGTTGATATAGAGCTCAGCCAACTGAATTGCAGAAATTGTTTCCTTGACGGGAAAGAAGTGAGCCACTTTAGAAATCCTGTCGATGACAACAAAGATTGCATTGTTGCCCTTCTGCGACCTTGGAAAACCAGTTATGAAGTCCATCTCTACTTTCTCCGATTTCCATTCCAGAGGTTTCAATGGTTGTAGAAGACCGGAAGGTTTTTGATGGACAGCTTTAACTCTGCGGCAGACATCACACTCCGAGACATACTTGGCACAATATCGTTTCAACCCAGGCCACCAATACTGTGTTTTCAAGTCCATGTACATCTTAGTGCTACCAGGGTGGATAGAAAGAACAGAATCATGCGCCTCCTTAAGAACTTGATCTCTTAAACCCGGGTAGTTCAGAACAAACATCCGGTGTTCAAAGAAAAGAGCGCCTTGGTCGTCGACGTGGAAGGACTCATACTTCGGAAGCTGAATGTTGGAGATGATGTTTTTAGTGTAAGGATCACCAAATTGAATGGAGCGAACTTTTTCTTCCAAGAGCGGTGTTGCCAGAAGGTTCAGAAGATACCCTTGATCCATAATTTCAAGGTTGAGCTTGCAGAATTCATCGCACAAGAGAGGTTGTTGTTCTTCCACCATGAGGTTGCTGACATAAGCTTTGCGGCTGAGAGCATCGGCCATCACATTAGCTTTGCCCGGAGTGTAGTTGATGGTCAGATCGAAATCATTAATTGCTTCAATCCACCTCCTCTGGCGAAGGTTGAGATCAGGTTGTGTGAAGATATACTTCAGGCTTTTGTGACCAGAAAAGATCTCACAATAGTTGCCAAGCAAGTAGTGCCTCCATACTTTCAACGCAAAGACAACTGCTGCGAGTTCGAGGTCATGTGTAGGATAGTTGATCTCATGCGTCTTCAACTGTCGAGAGGCATAGGCAACAACTTGTTTTTCTTGCATAAGGACCACACCCAATCCTTGCAAGGAGGCATCACAGAATATCTAGAAAGGCTTTGATGTATCTGGAGGAATCAAGACTGGAGTGGAAGTGAGCTTCTCTTTGAGGGTTTCAAAGCTAGTTTGACATGCAGGAGAACAAAGGTATTTCTTGCCTTTCTTGAGGAGATCGGTAAGAGGCTTCGCAATCTTCGAGAAGTTCTAAATGAAGCGATGGAAGTAACTAGCCAAACGAGGGAAACTCCGGACTTCTTTGACATTTTTGGGTGGAAGCCACTCAACAATTGTCCGAACAGTTTCTGGGTTGACGGCAATGCCCTTGGTAGAGATGACGTGACCAAGATAGGTGACTTCAGGCAGCCAGAACTCACACTTGGAGAACTTTGCATACCGGCGGTTCTCGTGAAGCTTATTTAGGACACACCGAAGGTGTTCTTCATGTTCTTCCTTTGACTTAGAATAGACTAGAATGTCATCCAGATAGACCACGACGAACTTATCAAGATACTCCATGAAAACCGAGTTCATAAGCCTCGAGAAGGTGGCAGGTGCATTGGTGAGACCGAAAGACATGACCGTGTATTCATACAGGCCATAGCGGGTGGTGAAAGCTGTTTTGGGAACATCTTCCTTGCGAATCTTGATTTGATGATATCCACTTCTCAAGTCATGCTTAGAGAATACCACAGCTCCAGCTAGCTGATCGAAGAGATCATTAATCCGTGGAAGGGGATATTTATTCTTGATGGTTTTTGCATTGAGAGCCCGATAGTCAACACAAAGTCTATCAGTCTGGTCTCGCTTCTTCACAAAGATTGTTGGGCTGCCCCAAGAGGAGGTGCTATGCTGAATGAAACCCAACTTCTCTTGTTCATCAAGCTGACATTTGAGTTCAGCCAACTCAGTAGGACCCATTTTATAAGGTCGCTTGGAGATAGGAGCGGTTCTAGGTTTAAGCTCAATCACAAACTCGACCTCTTGGTCAGGAGGCATACCTGGTAACTCTTCGGGAAAAACATCTGGGAACTCACAGACCACCGGAACACTCTGAATAGCCTCCGTAGCATCATCATTCAGAGCCGCCAAAGAGAAAAGCTGAATTGCAGGAGTCAGACTTGGAGAATAGACTATATGGCCTTCAGGAATTTTCAGAGAAACCGAGCGTTCAGCACAATCAATCACAGTTGCATTTGCTGTTAACCAATCCATGCCCAAGATAACATCAATGTCAGAATTGCCCAGAATAATTAAGGAAGCCGGGAACAAAGAGCCACCAATCTCAATTTGATTGCCATGGCTGATATGAGCAGCCCTCATGTTTGATCCAGGAGATTGTACCACGAGACGATGCAATAGAGGACCCATAGCCAGATCATGCTCATGTGCAAACTTGTGAGAAACAAAAGAATGCGAAGCACCAGAATCAAACAAAACTCGTGTAGGGACTGAGTTAACGGGAAGCGTAACCATCACAACTCCAGGTGCATGTTCAGCTTGAGCGACGTTGACACGATTAGCACGAAAGATGGACCCGGGCTTGGTGTTGATGTTGAGAGCCCGAGGTGGAGGTGCACGAACCATAGAAGAACTTGCTGCAGGTCTTGGAGGTGGTGGAGGAAGAGCTTTGTTGTTCATGGGACAACTCCAGTGTTGATGCCCAGTGTTCCCACAAGTGTAACAAGCACCAGGTGGACGTGGAGCAGCATAACCAGGGACTCCGCCAGGCGCTCCAGGGTAGTTGTGGTTGTAGCCCCTAGGAGCAGCGGTGAAGGAGTTTGGTGGCCTTGTCGTGTAGCTTGAAGGTCTTGGTGGAGCCAGGAGCGGCGGAGCGGTATTAGGAACCCACACGCGGCGCTTAAAAGGAGTTGTCATAGCTGAAGAGCTTGCTGCATCACGGCTATGTTTCTTGGACTCCTCGAACACTTGCCTACTAGCTTCTTCCTGTAGAGTTGTATGTTGGAGTTCCAGAAAAGACCCTGGCCTTGCATGAGTGATTGCATATTTGATAGATGCATTGAGCCCTTGCCTGAACCTCTTTTGCTTCTTCTTGTCATCAGAGATCTCATCTCCACCATACCGAGAAAGATTCATGAAGTTTCTGATATAGGTATTGACATTGTCATTGCCCTGCTTAAGGTTGAGAAACACTTCCTTCATCCTTTCCATGACAATTTCTGACAGATATTACTCTTTGAAAGCCCCAGTGAACTGCTCCCAAGTAGGCTAAAAACCAGAGTGGTTTGCCTTCAGGTAATTCTCCCACCATAGAGCTGCGTCTCCCTTTAGAAGGTGAGTGGCACATTTTACCCATTCTTGCTCAGGAACATTAGCAGTCATCAGCAACCTTGACATCTCACGCAGCCAATCATCAGCATCCAGTGGCTGATCAGACACCTCAAAGTGGCGCGGGTTGAACTTCAGAAAACCCTTGATGTCTCCTCGCTTGGGAGGTGGAGGTAGCAGAACAAACTCATTCCTCCTGACACTTTCTTCAAAGCGTTGTTGGTTCTGCTGCATTGCTCCCAAGGCATTAGCAATACTTGCCAACGCAACCCCCAGTTCAGGTGGTATGTCCTCCTCAGTGCGGCGTGGTGGTGCCATCCTGTGATTGATATAAAACTCAAGTCAGTACCATAATGGAGAATAATAATAATCCACAATAGTACCAAAATGGAATTAACCAAGATTAAAGGATACAATTTGCTGAGGTGATATTAAAATATCAACAAAGTTCAAAGCACCTAGAAGATAGTAAGCATATCACACACGACTGAACAAGGAGTGTGGTACATAAAGCTATCAAAGAAAAAAAATCCGCAAATTTCGGCATTAAAATACCACTATATGCGCAAAACCACTTAACGAATCAAGATTAGTAACTCTACCAATTCAATATACAAGAGCGAATGATAAAAGTAGTGGTATGGTCGTGACTCCATCCCACACTCAAATCATTACTCCGCACATGAATAAGTCAAACACATATCCCGACTCTCTTCCTTCTTTAGATGAACCTAAAGATTAGCAACTATGGAAAACATACACCCCAAACAAGATAGCATCGGATAACAAAGAGTAAGATAGATCGCGTCGGTTTACAACGAATCAGATAGATCGCGTCGGTTTACAAAAGCCTGTCGGTATGGAATGTACCAACAGTTGATAACCAAAAGGCAGATAGCGACAACAAGTTGGATGCAACAAATAGACAAGGAATTACACAAACACACACTCACACAACCTATGGTACTACGGAACCCAGAACACGTGAATCCTAGTTTGAATTTTTAGAAGAGGATTGAAAACGCTACACTTTCTTACCAGAAAAGGGTGGGTGGGTGGGTAAGAAGAAAAATGGAAGCAGTCCTACTCTCACGTTTTGTTTTTCCCTAGTATACATAACTACCAAAATATTTGCTAGACTGACAACGACCATTTGGCTAAGACCCTGAAGGGCACAATGGCTCCGATACCAATTGTAACAACCTCAGACCCTACGCTCTAAGTTCAAGCCTGGATGAACCAAAAGTGGTTAAGGATTTTTATAGCGGAGGCCCAGGGCCACCCACATGTAGGACCGTCGGCCGCCCTAACCACTTCCAAGAACATCAGGACAAGAGCGAGCGGCGTAGGCAACAGGCGAAGAGATCAAATACATACACAAGTGAGTAGGTATGCAAGCTACCTTACAACAGTTCTCAGAGCCATACCATCTAAAAGAAATAGAAATATTGCAACGCCATACGGCAAGATCCAAATATCCTAGATAGAAATAATAGTGTAGGATAGCTCCTCATACATCAATCAACAGAGTATCAAGAGGAAGCGGGAAACAAGATCCGAGTACGGATAAGAAGCAAATCGGCATAAGATGCCACATAAGTAAGCACATCCCGCCCACAGATCTCACAGATCCCCATCCTCGGAATCTCTACACCGAGTGATCGTTGCCAACATCATCTGTCTCCTCCACCCAGTATCCATCTTGCGAATACGCATGTTCATCTGAATCAAACAATTTATCGTGTGAGACCTTAAGGGTACTCAGCAAGTCTTTATGCCTCTAAAGGGGACATATACCTGCGGTGACGCAATTGTGCGAAAGATAATAACTAACAAGTCTATAGATACTCGCTAACCATCCACCTAACCAATGATAGACGGATGTCCGTTAATTAGGAACAACAGTTATAACAATATAAAGTAACAAATCCATCCTCCTTCTCGCTTACCAACGAGAAGACGGACGAACATCCCATCTGTTGGCAGTTTTATTACTCATTCCATGAATAATTGCACTATTTACTAGTCAGATATTTAGTCAAATTAAAGACGGTACTTTAGTTATACTTGTCTATGATCGAGAAACTGTGCTCCAAGTCGTCCATAACCATGACACGGCCAGAAGATTTACCTAGGTGCACAAATAGCAACACACACACGATCGGCCTCGGAAAAACCAAATCAAAACCCAACGAGGCTTTCACGACAAAACATTCACAGGATTCATAAAATATTTCAGGGGGCCACCCCACTAAGCTACCCGCAACGAAGTTGGCCGGCTCCGGAACAGACCCAGGGTTTGTGTGGACGGCGGTAAATGACTGGGAACCTGAAAATGTGACTAGGCTTGTCGATACAGCGAAAACGTGTAACGATCCAAAACAGTACAGGTGCTCCTCGCACAATCTTAAATAAAACAGTAAAGCATGGCATAAGTACAGGATAGTAATAAAGCCCAAACTACTTTGTGGCCCCAAAAAATAAAATGTGAATCAAGCTCATGCAAAGGGGGATTCATAGAGTCTCTCGTATGTGGATAGTGCGAATAGTCAAGGAACAGGTATCAAGTACTCGGGGTCCTACGGGACACAAGTGAGCATGAAAAACCAAATAACCGATATTTCCCACCGGTGCCTCTTTCATTAGTTATCCCATACTACTCAGGTTAAGTTGTTTAGGTACCTCGTTATCCATCAGACTCTCACATACCCTACACATGCTATTCTACGACTCGCATGGCTCAAACAACTCCTGTAGTAATGGCTCATGGGATGGAGGAACAAGCTCGGTGGGGTTTAAAAGTAAAGGCCATGCAATACTTGGGATTCAGTTTACTACAATCGCGACTCAATGATGCAAGAATAAGATGGAAGCAATAGGTACTATATGTATGCAAGCATGTGGTAGTGCTTGCCTGGCAACTCAGTTGAAGCGAGGGATGGATCTGGGTAGTACTCCTGGGATTCCTGATAATTCCCCTGCTCGGCGTCTATTCAAAAGAAGAACCAAACAAACAAGGGCCAACATAAATAAAGTGCACAAGCATATGAATAAAATGCGACAAGCAACCAAGCATGCCACGATGAATGATGCACAATTTACATGGCAATAATGTAGCATGGCAAGGGTGAGGTGTACGGACAAGAATAAATCATTTTATTATTTAATTGGTCAAGTTTTATTACCATAAACAGTTCTGATTTTTAATATTGATATGATGCATGCTTCAACTTATATCATGGAATGCATAAACAGAACGGGCTCGTCGCGCTGATCGATTTAGACATATTATCTGTCGAATTTGGAGTTATAGAATTAAAGTTATTAATTAATTAAGAAAAGGCATTTTTATTGCAATTAAACAATTTCGAAAATTTAAATTAGTCAAACATTATTTTGGATGGCATATTTGAAATCCTCACATTTTTCTGAGTCAAAAACATATATCAATTGTATTATTTGGATTTATTAAATAAAAGTTATTAATTTCTGGATTTAAAATCACATTAAACATTTCTGGAAAACATTTTTATTGAATGTATGGACATGACTTTTGTATCGAGAGAAATCTAGCCACAGCCACGACGGTAGGGGCTGCTGTTGAGCTGGCGGAAACGACACGTGGAAGCTTTTTCTCATGCTGGGTCGTTTAGCTGGCCGACAAAGGGGCCGACGATCCATGGGCCATGCACGGGTGCGCGAACAAGGCGCAGCCACGTGGCCGAGACGGGGACGGCTGATTGAGGAACCAACAAGCCTCGGTACCTTTTTATAAAAGTGCAATAGCGGCAGACAGGTGGGCCTGGAAAGGACTGCGGGTTGAGAACTCAAATTAAACAAGGGGCCAACTGCAAAAAGGAAAAGTGGCCCTATTCCTCTTCTCTGTTTCTAACGAAACTGACGACACGGGGAAAAAGGGCAGGGCGGGGGATCGATCCCGCGATGCGGCGTCAGCGGCAGCGGTACCACCGCGGTGGACGGAGGTTGGTCTCAGAGCGCGCGCGCTGTAAGTACATCCAGAGGGGTGACGGCAGAAGAACAACCGCGAACGACGGTGCACTGAGAGCGCTCGACGGAAAGATCGACGCTACCAGGAAGAGACGGCAAGGAGGGACTTGTCTGGGAGGCTCAGCGGCTCACCGTGGTTGTGCTGGCGGCGTTGGATCGGGTCGGGGCGCAGGCAGACGGCGACGATGCTGACGCACGGCGGCCTAGGGTTTTGCTTCGGGTGCGGCGGTGGTCTCCGGCTCCGGTCCTTCTCCTCCTCGACGACGGGTACAGGCATCTTCCTGGGGATCTCCTCGGTCTTCCTCGACACCTCAACTCCACGCTCGCCTCCTCCTAGCTACGGTGGCGAGCTGATGCCGACGGTGGCCGATCGGAGATGGAAGAGAGAGGGGTAGCGGCAGGTGGTGATCTTGGTGGTGAGGGCGGCGATGGGCAGAGCCCTGGGGGAGATCTGAGGCTACAAGGCAGAGGGGGTGAAGTAGATAAGGACAGAGGAAGGAGCGAGGCACATGGGTGGCTCGGGTGGAAAGGTGGTGGTGGCCACCTTCTCTTCTCCCTCTTCTCACGTGCTGGCACGGCTCGGGAGGGGCCTGGGTGCCTACAGCTGGGGCCAGAGAGGACGACGCAGGCTCGGTGGGGCTTTGCTTGGCAACGGGAGAGAGGAACAGAGAGGGAAGGGCTCGGCTAGGGTTAGGCCGGCAGGAGGGTGCGGCACGGTTGTCTCGGCTCGGTGTCGAGCAAGGGAGTGGGTCGAGCCCAGGTTGCAAGGGGGATCCGGACCAGGTGGTGAGGGTTTAGGTTAGCAAAGGGTTAGATGAGGCTTAGCCAAGGCTAGGAAGGAAAAAGGGGTGAGAGTTGGGGTTTTAGTTAGGTGTAGAGAGAGAGAAAAATAGCTAAGTGTAGCTAGAAAAAGAAAGAGGTGAGGGAGTAAAAGATGTCACATGTATGCACACATGCATGTGTATATGATGGACAAGGTTAGGATGGATAGATGGAGAAGCTAGGGTTTTGGATTGGATAAGAAATACCAAGAAGTTTGCATTAAGACAAGGGAGAAAATCAAAAGGACCAAAGAGAGAGAGAGGTGGGAGAAAAGATGATCTTGCATGGCGCATGCATGTATAATAAATGCAATATTTACTATGGTGAAAACAATTGTAAAATAACATGGGCATTTAGTAACACATGCAATCCCAAAAATATGGAATTAAGGCCAAGCCAAAGAAAAGAGTGGTGTCCCAAGTAGAATAGATGAAATATGCTCATATTGGAATATAACTTGGGGCATGCTAGTGTGTATGTTCCACTAGGTGCATAATAGTCTCAAAATATTCCACCATGAGCATACATTCAAAACAATCCATATGGAAGCTTGACAAGGGGTTCCACTCACATAGCATGCAAAGATGGCCGTGTGGCTCACCACATATCAACAATGTGAAAACATCATGAGGCATATATGGGAGCATGTGGAATTAGAAGTAGATCCATCCCAACCCACATGAGCTCGAGGTAAACCCAAATAAAATGCAAAGATCACATAGTAGGGTGGTCGAATAATGGGGTGGTGACAAGAAGGTGGTGGAGTTGATAAAAGATATGCCCCCATATCCACTTGGGCATTTAGCAATTCATCAAGATCTAAATACAATATATCAAGAGGCAAATACAGTTAATAATGCATATGAGATAAGAACCAAATGAAAGGGGTTTTATATGATGCTCAAATGCAATGTGGCATGATGACATGAGCATGATATAATTATGATGCAACAATTATATGTAGGAAGTAGTATTTTATTATTAGACCATGTAGCATTATAGATGTTAGACAGATGGGATGCTACACCTACTCTATCTGATACTGCTCTTCTTTTGTCCCAAGACCACCTCTCCGGGCCTCACCGGCGAGGTCCGATGAGCTCGCCTCGGCCTCCATCGCGGGAGCCTCACTCTGTCGCGGAACTGGCGGTTGCCGCCCATCCCTGGAGTCGTAGCGCCACGTCGCTTCATCTCCGCCACCCCAAGGTCGCCGGCGAGCCGTCTGGTAAGCCCCCGCCACCGCCCATATCAGCCCTAGGGTTCCAGCCGCCAGACCCTCTATCCTCTAGAAACGATGACCACCGGCCGTCAGATCCCCATAGAATGGGTGGCCATGATGCCACCATACCCCTTCGCCTCGCCGCCCTGCTGACCGTTGGGACCCTCCCAACGGAATTCAAACCCGCCTCCCGCGCAATGCCTCACCTGGGTGGGCCGATCTAGCTCTGTGCGGCCCAGTTCATCCAGATCCAGCCCGGCTAACTCTGGCCCCTTTTCCTTTTTATTTAAAAACCCAGATCTATTTAATTGGTAAGCTAGTTTAATCCAAAATGAAAATGGAAAACACCCAGTTTTGTCCAGATCCAAATTTCCAGGTATTACCACATGTTTTGTGCAGCATGTAGAGCAAGAATCTTGCCAAAATAAATTTTCAATATATTTTGGCTATAAAACTTCTAAGAAGTATCTAAATCAGTAGATAAATTCCCTATGGAGATATATACCTCTAAAAAGGGTAAACCCAACTTCCTATGGAAGATATTGGGAGTGGCTATCTAGTGGTATTAATATCCCATCAAGGGGAGCTATGTTTCCACTATAGCAAAAATGACAAAATCCACCCAAATCTTACTTTAGAAAATTCCGTAAGCAAAACTATAATATGTTTTGAGTTGATTCCAACTCTCTGTGATGTGGTACACTAAGGTCTATCAAAATCCAGGAGATCAAATTTTATTGAGGCTCTGTTCAATTTTGGTGAATTAATCATCTCTGCCTAGGGTAGTTCAAGTAGAAAAATCACTACAGAAGTTTTACAAATCCAAATTGGGTGATTACAATTCCTACAGGAGGATAATTCAAATACCCATCATGTGTATTTGGAAGCATATCAAAAGCTTCTTTAGAATTAATCTGGTGAAAAAGAGAAAACAGCTACAGAACTGACCTTGGAAAATTCCTGAGGGCATTATGGTAATTATTTTGACATGATTCCAACTCTCAGTGAATAAGTACAGCAAACCCTACATAACCACCCAAGGAAAAAAATCGACTCACATAACTCTTATGTGGAATTATCTCCTAAAACTAGAGTATTTCCCACTAGAAAATCCATTATAAATCAATGAATTTTGATAAAATAGTGAAACCACTTTTCTTGGTTCCATTTTATCACTACCTATCTGATGGTAGCATTTTTATACAATGGTATCCTACAGAACTTGGAACTCATATTAAAACCCCTTAATTAAGTAGTTTTGGCCTCCAAATCATTAAAGAAAACCCGCAAAGGCATTTCAAGTAATTCCACTTGCGTAGAATCCAACTACTCAAAACCTACTGATTTGTAAACTTATATTATTCATTGCTTTATGTATGTATTGATACTTGTATGCCTTGTTTTGATTGTGGCCTTGCTTGTTTGCATGTATACTCGACGACGGCGATAGTTGCACTTGTATTGACACCGAGAAGAAGAGATCTTATTATTATCGGTATTGGTATTCATGGTTATCTAAAGAAGAAGTCCAGGGAAATATATGCCATATTGCTGATCACAGGCAAGCCACCTTCTTGCTCATAAGCCTTGTCCTACTGTTTTACTTATGCGTGTTTTATCTACTGTTTATTAAAACTACATTGTTTACTATATGTTGATGTATATATGGTAGTGGTTTGGCTCCTCCAAACTATTACACTTTGGTACTACTAAGTACAACCCCCTTGACGACACCTACTTGTCCCTAGTATAGTAGATGGTGTAATACACATACCCCTTTGGGAGACCCCGATTTAGCCGAAGCAAAGCTATAGGATGGGAAGACCCCGAAAAAGTTTATAAAATATTTTATGATAAACCTTGGTGAGGTTTGACCTACCAAGAGAAGTTTGAGAAAGAAAAAGGTTTTCGTTTCACAAAAGATGTTGAAGGAAAGAGGATGTAAAAATGTTTACGAAAACGCACTCGGTTCTTTGCAGCTTTAGCTATAACAACTTAACCCGTGCAACCACATTACTTTGGAATGGGACATGGCTGGATTTGATGTTTGTATATTCTGGTATAAGCTGCCTCGCAACTACTACAGGGGGATATAACAATCCCTGGAGCGTGGGCCTTCTCTAGCAAGGTCCATGTAAAACATCGACCGGGAGAAGGAACGAAGGGTCTACGGGCCTCCACGCGTTACTATGAGCCCCTCATTGAAAGCGCACACTTGGGAAGTGGAAGAAGCGCTCCAGTTGGCTTGGCAACTATATAGGGCATCCCGGTGTTGAGGGGAACAACACTCATGGGGTAGAACTTATATTGGAGTGGGCATCGGAGAGTCTTGAGCGGTTACTCGACCCACGATCGGTGTAAATTAGGGTAGGGTACCCGGATGGTGTGGGTAAAGTGTATAACCTCTGTAGAGTGTAAATCTATTCGAATACCGTGTCCATGGTTATGGACAGGTTGGACAAACTACTGTAGAGCGGTGCTGGTTTTGATTTCAAAATGGATTTTTGGAAAACCAATGGCTTTGGAAATGTTTTGACCATGGGATGGTCAGAAGGAATACCTGTTCTGACCATGGGATGGTCAGAAAGGAAGGATAGGAGTTTGGTCATGGGATGACCGGAAGGAGGAACGAATGGGTGACCCAGTCCTAATGTTTTCCACAACTTTTAAAAAAGGTTTCCAAATGTTTGCAAAGGTTTTCAACAAAGATATGCAGATGCTATATCTACAAGAGAAACTAATTGAGAAAAGAACCTCTCTTGGAGCCCTCCTACTACCGCGGCCATATTGCATATCCTCTTGTTATTATTATTATTCTGTTAAGGTGGTTTGCGAGTACATTCAAAGTACTCACTGGCATTGTCCCTGGCTATTAACTTGGTTAGATATCAAGAAGAAGGTGAAGTTGACGACTATGCGAGCTAGGACGGTCTTCTAGTCAGTTGCCTGTAGGTTAAGGCATGGCTTGGGATCTACGCTTGATGAAGTTCCGCTGATGATTATTGATGCAACCATAATGGCATGTAAGGTATGACATGTATCCGCTTAAGTAATGGATGTTTACTTTGATACTTGTCGGTTATGTTCCACGACTAACTGATCATGGGATCGTGGTGTATGCATAACATGGATTCTCGGAGGATTAATCCGGGGGCCCCACACTTTCCACTCTAAATGGCATGTAGAGGTGGCCATGTAGGCTCCCATGTCCATAATGTGAAAACAAGCATGGAATCAAGCATGGAAGCATGTAGAACAAAAGGAGGATCCATACCAATAGTCATGAGATAGAGTGAATAGCCAAAGGAATATTCAAATGCTCATAATCAATAGGATGGTAGGAATTATGGATTGAACCATAAGAAGGTGCAAAGGTGGTGGACTTCTAATATATATGCCCCCAACTCAACTTGGGCATCAAGCTCATATCAAGAGGCAAATACATTATATCAAGAAGCAAATTATTAATAAGGTAATGCAATATGAGAAGAAGAACCAAATGAAAAGGATTTTATATGATGCCCAAATGCAATGTGGCATGGTGACATGAGCATGATATAATGATGATGCAATAAATGACATGTAGGAAGTAGCAATATATAGACTAGGCAAGTAGCATTACAATTGTTAGACAATTGGGATGCTACAACTCTCCCCCACTAAACAAGAATCTCGCCCCGAGATTCCTAGGAAAAAGAAAAAGGCACGAGAAGAGGCGGGTGTTCGGAATGAAGGGACCCTCACGTTCCCAAGAGGATGAACAATGGAATGGTGCGTTGTGAGATGAGAACGATATAATGAACATAGCTCCAGTGCTCTTGAGAAAAACGATAACAGAATAGAACCACTTCTAGAAAGAATTTGAGAAGACGATGAACCAAGGATAAAGTTTCTATTGGTTACCAGAGAGATGGGATATGGCATTGCGGCCATAGAGGATTCCAAAAGGAGTTGGTAGAATATGAATCCGCTAAAAGGGAAGACAACTTTTCACTTCAGGGTGAAAGATAAGACATCTCGATAAGAGTGAAGATCAAACTGCAAGAGAAGATGATCCTTTGTTTCGCCGAAAGGAAAGAATGATTTGGAGAAGTTATCAACCACTATGAAAATAGCATTGTTTCTTCCCTTAGATTTAAGAATGAAGTTTGGAGAAACAATATTGCCTTGAAATAATAGAGTTCCTTGATATCAACAGAATATGATTAGGATTGAGGACTCTTGGTTTAGATTCTTCTTACGCCGGTAAGAACCAAAGATCACACAATTGAGGTGTGCGGATTTATACTTCAAGAGAAGGAGGTGACACAAGTTTATGGTAGAATCCTGAAGAAGAAGCGGAATGTTGAAGATCTGGAGGTTATTGTAGAGATGCTTATTGCTTTCCTTAACCATGAGGTTAATGCAATAGATTTTTCGACTGATAGCATCAATCATAATTGGCTTTACCAAGAGAAAGGAATTTGACAACTTGAAGTAACAAATATCTTCCATCCGTCTTGTATGACGATGCGGAATGCCGACAGAATGAAGATGATAGAGAAGATTTTGCATTTGTTTCCACCAGATCATTAAAGATTTTTTCCCGTCTTGAAATAGACGAGACCACCAATAAGAGATTATTGATTACTTTCTTGAGAGGACACTCCGAAAAAACAAGGACGAAAGTAAAAGTATCAGGAGATAAAGGCCACTTCTAACTTCCGTGGAATGAGTGAAATTGCATTAATCCACCAATTCAATGTACAAGAGAGAATGATGAGAGTAGTAGGATGGGGATCAGTCCATCGCGCACCCAAAGCACTACTCCATACATGAATAGGAAAAATCATGCAACCCAACTCTCAGAAATTTAGACTGCATATCTTGATAAGCAGAATTCATGATGCTTCGTAAGAAAATAAGGAGGTGATGACAACACTTCGTCAGATCCAAAGTTGAAAAAGATGATGATGTTGTCGTCGGGTTGGAAGTTCCAAGCCATCGGAAAAGATATGAATGAAGATCACGGAAACACATGAAAGATTCAATCGGCAGATTAAGAATAACAACCAAAACTTGAATATAAGAATTGTAAAAGATCTAGAAAATCTTCGTGGCATCTGGTGGATTGAGCATAGAAGATAGAGAGGGGATTTCAAAATGATTCTTGATGAGTCGGAGACCAAAAGAACTTATTGACCTTCTTAAGAAGACCCGTGAGAGATTTAGCAGTCCTGAGGAACTTCAGCGGAATGACAATGACAACTTGCTAAACATGGAAAAGCTTCGGATTTGGTTGAAGATGGAGGATGGAATTACCAATGGGCTTGCTGATTCCAGAATCGTAGCGATGTCTTTAGCAGAAGGATGTGGCCAAGATAGGTGACTTCAAAAAGTCAGAATTCACACTTTGAGAACTTTGCACAAAGGTGATGATCATGAAGCTTGAGAGGGTGAAAATAAGATGTTCTTCCATTGATATAGAATAGGCAAGCATATCATCATGATATACCACCAAGAATTATCAAGATGTTCCAAGAATACCAAGTGCACGAGGTGAGAGAACAAACGAATGCTCGAAACCCCTTTCTGAGCTCAATGCTCTTTGAAATATTAATGTTACGAGCAAGGGTTTTGTGTTATAAGAGGTGCATTAAAAGAATAGATTATGTGGCCCTTCGGATGAGAAAAGATATGCTAACTTGTTCACATAGTTGATCGAATCGACGGATGAAAAGAGGAGAGATCTGGATAATAAGAAAAGCTATCAGAGATGAAAAGAATGAGACCCGCTCATATCAAAGAGAACCTTGTAGATATGGAGTTCAAAAAGATGTGAAGCATGACAATCGGATGATAATCCACCATAGTTCTTTAAGAAACCTCCGGGTTGGCAAAGATACTTGAATATGATATAGATATGATCACGATACAACTCAATTTCACAAGAGATAATTGCCATCATTTGGAGGATTAGATCGATAGCATTGACCATATTCCACTCATGGTAGGTGTCATATAGCTATACTGAGAACCAAATTACAATCGCAAGCATCGAATCGATGCAAGTTATGCATTTATCCCCAAAAGAATTGAAGATGAAGTGGAAACTACAGATTGAAGCACCGGTAGCAAAAGGTCGAGTTAGCATGGGCATGCCGATAAAGAAGGTGAAACATGTATCACGCATGACTGAAAAGGAGTGTGGAAACATAGATTTATCAAAGAAAAAATCTGCATTTTTCGGCATTAAAATACCAATAGATGCGAAAAATAACTTAACGGATAGAGGTTAGCAACGCCACATTCTATGAAAGCATGCAGGAAGGAAGAACATCCATAACAAGATTGCGTAGGTTGGCAAAGAGTCGGATAGATCACGTTGGTTTACACATAAGCTTGTCGGTATGGAATGTACCAACAGTTGATAACCAAAGGCAGATTGCGACAACAAGGTTGGATGCAACAGATAGACAAAGAATTACACACACATCCTATGGTACTACGAAAACCCCAAACACGTGAATCCTAGTTTGAATTTTCAGAAGAGGAAAGACAAACGTTACACTTCCTTACCAGAAAAGGGTGGGTGGGTGGGTAAGAAGAAAAATGGAAGCAATCTTACTCTCATGCTTAGTTTTTCCCTAGTATACATAGCTACCAAAATATTTTCTAGACTGACAACGACCATCTTGGGCGGAATGGCTCTGATACCAATTGTAATACCTCGGACATTACGCTCTAAGTTCAAGCCTGGACAAACCAAAAGTGGGTAAGGGATTCTACCGTGGAGGCCCAAGGCCACCCACGCATAGGCCCATCGAAGCGGAGCAGGGCACGGTACCGGCCGACCAACTTATCCACTTTCAAGAACATCGGGACAAGATTGAGCGGCATAAGCGATAGGTAACGCGACCACGACATACACAAATGAGTATGTATGTCTACGACTTACAATAGACATCAAAGTCACACCATCTAGAAAGAATAGAAAAAGATATATTCAACACCATATGGCAAGATCCAAATGTCCTAGATAGATATAATAGTTTAGGATATCTCCTCTTGTACCACACAACAGAGTATCAAGTAGAAGAGGAATACAAGATCTGAGTACGAATAAGAAGCAAATCAGCATAATATTCCACAAAACTAAGCACATCCCTCCCACAGATCTCACAGATCTCCATCCCTAGAATCTCTACACTTGATAGTCGTTGCCACCATCATCAGTCTCTTCGACCTAGTAGCCTTCCTGAGAGTATACATGTCCATCTGAACCAAATATTTATCATGTGAGACCCTAGGGGTACTCAGCAAATCTTAATGCATCTAATGGGAACAACCTGGGGGTGATGCAATTGCAGCGAAAAATAATGTCTACAAAGTGCTATAGAGACATGCTACGCATCTGCCCAACCAGAGATGGACGGACACTCTTTAATTAATATCAACAGTTATATAAGCAACATAATTTAACCTCGCTCGTCCTCCTTCTCGCTTACCGACGAGAAGGCAACCGAACATCCCATCCATTGGCAATTTTATTAACCATTCCATGAATGTTGCACTAATTACTAGTCATGTCTTAGTCAAATTAAAGGCGGTACTTTAGTTATGCTTGTCTATGATCGAGAAACTATGCTCCAAGTCATCCATAACCGCAGACATGACTTTCAGAAAGATTTACCCTGCAGGGGTGCACAAATAGCAACACACACACAATCAACCTCGGGAAGAACCAAATAAAATGCAACAAGGCCTCACGATAATGCATTCACAGGATTCATAAATTATTTCAGGGGGCCACCCCATTAATCTACCCGCAACGAAGTTGGCCAGCTCCGAGACGGAACCAAGGTTTGTTCCAATGGCTATACATGACTGGGAACCCGAAAGTGTGACTAGGCTTGTCGATACCGCGAAAACATTCCATAATTCCTAAACAGTACATGTGATCCACACACAATCGTAAAGAAAGCAGTAAACATGGCATAAGTACAGGATAGTAATAAAGCCCTAAACTACTTTGTGGCCCTAAGAAATAAAGTGTGAATCAAGCTCGGGCAAAGGGAGTCCATAGGGTCTCTCGTATGTGGATAGTGCGAATAGTTAAGGAACAAGAATCAAGTACTCGGGGTCCTACGGGACACAAGTGAGCTTAAAGAACCAAATAGCAGATAATGCTCACTGATGCCTCTTTCATTCGTTATCCCATTACTACTCAGGTTAAGTTGTTTAGGTACCTCGTTATCCAAAGGCTCGCACAAACCCTACACATGCAATTCTATGACTCGCGTGGCTCAAACAACTCCTGCAGTAATGGCTCATGGGATTGAGATACAAGCTTTGGTGGGGTTTAAAAGTAAAGGTTATGCAATACTTGGGATTCAATTTAATGCAATCACGACTCAATGATGCAAGAGTAAGATAGAAGCATAGGTACTATATATAGGCAAGCATGGGGAATTTCTTTCCTGGCAGTTCAGTTGTGGAATAAGATGGATCCGGGTAATACTCCTGAGGCTCCTTGTATTCTCCTTGTATTCTCCTTACTCAGTGTCTATCCGGATAGAAACCAAACACACAAGAGGCCGAAATAAATATATAGCACAATCATATAAATCACATGTTACAAGCAAACAAGTATGCCATGATGGAATAATGCACAATTTACATGGGATAGCATAGCATGGCATGGGGGAGGTGTGGGGTACAATAACAAAGCATTTTATTAAGTTTTTAGTCATCTTTTGCTCCCATAAACATTGTTATATACTTAATATCTATATGATGCATGCTTTAATTCATGTAATGGAATGCATAATCAGAACGGGCTCATCGCGCTGATCGATTTAGACATATTATTTGTCGAATTTGGATTTATAGAATTAAAGTTATGAATTTATTATGAAAAGACATTTATTGGCATTTAAATCATTTAGAAATTTTAAATTGCTCAAAAATTATTTTGGATAAAATATTTGAATTCCTGGCATTTTTCTGATCAGAAAACATATATAATTTGTCAAATTTCAATTTATGGATTTAAAGTTATTAATATTCACATTTTAAATAGCAAAAGGGCAACGTTGTCATTAGTTGGAAAGTTAGGGGCATTGTGGTAATTTTCTAAACAGGATTTGAATTCAGGTTTGAAAATGAAATAGAGTTCTTTTTGGAAATTTTCCAAAATTCGAATTATTTGAATTTATATGAATTATTTGAATATATTCTATTTTATGGAATTATTTTTATTTAATTAGAAAAGTTGTTGGGGCTTTTATTCCTTAGGGAGACCTACCCATGTGGCTGATAGGTGGGGCCAAAGAAAGACTGGGCCACCTCTCCCGCGCCCAGCCAGGTTGTGCCACGCGGCAACGCTGGGGAGTGTGTGTTACAGCCCAGGAAAACGGTGGGGGTCTAAGTGCAAAATCGTCAAGAACACGCCCGGGGAACTGAATCGGGATGGATTAGATCAACGAAAAACGTTTAGCTGGTCAGAACTTTGGTCCAAGATGGCGATGGATATAAACAGCATTTGGAGATGGTGCAAAAACTAAATGTGTAGGTCTCACTTGGTTCTACAACTCGTCTGTTCGAGGTTTCTCCAATGGAGGTCTGTGCGCGCCGGAAACATGACAGGAATAGGGCCGCGGTTAACTGATCCTGTTGTCGGTGCGTATCTCTGAAATTCGACAGAGAGAGTGCGTGGTGGCGCGATTTTCTGTCGATGATTCCGGCCGTGTCTGGGCACCATTCAGGGAGGGGTTGTGTTCTACGGAGAGCTGGAACTACCGTCTACGCATGAGGTTCATCGGCGACGGCAGTTGCGGGCCATGTACGGTGAGGGTGGCGGTGAGGCGCGACGGTGTACGGCGAGGCCAGAGAGAGGTGGGGCGAAGCGGAGGCTCACCAAGGTGGGGTTGGAGAAGGTGGCTCAGCCGGAGGCGGTCGGTGATGGCAGGGACGCCGGTTTGGCCACGGCAGGAGAGCGGACTCCAAGGTGATCATGGCAGCGCCGCGTGCGATCGGGTACGGAAAGGAAGCGACGCGCCCGACGTCTCCTCCTCGCCTCTGGTTCTGCACCGAGTTGCTAAGGATGAAGGACAGCTCCTCGGCCCTCTGCTGCGACGATGGAGGCTGCGATAAACGTAGCGGCTAGGAACAGCGGGGATCGGCGAGCTTGCTCCGGTGGCGCTACGGTGTGGTTCTTAGTGGGCAGCAGAGGAGAAGACAGCGACAAAGCATTCCCGACCACCTCCACCTCTGGGCACCACTTCTCCACCGGATAGAAGAAGGCCAAGGCTAGGGTTTTAGGTGGCCGGTGTCATGGTGGCGAGGGAAAGAAGAAGGAGGGTTAGCCGGAATCCGATCTGGGGAAGTGGTAGATGGTGACGGCTTTGCGAGGCTGGAGCTTCCTTTATGGCAGAAAGAGGGGGGCACGCACGAGGCGCGGGCGAGGCTAGGAGGTGCCTTGAGCACGTGAGCACGCGGGAGGAAGAGAAATAGCGCATTGGTGCTAGGCTGGTCGAGCCAGACCGACAGGCAGGGGCGTGGGCGGGCATGTGATCGCCTCAGAAGCCCGTCCTCTACTCGTTGATCTAAGCCAGGCCAAAGGAGGGTTCGGTGCAGGTTCAGGTGCAGCTAAACATAGATCAGAGAGAGGGGTCCGGCCCAGGTTAGCTTGCTGGTTGGGTGGCACCAGGGAGGGCGCTGCTACTCTGCTGCTGCTCGATTACACCAGGAAGAGAGGGGCAGGGTTTGGACCAAAGAGGAGGATCCGATGGTGTAGCTAACAGTTGGATAGCTAGTTTAGCTAGTACGACCAACTAACCATTGCCAGGTTTACTCTAGAAAAAGAGATGGAGGCTAGCTTTAGATGGTTTAGATAGGATTTGATCCAAACAAACAAACAAGATCAAAAGAATTTGTCTAAAAGAAAACTCACATGTGGCATGATATCTCATGAGACTAGAAGCTATTATTGCATGTAACATGCTATGAGGTAGGTATAGAGTGGTGTATGTTTCTTTTTTTATTTGAATTGAAAACAACTCAAAGAGAAGAGAATCCACCCAAAACCAACTTGAATTTCAAAGGGTTAAAGGAAAAGAGAGATATGCCAACAATTGCATGGCCCATGCATGCATGAATTATTGCACCACTTTAAGTTGTAAGAACAACTATTTCTCATGGCCATTCATTCTACTATATTCAAAATTTTGAATAAGAGCCACACAAGATTTGATGGAAGCTTGCTCATCTCATATAACATAAATGAAAAGTGGCATGAATGAACGAAAGGTGGTCTTTTCTAGTGTGTATGTGATGGCCCAAAATATATCAAGCTCGTTGGCGAAACCCAAGAGGAAGGTATTATGAGCACAGCAGCAAGTTTCCCTCAGTTATGAAACCAAGATTATTGAACCAGTAGGAGCAAGGAAACACCTCCAAGGTGTTGCTAGCTGGACTTTGGCAGGGCGCACTACCGGTGCCAGCAGCAACGTGGAAACCTGCACAACACAACCACAGAACTTTGCCCCCAACTTACAGTGAGGTTGTCAATCTCACCGGTTTTGCTGAAAACAAAGGATTAAACGTATTGTGTGGAAGAAAGTAAAAGCTTGTAGAAAGTAAACAGAAAGCAGTAAATAGTTATAGATTGATGATAAAAGAAAGGACCGGGGTCCATAGTTCACTAGAGGTGGTTCTCCTTAAGATAGATGACATGTTGGGTGAACAAATTACAGCGGGGCAATTGACAAATATCGAGAAAGCATGCATGCATATACTACTCATCTTGACTCTTTTGAGATTTGATTCTGCATTACAACATTATACATAGACAGTAATCCAACTGCATCTATGACTAATAATCCACCTTCAGGTTATCATCCGAACCCCCTCTAGTATTAAGTTGCAAGCAACAGATAATTGCATTACGCATTGCGTGTAAAGTAAACAATATGATTGTTCTATGAACAAAGGATTGTTGTTTCTCCCTAGTAGCAACAACACATCTAGTACCTTAGAGATTTCTGTCACTTCCCCAGATTACTAGAGGCATGAACCCACTATCGAGCATAAATACTAACTCTTGGAGTTGCTAGCATATATTTGGCCAAGATAGCTACTAACAACGAAAAGCATGCAAGATCACAAATAATAAAGACATGATAGAATCAACAATCAATCTGAAATAGCATCTCAATACCCATCGGATCCCCATAAACATAACATGTAGGATTACAAATATATGATCTTGATCATGAACGAAGCTCACAAGATCTAAACATGATAGCACAAAGGAGAAGAACCAGCCATCTAGCTACTACATGGACCCGTAATCCAAGGATGAACTACTCACGCATCACACTGGAGGCTTGCATGGTGATGAAGAAGGCCTCCAGGGTGAATTCTCCCCTCCGGCAGGGTGCCAGGATGAGCTTCAGATCCCTCCCGATCTAGGGATGGAGATGATGACGGCTACAGACTCTTTCCTGGAATTTTGATCGGGTACTTAGGGTTTCTGTATCTGAGGCGATATATAGGCGAAAGGGGAGGCCGAGGGGGTGCCCTAGGAGGCCAGACCACCCCCTGGCACGGGTCAGGCCTAGCCGCGCGGCCAGGTGGTGTGGCAGGCCCCTGGCCCCTCTCCGTCTCGTATTCTGGCTCCGTGTCCCCCTCGGTGAAAAACTGACTTTGGCTTTTGTCCCGTCCAATTCCGAGAATATTCATTTTTTGACTTTCCTGGAACCAAAAACAGCAGAAAACATGCAACTGGCACTGTGGCATCTTGTTAATAGGTTATTCCAAGAAAGTGTATAAAAAGTACTCCAAAGTGTGGACAAAACATAAGAAAGTAGATAAAAACCAAGCATGGAACATCAAAAATTATGGATACGTTAGCAATGTATCAACATCCCCAAGCTTAACTCTTGCTCATCCTCGAGTAGGTAAGTGATAAAAAGAAAGAATAATGTTTGAGGTGACATGCACCATCATAAACTTGATCAAAGTATTTGTAAAAGATTGATAGCTGGGATCATAGTACTTCAACATAGCATGAAATATAAAGTTCTAACAATAAGACATAGCAACTATGTTGCAACATGAAAAGGCACAAACAAAAGATTCATGAATAACAATGCTTTGCAAGACGTTTGTTTGTTTCACATAAAGAAAACATAGCATAGTAGCATTCAACTTGTCCCTCATAGAGTAGCAATCATAAATGCATAGGACACCTTCAAAGTTCATAAGAGTGACTAGATACAAATAGTTTAAGAACAAGCAATATCAAAATTATGCATCAATCAACAAGTCTTGGGACAATGCACATAGAACTAAGAATTGGCCACTATGCTCTCAAAATAGGTGCATAAAGATAGAAGGTGGAGACTCAACATAAAAGTAAAAGAAAGGCCTTCATAGAAGGAAGCAGGGATTCAAGTTTCATAAAGAGATTCCATAATTTATGGTACTTATTAGCTTTCAGCTCTCATTGCCCCTATCATAAGCATCTTGAAGTGATTAAGGTTAAAGTGAACAAACTATGGAGTATATGCTTAACAAAGTATAAGTTGGAAATCTCATGTCCCTTGAATACGAGGGTCGCTCCTCATGCTACTCAAGTTTAGTTACCGATAAGTTCTTGTCATAGTAAGTACATGTGCATCATAAAGAACCGCCAACGGGGTACCCCTTGCCCGATGATACAGAAGAATCCCCATATCGAAATGACAAGGCAAGCAGACAACGAGCATCTCAACAATCTTCTTATTTACCATGGGAAAATGGTGCTTTTTTCTCTCTTTCCTCTTTTCTCATATCTTTTTTTTATTTTTCTCTTTTCTCAATATCTGAATCTTTTATTATAAGAAGAATGCTTCATAGACAACTCATTATGGCTAAGCTGTAGGTTTCCACCATGACGGCATGGATTAGATCGGCGGCCCAGGCGTTTCTCTAACACACATACATAACTCGATGGACTTACAAGCTCCCCTTCATTTCACACCGACGACATCCATAGACAAAAGAGCATGATATCAACTAGGTACAAAGTACAAGTACAATGTTGAAAGCGTTCCCCATGACAGCATGGTTCTGCTAATCCCCAACATATAGGTGCAAGCATATACAACATAGACGACACAATGGTTCAAGTTTATTAAGGGCAAGAAAAATAAGTGTGCCATCAAGTTCGTGAGAGCTTTAATCACTAGTTTTCTCATAACAAGTTTAATTAGGAAGGTAGATAAAAACATGAATATACTTGGAATAGCAAATTCTAATAGGTAGGTATAGTGGACTCTTTGGAATAACTTGGTTTTAGGAGTTGGATGCATGAGTGGAACTCATACTTTGTTATGGAGGCTAGCAAAAGACTGGGAGCGACCAACTAAGAGAGCAATAATGGCCATAATCATGCAAAGCGACAAATCATCATTAATTAAAGCATAAAGTGATATTAAAAGTTGAAAACTAAAGGATCATAAAGTCTATGGTGACTTGGAATAGTCATAACATGGTGTGAGCATGTGCCAAATCAACCCAAATAAAACATCAAAGGAGAATACCACAATACTATGCTTTAATATGCTAAAACAACGCATGATTCTTCAAAGGCACATTAAGGAATCTCAATTGTTTATAACATGTCATGCTACAGCAAAGATCACTAAGCATAGAGCCAAAACAATACCAAGCATGACATGACAAAGCATGGGCCACAATCAAAAACAAGCTCTCTTTTACCACTTAAGCATGAACTTTTCCTACTCTCTTCCAATCCAAACCAAACTATTTGAAACCCAATGTATGAAAGAGGGGGTCTAACCATTTATTCAGCAACCTAAGAAAACCAAGCAAACGAAAACCAAAAACAAAAAACGAAGACGCTCCAAGAACAACACTATTGTGCATGAAAAAATAAAAATGAAGTGTTTAGAAGGAACCTAGGATTTTTATTGATGAAGAAGGAGATGCCTTGGGCATCCCCAAGCTTTGACGCTTATACCTCTGGAATATTTCTTGGGGTTACATGGGGTGGCATCCCCAAGCTTGAGCTTTAGTCCATTCTTCATCTCATTACATCATTCTCTCCATACACCTGAAATTTTTCCTTCATACAAAACTTCACACAAACTTTATTAGCAACATTAGTGCACTCAAGATAATAAGTCTTTAGGTTCAGTTTCAACACCAATAAAACTTCCATTAAAACACAATCTACTGAAGCACTTCCCTCAAAAAGATCAGTTCCCCAAAAGAACTCAAAAAGGAACCAACAAGAAGCAAATGCAAATAATGGCATAAATCTGTCAAAACAGATCAGCAGGTAAAATCCAAATTTTTTCGAAGACCTTCTGTTGCTCAAATAGAAAAGTGTTGAACTAATGAAAGTTAGATAACAACCTAGGGCAGATGCACAAATATTCACGCCTCAAAATGACGTACAGAGATTTTACACGAATTTTTACGGTGAAGCACAAAAATCTGTTTCGGGACAGCAACTTTCCCAATCATTACTTCTCTCTCATTAGAGGTTACTCTTGGCACAAAAAGCAAATAAAAAGGATAAGGAGCGGTTATTACAGAAGCAATAACTTCCAAGACTCATCTAAAACTTTTGGGTTATCTCCCAATAAGTACTTTTCTTTAACGCCTTTAAGTTAGGCATAAGAAGCAAGAAAAAGAATCAAGTGTTCTCAAATGAAGAAGTATTAAGAGCAAAAAAAAATCATAGGAGAGGCAAAATAAATCTTCTCTCTCTTCTTAGAGAAGTATTCTATACCTTTCATAAGTGGAAGTTGATATTTAATGGTGCCTTCTTTCATATCAATAATGGCACCAACAGTTCTAAGAAAAGGTCTTCACAAAGTAATAGGACAAGAAGCATTGCATTCAACATCCAAAACATAGAAATCAACGGGGACATAGGCATTGTTAACCATAATAAGAACATCATTAATACCCCCCATGAATTTATTTTTAGCATTATCATCAAGTGGGACATTGAAATAACAATCTTCCAATGGTAGAAAATCAAGCATATCATAAATCCTTCTAGGCATAATAGAAACACTACTATTAAGATCACATAAAGCTTTGAAATCAAAATCATTCACTTTCATATTAATGATGGGTTCCCAACCATCTTCTTGTTTCATAGGAATAGAAGCTTTATGTTTCATCTTTTCTTCTTTAATTTTTATGAGAGCATCAGTAATGTGTTTTGTAAAGGCCATATTCATAGCACTAGCATTAGGACTTTTAGTAAGATTTTGTAGGAACTTAATAACTTCAGAGATGTTGCAACCATCAAGATCAAAATCATAATTATCATCTAAAGTAGTAGAGCTATTACTAGCTTCAACACTACTGGTAGTGATAGTAGAAACACTAATGTTTCTAGAAATTTCATCTTCTCTTACCCACTTAGCATGCAATTCATCTAATAGTCTAACATTTTCATCAATTCTAACTTGTATGGCATTAGTAGAAGCAAAGGGATTATCAATAGTTTCAGGTTTAACAGCCATTTTATTCAAAGAAGATTGTGCTTCAGCCAATGATGCTATATTTCTCTCAGCATTAGAGAGTTTTTCCTCAATAGTTTTATTGAAAGCAGTTTGTTTGCTAATAAAATATTTAAGCATAAATTCAAGTTCAGAGGGTGCACTCCTATTATTGTTGTAGGAATTTCCATAAGCATTACCATTGTTGGGAGGATAAGGCCTATAATTGTTGTTACCAAAATTATTCCTGTAGGCATTGTTGCTAAAGTTATTATTTCTTATAAAGTTCACATCAACTTGCTCTTCTTGAGGAACCAAAGAGGCTAAGGGAACATGATTTGGATCAATATGAGCTTTCCCATTAACAAGCATAGACATAATAACATCATTTTATCACTCAAGGAGGAGGTTTCTTCAACAGAATTTGACTTCTTACCTTGTGGAGCTCTTTTAGTGTGCCATTCAGAATAGTTAACCATCATATTATCCAGGAGCTTTGTTGCAGCACCCAAAGTAATGGTCATAAAGGTACCTCCAGCAGCAGAATCCAATAGATTTCTTGAAGAATAGTTCAATCCTGCATAAAAGGTTTGGATAATCATCCAAGCTGTTAGTCCATGAGTGGGACAATTCTTTACCAAAGATTTCATTCTTTCCCAAGCTTCAGCAACATGTTCATTATCAGATTGTTTAAACTTCATTATTTCACTTCTCATAGATATAATCTTAGCAGGAGGATAGTATTTTCCAATGAAAGCATCTTTGCATTTAGTCCAAGAATCAATACTATTCCTAGTTAGGGATTGCAACCATTCTTTAGCTTTTCCTCTCAAAGAGAAAGGAAACAATTTAAGCTTAATAATATCTCCATCTATATACCTATGCTTTTGCATCTCACAAAGTTCAACAAAGTTATTTAGATGAGCAGCAGCATCTTCATTACCAATACCAGAAAATTGTTCTCTCATAACAAGATTGAGTAAAGCAGGTTTAATTTCAAAGAAAGTAGCTTCAGGAACAGGTGGAGCAATAGGTGTGCACATGAAATCATTGTTGTTGGTGCGAGTGAAGTCACGCAACTTAGTGTTTTCAAGAGTAGTCATTTTTTTGTGTTTGTAATATAGAAAGCAAACTAGTAAAACTATTTTTTTGTGTTTTTGATAAAGAAACAAGCAAACAAAGCAGAAATAAACTAAGCAAAACAAAAATAACAAAGTAAAGAGATTGGTTATGAGGGACTCCCCTTGTGAAGATGTCCTTGACTCCCCGGCAACGGTGCTAGAAAAATAGCTTGATGGCCCAAAATATATCGAGCTCGTTGGGGAACCCTAAGAGGAGGTATGATGAGCACAACATCAAGTTTCCCTCAGTTATGAAACCAAGGTTATCGAACCAGTAGGAGCAAGGAAACACCTCCAAGGTTTTGCTAGCTGGACTTTGGCGGTATGCATCACTAGTGCAAGAGAACGTGGAAACCCGCACAACACAACCACGTAACTATGCCCAAAACTTACAAAGGAGGTTGTCAATCTCACCGGTTTTGCTGAAAACAAAGGATTAAACGACATTGTGTGGAAGAAAGTAAAAGCTGTAAAGTAAACAGCAAAGAAACAATTGTAGATTGATGATAAAAGAAAGGACCAGGGTCCATAGTTCACTAGTGGTGGTTCTCCTTAAGATAGATGACATGTTGGGTGAACAAATTACAGTGGGGCAATTGACAAACATCAAGAAAGCATACATGCATATACTACTCATCTTGACTCCTTTGAGGTTTGATTCTGCATTACAACATTATACATAGACAGTAATCCAACTGCATCTATGACTAATAATCCACCTTTAGGTTATCATCCAAACCCCCTCCAGTATTAAGTTGCAAGCAACAGATAATTGCATTATGCATTGCGTGTAAAGTAAACAATACGATTGTTCTATGAATAAAGGATTGTTGTTTTCTCCCTAGTAGCAACCGCACATCTAGTACCTTAGAGATTTCTGTCACTTCCCCAGATTACTAGAGGCATGAACCCACTATCGAGCATAAATACTAACTCTTGGAGTTGCTAGCATCTACTTGGCTAAGATAGCTACTAACAACGGAAAGCATGCAAGATCACAAATAACAAAGACATGATAGAATCAATAATCAATCTGAAATAGCATCTCAATATCCATCGGATCCCCGCAAACACAACATGTAGGATTACAAATAGATGATCTTGATCATGAACGGAGCTCACCAGATCTAAACATGATAGCACAAAGGAGAAGAACCAGCCATCTAGCTACTACATGGACCCGTAGTCCAAGGATGAACTACTCATGCATCACACCGAAGGCTTGCATGGTGATGAAGAAGGCCTCCAGGGTGAATTCTCCCCTCCGGCAGGGTGCCGGGAAGAACTTCAGATCCCTCCCGATCTAGGGATGGAGATGACAGCGGCTATAGACTCTTTCGTGGAATTTTGATTGGATACTTAGGGTTTCTATATCGGAGGCGATATATAGGCGAAAGGGGAGGCCGAGGGGGTGCCCTAGGCGGCCAGACCACCTCGGCGCTGCCAGCCCGGCTGCAGCCTGTGGTGGTGGCTGGCCCCTGGCCCCTCTCCGTCTCGTATTCTGGCTCCATGTCCCCCTCGGTGAAAAACTGACTTTGGGTTTTGTCCCGTCCAATTCTGAGAATATTCATTTTCTGACTTTCCTGGAACCAAAAACAGCAGAAAACAGGCAACTAGCACTGTGGCATCTTGTTAATAGGTTAGTCCAAGAAAGTGTATAAAAAGTAATCCAAAGTGTGGACAAAACATAAGAAAGTAGATAAAAACCAAGCATGGAATATTAAAAAATTATGGATACGTTAGCAACGTATCAGTATGTGCCACTAATATTTCCATATAAGCACCATCATTCAAGCATAGCCATAATTCAAATAGGAACATACAATACAAAAGATGCAGCTTTCCACTCTACATGGCATGCAAAGGTGGCCATGTAGGATCCCATGTCCATAATGTGAAAACAAGCATGGACTCAAGCATGTTTCTCTTGTCATGGGGTCACTCCTGGATACCCTTGATGGGACTTTACATGCCCATCCATGCTAACGGTCTCCATGCTGACAACGATCTCCTCCTGAATATCCTCGATGGGACTACACTCTTTAATCCACGGGCACGCCTGCAGAGGAACGGTTATCCTCTCTAGTTTTCCTTGGGGGAGACAGAGGCATTGACTCAGAGGCCGGCATATGACCTCTAGTTATATGCCAATCTCATATGTCAACCTCAGCAGAGATAAGTCGGCCACACTGATCCTGTAAGGAATAGACAACTTAATTATGCCGACATATCATCTTTTCGGCTTGGGTATGTCGGCCTATGTCAACCTCCCTATGTCGGTCCACATTAGTCATGGTCAACTTTACTTTATACCATAGTTTGACCCTACCGGGGGTCATCCCCCCGATATTAGTCCCTGAAGTTGTTACGATCTTGTAGTTTTAGGCCACGACAAGTTCCTTTAACTGATATGCAAGACATTGTAGGAGTTTGCGCCTGAAAACAATAAATTTTTCTACACCAAGAACCCTAATTCTAGGACATATCTATTAGTAATGAAGTAATGGAAGGCGCTTTTCGCGAACTTACCCTTGAAGACCGAAAAGCATTGTCAACGCTCAGGAGAGCATGGTTGATGTAGTCGTACCAATGCCGACCTCGGTATCATGTTGAAGTCTGACGGCTCCTGCGGCTCCGAAGATTCCTAGTGCCCCAAGCGTTGCACCTCCGAGGGAGTTACACATGTCGGGTGCCTGACAATGACTCCCGCTCCTCCAATCCATAGCAGGTGCGGAAGTATACCTTCTAGATCCGAATCCCGCAACGCAACAGTGCTTCGCGGTGAAGAAGTCTCATGTTTGCATAGTGTAGACTTGGGATCGCGGTCACAGGAGAGAGAGAGAGAGAGAGAGAGAGAGAGAGAGAGGATCAACTGGAGGTCTCCCCAAAAGAGAGAAAACATTTTACTGATTATTGTGTATTTATTTTCTCAAGATACCTCTCAATATATAGGGGAAAGGCACCCCATAGCTAATTAGCTTAGCCATGTCGGACTAAACAAAGGAGAGGGGAGAGGGGGGCTGGCCTCCACTGGCCATGGCCCTAGTGGGACCCACCCGGGGTACCTAGGCCCAGCCGGCCACCTCCCCTCCTTCCTCCCTTTGGTCTTTCCCTCATGGGCCTTTTTCCCTTAGGGATTTTGGCCCAATAGTGAATTTGACCATTGAATTCCTTTTTATTTTATTAAATAAATATAAATAAATGATTAAATAAATATTTAACATTTACTTACATAGTATTCAACCCCGTGACTATGTAACTCCTTCATCCCACTCCGGACACCCTCCGTACTTTCCCCGAAACACTTCTAGTTCTCTCTCTTTTTTTCTTCGGTGATTCCGACAATACCAAAATGATCTCTGAGCATAATCAAGCCCTTGAGCATGATCCCCCACGGTTCGGGAACACTCCAAGCATGGTCGAGACCCTTCTCGTACCAATGTTCATCCGCGGGACCTAGATTCCCATGATGACCCCTTTGCATTCCACAAATCTTTGTCGTTGAACCATGAACGTTTGTAATATTCCTTTTGTACTCGTGATACTTGCATTGTCGGAGATCTGATCAATGACATCACCATGTTGTGTTCAATCTCGTTACCGACAAATGCTACTTAACTCATTTCGACAAGTGATATACCCATGACCTAGTCACATGCTATGCAGCTTTATGGATATAACTTCTTCGAGTGGGCCCTCGAGTCTCTTTCTGTCACGCGGATGGAAAAATCCCGCTCTTGACACATAATTCCTCTACATGCCTCTTGACACATAATCTCTTTCACCGAGTGACGTTTGATGCTATCAAAGTATTCTTGGGTGATAGTGATTGATATGGCCTCACTGTTTGAGAAATGAGACATTATGTTTCCTAATCATCATAACTTTATCATGTCATGATGCTTAGATTGGGTATAGTTCATCATCTCATTCTCTCAATGAGGTGACTCCATTGTCAACTGGCATAAATGCCACATGATCGGGAAACCTTGATCATCCGTTGACCAATGAACTAGTGACTAGAGATTCACCAAGAACTTATTGGTTGTTTATATATCACACCTGTATTGACGTTTGTCAGAGATTTGTCCCGTGAAGGAAACTAGGTTCTAATGATCCCTTAGTTCGATAGGGGGCTGAACACGCGGCTCCAAGGAAACTCGGCGATGGTAGCAGCGACAGAGTATGCACACGGTATAGAGGGGGCACGAGTTTTTTTACCCAGGTTCGGGACCCTCGTGAGGAGGTAAAGCCCCTACTCCTGCTTTGTTGTATTGCTCTCGTTCTTTGCAAGGGTACAATGGAGTATGAAAGTCTAGGGTTTTAGATTTCAAGGATCGATCCCTTCTAATGTAGGACAAGGGCTCCTTATATAGGGCAGAGTCATGCCTCTTTCCCCAGTCCATGGGTGGGAAGGGTCACCATAGTGTCGTTCCCTGAGGTCTTGGTCTACAGGACTGCTTTTGGTGGACCGAGTCTTTGGCGCCGGGTGCTTCCTCGTCCGCTAGTAAAGTGGCCTTCCTTCTCCTTGTTTGTCCTCATCCGGCATTGCCCGCTGACTCCCTTGCACCTAAACAGCAATGTGTGGCACCTGCCATGCTGAAGTCATCTATCCTTATGTTGCAGAAAAGGTGTCGGACCGGACCTTCCTTTACCGGGGTGAATAGAGGGCACAGAGCCACTGCACCCCTTGTCAGGACCTTCCTTGCCTACTGGTCGCCTAGTGGATTACCAATAAGCCCTAGAACATGCTCCAGAGCATCCAAAGTCAGGTTCCACGATGGAGCCTCCCGGGGGGAGGGTCCCCCTCTGGAGGGTGCTTCCTCATGAGGGTTTAACCACCAACACTATCTCCGGAGGTATCGGAGCCTCTCGAAGGATCATCACTAGCAGGTGTTGGGACTGCCAACCATCGGGACGTGGCATCCCGGTTGCCAAGGTCCTGACAACATTTCCTTTCAATACAGTTATAGCATGATATAAAACTTAATCATAAACTTTATGAAATATGATAATAATCCATATTATTATTTGTCTCTAGGGCATGTTTCTAACAGTCTCCACTTGCACTAGAGTACAAATAAACTAGCTGCATTTCTTTACTAATCATCGGCACCATATAACCTGGTACTTCTGATCATGTATTCTCATGGAAGAGGTTGAGTCTAGGGTCTGGACTTTATAGCCCCTTATATCCTTTGCAACTTACTAATGTCACCTTAATTTATATAAATTCTTTATAATGTTATGATAACGTCTTGTGTATGTATAGTAGTTATGACAACAGAGTAAGGTCGGTTCCAGGAGCCAACAGTGACATTAGATCAGTCAATGCGAACTTTCTCATGGGCACTGTGCCCTGGGACACACTCTCTGTGAGAAGACGAATTTCTCTAGCCATAACATTATGCATAACACCAACCAATATCTTTATACTTGTTATTTTAAATGTAGTCATTGAAACAATCGTGCATCATGTGCAGTTTTCGATGGTTGTCACCATGCTTTATATTTGACTTGAGTCGATATTACCAATGTAGAGATTTCCAATCCTTTTAAGGTTAACATGTGCCCTTATAGCACAACACTTTATGCTTTAGGCATGTCATCCTTCATGGATGTTGGAAAATATGTCTATAGTTCTCATTGACACTATGGACAAATCCTAGCTCAATGTTCAGTCATTCATACTTAATCACTTCTGAACGTTTCTTATTGGATCACATATTATGTTGAGTTCTCATCATGGTATCTAAGACATAACCTATGTCAAAACAAAGTGGATGATGATCATCCTTTTATTTATGTCAGCTATTGATTTTGTACTCAATGCCATTCCTAATTCAAATGGTCAAGGACCATTCCTTAATCAATTCATATTTTGAAACTTCTTTAGAATCTCTTTTAGGAATACATTCCATCATAATTTTGTATTATACTTTCCTTTCACTTTTAACCCTTATAAATCATTATTTATCAGTACTTGTGCTTTTATTCTTAATGTGTCGTATACACATAAGAATTTACATTAAGTTCCCACTCAAAATATGTTTCCTACATATTTGAGTCCGAAACTTTCATTACTCCCACTCAAAAACATGTCATCACATATTAATTTAGGAAGAATTTATAGCTCCCACTTAATTTCATGCAAATTGCATATATTCTCAATATTTTGAATAACTTAAAAAATCCCTTGATCAATTATCAAATTGAGAGTTTCTTTTACGAGATAATAGTACTTTACTAGTATAAAATCCACTAGACTTCAACACTTCTGAATCAAATTCTTTTGAATTCGTCCAAGACATTATTCGTGGTGAATCGTGCTTTATCTTTCACCATTTCCGTCATGACCTTGTGGTCCTTTGGAAAAATCAAGTAAACCTTTACTTGACAAGATTTAGTAATGCTTTACTTTCTAATCTTAAGTGAAATCCACTTCTAGGATTCCTCGTAACTTTAGTTTACCATCACTTTCCTTTTTAGTTAGTAGGTATGTCACGTTTCGATAACATGACAAGTGATTCCTAAATGTCTCCATACAAGATGTAGGGTACATTTTTGAATCCTACTTTATTTAGTACATGCACTAGTGGGGAAAACACAATGATCATTATCATTGATCCTTTCTTTTATGAAGAGACGCGTTCTGGAGCATGTTCCATTGCGCTTCTCAACATTCTGATGCAGGGTCATGAACCTTCATCATGCTTTCACTCTCTTCCATTGACTTCATTATTGAGAACATACTTTCTCAAGAATGCACCAAAATTTCAGCAATACTAGTTTTGCTTACCTTTTGGTTTTAGCCATGGATTTCGTATTCAAAGTTTCCAATGAATACTCTACAAGGACTTGTTTGATGTTGCTTCGGTGATATCGAATAACTCCAAAGCTTCCACGACAACCATACAAAATATGGTGTCGATCTCACGAATTAAGATGGTTCACTTTATAATCTAAATGAGTGTTTGCTATTTCCAACTAATGGTTTTTACACTAACACTACAACGATTTATCTGGGTCCACCTATTTACCCACTCAATATCAAATATCACACTGTGATGCTTTGCATTTCAACGTATCAAAATGCATTGCATTTCACAAGTTCTTATGCCAATCTCATAACGTCGGATCTTATCACTATTGATCAAATCATAGTAATTTGACTCTCTTTTATTTCGATACCCCTTGGTGCTAAAATTCTTTGATCATATCAAATAGTTTCATGCTCATGTTTCATTTGGTAAACTCCTTTACAAAATTCAACAATCACAAAATGATAATTACCACTTTGTTGAAATATGGTACATCTAATATGTATTTTATTTCAATAATTCACCAAACACTTTGTATTCATACAATACGCGGTGTTTTAGTTATCTTATCGAACTTGGGCATGATTTATATGTGACAAGAGATCAAATGACTTTCACATATTATCAACATAACTTTGAATTTCAAACAATGGTTTCATATCATTAAGTTGGGTATTTTCTAGGCATTTTAGTATTTTATAAATGTTCATGCACTATCAATTAGTTTTGCAACACGAATAATTCACACATAATCGAAAAACCATATGAACACAAATATAAATCATTCATAAAAGTAGAACAACTGTTTTGTTACAAACTCATATGAATAACCGTCTCGCGAGGTGCAAGACACACTAATAAAATTCATACTCCATCGATTACAATAATTATCCAAAACGATAAAATAAATGATAAATATCGAGGGAGAGTATCGTCGGTCATCATCATTATGCTCGCCATCAACACGCAACGTCACCTCCTCTCCAGCAAGCAACTGTCATGTAGAAGGACTTATTTTCACAAAACAGAAAAAGTATTAGATACTTCAATACTGCAACAAGTGTTTGCAAGATTATAACATTTATATATACCTTCGTCATCGATGACCTCTCCGGCAAAGGGTTTCAACCTTTATGTTCTTGAAACATAATATGAACTCATGGATATCCAGTGTTTCCCCATCATCTCTCATGATGCAATTCTAGACATAACATCCGTAGCTAGGAGGCAGTGACCGAAGTAATATGCCTATCGCAAAGGAGTCGGTCATCCAGTAGTCCACGAACTAAGCCAGTCTCATGTGTGCATCATGCATGCGCTCCAAGTGACTCTCTAGAAAAGTGTGTTCCTCCATCTGTATGGAAAGGAAATCTCCAAGCAGCTCGTGTGTAGCATCCCATCTTTCTAACATCTGTAATCCTACATGGTTTAATAATAAAATGCTACTTCCTACATGGATTGTTGCATCATCATTATATCATGCTCATGTCACCATGCCACCTTGCAATTGAGCATCATATAAAACCCCTCTTTTTGGTTCTTATCCCATATGCATTATATATTGTAGTTGCCTCTTGATACATTGTATTTGGTTCTTGATAAATGTTTGATGCCCAAGTTGAGTTGGGGCATATCTCTTACTTTTCCACAATCCACATTTCAACCTTCCTCTTTGTTCCATCCACCTTTCCTACTATCTTAATTATGTATGAGCACATGCAATTATATTGGTATTCAATTCTAGCTCATAATTAATTTGGATGGTTCCTATCTTGTTATCCTTGCTCCCATATATGGTCTATATTGTTTTCACAATATTATATGGGATTCTCTATGGCTTTTCTGGATTGCTATGTAGAAGTGGAAGCTTCATTTCAAATCATGCTTTATTCAAATATGGAGCCTAGTTAAATTCCTAAGGCCATGTTAAAACCTAGAAGACAAATACACTCTAGTTTGGCTTTTGAATTCAATTAGACTTTATATTAAATATGCCATGTCTTGAATTGGATGTTTTCACTTAAAGCAAGGAAGCATTCCTACTTGATCTAGCTTGCAATACAACCTAGGTCAAAAACCCTCTATTGCATGACCCATGCATAATGCTTTGTCTTATCCCACTTTTATATTCTTTTTGTTTTATAAAGGTGGTTTCGTGAGTTTGGAATTCAAACAAGGGGAAAGCAACCGTGGTCTTTCTTTTCTTCCTTTGATTTCCTTTTGCTCTGAGTTGTTTTAAACCTTCATTTAAATCGAATTCTAGACCAATCTGGACAAACATTAGTCTGAGAAAATTCCAGTCATAACAGGTAGAACAACAACACCTACTGTTGTTCTTCAGGCAATTTCAGAGAGGAGCAGTGGTACCGCGATAGCAGCGAGAGGTAACAACAGCTTCTAATCCTTCCTCTGCTTGGTCGTACCCCTTCGTTGGAGAGAGAGCCTCGACTCCGTTACTGTGCTTCGTTCCGTCCCCTTCCTCTATCTCTCTGCATCTTAACGGCACGGGGCAGGTGGCCGTCGACGCCACCGTCTGCCCACGCCACCAGCGTGAGTCCTTCCCCTCCTTATCCACCCTAGAGCTCCTCCTCTAGAGCCCTAGACCCATCTTCTTCCCCCACAGCGCCGCCACCTCTCTTGCTCTCCTTACTCTTCTTCATCTACGGCCGAGAACGGCGAGGGAGACGCGGGAGAGGGAGCCCCGAGGCGACGCCATGGGAAACGCCAAGAGCACCTGAGCGCGGGAGTCGCCTAAGATCGTCGTCGCCGTCCTCCACAGAGTAGCACAGGAGCCGGAGCCGCAGGTGTCCGTTCCCTCTTCCTCCTATCGGAACCAAGAGCTTCGCCAGCTCCGTCCGTCCCCGGGCACCATCGTCACCGTCCTCGGTGGGAACCGATCAAGGTGAGGACCACCTTCCAATTGCCCACCTTCCCGCATCATTTCCCTCCTCCCCGTGTCCTTTCCGTTCCCGTTTCATCGTCACGGAACCGGTCAGTGCGGCCAAGTTTTCGAGTTCAGAGTTCTCTATGATGTGTTCGGTTCGTCAGTTAATTCCTGGCTTCTGCAGCGTATCGGACAGGTCCAGGAAATCTTGGTTCGGCGTGCTGTAGCTACTCCAGGTTCGACCAGTAGCCTTTTTGGTGAGCAGCTCGCTCTTAATCCCTCTGCTCATGGACTCGTTTTCTGCTGGTGAGTCGATGTTGGGTTCAGATGCTGGGTAGAATCCGCACAACGATTAAGACAATCCTTAATGTGCCCAATGAGACGTTGAATGAGAAGTATCTGGGAATGCCCTCGGATGTGGGTAGATCAAAGAACGGAGTGTTTAAATATCTATTGGACCGCATCTGGCTGAAGGTCCAAGGGTGGCTTGAGCAGCTTTTGGCAGCAGGTGGGAAGGAGGTTCTCATCAAGTCAGTTGCGCAGGCAATCCCGATTTTCTCCATGTCATGCTTCAAACTGCCAAGGGGACTCTACACGGCGATTAACTCGTTACTTCGGAGCTTCTGGTGGGGGAGTAAGGATGGCAAATGTAAGACATGTTGGGTGTCGTGGGAGACCATGTGTTCACCAAAGTTTGCTGGTGGACTTGGATTTCGTGATATTGCATTCTTCAACCTTGCTATGCTTGCACGCCAGGCGTGGCGCATATTACAACATCCAGAGGCTTTGAGTTCAAGAATTTTGAAAGTTGTTTACTGCCCCGCCACTGACTTCCTTGACGCAACACTAGGCAGCTCTCCGTCTCAGGTGTGGCGCGCTCTAGTTGAAGGACAGGATATAATGCAACAGGGTTTGATCAGACGCATTGGCACGGGGGTGAGCACAAATGCGTGGAACCAAAATTGGCTCCCGCGAGATTTCATGCTCCGGCCGCTTGTGTGCAAGGAGGATGCTCCAGGGCGAGTTGCTGATTTTATCGATAGCACCTCAGCGACGTGGAGACTAGATCGTATCCAGGAGTGCTTTATTCCGATGGATGCCGAGGTCACACAATCGATCCCGCTCAGTACGCGTGGTCAGGAAGATCGCTGGGCTTGGCACTATGAGAAGAATGGTATATTGTCTGTTCGCTCGGTCTACCGCCTCCTTGTTCTCACCAAAAAACGAAGAGAGGACTGGCTTAAAGGGCGTCCGGCAAACTCAGATGGGGAGAGGGAAAAAGGGCTTGACAACGACTGTGGAAGGTGCAGGTGCCGGCGAAGCTCCGCATTTTTCTATGGCGGCTGGCCCACCTTTCCCTCCCCACAGCTGACGTGCGACACCACAGGAATATGTCAACCACTAACCTGTGCTCAATCTGTGGTGAAGCTGATTCGTGGAGGCACTCGCTGATCAATTGCACAGTGGCCAGATGTGTCTGGGCACTAGCTGATGAAGAGGTAACCAAACACATGTGTGCTGATGAAAATCCCTCACCGAAGCAGTGGCTTTTCGCGATGATGGAGACATTACCCAGAGATGATTTTGCAAGGATTGTAGTCACTTTGTGGGCGATCTGGTTCGCTCGAAGGAAGATTATCCATGAGGAGATCTACCAGAGCCCACTGTCTACACACCTTTTCATTCAGAACTACCTGCGGGATCTTGCTGTGTTGGACAAAAAGGAAAAGGGACAAGGAGGTCCTGGGCGGGTGCATCCGAAGTGGATTGCACCAGAACCTGGGTGTGCTAAGATCAATGTGGACGCCGCAGTAGCCAGGGAGGGCATCGGCGGAGCTGTGGCGGCAGTCTGCCGCAGTGAGGAGGGCATATTCCTTGGTGCTTCTTCTCTGACTATACACGGTATCAGCGATCCATCCACGTTGGAGGCTATCGCCTGCCGCGAAGCTTTGTCCTTGGCTGAGGATTTGTATCTACAGAAGGTGTCAGTGGCGACGGATTGTCTTTCTGTGATCAACAATATGGAGCAGAACTATGCGGGTTCCTATAGCATGGTTATTGATGAAATCAAGGTGAAGTCTAGAAGTCTAGTTTCAGCTTCTTTTAAGCATGAAAATCGAGCCTCCAATATGGAGCCTCATATATTAGCTCGGTCAGCTGTTTCGAGTCATGTTGGGCGCCAGGTGTGGCTCCTCGAGCCTCCTGAGGGCCTTTGTATCCCGTACAATATTGTAGTTTAATAAAGTGGCCGAGTATTCTCCCTCAAAAAAAATGCTGGGTAGAAAAATGTCTATGTTCGCCCGTGTTGCATCTGCAGGTCCGGTTTTATCTAGCTTATAGAGCCGCACTATCCATCTTGTACAGCAACAACAGATAGCGTAGTGGTCTTAACTTGGTCGTTGCATTGTGAGATCCCTGGATTAATTCTCAACGTGGCCAATTTAGGCTACATTTTTATCTTTTGTGGCGAACTAAAGGAATTCAGAGATGTTCAGTTTCGACAGTCCATACCCTCGCCAGTATCCATCATAAACAAAACGTGGACCCTTTCAACCGCTAGCACCGGCCCATCCTAGTGGCATCTATACCTCAATTGCACCACTAGGTCCTAGGGTCAAGTCCCCGGATGTTGCTTACCACCCTTTTATTTTGTGTTTTAGACTCTGAACCTATACAACCGGGAGAGTTTAGTTAACTGATCGGAATCCCTTTCGGGTTTAGTTCTTGAGCAGACGTGGTACCCTAAAATACCAGATTCTATGTGTAGGCCGGTGGCTGGCATCTCAATCTGTTCATGAGTTTAAATTAGTCCTTTTTTATTTTGTTTGGCCATTTTGTTTTGTCCCAGTGTGGTGTTCAGCGTAGAGATGTTTAGAAGTTTCAGTTAGCGCCATTTGCACATGACCCCTCATGTTTATATTCATATACTCGCGTAATACAGCCTTGGCCTAGGAGCATTAGCAGAAAACACCCCTCTCAATTAAGTATCCAATAATTTTCAAATCAAGACTCAAATTTAGAGACTTTTAAAAAGAGAAGCATTAGGTTTTTCAATAAAGCTTGCAAATATAAAATTTGTTTCAGTTTGGATTATCTTAAATAGATCAATTATTAAAGTTTATGCCCTTATCATTAAAAACAAAATAATTAATATCTTTACAACCGCAAATCAGAATTCGGCAAATAATATATCTAAATCGATTAGCTCGACGAGACCGTTCTATCTACGCATTCCATGATATCATTTGAAGCACGTATCACGTAAAACCATTAAAACCTGGATGGTTTATGCAAATAAAATGGGCCCAAATAAATATTAAAAGTGTTAATTCTCGTTTCCACACTTCACCTTGCCATGCTATATTACTACCATTCAATTACACATCATTACATCATGGCATGCTTTGTTTGCTTGTTGCATTCTATTCATATGATTGTGCAATGTATTTATTTCGGCTCTCGTGTGTTTGGTTTTTATCCGGATAGACACTGAGTAAGGAGAATACCAGAAGTCTCAGGAGTATTACCCGGATCCTTCCTATTCGGCAATAGAACTACCAGGCAAGCAATTCCTCATGCTTGCATACATATAGTACCTATGCTTCTATCTTACTCTTGCATCATTGAGTCGCGATTGCATTAAATTAAAATCCAAGTATTGCATGGCCTTTACTTTTAAACCCCACTGAAGCTTGTATCGTCAATCCCATAAGCCATTACTACAGGAGTTGTTTGAGCCATGCGAGTCGTAGAATTGCATGTGAAGGGTTGGTGCGAGTCTTTGGATAACGAGGTACCTAAAGAACGAAAGCTGAGTAGTAATAAGATAACTAATGAAAGAGGTATCGGTGAGCATTATCCGCTATTTGGTTCTTTAAGCTCACTTGTGTCCCGTAGGACCCCGAGTACTTGATTCCTATTCCTTGACTATCGCACTATCCGCATGTGGGATCATGAATCCCCTTCGCCTGAGCTTGATTCACACTTTATTTCTTGGGGCCACAAACTAGTTTGGGGCTTTATTACTACCATGTACCTATGCCATGCTTTACTACTTTATTTACGATTGTGCGTGGAGCACCTGTACTGTTTAAGAATGCGGAATGTTTACGCGGTATCGACAAACCCAGTCACATTTTCGGATTCCCAGTTGTTTACAGCCATTGTCACAAACCCTGGGTCCGTCTCGGAGCTGGCCAACTTCGTTGCGGGTAGCTTATTAGGGTGGCTATAGCATCCCATCTGTCTAACATATGTAATGCTACATGGTCTAGTAATATAATTGCTACTTCCTACATATAATTGTTGCATCATAATTATATCATGCTCATGCCATCATGCCACCTTGCATTTGAGCATCATATAAAACCCCTTTTCATTTGGTTTTTCTCTCATATGCATTAGTAAATGTATTTGGATCTTGATATATTGTATTTAGTTCTTGATAAATGTTTGATGCCCAAGTTGAGTTGGGGGCATATCTTTTATTCAACTCCATCACCTTTCTTTGTCACCGCCTTATAATTCCGCCATCCTAATTAACCATGATCTCTATTTTTCTTTGGCATTTAAATCTAGCTCATGTGGGTTGGGATGGATCCACTTCTACTTTCCACATGCCCTCACACTAGCTTCATGTTGTTTCCACATTATTAATATGTGGAGCCACCTTTGCATGCTTTGTGAGTGGAACCCCTTTTCTAGTTTCCATATGGACTATTATGAATGTATGCTCATGTTGGAATATTTTGGGACTATTAAACATCTAGTGGCACATACACACTAGCAAGTCCAAACTATATACAAATATGATCATCTCCATCTACTCCACATGGGGCCTACTTCTATTTTCTTTTGCTTGGCCTTTACTCCACATTTTGGGGATGCATGGGAATAATGCCATGATACATTATTATTATTTTCACAAGAATAAAACATGGCATTTAATGCCCATGCATGGGCCATGCAAACTACCACTATCTTTCTCCTTTGGTTTCTAGTTGTTTTTGGGAGTGAAGCATGGATTTTTGGGAATCATGTCAAGTGATTCTTTTTGTTTTGTTGAGCTCTAGTGCATGCACACGCAAGTGGAGTCCCTTTTACTTGATCTAGATCCTCACCACCTTGTGCTTTTCTCCCTTCCACCCTCATCACCCCTCTTTTGTGTATTTTTCCATGCACATGTTCATGCTTCACCAAAACCCTAGACACATCCCCTCTTGTCCACCATCTTTTCTTGCTTGAGCTTGCCTTGATCATGAGAAAGCCCAAAACCCCTAAGATCCTACCCTACCCTCTCTCCCTAGTCCTCTCTCTAAACCCCACCCTAACCGAGACCTCTCCTCTCGACCCCTCTCTGTCTCTCGCTGCACAAGAGTCCCACCAGGCCGATGCCGCCCCTCACCTACCCTAACCATCACCCCCTATAACCTAACCCTAGCATGAGCCTCCCATGCTCTATATGCCGAGCCTCCCCCTCTCTCTCTCCCTCTCTCTCTGCCAAGCCAGCCCCACCACCGAGCCTCTCTCCCTGCCTCTCCTTGACCTCGCCCTGGCCTACCTGGCAGCCCCTGTCCGCCCCTCCCATGCCTAGCCGTGCCCAGCACGTGAAGGTGGAGAGGGAAAAAGGTGGCCGAAGCCACCTTTTCCTCCTTCTCGAGCTACCCCACGCCACCCCTCTCCTCTCCCGTCCATATCCACTCCCCCACGCCTCCTCTGCCTTGCCCAGATCCAACCCGGGCCATGCCTCTTCTCCTCTCCCTCCCCTTCTACCCTACGTCCACCCCGGCGACCACCGTCGGCGTCCACCTCCTCTCGACGGTTCACTGCGGCGGGCGTGGTGTTTGCTCATCGACGAAGGCTGGAGGAGTACCCTGCGTCGCCCCGTACATGGAGCCGAGGAAGAGCCGACCCTGTACCACGACACATCGACCCGCCGCCGAAACCCTAGCTCTGGCCGGCCGCCTGCTACGTCGCCGATCGACCGCTCCCCTGCCTGATCCACCACCGCCAGCAACCTCGCGGTGAGCCACGCATCCTCCCAGACATCCTCGCCGTCGTCGTCGTTTCCTGTATGCGTAGATCATACCGCCGTACACCCTTTGTGCGCCGGCGTGCGCGTGCTTCTACACGTCTCCGCGTCGCACCACACCTCACCTAGCCGCCTATCCTCCTCCTTACATCAACACCAAGCCACCGCAGCGGTAGCCGCCGCGCGCGCGCGCGAGGTCGCGGGTTCGATCCCTGCACCGCGCTATGCCCCTGTCAAGCACGGACTTGTCGACATACGCGATAGGAAGAAGTATAGTAGCCGCGGCATCTTTGCACATACACCCCCAAATCTTTTTACCACTCAACCCGCAATCCCTCCAGGCCCACCAGACAGCCTCCCGTGGCAGTCTTGCAGAAAATCCCCCGGGTTTTCGTAAACCTCAACCCGTAGTCCCCGCTGTGCCGCGTGACACCCCTTGGTCGCCGCTGCCACGTGGGCCTGCGAGCCCGTTGGTCCCACCTGTCGGCCTCCTGGGCTAGCATCTGTGCTGGTGAGAATAGTTCCTACGTGCTGTTTTGCCCAGTCAGCAATTGGCCCCAACAATCAGTGACTGGGGCTAGCTGCGGCTGAGTAGAAAAAGTCTCTGCGTTGATCTGTTTATAAAACAATTTCAGAAAATGATTAATATGAATTTTAAATATGTTTTTAATAACTTTTGTTTCATAAATCCAAATAAAACAAATGATATATGTTTTGGAATCAGAAAAATGTGAGGATTTCAAATATGCCATTCAAATTAATGTTTGAGTACTTTAAATTTTTCGAGATGATTAAAATTACAATAAAATGCCCTTTTCTTAATAAATTAATAACTTTAATTCTACAACTCCAAATTCGACAAGTAATATGTCTAAATCGATCAGCGCGACGAGCCTGTTCCATCTATGCATTCCATGTTCTGAATTGCAGCATGCATCATATAAATAATAAGTATACAGCAACTTATTTGGGGTTAAAATGTGACTAAAACTCAATAAAATGCTTTATTTGTGTACCCCACACCTCACCCATGCCATGCTACATTATTGCCATGCAAATTGTGCATCATTCATCATGGCATGCTTGTTTGCTTGTCGCATTTTATTCATACGCTTGTGCACTTTATTTATGTTGGCCCTTGTTTGTTTGGTTCTTCTTCGAATAGACGCCAAGCAGGGGATATATCAGGAATCCCAGGAGCACTACCCACATCCTTCTCTCGCTTCAACTGAGCTGTCAGGCAAGCACTACCACATGCTTGCATACATATATCATCTATTGCCTCTATCTTATTCTTGCATCATTGAGTCGCGTTTGCATTAAATTGAATCCCAAGTACTGCATAGACTTTACTTTTAAAGCCCACCGAAGCTTGTTCCTCCATCCCATGAGCCATTACTACAGGAGTTGTTTGAGCTATGCGAGTCGTAGAACTGCATGTGTAGGGTATGTGAGTGTCTGATGGATAATGAGGTACCTAAACAACTTAACCTAAGTAGTAATGGGATAACTAATGAAAGAGGCACCGGTGGGCAATATTTGTTATTTGGTTTTCATGCTCACTTGTGCCCGTAGGACCCCGAGTACTTGATTCCTGTTCCTTGACTATTCACACTATCCACATCCGGGAGGCCCTATGGACCCCCCTGAGCTAGAGCTTGATTCATTCTTATTTCTTGGGGCCACAAAGTAGTTTGGGGCTTTATTACTATCCTGTACTTATGCCATGCTTTACTGCTTCATTTAAGATTGTGCGAGGAGCACCTGTACTGTTTTGGATGCAGAGTGTTTTCGCGGTATCGACAAGCCCAATCACACTTTCGGGTTCCCAGTCGTTTACCGCCATTGGCGCAAACGTTGGGTCATCTCGAGCCAACCGTTATGGGGTAGCTTAATGGGTGGCCTGAAATATTTCTGAATCTCGTGTGATCGCTTTGTCGTGAATGTCTCGTTGGGTTTTGATTTGGTTTTCCGAGGTTGATCGAGTGTGTGTTGCTATTTGTGCACCCCTAGGTAAATCTTTCAAAGCCGTGTCCGCGTTATGGACGACTTGGAGCAGCTTTCTCGATCATAGACAAGTATAACTAAAGTACCGCTTTTAATTTGACTAAGTAATCGACTAGTAAATAGTGCAATCCTCATGGAATGGTTAATAAAACTGCCAGCGGATGGGTTGTTCGTCCGCTTTCTCGTTGGTAAGCGAAGGAGGATGTATCTGATTAATTATCGTTATAATGCCGTTACTAATTAACGGACATCCGCTATCATTGGTTAGGCGGATGGTTAGCAGTATCTATAGACTTGTTAGTTATTATCTTTTGCTGCAATTGCGTCACCCGGTATATGTCCCTTTAGAGGCATAAAGACTTCTTTGAGTACCCCTAGGGTCTCACACGATAAATTGTTTGATTCAGATGAACAGGTGTACTCGCAAGATGGATACTGGGTGGAGGAGACGGATGATATTGGCAACGATCACTCGGTGTAGAGATTCCGGGAATGGGGATCCATGAGATCTGTGGGCGGGATGTGTTTATCTATGTGGCATCTTATGCCGATTTGCTTCTTATCCATACTCGGATCTTGTTTTTCGCTTCCGCCTGATACTCTGATGTTTGATGTATGAGGAGCTATCCTAAAATATTATCTCTATCTAGGATATTTGGATCTTGCCGTATGTATGGCGTTAAGATATTCTATTTCTTTTAGATGGAATGGCTCTGTGAAGTTGTATGGTGGCTTGCATACATACTCACTTGTGTATGTAGTTGATCCCTTCTTTGCCGATTCGCCGCTCGTTCTTGTCCCGATGTTACGAAGTGGTTGGGACGAAAAGGTTCACTGTGAGTGGCTCCTGGGCCCCACCGTACTATTTCAACCACTTTTGCTCATCCAGGCATGCAACTAAGAGCGTAATTCACCGAGGTAGTTACAATTGGTATCAGAGCCATCCCGCCCTTCAGGGTCTTAGCCAAATGGTCGTTGTCAGTCTAGCAAATATTTTTGGTAGCTATGTATACTAGGGAAAAACAAAAACGTGAGAGTAGGACTGCTTCCATTTTCTTCTTACCCACCCACCCACCCTTTTTCTGGTAAGGAAGTGTAACGTTTTCAATCGTCTTCTACAATTCAAACTAGGATTCACGTGTTCTGGGTTCCGTAGTACCATAGGTTATGTGTGTGTGTGTGTGTGTGTGTGAATTCCTTGTCTATCTATTGCATCCAACATGTTATCACTATCCGCCTTTTTGGTTATCAACTGTTGGTACATTCCATACCAACAGGACTTTGTAAACCGACGCGATCTATCTGATTTGTTGTATACCGGTGCAATCTGTCTCACTCTTTGTTATCCGACGTTATATTGTTTGGGGTGTTCGTTTCCGTAGTTACTAATCTTTAGGGTCATCTTAAAAAGAAGGTGTTGGGATATGTGGTTTACTTATTCATGTGCGGAGTAATGATTTGAGTGCGGGATGGAGTCGCGACCATACCACTACTCTTATCATTCGCTCTTGTATATTGAATTGGTAGAGTTACTAATCTTGATTCGTTAAGTGGTTTCGCGCATATAGTGGTATTTTAATGCCAAAATTTGCGGAAAATTTTTCTTTTATAGTTTTGTGTACCACACTCCTTGTTCAGTCATGTGCGATATGCTTAATATCTTCTAGGTGCTTTGAGCTTTGTTGATATTTTAATATCATCTTAGTAATTTGTATCCTTTAATCTTGGTTAATTCCATTTTGGTACTATTTTGGATTATTATTATTTTCCATTATGGTACTGACTTGAGTTTTATATCAATCGCAGGATGGCACCACCACGCTGCTCGAGGAGGACATACCACCTGAATCGGGGCTGCGTTGGCAAGTATTGCTAATGCCTTGGGAACAATGCAGAAGAACCAGCAGCGATTCGAAGAAAGTGTCAGGAGGAATGAGTTTGTTCCGCTACCTCCACCTCCCAAGCGAGGAGACATCAAGAGTTTTCTGAAGTTCAACCCGCGCCACTTTGAGGTGTCTGATCAGCCTCTGGACGTAGATCATTGGCTGCGTGAGATGTCAAGTTTGCTGATGACTGCGGATGTTCCTGAGCAAGAATGGGTAAAATGTGCCACACACCTTCTGAAGGGAGATGCAGCTCTGTGGTGGGAAAATTACCTCAAGGCAGACCACTCTGGTTTTCAGCCTACTTGGGAGCAATTCACCGCGGCTTTCAAAGAGCAATATCTGTCAGAAATTGTCATGGAAAGGATGAAGGAAGTGTTTCTCAACCTCAAGCAGGGCAATGACAATGTCAATACCTATATCAGAAACTTCATGAACCTTTCTCGGTATGGTGGCGATGAGATCTCTGATGACAAGAAGAAGCAAAAGAGGTTCAGGCAAGGGCTTAATGCATCAATCAAATATGCAATCACTCATGCAAGGCCGGGGTCTTTTCTGGAACTCCAACATACAGCTCTGCAGGAAGAAGCAAGTAGGCAAGTGTTTGAGGAGTCCAAGAAACACAGCCGCGATGCAGCAACCTCTTCAACTATGTCAGCTCCTTCTAAGCGCCGCGTGTGGGTTCCTAACACCCCACTGTCGCTCCCGGCTCCACCAAGACCTTCAAGCTACACGGCAAGGCCACCAAACTCCTTCACTACTGCTCCTAGGGGCTACAACCACAACTACCCTGGAGCGCCTGGCGGAGTCCCTGGCTACGCTGCTCCACGTCCACCTGGTGCCTGTTACACTTGTGGGAACACTGGACATCAACACTGGAATTGTCCAATGAACAACAAAGCTCTTCCTCCACCACCTCCAAGACCTGCGGCAAGCTCTTCTATGGTTCGTGCACCTCCACCTCGGGCTCTCAACATCAACACCAAGCCCGGGTCTACGGTTGCTCGTGCCAACTGTGTCAACGTTGCTCAAGCCGAGCATGCACCGAGAGTTGTGATGGGTATGCTTCCTGTTAACTCAGTTCCTGCATGAGTTTTGTTTGATTCTGGTGCGTCGCATTCTTTTGTCTCTACAAGTTTTGCTGATGAGAATGGGTTACCTATGGATCCTCTCCCTAAACGGTTAATGGTCCTTTCTCCTGGAGCAACAATGGCATCTTCCAAAAGCAGCCATGGCAATCAAATTGAGATTGGTGGTTCTTCGTTCCCGGCTTCCTTAATTATTCTGGGCAACTCTGACATTGATGTTATCTTGGGTATGGATTGGTTAACAGCAAATGCAGCTGTGATTGATTGTGCTGAACGCTCGGTTTCTCTGAAAATTCCTGAAGGCCATATAGTCTATTCTCCTAGTCTGACTCCTGCAATTCAGCTTTTCTCTTTGGTGGCTCTGAATGATGATGCTATGGAAGCTATTCAAAGTGTTCCGGTGGTCTATGAGTTCCCAGATGTTTTTCCTGAAGAGTTACCGGGTATGCCTCCTGACCGAGAGGTCGAGTTTGTGATTGAGCTTGAACCTGGTACCGCTCCTATCTCCAAGCGGCCTTATAAAATGGGTCCTGCTGAGTTGGCTGAACTCAAACGTCAACTTGATGAACAAGAGAAGTTGGGTTTCATTCAGCACAGTACTTCTTCTTGGGGTAGCCCAACCATCTTTGTGAAGAAGCGAGACAAGACTGATAGACTTTGTGTTGACTATCAGGCTCTCAATGCTAAAACCGTCAAGAATAAATATCCCCTTCCGTGGATTAATGATCTCTTCAATCAGCTAGCTGGAGCTGTGGTATTCTCTAAGCTTGACTTGAGAAGTGGATATCATCAAATCAAGATTCACAAGGAAGATGTTCCGAAAACAGCTTTCACCACCCGCTATGGTCTGTATGAGTACACAGTCATGTCTTTCGGTCTCACCAACGCACCTGCCACCTTCTCGAGGCTTATGAACTCGGTTTTCATGGAGTATCTTGATAAGTTCATTGTGGTCTATCTAGATGACATCCTAGTCTATTCTAAGTCAAAGGAAGAACATGAAGAACACCTTCGGTGTGTCCTAAACAAGCTTCGTGAGAACCGCCTGTATGCAAAGTTCTCCAAATGTGAGTTCTGGCTGCCTGAATTCACCTACCTTTTTCACGTCATCTCTGCCAAGGGCATTGCCGTCAACCCGGAAACTATTAAGACAATTGTTGACTGGCTTCCACCCATAAATGTCAAAGAAGTCCGGAGTTTCCTTGGTTTGGCTAGTTACTGCCATCGCTTCGTTCAGAATTTCTCGAAAATTGCGAAGCCTCTTACCGATCTCCTCAAGAAAGGCAAGAAATACCTTTGGACTCCTGCATGTCAAGCAAGCTTTGAAACACTCAAAGAGAATCTCACTTCCACACCAGTCTTGATTCCTCTAGATACATCAAAGCCTTTCTAGATATTCTGTGACGCCTCCTTGCAAGGATTGGGTGCGGTCCTTATGCAAGAAAAACAAGTTGTTGCTTATGCCTCCCGACAGTTGAAGACGCATGTGATCAACTATCCAACACATGACCTTGAACTCGCAGCAGTTGTCTTTGCTTTGAAAGTATGGAGGCACTACTTGCTTGGCAACCGTTGTGAGATCTTTTGAGATCACAAGAGTCTGAAGTATATCTTCACACAACCTGATCTCAACCTTCTTCAGAGGAGGTGGAGTGAAGCAATCAATGATTTCGATTTGACCATCAACTACACTCCGGGCAAAACTAATGTGATGGCCGATGCTCTCAGCCGCAAAGCTTATGTCAGCAACCTCATGGTGGAAGAACAACAACCTCTCTTGTGCGAGGAATTCCGCAAGCTCAACCTTGAAATTGTGGATCAAGGGTATCTTCTGAACCTTCTGGCAACACCGCTCTTGGAAGAAAAAGTTCGCTCCATTCAATTTGGTGATCCTTACACTAAAAAGATCATCTCCAACATTCAGCTTCCGAAGTATGAGTCCTTCCACGTCGACGACCAAGGCGCTCTTTTCTTTGAACACCGGATGTTTGTTCTGAACTACCCGGGTTTAAGAGAGCAAGTTCTTAAGGAGGCACATGATTCTGTTCTTTCTATCCACCCTGGCAGCACTAAGATGTACATGGACTTGAAAACACAGTATTGGTGGCCTGGGTTGAAACGATATTGTGCCAAGTATGTCTCGGAGTGTGATGTCTGCCGCAGAGTTAAAGCTGTCCATCAAAAACCTTCCGGTCTTCTATAGCCATTGAAACCTCCGGAATGGAAATGGGAGAAAGTAGAGATGGACTTCATAACTGGTTTTCCAAGGTCACAGAAGGGCAACAATGCAATCTTTGTTGTCATCGACAGGCTTTCTAAAGTGGCTCACTTCTTTCCAGTCAAGGAAACAATTTCTGCAATTTAGTTGGCTGAGCTCTATATCAACAGAATTGTCTCTCTGTATGGGGTTCCTCTTGAGATCAGTTCAGACCGTGGAAGCATCTTCACTTCCAAGTTCTAGGGAAGTTTCCAAAATGTTTTGGGAACAAAATTGAACTTCAGCACAGCTTACCATCCTCAATCGCAAGGACAAGTTGAAAGGATCAATCAGATTCTGGAAGATATGCTCCGTGCTTGCGTTATCTCTTTCGGCATGAAGTGGGAAGAATGTCTTCCTTATGCTGAATTCTCTTACAACAACAGCTTCCAGAAAAGTCTAAATATGGCACCATTTGAGGTTCTCTATGGTCGCAAATGCAAAACTCCGATTGGTTGGTCGGGCGCAGGGGTGAAAGAACATTGTTTGACCCCGGCATTGTAACTCAAGCGGAGGAGAAGGTTCACATCATTCTTGAAAATCTGAAGGTTGCTCAAAGTCACCAGAAGAGCAACTATGATAGAAAGCACATGGACATGGAGTATGTCCCTGGTGATCTCGTTTACCTTCGTGTCACTCCCATGAGAGGCACGCACTAGTTTGGTATCAAAGGAAAGCTGGCTCCTAGATACATCGATCCTTTCAAAATTCGTGGAAGAAGAGGAGACGTTGCCTATGCTCTTGAGCTCCCTGAAAAACTCAAGGTCCATGATGTTTTCCATATCTCTCAACTCAAGAAGTGCTTCAAGGATCCCGGCAGGACCGTGGACCATGAACTCATCAATCTCCAAGAAGATCTGTCTTATCAAGAACACCCCATAAAAATCCTTGAAGTCGCAGAAAGAAGGACTCGCAACAAGTCCATCAAGTTCTGCAAGGTGTAGTGGTCACACCATTCCGTTGATGAAGCCACTTGGGAACGCGAGGATGAGCTCCGTGCCAACTATCCTACCCTCTTCGTGTCTTCTTCTTCTTCCTAGAATCTCGGGGCGAGATTCCTGTTTAGGGGGGGAGAGTTGTAGCATCCCATCTGTCTAACATATGTAATGCTACATGGTCTAGTAATATAATTGCTACTTCCTACATATAATTTTTGCATCATAATTATATCATGCTCATGCCATCATGCCACCTTGCATTTGAGCATCATATAAAACCCCTTTTCATTTGGTTCTTCTCTCATATGCATTAGTAATTGTATTTGGCTCTTGATATATTGTATTTGGTTCTTGATAAATGCTTGATGCCCAAGTTGAGTTGGAGGCATATCTTTTATTCAACTCCATCACCTTTCTTTGTCACCGCCTTATAATTCCACCATCGTAATTAACCATGAGCTCTATTTTTCTTTGGCATTTAAATCTAGCTCATGTGGGTTGGGATGGATCCACTTATACTTTCCACATGCCCTCACACTAGCTTCATGTTGTTTCCACATTATTAATATGTGGAGCCACCTTTGCATGCTTTGTGAGAGGAACCCCTTTTCTAGTTTCCATATGGACTATTATGAATGTATTCTCATGTTGGAATATTTTGGGACTATTAAACATCTAGTGGCACATACACACTAGCAAGTCCAAACTATATACAAATATGATCATCTCCATCTACTCCACATGGGGCCTACTTCTATTTTCTTTTGCTTGGCCTTTACTCCACATTTTGGGGATGCATGGGAATAATGCCATGATACATTATTATTATTTTCACAAGAATAAAACATGGCATTTAATGCCCATGCATGGGCCATGCAAACTACCACTATCTTTCTCCTTTGGTTTCTAGTTGTTTTGGGGAGTGAAGCATGGATTTTTGGGAATCATGTCAAGTGATTCTTTTTGTTTTGTTGAGCCCTAGTGCATGCACACGCAAGTGGAGTCCCTTTTACTTGATCTAGATCCTCACCACCTTGTGCTTTTCTCCCTTCCACCCTCATCACCCCTCTTTTGTGTATTTTTCCATGCACATGTTCATGCTTCACCAAAACCCTAGACACATCCCCTCTTGTCCACCATCTTTTCTTGCTTGAGCTTGCCTTGATCATGAGAAAGCCCAAAAACCCTAAGATCCTACCACACCCTCTCTCCCTAGTCCTCTCTCTAAACCCCACCCTAACCGAGACCTCTCCTCTCGACCCCTCTCTGTCTCTCGCTGCACAAGAGCCCCACCAGGCCGATGCCGCCCCTCACCTACCCTAACCATCACCCCCCTCTAACCTAACCCTAGCACGAGCCTCCCATGATCTACATGCCGATCCTCCCCCTCTCTCTCCCTCTCTGTGCCAAGCCAGCCCCACCATCGAGCCTCTCTCCCTGCCTCTCCTTGACCTCACCCTGGCCTACCTGGCAGCCCCTGTCCGCCCCTCCCATGCCTAGCCGTGCCTAGCACGTGAAGGTGGAGAGGGAAAAGGTGGCCGAAGCCACCTTTTCCTCCTTCTCGAGCTACCCCACGCCACCCTTCTCCTCTCCCGTCCATATCCACTCCCCCACGCCTCCTCTGCCTCGCCCAGATCCAACCCGGGCGTGCCTCTTCTCCTCTCCCTCCCCTTCTACCCCACGTCCACCCCGACGACCACCGTCGGCGTCCACCTCCTCTTGACGGTTCACTGCAGCGGGCGTGGTGTTTGGTCGTTGAGGAAGGCTGGAGGAGTACCCTGCATCGCCCCGTACATGGAGCCGAGGAAGATCCGACATCACACCGGCACACCGACGCCAACCTAGCTCCGGCTCACCGCCACGTCGCCCGATCGCTACACTGCCTCGATCCACCGCCAGCAACCTCGCGGTGAGCCACGCATCCTCCCAGACATCCTCGCCATCGTCATTGTTTCCTGTATGCGAAGATCATACCGCCGTACACCCTCTGTGCGCCGGCGTGCGCGTGCTTCTACATGTCTCCGCGCCGCACCACACCTCACCTAGCCGCCTATCCCCCTCCTTACATCAACACCAAGCCACCGCAGAGGTAGCTGGGTTCGATCTCGATCACGCCGCTTCGTGTAGAGCACGGACTTGTCGACAGACGCGATAGGAAGAAGTACAGTAGCCGCGGCATCTTTGCACATACACCCCCAAATCTTTTTACCGCTCAACCCGCAATCCCTCCAGGCCCACCAGACAGCCTCCCGTGGCAGTCTTGCAGAAAAGCCCCCGGGTTTTCGTAAACCTCAACCCGCAGTCCCGTGCGCGTGCGTGGCACCCTTGGTCGCTCACGCCACGTGGGCTGCGAGCCTGCTGTCCCACCTCGCCTCTGGCTAGCATCTGTGCCGGTGAGAATAGTTCCTGCGTGCTATTTCGCCTAGTCAGCAATTGGCCCCACCCATCAGTGACTGGGGCTAGCTGCGGCTGAGTAGAAAAAGTCTCTGCGTTGATCTGTTTATAAAACAATTTTAGAAAATGATTAATATGAATTTTAAATCTGTTTTTAATAACTTTTGTTTCATAAATCCAAATAAAACAAATGATATATGTTTTGGAATCAGAAAAATGTGAGGATTTCAAATATTCCATTCAAATTAATGTTTGAGTACTTTAAATTTTTCGAGATGATTAAAATTACAATAAAATGCCCTTTTCTTAATAAATTAATAACTCCAATTCTACAACTCCAAATTCGACATGTAATATGTCTAAATCGATCAGTGCGACGAGCCCGTTCCATCTATGCATTCCATGTTCTGAATTGCAGCATACATCATATAAATAATAAGTATACAACAACTTATTTGGGGTTAAAATGTGACTAAAACTCAATAAAATGCTTTATTCGTGTACCCCACACCTCACCCATGCCATGCTATATTATTGCCATGCAAATTGTGCATCATTCATCATGGCATGCTTGTTTGCTTGTCGGATTTTATTCGTACGCTTGTGCACTTTATTTATATTGGCCCTTGTTTGTTTGGTTCTTCTTCGAATAGACGCCGAGCAGGGGATATATTAGGAATCCCAAGAGCACTACCACATGCTTGCATACATATAGCACCTATTGCCTCTATCTTATTCTTGCATCATTGAGTCGCGTTTGCATTAAATTGAATCCCAAGTACTGCATAACCTTTACATTTAAACCCCACCGAAGCTTGTTTCTCCATCCCATGAGCCATCACTACAGGAGTTGTTTGAGCCATGCGAGTCGTAGAACTGCATGTGTAGGGTATGTGAGTGTCTGATGGATAATGAGGTACCTAAACAACTTAACCTGAGTAGTAATGGGATAACTAATGAAAGAGGCACCGATGGGCAATATTTGTTATTTGGTTTTCATGCTCACTTGTGCCCTGTAGGACCCCGAGTACTTGATTCCTGTTCCTTGACTATTCACACTATCCACATCCGGGAGGCCCTATGGACCCTCCTGAGCCAGAGCTTGATTCATTCTTATTTCTTGGGGCCACAAAGTAGTTTGGGGCTTTATTACTATCCTGTACTTATGCCATGCTTTACTGCTTTATTTAAGATTGTGCGAGGAGCACATCGCTTTTTGGATGCGAGTGTTTTCGGTATCGACAAGCCCGATCACACTTTCGGGTTCGATCGTTATCGCCATTGGCGCAAACCTTGGGTCCGTCTCGGAGCCGGCCAACTTCGTTGCGGGTAGCTTAATGGGGTGGCCCCCTGAAATATTTCTGAATCCTGTGATCGCTTTGTCGTGAATGCCTCGTTGGGTTTTGATTTGGTTTTTCCGAGGTTGATCGAGTGTGTGTTGCTATTTTTGCACCCCTGCAGGGTAAATCTTTCTGAAAGCCGTGTCCGCGGTTATGGATGACTTGGAGCATAGTTTCTCGATCATAGACAAGTATAACTAAAGTATCGCTTTTAATTTGACTAAGTAACTGACTAGTAAATAGTGCAATCCTCATGGAATGGTTAATAAAACTGCCAACGAATGGGTTGTTCGTCCGCTTTCTCGTTGGTAAGCGAGAAGGAGGATGGATCTGTTAATTATACTATTATAACTGTCGTTACTAATTAACGGACATCCATCTATCATTGGTTAGGAGGATGGTTAGCGAGTATCTATAGACTTGTTAGTTATTATCTTTTGCTGCAATTGCGTCACCCCAGGTATATGTCCCCTTTAGAGGCATAAAGACTTGCTGAGTACCCCTAGGGTCTCACACGATAAATTGTTTGATTCAGATGAACAGGTGTACTCGCAAGATGGATACTGGGTGGAGGAGACGGATGATATTGGCAACGATCACTTGGTGTAGAGATTCCGGGAACGGGGATCAGTGAGATCTGTGGGCGGGATGTGTTTATCTATGTGGCATCTTATACCGATTTGCTTCTTATCCATACTCGGATCTTGTTTTCCGCTTCCGCCTGATACTCTGATGTTTGATGTATGAGGAGCTATCCTAAAGTATTATCTCTATCTAGGATATTTGGATCTTGCCGTATGGCGTTGCAGTATTTCTATTTCTTTTAGATGGAATGGCTCTGTGAACAGTTGTATGGTGGCTTGCATACATACTCACTTGTGTATGTAGTTGATCCCTTCGCCTGCCGATTACGCCGCTCGTTCTTGTCCCAATGTTCTGGAAGTGGTTGGGACGACCGAAAGGTCTACCTGTGAGTGTCCCCTGGGCCCCACCGTACTATTTCAACCACTTTCGCTCATCCAGGCATGCAACTAAGAGCGTAATTTACCGAGGTAGTTACAGTGGCCTCCTGAAATGATTTATGAATTTTGTGAATGCATTATCGTGAGACCTCGTTGCGTTTTATTTTGCTTTTTCCCGAGGTTGATCGTGCGTGTGTTGCTATTTGTGCATCCCTGCAGGGTAAATCTTTCTGAAAGCCGTGTCCACGGTTATGGACGACTTGGAGCTCAATTTCTCGATCATAGACAAGCATAACTAAAGTACCGCCTTTAATTTGACTAAGACATGACTAGTAATTAGTACAACACTCTTGGAATGGTTAATAAAATTGCCAACAGATGGGTTGTTCTTCCGCCTTCTTGTCGGTAAGCGAGCAGGAGGACGAGCGAGGTTATTTATGTTGCTTATATAACTGTTGCTATTTAATTAACGGGCGTCTGTCCATCTCTAGTTGGGCGGATGTGTAGCAAGTCTCTATAGCTCTTTGTAGATATTATCTTTTGCTGCAATTGCGTCACCCCCAGGTTGTTCCCTTTAGCTGCATTGAGACTTGCTGAGTACCCCTAGGGCCTCACATGATAAACATTTGGTTCAGATGGACATCTATACTCTCAGGAAGGTTAGTGGGTTGAGGAGACGGATGATGGTGGCAACGACTATCCGGTGTAGAGATTCCGGGGTTGGAGATCTATGAGATCTATGGGCGAGATGTGCTTACTTTCAGGACATCTTATGCCGATTTGCTTCTTATCCGTACTCGGATCATGTTTTCCGCTTTCGCCTGATCCTCTGTTGCGTGATGTATGAGGATGTATCCTAACTATTATATCTATCTAGGATATTTGGATCTTGCCGTATGGCATTGAATATTTCTATTTCCATTGTTTCTATATGGTGTGACCCTGATGTCTATTGTAAGTCGCAGACATACATACTTATTTGTATATGTCATGGTCGCGCTACCTGTCGCTTACGTCGCTCGCTCTTGTCCCGATGTTCTTGAAAGTGGATAAGGTGGTCGGCCGGTACCGTGCCCTGCTCCGCTTCGACGGGCCTGCATGCGGGTGGTCTCGGGCCTCCGCGGTAGAATCACTTATCCACTTTTGGTTCGTCCAGGCTTGAACTTAGAGCGTAATGTCCGAGGTATTACATCGTGCTTCCACATGCGCACATGGCTTTCGAACTCCGCTCTCAGCTGATCCACCATCGCATATGGGTGAATATCACCCATGAGTGGATGGAGTTAGTTCACCATCCTGTAGCGCATTATCACTTGAATTTAGGTGGACATCTCTTGACGAAAATGGCGGTCTTCCCGCTCCCGTGGTGTCTCATAGTGATCTGGCTCGTCGAAATCCATCATGAGGCGTATGTAATCTACCATGTTGTTCTTACTAAGGAGATCATTCAGGCGCACATACCACTCAGAGAAGTTGGATCCATCAAGTTTAATATTTTTAGCAACTACGCATTCAACAATCTCAAAGGAAGCTTCAAGGCGAGCCATTTCTACATATACAACTGCAAAAGGATTTAAGACTAAGTTATAATTATATGAGTTAAACAAGAACTCCACTAAAACTACTATCCCCCAAAAAAGGTTTTAGTGATAACACGATCTCCATTCACTACATCACCCTCGATCGTCACAACCGGCGATATAGTTGTAAAGGTGGATGTCGAAACATCGATCACATCATTCATATGACTCGTGCTTGATATTTCGACCATCCATGTTCTGAGGCCATGTATACACATGCTAGGCTCGCCAACCCAACCTTACATGTATTTGCTATGCAACATGGCTTACACCCACCGTATGCGGATGCAGATATGTCTGGCACCCGATCATCACATCATGCCTCATAAAGGAGAACTTTCTTGGTGGTGCACACTAAGGGAGAACACTTTCTTTGGTATTATGTTTAGGGATTATCTCATTCAGCTACCGTCGAGTATATAATACTAGCACACAACAAGATGCACAAACAATAAACATTGAATGTAAATGTGATGCGATATGGTCCTTCGCGCTGTGATCTCCATCCCTCATCTCCGGATTCGGTTCCAGGGTTCAGGTGCCATGGGCACCAGGGTACCAGTGCTTCCGGTGTTGTAGTCCACCATTACAATGACTGTTACTACTACTTAGCAACAGAAAATAAACTACTTTACCTTGACTACGACCATATCACATCACAATGCCCTTGGAAAAAAAGTTAGACGCCTCTACTTTATCTTTGCATATTTTCTATGGCTATTAGGGCTTTCGTACAAGAACCATTCTTACCTACGAACTTCAACTACAACGCTGATCAAATAGTTGTCTATACTACACCCCTCTCGGGGCCCTCCGTTGCAAATGGCATACCAACTAATGCGATAGAGACAGACACCCCTAAGCTACTTTATACGGTACAAGCTGTATGTGAAGTGTGGACCAATCTCGCGAAGTCAGTTGGGGGCGCTTCATCAAGCATTATAGTATGCACAAGTACACGTGGGAGGGTAGCAACTATAAGATCAATGCCCACATGCTACAACTTGTGCGTACTACCCGTACTAGCAATACTATGCATATATCTAGCTCTGATACCACTATAGGGGTTTGCGCCTGAAAACAATAAATTTTTCCTACACCAGGAACCCTAATGCTAGGACCTATCTATTAGTAATGTAGTAACGGGAGGGGCTTTTCACGAACTTACCCTTGGAGAACAAAAAGCATTGTCAACGCTCCGAAGAGCGTGGTTGATGTAGTCGTACCGATGCTGACCTTGGGGTCGTGTTGAAGTCCGGCGGCTCATGCGGCTCCGATGACTCCTATTGCCCCAAGCGTTTTACCTCTAAGGGAGTTACACATGTCCGATGTCTGACAATGACTCCCAATCCTTTGATACAGCACCAGTTGCGAAAGTAGACCTTCTGGATCCGAATCCCGCAGAGCGACGGTGCTCCGCGGTGAAGAAGTCTCTTGTTCGCGCAGTCTAGACTTGGGACCGTGGTGACTGGAGAGAGAGAGAGATACAGGATCAACTGGAGGTTTCCCCAAAAGAGAGGAAACCTTTTATTGATTGTTGTGTATTTATTTTCTCAAGATACCTCTCAATATATAGGGGAAAGGCACCCCATGGCTAATTAGCTTAGCCATGTGGGACTAAACAAGGGAGGGGGAGAGGGGGCTAGCCTCCGCCATCCATGGGTCCCTAGGACCGAACGACCACCTCCCCTCCTTCCTCCCTTTGGTCTTTCCCTCATGGGCCCTTTTTCCTTGGGGATTTTTGCCCAATAGTGAATTTGACCATTTAATTCCTTTTTTTATTAAATAAATATAAATAAATTATTAAAGCAATATTTAACATTTACTTACATATTATTCAACCTCGTGGCTACGGAACTCCTTCATCCCACTCCGGACATCCTCTGGACTTTCCTTGAAACCCTTCCGGTTCTCTCTCTTTCTATTCTTCGGTGATTTAGATAATACCAAAACAATCTATGAGCATCATCAAGCCCTTAAGAGTGATACCCAACGGTTCGGGAACACTCCAGACATGGTCGAGACCCCTCTCATACCAATGATCATCAGCGGGACCTGGATGCCCATGATGATCCTATGCATTCCACGAAACTTTGTCGTTGAACCATTAATGTCGTATCATATTCCTTTTATCTCTGCAATACTTGCATTGTCCGAGATCTTATCAATGACATCACCATGTCGTTGGTAAATATTGTTACCGACAAATGCTACTTAACTCGTTCCAACAAGTGATATCCCCGTGACCTAGTCACACATTGCGCAACTTTATGGATATAACTTCCGAGTGGGTTGTCGAGTATCTTTCCATCATGCATATGGACAAATCCTGCTCTTGACACATAATGCCTCTACATGCCCCTCTGAATACCTGAACACACCTTTATGATCACCGCTTCACCGAGTGTCATTGGATGCTATCAAAGTTTCTCGGGTGAGAGTGATTGATATGGCCTGATGATACGTCCATTTTGCATCACTATTTTATATCATAATTTACTGTTATTCATTGATACATTTCATATTAAGAGATGATACTTATGTTATTTCATCTGTTTTTGCATGGTTGAAGACTTTTGGAGCATGGACCACTGCAGTCAGGATTCTGATGGAAAAGGGGGAGTTTGGAGGCGAAATTCTCGAAGATCAGAAAACTCGGGAAAATACTTGGAAAATTCTATTTTTCCAGAAGACGAAGGTTGCCAGAAGGGGGAGTGGAGATGGGCCACAGGAGGCCCACACCACCCCCTGGCGCGGGCCACCCTAGGTCGCGCCACCAGGTGGTGTGGCCACCCTGGCCCACTCCTGGCTCTCCCCTTTGGCGTATATTATCCCCACGAAACCCTAATACCTGGGGAGCGACCACAGAAGATTCCGCCGCCTCTGCGGGGCGGAAAACTACAGAGAGAGAAAGATCTCTCTAGCAGACAGAATTCTTCCAGGGAATTCCTTCCCGGAGAAGGGAGATCGTCGCCATCAACACCACCATGAAGCTGGACTTCATCGGGATCATCATCATCACCATCATCTCCACCAGCACCATCATCACCACTCCATACTGCTGTAACAATTGGGTTGAATCTTGCATGGTTCTTAGGGGAAACTTTCCCGGTGTTGATTACTCCTTGTAGTTGATGCTATTGAGTGAACCATTGAATTATTGTTATGTTCAGATTGTTGCTTATCATTATATCATCTCTAATGTTGATCCATATGATGTCTTGTGAGTAGTTCGTTTTGTTCTTGAGGACATGTGAGAAGTCATGTTGTTAGTAGTGGAATTGTGTTGAGAAAGATTCAATAGTTTGTTATTTAAGTTGTAGTGTTATTCTTCTAGTGGTGTCATGTGAACGTCGACTACATGACACTTCACCTATATGGGCCTAGGGGAATGCATTGTGTATTTGGCTACTAATCGTAGGGGTTGCCGGAGTGACAGAAACCTGAACCCCCGTTAGGAAACCTTTGCACAAGGGATGTCAGGGTCTTAGAGTTTAAAGCTGTGGTTAGGTTTCTATCTTAATTACTTTCTTGTACTTGCGGATGCTTGCAAGGGGTATAATCACAAGTATGTATTAGTCCTAGAAGGTTGGTACATTAGCACAGGTTCACCCACACAACACTTATCAAACTAAAGAAGATTAAGTAACTATATGAAGCGAAAACACTTGACAATATTCCCGTGTGTCCTCGAGAACGTTTGGTCATCTTAAGTAATACAACCGGCTTGTCATTTGGTAAAGAAAGGATTGGGCCACTTGCTGTATTTATTATTATTGTCTTTTATTTACTCGTACTTTATTTATCTGCATTAGCAAAAATCCCTAAAAATCCTTTTGCTAAGTATTTACAGAGAATTCCTGCTCCAAGCCACTCGTCAACACCTTCTGCTCCTCGTTGGTTTCGACACTCTTACTTATCGAAAATACTGCGATACACCCCCTATACTTCTGGGTCATCAAGACTATTTTCTGGCGCCGTTGCCGGGGAGTGAAGCGCTATTGGAGAGTGGAACTGGTAAAGGAAACTTCTACTGTGAGTATTGTTTACTTCTCTTAGTTGCTTTATTTCAATATGGATAATTCACTGAGTTTCTTATTTCGTAATGCTACTACCACTGCTAAGGTAGTAGATGAACCACCACCTGCTAAGAATGATACTTTTAAAATACCTACAAGAATTATTGATCATGTTATGCATAACTATTATGTTGGAGATGGAACTGTCCATCCTGGTGATCATGTGCTCTTTATACACGAATTATGCGGGTTGTTCAAGTGTGCAACTATTACAACAGATCAAGTCAAGAAGTTATTCTCATTATCACTGAAAGGAAGAGTTGAGGAATGGTACAAGCTGCTGAAGAATGGTCAAGCTCTTGAATGGGAGGAAGTTGTACCTCTCTTTTATTCAAAATTTTAGCCTCCTAGTAAGATTCATAAAGATCAGAATAAAATATACAACTTTTGGCCTCTTGATGGAGAGAGTACAACTCAAGCTTGGGGGAGATTGAAGTTACTAATGTTCAAATGTCCTATTCATGAGCTTACCAACAATATTATTATTAATAACTTTTATGCAAGGCTTTCTCTTCATGATAAGGATCTATTGGATGCTTCTTGAGCTAGATCATTTACACGCATGGAAGAAGAAGCTAAATGGGATCTTCTAGACCGTATTCAAGGCAATGCTGAAGCATAGGAGAATGACAAAGGAACAAAGTCAGGTGTAAATTATGATTATGAATGCATTGAATCTTTTATGGGAACTGATGACTTTCAAAATATTAAAAATGCTTATGGTCTAGACTCTCAAGCTATTGCAACTTATTTTAAGGCTTTTGCTTCCTATATTAAAATTCCTAAAAAGAAATGGAATAAGTATCATGCACAAAGACATTGTTAATAGTGTTCCTATAAGAAATACTGAAGTTTATACCGCTAATCAGGTTTTACCTGAACCTTACATTGAGAAAATACCTTTCCCAGTTAAGATAAAGAAACATTCTATGATAGCTAGTATGGTTAATGAAAGTACGAATAAAGATGTTGAACCTGATGAATAAGTGGATGCTGAACCTGTAGTAGCAAATGTGAAAGACTTTGTCACTAGATATGTAGAAGATAGACACACTATCCTCTGTAAGGAAACTTCTAATATTCTTTCACAAAGTAGTGTTATGAGAGCTAGGATCCCTGTGTTTTATGTTAGAATAAGTGATCATTGCCACAACGGTTCATGTGATAGTTATATCGTTAAATTTATGCATGATACTGAAAGTTATTATGAGAGAGGGAAGACTGTTCTAATGCATCTCAATAATATTAAATTTCCTTGCTTTATGCTGAAAGTCTTTATGTTGCATTTGTTTTGCCTTCCTATGCTAGCAGCCTCTGGTTTCAACAATTTATTTTCTTACAAAATTCCCTTGCATAGGAAGTGGGTTAGACTTGCTTCTTGATGCTCTATTTCACTTCAATTCATATTCTTATGTGAGCATCATTGAAATTATCATGCCCATCTTAATGGCTATAAAGAAAGAGCTTTTGGGGAGACAACCCAATATATTTTTGCTTTCAGTTTGTTTTTGTTTCTTTGAGTCTTGGAAGTTATTACTTCGGTAATAACCCTCCTTATCATTTTTGTTGGGTTTTTGTGTCAAGATAAACCTCTAATGAGAGAGAAGTAAGATTTGGCGAAGTTGCTGTCCCGAAACAGATTTTTGTGCTTCACTGTAAAAATTCGTGAAAAATCTCAGAACGTCATACTGATCTGTAATATTTTGTGTGCATTCCCCAGTTTATTATTTAACTTTCATTAGTTTTGAACTTTTTGATTTGAGCAATAGAAGATTGTCGAAAAAATTGATCTTTACCTGCTGGTATGTTTTGACAGATTTTTGCCACTCTTGCATTTGCCTGTTAAATCGATTTCCTTTTTGAATTCTTTGGGATTTCGGAAGGAGTTATTTCAGTAGCTTATGTTTTGATGGATTTCAGTTGAAATTGAACTTAAAAGGTTTATTACCTCGCTTACACTAATGTTGCTAATGAGAATTGTTTGAAGTTTTATGTGAAAGAAATTTTCAGGTTATTGGAGAAAATGGTGTAATAAGATAGTGAAAGGTTTCATGACTAGAGCAATATGTGTATGAAGATGAAGATATTGATGTTATTCAAATGGTAACTGCAGAAAATTTATTAAAAGACTAATTTCAGAGACCTGCAGAGTCGGTTTTCGAATAGGTAACAGTTCTGGTAAGGAAAAGTCCGTGAAAAATCTGTCCAGTTATATTTTTGGAGTTTTTATCCAACAAGGAAAGGAACAAAGTGAAAGAGGGACGGAAACGGAGCCAGGGTGGCTCACACCACCCCCACGGCGCGGGCCCCCTGGACATGCCAGCAGGTGGTGTGGCCACCTCGGACTCCGTCTCCGACCCGTTTTCTCCCAGTACCTTCCTTTTGTTGTAAAAATTCGTAATATATAATCCCTCGGACCCCTCAAGGTTCATATATCGTGTTCTCGCTGTGTTTTTGTTTCGATCTGTTCTATTCCAGATGTCGTTCTAGGATTCGTCTTCAAAGGGTTACGAGTTGCGACGCCGTCGCGAGCTCCATCACAATCTTGAGCAGGAGACTCTCGTGGGATGGGTGAAACAATAAAGGATCGCAACTAGGTGCGAAGACATGGACCGGAACGTCGGGGAGGAAGTAAAAGACATGTCAGAAAGCATGAAGGGGCTGATACCTCCAACTCTAGACCTTAGTTCCTTCCCTACAGTAGTGGAAGCTCTACGAGTAACTAATGAGTTCTGCGACAAGTACCGAGTCCTGAGAAGGAAGGTGGATATGTTTCAGGAGGAGAATAACAGGCTTCGCAAGATGCTGGAAGATTTTCTCGCCCCAATCGAGAGAACACCACCACCACCGAAGGAGTAATTCGTCATCAGGTTTTGGCATCCCCTTGGTTTGTTCCAAGCTTGGTGGAGTGCCGCGGTATCATATCACTATCTTCTATCTTTTTACCTTTTTAGTAGAGTCATATCATGAATAGAGAAGATATCATATAGGATGGTTTGCATTATGGAAGTGTCCCCCCTCTCGTTAGATATCTATGTATCCCTTGGTGTGAGTTGCCGTTATGGAATAATAATGAGAAGTTATTTCATTCATTCTTTTGCATATTTTATATTAGTTTTCAATTTCTATTATATGATTGATCTTGTTATTAGTATTGGTATCACTTTGGGATCATTGAGTAAATTTAGTTGGTTTTGGCAAACCTGGCTCGGTCATAGCAACACTATTTTTATGATTGAATGAAAAATATAAAAGTACTCTAAAGAAATATAACTTCATCATCATCTTTCTTGAGTTGATCATAAGCTTAGTATTCTCTAGTTAAGATCTTTTGTGCTTCCAAGGAAGATTGCATGTTTGTTTTTATCACCTATATGTTTGTTTGTTTCCTTCAACTCTTATGCTTGCTACCCAATCTTGCTAGCCAAAAAACCTATACTGAGAGGGAATGCTTCTCGTGCATCCAATCCTTAAACCAAAACCTATGCCATTTGTGTCCATAATACCTACCTATGAGCATTATTGCTATTCCAAGTAAATTCATGTTTTTATCTACCTTTCAAATTAAACTTGTTATGTGAAAATTAGTGATCAAAGCTCTCACGAACTTGATGGCACACTTTACTTTCTTGCACTTAATAAACTTGAACCATTGTGCCCATCTATGTTGCGTATATGCTTGCGCTTTGTAAGTTATGAATTAGCAGAACCATGTTGTCATGGGGAACGCTTTCAACATTGCACTTGTACATTATACCTAATTGATATCATGGTCTTTTGTTTATGGATGTCGTCGATGTGAAATGAAAGGGGAGCTTGTAAGTCCATGGAGTTATGTATGTGTGTTAGAGAAATGCCTGGGCCGCTGGTATAATCCATACCTAATCATGGTGGAAACCTGCAGCGTAACCATAATGAGCAATCTATGAAGCATTCTTCTTATAAAAAAAGAGATAGATATTGAGAAAAATAGAAAAAAGAGATGAGAAAAGAGGAAAGAGAGAAAAAAGCACCATTTTCCCATGGTAAATAAGAAGATTGCTGAGATGCTCGTTGTTTGCTTGCCTTGTCATTTTGATATGGGGATTCTTCCGTATCATCGGGCAAGGGGTACCCCATTGGCGGTTCTCTATGATACACATATACTTACTATGACAAGAACTTACCGGTAACTAAACTTGAGTAGCATGAGGAGCGGCCCTCGTATCCAAGGGACATGAGATTTTCAACTTACAACTTGTCAAGCATATCCTCATATTTGATCACTTTAACCTTAATCACCTAAAGATGCCTATGATAGGGGCAATGAGATCTGAAAGCTAATAAGTACCATAATTTTTGGAAGCTCTTTATGAAACTTGAAATCCTCGCTTCCCTCTGCGAAGGGCCTATCTTTTACTTTTTAGTTGATTCAGTAAACCTATTCCCTTCTATCTCAGCAAGTACTTTGAGTTGTTGTGTTTCATTCATTCATATGATGATTTATTCAATCATGTTTCTTATGTTCCTTGTTTTGCATGTTGCTCTTATCTTAGTGTTTATTACTTTGAAAGCTATCATTGAAAACCCGTTATGTGTGAACTCCTGCAAATTGTCAACTATTCTTCGACCAAGAGCTAAGTTTGCCATTACCAATTGTTATTTACTTTATGTATCTTTACTTGTGTTTCCTTTACTTATTGCAAGTTAAGTTATATAATGGTGAGTTGTCTTCTATTATGATTTGTGTATTGATGAATGTGATGCTTCTTGTCCGTATTATTTTATCGACTCTTCACTCCATAAACCTGAGGTCATGTTTATTGAGCTCCGTTTTTTGCTTGGGGACAAGCGAAGTCTAAGATTGGGGGGAGTTGATATGTCCATTTTGCATCACTATTCTATATCATAATTTACTATTATTCATTGATATATTTCATATTAAGAGATGATACTTATGTTATTTCATCTGTTTTTGCATGGTTGATGACTTCTGGAGCATGGACCACTGCAGTCAGGATTCTGATGGAAAAGGGGCAGTTTGGAGTCGAAATTCGTGAAGATCAGAAAATCTGGGAAAATACATGGAAAATTTTATTTTTCCAGAAGAAAAGGTTGCCAGAGGGGGAGTGGAGATGGGCCACATGGGGCCCACACCACCCCCTGGCGCGGGCCACCCTAGGGTGCGCCACCAGGTGGTGTGGCCACCCTGGCCCACTCCTGGCTCTCCCCTTTGGCGTATATTATCCCCACGAAACCCTAATACCTAGGGAGCGACCACAGAAAGATTCCGCCGCCTCTACGGGGCGGAAAACTACAGAGAGAGAAAGATCTCTCCAGCAGACAGAATTCTGCCGGGGGAATTCCTTCCCGGAGAGGGGAGATCGTCGCCATCAACACCACCATCAAGCTGGACTTCATCGGGATCATCATCATCATAATCATCATCACCACCATCATCTCCACCAGCACCATCATCACCACTCCATACCGCTGTAACAATTGGGTTGAATCTTGCATAGTTCTTAGGGGAAACTTTCCTGGTGTTGATTACTCCTTGTAGTTGATGCTATTGAGTGAACCATTGAATTATTGTTATGTTCAGATTGTTGCTTATCATTATATCATATCTGATCTTGATCCATATGATGTCTTGTGAGTAGTTCGTTTTGTTCTTGAGGACATGGGAGAAGTCATGTTGTTAGTAGTGGAATTGTGTTGAGAAAGATTCAATAGTTTGTTATTTAAGTTATGGTGTTATTCTTCTAGTGGTGTCATGTGAACGTCGACTACATGACACTTCACCTATATGGGCCTAGGGGAATGCATTGTGTATTTGGCTACTAATCGTAGGGGTTACTGGAGTGACAGAAACCTGAACCCCTGTTAGGAAACCTTTGCACAAGGGACGTCAGGGTCTTAGAGTTTAAAGCTGTGGTTAGGTTTCTATTTTAATTACTTTCTTGTACTTGCGGATGCTTGTAAGGGGTATAATCACAAGTATGTATTAGTCCTAGAAGGTCGGTACATTAGCACAGGTTCACCCACACAACACTTATCAAACTAAAGAAGATTAATCAACTATATGAAGCGAAAGCACTTGACGCTATTCCCGTGTGTCCTCGAGAATGTTTAGTCATCTTAAGTAATACAACCGGCTTGTCCTTTGCTAAAGAAAGGATTGGGCCACTTGCTGCATTTATTATTGTTGTCTTTTATTTACTCATACTTTATTTATCCTCATTATCAATAACCCCTAAAAATTCGTTTGCTAAGTATTACAGAGAATTCCTGCTCCAAGCCACTCGTCAACATCTTATGGTCCTTGTTGGGTTTGACACTCTTACTTATTGAAAATACTACGATACACCCCCTATACTTGTGGGTCATCACCTGACGGTCTAAGAAATGAGACACTATGTTTCCTAATCATCAAAACTTGAACTTCATGACATGATCGTGTCACGATGCTTAGATTGGGTATAGTTCATCGTTCCATTCTCTCAATGAGGTTACTCCATTATATACTAGCATAAATGCCACATGATCAGGAAACCTTGATCATCCGTTGTCCAATGAACCAGCGACTAGAGATTTACCGGGAACTTATTGGTTATTTATATGTCACATGTGTATTGAAGTTTCCTTTCAATACAGTTATAGCATGATATACCTTAATCATAAACTTTACGAAATATGATAATAATCCATATTATTGTTTGTCTCTAGGGAATATTTTCAACACACATCTCCTTAGCTGACATATTTTTATGTCGGTTGAACCTGATTCTCAATGAATCTTGGCATCTATACTATCACCTATTTATTATGTCGGCTTTGTAGCGGTCTAAAATACTGCCTTGTACTTATTTTTATCTTATATATTTTCCTCCTACGTGTCATGCACCCATCATGCGTTGTCTTATTTCTTGTACCTATACGTGACATGTAGCACGATTGATACGCCATGTGGGTTCCACCAGGAATCAAATCTCCCAGTGACTAGTCAGTTCTCCCCCACGACGTCTCGTTTACTTCTATATTTATGGGATATGTTATGGTGCTAGGAACTATTACCAATTATGTGGCACGATCTGTGCGGTGGTTTTCGCGAAATTATTGCGCACGCACCCGTGATCATGGGCGCAATCGATCCCACATCCACGATGCAGTTCTGCCTATAAATAGAAAGGCGGGGGAACCCTATTTTACTTTTCCCCATCGCTCTTCTTCTTCATAGCATTGTAGCCGTCCTCTTCTTTGCATCACTGCACCGTGCTATCTTTTCTCGTGCCGCCACCCAGCTTTCTTTCTTCCCGCCATAGATTCATCTCGTGCGCACGCCATCGCCGCCATTGTCGCTATGGGATGCCCTTACTCCAACCCGAGCGTCACAGTGGATAACGCTACCATGGACAACGCCACCAAAGAAATGGATCCTCAGGAGGTTGTCTCTGTCGAGCACGTCGAGGAGGAGGTGGATGCCCTTCCGGAGCGAGCTTCGTGGGAGGGTTCCGATGTGTCCTCCAATGAACTCGAATGGCTCTGCCATACGTGGCGAATTCCTCCGGTGGTAGAGTGTCGGCTGCCTGGCGCCGAGGATGCGTTGGTAGTTAACCCAGGTGAGTACGTAGTATTTGTCTTCCACTTTGAGCGCAGGTTTGGCCTCCTGGTTAGTGATTTCACCAAAAAGTTCCTAGAAACATTTAGTATTCAACCACCCCATGTGTCGGCCAATGCTATTACTACCCTATACTATTTTGTATCTTGTTCGGAGGTTTATCTTGGCTTGTGCCATCAATCAATCTATGGGACAAGTATTTACAGTTCTGGCCCCCTGTCATCCCGGATCCGAAACTTCCTATCGACACGAAGATGATGACCTAGTGCAGGGCCGCCACAGTCATACCTCGACGAAGCTCCGCCCTTTCCCAGATTTATGGGCTAGACTCATGCAAGAAGTGGAAACGGTCTTTCTTTACGTGAAGAACATGACCGAGGTTTATATGATTAGACTGCCGAACTTTGCCATCAGCGTCCCTGAGACAAAGCGCAATTGGAAGATGGAGCCCAAATATTTCAGTGTTGAGGTCAATCAGATACACTCGGCCATTCTGGAGATTATGCAAAGAGGTATGTCAGCTGATGATCTCATGGTGACATTTATCTATCGCCGAGTTTCTCCACTTCAACAAAGACCGCATAAGATTCGCCAAATGAGTGGCCTACATGATCGTTCCTGGATATCGATGGTTGAGCTAAACAAGCTTGAAGTCCGAAGATGGGTTAAGGCCATTGCTAAGACCAAAATGGTCGAGGAGTGGGAATGGGAAGAAGCTCCCTATGACCTTGATCACCATGCACCCGTGGTAAGTAATGATGCAATCTCACATCCGACATAATTTTATGCCAACATAACTTCATCATTTGACTTTGGTCCACACTTGTTTATCATGTAGAAGTTTACTCGGTACTCTGAAGAGCACAAACTGATCATGGCCAAGGATTGGGCCATCGATCGCGATTATTTGGATGTTGAAGATCCGGATTTGAGGATTTTATGTCGATCCCAGATGTCAGCATTTTCCCTGTTTCGGGTAAGACTCCTGCTCAAGATACATTAAGAACATGGTCGGATGATGATGATGATTGTCAAATTCTAGAGGTACTTGACCCTATGCCCATTGCATTCACATATCCGCTGAACCTGACCTCAGCTGATGCAGAGGCACAGGTGATAGAGGAGGCACCTGTAGCTGCCGGAGGCCGGGATGGAACTAAGAGACAAGCTGCGGCTGCAGCCTCAAAGGAAGAGTCGCAAGATTGGGGTCCGCAAGCCTAGGGCGAGGCCGACCATAGCCGGCTACCATTCTTGTGCCTACATACATTCTTACTTCTGTATTTCATGTTTCTCTCTTTCTTCTCTTACTCGAAATGCTTTTAACGACATGCTCTACTACAAGGCTACACTGGACGTTAACCAAAGTGCTACCTGCATCGCTTCGGAACTAGAGCAGCCTCCATCTCCTCCTCATGTCGACACTCAAGTTCTGAGTCCGGCAAGGGCAAACACTCCTCCGTCTTCTGATGCCGAGATAGTTAGACCAAGACTAGCGGCTGACATTGGAGAGGAGCACACTGTTCTAGAAAAATGAAGTGATGATACCTCAGCTCCAAGCCAAGATGAAGACCCCGACACCAAAAATGTGGGTGCCGGTATAGAGAATATCGAGCCTCCGGAAGTACCGGATCAGACTCAGACGCTACAACGACAGCAAACTCAATAGCAGCAATAACCTCAACAACCGCCGGAAACCAATGTGCAGCAACCAATGGTTCTGCTGACAAAATAGCAGCCGCCCGCTCCACCGAGGAAACAACAGACTCTAGCTCCTTCGACTAAGCAGCAACAGTCGAAGAAGCGAGCAGCAGCAGCCAAACAAACCTCAGTTGCGGATATGCTGAATAAAACTTCTGCTGCTCTAGAGGTGCATTCAGATAAGAAGACGACGCTTCATACGAGCAGAGCCGCAACCCAAATCAGCGCCAAGATTAACCCTAGTGGCGACAGTTTTGTTCCGTCCCAGACATTAAGCGGAAACATCTTGGGATCCATCAAGCAGTATTGCATGGGCTGGAATAGTGCCGACTTAGGTGAGGTGACCTCCGGGAATCCTCACCCGAAACAACACTTGGTAGGGTTGACCACTATTTCGCAAAGAGTTTTTCAGGCCAAAGCTGCTCTAGTTGAGGCCGACAAAGCTATCGATGTACACACCTTTTCCATTCTCATCAACTCTAGTAATAAATATATAATCCCTAGTCCCCGAGGTTGGGTTGAGTAAGAAGTTACTCAACCATAATCTTGTCGATTACGTTGCTTGTGCTTTATCTTTTTCTCCTTGTATCGAAACCTATTTTCCGAGATTCAGGTTGAGTTATGATAACTCGGCTCGAATCTTTAAAATGATTGCCTATTTCCCAAGATTAAGGTTGAGTTATGATAACTCAGCTCAAATCTTTAAAATGATTCTCTATTTTTCGAAATTCGGTTTGAGTTATGATAAATCAGCTTTAATCTTTAAAATGATTCCCTATTTACCAAGATTCTTATTGAGTTATGATAACACGGCTCGAATATTTAAAATGATTCCCTAATACTTCATTTTTTTCTAGAGTTGCACTATTTCCCAGAGGCAGACATATCGGATAATCCTGTTGGAGCATAAGAAACTTTCTGACAGTCATAAGCAGCTTTAGGTCGAGCTGAAGAAAAAAGGTATGTGCGGGCAATCTTGTTTTGATTGTTTGCTTTTCTTATTTGTTGACTTAACTGTTGTTGATATTTGCAGCCGAGACAAAGAAACAGAGTGAAGAGCTGCAGAAACAGATCTCTGACCTTGATGGTACGTCATTGTTTGTACTTTGATTTTTACATATTTCATTTTATCTGTATCTATTATCTCGTCTTAGCCGATAAAACAACTCTTGCACAAGAACACTAGCTTTGCATAAGTATGCCGGAACTGACAAACCACATGCTGGAACAAGCAGGGGAACATCATCTTCAGCTTAAGAAGGAAAAGGACGAGGTATCTCGACTTTAGGCTCAAATTGAGGAGATGAAGAAAGGTCACAAAGCTGAAATTGAGCGGGTCTCCCTGGCCTTCGCAGAAGAAAAAGATCGTCTAACTAGCCAAGTCTAGAAAGATCAAGATTTGCTGAAGGAGGGCGAGATGATGGTTAACTCGGCCCAGCAAGAGCTGGAGGATCATAAGGGAAAACGCCTGGTTTGGTTGTCGGAGCTGACCCGGATCAACTGCGAAATGAATAGTAAGTTCCTCTTGCTCCATATTTTTTACCAGCATATGCTATATGTCGACACACTAATAACTTTGCTCCTTCTACCTGTGTATTTTCAGGTCATTGTCTACTCCTGCCGCATCAGTAGCGGTTGTCATAGCCCGGAAGAAGAGAACTGACATTGGCCCACTACCCCTACCCGATGAATGGGATATATGTGACCATTTGTGAGGGGGATATACCAATCGGTATGCTAGAAGGGCGATTCGACTAGCCCAAGTCCATAGCGAATGGGCCTGCAGGAACGATGACTAGAAAGCGACTAAAGCAAAAGCCTAGCGACTGGAAGCTAGAGGCCCACGAGCTTATATAGTCCCAGTCGGATTAGGTCAAATCCTCCGAAACCTTAACTGATTAGGTTGTAATCCTATAAACCCTAGTGAGGTACCCCCTATATAAACCTCCCTAGGGTACTCTGTACCCCATCCAAGCGACTCGTTGCCTAGCCGCCGACCTCGCCCACCTTGTAATCCACTCACCGATAATACAATCTAGTAGGAAGTAGGTCTTTACCCTATGGGGGGATGGACTCGGGTAAATCCCTTGTCTCTGGTTCCAATCTCGCGCCGCAAATGGCGACTAGCTCTTGCCGCAAATTGTATCAATCGCTAACCCTGGTAGCGAGTGCCGTGGTCATTCCCACGACAGTGGCGCCCACCATGGGGCATGGCAAGTCAAGCCTGAGACATGCGGTGAGACCCTACATCCCGATCAACCGGCCGATCGCCACTAGTTGCATGATCGTCAGCGGTGGGTTCCTCCAGATCCTATCGAGCAGCTACATCCCTACATCGCGCCAGGTCACTCACGGTACGGTGATGCCGGTCGGCACCATCAACCTCTTCGTCGGGTTCACGGACGCCATCGACCTGGTGGAGATGGTGATCATCGGCAGACCGCCGCCATGCGATCTGCTCTCAGAGGAGCAGATCCGCTCCATCACCCAACTCGCCTCCGAGTACGACTTGGCCGCCAGCAACACGGCCGCGAGCGACGCGACCCTCCATGACGACGCCGACACGGCGACCCTGCTTTGGTTGCCGGATCTATCATGGTGGCGTCAAGTGAGGACTCCATCACGCGAGTCTCCAACACTGAGGACTTCGGGGATCCCTCCATCCTCGTGCTCTTCGACTCTGACTCCGGATCGGAGTCCCCTGACGAAGCACGGACCAGATCCAATAGCTACAACGCCATCTACATGGAGGGTAGCATCACCGCGTCACTAGACCCTTCTCCACGCCCCTCCCACTGACCGTGATGGCGATGGAGATCGAGGAGTACCACCAGAAGCTGTAGGCGGCCAAGGTTAGGGAACAAGCTGAGCGCGACAAATTTCACCTCGAGCAGCAAACAACGCAGGAGCTGTCGCTCTATCACCAGCGCCACATTAGGAGTCGCCTGAACTCCAACGTCTAGGGCTACGCCCTGAACTTCGACGACGAACACGACCCCGCTCGCGTGGCCGAGCGCGAGTTCTGCCACAACGTGTCGCCTAGCGCCAGTCGCCTACCACCTGGCGCACCCGCGACTGGAGCTCCACCACCACCCCACCACTCGCCTCCTCCGTAGTAGCCGTGGATCATAATCTCCCCACAAACACGCGACTCCAACGGACTCCCGCTCTACTCCACCCCGATGGACAATGTCATCACGGGACAAGCTGCAGTCACCAACCTCAACATAACGAGAGAGGGCGCGCTGCAGGTCAAGTACGCCCAGGCCCTACTCGCTAGGTCGTCGAGCAGCAAGCCGCGGGAGTCGACCCGTGGTGGCGGATGTGACGAGGTTTAATCTCGTCAAGGCCCATTGTTATGGACTTGGGTTTTGGAGAAGATGGGGATGCTGGAGATCGTGGCACGGTTAACAGACAAGCAACCAGGGGACACGAGATTTACCCAGGTTCAGGCTCCCGGAGGGAAAACCCTACTCCTGCTTGTCTGCTCTTTGATTATGGCGGAACCGAAGGTTACAGGGGTGCGCAGATTCGATCTGGCGTGGAGGTGTGTATGTCGTAATCCAGTAATCGTCGTCTGTTGTGTGTAATCGTCGTCTGTCGTGTGTAATCTTCGTCTGTCCTCCTCGTTGGACCCTCCTAGCCTTTATATATGGGGAGGCTAGGTCTCGGGTGCCAATACGAGTAGGTTACAAGTTGTATTCAAACTCTAGTCTTGAGGTATCCTTGTCTTGTGCGCTTTGGAGTCCGTGTCCATATGTGCTTCGTGCAGCCGAAACGTCTTGGGCGTCCTGGACCCTGGCAGGTCGTCGAGTGGGCCTTCCGTCGGGCTGGACCAAGTATGCTAACATCGGGTACCCGTAGGGCATATCCATGTCAGGATGTACTCCCGCTCATGCGCGAGTCGCGCGGCTTCAAGCGGTTGTCCAACGGTTTCCAACACTCTCAATTGCCCCCACCCGAGCCCCAGGAGCTCCAACCTTGGGTGGCGAACCCCACACTCTCCACCAACGATCCACGACACACAAACAACACGGTCACCGCCAAGTGTCAACCAATCGATGCACGGACCCACATCCTCAATAACCAAACCTGGTGTGCTCACCAGCCAAATGACTTGAGAACACCCTCACCAACCGCGGCGAGCCCGAGCCAAGGGGCTCCCTTAGTCGAATCAGCCCGCAGTGCTTCAAACCAGTGGTCCAAGGCGAGAAGTACCCATCCACCTTCAAAGCCCTGAAGGACATCGAGAAGTACGATCCCACGTATGATCCGGCGGTGTGGATTGACACGTATCTCATGGAGATAGGGATCGCTGGCCACACCGACCTGCTCGCCGCTCACTACCTCCCCCTGATGATGGAGGGAGCGACCCATCAATGGATCAACACCCTCCCCAAGAACAACATCAACTCGTGGGAGGACATGCGGGACGCCTTCATCAGACACTTCGAGGGCTCCTACACCCGCACCACCACCATCGAGGACCTGGAGCGCTGCATCCAGGGACCGCGCGAGTAAACTCGCCACCTATTCCAAAGGTGGCAAGACCTGTGGATCAACGCCTCCGGCATTCACCCAGACATGGCGATCCACTGCTTCAAGAATGCGTGCCGGTACGAACCTCTGGTCGCCAAGATCAAGAGGGTCTACTGGACGCTCGACAACATCCCCGACCTTCTCAAGATCGCCAAGCGCTACATGGAGGAGGACCCCAACAAAGACTCCAATGACGAGTCGGGTGGGAGACGTCACCCAGATGGCCACGACAACGGCAGACAGTGCAAGATGTGCTACAGCAACACTCGCCTCACCGGCAAGCGCCACGGTGATGGGCGAGTCGACTTCGTCACCAACACCGACTACAGGCACCACGAACCCAAGAACTTCTTCCATGACGCAGGCAACTACCGTGATAGTGGTAACTACTACGCCAACAACACCGCGAAGCCGAAATTTGACCCTGTGGCCCTACTCTCCCAACCCTGTGTCTACCACCGCAGGGAAGGAAAGCCCACCACCTAGACTACCACTGATTGCCACTCTCTCAAAGAGATTGATAAGGCAAGGCGAGCGAGGGAGGGTAACAATGACGACCCGCCAAGGGACAATGGCAACATGCTTGTTGGTTTGCGACCCAAAAGTTCCTGGGCGAGTGCATCGCGGTACCCCAGTTGCCTGTAATTTCCGCGTTTCGCAAAGTTGGGCTCCCAACTACCGAGAGGGGCAATTTCGAGGCAAACTCATCTCACCCCTGCCAAATTCAAACATTCTATTAAACTTCCCCGTGAAGTAGACGGTCAGGGCCCACATGTTGGTCATCTGTCCGTGACGTGAGCGCCAACACGACAACCTCTTAGGAAAATCGAGGAACTAAGTGGCATGGATGTGTTGACCAATTTCACAAATCCATTCCCTCCTTTCCCCTAGCACTGATGGTGTCGAAATCCACCCTCTAGGAAGAACGATCCCTTCGGACATTTGACTTCTGACGCTAAGTTGCTGTGCCCAGTTGTTGCGCCCATTCGCTGATCCCGAGCTCCAATGGCGCATGTTGTAGCCGCCGTTGCGAGGATCTAGCCCGGCTTCACCGCCGACGAGCTGAGCAACTCGGAGGATGGCAGATCCTACTACCAAGGAAGAAGAAGTTTTGGCTACATGCCGGTGATCTACCCTTATCTTTGCTATTCGCACTAACTATAACTGCTAGCTGGCTACTGAACCTAAAATTGTTTGTTAGCCCAACGCTGACAAACATATTTTGTCCATAATTTTCTGTCAAGTGGGATCTCCACAGACCACCCTTACCTGGTTACGGTAGCCCTCTTCAGGTACGAGTCTAAATCAGCAAGGGTGAAGGGCAAGTGTTATGTACACCATTGTATCACGAAGGAAGAAGCGCATACGTAGATCTGCACTATCCCTGGTATGGTTGCTGCTCTGCATAATCATGCTGAAATATGGCCGAAGTAGATTGCAAAGTTCAGCTTCATGGATGAACGAGGCATCATGGTTCCTCTAACGTGTGACAGTCAGCTAATTGTGTTGATGAAAAGGTATGCTTCGGCTTGCATGTTTGAGCTGAATTGTGATGTACTGGATGTGGAAGCTGCTGCAAGTGGGAGTCGCCCTTCTATTCTTGGACAGGGTGGTCGCTCGAACCCAATTAGCTCCTGGTAAGCAAAAGTCTCTTGGGGTTCGCATGTTTGTGCTAAATTGTAATTTGTGTTTTATTTACTCTGTAGATATTAGGCAGTTATGCAACAATCCTGTTTCTTGGACAGGAAGCACCGCAAGGTTAGAAACATGACTGCTGGGTCAGTCATGTTGCTGCCGAAAGAAAATAAAAACGAGTGGAAAGATGATGCTAGACACGATTCTGGTGCTGATTGTCCCGGAGATGCAGAGTACGTGAAGCTAAGAAAATTAGCACCGAGGAAGAGGAAGAAGGCAGGAAATGAAGAAGCCAGTGGACATGAAGGCTTGGCACCCAGGCAGGGGAAGAAGGCTGTTGGCAATGAAGATGCATAATAATGTGTTAAACTTGAACCTATATATGTAATTCAGTTGAATTCCGGACCTCTGTGTGCGGAACTTGTCGGGCGAAACAATCTACCCATGTTCTCGTAGTAAAATGTACCGTTACTTAGGGTTTGGAAATGCCCAAGTCAGTAGTTGAATCCGAAATTGTGATTGTGCCACTACTATCTGAAAACACGCAGCACCGGTTCCATGATTGCTGAGGGGCGGGAGGTCTCCAAATTCGATGGAAAAGTGGCAAACAAATAAATTATTTAAGCTGCTACACTCCATAAAATAACAACTTATTTCAGCTGCTGCACAATGACATGACAACATAAACAACAATGGCAATAGATAATGCCCAGATAATGAGGAAATCGATACCACTTTCTGGCCTAATCTTGAGCCCGTCTATCTTACCGCCTCCTTGCTCCTGCATCCCCTGCATCTGGGGAAGCTCCCGGATCTCCAGTAACCGGATGTACGTGCTTCCACTTTATAAATTGTGGTTGTGCCATTTGCATGCGGCACAATCCACGTAGATTATGTTTAAACAAACCACCAATGTCAGAATACCACCATGATCAGACAAAAGGAAGTAATGCATGGTTAAGACATATTAACAGGCGACCAATTTTTTTCTCCCAGGACTCCGAGACCACCAGTTCAAACCGCTAGGTCAACAAGTACTACTATTACGACTTAAAAAAGTACATAGCTCAAGCTAAATAGAACTAGTTATCACACATCTCCTTGATTTTCCTAATCTTAGCCCGATGCGCATCTTCCTGCGAGAGCAAGGATCGAATTGTCTACTCCTTCCTTTTAGCATCTTCCTTGCACAGCTTCAATTGTTTCTCTGCATTTATCCTCATGCACTTGTCAATACTCATAGTTGTGAACTGTAGGACATTGGACTGGTGAAGTTCATTCCTTGGTTGAGTCAGTTCTTGATCTGCTTTAGCCTTCAGGGCCAACGTCACGTCCCCCTTCTCGACTTTGCTAACCTTGTACTATAAGAAATGTGTTAACTTGTGACCTTCTCATAGTGAAGGAAATTGAAATTGTCATAGATTTATGACGATTTCACACAAGATAGTCGTAGGCTATTTGAAGAGGTCAAAATCGTGTAGAATTACGACGTTTTTTATAATCGTCACATTTTCATTGGATGAAATCATCATAATCTACATGGTACAGATTAGATCCTTATTTGTAGTCGATTACGACCAATTTAAATCATCATAGTGTCCAATATATGATACATTAAAATGACTAGTCAGCCACGTCAGCAATTATTCCTACCGTGTCATGTACATGTGTAACATTTTTGTATACGTGTATCCATATGTCAATATACGCCTACCTGACAAGAAAAGCTTGAGAGGGGGGTTAGAACCCGCGACCTCGACCACCAGTTTATCGAACCCAGCCACCACGCCTAAACAAGCTTCTTGTCATAACAGCGCGCCGAGCCTTTATGAACTCCATATTCGATCATTGGGCCTGGGCTTCGCAGAAGTACAACAGCATCCTAATCTCCTTTTTTCTTTTTTCCTTTAAGGTTTTTCGGCCTAGTAAGGGAGGTGGGACGCGGTCTTGGGCCGGCGATGACCCTGGGCGCGGTAGATTAGGTCCGCTGGTCCATTTAGGAAGTTTTTTTTCCTATTTTCTTTTTCCTTTTTCTATTTTTTTATTCTTCTGTATCTTTTCTATAAAAAATCCAAAAGAATTGTTTTTTCCTTCTAAATGATTATATAATTTAGTATCTACTTTTCCAAACACTTTTGCTATTGTTTTTCCTCTAAACTTGTGTGATTTGGATACAACTAACACGGACTGACGCTGTTTTCAGCAGAATTACCTTGGTGTCTAGTTTTTGTGCAGAAAATCAACTACCAGGAAAAATCCCGGAAAATATGCCAAAAATCCTATTTCACCAGAAGATTCACGGAGCTAGAATACGAGACGGAGTGGGGCTGGGGCCTGGCCACACCACCTGGCCGCGCCAGGCGGTGGTCTGGTCGCCACAGGCACCCCCTCGGTCTCCCTCTTTGCCTATAAGTTGCCTCATGACCTAAAAACTCGGGGGAGAGGGGGAGGGGGGGGCGACGTTTTTCCAGAAAGAGTTCCGCTCCGCCGCCACCACCAGATTCCATGATTCAGAACCAGAAAATCCGTCCTGGCACCCTGCCGGGATGGGGAATTGGAGGAGATCATTGCCATCATCATCACCATCGCTTCTCTATCGACCATCCATGTTTCCCCATCTATGAGTGAGTAATCCCCCGCTGTAGGCTATGGGGATGGTAGGGATTGGCTGAGATCGTTCATGTAATGGCATTGGATTCTTAGGGCTTGGTGCCTAGTATCTACTATTAGTGCTTTTTGACTTTGTTGCAACTTGTTATGCTTAATGCTTGTCACTGGGGCCCGAGTGCCATGATTTCAGATCTGAACATGTTATTGATTCATTATGATAGTATTGTTTATGGTCTTACCTACAAGTTGTATACACACGTTGTTGTCCGGAACCAAACGCCCCGAAGTGATAGAAATCAGGATAACCAGAGGGAATGGCTTTGATGTGAGGATCACATGTGTTCACTGAGTGTTAATGCTTTGCTCCAGTGCTCTATTAAAAGGAGCACCTTAATTGGCAGTAGTTCCCTTGAGGCCCCGCTGCAAACGGGTTGGCAGGACAAAAGATGTTGTGCAAGTTCTCATTGCGAGCACGTATGACTATATATGAGACACATGCCTAGGATTATTTAGTACTTGGATGCTTTATCTTATTTATCTGCAAATGCCCTATGTTCTGATTGCCATGTGAATTGTCTTGTCCATGCAACGCCTGTCCATCCATGCCTATGCCTACCGCGCTCTAATCCTACTCTTTACTGCAATTGTTACTACTGTCTTTACTTTTACTACTGCTACTACTTTACTACTACAAAACTATTGCTACTGATAAACTGCTGTGAGCAAGATTGTTTCCAGGTGCAGCTGAATTGACAACTCAGTTGTTAAGGCTTATAAATATCCTTTGGCTCCCCTTCTATCGAATCAATAAATTGGGTTTCTCTTCCCTCGAAATTACTGCGATACACCCCCTATACTTGTGGGTCATCAAGACTATTTTCTAGCGCCGTTGCCAGGGAGCATAGCTTTATTTATCAAGTCCACTTGGAATCATTATTGTTCGCTGCCATCCATTCATCATGGGTAAGTCTCGTGATGGCAAGGTTCCTATTTTACCATCCACTAGAAGAAGAGGCACGGTTCTGAACACCTCTGTTGCTCTTGATTCACCGTCTGTTATGAGTGAGTTCCTTACACCACCACATCCACATGCTACACACACTGCTACTACTGCTGAATCTGAAACTTCTGATACTTATGATGCTGCTTCTACTATGCTTGATAAGAGTGGTTCATTAGGTCCTTTCCTAGATGCTACAATTGCTAGAACTATAGCTGGAAATACTGAAACTCCTAATGAAGACACTACTACACCTGTTAGTTCACCTGAGTCTAGAGAGAGCTATGATATTGAAGACGGTTATATTGAGATGATCGATGAATTTATTAAAGAATGTCAAAACACCCATGATAGGAGTGCTGGTAAGAGTCTCCTTGAGAGGCGTACTATTAAACCCAAATTGTCTCCTAATGCTAAGTTTGCTGTATCTCCCATAAACATTAAAGATAAGGATTATGATTTCTCTCTTGATCTATCCTACATAGCTATTGTTGAGAAAGAACCTTTTTGTGGGACTAAGAATGAAAGTGCGGTAGCACATATGGCTGAGCTTTCTACCATGAGTGGCCTGTTTTCTGATGATATTAAGATGCACAGCTACTTTGTTGCTAAAATTTTCCCCTTTTCACTGAAAGGATAAGCTAAAACTTGGTTTAATAATTTACCTCCTGGATCTATTGATAGCCCTGATTGCTTGATTAGTACCATCCTGCAGAAATATTTTCCTCCTAGTGCTAGACATGCTATTTTGCAGGAACTTTTTGATTTTAAACAGGGAGAAAAAGAGATATTGCCTGAATCATGGGCAAGGTTTTGTGCTTGGATTCATGCACAGGCTGGATGTCCATTACCTAAGAATGAGCTTCTTGATATATTTTATAATGGACTAACTGAAGAAGCTAGGACATACTTGGATAGTTGTGCTGATTGTGTTCTCAGGAATAGGACTCCCAAGGAAGCTGAGAAATTAATGGCTAAAATAAGCAAGAATTATGAAGATTGGACTCCTCCTGAACCAGCTATACCTGAGACAACTATACCTGAACCAACTATTCCTGTGCCTATACCAACATCTAAGAAGAGGGGAGTTATTGAACTAAATGATGCAGTGATGAAGGAAGCTAAGAAATGTCTTAAGGAGAAGGGAATTAAAGCTGCAGATGTCAAGAATTTACCTCCTATAAAAGAATTATGTAAGCCAATTCCCCATTCACCCACTATTTAGGTACACTCTCTCCAATACTTTGATGAAGGTGACATCCCTTACTCTAAACCTCTCGATCAATTCTTAGAGGAATTTGATATTTTTATTGTTAAGCAAGATAATTTTAATAAAAGGGTGCAAAATCATCTAATGGAAAACTCTAGAGCTATTGTTGAGTTGAAGGATATTGTGGAAAGAACCATTAATGATGTTAAAATGCTTGTTAAACATTTTCAAATGGTTCAAACTCAAATAGATCAACTTATTAAAGTGCAAAAAGACTTGCTAGTTAATGCTGCTAAAGAAAAACATGCTTATGAAGTTAGAACTAGAAGTGGTGCTACTACCTAGGATCCTCTATATCCCGAGGGGCATCCTAAAAGAATCGAGCAGGATTCTCAACAAGCTAAAAATAGTGGTACTACTCATAAGAAAATAAAAAAGAAACATAAAACTATTGTAGAACCCTCTGAACCTGCTAAGGATCCTAATAGTATATCTGTCTCTGATGCTGAAACTGAAAGTGGAAATGAAGAAAATGATGTTCCTGATAAAGAAAAAGTTGAAGAAGAACCTGAAAGGCACACTAAGAATACTAAATACACTAAAGAAGATTTTGTTGCTAAGAAACATGGTAGTGAAAGAGAGCCTTGGGTTCAAAAACCTATGCCTTTCCCTGATAAGAAACACAAGTCAAAGGAAGATGAACACTATAATAAGTTTTGTGAGTGGATGAAACCTTTATTCTTGCAAATTCCTTTGACTGATGCCATTAAATTGCCTCCTTATTCAAAGTATATGAAGGATATTGTCTCGAATAAAAGGAAGATCCCTAATGAAGAAATTTCTACTTTGCTTGCTAATTATTCCTTTAATGGTAAGGTTCCAAAGAAACTTGGAGACCCAGGGATTCCAACTATTCCTTGTTCTATTAAAAATAGTTATGCTAAAACTGCTTTGTGTGATTTGGGAGCAGGAGTTAGTGTTATGCCTTTTTCTCTCTATAAGAGACTTCAACTGGAAAACTAATACCAACTGATATATCTTTTCAAATGACTGATAAATCAGCCACTATTCCTGTTGGTATATGTGAGGATGTACCTGTTCAAGTGGCTCATAATTACTTGATATTAACTTATTTTATTGTGCTTGAAATGCCTGAAGATGATAATATGTCTATTATTCTTGGGAGACATTTTCTTAATACTGTAGGAGTTGTTATTAATTGTAATCAAGGAAAGGTGACCTTTAATGTTAATGACAAAGAGCATATTGTCTATTTCCCCAAGAAGATTGATAGGACTTATGGTTTAAATTCAATTGAACATGTTGAGGGCATTCAAGTTGGAGAAATATATTGTCCCATACCAAGAGAAAAATTTGAAATTATTATGATTGGGACCATTGCTATCAAGGTTGAGGTAACATAATCATTAGTGAAATACAAAGTTTTGTTTCATATAAAATTGTTTTGGTAACAAGACCTGATCAACCTTGTTAACAAAAGGATTTCATTGAACAAAACAATGTTTTCACCATGATTATCTCCTCTTACTTCTATTCTATCCATTTTTAGTTTTTGCTTAAGTTTAGTTTGCTTTTCTGTTGTTAGTTGCTTGCATATTAGAGTGTCTTAAAACTTTTGAAGTTTTAGCTTTGTTTTGTCATTGCATCTTTCTGAAAAAATCTTTTTGTCAAAAAATCATTTGTCTATACCTGAAAATTGCTCAAAAATAAAGTGTCTCGAAAAATTCCAGAAAATTCATATTAAATTTTTACGTGAAAAAAGGGGCAGAGGGGTGCCTGGAAGGTACCAGGGGGCCCACCAGGCAGGCACACCACCTGGTGGCATGGCCAGCCCAGGGGCGCGCCTGGCCATGGTGTGGGCCAACCCTAGCCCTCCACTCACTCTCTCACTTCCCACTTTCTTCTCTCTCCCGAGAAAATACCAGTTCATTGCTCGAAATCGCGTTCTTGCTGTTTTTGCCCTCGATTTTTCGATCTCCTTGCTCAGCCCATCTTTGCTGCTGAAATTTGGAGCATTTGTTCTCCGGTATGTGACTCCTCCGCTTGTCCAAGTAGATTTGTGTTTAGTGGTTTATATCTTGAGTATTTTGCCTCTGTAGGTGACAGGTTATGAGAGCTTGTAATCTTGTTCAATGCTTAGAGATATTGTTTTGATGCATGTTTAGGCCTCTTACAAGTCCCTATGAGTAGTGCCCTTCATTATATATTCACTTTCCAATCACTTGTTTAATACTAATAGTAGATACTAGGGATGGCTTTCGCACTGCTCATATCTCATCAGGAATAATGAGCCTGAAAAAGAAAGAGTTCCACAATCTGAAGCAGCGCCACCGCAGCGTGGCTGAATACATTGAAGAGGCCGAGGTGACCGTTGGACCCTGAGCAAGACCTAATGCCGGCTCCTCTGAGGCTCCTCTGAGGTGACCGTTGGTCGGCCTCCGGCTCTCGCCGGCGCCTCGCCGGCATAGGCTCGGCATGGATTTCTCTGGTGGTTGCTGGAAGGTCACCTACTCTGGTGTGACCACGGGTGGTAAGTTTTTGGAAGGATCTCTCGCTGTCTCGGCTGATTCTTGGTTGGTTCTTCTCAACGCCAAAGGCACCCCCCTTGAGGGGCGATGTTTGGAAATTGGGGAGATGATCTCTGTTGGATCTGTTTTGAGGTTCCCCTCTCACCTTTCTCGTGTTAATGATTCTTTGGTTCCCTCATCTGGATTTCTTGGTAGATCTCCTACCATCACTGGATCATATGAAGAAACTGGTTTTAAATGGCATGCCCTTTGCTACTCTTTGCCGACTGATGATCTTGAGCCTTCTAAAGGTTTTCTCATACTTTTTCCTAGTTCAAAAAGGCTTGTTCTCCTCAATCATAATGAGGTTGTGATCGATGCTAGATACTTGGTACATGGTGAGGTGGTGGCTTCTGGCATCTCTATTGATCTCCAGGTGAAGAGGGTGGTGGTTGGTTCTCAAATTTTACCAAGCCCTTTGGTTAAGAATGTTTCCTCCATTGAGAAGTTGGTCCCTAGATCTCTGGATTTCTCGGAAAATCTCCCCTCTGGGTGTGCTTCTGAAGATGCTGCCTCGTGTCGACCTGCCCTGGATTTTTCTTTAGGGCGTAATTTTGAGAAGAAGATTTTTGATAAATTCAGGCATCAAGTTAATTTCATTGGTGGTTTCAGGAAAAGACCTTTTTATCTGGTCTATTCTTTTGGACGAGCAAATTTTAAATTGGACCTTCATACTGTTAGTCTTGCTCTTCAAGCTTGCTTTGGAGGTAATGCTTCTAAATTCCAGGCGAAGCTTCTTCAAGATAGAACTTTTCGATTCTCGGTTGCTTCAAGGGTAGTGGGTTTTGAGATCTACAATATCTCAAAGTTTTCATGTCATTCTTTTGTGATTCATGTCAATCTTTGGGGTAATGGGGGTCCGAATTGGATTCATGAAGAAAGGGAATTCTACAAGGAATCTGCTAAGGAATGGAAAGTTGTCACGTACAAAAAAGAAAGTGCAAAAAAATCTCCTTCTTTAAAGCATTCCAGTAAAAGTGGCTCGGTTTTTCAAAGACTCAAATTTCCCGCGTCACCTGTGGGTCATTCGCCCGTGATTGAGCAACGTATTAATGGTGAGATCAAATCCAGTCTTCAAGACAGATCTTATGCTCAGGTGCTCACTAATGATGGTGTTAAGTCGATGGTAACGCCGATCAGGTCTAGGGGAGGCGCCAATCGCGCGGCATTTAAATTGCCTGGTCTCCTTCCTTTTCTGAAATTTCCCTCTTTCCCTAAATGTAGCTGGCCCGACAAATCGTATGAGGGGTGGTTTAAGGCCCAGGTGGTTTCTCATTCCCGGCCCATCTTTCACGGCAGTTTTCACGAGTTCATCTCTTCGCTGAAAAAAACAACTACCACTTCCCCTGTCTCCTCAACTCCCTCGCCCGCTGAAACCCCATTCCCCTCCTGCTCGTCGCCGGCGAAGGACGTCGAAATGGCGAACATTCCGATTGATCCTGCGCCTTTCCTGCCGAACGACTTTCAGATTATGCAGGTGGCTGGGAGGAATCGTGTTAGAAGGGTGGTGGTGCCTCGGAGGTCAAGAGCGCATGAACAGTATGCTATTGCTAACATTTTCCCCCTCCCTCCTGGTCCTGTTCCGTTCTTGAATATTCATGGTGTCCTGGTGGATTTCTTCAACAATGAGGTTGGAGTGCACTTCAGAGATATTCAAGATTGTCCCTTTGGGTCGGCGTATGTGCAGTTCCATCATGTCAGCGATCATGACAGGCTCATTGCGACGAGCCCGATTCCGTTTCAAGATGTGCATGTCTCCTTTGTGAAACACAATGAGGGTGATAATTGGCGTAGGACTCAGTTCAATAATGAGTGCTGGGTGATGTTGGTTGGACCTCCCCTTGACCACTGGCATACGGAGGATCTGAATGCTATCTTTGTTGACATTGGGAAAGTTCTTCTGTGGGAAAGGGACCCTGACCACAAGGGTAGGATTATTGCTAAGATTCGTGTTACTGACTTGGTTGACATCCCCAAGAGCGTGAGGTTTACCATTGGTGACTTGGTAGAGACAGAGTCTTGGACTTTTTCTGTTGAAGTTCTTCAGAGTCACTTGCTTGGTGGGGGCCCACCCGAGGAGGACCCACTGCCAGATGACAATGTGGACCCACACCCAGTTCCTGGGCATGGTCCAGTCTTTGGGCCCCAGGTTCCACCTCCCCCCCTCCCCCTCCTGCTCCTGGGGGTGAGTGGGGTCAGTGGATGGCCCCTGTGCAAGACCCTGCTCCTGCTGGTGGGCATGCTGAAGGTTGGGGTCCTTGGGAGGCTGCTGCTGCCCCTATTCAAGGCCCCGTCATTGCTCCTGGAGAAGATATGCCTATTGACAATCAGCATCTGCCACCTCAGGATGTGAACAGTGGAGTTACTGGTGCTATCATGGTTCAAGACTGGGGGTCTGATGATGAATCTGTGAATGAGCCTGAGGCTGTGGAGGAGCTTGGTGTTGCAGTTGCACCACAAGGGGTTGGCATTGGTGATGGCCTGCAGAACATTCTTCAAAACTATCTGGCTGATGAGGAGGAGGAAAATGCTGATGCTGAGGAGGGGGCAGGAAGTCCTATGGATTCAAGTACGGTGGCCCCTGGGAATGATGATTGGATGTTGGAGGATCAGCATCTGCTTTCTCCAAATGAGGCTCACCTTCAGATTGGGATGGTGAGAACTTTTATTTCCTTCCCTGACGTGCATGTTGCCAAGCAGGGATTTTCCCAACAAGGCTTGGAGCTCTGGGAGAATTATTTTGCCCCTCATATTCGAAGGAATCTTCTCCAATGGGCTCTCTTAAGTGTGATATTCCTGTAAGTTGGTTTAACTTCATTACTCTAATGCTTGCTACTCCTGAGAAGTTTAACTGGGTCAAGGGATTTCTTACTTCTCCTTTATGGGAAATTATTAAAGAACCTATTGCTGAGGAAAGTTCAATCTCTTTCATCATTCCTAATAAGAGCTTTTCCCAGATGCCTCCTTCTTGCCTGGGTATTGAAGCAACTAAATCTTCAGGCTCTCCTTCTACCCCTGCTAGAAAGAGAAAGGGCAAGGAACCTCTTGTGGAATCTGAGGTGAGAAGAAGCCCTAGAATTGTTGAATTAAATGGGGGTTTTAAAAGTCACTTAAATTGTCAAATTGTTGATTGCCTGGTTTGTAATGCTGCTCCTCCTTGCCTGAATTCCAAAGTGGTTAAAAATCTTGCTGCTTCATTCTGCAAGGTCAAGGATGGGGACCTGGAAAAGAGGCTGCTCAAGAAAGGGAAGGTCAATGATGTGGCAGTTAAGGCTCCTACAAAAGGCAGCACTAAAGGAGGGCCCTCTTCCAGCTTGGGATTTGGTGGCAAGAAGAAGCCAGGGGCTGCTGGTACCTGTGGACAGCAAGCCAAGAAGAAGACCTCTTCTTAAGTGTGCTAATGTATCAAACTATATCTTTTGCTGGAGTCTTGTTGACTCCCTGTTATGTGTGCTGTGTTTGTGGATTTGCAATGTGGATGGTACTTATTATGGATAATCTCTGTGGTAACCTGAATTGGGTTGACTTTTGTCTCTATTTTTGCTATTTCCTCTCCTGGGTGATTACACTATTTATATCACCCCATATCTATACTTACTTCTGGTTTCTTAATGAATAACACAAGAACTTGGAAGATCTTGAATTGGAATATCAGGGGAATCAACTCTGAAAAAAATGGTCTGCTCTCAGAAGCAAAATTGAGGAGTCTGGTTGTGACATTATCTGTCTCCAAGAAACTAAGCGCGAGGATTTTGATAGCTCCTACATTAAAAAATTTTGCCCCTCCAAATTTACCAAGTTTGAATTTCTTCCCTCCAGAGGTGCATCTGGAGGCTTGATCACCATATGGAATGGCTCCTGTTTTTCGGACAGCTTTCTTTTCTCAATGAGTTTTCTATCTCCATAACCTTGACTTCCCTCTTGTCCAATAAATCTGGATCCTCTCCAACATTTATGGGCCATGTTTATCTGAAAAAAGTCTGAATTTTTGGACTGGTTTGGCAGCATTGATATGCCTGATGATGTGGATTGGCTTATTATGGGAGATTTTAACTTCTGTAGACAGCCTTCAGATAGAAATAAATTGGGTGGAGATGTGAATGGTATGCTTCTCTTCAATGAAGCCATTAATAATTTGGGTCTCATTGAATTACCACTTAAGGGTAGAAAGTTCACTTGGAGTAACATGCAGAAGGATCCACTCTTGGAAAGATTGGATTGGTTTTTACGCTACCTGGACTCAGAGTTTTCCCTCAACTTTTGTTGCTCCTCTTTCAAAGCCCACTTCTGATCACACTCCCTGTGTCATTTCCATTGGTACAATGATTCCCAAAGCTCAGGTGTTCAGATTTGAAAATCATTGGTTACATCATAAGGAGTTTAAAGCTATTGTTCAAAATGCCTGGAACATTCCTGTGGGTTTTATGGATTCTGCAAAAAAATCAATGCTAAATTCAAAAATGTGAGAAGAGGGCTGAAGCTTTGGGCCAACAGCTCCCTTGCCTAAAGGCACAAATCAGAATGTCAATGCCACCATTGACTTGCTTGATATCATGGAGGAAATGAGAACTCTTATTGTTCAAGAATGGAATCTTAGGGATATCCTGAAAAATCTTATTATTTCTCTTTTACAAGACCAGAATACTTATTGGAAACAGAGAGGAAAAATCAAATGGGTTAAGCTGGGGGATGAGAACACCAAGTTCTTTCACTCCAGAGCTACCATAAGTTTTAGGCACAATTACATTTCCATGCTCAAGGATGATTCTGATCTTGAGGTCTATGATCATGATGGCAAAGCAAATCTTCTTTGGAATGCCTTTAAAAATAGAATGGGCTCTTCTGATAAGCCTGAAATGCATTTCAATCTTAATGACTTGGCTGGTGATTGCTTAAGCCAGGAAGAAAGGGATGCTTTGGAAAAGCCTTTCTCGGATGAGGAGATTGAGGAAGTCATCACAAATTTGCCTAATGATAAGTCCCCAGGCCCTGATGGCTTTAATAATGAATTCATGAAGCTTTGCTGGCCTATTATTAAGGATGATGTGAAGAGTCTTATTGTGGAATTCTATGAAGGGAATGCCTCTTTGGAAAGCATCAATTCTTCCTTTATCACCCTAATTCCAAAAATTGCTGCTCCTTTGACCCCTGCTAATTTTAGGCCTATTTCTTTGCTAAATAGTGTCCTTAAGATTATCACCAAGATTCTGGCCAATGACCGCAAAAGTAATTCTTAAACTTGTTCACAAGAATCAATATGGTTTCCTCAAGCAAAGATCTATCCAAGACTGTTTAGGTTGGGCATTTGAATTTCTTGATCAATGCCACAAGTCAAAAGAGGAAATTTTAATTCTTAAGTTGGATTTTGAGAAGGCTTTTGACAGAATTGAGCATTCTACTATCATCAATCTCCTTAAAGCCAAAGGTTTTGGAACTAAATGGATTTCTTGGATTTAGATGATCTTTGGGTCTGCCTCTTCTTCTGTGCTTTTAAATGGTGTGCCTGGGAAATTTTTTTACTGTAGAAGGGGTGTCAGACAAGGAGATCCTTTGTCTCCTTTACTGTTTGTTCTGGCTGCTGATCTTCTTCAAAGTATCCTCAATAAAGCAATGAACCTGGGTCTTCTTTCTTTGCCCATGAGAATGTTTTCTCATCCCGACTTCCCTGTGATTCAGTATGCAGATGACACTTTAATAATCCTTAAGGCTGATTCTGAGCAACTCCTGTGTCTTAAGGCAATTTTACATACTTTTGCTCTCTCCTCTAGACTCAAAGTCAATTATTCCAAGTCCAGCATGATGCCTATTAACATGGACTCTGAGAGGCTTGGGCATTTTGCTAATACCCTTTCTTGCCTCACTGGATCCTTGCTTTTTACATACCTTGGTTTGCCCTTGAGCTTGAATAAACCTGCTGTGGAACATTTCCTGCCTATTGTTCAGAGAATTGAAAGAAGGTTGTGTGGAATTGCTGATTTTCTTAATTATGGGGGGAAATTGCAGTTAGTCAAATCTGTGTTATCTTCCCTTCCCATATATTACATGAGCTGTTTTGAGCTTCCTGTCACTATCAAGGAGCAGTTGGTTAAATATATGAGGCAATGCTTGTGGAGAAAGAAAACTACTGATGTTCAAGCTAGAGGTACTTCTCTTGTAGCATGGGAGAAAGTTTGTAAACCCAAGAACCAGGGAGGTTTGGGTGTTCTTGATCTTAATGTTCAAAATTCTGCTCTTCTTTTGAAGAATTTGGATAAATTTTATAATCATAAGGATATTCCTTGGGTTCATCTGGTTTGGAACACTTACTATTGTAATGATAAGCTCCCTGGAAGAAGTCTTGAGGGATCCTTTTGGTGGAAAGCTCACCTCAAACTGATTGACATTTTTAAATGACTTGCAAAGTGCTTGGTTGGAAATGGGAAAACCACACTTTTCTGTCGATATGTGGAATGATAGCTGCCTCCAACATAAGCTTCCTCACCTACTCTCTTATGCAAAAAACCTCACATCTCTCGGTGAGTTCCTGATACCCCAAATACTCAGGACCTTTTTTACCTTCCTTTGTCCCAACAAGCTTATCAGGAATATCAAAGTCTTGAACAAATTCTCAATTCTGGCAGGGAAGGGGATTCTGATTGTTGGTCTTACATTTTGGGCAGTAATTATTCGTTGAAAAAGGCTTACTGCTCCTTAGCTGGTTACCAAATGTTCAGCCACATTTCTCTTGGTTATGGAAATCTTCTTGTCAGCAAAAACACAAATTCTTTTTCTGGCTCTTACTGCTTGATAGACTCAATACTAGAAACCTTCTGAAAAGGAAATGTTTCTCGCTGGCATCTTATGATCGTGTCTTCAGGGCTGCAATAGTGAAGAAACCAGCCTACATTTGTTTTGGGAATGTTCTTTTGCAAGAGCTCATTGGGCTGAAATTTCTCAGGTCAATTTGGCTGATCCAACTATCTTTGAAGTGTTAGTCAGTATTAAAAAAGACCTCAATGTCCCTTTTGCAATGGAAATTCTGCTACTTGGAACTTGGGGCATTTGTATTTGCTGTAATAATGATATTTTAAATAATCAAGATGCATCGATTGAGACCTGGAAGGCTATTGTAGCCCAGGAATTAAGATGGGTCCTTTTTAGAATTAAGAAGAAGTATTATCAGAGCCTTAAGGTTTGGATTGAAACTAATTTAGACAGGAGATAGCTGATTAGAGTTTATCCCTCTTCTTTGAGGTGGAATGAGTCTTGTAAATATTATTTTGTAACTCTCTACAATATATAAAAATTGCAGTGGGGTCTTTTTGCCCTACTGTTTTACCCTCAAAAATATCACTTGTTTAATGGATGTTTAATTTCAGAATAGAAGATGAATGAGCATCAACTCAACCAACATGAACTGAGGGTGCCTGAGGTTATGAAGGTTCACCGAGAGGAGGAAGTTTTTCCTTCCATCTATCCATGCTTCGAATTCATGAGGGCTGTAGGAATTTCCCAGCACTTCCACACCTTAGTTGCTAATGCAGGATTGGAGCGCTTTGTGGAAGATGAACCTTGTCAATTTGTGAAACTAACTATGTCTGCGGTGCAGGACTTTCGATTTAGTCACTCTTAGCCTAACCCCATGGTCCACTACAAAATTTACAATTTAGCTGTCGACCTTCCTCTTGATGACTTTTGTGCAGCTATTAAGGTACCTCAGTGGGGATCATGTGGAAGGATTAAAGAGCGTCCTGCACCACTCATGGACTTGTATGCGGAGATTTACCAAGGGAGCAGCTTCTCGAAGGAGAGCGGGAAAATCCATAACATTCATCTCCCGTCTATTCGCTATTTTGCTTACTTTATTGCCAAGTGTGTTCTCGCTAGGAAAACTGCTAATAAGTTATCCTCGTATGATCTAGCATTCATCTTAGCTGCTTTAAAACGAGATAGGACTTACAACTTGGGTTCCTTGATAGCTTTCCATCTTGCTACTAACCGCGAGAAAGGTGGAATTTGTGGAGGCCTCATTGCCTCTCGTTTATTAGCTCTGCATGGTTTAGTGCCTCATCATTTAGACCTACAGTTTCCTATAGAGAGACTCGACCTTAATTCCATGATACAGCATAAATTTGTTTCTTCTTGGGCTAATTTGAGTGATTTGTCTTATGAAATAACCTTTCTCAAGGCTGGTTGGAGAAGGAGCAAGTCCGAGCGAGTTATTCTTTTGCATGCACCTGTTTTGTTTAACCTTGATAACAAGGTAGGATGGTCCCTCACGGAGGAGGAGCTTGATACGTACTTGGGAGAACTCTCCAAATAGGAGCATGACACTAGAAGGGAGGTCACAGATGATTCGGTCCAGCCCTTGAATGAGGGGGAGTCTTCATATCAGCAGCCTACCTATGATTGGGGAGCTTCTTCTTCTTCCTAAGGGCCTAACTACGATCATTCTTACAACGACCTACCTGCTTGGAACCCTTACTCATATTTGGATTGACACCCACTTAGGCCAAAAGCCTAAGCTTGGGGGGAGGTACACCGACATCACACTCATCTCCATATCATGTTTCGTTGATACTTTGTATATTCATGTTTCGTTCTCCTTTTAGTTTTCATTCTTTCTTTGTTTTTGCTTTCCAAACACAAAAGACCAAAAATATTTCTGTTGTTTCTCTTTGTTTGCTTCTTCTTATTTTTGCCTTGGTTTGCTTTTCCCTTTTTGTTTTGTTTGAACTATTCGAAAAACCCAAAAAGATTTTTCGTTTGTCTATTCTTCCTTTTTGGTTCTTGTTTAAAAAAAATCGAAAACACCAAAAATATTTGTTGTTCTTTTTTGGTTTTGTGAGTTTGTTGCAAGGTTCAGCAGTCCTCAGTGGAACTTGGTTTAATGTTATTATTCAAGCCACACAAGTGAAGGGTAATAATGAGGATTAATGACAACTTGAGGTGTCCTAAGAGGCTAGTATCAAACTCTATTTGTTTTCATTTTTGTACATATACTCATCATTGTGGGCATGCTTAGTCTGTTCATGTAGGGTGTATGTTATTTATGGACGCTTAGTAGTTCTTGCTTTCTTATGATTAGCTCTAGCTCGCTAATAATTTGTAGCATGTCATATGAATGTTTGCTTGCATTGCTCTATTCATAACTTGGTATGACACTGTGGTATCCTCCCCTGAGTGTTTCACTTGAATTGACTTGGCACATGCTCATGCATGCTTATGACTGAAACAATAATCAGTTAAGCCTCAATGAATTATTTTGCCTCAGGGGTCCTGAATCACTTTCATGCCATGATTAGCCCTGTTTTGTTGCAAGCATGATTATGACAATTATTGCTCTCTTGTTTGTCGCTCCCTTACTATTGCTAGCCTTCACCTGCACTGAGTATGAGCTTTACTCATGTTTCCAACTCCCTAAAACCAAATATTGCCAAAAGTGTCCACCATACCTACCTATTAGCATTATTTGCTGTTCCGTGCATATTCAATATGCTTTGTTTTCTTCTGAATAAAATGTTTGCTTGTTATGAGAAAGTTAGTTAGTAAAGCTCTCACGAAATTGATGGCACACTTTATCTTCTTGCACTTAATAATCTTGAACCATTGGGTCCATCTTTGTTGCGTATATGCTTGCTCTTTATAAGTTGAAGTTAGCAGAACCATGTATCATGGGGAACGCTTTCAACATTGCACTGGTACTTTGTACCTCGTTGATATCATGATTCTTTTGCTTATGGATCCCGATGGTGTGAAATAAAAGGGGAACTTGTAAGATCATGGAGTTTGTATGTGTGTTAGAGAAACGCCTGGGTCGCTAGCCTAAGCCATGCCTAATCATGGTGGAAACTTGCAGCATAACCATAATGAGCATTCTATGAAGCATCCTCAATAAAAACCTATGCAAATAGCAAATAAAAAGATCACTGAGATGCTCATTTTCTGCTTGCCTTGTCATTTTGATTATGGGATAGCTCCTGTATGATGTGCAAGGGGTATCCCGTTGGCGGTTATCTATGATACATATGTACTTACAATGACAAGAGATTACTTGTGACTGAAGTTGAGTAGCATGAGGTCCGGTACTCGTAAGTATGGGGCATGAGATTTTAGTTTATAACTTGTGGAGCATATCCTCTTAGTTGTGTCACTTTAACCTTAACCATTTAAAGATGCTTATGATAGGGGCAATGAGAGCTAAAAGCTAATGAGTACCATACTTTCAGCATTTGGAAGCCTTTCAAACTATTCAAAACCTTTTAATTTCTTTGTTGAGTCTCCACATATTCTATGAGCACTTTCTTGAGAGCATAGTTGTCATTCTTAGTGTAATGTGCTTGTCTCAAAACTTAATTAATTGTGTTATGACTTTAATGCTTGTATCTTTGATATCTTTACTTATAGTCTTCACTTGAACTTCAGAGGTGCCTTGGCACTTATGTTTGCTCTAAAATCAAAGGCAAGCGAGATACCACTCTATCATACCTTTTTTATGAGCATTGCAGTGTTGCTTATGTTTGTGTTTCATGCTACTTATTATTTTTGAGTTGGAATCTCCTCATAGCTTGCAATAACTATTAAGTAAACTTAGTTGCATACTCCTTATTATGAATTGGCTGAGTAGTTGATCACATGCCGAGAATATATACATCTTATGAAGCAAATGTGTTTGTGAAAGTTTCTTTTATCGCACTCAGTTTTCAACTGAATTGCTTGAGGATAAGCAATAAGCTAAGCTTGGGGGGAGTTGATACGTCCAAAACGTATCTACTTTCACGAACACTTTTGCTATTGTTTTTCCTCTAAACTTGTGTGATTTGGATAGAACTAACATGGAATGATGCTGTTTTCAACAGAATTACCTTGGTGTCTAGTTTTTGTGCAGAAAATCAACTATCAAGAAAAATCTCGGAAAATATGCCAAAAATCCTATTTCACTAAAAGATTCACGGAGCCAGAATACGAGACGGAGTGCGGCTAGGGCTGGCCACACCACCTGGCCGCACGGGCTAGGCCTGGCCACGCCAGGGGGTGGTCTGGCCGCCCTAGGCACCCTCACGGTCTCCCTCTTCGCCTATAAGTTGCCTCCTGACCTAAAACTCGGGGGAGGGGGCGATGTTTTTCCAGAAAGAGTTCCGCTACGTCGCCACCACCAGATTCTGCGATTCAGAACCAGAAACTCCGTTCTGGCACCCTGCCGGGACGGGGAATTAGAGGAGATCATCGCCATGATCATCACCATCACTTCTCCATCGACCATCCATGTTTCCCCTATCTATGAGTGAGTAATCCCCCGATGTCGGCTATGGGGATGGTAGGGATTGGATTAGATCGTTCATGTAATGGCATCAGATTGTTAGGGCATGGTGCTTATTATCTTTTATTAGTGCTTTATGACTTTGTTGCGACTTGTTGTGCTTAATGCTTGTCACTAGGGCCCGAGTGCCATGATTTCAGATCTTAACATGTTATTGATTCATTATGATAGTATTGTTTATGGTCTTATCTGCAAGTTGTATACACACGTTGTTGTCCAGAACCAATGACCCTGAAGTGACAGAAATCGGGATAACCGGAGGGAATGGCTTTGATGTGAGGATCACATGTGTTCACGGAGTGTTAATGCTTTTCTCGGGTGCTCTATTAAAAGGAGCACCTTAATTGCCAGTAGTTCCCTTGAGGCCCCACTGCAAACGGGCTGGTAGGACAAAAGATGTTGTGCAAGTTCTCATTGCGAGCACGTATGACTATATATGGAACACATGCCTAGGATTATCTAGTACTTGGATGCTTTATCTTATTTATCTGCAATTGCCCTATGTTCTGATTGCTATGTGAATTGTCTTGTCCATGCAACGCCCGTCCATCCATCCCTATGCCTACCGCACTCGAATCCCACTGTTTACTGCTATTGTTACTACTATCTTTACTTTGCTTCTGCTGTTACTTTGCTATTCCTACTACAAAACTGTTGCTACTGATAAACTGCTGTGAGCAAGATTGTTTCCAGGTGCAGCTGAATTGACAACTTAGTTATTAAGGCTTATAAATATTCTTTGGCTCCCCTCGTGTCGAATCAATAAATTGGGTTTCACTTCCCTCGAAAATACTGCGATACACCCCCTATACTTGTGGGTCATCAAGACTATTTTCTGGCGCCGTTGCCGGGGAGCATAGCTTTATTTATCAAGTCCACTTGGAATCACTATTGTTCAAGCTAAGTTTATTTTCGCCTTGTTTGCTTGTTTCTTTATCAAAAATATAAAAAAAAGAGTAGTTCCTACTCTAGTTGTTATTTTCGTTTATCTGTTATTGTCTTGCCTTATCATGCTTGTTGTCAATGGTTGGTTTCTTTGAAACTGAAGCTTATTGGCAAGGTGGGTTCACGGAAGATCAAAAATATTATTATAAGGAACACCGCTTGTCACAAAAAGGGAAACACTTATGGGAACAAATTGATAGATTGTATACCATTGCTAGAAACGTGTGCTCTACTCATAATGTTACTTATTGCTGTGATAAATCTTGTTGCAGAAAGAGGTATAAACACCTCCCTTTTCAATGTGAGTGTAATGATAATGATACCATATCTTCTTATGCTAAAGGAATTTATGACTTTTATGATGCAGAACAAATTGAAGAATTTATTGCTTGGAAGGGTGCTTTTGAACTTGCTAGTTTGCTTGAAAATATTGATGATTCGCCTTACAAATATGAGGTTTATGGTATACTTAAATTTTGCTTTGATAATTACAACGATGAAAATGGCTATATTCTTGAATATTTTAATAGATGCTTTCCACAAATGGAAGAGACTAATGCCTTGCAGGATCCTATGGAAGAAGAAATTGATGAACCTGAAATCTAATTAGATGAAAAAGAGGAGAGTGATGAACAAAAGGACGAAGAATGGATTAGCTACCCATGCCTACCTTCTAATGAGAGTAACTCTTTATCCCTTACATTATTTGATTGTCCTCCATGCTTACTAAAGGAGGGTGAATGTTATGTTCCTGAGGATTCTTTTGAAAATGTTTATAATAAAGCTCTAGTGCTTGTAGATCATGAAAAGCATGCTTTATGTGATAGTTATATTGTTGAGTTTATTCACGAGGCTACTGAAAATTATTATGAGAGAGGAAAATATGGTTGTAGAAGTTTTCATGGTATTGAAACACCTCTCTATGTGCTGAAAGTTTTGAAGTTACTCTTGTTTTATCTTCCTATGCCTGTCACTTTGTTCTTTGTGAATTTATTCGCATACACGATTCCTATGCATAGGAAGTGGGTTAGACTTAAATGTGTTTTGAATTTGCTTCTTGATGCTCTCTTTTACTTCAAATCATATTTCTTATGTGAGAATCCTCTCAAACTATCATGCCTGAAGATGATAATATGTCTATTATTCTTGGGAGACCTTTTCTTAAATACTGCAGGAGCTGTTATTAATTATAATCAAGGGAAGGTGACCTTCAATGTTAATGACAAGGAACATATTGCCTATTTCCCCAAGAAGATTTAAAGGACTTATGGCTTGAATTCAATTGAACATGTTGAGGGCATTCAAGTTGGAGAAATATATTGTCCCATACCAAGAGAAAAATTTGAAACTATTATGATTGGGACCATTGCTATCAAGGTTGAGGTAACATAATCATTAGGGAAATACAATGTTTTGTCTCATATGAAATTGTTTTGGTAACAAGACCTGATAAACCTTGTTAACAAAAGGATTTCATTGAACAAAACAATGTTTTCACCATGATTATCTCCGCTTACTTCTATTCTATCCATTTTAGTTTTTGCTTATGCCTAACTTAAAGGCGTTAAAGAAAAGTACTTATTGAGAGATAACCCAAAATTTTTAGATGAGTCTTGGAAGTTATTACTTCAGAAATAACCGCTCCTTATCCTTTTTATTTGCTTTCTGTGCCAAGAGTAACCTCTAATGAGAGAGAAGTAATGGTTGGGAAAGTTGCTGTCCCGAAACAGATTTTTATGCTTCACCATAAAAATTCGTGTAAAATCTCTATACGTCCTTTTGAAGCGTTAAGTTTTGTGCTTCTGACCCAGGTTGTTATCTAACTTTTGTTAGTTCAACACTTTTTTATTTGAGCAACATAAGGTCTTCAAAAAAATTCGTCTTTACCTGCTGGTCTGTTTTGACAGATTTCTGCCATTTTCTGCATTTGCTTCTTATTGATTCCTTTTTGAGTTCTTTTGGGGAATTGAGATTTTTGAGGGAAGTGCTTCAGTAGCTAGTGTTCTAATGGAAGTTTATTGGTGTTAGAACTGAACCTTAAGACTTATTTATCTTGAGTGCACTAATGTTGCTAATAAAGATTGTGTGAAGTTTTGTATGAAGGAAAAATTTCAGGTGTATGGAAGGAATGAGTAATAAGATGAAGAATGGACTAAAGCTCAAGCTTGGGGATGCCATGCGTGTCACCCCAAGAAATATCCAAGAAGTACAAGCATCAAAGCTTGGGGATGCCCAAGGCATCCCCCTCTTCATCAATAAAAATCCCAGGTTTCTTCCAAACGCTTTATTTTTATTCTTTCATGCACAGTTGTGTTGTTCTTGGAGCGTCTTCTTTTTCGTTTTTGTTTTGGTTTTTCGTTTTCTTGGTTTGTTTAGTTTGCTGAATAAATTGGTTGGACCTCCTCTTTCATACGTTGGTTTTCAAATAGTTTGGTTTGGTTTGGAAAAGAGTAGGAAAGTTCATGCTTAAGTGGTAAAGTGAGCTTGTTTTTGACTGAGGCCTATGCTTTGTTATGCCATGCTTGATATTGTTTTGGCTTTATGCTTAGTATTCTTTGCTGTAGCATGACTTTTTATAAACAATTGAGATTGCTTAATGTGCCTTGGCTGAATCATGCGTTGTTTTAGCATATTAAAGCATAATATAGTGGTTTTCTCCTTTGATGCTTTATTTGGGTTGACTTGGCGCATACTCACACCATGTTATGACTATCCCAAGTCACCATAAGCCTTTATGATCCTTTAGTTTTCAACTTGTAGTATCACTTTATGCTTTGATCAATGATGTTTTGTTGCTCTGCATGATTATGGCCATTATTGCTCTCTCGTTTGTCGCTCCCTTACTATTGCTAGCCTTCACCTTCACTGAGTACGTTTTACTCATGTTTCCAACTCACCAAAACCAAATATGGCCAAAGTGTCCACCATACCTACCTATTAGCATCATTTGCTACTTCTGTGCATATTCAATATGCCTTGTTTTCTTCCGAATAAAATGTTTGCTTCTTATGAGAAAGTTAGTTGTTAAAGCTCTCACGAACTTAATGGCACGCTTTATTTTCTTGCATTTAATAAGCCTGAACCATTGCGTCCTTCTCTGTTGTGTATATGCTTGCGCTTTATAAGTTGAAGTTAGCAGAACAATGTATCATGGGGAACGCTTTCAACATTGTACTGGTGCTTTGTACCTTGTTGATATCATGATTCTTTTGCTTATGGATCCTGGCGGTGTGAAATAAAAGTGGAACTTGTAAGATCATGGAGTTTGTATGTATGTTAGAGAAACGCCTGGGCCACTAGCCTAAGCCATGCCTAATCATGGTGGAAACTTGCATCATAACCATAATGAGCATTCTATGAAGCATCCTCAATAAAAATCTATGCACATAGTAAATAAAAAGATCGCTGAGATGCTCATTCTCTGCTAGCCTTGTCATTTTGATTATGGGATAGCTCCTATATCATGTGCAAGGGGTACCCCATTGGCGGTGCTCTATGATACGTATATACTTACAATGACAAGAGCTTACTCGTGACGGAAGTTGAGTAGCATGAGGATCAGTCTTCGTAAGTAAGGGGCATGAGACTTCCATTTATAACTTGTCAAGCATATCCTCTTAGTTGTGTCACTTTAACCTTAACCATTTAAAGATGCTTATGATAGGGGCAATGAGAGCTCAAAGCTAATGAGTACCATACTTTCAGCATTTGGAAGCCTTTCAAACTTTTCAAAACCTGTTCATTTCCTTGTTGAGTCTCCACACATTCTATGAGCACTTTCTTGAGAGCATAGTGGCCATTCTTAGTTCTATGTGCATTGTCCCAATACTTGTTGATTGATGCATACCTTGATATTGCTTGTTTTAAACTATTTGTATCTAGTCACTCTTGTAAACTTTGAAGGTGTCCTATGCAATTATATTTGCTACTCTATGAGGGACAAGCTGAATGCCATTATGCTATGTTTTCTTTATGTGAAACAAACAAACGTCTTGCAAGGCATTGTTATTCATGAATCTTTTGTTTGTGCCTTTTCATGTTGCATCATATTTTCTTTGTCTTATTGCTAGAACTTTGTCTTTCATGTTATGATTGAAGTACTATGATCCTAGCTTTGAATGTTTACAAATACTTTGATCAAGTTTATGATGGTGCATGTCACCTCAAAAATTATTCTTTCTTTTTATCAATTACCTACTCGAGGACGAGCATGAGTTAAGCTTGGGGATGTTGATACATTGCAAATGTATCTATAATTTTTGATGTTCCATGCTTGGTTTTATCTCCTTTCTTGTGTTTTGTCCACACTTTGGAGTACTTTTCATATGATTTCTTGGACTAACCTATTAACAAGAGACACAGTGCCAGCTGCCTATTTTCTGCTGTTTTTGGTTCCAGGAAAGTCAGAAAATGAATATTCTCGGAATTGGACGGGACAAAAGCCAAAGTGCCTATTTTTCCAGAAGACTCACAGAGCCAGAATATGAGACGGGGAAGGGCCAGGGGCTGGCCACACCACCCCTAGGTGCGGGCTGGGCCTGGCTGCACCAGGGCATGGTATGGGCCCCCCAGGCACCCTCTCGGTCTCCCTCTTCGCCTATAAGAAGCCTTCTGACCTAAAAACTCTGGGGGGTTCGACGTTTTTCCAGAAGGAGTTCTGCTCCGCCGCCACCACCAGATTCCATGAAACAGCACCAGAAACTCCATTCTGGCACCCTGCCGGGATGGGGAATTGGAGGAGATCATCGCCATCATCATCACCATCGCTTCTCCATTTACCATCCATGTTTCCCCCATCAATGAGTGGGTAATCCCCTGCTCTAGGCTATGGGGATGGTAGGATTGGATGAGATCGTTCATGTAATTGCATCAGATTGTTAGGGCATGGTGCCTAGTATCTTTTATTAGTGCTTTATGACTTTGTTGCGACTTGTTGTGCTTAATGCTTGTCACTAGGGCCCGAGTGCCATGATTTCAGATCTGAACATGTTATTGATTCATTATGATAGTATTGTTTATGGTCTTATCTGCAAGTTGTATACACACGTTGTTGTCCGGAACCAATGGCCCCGAAGTGACAGAAATCAGGATAACCGGAGGGAATGGCTTTGATGTGAGGATCACATGTGTTCACGGAGTGTTAATGCTTTTCTCGGGTGCTCTATTAAAAGGAGCACCTTAATTGCCAGTAGTTCCCTTGAGGCCCCACTGCAAACGGGCTGGTAGGACAAAAGATGTTGTGCAAGTTCTCATTGCGAGCACGTATGACTATATATGGAACACATGCCTAGGATTATCTAGTACTTGGATGCTTTATCTTATTTATCTGCAATTGCCCTATGTTCTGATTGCTATGTGAATTGTCTTGTCCATGCAACACCCGTCCATCCATCCCTATACCTACCGCACTCGAATCCCACTGTTTACTGCTATTGTTACTACTATCTTTACTTTGCTTCTGCTGTTACTTTGCTATTCCTACTACAAAACTGTTGCTATTGATAAACTGCTGTGAGCAAGATTGTTTCCAGGTGCAGCTGAATTGACAACTCAGTTGTTAAGGCTTATAAATATTCTTTGGCTCCCCTTGTGTCGAATCAATCAATTGGGTTTCACTTCCCTCGAAAATACTGCAACACACCCCCTATACTTGTGGGTCATCATTGCATAGCATTGACGCAAGCAACACGTCAACGCCACACAACGCCACATCAGCGCCACCTAGGCTCGCTAGAGGGCACGTCTGCCAGTGGTGGTTGGCGGTGCTAGGGGCAAACGGGCTAGCACGGAGGGGTGGGTTCGAACGAGCTCGACGCGGGGAACCTAACTATGGCGGCGCCGCCTCGCGATGGTCACCGGAGCAAGCTACCCGGCGATGAGCGGCGGTAATGTCTACAGGCACACGATGGCAGCGCGCTACAGACTATGCCAGCAAGGACGCTTGGCACGAGGAGGTTCGGGAGCTAACCGTGATTCTAACGGGAGTGACGGGTCTGGAGGTGGTCTGGAATGGCGGCAATGTCGACGGCGATGCTTGTCGGCATCGGAGAAGATGGGTTCGATTCCGGGGATTAGGGTGTTGCCGGCTTGCACTCTTCAGGGTGAAAGATAGAGGAGGTCTAGGCGGATCTTCCAGCAGCCTCGATGGAGCTTAAGACAGCCGGAAACGGTGGCGATTCGAGCGGCAGAGGTCTAGGTTTTTGGCTCCGATGGGGAACGAGAGAGGGCGAGCTGGAGAGGGAGAAAGAGGCACAAGGGAAGATTGACACGGTGCGGCTCGGTCGTATCCTTGCCCAGGGCATCGGCGGCGGCATCGCAACGGTTGGCAAGGATCGATGGCGGCGCTGTGGACAGCGAGCCACTTCACGTTGTCGTCGAAGAAGACGAAGGGGAATAGAGGAGGCCGAAGCGGTATGGGCTACGGGTGGGCTGTTACGAGCTGCGCGCGGGTAACATGCAGAAGGAGAAGAGGGAGTTGGGCCGGCCTATTTGGCTGCTAGCTCCATTTTTTTTAACTAAAACCTTTTTCCTTTTCTATTCTCATTTTCTGTTTGTATTTCCAATTTCAAAACTGTTTAAAGCTGTTTGAAAATACCAGAGGTTTTGTAAATAACAAGAAATATTGCAGAGCCCTTTTATACTGTTTGGGCTCCACACCTTCTGTAGTTTTCGAAATTCAAATTATTTTGAATAGGCTTTCAAAGAGAGGGAAGGGTTAGGGTTTTAGGGTTTTGCTTTACTTCTTTTCCATGAAATTTGAAAGATGATGCTCATAATGCACAAACAAACCCTAATTTAAGATTAGCTAAAACTGGGGCATTACATTGGGCATGATCTTGTGCTCGAGGTAGGCGACATAGGGTGCGGTCTAGTTGTTGGGCTCCGTGATGATGGCGACCAGGGAGGGCTCGGGATGCAACCGTATTTTGATGTCGATCTCCTTCGGGGGAGACCGATGGCTTGTCGATGATGTCGAGGAAGACGCCCGGAGGTGGCGTTTGGCGAGACAATCTGATGCGCGATAGTGCGTCGGCCTCCTCATTCTAGCGTCGGTCGATCCATTTGACGGAGTAGCTAGCGAAGTAGCCCCCTAGCTGGTCCACCGCTTGGCCGTATGCTATCATGGTAGGGGCGATGGCGTCGTAGGTGCCAGTGACCTATGCGACGACGAGGTCGGAGTCGCCGTAGCACCTAAGGCGATTAATGTTCATCTCCTTGGCGGCTCGCAAGCCATGGAGGAGGGCCCCGTATTCGGCCATGTTGTTGGTGTAGGGCATGAAGTTGATCTACTACACGTATCGTAGCTTGTCGCCCTTGGGGGAGGTGAGTACGATCCCTGCCCCGGCACCGTCCGAGTTCTTGGAGCCGTCGAAGTGGATTGACTAATAGTGGCGGTAGGGCAGCTTCTCGGGCTGCTACGCCTCTTCCCAATCAGCAAGGAAATTAGCCAGAGCTTGTGAGTTGATCGCTTTGCGTGGCTCGTACTGGATGTTGTGGACACAGATTTTGACGGCCCACTTGGTGACGCACCCAGTCGCGTTGCGGTTGCGGATGATGTCCTGCAGTGGGGTGGAGGAGATGACCATGATGGGGTGCTCCTAGAAGTAGTATGGGAGCCTCCTTTGGGATCGGAAGAGCACTTACACCAGCTTCTAGTACTATGGGTAGTGTTGCTTCGACTCGATGAGGACCTCGCTGATGTAGTAGACAGGGCGCTGCATAGGGCGCTCCTTTCCCTCCTCTGACCGCTCGACGACCATCATGGTGTTGACGACTCTACTGGAAGTCATGACGTAGACGAGCATTAGATCCTTGTCCATTGGGGCGGCGAGTATTGGTGCCGCGATTAGCACCTCCTTGAGCACTTTGAGCGTGTTGTTTGCTTTGTCATCCCACCGAGCCGGTAGAGGGACATTTCCTTCTCACTGAGCCGAGGAATGAAAAGACTGAGAGCCGCGACTCGCCCGGCCAGCTTCTGGACGTCACGTAGACACTTGGGTTTTCCCAGTCGCGCAATGGTGTCGATCTTGGAGGGTTTAGCCTCAATGCCTCGTTTGGAGACCATGTAGCCCAGGAGCTGGCCAGTGGGCATGCTGAAAGTGCACTTCTCTAGGTTGAGTTTGATCTTGTACTTTCGCAAGTTTGTGAAAGTTTTGGCCAGGTCGGCAAGTATATTGCTCTGGCGAGTCGATTTCACCACCACGTCATCGATGTAGACGTGGATGTTGTGGCCAGTTTAGCTCGCTAGGCACTCCTGCTTGCACCGCTGGTAAGTTGTGCCGATGGTCTTGAGGCCAAACGTCATTGCAGTGTAGCAGAAGGCTCTGAACGGCACAATGAAAGCTGTTTTCTCCTCGCCCTTGGCCTCCATATTGATCTGGTTGTAGCCGGACTACGCGTCGAGGAAACACACTGACTCTGACCCCATGGTCGAGTCGATGATCTGGTTGATGCGCGGGAGGACAAACTCCTCCTTCGAGCAGGCGCAGTTGAGGTTGGTGTAATCGATACACATCCTCCAGGTATTGTTCTTCTTCATGACCAGGACTAGATTTGCCAGCCACTTGGAGTACTTCCATGCGAAGATGTCGTGATTCTCACGGAGAAACTTGATGAGCGCTCTTTCCTATGCAGGGCTCGTGTTGGTCCCCACGGTGACCTTCTGGCTCGAGTCGCCTGGGATGAGCTCAATGGTGCAGGTGTGCGTGGAGGCCTCAAAGGTTGCATGTGCGGTGTTGGCCATGGTCGGCTTGTTCAGGATCATCGGATCATCTTTGTCAATGTTGCTCACGTATTTTGCGAGCTCGACTGCGTGGGTGGTTTCTTCAGCGACGACGGTGTCGGTGAGCTTGGTTCCTTTGTCCTTGCAATCCATGCCCATATTGGGGTTGCCGGTAATAGTGATGATGCCACGTGGCCCGGGGAGCTTCATCATGTTGTACACGTAGTGCGGGGCCGCCATGAACTTGGCGAATGCCTGTCACCCTAGGACGCAGTGATAGGGGTTGCGGAAGTTCACCAGCTCAAAGACGATCCGCTCTATGCGGAAGTTAGCTGGTGTGCCGAAGGTGACTAGCAGCGTCACCTTGTCGATCGGGTACGCCTTTCGATTAGGAACGATGTCGTGGAAGGTGGTGAGGGTCGGTTGAACCATCGACTACAGGAGCTGCAGCTCCTGAAGGTGTCTAGGTGTAGGATGTTGATGGAGCTTAAACCATCCATCATAGTCTTCGGGAGCTAGTAGTCAGCCACTTTAGGCTTGACCACCAGGGCGACTCGCCCGGGGTACTCGATCCGCGGTGCATGGTCCTCGCGGCTCTAGGTGATGCTTTGTTTGGACCAGTTGAAAAAGCAAGGGATGTCGACTTGAGTCACCGTGTTTATGGCAACTGCGCGGGTGAGCACCTTCTTCTCGCACTTGGTGCCGAGCCTGGTGAATGTATGCATCGAGCCGGCGGTGTGGCCGAATCAGCCAGCGTTGCCATTGAGAATATCATTTTATGCCCCGAAAGTTGTGGCGCCTAGGCAACCCGGTACCCAAGTTCCTTGTAATCAGCCGTGTTGACCACAATTGGCGTGTCAAATACTCAGAGGGTCATTTTTGGCACGAATTCAACTTTCTGTTTGAATGCAAAATATCAGGCTAACAACCGTCAAGTTGCACCCCCATCAGTTTTCGCCGTTATGTCGCTCCTGTCGTGACTGTCATGTAGGCTTGCAGCGTTGGTGCCTGCATCCATTACGCGTCTTCTTCTTCCCCGGGGCGGCAATCTATGGTGGTGTCGTGGCCATGGCACGGAGCTGGGACATGGACGAACCTGCTCAGCCCCGCTCTCTGCCCGGTAGGGTTGCAGTGTTGGCGCCTGCATCCATTACGCGTCTTCTTCTTCCCCGGAGCAGCAATCTGTGGTCGCGGCCATGCCGCCATGGCGTGGAGCTCGGATGTGGACGAACCTGCTCGCACCGCTCTCCTTCCCATCCCGAGTCGGAGCTTTCCCTCACCATGGCCGCACCCATGGCACGGCGCGGGGACGAGAATTGGTTCCCGGTGAGATCTGTCACCGTGTCGGCAATGCTCGGTCCTGTTTTCCTCCTCCAGAATCCGAGCTCACTGTCGCCATGGTCGCACCCGCACCAACTTTGGCACCTCTGTCGAGGTCTCTGTGGTAGCTCAAGTTCTGCCATGTTGAACCTATAAGCGAATTCGGAGCTGGGCGGCAGAAACCCGTTGTTGAACCTGTAAGGAATTTGCTGAAGACTGCATGTCACACTAAGGTCTTCGGCTGATGCCTTCGGCTTCTACCAACGTCCACCGCTTATGTGAGATCATTTAGTTACTTCAATACAAAATTTCAACCAATTTAACTTGTTGATGTATTCCTTGACAATTATAATATAATCGAGCACTAGAAATATTTTGTAGAGTGCATGAGCATGATCAGTAATATAATTGAACACTAGAAATTTTAAGACACTCCATATAAAGGAGTAGATTAATATATATATATAAGGTTCACCAGAGACACCACGGATATATTGTCTTACATGCCAAACACAGGTAATAATTAACTAAAACAAAATAAAAGCAGGGGCAGCAGCAGGAGGCCAGGACACAGAGATACCTAGCAGGGGCAGGGGCATCAGCTTGAGGCAGGGACAGCCTAGTCGAGGGGATACAAGCTAGTCCTGACATAATCTCGGAGGAATTTGCTGAAGATTGCATGCCGCGCCAAGGTAATCGTCCTATGCCTTCTGCCTCCACCTCTAGCAACGCCCACCGCATGCTGGATCATGTTGTGGAGGTTCATGTTGATTGCTCTTCCATAGAATGGGCAAAACAGTCTCCCCCTATGATAGAAACAGATTAGCCCACACCATAACCTCCTCCGCACGTAGTGGCTCTTGTTGTCCCTGGATTCCTTGCTAGCATCCACGCCGTCATCATCCTCCTGTTTATTTTTAAGAACATAACTTAGAACTCATACATATGATTGAATTGTATTACAACTCAATAATTGACAACATGTATGTGTAAGACAATATATCTGTAGATATCAAAGATAAAGCATCTCAGCAATAGTTTGATCAGTTCATATATCATTTCATCTCAACACAATGACAATTAATTGCATCAGAGTGTATGTAGAATAAAGATTGCAGCCTCATAAGTTTCTTCAGGGATGGCGTGAGCGAACCGAGTAACAATTTCACAACCTATATTGTTCTTGTACATCGCCCCAGGTTCGCGAACTCATCCCTGAAAAAATCTGACACCAATGTGTCTACCTCTCTTTGGGGGAAAATTTGAATCATTGGTCGCAACAAGAAATTGGAATGTAATCCTATGAAACAATATTCAGGGATATACATATTCAAGTTCAAAAACAATCCTAAATAATGTAATTATAGATAAAAAACCAAACGATTAATCCATAGGTACATGTTGAAAATACTTATGATCAAAACGATGCATATACATATGCATCATACGAATCATTCAAAGATCAGAAACAATTCAAGGATCATACATGTAGTTCCATATGAGAATAAATCAAGGGCCTCATAATATTTTTCAGAGATGGAGTTGGCCAACCAAAGTACCAATAGAACAACCTACTAAGGTTCACCAACCCATCCCTAAAAAAACGACACCATCATATGTGTCTCCCCTTACACTCATTTGGGGCAAATTTCAATCATCAGCCTTGGTGAGCAAATGAAATGTAATTCTTATACACTATGAATACATGCATGCAATAACAATTCAAAGGTCATAGTTCTATGAATGTAGAATAATTCTAGGGGCCTCATAAGTTTCTTCAGGGATGGCGTTAGGGAACCAAGTAACAATTGCACAACCTATATTGTCCTTGTACATCGCCCCAGGTTTGCTAACTCATCCCTGAAAAAATCTGACACCAATGTGTCTGCCTCTCTTTTGGGGCAAATTTTAATCGTTGGCGACAATAAGAAATTGAAATGTAATCCTACGAAACAATATTCAGGGATATACATAGTTAGGTACAAAAACAATCCTAAATATTGTAATTATAAATAAAAACAAAACAATTAGACTTTAGGTACATGTTAAAAATACTTATGATCAAAACCATGCATATACATATGCATCATACCAATCATTCAAAGATCAGAAACAATTCAATGATCATACATGTAGTTCCATATGATAATAGACCAAGGGCCTCATAATTTTTTTCAGAGATGGAGTTGGAGAACCAAAGTACCAATAGCACAACCTATATTGTTTGTGTGCATTGCTGCCTCAGGTTCACCAACCCATCCCTAAAACACGACACCATCATATGTGTCTCCCCTTGAACTCTTTTGGGGAAAATTTCAATCATCGGCCTCGGTGACAAACTGAAATGTAATTCTTATACACTATGAATGCAAGCAATACATAATTCAAATATCATAGTTCTATGAATGTATAATACATATTGCAGCCTCATAAGTTTCTTCAGGGATGGCGTAAGTGAACTAAGTAACAATTGCACAACCTATATTGTTATTATACATCGCCCCAGGTTTGCTAACTCATCCCTGAAAAAAATCTAACACCAATGTGTCTGCCTCTCTTTTGGGGCAAATTTGAATCATTGGCCACAATAAGAAATTGAAATGTAATCATACAAAACAATATTCAGGGATATACATATGCATCATACAACTCATTCAAAGATCAGAAACAATACAAAGATTATATATATAGGTTCCATATGAGAATAAATTAAGGGCCTCATTATTTTTTTTCAGAGATGGAGTTGGAGAACCAAGATACCAATAGCACAACCTATATTGTCTATGTACATTGCTGCCTCAGGTTCACTAACCATCCCAAAGAAAACGACACCATCATATGTGTCTCTCTTGCACTATTTTGGGGCAAAATTGAATCATTGGGCTCAATAAGGAATAGAAATGTAATATTATAGGCATGCTGTGTATCGAAATCAACACTTCACTAGCAAACCCTAAAACCCCTAAATAAAATGTTAATCCATTAAATTTACAACACAAGAAGAAACGTATGAACAACAACGAGTTAAGCACCGAGGGAAGGAGGTGGTGCAAGTAAAGGAGATTCGACACACGCGGTAGGTGCAGATTGGGGTTTTGGGACTAGATAGATTGGGGAAAATGACACGAGCTAATGGAAGAAGAAGGCCGAGCGGGTTTATAAACACTAGACCGTTCGTAGCCCTCGAGTGGACACATGTGGTGGCCAGGGGGGTGGGGCTACCACGATCTCCACTTTTTTTAGGTTCCCTTTTTTTGAAACAACCACGATCTCCACTTTAGAACCGTATTGAAAACACGCTTATGGCAGACCTCGATTCCACTGCATGCAAGTGGTGCAGAAACAATTTCTATCAATGTTAGGTCTACTCGCGGGGCCCCCCTTGACGCATGGAAGTTACTTGCGGTATGGCCCAGTTGGAAGTGAGATTGAGAGCGCTATGTAAAAATGGGATATGTCTTATTAAAATCAAGTGGCAATAAATTGCAGCGTCCCGTCGACAACTGTGCAATAGATGACCCAGTTGCCCTATGCATGTGTTGTAGTAGCAGTAGTAGGCTTTTCAGACGTGATTAAAGATGACATGACCACTCGACGACTGTTTCCATGGACGGCTTCGTGTTCCTTCCTATAGAAGTCTCGTTGAGGGAGACGTCTGTGTTGTCTCATGCTGTACTCTGAAGCACATGATGTGTGCAACGATCCTCATTGGATCACACAGGATCAACAGTAGGTGCGCACAATCCGCGTGACTACTACGTCAACCAATCAGGGCATAGCAGACATAGTGAGCACAGGTTTGGGCTTCTACAAAAGAGAGAGAGTGAGGGAAAAACTGAGTAGTATCAAAAAACCAAGGGCAAAACTGACTAGTATAAAAATGGAAAGTGAATGTTGTGTACAATGAAATACAATGAATGTGTGTTCTTTTCATAGACCATATATGGATCCACTAGTGTCATAGAATGTGTGTTCTTTTCATAAACCACATATGGATCCACCATAGTCATTGCATGTCTGTTCTTTTCATAAACCACATGGATCCACTAGAGTCATTTGCATGCGTGTTCTTTTCACAAACCACATTTGGATCCCCTAGTGTCATCGAAATGTGTGTTCTTTTCATAAACCACAGCTAGAGTCATTGCATGTCTGTTCTTTTCATAAAACACATATGGATCCACTAGATTCATTGCATGTGTGTTCTTTTCCGAAAGCACATATGGATCCAGCAGAGTCATTGCATGTGTGTTCTTTTCACAAACCACATATGGATCCCCTAGTGCCATTGCATGTGTGTTCTTTTCATTAATTGTAGCTAGAGTCATTGCATGTGTGTTCTTTTCACTAACTGTAGCTAGAGTCATTGCATGTGTGTTCTTTTAACAAAACACATATGGATCCACCAGTGTCATTGCATGTGTGTTCTTTTCATAGACCACATATAGATCCACCGGTGTTATCGCATGTGTGTTCTTTTCATAGACCACATATGGATCCCCTAGTGTCAATGCATGTGTGTTCTTTTCATAAACCACATATGGGTCCACAACTATAGTCATTGCATGTGTGTTCTTTTCATAAACCACATATGGATCCACCAGAGTCATTGCATGTGTGTTTTTTCACAAACCACACATGGATCCACAACAAGAGTCATTGGATGTGTGTTCTTTTCATAAACCACAGCTAGAGTCATCGCATGTGAGTTCTTTTCACAAACCACATATGGATCCCCTAGTGTTATTGCATGTGTGTTCTATTCCTAAACGACAGCTAGAGTCATTGCATGTATGTTCTTTTCACAAACCACATATGGATCCACCAGTGTTATTGGATGTGTATTATTTTCCTAAAACACATATGGATCCACCAGAGTCATTGCATGTCTGTTCTTTTCACAAACCACATATGGATCCATTAGTCATTGCATGTGGTTTCTTTTCACAAAGCAGATATGGATCCACCAGAGTCATTGCATGTGTGTTCTTTTCATAAACCACAGCTAGAGTCATTGGATGTGTGTTCTTTTCAAAAACCATAGCTAGAGTCATTGCATGTGTGTTCTTTTCACAAACCACATATGGATCCACCAGAGTCATTGCATGTGTGTTCTTTTCCTAAACCACCCATGGATCCACCAGAGTCATTGCATGTCTGTTCTTTTCATAAACCACATGGATCCACTAGAGTCATTGGATGTGTGTTCTTTTCATAAACCACAGCTTACAACGCCACGGAGATTAAGTTAACAATAGAACATAAGTAACATCAACTATGGATCGATCGACTCATCGCATCTGATCTCACAAACCCTAGGTTGTAGTATAGGGAGAAGGCAAGAGTGGGCATCACTCACCTGATAGGAAGACAAGTGCAATGGCAATGCTGAATAAGAACATACCCGGTCGCCCTCCTGCGTCGAAAGGGTGAGATTTGATCACAATATGGTCATTCTTTACATACCTGACATAGAAAAGGAGTTAGCAAATAAGCCTGAAGCTGCGTCAATAGGCTAGTTTGAGAATTATCCATAATATCAACAAGAATTAGGAAATAAGCCTGAAGCTGCACATTACCCAAAAGAACAATTTCAGAACACACTCACACATGGTTTCATCATGCTAAATTCACAAACTCTTGGCTTCCAGGATGATTAAAAGAGTACTAGTTTAGAAGCAGCATTGTAGCAGCAGCATTACGCAGCAGCGGCAGTTCAATCAGCCCCAACATTCTGACGCTGCTGATCAAGAGCACATACGTGGCAGCAGCAGCAGTTCAACAAGTCCTAGATATTGACAGTTCCAAGCATTAACTGAACCAAATATTGTTTGGACATCAAAATAGGAACTACCGAGACATCTTTTATCTATACTTGTAGAGGAAATCACTTGGACTAACAACAAAATATGAACTATTCAGGAACTACCAGGACAACAAAATAGGCACAAGAAGCACTAACATAGTGAAATAGGAAAATCATCAGGCAACTCAGAAGGTCTATGGTATATATCATTGTCCTAGGACCACCACAGCTAATAGTATCGTGACCACCATCATCGTTCCCCTCGTCTCCGATGATTTTCCTGTTTCACTATTGTCTAGAGAATTGGCCAACTGTCTGACATAACACATAAACTGTACTACAAAGATAGAACAACTCTTACCTAAAATTTTCTAGAGAAAACACACAAATAAAGAATGTCTAAGTAGCAGTATTAGTGTGAATGATATTTACGGGAGCTTAATTGATCTTAGCCCGTCACTACTAATTCACGGAAGTAACTAGGAACACCAAAGATCAAAAACCATGATGCAGCAGCAGCAAATTCTAATGGTAACATAGCTAGTATGCTCTAGGTCTGGTTAGAATCGTCAATTCTGATTAGTGAAATAGAATTGCAAAATAACAATGGCAATCACTTCAAGACCATTGTATTCAGTTTTGTAGATATGAAGAATTAGGGCCAAATCCTCCCTAGATTCATCAGGTCATATGCAAGCATTAGGGACAAATCTGCCCTAGAATCATCAGGTCATTTATCTGCAAGAATAATAGACGGGGGAGAAGGGGGAGGGGAGGACTCACCGGGAAGCAGCTGGTTGGAGGAGGCGGCAGGCAATAGGGTTCCAGCGTCATGAAACACCCCTGCAGCTCCAGATCAACGATGACGCTCATCCTGGCGGGCTGGGATCTGGTGCTCCTAGGGCTCGACGTGGTGCAGGGGGGAGAGTCTGCAGGGATCATCGGGGCAGCTTGTCCTTCCGTAGAGCTCGGACACGGCGTGCGAGACATTATGCAGGGGCGAGCCTGTAGGGCGCACCGAGAAGGCGAGCAAAGGACGCTAGTGGTGGGGCATCGAGTTGGTGTCGGGGTCTCTGGCACGGATCCACCGTGAGCGGAAAGAGACGCAATACTGGAAGCTGGCGGTGGGGCATCGAGAAAGTGGTGGTGGTGCTTTGGCGGTGGTGTCCTGGACGAGATGGACAACTCCTACAATCCAGTCTCTTGAGGTCCGCCACCATCGTTCCCCTCGTCTCCGAGGTGACGCAATGGAGGATGACAACCATACGCAGCTCGCATCACCGTCGTCGGTGCATCCCGGTGGACGACATGGAATTGAGTCGGAGGGCGTCGATCTGTTTCGGGGGGTCGGGGCCAGGTGGAATTGAGTCGGAGGTGGGGATGGCGGAGGGGAGGAGGTCCAGGGTAGGGGGAGATGGGATGGCGCCATCCGGCGAGGGGATAAGCGGCGCCGGTGTTAGGGTTTCGGTCGGGGAGGTGAGGGGCTCGCGTCCTAGTAGAAGAGAATAGGGTTCGCTCTATTAGGGTTTGGGTCAGGGAAGTGAGAGGCGATCGAGTTGGGGGCGTGGGTGCGGTGGAGACTGGGAAGTAGGGTGTGCTTCTTTGGGTGAGCTGTCAGGCATCGGATCGGAATTGAACGGTCAAGATTATGCCAATAAAGATGATCCGTGGGAGGAGGTTTCCTGTGTTTTGATTTGTCGCGTTTATAAAACACCTATTTTTGCACTCAAAAAATGGAAAATCACTTTTTGTGAAACGAAAAATAAAAGTTTATGAGATAACAGTGTTCGCAATTCCAAGATATACATGTGTGCACAATATTTCCATGTAATCGAAAAATAAATGACCTATGATGTTCGAGGTTTTATGGATTTTAGGCCAAACGACCAATGTTATGGCTATAATCGCGGAATAGTTTGTGATAATATGCCCATATTGCATACAAATGTGCATATTGGGATGGCGAACAATGTTGCAGGAGGAAGTTTTCCTTTTCGTCGCACAAAAGAAGCATTTTCCATTTTCCGAGTACCCAAAATGGGGTGTTTTGTAAAGCAACCACCAGATAAAAGTTTCAAAAATGGTACCAACCCATTTTTCAAAAATACTACACCAAATTACATGGCCAATATACCAAATGGGGTATCTCAAACCATTTCGTCAACCCCTCATGAAAAAGACAAATATCTGCCGAATCGGTAGGAAGTGGGTCAGATTTAAACTACAGGTACATGATATAACGCTCATGATTTTTGCAAAAATCATTTTTAGGTTTACAATATGCTATTTCTATAGAGATCCACTGAAATTTTAGCGAGGCTTAGCCCCGGGTTAAGAATCTTCGTGCCCGCCGTTTTCACCATAGTTTGAAACAGGTATAAGAAATTCAAAAATGATCTGAACAATGTAAATCCTTCTTGTGGTATCATATTATGTGACATAGTTGAAAGGAAAATGCCAAACTTGGTATATTGATTGCATCTCGAAAAAACCTTCTCAGAAATGACCTATCATGTTCGAGGTTTCATGGCTTTCAACCCAAACGACCAATGTTATGGCAATAATAACAGAATAGTTTGTGATAATGTGCTCATATTATGCACACATATGCATCTTCGTATGGTGAACAATATTGCAGAAGGAAATTTTCCTTTTTGTCACATGGAAAAGCTATTTTCTATTTTTCGAGTGTCAAAATCGGGGCGTTTTGTGAAGCAACACCAAATGGTGAATACAAAAATGCTACCGTCCCATTTTTCAAAAATACTAGATCACCTTACATGGACAATGTCCCAACCGGGGATTTAAAAACCTTTCCATCTACCCCTGGTGAAAAAGACAAATGTCAGCCGAATCGGTAGGAACTGGGTCCGGTTAGAACTACGGGTACATGATCTGATGCTCCTGATTTTTTGCAAAAATCATTTCTAGGCTCACAATATGATGTTTCTTCATAGATCCAATGCAAGTTTAGCGAGTCTCATCCTCTATCTTCATGCCCGTCATTTTGACCATAGTTTGAAATAGGAAAATTTTGAAACGGCATAAGAAATTCAAAAATGGTCCGAACAATGTAAATCCTTTGTGTGGTGTCATATTTTGTCACATAGTTGCAAAAAAAATTCCAAACTTGGTATATTGATTGCATCTCAAAAAAACCTTCATAGAAATGACCTATCATGTTCGGTGTTTCGTGGCTTTTAGGGCAAACGACCAATGTTATGGCTAGAATTGCAACATAGTTTGTGAAAATGTTCCCATATTGCACACACATGTGCATCTCGGGATGCTGAACAATATTGCAGGAGAAAGTTTTCCTTTTCGTCGCACAAAGGAAGCATTTTACATTTTTTGACTGCCCAAAACTGCCCGTTTTGTTAAGAAACCACCAAATAAAAGTTTCAGAATGGTACCAACCCATTTTTCAAAAATAATAGACCACATTAAGTGGACAATGTTCCAAATAAGGTATCTCAAACCTTTCCATCCATCCCTCATGAAAAAGACAAATGTATGCTGAATCGGTAGGAAAAGGGTCTGATTTGAACTATAGGTACATAATCTAACACTCATGATTTTTCGAAAAAATCATTTTTAGGCTGACAATATGATGTTACTTTAGAGACCCACTAAACTTTTAGCAAGACTCAGCCCCGGGCTAAGAATCTTCGTGCCCGCCGTTTTGACCATAGGTTGAAACGGGCATAAGAAATTTAAAAACGATACAAAGAATGTAAAATCAAATTTAAAAAACAGTCTATCATTTTTATGTTCACAGTATGATATTTCATTGGAGATCCATTGCACTCAACATTTTTTAATCCAAAACCCTAATTTCAAAATCATATTTCGAATTATGTCATTTTCTCTACTATAGACTAATGTGGGATTAGTAAATTGATGACCCACAAGTATAGGGGGTGTTTCGCAATATTTTCGAGGGAAGTGAAACCCAATTTATTGATTTGACACAAGGGGAGCCAAAGGATATTTATAAGCCTTAACAACTGAGTTGTCAATTTAGCTGCACCTGGAAACAATCTTGCTCACGGCACTTTATCAGTAGCAACAGTTTTGTTGTAGTAAAGTAATAGCATTAGTAAAAGTAAAGACAGTAGTAACAATTGCAGTAAATAGTAGGATTAGAGCGCGGTAGGCATAGGGATGGATGGACGGGCGTTGCATGGACAAGACAATTCACATGGCAATCAGAACATAGGGAAATTGCAGATAAATAAGATAAAGCATCCAAGTACTAGATAATCCTAGGCATGTGTTCCATATATAGTCATACATGCTCGCAATGAGAACTTGCACAACATCTTTTGTCTGCTGAGACCATTTGCAGGGGCCTCAAGGGAACTCTTGGCAATTAAGGTGCTCCTTTTAATAGAGAACCGAGCAAAGCATTAACACTCCGTGAACACATGTGATCCTCACATCAAAGCCATTCCTCCGGTTATCCCGATTTACATCACTTGGGGCCATTGGTTCTGGACAACAACGTGTGTATACAACTTGCAGATAAGACCATAAACAATACTATCATAATGAATCAATAACATGTTCAGATCTGAAATCATGGCACTCGGGCCCTAGTGACAAGCATTAAGCACAACAAGTCACAACAAAGTCATAAAGCACTAATAAAAGATACTAGGCACCATGCCCTAACAATCTGATGCCATTACATGAACGATCTAATCCAATCCCTACCATCCCCATAGCCGACATCGGGGGATTACTCACTCATAGATGGGGGAAACATGGATGGTCGATGGAGAAGCGATGGTGATGATCATGGCGATGATCTCCTCCAATTCCCCGTCCCGGCAGGGTGCCAGAACGGAGTTTATAGTGCTGTTTCGTGGAATCTGGTGGTGGCGGCGGAGTGGAACTCCTTCTGGAAAAACATCGAACCCCCTGGAGTTTTTAGGTCAGAAGGCTTCTTATAGGTGAAGAGGGAGACCGAGGGGGTGCCTGGGGGGCCCACACCATGCCCTGGCGGGGCCAGGCCCAGCCCGTGCCTGGGGGTGGTGTGGCCAGCCCCTGGCCCTCCTCCGTCTCGTATTCTGGCTCCGTGAGTCTTCTGGAAAAATAGGCACTTTGGCTTTTGTCCCGTCCAATTCTGAGAATATTCATTTCCTAAATTTCCTAGAACCAAAAACAGCAGAAAACAGGCAGTTGGCACTGTGGCTCTTATTAATAGGTTAGTCCAAGAAATCATATGAAAAGTACTCCAAAGTGTGGACAAAACACAAGAAAGGAGATAAAACCAAGCATGGAACATCAAAAATTATAGATACATTTGCAATGTATCATGCAACCTTTGCCACAGTGGCAACCTGACGTGGCCCCTGGCCCACAGGTCAGTCATAGAGGGTAGCCTCTGCCTCGGTGTAAAAAGGATTAAACGCCCTCGCTGACGTCAGCCTTGCCAGTAAAAGTTTAATAATTGTTTTAATAATTCCAGAAAAGGGTTTTAATCTTAGAAATTCAATAAGTAATTATTTATAAGTCAGAAAAATGTGTATAATATATCAAAATGTTTAGAGAAAGAAGATCTACATCATAGCATCAAAATCATGCATTGTTCAACAACTTCAATTGAAAGTTTAACTAGAGAACTAAATGAACTCCCGGAGGTGATTTCGATGTCTCCCCTGTTTTAGGGTTTGCACCCCTTGGACGCCGCTTAAATTGCCAAGCATGCCTTAGGATTCCATTTCAATACAATTCAACTTGTCATATCATCATCCGTGATTGAGCATTGCATCGATGCCATGTGTTGATTATTTCCCCCTTTCTTTCTGGTGTTTACTTCTTCCTGGTAGAATACAATATCGAGATCGAGATCGAAGACTGAGGTTAACACCATCAAATATCGAAGAACAATACTTGATCAACTGTAACCAAGTCAAGTACAAGGCTTCTGAAGTAATGCTTTTTGGGTATCAACAGACAAGGCAAGAATAGCCCCACCATTATACAATCCTATGGTTTCGAAAGCATTTCATTCTTGCCATGATGCATAAGATTCTACTATGGTCTTTTATCGATAGATAGAGTATCCTATCTGTTGCATTACTCCCTTTGAGCTTATATTACCTGATCCGCTGCTCCTAGCAATAACAAGGTTTGGCTTGTGTGCATTGCAAGAGTTATATTTGTGTCTTGCTTAGCCATGCTGAACTGTCAGCTCTGGTTCATCCAGATGATGTACCAAATGCATAGAATCTAGTATGACAGGAGTACGAGATATACTGATGAGGTAAGATTTAGTGGTAAAGGTTAAATATGCTAAGGCTTGTATGGGAGGCCATGGTGGGATGTGGTTTTTCTAGTCCCATGCTCGCCACCACTAGGAACCGAGTTCTTGCCTTTGGAAATAAGACGAGCATACAGCCACACGGGGCCTAGAAAACCTCACGAGTAACTAACTTGCCTAGTAGATTCCATGAGTCACATAGTTCGGTGTTCCATTCGACATATGCATATAAAATGTTTTGAAAGATTTGGCGGGTGAAGGTGCATTCATACAGGTAGGTAAGCGTGGCCAGGGTTGGGGAGGCGGTTCCTCTAGGTAAACCAACCTCGCCCACATCTCTAGGGATCGGCTTCGGGATTTTACCAGTTACGGCAGAACCATCCTTAGGGTGTGACTCATAGTCTCGACGAAAGCAAGGTAAAGGTCGTGTGCAACCGCCCTCTGCCAGCCTTCCAAGGAAGAGGGCTAATAGGTTGGCATTAAGAGTTGGTTGGTACGTGTGAGTAAAGTTGTACACCCCTGCAAGATTAAATCTTTATGAAAAGCCGTATTCACAGTAATGAATGCTTGGTGACCGAATTCTAAGATCATAGAGAACTTTAACCTAATCGTAAAACTTGGCAGATCAAAGTGTGCTTAAGGATGCTTCCTCATGGGTATGAGGGGGTGATCCTAGTTGTGAGATGAGGACTACTTTGGTGGATATCAAGATGATGATCAATTCTTTGAAGATGTCGCTCTCTTATCCCCTTTTAAAATACTCTAATTAGACGAGCTTCTTCTCCCTCTTGTTTTATAAACAAAGATGGATTTATGCAAAATAACCCCACCAACCATAAGTCTTGCGAAGTACACATTGTACTCACCCTTGGTTTGTTGATACTTTCAGAGTAAGCGTTCCCCTAAAGATGAGTTCCGTACAACATCGACACCGATGAGTAGCTTGGGGTTCCCGGCCGACAGCCTGTAATCTATGGGCTAGGACGTCATCGTTATGCTCAAGGCCTCTTAGGCCATTTGTTAAGTTTTATATACTTAATAGCATAATTTGCCTTCCGTTGTTTGATGTTTGTGGTCAGTGACATCTTCTTGTAATATTTGGTTCTTCGCTCAGTTATGAGCTTGCTGTAATAATTTTTGTGTCACAGGGTTACTATTGTGTTACCGATTTCTCACTGAATATCCTCGAGCTCTAGGTTAAGCTTATGTCAGGCTAAGGTCTGGGATTTGTTTAACCATGATCTCGGGTGTGTCACAGTTTTTGGTATCAGAGAAGTACCGACCGTAGGAAAACCTTGCTATTGGTCGATGTTGAGTCTAGTGCTTGTGAAAACTATTTTAAAACTGAAAAGTATTTGTGAAAACTCTGGTATGCTTTTTTTCTCCTTATACAGTTTCTCTCTAACTCTAGGTCATCTTAGCTGGTGTTGACTTTGAACAGTTTTGATATCTCTTCTAGTCTTTCAAAACTTAGGTGCCTTTTTAGCAGGTCATTTCTCAACCAGTGGACCTAGTGTTGAGTTCTCTAGAGTTGTGTGTGTCTTGTGTTCTTTGTCCCCTTGTTCTGCTTGAATTGAGAGATTCCTTTCCATCATGATCTCTCTATCTTATGGGCCCACAATATTATATTGTAGGATCCAAAGTGTTCTGTTCTAGGCTTCGAGGTTTCCTATCGCCTCGCGCGCCTCCTTTTTATTTGTTTGGGTACTTCAGAAGTCATTTCTTCTCTTTGAAGCTACCTCGTGATTACTATCTTGTAGTGTATGTTGTGTCACTCAAGTAGTAGTTACTTCTTTCTTAGGTTTTAACCCTTGGACTTGAACCGAAGATCCCGGATTATGCTGGATTCTAATGTTGAGAATCTTGTACATGAAGCTGATCGTTAACCCAAGATATATTTCTTTGACCCCCGTTGTTAATGTTGACACATTACCTCAGGATGGCTACTTTTAAAATATAGCCCCCAGACTTGTGGTTATTGTCGTGATTAAATTATGACAAACAAAGGAGTTCCCCTACCACATGTTATGGCAGATGTTCTTCAATGGAACCAAAGAGATCATGATAAGAGTACTCCTCGTGAGTATCACATCTATACTTGTGACTCTAGCCACCTTTCTCCCTTCTATGCATTGGTTTCCAGAAGAATGATAAACTATGCATGTACATCTTAGGATTCTATCCTGAGAATGTTCCTTTCCCCTTGTTGTTTCCGACCTTTGTCTACCCGTTGGTAGCCAAGTAGTAAAGTGCATTGTTGTCTTCCAATGCAAGATACTCTTGTGGTCTGTCAAGACAAACCATTCCGAGATGTAAGGAGAAACAAACTCCAGTACCTTGTCATATCTAGGACCAGGTCAAAGTGTTGTAGTCCGCAGACTAAGAGGCATGATTAGCTTCTATCTGTTCTACCTTCGAATATCACACTCTTTTATACTAAGAGGTTATGTTAAGTTTCATGACCCCTTAACTAAGTGATGCTCTTACACCTATTTACCCACCCTTCCTCTAAGCTTCGTGCTCGAGAATGATGCGTGTGTGTAAGAATGTGGCCATTTGAGATTCTTAGCAATTCTTATTGCTTTGAACTCCAACGACATTTGTGTCATTCTTAGCATGATGGTTAACCCTATCACTAAGCGAAGTTTGACTGTGCTACAACATCCGTTATTCTGGTACACTCTCCTTGGTTAAAGAGTTAGGCTTATGCTGAAGCTCTAAGACTATGTATTCTTGCCTTATCAAGCAAGTTTCCTCTCGAACTAAGTGACATATCGGTGGATCGTGATATTCTAGACATCTTTCTAGAAGTATCTCCATGTTTCCACATGACCGTGTTGTCCAGTTCTTGAGCAAGCAAGTTCTCTGAACTGGTCCTTTCTCTAAGGATCCTTACTAGATACCCCTGAACTAGTTGGTTGAGCTTAAACAACAACTTGGAGAGTTGTAAGACAAAAGTTCCATCTGACTTTGTTCATCTTAAAGGGATGTCTAGTTTTGCTCATGTTGAAGTAGGATAGTATTTCCTTCGTGGATATGTTATCTCCCCCGCCTTTGATTTGATTTGGGTTATCGTCAAATCAAACCCAGTTCCAAGGACTATCTTGATGATGTTACTACTTCTAATTTTTCACTTGAGTACATCTTCATGTCCCTTGGTCTGACCAATATTCTGCTTTGTTCATACAACATATGAGTTCATCCAAATGGAGTATCTCGATAAGTTTGTTGTTGAGCCCATCGACAATATCCTTATCTTCTCCATGCTGGAATAGACTCATATGAAACATTTGGCATTAATGTTGGAAAACTTTCGAGAACCTTCTTCGGGTCATCCCAAAGAATGTGTTCTTGATGTTAGAAGTAACCTTATCCGATTCACGTGTATTCAAAGAAATATATCATCGTGGATTTGAGTAAAGTTTAACTCCGTATCTTAAGGACACAGTTGTATTTCGTTGCAAGTACTTGATGTATGAGCAGTTGTCTTTTGACAAGTTGCTAATACATGGATCTAGCAATGTAGCTCAGTCTATTGGAGCTTAACATTGTAGTCCCTGTCTTGAGAATCTAGTGACTTTACCTTATGGTAAATGTTGCACACTTTCTATTCGGACATGCTGAGTCTGAAGTATCATCTCACCTAACCAAATCTGAATCTCAAGCAGATATGATGGTTGGTGTTCTCCAAGGTTTTGACATAGGTATCTTTGCATGTCTGACATGATTGATGTAATGGTTGACACAACTAGTCGGAATGACTATCGTCAAATTCTCTTGAATAAGCAAATAACAACCATTCTTCATGAGGCTTCTTCTATGATTTATCTATAGGAGTTGTGCTCATGGTCTCTTTGTATCCGAAGTCCGACCTTTTCTTGATGTTTGCTTTCTCGAACATCAAGGAGAACATTTAAAGTAGTGTTGCTAAATGTCGCTCGGTCGATCCTCCAGACCCTTTATGTTGGCAAGCATCTTGTTGTGCCAAGGTAATTGAAGTCTGAGAATGAAATTTCTTTTTCCTCGTGTCATCATGAATCTTCTTATATATATTCATCTTAGTGGTGTATAGTGATATCACTATCTTTGGCAAAGATTTTGGTAACCCTGGATGAATAAAGAGTTTCCTTCGTTCTCGATCATGTTCGAAGAGCGACTATGATTTTGGTAATCAGAAGTTTCTCTTGTTACATGCTCTTTGTGACTCTTACGAGTCCTCGCCACAAAACACCTTTCTGTCTTGGCCTCCTGTTGAATGAAGAGTGATCCTTCTGTATCAAAAGTAGATCAACAGCTTGGCTCTCTATATCTCTATATCCCTGGATGCTCTACTTAAGTTGTCTAGTAGAGTTTTGATTCTCAAAGTCTATGGTCATGTTCTTTCCATTGTAAGCTATCCTTTTCAGAAGCTTAAACCTTTCTGAAACTCCATGGTCTCAATCCTTATGAAGACAAGTTATCTAACAACTTGAAACCTATCTCCTTTTGTTTTCCTCTGTTACCTTGATGTGTTTCATGTCGTCATCTCAGAGTTGTTTCTGAACACTCGTTCATGAGTTGACCATGAGATACTCCGTGTGTTGTTAGTGTGTTTCCCTCTTATCCTTAGAAGTGACCATGTTCCTTCCTTTTTTCTTACCTTTGGAATCTCGGGTCGAGATTCTCGTAAGGGGATAGAGTTGTAATGCCCCAATTTTAGCTAATCTTAAATTAGGGTTTGTTTGTGCATTATGAGCATCATCTTTCAAATTGCATGCAAAAGAAGTAAAGCAAAACCCTAAAACCCTAACCCTTCCCTCTCTTTGAAAGCCTATTCAAAATAATTTGAATTTCGAAATCTACAAAAGGTTTGGAGCCCAAACCGTATAAAGGGCTCTGCAATATTTCTTGTTATTTACAAAACCTTTGGTATTTTCAAACAGCTTCAAACAGTTTTGAAATTGGAAATACAAATAGAAAATGAAAATAGAAAAGGAAAAAGGTTTTAGTTAAAAATGGAGCCAGCAGCCAAACAGGACGGCCCAACTCCATCTTCTCCCTCTTCTTGTCGCCCGCGTGCAGCTCGTAGCCGCATAGTTGGCCCACCCGTAGCCCATACCGCTTGGGCCTCCTATTTTCCCGATGTGAAAGCGGCTCAGCCGCGCGCATGGCATTTCAAATCCATGATGCAAGCTTGCTCTCGATTCGATGATGATCATTTGTCCGCAGCGTCCAGTCATTCGATCCTCCTTCGTCTTCTTCGAGGCCGCGGCTGATGCCTCGACAAGGATAAGATGATTCGTCAGCCAATCTTCCCTTGTGCCACTTTCTCCCTCTCTAGCTCGCCCTCTCTCGTTCGCCATCGGAGCAGAAAACCTAGCCCTCTGCCGCTCGAATTGCTGCCGTTTCCGGTTGTCCTAAGCTCCATCGAGGCTGCTGGAAGATCCGCCTAGACCTCTAACTTTCACCCTAAAGAGCGCAAGCCAGCAACACCCTAATCGCCGGAATCGAACCCATCTTCTCCAATGCCGACAAGCGTCAGCGTCGACATTGCCGCCATTACAAACAACCTCCGGACCCGCTGTCACTCCCATTAGAATCACGGTGTGCTCCCGAACCTCCTCGTGCCAACCGTCCTTGATGGCGTAGTCTGTAGTGCGCTGCCGTCGTGTGCCTGCAGCCATTACCGCCGCTCGTCGCCAGGGAGCTTGCTCTAGTGACCATCATGAGGCGGCGCCGCCATAGTTAGGTTCCTCGTGCCAAGCTCGTTCGAACCCGCCCCTCCGTGCTAGCCTGTTTCCCCCTAGCGCTGCCAGCCACCGCTGACCGACGTGCCCTCCGGTGAGCCTAGGTGGCACCGATGTGGCGTTGGTGGCGTTGACGTGTTGCTTGCGTCAGCGCTGTGCAACCTTTTCCACGATGGCAACCTGACGTGGCCCCTGGCCCACAATTCAATCATAGATGGTAACCTCTGCCTCAGTGTAAAAAAGGATTAAACGCCCTCGCTGACGTCAGCCTTGCGCAGTAAAAGTTTAATAATTGTTTTAATAATTCTAGAAAAGGGTTTTAATCTTATAAATTCAATAATTAATTATTTATAAGTCAGAAAAATGTGTATAATATATCAAAATGTTCAGAAAAACAAGATCTACATCATAGCATAAAAACCATGCATTGTTCAACAACTTCAATTGCAAGTTTAACTAGAGAACTAAATGAACTCCCGGAGGTGATTCCGGGGTCTCCCCTGTTTTCGGTTTGCACCCCTCGGACGCCGCTTAAATTTCCAATCATGCCTTAGGGTTCCATTTCAATAAAATTTAACTTGTAATATCATCATCCTTGCTTGAGCATTCCATCGATGCCATGTGTTGATTGTTTCCCCCTTTCTTTCTGGTGTTTGCTTCTTCCCGGTAGAATACAATATCAAGATCAAGATCGAAGACCGAGGTTAACACCATCGATATCGAAGAACAATACTTGATCAACTGTAACCAAGTCAAGTACAAGGCTTCTGAAGATCTGCTTTTTGGGTATCAACAAACAAGGCAAGCATAGCCCCACCATTATACAATCCTATGGTTTTGAAAGCATTTCATTCTTGCCATGATGCATACGATTCTACTATGGTCTTTTATCGATAGATAGAGTATCCTATCTGTTGCATTACTCCCTTTGAGCTTATATTACCCGATCCACTGCTCCTAGCATAACTAGGTTTGGCTTGTGTGCATTGCTAGAGCTTATATCTGTGTCTTTCTTAGCCATGCTTAGCTGTCAGTTCTGCTTCATCCAGATGATGTACCAAATGCACAGGATCTAGTATGACAGGAGTATGAGATATACTGATGAGGTAAGATTCAGTGGTAAAGATTAAACATGCTAAGGATTGTATGGGAGGCCACGGTGGGATGTGGTTTTTCTAGTCCAATGCTCGCCACCACTAGGAACCGAGTTCTTGCCTTTGGAACCAAGACATGATGGGTTCGTAGCATGGAAAACAAAAAAATTCTACCGCAAGAACGAACAAAACCCAGGTCTAATCTAGATAAAAGCCAAGATCTAATCTATTAGACATGTGCAACGAGATAGATCTGTACTAACCCTTGTAGACCCGAAAGCGTTACGAGATCGGATCTCGTGGTTGATGTAGTCGATCACTTGCCGATCTCAAGATCATGTGGACGATCCTTCCGGCGCCGCGTTCCGGCAGCGCTTCCGCAGTCGGTCACACGTGCGGAGTCAAAGCAGACCTTCCTCTCCCTGTTCCAGCGAGCAGCGGAGGTAGTAGATCTTCTCCACGGAATCCCAGCAGCACGACGGTGTGGTGGTGGTGGTGGAGTAGACAATTCTGCAGGGCTTTGCCTAAGCCTGAGCAGAGGGAAGGAGGAGGAGAAAGGCGGCGGCTAGGGTTTGTTATGGGAGAGGTCTAGGGGGTGGCGCCCCCTCCCCTCTATTTAAAGGAGGGAGGCGCCATGGGAGGGGGAGTCCTAGTAGGACTCCCCTCCCTCCTTGGTCACGGGATTGGGAGGGGGGAGGAATCCTCCTCCCCCACGAATCCGTGTCTTGCCCCACAAAGACTCCTTGATCCTTTCTTGGTTTTCAAGCAAACTCCAAGAAATCTTCTAGAACCTTCCAGAACATTCCGAAACCTTCTAGAATCTCCATACAAACGCTCCGGAACATTTCCTAACTTAGAAAATGATCCCCAATATATGAATCTTATTCTACGGACAATTCCGGATCTCCTCGTGATGTCCCGGATCCAATCCGAGACTCCGAACAACATTCGGTCTCCAACATATATTCCATATCTACTTAAAACAACTTCGAACCTTAAGTGTGTCACCCCACGGTTCGTGAATATGCAGACATGATGGAGACACCTCTCCGATCAATAACCATCAGCGGGATCTGGAGATCCATAACGGCTCCCACATACTCAACGATGACTTCGTGATCGATAAAACCATTAACATATGAAACCAATTCCCTTTGTCACGCGATACTCTACTTATCCGAGGTTTGATCGTCGGTATCTCCATACCTAGTTCTACCTCACATCGATAAGTACTCTTTACTCGTTCCATGTTATGTCATCCCTTGTGACCTAGTCACATGCTTGCAAGCTAACTAGATGACATTCCACCGAGAGGGCCCAGAGCATATCTATCTGTCATATGGATGGACAAATCCCAACCTTGGTCCATGCGCTTCAACACATACTTTCAGAATACCCAATGACACCTTTATAACCACCCAGTTACGAAGCAGTGTTTGGTGTCATCAAAGTACCCATCCGGTGATGGTGATTAACATAACCTCATGGTCGAAGGATTAGGTTACTATGCATTTGAAAGATTATAGCAATACGAACTTAATGACTTGATCTTATGCTACGCTTACTATGGGTGTGTGTCCATCACATCATTCTCCTAATGATATAACCTTGTTATTAATGACATCCAATGTCCATGATCAGGAAACCATGATCATCATTTAATCAACAAGCTAGTTTAACAAGAGGCTTACTAGGGACTCTTTTATGTTTACAAAACACACAAGTATTAATGTTTCCTGTTAATACAATTATAGCATGGGATGTAAACATTTATCATAAACATAAAGATATAATAATAACCACTTTTTTATTGCCTCTTGGGCATATCTCCAACAAGACAAGCGTATAGCTACTCGGGGCCTGGACAACCTCACGAGTAACTAACTTGCCTAGTAGATTCCATGAGTCACATAGTTCGGCGTTCCATTCAACATATGCATAGAAAATGTTTTGAAAGATTTGGCGGGTGAAGGTGCACTCATATAGGTAGGTAAGCGTGGCCGGGTTTGGGGAGGCAGTTCCTCTCGGTAAACCAACCTCGCCCACATCTCTAGGGACCGGCTTCGGGATTTGACCCGTTACGGCGGGACCATCCTTAGGGCGTGACTCATGATCTCGGCGAAAGCAAGGTAAATGTCGTGTCCAACCACCCTCTGTCAGCCTTCCAAGGAAGAGGGCTAATAGCTTGGCATTAAGAGTTGGTTGGTACGTGTGGATAAAGTTGTACACCCCTGCAGGGTTAAATCTTTTCGAAAAGCTGTGTTCACGGTTATGAACGCTTGGTGACCGAATTCTAAGATCATAGAGAACTTTAACCTAATCGTAAAACTTGGCAGATCAACGTGTGCTTAAGGATGCTTCCTCATGGGTATGAGGGGGTGATCCTAGTTGTGAGATGAGGACTACTTTGGTGGATATCAAGATGATGATCAATTCTTCGAAGATGTCGCTCTCTTATCCCCTTTTAAAATACTCTGATTAGACGAGCTTCTTCTCCCTCTTGTTTCATAAACAAAGATGGATTTATGCAAAATAACCCCACCAGCCATAAGTCTTGCAGAGTACACCCTGTACTCACCCTTGCTTTGTTGATACTTTCAGAGTAAGTGTTCCACTGAAGATGAGTTCCGTATGACATCGACACCGACGAGTAGCTTGGGGTTCCCGGCCGGCAGCCTGGAATCTATGGGTTGGGACGTCATCATTATGCTTCAGGCCTCTTAGGCCATTTGTTCAGTTTGCTATACTTAATAGCATAATTTGCCTTCTGTTGTTTGATGTTTGTGGTCAGTGACCTCTGCTTGTAATATTTGGTTCTTCGCTCAGTTATGAGCTTGCTGTAATAATTTTTGTGTCGCAGGTTTACTGTTGTGTTACCGATTTCTCACTGAATATCCTCGAGCTCTAGGTTAAGCTTATGTCAGGCTAAGGTCTAGGATTTTTTAACCCTGATTCCGGGGGTGTCACACCCAACGACGAGACTGAGGCACGGATGATCATGCGCCGCTGCGAATACTTCGTCATCATCAACGGCGAGCTCCACAAGCGCAGCGTGACCGGCGTGTTCCAACGATGTGTGCAGCCAGAAGAAGAACGCAAGATCCTACATGACATCCACGTCCGTGACTGCGGCCACCATGCTAGCGTTCGATCGCTAGTCACCAAGTCCATGCGCCATGGCTTCTACTGGATAACCAACACACCGATGCCACCGACATTTTCTAGCGCTGCGTCGGGTGCCAGAAGTACACCAACCAGATGTACATACCTAGTTCGACCCTCAAGACCATCCCCATCACATGGCGATTCACTGTTAGGGGCATCAACATGGGGGGTCGGTTCCAAACCGCTCCATCAGGCTACACGCACCTCCTGGTCGCAGTCGACAAATTAACTAAGTTGGTCGAGGCGAAGCCAATCAAAAAAAGTGACAGCAAGACCGCCACCAAGTTCCTCCGCGAGCTAATCTATCGGTACGGATACCCGCACAACATCAGCACGGACAACGTCACCAACTTCGCCATGGGCGCCATGCCTGATTTCTGCGAGGAGCACGGCATTCAAATCAACCTTGCCTCAGTCATCCATCTGGAGTCGAATAGTCAAGCAGAGCACACTAACCAAAGAATCCTCCATGACCGCAAGCCAAGACTATAGGTCCCCCTCGAATGGACCTATTGATGCTAGGTCGAAGAGCTCCCCTTCATACTATGGGGCATTCGCACCTCCGTCAACCGATTGACAGGGTTCACCCCCTTCTTTATGGCGTATGGTGCTGAAGCCGTCATGCCAACCGACCTGGAACACGACTCGCCCCGAGTCGTCCACTACGTGGAAGAAGACAACGAGGTCGCCTGTGAAAATGGGGTCGACCTGCTCGATGAAGCCCGCGACCTATCTCGCTCCTGCATCGCCATCTACCAGCAAGGACTCCACCGCTACCATAGCCACTGAGTCCGAACTCGCACCTTCCAGGAGGGCGGCCTTGTCCTATGACTCATTCAGGACAAGAAGGGCATGCACAAGCTCTCTCCCCCATGGGAAGGGCCATTTGCCATAGGGCGAGTCCTAGGCAACGATGCTTACTACCTATTCAACATAAGGGGCAATGCCTAGCTTGACGTTGAGTGGCCATGGAATGTGAATCTCCTCTGAAAGTTCTACACCTAGAACTCAAAACTTGTACCCAGCTGTACCAATGATGGAATAAAACTTCCGTTTGCACAAATTTTATCCACTCAACATTTCTTGTGCCAATCGCACTTGTACATATAGCAATACGCTAACTATGGTAGTTAACCCTTGGTCGAGCGACCGGCATGGCTAAGTAGTGCGGCTCAAGGGAACTGAAAATATTCGGGCCTTGAACCGTCCACAAAAACGTCAACCCGGAGCCACCATCGGAGATGCCCTACTCGACTGGCTTCCCAAGCCAAGACCACCGATCACGCTTCCCACAGCGCCACGTCCTCCCCATCCTCATGCAAGGTGACTCAAATAGTTAAGTACCACGCTTGGGGACTCACCCAAAATGACCCTCACGCGGCACGGGAACACACCAAGTATGAGAGCTTGCCTTGGTCTCGCCACACGATTGGCTTTCCAAGTCAGGAGGAGAGACACATTATAAACAACGTGCCACGTCCTTACCTACCTTGGGCATGCGACTCGAATGGTTAAGTACCACGCTCGGGGACTCGCCAAGATGACCCCGTTCGTGTTTAGGGAAAACACCAAGTATAGATCACCCCTTGGGGTCACCAAGCGATTGGATCCACGAGCCATGGCAAGTCAACCTAGTTTAACCGAACAACCTAAAAACAAATCAATAAACATATACGCAAGGTCAATACCCAACGGCGAATGCACTCGAGGACTTGCATAATCCAAAATCCAAACAAATAAAATCACGAAATCTCATACGAGTTGATTGACATATCCACCAAGTGACAAAATATATTGTTCACAACCAAAGTAAATTACAAAAGGCCAATCTCCACACTAACTTATGCTCTGATGCTATTCTTCATTCTGTAGGCTTTGATGACAAGGCACCATCAACACCCTTGGCTCGGACAAAAGGCTTCTAGGGGTTTGCCGGGTAAGTCGTCAACTGCTTCGCGAGTGACGAGCGGAAGGGATGCTCCGACTTCAGGTCGTGATGCACCGGCTCAGCATCGTTCGGCGCCACCCGCATCTCCTGATAAGGCAACAGATCGCCCATTGCCAACACATGTGTAACACCCTCAAATCGGCTCTATGCAAGTTTCAGTGATTCCCGCCAAACCTGCATAGAAACGACTCAAAGATGCTCACCAGGCAGTTGCGTGCGGGTGGAAAACGAAGTAATATCATTACACAATAGTCCACGATGGAACCCATAGAACATATATATACAACAACAACTCCATGAGTCAATAATATAGATATACAATACAAAGATCCAAATCACCTTGAAAATGATACAACATCCGAGTACGGATAAGATGCAAATGGGGCTAAGAGCCCTGGAGAATAACCAATGGCATCCATAACCCTGCCCAGGCCAAGCCGGAAGGGTAACCCTGCTAACGACGTTGAACTCATACATGTTAAACAAAAGGGGTGCCAACAAAGGGAAAAAGAAAAAGGGAGCAGTCAATACTGAGGCCAGTACACAGCGAGTCTAGAATTCGGTGCCTCTCGCCTACATAGGTATGGTGGACTGAAGTGGTAGCGAAGCATGCACTAAATAACCTATAGAGACTCAATACAACAGCTAGCTATTAGAGAGGGATAAGAAAGACCTATTCAGAACCAACCTGATACTAACACCAAACATACCCATCCTGGTATTTCCCCCTCGAGACAAAACGAGGAAGTCATTCCGAGGAAACTCACACAGTTGGCAGTTTTATTCATTCATTCCATGGTGGTTAACCAACTTACTAGTAATATCAGATCCAAGTCATATTATAACAACAATTATTTAGTTATAGATGTCTATGATCGAGAAACTGTGCTCCAAGTCGTCCATAACCACATACACAGCTTTTCAAAAAGATTTAACCCTGCAGGGGTGCACCAAAGTATCCACATGCACTGCAATCCTTGTTGTTAGATCCGAATATGAGCAAGATCCTGAACATACACCCAAGAGTATGCGACGGGGCCTAGGACACGATGTTTCCTAGACCCAAAGAAAATACATGGGGGCCACCCTACTAAGCTACCCGTAACGAAGTCGGTCGGTCTCCGAGATGGACCTAGGGTTTGTGTCGACGGCTGTAAAAGACTGGGAACCCGAAAGTGTGACTGGGCTTGTCGATACAGCAAAAACGTGTCACAAGTCGTAAACAGTACAGGTGCTCCATGCATAATCGTAAATAACGCAGTAAAGCATGTCATAAGTACAGGATAATAATAAAGCCCCAAACTACTTTGTGGTCCCCAACATAGTACTTGGAAATCAGGTAGTAAGCCGATGGGGTTCCCACACACCCACCTGTGGTTAGCGCTCTCGATCTCAGAACATGTGTCAAGAACTCGGGTCCTAGGTGGACACAAGTGGGCGGTTAAAAACTAAATATTGACTATTACCCATCGGTGCCTCTGCATTATTTATTCAAGCATTTTAATTGACAAGATATAATTACAACCATGATCATATCCACCGTTAATTTTGTGCCAACCTCCCAACAATGGTGGAACAACAATGATGCGAAGCAGCACCTGAGCAAGCAACTACGACTCGCAAGGCCGACTGTCTATCAAACAACAAGCAATAGGATGTGTCCAAGGAATTATAGAGGCTAGACGTAATATAAATGGTGCACAAAAACTAAAGCATCAGAACACGGATAGTAATAGATCAACGAGAGGAAGTAAAGACTATAGATGCAAAATAGGTAGAAAGGGGGAGAATGCTCGCCTAAAAAACACTGGCGAAGTTTCACCGGAGATCGGGTCGACACTCGCATCAACTCATCGGCATAATCCGTGAAGAGGAGAAGCACTACTTATTACTACGGAGAAGATTAGGCATGATGCATGTATGATGTATGACATGGCAAATATGTGATGCGACTAGACAAAATTAAGCAGAACCGGGTTCCGACAATTAATTAGATGATTCATGTTGTTTAGGTACCCGTATTTTAAATGTTGTCTTAACAAGGCAAAACATGGTATCGTTTCGCTACACAAATTTAAATGGAGGTGAGACAAGACAAAACATCCCGCAATGAAGGAGATATGCCCTAGAGGCAAATAATAAATAGGTTTTTATTGTCATATCTCAATTAGTTCGTAATAGTTTCATACTATGCTCTAACTGTATTAATACAAAACGTTAATACACGTGTGGTATGTAAACAAACCAAGTCTCTAGTTACCTCTAGTGAACTAGTTCATTGGTCATGAGGATGATCTAGGGTTTCAAGATCATGGGCATTTATGCCAATTGACAATGAGGTCATGTCATTAGTTGAATGATGTGATAGACAAACAACCCAACTAGTTGTATCACAATGAGATCTAGTTACAAAGTTCACCATTAATGATAAACTAAGGAAACCTCACAACCTGATCCTTAGACTGTGTGGTAATGCAAATCACCATTCTGGAGGGAGCTTAGATGGTTATCAAGTATCACACCTTGACTGGGTAATCGAAAAGGTGCCACTCAAGTTTCCCAAAGGGGCATGTAGAGGAGTACATATCAAGACCAGGATTTGCCCATCCATAACGGACAGATACATTAGTGGCCATCTCGGTGACGTTGTAGTAACAAAGCTTGCAAGCGTGTGACTGGGTCACGGAATGCAACGACACGGAAACGAGAAAATAAGTTCATCGGTAACAAGATCGAACAAAGGTATGGAGATACCGTAGATCAAATCTCGGGTGAACAAGGTATCAAGTAGCAAAGGGAATGGGAAACGACTGTTTACGGTTCAAACGACATTATCATCATGGAATGCATATGGGTCATTATGGGCATCCCGGTCCTGCTATTGATCATTGATGGAGATCATGTCTGTGCCATTCCCAAGCTGTGGGAAATACACTTAAGGGTACGATGAGCTAGAGATCCTCTGTAAGTTGGAATCATCATATGAAAGAGAAAAGGAAACCGGAAAAGTTCCGTGATAGAACAGGAATCGTTCCGGGAAAGTTCCAAAGTCGTTCGGAGGAAATCAAAAGGGAACCGAAAGGTGTTTCAGGTCAAATCGGATTTTTAATATGTATTTACATGTTAATTAATGTAATTAATATTAAATATAATATTAAAATCTAATTTGAATGGGTATTCCACTAATGGGCCAAACTTCCTAGGGAAAAAGGTCCCATGAGGGAAAACCGAAGGAGGGAAGGGCCAAGGGCCAAGGCCTAGCCGCCTCAAGGGACCCACCCGGCCATCCTAGGGCTGTGCGTGGGGTGGGGCCCACCCCTAGCCGGCTAGACCATGAGGCCCATGGTGCCTCCCCCCTCTCTCCCGTGTTTAGTCCCACATGGGAAACCCAAAGGGGAGGGCACACCCCCTCCCCCTGTATAAAGGGGTGCCCATGGGTGGGAATAGACACACAAATATTTGGAGAAGTCCTTTGATTGACTTTCTCCTTCCCTCTCTCTCCAGTCTTCATGCGTTGGCACGGTCCCAAGTAAGGACTGTCCATGCAAGAGATACCACACCTGCAGCACGCTGTTACGCTGCAGGGATTCCAAGTCGGAGATCTACTTCCGCACTCCTGGCAGGGATCAAGGAGCCGGAGGTCGTCATCATACACCGTATGTGTACGAAACCACGAGGGGCCTCACTTGAGGCACCTTGGATGTCATGAGCTGGAGCTGCTGCATGATGAAGAAGGAGCAAGCGGTGACCTGCGAGGAGCTTTGTGACCTTGAGGTCGGCTACAGGTTCGACTACTTCAACCATGTTCCCCTCGGAATGTTAACCGCGTACGGTCTACAAGGGGGCCTGTTCATCTGCGGTACCAAAGTTCACAGGCCAGCGCATGGCGGTACCTAAGTTGCCTGAAATTGCCGCGTTTCGAAATGTTGGGACGCCAACTACTGAGAGGGGCCATTTCGAGGCAAACTCATCTCACCCCTGCCAAATTCAAACATTCCATTAAACTGCCCCGTGAAGTAGACGGTCAGAACCCTCATGTCGGTCATCTGTCCGTGACGTGAGTGCCAACACGGCAACCTCTTAGGCAAATCGAGTAGCTAAGTGGATTGGATGCGTTGACCAATTTCACAAATCCATTCCCACCTTTACCCTAGCACCGGCGGTGTTAGAATCCACCCTCTAGGCAGGATGATCCCTTCGGACATTTGACTTCCGGCGCCAAGTTGTTGTGCCCAGTTGCTGCACCCAGTCGCTGATCCCGAGCCGCCGTTGTGAGGATCTAGCCCGCCTCTACCGCCGACGAGCCGAGCAGCTCGGAGGATGGCAGATCCTACTACCAAGGAAGAAGAAGTTCTGGCTACAATCGAGTGAGCTACCCTTATGTTTGCTATTCACACTAATTATAACTGCTAGCTAGCTACTGAACCTCAAATTGTTTGTTAGCCCAACGCTGACAAACATATTTTGTCCATAGTTTTCTTTCAAGTGGGATCTCAACAGACCCCCTTACCTAGTTATAGTAGTCCTCTTCAGGTACGACTCTAAGGGCAAGTGGTATGGACACTATTGTTGTGGGGCCCCCGGATTAATCCTCCGAGAATCCCTGTTATGCATACAACCACGATCCCATGATCAGTTCATCGTGGCACATAACCGACAAGTATCATTACAACATCCGAGAATATACCTAATTACGAGACTTACATAAATGTCGTTATGGCTACATCAATAATCATCAGCGGAACTTCATCAAGCGCAGAGCCCGAGCCATGCCTTAACCTATAGGCAACTGACTGGGAGAATGTCCTAACTCGCATAGTCGCCAACATCATCTTCTTCTTGATATCTGACCAAGTTAATAGCCAAGGACGAAGCCAGTGAGTACATTGAATGTACTCGCAAACCACCTTAAGATAACAATAATGATAACAAGAGGGTATGCAATATGGCTGTGGTAGTAGGAAGGCTACAAGAGAGGTTCTTTTCTCAAATAGTTTCTCTTGTAGATATAGCATCTCCATCTCTTTGTTGAAAACTTTTGTAAAACTTTTAGGAAACCTTTTTGAAAAGTTTTGGAAAACAGTAGGACTGGGTCACCCATTTGTTCCTTTATTCCGGTCGTCCCACGACCAAACTCCTTTCATGCCTTTCTAACCATCCCATGGTCAAAACCTTTCTCCTTTTTGACCATCCCATGGTCAAAATATTTTCAAAGCTTTTGCTTTTCTGAAATCCTTTCTGAAAACAAAACCAGCACCGCTCTACAGAAGTTTGTCCAACCTGTCCTTAACCGTGGACACGGCTATTCGAATAGATTTACACTTTGCAGAGGTTGTACACTTTACCCACACCATCCGGGTACACTACCCTGATCTTCACCAATCGTGGGTCGAGTAACCAATCAAGACTCTCCGGATGCCCACTCCAATGTAAGTGCCTACCCTATGAGTGTTATTCCCCTCAAAACCGGGACGTCGGGTACCTAGGACCAACCGGAGTGCATTTTGCACTTCCCAAGTGTTGCGCTTTCAATGAGGGGCTCATAGTAACGCGTGGAGGCGTGCATGCCCTTTGTTCCTTCTCTAGGTCGATGTCCCACATGGACCCTTTTCGTGAGAAGGCCCATCCTCTAGGGATTTTTGGTCCCCTGTAGTTGTTGCGAGGCAGCTTATACCAGAATCGACAAACATCAAATCCAGCCCTGTCCCATACCAGAGTAATGTGGTTGCACGGGGTTAAGTTGTTATAGCTAAACTGCAAAGAACCGGGTGCGTTTTTGTAAACCTTTTTCCTCCATCTTTCCTCCAGCATTTTGTAAAACAAAACCTTCTCTTTTTCAACATCTCTTGGGAGGTCCCATCTCACCAAAGTTTTATCATAATACATTTGGTAAAACTTTTTCCGGGGTCTTCCCATCCTCTAGCTTTGCTTCGGCTAAAACAGGGTCTCCAAAGGGGTATGGTGTATTACACCATCTATTCCACTACGAACCAGTAGGTATAATCAAGGGGGTTGTACTTAGTAGTACAATTGAGTAATGGTTTGGAGGAGCCAAGCCACTACCAGATACACAACATTGTATAGTAAAACAATGCAGTTTCAGAAATAGCAGATAAAACATGCGTAAGTAAAATAGTAGGACAAGGCTTATGAGCAAGAAGGTGGCTTGCCTGAGATCAACAATATGGCATAAATGTCCCTGGACTTCTCTTTAGATAACCCAGAATACCAATCCCAATAATAAATACCACTTCTCCTGCTCTCCGATTTCATCGTAACTATCGTCGTCCTGACAGCACATGCAAACAAACATAGCCACAATCAACATAAAGCAATGCAAGCATCAATACAATACAGCAGATAAACATACCACACCTTACTCAATTCAGTAGGTTTTTAGAGGATTGTATTTTAGGGGATTGAGGTGGCCTTGGAGAAGGGAATGAAAATCCCTTAGGATTTATAGTCTAGAAACTACCTAAGAGATGGATTTTGGAGCAAGACCATATCCTGTATGGTACCATTGTGTAAAAATGATACCAACAGATAGGTAGTGATAATATGAAGCCAACAAAAGTGGTTTCACTATTTTATCACTTACCAAAGATTTATAGTGATTTTTATAGTGAATAAGACTCTAGTTTTAGGAAATAATTCACCAGGAAGGTTCTAGAGATCCAAAAATTATTTCTTTCGACGGTTAGGTAGGGATTGATGTACTTGTTCATTCAGAGTTGGAATCACTCCAAAAGAGTTATCAGAATGCCCTCAGGAAATTCCCAAAGGTAGTTCTATAGGCAACTTGTCTTTTTCACTAGATTAAATCTGCAGGAGGTTTTGAGTTGGTTCCAGGGACACATTGTAGGAATTTAGAGTACCTTTCTGTAGAAATTGGAGTCAACCCTTTTGGAGTTACAGAGCAACCAGGGTGATTTATCTAGTGATGGCAATATGGATAGAAATGTTTAAATCATTAAAATTGAACTAGAGCTCAATAAAATTTGGGCTGCTGGGGTTTGATAGATGTTGATATGGAGTTTTATTGGGAGTTGGAAATGGGCCAATACCTCTGTTGGTTTGACCTAGAGAAATTACCTAAGGCAGAAACTAATGATTTTTGTTATTTTTACCAGGGCCAAATTATTGTTCACCTTGGCCTGGGACAAAGGACATGAGATAGTACCTAGGATACCTACCAGGGGCAGTTGGTTTTACGCCAATTGGAGTTGGGTAGCTCAGTGAGGATTTTAATTAGTGAAAAGGATATGTGCTAGCATTTTAATTTCCACACAGATTGGAATTAATATTAGGCTAGGGTTTTGGTTCTGCATGTTAGAGGAAACACCCAGGAACATATATAAATGTAGATCTGGCTAGATTCAGGTGATTTGCATTTTTATCTTGAATTAATCCAAATAGTCTAATAAACAGAGCTCGAAAAGGAATTAATAAAAGAAAATTGGCCAGGGTGACCGGGCCAGATCTGGAGGGGAGTTGGGCTGCGAGGGCGGATTCGGCCCAGGTGGGCTGCGCCGCGAGTGGGAGGGCGGCTTTGAACCTGGCAGGTGGGGCCCGTGGGTCAGCGACCGTGGCGGCCGAAGCGGTAAACGCCGATATGGGCCGTTCGATCAAGTGCTGATCGACGGCCCCGATGCTTCGTCCTCCCGCAAGAGAGAGGTGGCGAACAGAACCCTAGCAGAGGCGAGGGAGCGGCGGGGAGGCTCACCGGGGGGAGGAGGGGAGCCGGGGAGGGTGCAGGGCGAAGCGGTCGACGACGACGACTCTGGGGAGGAGCGGGAGCAGCAGGTTCCACGACGGATGGTGACTCGCGCGATGACGCCCGCGGTGGTGCTCTCGGGAGCTCGCCGGAGCAGGGCTGGGGGCATGCATGTTGGCGGCGAGGGTGCTGGGCGACGCAGGGGTCAGAGGCAGTTCTGGCGACGGGCTGCAGGGCTTGGTCCGACACGGGGACGCCCCGTGCGCAAGCACGCTCCCGGAGCTAGCCTTGGTGATCGCTGGAGTTGGTACCTGCGGTGGTTTGGAGCCCGGGAAAAGGGTGGGGTTAGACTCAGAGGGGCAAGGGGATCTCAGAAAAGGGGACATGCAGAGCGGAGGGCACCCGAGCAGATCTTGGCTATGGCCGAGGAGCTCATTTTTTGCCTCTCTCAAGCAGGGAAGACCAAGGGAGGAGGAGAGAGGGCTCTAGGGAGGTGAGGTGGAGTGTGAGGGGGGAGAAATGAGGGAGCAGGAGAGGGTGGGTGGCCTCTAGCCCTTATAAACCAAAGGGGAGAGGTTCATCATGGACTTGGTCCATTGGGCATGGGAGAGAGGAGGGAAACCAGGGCATAGTGTTGCTGTGGGCGTGGAAGGTGGTATTCTGGTCGAGCTGCAGGGCAGAGGAGTGGTGGGATAGCTGCTGCTAGGCAGTAAAGGGGTTTTGCAAGCCAAGACACCCACATGGGGTTAAACACTAGTGTCCAAGAACTAGAGGACAAGCTTGCTACTGTAATTGCTATAGTGATCACGACCAGAGATGAGTGCTGGGTGTTATGGTGCATTGCCTTGCAAGATTGGTGGTGGTTTGATCTTGATTTAGCTCAATACTAGCAAGATTTGCCAAATTGAGTAAATAGGTGATTGTGAAGGAAGTTCAAAAATTTGCATAGGACAGAGTGGGAAGATGGTACTGGTAGATAGATGAGGTCAAGGTAGATATCCAAGAATTATTTGGGATTTTTCAGAGTATTTTAAGTCCACTTAAATCTATTTACTCAAAAACTGCAGAAATGAAGTATTGGATCTCATTTGATATTTTTACATTGGACTTTGTTGGATTTTGATGTGAGGTGATCCCCAATGTGAATACACACTTAGGGGAATTTTCCTAAGATTTATTGGTGCTTAAAAGTATTTAAAACATTTATTATTCCAATTCAGCCATTTAAGAAAATGGGCAAAAAGAAATAATAAGACCCTTCAGAAATACTTATTTTTGAAGTGGGAAGGTAGGGTATTATGTATGGACCTCAATTGAGCCAAAAGTTGATGAAGTGTTTTGGCAAAACCCAAACTTTCCATTATGGAAGGAGTTTTGGAGATTTGGACTATTAAAGAGATTTATTAAATTTGTAGCCCTAATAATTATGGAAATTATTTGATAAATATTTAAGATCAAGGTAGATGATGTGTACAAGGTGTAGCAAGCATTTTCAACCATGGGATTGGAGAATCCAAGTTGATTTTGGTGGAATTCCTTAGATTAAGGATCTAGGGTGTTGTTAATTTCATATCACCAAAACCTGGTTGGTCCTTGGAGCTCAGATCTCCCCTTGGGACATGGGGTAGATGGATGGATATACCAAGTGATGTATATTGCAATGGTGTAGGTATTTGAGCTTGATCCTGCTTGATATCACGAAGACAAGCTTTCAAACTTTGAATAAAATAAGCCTGCCAAATCAGATTATCAACTAGCCTTCAAAACCTTGTGGGTTTAAACAGCTCCAATTGGAACAAGTGAAGTAGGTAATGATAGACCTATATGAGTAGAACACAACCATGCAAAGAGTTGGTCCATAGAAGGTTGGATGAGGATGTGAGCTTCTATCAAACTAGACATGTTGACTAGATTTGCAGGAAAAGTTATTTTCTTGCCTGCAAAACCATCAAGAACAAGTGGGTTGGAGGATGATATAACCAAGGGAAAGAATGGGACTTGGTAGTCCTTAGGATGGTTAACAATATGGTTCAAGTGCATTACCAAAGATGCACAAGGGTTGGGAAAGGGAGACATTCAAACAGGTGATGTTGGAAATAGTTTTCCAGACAGCCAAATTTGGCAGATGTAGGGTTTTTGACTAGAGCATGAGAGGGGAGGTTTTTGTTGGTTTGCAAGGTACCCAAGCATCATCAAGTGGATGATGTTGAAGTGTAGATTGAGTAGAAAGGATCCATGCTTGATATTGGTCTTCATTGACTTGGAAACTTCTAGAAGGGATATCTTCAGAATTGATCTGGTTAAGGGTTTTAGATGATCACCTGGTGGCTAGAGATCAGATCTAGGTTTGTATTCTTCCTTAGGGTGTGATGATTTGGAAACTTCTTGATCCTAGTGATGAGATCCTAGAGTAGCTCATACTATCTCCTAAGCATGCAATTCAAACAGCAGATCAAGGCAACTCATCTTACCAACAAATCAACTACTACTGGGGTTACCACCAAGCTTAGATTGAGGTAAGGATGGGTATTTTGGAATAGGTTGAAGTTTGAATAGGGTGAGATTCTTTGGTATCTCTACCAAGAGTAGAGTTCAAATGCTTCACAAAAAGGTTTTGTAAAATCTAGAGATAAGAATAATAGAAGGTCCTGTCTTGAAAACATAAGGAGATTATGGTATATAGCTCTCCATAGTTTGATCAATAGAAGCTACTAAAATAGTTGGTTTGCAAAGGCTTCTTGGCTCAAGTTTTGAAATGCCAGAACATTTGAGAATATGGAAATTAAGCCAAGAATATTTTGGGAAGTAGCTTTTGTCAACTGGTGTTAAGGTAAGGAGTATATCATCTAATACACCTTCATATGCATAAGCATATCCAAACAACAAGCAAACACATCAGCATTAAACAAGAAAAAGTTTTTGTTCCCCCTGAGTTTTGCATTCTGGACAACTAATCAGGGTTGCTGAAATTGGGATGTTACAGACCTTTCCCCTTAAAAGAATCTCGTCCCGAGATTCGGGAGAGTAGGGTTAGGGGATTTTTAAGTCACGTTGATACTAGGTGTCTTACGCATACTATCTTACGGACTCCATCTTTGAAAGTGGCTACTCTGTCGATGCAGTTGCTTCAGTCTTTCAGGATGCACGGAGAGTTGAGCAGAGTCTAGTCCTGATTGTGAGGGGTGACCTTCTTTTCCTTCCGGACTCTATATCTCGAGGGCATTAAGCTAGGCAGACTATCTCGAAGCTAAACTTGACGAGGTACTCGTCGGAGGATAGAATCTACTGCTTGGTGTACCTTTCTCTAGGGGTCCACGGCTCTTCCTTAGGGGTGTAGCATATCCTAATTCAAGATTTTAGGGTCGGGACTCCTGGGTTTGCTTCTATGAAGGGTTACCCTATTTTTGTGGGAAAGACGCAGTCTTTCCCCCTTAGGATTAAACTGGGGTATACTGGAGAGTTGACGTAGTCCTTCCTTCTTGAAGTCATTGAATGGGGTTTCTAGGGATTGTCGTCCATCTTTCTTCTGGAGTAGAGACCTTCGGAAGTCTTCCAGGAATTATGACTTACTGGGCTTATATACTACTATTATTCGCACTTAGCCTGTTGAATCCATCGGAGACTTACATCCTCTAAGCGATTGGAACCGAGGGGTTGGCGATGCGGTGGTCCTTCCGGTATGTCTGAGATGAAATAGCAGAGGGACTTCGTAGGATATCTAGTTAGTTTCTCCTCTGATGAACCGCAAGTTGCTTCTTGGCGAAAAGACATCGAAACTGGGGATATTTTCTGGAGTATCTTCCGGTAGACAGTCTTTTGGGGATCGAGGGGGGGGAAGACGTAGTCTTTCCTCCTTAGAGCTTCACTAAGGTTCATCAAGAAGGGGGCGGATCTTCTGTCTTGGAGTGTTGACCCGATGTTTTGCGGAAGGTTGTATCTTCCCGGAGTCTTGAGCTAGGGTCTTCGAGTGACGCCTTATTTTATCAACCTTGGCGGGCGTGGTTTCCTAACGAAGCTTATAAAGGGGGTGTTAGCTCAAGGTAAGTTAGCGATTTACGACTATTCGGGATAGTCTTCAGTCAAAGTAGAGACATCTAGTTTCGAGGACACTCTCTTCACGCTTCCTAATCACCTGACTTCAGGGGTGGTTCTGACCTTCTAGGGAGGATCATTCCGTTAGTTTGGGTAGGGTCGACTAGATTAGTTAGTCTCCTGAGGCGGTCAGAAGCTCTAATACACTAGAGGTGAGTGTGGTTAGGTCTTCACCTCTTGTCTTGGTTGACTTATCAGGTGGTTCCTTCTGGCTATTGAGGATCCTTTTGTGGTTGACTTCCGGCTTCAACGGGAATTCTTGCTGTAGAATACTGAGGAACAAGGGAGTGTTGCGCCATCAATGAGTCTTTGAGAGGCGGGTTGGAAGAGGTATGCCATCCTGCTGAGGGGAAGTCTTCGAGTTATTCTGTCTTGACGACGTCGAACTCCTAGTTCTTGCGACGCTTTTCCTCTCATATACTCTCAAGGTTAGTCTGGGTCTCATTACCAACAGCTAACATAGGGTTTTTCTGAGTTACTAGGTGGGTTAGCGCTCCTCGAGTCACGTTTTTAAGGAGGTCAAAGCAAACCAGGGTATATTAACGAGGCGTACAGAGCGAGGGGCTCGCAATGTCCTTGGCAAACAACACACATCAAGCAACACAGGATGCACTTAGGCAAGAAAACACGGTCAACACTAGGGACCAATGAGTTAACTACTTGCGATGTAGGGAAATCCTATTCTTAGGACCATGGACCCTAGATAATCTTCTTTCGTCAGGTCGGGGTCACTATCTTGCAGATGAAGCCTTTATCGTATCTTGGAAGCTTCTTGATAGTGTAACACTTGAGGTCTTCTAACTATGGGGATTCCGCTGGTGGAGCGATATTGTAGTCTCCTTGTGTTTGCTGGTAGTTGCTTGTCTTCATCTTGTTCTCATTATCTTCACCGGGTCTAGATCCGAGTTATTTAAAATCCGTAGGTTTGAAGTTTGGGGCGAGAGTTAGAGGAAACCATTTTCAAAAACATTTTTCTTAGAGTAAGAGAAGAAGTAGAACCCTTTTGAAACTCATTGGGAAACTAGTTTTCGGAAGCCAGGGTTTTCCAAAATAAGTTTCCTGTCTAGCGGTCATGCTAACTAAGGTTCTCCTATAGTCAGGATGGCTCTGATACCAAGTCTATGGGGCCCCCGGATTAATCCTCCGAGAATCCCTGTTATGCATACAACCACGATCCCATGATCAGTTCGTCGTGGCACATAACCGACAAGTATCATTACAACATCCGAGAATATACCTAATTACGAGACTTACATAAACGTCGTTATGGCTACATCAATAATCATCAGCGGAACTTCATCAAGCGCAGAGCCCGAGCCATGCCTTAACCCACAGGCAACTGACTGGGAGAACGTCCTAGCTCACATAGTCGCCAACATCATCTTCTTCTTGATATCTGACCAAGTTAATAGCCAGGGACAAAGCCAGTGAGTACATTGAATGTACTCGCAAACCACCTTAAGATAACAATAATGATAAAAAGAGGGTATGCAATATGGCTGTGGTAGTAGGAAGGCTAAAAGAGAGGTTCTTTTCTCAAATAGTTTCTCTTGTAGATATAGCATCTACATCTCTTTGTTGAAAACTTTTGTAAAACATTTAGGAAACCGTTTTGAAAAGTTTTGGAAAATAGTAGGACTGGGTCACCCATTTGTTCCTTTCTTCCGGTCGTCCCACGACCAAACTCCTTTCATGCCTTTCTAACCATCCCATGGTCAAAACCTTTCTCCTTTTTGACCATCCCATGGTCAAAATATTTTCAAAGCTTTTGCTTTTCTGAAATCCTTTTTGAAAACAAAACCAGCACCGCTCTACATAAGTTTGTCCAACCCGTCCTTAACCGTGGACACGGCTATTCGAATAGATTTACACTTTGCAGAGGTTGTACACTTTACCCACATGATCTGGGTACACAACCCTGATCTTCACCGATCGTGGGTCGACTAACCTATCAAGACTCTCCGGATGCCCACTCCAATGTAAGTGCCTACCCTATGAGTGTTATTCCCCTCAAAACCGGGACGTCGGGTACCTAGGACCAACCGGAGCGCATTTTAGACTTCCCAAGTGTTGCGCTTTCAATGAGGGGCTCATAGTAACGCGTGGAGGCGCGCATGCCCTTTGTTCCTTCTCCAGGTCGATGTCCCACATGGACCCTTTACGTGAGAAGGCCCACCCTCCAGGGATTTTTGGTCCCCTATAGTTGTTGCGAGGCAGCTTATACCAGAATCGACAAACATCAAATCCAGCCCTGTCCCACACAAGAGTAATGTGGTTGCACGGGGTTAAGTTGTTATAGCTAAAGTGCAAAGAACCGGGTGCGTTTTTGTAAACCTTTTTCCTCCATCTTTCCATCAGCATTTTGTAAAACAAAACCTTCTCTTTTTCAACATCTCTTGGGAGCTCCCACCTCACCAAGGTTTTATCATAAAGCATTTGGTAAAACTTTTTCCGGGGTCTTCCCATCGTCTAGCTTTGCTTCGGCTAAAACAAGGCCTCCAAAGGGGTATGGTGTATTACACCATCTATTCCACTACGGACCAGTAGGTATCATCAAGGGGGTTGTTCTTAGTAGTAAAATTGAGTAATGGTTTGGAGGAGCCAAGCCACTACCAGATACACAACATTGTATAGTAAAACAATGCAGTTTCAGAAATAGCAGATAAAACATGCATAAGTAAAATAGTAGGACAACTCTTATGAGAAAGAAGGTGGCTTGCCTGAGATTAGCAATATGGCATAAATGTCCCTAGACTTCTATTTAGATAACCCAGAATACCAATCCCAATAATAAATACCACTTCTCCTGCTCTCCGATTTCATTGTAACTATCGTCGTCCTGACAGCACATGCAAACAAACAAAGCCACAATCAACATAAAGCAATGCAAGCATCAATACAATACAACAGACAAACATACCACACCTTACTCGATTCAGTAGGTTTTGAGAGGATTGGATTTTAGGGGATTGAGGTGGCCTTGGAGAAGGGAATGAAAATCCCTTAGGATTTATAGTCTAGAAACTACCTAAGAGATGGATTTTGGAGCAAGACCATATCCTGTATGGTACCATTGTGTAAAAATGATACCAACAGATAGGTAGTGATAATATGAAGCCAACAAAAGTGGTTTCACTATTTTATCACTTACCAAAGATTTATAGTGATTTTTATAGTGAATAAGACTCTAGTTTTAGGAAATAATTCACCAGGAAGGTTTGGGAGCTCCAACAATTATTTCCTTGGATGGTTAGATAGGGATTGATGTACTTGTTCACTGAGAGTTGGAATCACTCCAAAATAATTACCAGAATGCCCTCAGGAAATTCCCAAAGGAAGTTCTGTAGGCAACTTGTCTTTTTCACCAGATTAAATCTACAGGAGCTTTTGAGTTGGTTCCAGGGACACAGTGTAGGCATTTAGAGTACCTTTCTGTAGAAATTAGAGTCAACGCTTTTGGAGTTACAGAGCTGCCAGGGTGATTTATCTAGTGATGGCAATATGGACAGAAGTGTTTAAATCATTAAAATTGAACTAGAGCTCAATAAAATTTGGGCGGCTGGGGTTTGATAAATGTTGATACGGAGTTTTACTAGGAGTTGGAAATGGGACAATACCTCTGTCGGTTTGACCCAGAGAAATTACCTAAGGCAGAAACTAATGGTTTTTGTTATTTTTACCAGGGCCAAATTATTGTTCACCTTGGCATGGGACAAAGCACATGAGATAGGTACCAGGGAAGTTGGTTTTACTCCAATTGGAGTTGGGTAGCTCAGTGAGGATTTTAATTAGTGAAAAGGATAGGTGCTAGCATTTTAATTTTCACACAGATTGGAATTAATATTAGGCTAGGGTTTTGGTTCTGCATGTTAGAGGAAACACCCAGGAACATATATAAATTTTGATCTGGCCAGATTCAGGTGATTTCCATTTTTATCTTGAATTAATCCAAATAGTCTAATAAACAGAGGTGGAAAAGGAATTAATAAAAGAAAAGAGGCCAGGGTGACCGGGCCAGATCTGGAGGGGAGTTGGGCTGCGAGGGCGGATTCGGCCCAGGTGGGCTGCGCCACGAGCGGGAGGGCGGCTTTGAACCTGGCAGGTGGGGCCCGCGGGTCAGCGACCGCGGCGGCCAAAGCGGTAAACAACGATATGGGCCGTTCGATCTAGTGTTGATCGACGGCCCCGGTGTTTCTTCCTCCCGCGAGAGAGCGGCGGCGGACGGAACCCTAGCTGAGGCGAGGGAGCGGTGGGGAGGCTCACCGGGGGAAGGAAGGGAGCCGGGGAGGATGCAGGGCGAAGCGGTCGACGACGACTCTGGGGAGGGGCGGGAGCAGTAGGTTCTGTGATGGATGGTGACTCGTGCGATGACGCCTGCAGTGGTGCTCTCGGTGCTCGCCGGAGCAGGTCCAGGGGGCGTGCATGTTGGCGGCGAGGGTGCTGGGCGACGCCGGGGTCGGAGGTGGTTCTGGCGACGGGCAGCAGGGGACGCCCCGTGTGCAAGCACGCTCCTGGAGCTAGCCTCGGTGATCACCGGAGTTGGTACCTGTGGTGGTTTGGAGCCCGGGAAAAGGGTAGGGTTAGACTCAGAGGGGCAAGGGGATCTCAGAAAAGGGGACATGCAGAGTGGAGGGAGCTGGAAGGAGGGCACCCGAGCAGATCTTGGCTATGGACGAGGAGCTCATTTTTCTGCCTCTCTCAAGCAGGGCAGAGCAAGGCAGGAGGAGAGAGGGCTCTGGGGAGGTGAGGTGGAGTGTGAGGGGGAGAAATGAGGTAGCAGGAGAGGGTGGGTGGCCTCTGGCCCTTATAAACCAAAGGGGAGAGGTTCATCATGGACTTGGTCCATTAGGCATGGGAGAGAGGAGGGAAACCAGGGCATGGTGTTGCTGTGGGCGTGGAGGGTGGTATTCTGGTCGAGCTGCAGGGTAGAGGAGTGGTGGGATAGCTGCTGCTAGGGAGTAAAGGGGTTTCGCAAGCCAAGACACCCACATGGGGTTAAACACTAGTGTCCAATCACTAGAGGACAAGCTTGCTATAGTAATTGCTACAGTTATCATGACCAGATATGAGTGCTGGGTGTTATGGTGCATTGCCTTCCAAGATTGGTGGTGGTTTGATCTTGATTTAGCTCAATACTAGCAAGATTTGCCAAATTGAGTAAATAGGTGCTTGTGAAGGAAGTTTAAAAATTTGCAAAGGACAGAGTGGGAAGATGGTACTGGTAGATAGATGAGGTCAAGGTAGATATCCAGGAATTATTTGGGATTTTTCAGAGTATTTTAAGTCCACTTAAATCTATTTACTCAAAAACTGCAGAAATGAAGTATTGGATCTCATTTGATATTTTTACATTGGACTTTGTTGGATTTTGATGTGAGGTGATCCCCAATGTGAATACACACTTAGGGGAATTTTCCTAAGATTTATTGGGGCTTAAAAGTATTTAAAACATTTATTATTCCAATTCAGCCATTTAAGAAAATGGGCAAAAAGAAATAATAAGACCCTTCAAAAATATTTATTTTTGAAGTGGGAAGGTAGGGTATTATGTATGGACCTCAATTGAGCCAAAATTTGAGGAAGTGTTTTGGCAAAAACCAAACTTTCCATTATGGAAGGAGTTTTGGAGATTTTGACTATTAAAGAGATTTATTAGATTTGTAGCCCTAATAATTATGGAAATTATTTCATAAATCTTGATGATCAAGGTAGATGATGTAGAAAAGGTGTAGCAAGCATTTTCAACCTTGGGATTGGAGAATCCAAGTTGATTTTGGTGGAATACCTTAGATTTAGGATCTAGGGTGATGCTAATTTCATATCACCAAAACCTGGTTGGTCCTTGGAGCTCAGATCTCCCCTTGGGGCATGGGGTAGATGGATGAATAGACCAAGTGATGTATATTGCAATGGTGTAGTGGTTTGAGATTGATCCTGCTTGAGATCACCAAGACAAGATTTCAAACTTTGAATAAAATAAGCCTGCCAAAGCAGATTATCAACTAGCCTTCAAAACCTTGTGGGTTTAAACAGCTCAAGGATACAATTGGAACAAGTGAAGTAGGAAATTATAGACCTATATGAGTAGAACACAACCATGCAAAGAGTTGGTCCATAGAAGGTTGGATGAGGGTGTGAGCTTCTATCAAAGTAGACATGTTGACTAGATTTGCAGGAAAAGTTATTTTCTTGCCTGCAAAACCATCAAGAACAAGTGGGTTGGAGGATGATCTAACCAAGGGAAAAAATGGTACTTGGAAGTCCTTAGGATGTTTAACAATATGGTTCAAGTGCATTACCAAAGATGCACAAGGGTTGGGAAAGGGAGACATTCAAACAGGTGATGTTGGAAATAGTTTTCCAGACTTGCCAAATTTGGTAGATGTAGGGTTTTTGACTAGAGCATGAGAGGGGAGGTTTTTGTTGGTTTGCAAGGTACCCAAGCATCATCAAGTGGATGATGTTGAAGTGTATATTGAGTAGAAAGGATCCATGCTTGATATTGGTCTTCATTGACTTGGAAACTTCTAGAAGGGATATCTTCAGAATTGATCTGGTTAAGGGTTTTAGATGATCACCTGGTGGCTAGAGATCAGATCTAGGTTTGTATTCTTCCTTAGGTTGTGATGATTTGGAAACTTCTTGATCCTAGTGATGAGATCCTAGAGTAGCTCATACTATCTCCTAAGCATGCAATTCAAATAGCAGATCAAGGCAACTCATCTTACCAACAAATCAACTACTACTGGGGTTACCACCAAGCTTAGCTTGAGGTAAGGATGGGTATTTTGGAATAGGTTGAAGTTTGAATAAGGTGAGAGTCTTTGTTATATCTACCAAGAGTAGAGTTCAAATGCTTCACAAAAAGGTTTTGTAAAATCTAGAGATAAGAATAGTAGAAGGTCCTGTCTTGAAAACATAAGGAGATTATGTTATATAGCTCTCCATAGTTTGATCAATAGAAGCTAATAAAATAGTTGGTTTGCAAAGGCTTCTTGGCTCAAGTTTTGAAATGCCAGAACATTTGAGAATATGGAAATTAAGCCAAGACTGTTTTGGGAAGTAGCTTTTGTCAACTGGTGTTAAGGTAAGGAGTATATCATCTAATACACCTTCATATGCATAAGCATATCCAAACAACAAGCAAACACTTCAGCATTAAACAAGAAAAAGTTTTTGTTCCCCCTGATTTTTGCATTCTGGACAACTAATCAGGGTTGCTGAAATTGGGATATTACAATTGTATCACGATGGAAGAAGCGCCTGCACAGATCTGCACTATATCTGGTATGGTTGCTACTCTACATAATCATGATGAATTATGGCCGAAGCAAACTGCAAAGTTCAGCTTCATGGATGAACGTGGCATCATGGTTCCTCTAATGTGTGACAGTTAGCTAATTGGGTTGATGAAAAGGTATGCTTCGGCTTGCATATTTGAGCTGAATTGTGATGTAATGGATGTGGAAGCTGCTGCAACTGGGAGTCCCCCTTCTATTCTTGGACAGGGTGGTTGCTCGAACCCAATTAGCTCCTGGTAGGCAAAGGTCTGTTGGGGTTCGCATGTTTGTGCTGAACTGTAATTTTTGTTTTATTTACTCTGTAGATATTGGGCAGTTATGCAACAGTCTTGTTTCTTTGATAGGAAGCGCAACAAGGTTAGAAACATGACTGCCGGGTCAGTCATTTTGCTGCCCAAAGAAATTAAAAACGAGTGGAAAGATGATGTTGGGCACGATTCTGGTGCCCATTGTCCCGGCGATGCAGAGTACGTGAAGCTAAAAAAATTGGCACCGAGGAAGAGGAAGAAGGCAGGAAATGAAGAAGCCAGTGGACGTGAATGCTTGGTATCCAGGCTGCGAAAGAAGGCTACTGGCAATGAAGATGCATAGTAATGTATTGAACTTGAACCTATATATGTAATTCGGTTAAATTCTGGAGATCTTTGTGTGGTACTTTGCTGGGCGAAACAATCAACCCATGTTCTCTGAGTAAAATGTACCGTGACTTAGGGTTTGGAAACGCCCGACTCAGTAGTTGAATCCGAAACTGTGATTGTGCCACTGCTATCTGAAAACACGTAGCAACGGTTCCACGAATGCTGAGGGGCAGGAGGTCTCCAAATTCGATGGAATGTAAGTGGCACAGAAATAAATTATTTAAGCTGCCACACTGCACGAAGCAGCAACTTATTTTAGATGCTGCACAACGACGTGGCAACTAAACAGGAATGGCAACTGATAATGCCCAGATGAGGAGGAAATCGGTACCACTTTCTGGCCTAATCTTGAGCCTGTCTATCTCACCGCCTCTCTGCTCCTGCATCCCCTGCATCTGGCGAAGCTCCTAGATCTCCAGAAACCGGGTGTACGTGCTTCCACTTTATAAATTTTGGTTGTGCCATTTGCATGCGGCACAATCCACCTAGATTACGTTTAAACAAACTACCAATGTTAGAATACACTAGTATAAAAGGGGTCTTTGGTCCACGGTCACGTTCCCAGTCCGGGACAGAGATCTAAATCGAGGCAGAAATTGATCTAAATCACAAATTCTTCCACAAATTAATAGAGACAGAGATCTAAATCGAGGCATTTCATTAATTCAACCACAAATTCTTCTAAACAAAGGTGTGATTTCACATCCTACATTAATTCAACCACTAGTCAACAATTTCACTTCCGCTGCCACTGTCCTCCGAGCCGCCGGCTTCCTCGTCATCGTCGGACGGAACCTCCACGATTTCTGCATTGTTCATGAGACGGAGCACCTCTTCATGGTAAGCGGCGGCAATGACGGTGTACTTGGTCCGTCCAGGGACGGACCAGAACCTCTCCCACCCTTCTCGGTTGCGGAGATCCTGGTGCACCACGCGCCCGTCAATGATGCGGTTGCCAATCTTGGCCTTCCGCTCCTTCTTGAACAGCGTCAGCCAGTACGGGCTGGCCGCCGCGTACCGGGGCAGCGCCATCTTCCATGCGGGCATCTGGCGGTGGCGCGCCGCGATTTCGCTCTCCATCTTGGCTCGGCCAGGGAGCAGAGCCACCGGCACCCCCGCATAGCTGATGCGCCATCCATGGGGCACCGTTGCGGCCGGCGGCGCGAGGATGTTGAAGTGCGCGAACATCAGCGCCTCGTAGAAGTTCAGCACGGGCATCTCCATGGCGGCGCGGTGGAGATTGGAGAGGGAGCGAGGGGATGGACGATGAAGCAACGACGTGGTGGAGATTGGAGAGGACGAGGGGATGGACAATGGAGCAACGTGTTGTGGCGCGTCCTATTTGTACACGAGGACGAGGAAGCGATGGGCGGAATATCCAAGGGGCATTTTGGTTAGACAAAAGGAAGTAATGCAGGGTTAAGACATATTAACGAGCGACTAATTTTTTTCATCGTAGGACTCCGGGGCCAATAGTTCAGACCGCTAGGTCAACAATTACAACTATTACAACTTAAAAAGGCACGGAGCTTAAGCTAAATAGAACTAGTTATCACACATCTCCTTGATCTTCCTAATCTTAGCCCTATGCGCATCTTCCTGCGAGAGCAAGGATCGAATCGTCTGCACCTTCCTTTTAGAATCTTCCTTGCATAGCTTCAATTGTTTGTGTGCATTTTTCCTCATTCACTTGTCAATACTCGTAGTTCTGAACTGCGGGACTTTGGCCTAGTGAAGATCATTCCTTGCTTGAGTCAGTTCTTGCTCTATTTTAGCCTTCAGGGCCAACGCCGCGTCCCTCTCCTTCTCGACTTTGCTAACCTTGTCTTGCACCCACCTGAGATCTCGCTTATGCTTGGTCATGTCAACTGGTTCCCAAAGCTTCATCTCAACACTGTCAAGAAGTGAGCTGAATACGGATTCTTTCAACTCAACAGTCATTTCCCATAGTTTGTCCAGCGTTTTCTGCATCGATTTGGGCCACTCTAGATCTACCCATTTGACAACACCGCAACTTCCACCTTGCATCATTGCACGATGTCCTTGACACCGTAGAAACCTCCTGCCTGCGTTTCGTGTTTCGAGCACTACAAAATTAGCAGGCACATATCCATGTTTACATAGCAGAGGATTGTCTTCATCCACTAAACCGTGATAGTCGGAGTCATACATCGTCTGGTTGGCCTCACACATCATACACGCATGAGTAAACAGATTAGATCTAGCTCAAAAAATAGATAACTGGCCACATATGATAGAGATAGAGATGAGACGACTCACATCAAAATCACTGTCCCTGTCGTCACGACGTGTTTCCTCGCTGTCTCCCCTTGAACCCATGGCGAGAGGGGAGGGGGGTGGCTGCCGGAGAGGGGATTGGGATGGAGGCGCTGTCGGCTTGCGGCTACGGCAGGATGGGAGTGAAGTGGGGAAAGTGGCTTCGAGGGGAAGGAAGATAAGTACGGGGAGGAAGAGAAGTAATGGGGACGTGACACTAGGATGTGGCCCACTGAACTCGTGAGTCATGACACTCGCAACAGGGGAGCGCCCGGTGTTGCTAGTTTGTCTAGAGCAAGCGTGGCCAATCATGTCGCAGAACAGCCTACTCGTGGATCGCTCTCACGAAGACCATCCCAATCTTCCAAGCGCCCCGATCGAACGGTATGTAACAATCGTCAAGCAGAACAACTATGTTAGGGTGTGCCTTCTAGAAGACCCGGTCTAACGGCCACCCATTAGGGGGCTAAGGTTAGGGCTCTCCTAAGGTTAATTAGGATCCATATGTGGTTTCTGAAAAGAGCAGACATGCAATGACACTGGTGGATCCATATGTGGTTTGTGAAAAGAACAAACATGCAATCACACTGGGTGGATCCATATGTGGTTTGTGAAAAGAACAAACATGCAATCACACTGGGTGGATCCATGTGTGGTTCATGATAAGAACACAAATGCAATGACACTGGTGATTTGTGGTTTGTGAAAAGAACAGACATGCAATGACTCTAACTATGGTTAATGAAAAGAGCAGACATGCAATGACACTGGTGGATCCATGTGTGGTTCATGAAAAGAACACACATCCAATGACACCGGTGGATCCTTATGTGGTTTGTGAGAAGAACAAACATGCAATGACTCTAGCTGTGGTTTATGAGAAGAACACATAGGCATTGACACTAGTGTATCCGTATGTGGTTTGTGAAAATAACAGACATGCAATGACTCTAACTGTGGTTCATGAGAAGAACAGACATGCAATGACACTGGTGTATCCTTATGTGGTTTGTGAGAAGAACACACATGCAATGACTCTAGATATGGTTCATGAGAGGAGCACACATCCAATGACACTTGTGGATCCATGTGTAGTTTGTGAAATGAACCTGCATGCAATGACACTAGTTGTGGTTCATGAGAAGAACACACCTGCAATGACACTGGTGGATCCATGTGTGCAATGACACTCGGTGTGGTTCATGAAAAGAATAGACATGCAATGACACTGGTGGATCCATGTGTGGTTTGTGAGAAGAACAGACATGCAATGACTATAGCTGTGGTTCATGAAAAGAACACACATGCAATGACACTGGTGTATCCATGTGTGGTTCATGATAAGAACACACATGCAATGACACTAGGTGTGGTTCATGAGAAGAACACACATTCAATGACACTGGTGGATCCTTATGTGGTTTGTTTAGAAGAACACCCATGCAATCACCCTAGCCGTGGTTCATGAAAAGAACACACATGTAATGACACTTGTGGATCCATGTGTGGTTTGTGAAAAGAACTGACATGCAATGATTCTAGGTGGATCCATGTGTGGTTTGTTTAGAGGAACAGACATGCAATGACACTGGGTGTGGTTCATGAAAAGAATAGACATGCAATGACACTGGTGGATTCTTATGTGGTTTGTGGAAAGCACAGACATGCAATGACTCTAGCTGTGGTTCATGAAAAGAACAAACATGCAATGACACTGGGTGGATCCATGTGTGGTTTGTTTAGAAGAACAGACATGCAATGACGCTGGTGGATCCTTATGTGGTTTGTGAGAAGAACATACATGCAATGACACTAGCTATGGTTCATGAGAAAAACACACATGCAATGACACTGGCGGATCCATGTGTGGTTTGTGAAAAGAACAAACATGCAATCACACTAGGTGGATCCGTGTGTGGTTTGTGGAAAGAACAGAGATGCAATGATACTGGTGGATCCATGTGTGGTTTGTGAAAGGAACATACATGCAATCACACTAGGTGGACCCATGTCTGTTTTTTTAGAAGAACACACATGCAATGACTCTAGCTGTGGTTCATGAAAAGACCACACATGCAATGACATTGGTGGATCCATGTTTGGTTCATGAAAAGAACAGACATGCAATGACACTGGTGGATCCTTATATGGTTTGTTTAGAGGAACAAACATACAATGACACTGGCTGTGGTTCATGAAAAGAACAGACATGCAATGACACTGGTGGATCCATGTGTGGTTCATGAGAAGAACATACATGCAATGACCCTAGCTGTGGTTCATGAAAAGAATACACATTCAATGACACTGGTGTATCCATGTGTGGTTCATGAGAAGAACACACATGCAATGACATTGGGTGTGGTTCATGAGAAGAACAGACATGCAATGACACTAGTGGATCCTTATGTGGTTCATGAGAAGAACTGACATGCAATGACTCTAGCTGTGGTTCAATACAAGAACAGACATGCAATGACACTAATGGATCCATATGTGGTTTGTGAGAAGAACTGACATGTAATGACTCTAGCTGTGGTTCATGAAACAAACTGACATGCAATGACACTGGTGGTTCCATATGTGGTTTGTGGAAGTAACAGACATGCAATGACTCTATCTATGGTTCATGAAAATAACAGACATGTAATGACACTGGTGGATCCATGTGTGGTTCATGAGAAGAACACACATCGAATGACACTGGTGGATCCTTATGTGGTTCATGAAAAGAACAAACAAACAATGACACTGGTGGATCCTTATGTGGTTTGTTTAGATGAACACACATCCAATGACACTGGGTGTGGTTCATGAAAAGAACAGACATGCAATGACAGTGGTGGATCCTTATGTGGTTTGTTTAGAAGAACACACATGTAATGACTAGCTGTGGTTCATGAAAAGAACACACATGCAATTACACTGGTGGATCCTTATGTGGTTTGTGAGAAGAACACACATGCAATGACACTTGTGGATCGATGTGTGGTTTGTGAAAAGAACTTACATGCAATGACTCTAGGTGGATCCATATGTGGTTTGTGAAAAGAACTGACATGCAATGACTCTAGCTGTGGTTCACGAAAAGAACAGACATGCAATGACACTAGTGGATCCATATGTGGTTCGTTTAGAAGAACAGACATACAATGACTCTAGTTGTGGTTCATGAGAAGAACAGACATGCAATGACACTGGTGGTTCCATGTGTGGTTCATGAGAAGAACACACATCCAATGACACTTGAGGATCCTTATGTGGTTCATGAAAAGAATATACATGCAATGACACTAGTGGATCCTTATGTGGTTTGTTTAGAAGAACACACATGCAATGACATTGGATGTGGTTCATGAAAAGAACAGACATCCAATGACACTGGTGGATCCTTATGTGGTTCGCTTAGAAGAACACACATGTAATGACTCTATCTGTGGTTCATGAAAAGAACACACATGCAATGACACTGTTGGATCCTTATGTGGTTTGTTTAGAAGAACACACATGCAATGACTCTAGCTATGGTTAATGAAAAGAACATACATGCAATGACACTGGTGGATCTTTATGTGGTTCATGAGAAGAACACATATGCAATGACACTGGGTGTGGTTCATGAGAAGAACACACATGCAATGACACTGGTGGATCCTTATGTGGTTTGTTTAGAAGAACACCCATGCAATCACCCTAGCCGTGGTTCATGAAAAGAACACACATGTAATGACACTTGTGGATCCATGTGTGGTTTGTGAAAAGAACTGACATGCTATGATTCTAGGTGGATCCATGTGTGGTTTGTTTAGAGGAACAGACATGCAATGACACTGGGTGTGGTTCATGAAAAGAATAGACATGCAATGACACTGGTGGATTCTTATGTGGTTTGTGGAAAGCACAGACATGCAATGACTCTAGCTGTGGTTCATGAAAAGAACAAACATGCAATGACACTGGGTGGATCCATGTGTGGTTTGTTTAGAAGAACAGACATGCAATGACGCTGGTGGATCCTTATGTGGTTTGTGAGAAGAACATACATGCAATGACACTAGCTATGGTTCATGAGAAAAACACACATGCAATGACACTGGCGGATCCATGTGTGGTTTGTGAAAAGAACAAACATGCAATCACACTAGGTGGATCCGTGTGTGGTTTGTGGAAAGAACAGAGATGCAATGATACTGGTGGATCCATGTGTGGTTTGTGAAAGGAACATACATGCAATCACACTAGGTGGATCCATGTCTGTTTTTTTAGAAGAACACACATGCAATGACTCTAGCTGTGGTTCATGAAAAGACCACACATGCAATGACATTGGTGGATCCATGTTTGGTTCATGAAAAGAACAGACATGCAATGACACTGGTGGATCCTTATATGGTTTGTTTAGAGGAACAAACATACAATGACACTGGCTGTGGTTCATGAAAAGAACAGACATGCAATGACACTGGTGGATCCATGTGTGGTTCATGAGAAGAACATACATGCAATGACCCTAGCTGTGGTTCATGAAAAGAATACACATGCAATGACACTGGTGTATCCATGTGTGGTTCATGAGAAGAACACACATGCAATGACATTGGGTGTGGTTCATGAGAAGAACAGACATGCAATGACACTAGTGGATCCTTATGTGGTTCATGAGAAGAACTGACATGCAATGACTCTAGCTGTGGTTCAATACAAGAACAGACATGCAATGACACTGATGGATCCATATGTGGTTTGTGAGAAGAACTGACATGTAATGACTCTAGCTGTGGTTCATGAAACAAACTGACATGCAATGACACTGGTGGTTCCATATGTGGTTTGTGGAAGTAACAGACATGCAATGACTCTACCTATGGTTCATGAAAATAACAGACATGTAATGACACTGGTGGATCCATGTGTGGTTCATGAGAAGAACACACATCGAATGACACTGGTGGATCCTTATGTGGTTCATGAAAAGAACAAACAAACAATGACACTGGTGGATCCTTATGTGGTTTGTTTAGATGAACACACATGTAATGACTAGCTGTGGTTCATGAAAAGAACACACATGCAATTACACTGGTGGATCCTTATGTGGTTTGTGAGAAGAACACACATGCAATGACACTTGTGGATCGATGTGTGGTTTGTGAAAAGAACTTACATGCAATGACTCTAGGTGGATCCATATGTGGTTTGTGAAAAGAACTGACATGCAATGACTCTAGCTGTGGTTCACGAAAAGAACAGACATGCAATGACACTAGTGGATCCATATGTGGTTCGTTTAGAAGAACAGACATACAATGACTCTAGTTGTGGTTCATGAGAAGAACAGACATGCAATGACACTGGTGGTTCCATGTGTGGTTCATGAGAAGAACACACATCCAATGACACTTGAGGATCCTTATGTGGTTCATGAAAAGAATATACATGCAATGACACTAGTGGATCCTTATGTGGTTTGTTTAGAAGAACACACATGCAATGACATTGGATGTGGTTCATGAAAAGAACAGACATCCAATGACACTGGTGGATCCTTATGTGGTTCGCTTAGAAGAACACACATGTAATGACTCTATCTATGGTTCATGAAAAGAACACACATGCAATGACACTGTTGGATCCTTATGTGGTTTGTTTAGAAGAACACACATGCAATGACTCTAGCTATGGTTAATGAAAAGAACATACATGCAATGACACTGGTGGATCTTTATGTGGTTCATGAGAAGAACACATATGCAATGACACTGGGTGTGGTTCATGAGAAGAACACACATGCAATGACACTGGTGGATCCTTATGTGGTTTGTTTAGAAGAACACACATGTAATGACTCTAGCTGTGGTTCATGAAAAGAACACACATGCAATGACACTAGTGGATCCATGTGTGGTTTGTGAAAAGAACTGACATGCAGTGACTCTAGGTGGATCCATGTGTGGTTTGTTTAGAAGAAAAAGACATGCAATGACACTGAGTGTGGTTCATGAAAAGAACAGACATACAATGACAATGGTGGATCCTTATGTGGTTTGTTTAGAAGAATAGACATGCAATGACTCTAGCTGCGGTTCATGAAAAGAACAGACATGCAATGACACTGGGTGGATCCATGTTTGGTTTGTTTAGAAGAACAAACATGCAATGACACTGGTGGATCCTTATGTGGTTTGTGAGAAGAACAAACATGCAATGACACTAGCTGTGGTTCATGAGAAGAACACACATACAATGACACTAGTGGATCCATGTGTGGTTTGTGAAAAGAATAGACATGCAGTCACACTAGGTGGATCCATGTGTGGTTTGTGGAAAGAATAGACATGCAATGACTCTAGCTGTGGTTCATGAGAAGAACACACATACAATGACACTAGTGGATCCATGTGTGGTTTGTGAAAAGAACAGACATACAATCACACTAGGTGGATCCATGTGTGGTTTGTGGAAAGAACAGACATGCAATGACTCTAGCGGTGGTTCATGAAAAGAACACACATGCAATAACACTGGTGGATCCTTATGTGTGGTTCATGAAAAGAACATACATGCAATGACACTGGTGGATCCTTATGTGGTTTGTTTAGAAGAACACACATGCAATGACTCTAGCTATGGTTAATGAAAAGAACATACATGCAATGACACTGGTGGATCATTATGTGGTTCATGAGAAGAACACATATGCAATGACACTGGGTGTGGTTCATGAGAAGAACACACATGCAATGACACTGGTGGATCCTTATGTGGTTTGTTTAAAAGAACACACATGTAATGACTCTAGCTGTGGTTCATGAAAAGAACACACATGCAATGACACTGGTGGATCCATGTGTGGTTTGTGAAAAGAACTGACATGCAATGACTCTAGGTGGATCCATGTGTGGTTTGGTTAGAGGAACAGACATGCAATGACACTGGGTGTGGTTCATGAAAAGAACAGACATGTAATGACAATGGTGGATCCTTATGTGGTTTGTTTAGAAGAACAGACATGCAATGACTCTAGCTGTGGTTCATGAAAAGAACAGACATGCAATGACACTGGGTGGATCCATGTTTGGTTTGTTTAGAAGAACAAACATGCAATGACACTGGTGGATCCTTATGTGGTTTGTGAGAAGAACAAACATGCAATGACACTAGCTGTGGTTCATGAGAAGAACACACATACAATGACACTAGTGGATCCATGTGTGGTTTGTGAAAAGAACAGACATGCAATCACACTAGGTGGATCCATGTGTGGTTTGTGGAAAGAATAGACATGCAATGACTCTAGCTGTGGTTCATGAGAAGAACACACATACAATGACACTGGTGGATCCATGTGTGGTTTCTGAAAAGAACAGACATACAATCACACTAGGTGGATCCATGTGTGGTTTGTGGAAAGAACAGACATGCAATGACTCTAGCTGTGGTTCATGAAAAGAACACACATGCAATGACACTGGTGGATCCTTATGTGTGGTTCATGAAAAGAACATACATGCAATGCCACTGGTGGATCCTTATGTGGTTTGTTTAGAAGAACACACATGCAATGACTCTAGCTATGGTTAATGAAAAGAACATACATGCAATGACACTGGTGGATCATTATGTGGTTCATGAGAAGAACACATATGCAATGACACTGGGTGTGGTTCATGAGAAGAACACACATGCAATGACACTGGTGGATCCTTATGTGGTTTGTTTAGAAGACCACACATGTAATGACTCTAGATGTGGTTCATCAAAAGAACACACATGCAATGACACTGGTGGATCCATGTGTGGTTTGTGAAAAGAACTGGCATGCAATGACTCTAGGTGGATCCATGTGTGGTTTGTTTAGAGGAACAGACATGCAATGACACTGGGTGTGGTTCATGAAAAGAACAGACATGCAATGACAATGGTGGATCCTTATGTGGTTTGTTTAGAAGAACAGACATGCAATGACTCTAGCTGCGGTTCATGAAAAGAACAGACATGCAATGACACAGTAGGTATCAATGTTTGGTTTGTTTACAAGAAACAGACATGCAATGACACTGTGGATCCTTATGTGGTTTGTGAGAAGAACAAACATGCAATGACGCTAGCTGTGGTTCATGAGAAGAAAACTCATAAAATGACACTATTTGATCCATGTGTGGTTTGTGAAAAGAACATACATGCAATCACACTAGGTGGATCCATGTGTGGTTTGTGGAAAGAATAGGCATGCAATGACTCTAGCTGTGGTTCATGAGAAGAACACACATACAATGACACTGGTGGATCCATGTGTGGTTTGTGAAAAGAACAAACATACAATCACACTAGGTGGATCTATGTGTGGTTTGTGGAAAGAATATACATGCAATGACTCTAGCTGTGGTTCATAAAAAGAACACACATGCAATGACACTGTGGATCCATGTGTGGTTTGTGAAAAGAACAGACATGCAATCACTCTAGGTGGATCCATGTGTGGTTTGTTTAGAAGAACACACATGCAAAGACACTAGTGGATCCATGTGTGGTTTGTGAAAAGAACTGACATGCAATGACTCTAGGTGGATCCATGTGTGGTTTGTTTAGAGGAACAAACATGCAATGACACTGGGTGTGGTTCATGAAAAGAACAGACATGTAATGACAATGGTGGATCCTTATGTGGTTTGTTTAGAAGAACAGACATGCAATGACTCTAGCTGTGGTTCATGAAAAGAACAGACATGCAATGACACTGGGTGGATCCATGTTTGGTTTGTTTAGAAGAACAAACATGAAATGACACTGGTGGATCCTTATGTGGTTTGTTTAAAAGAACACACATGTAATGACTCTAGCTGTGGTTCATGAAAAGAACACACATGCAATGACACTGGTGGATCCATGTGTGGTTTGTGAAAAGAACTGACATGCAATGACTCTAGGTGGATCCATGTGTGGTTTGTTTAGAGGAACATACATGCAATGACACTGGGTGTGGTTCATGAAAAGAACAGACATGTAATGACAATGGTGGATCCTTATGTGGTTTGTTTAGAAGAACAGACATGCAATGACTCTAGCTGTGGTTCATGAAAAGAACAGACATGCAATGACACTGGGTGGATCCATGTTTGGTTTATTTAGAAGAACAAACATGCAATGACACTGGTGGATCCTTATGTGGTTTGTGAGAAGAACAAACATGCAATGACACTAGCTGTGGTTCATGAGAAGAACACACATACAATGACACTAGTGGATCCATGTGTGGTTTGTGAAAAGAACAGACATGCAATCACACTAGGTGGATCCATGTGTGGTTTGTGGAAAGAATAGACATGCAATGACTCTAGCTGTGGTTCATGAGAAGAACACACATAGAATGACACTGGTGGATCCATGTGTGGTTTGTGAAAAGAACAGACATACAATCACACTAGGTGGATCCATGTGTGGTTTGTGGAAAGAACAGACATGCAATGACTCTAGCTGTGGTTCATGAAAAGAACACACATGCAATAACACTGGTGGATCCTTATGTGTGGTTCATGAAAAGAACATACATGCAATGACACTGGTGGATCCTTATGTGGTTTGTTTAGAAGAACACACATGCAATGACTCTAGCTATGGTTAATGAAAAGAACATACATGCAATGACACTGGTGGATCATTATGTGGTTCATGAGAAGAACACATATGCAATGACACTGGGTGTGGTTCATGAGAAGAACACACATGCAATGACACTGGTGGATCCTTATGTGGTTTGTTTAAAAGAACACACATGTAATGACTCTAGCTGTGGTTCATGAAAAGAACACACATGCAATGACACTAGTGGATCCATGTGTGGTTTGTGAAAAGAACTGACATGCAATGACTCTAGGTGGATCCATGTGTGGTTTGGTTAGAGGAACAGACATGCAATGACACTGGGTGTGGTTCATGAAAAGAACAGACATGTAATGACAATGGTGGATCCTTATGTGGTTTGTTTAGAAGAACAGACATGCAATGACTCTAGCTGTGGTTCATGAAAAGAACAGACATGCAATGACACTGGGTGGATCCATGTTTGGTTTGTTTAGAAGAACAAACATGCAATGACACTGGTGGATCCTTATGTGGTTTTTGAGAAGAACAAACATGCAATGACACTAGCTGTGGTTCATGAGAAGAACACACATACAATGACACTAGTGGATCCATGTGTGGTTTGTGAAAAGAACAGACATGCAATCACACTAGGTGGATCCATGTGTGGTTTGTGGAAAGAATAGACATGCAATGACTCTAGCTGTGGTTCATGAGAAGAACACACATACAATGACACTGGTGGATCCATGTGTGGTTTCTGAAAAGAACAGACATACAATCACACTAGGTGGATCCATGTGTGGTTTGTGGAAAGAACAGACATGCAATGACTCTAGCTGTGGTTCATGAAAAGAACACACATGCAATGACACTGGTGGATCCTTATGTGTGGTTCATGAAAAGAACATACATGCAATGCCACTGGTGGATCCTTATGTGGTTTGTTTAGAAGAACACACATGCAATGACTCTAGCTATGGTTCATGAAAAGAACATACATGCAATGACACTGGTGGATCATTATGTGGTTCATGAGAAGAACACATATGCAATGACACTGGGTGTGGTTCATGAGAAGAACACACATGCAATGACACTGGTGGATCCTTATGTGGTTTGTTTAGAAGACCACACATGTAATGACTCTAGATGTGGTTCATCAAAAGAACACACATGCAATGACACTGGTGGATCCATGTGTGGTTTGTGAAAAGAACTGGCATGCAATGACTCTAGGTGGATCCATGTGTGGTTTGTTTAGAGGAACAGACATGCAATGACACTGGGTGTGGTTCATGAAAAGAACAGACATGCAATGACAATGGTGGATCCTTATGTGGTTTGTTTAGAAGAACAGACATGCAATGACTCTAGCTGCGGTTCATGAAAAGAACAGACATGCAATGACACTGGGTGGATCCATGTTTGGTTTGTTTAGAAGAACAGACATGCAATGACACTGGTGGATCCTTATGTGGTTTGTGAGAAGAACAAACATGCAATGACGCTAGCTGTGGTTCATGAGAAGAACACACATACAATGACACTAGTGGATCCATGTGTGGTTTGTGAAAAGAACAGACATGCAATCACACTAGGTGGATCCATGTGTGGTTTGTGGAAAGAATAGGCATGCAATGACTCTAGCTGTGGTTCATGAGAAGAACACACATACAATGACACTGGTGGATCCATGTGTGGTTTGTGAAAAGAACAAACATACAATCACACTAGGTGGATCTATGTGTGGTTTGTGGAAAGAATATACATGCAATGACTCTAGCTGTGGTTCATGAAAAGAACACACATGCAATGACACTGGTGGATCCATGTGTGGTTTGTGAAAAGAACAGACATGCAATCACTCTAGGTGGATCCATGTGTGGTTTGTTTAGAAGAACACACATGCAAAGACACTAGTGGATCCATGTGTGGTTTGTGAAAAGAACTGACATGCAATGACTCTAGGTGGATCCATGTGTGGTTTGTTTAGAGGAACAAACATGCAATGACACTGGGTGTGGTTCATGAAAAGAACAGACATGTAATGACAATGGTGGATCCTTATGTGGTTTGTTTAGAAGAACAGACATGCAATGACTCTAGCTGTGGTTCATGAAAAGAACAGACATGCAATGACACTGGGTGGATCCATGTTTGGTTTGTTTAGAAGAACAAACATGAAATGACACTGGTGGATCCTTATGTGGTTTGTTTAAAAGAACACACATGTAATGACTCTAGCTGTGGTTCATGAAAAGAACACACATGCAATGACACTGGTGGATCCATGTGTGGTTTGTGAAAAGAACTGACATGCAATGACTCTAGGTGGATCCATGTGTGGTTTGTTTAGAGGAACATACATGCAATGACACTGGGTGTGGTTCATGAAAAGAACAGACATGTAATGACAATGGTGGATCCTTATGTGGTTTGTTTAGAAGAATGTACATGCAATGACTCTAGCTGTGGTTCATGAAAAGAACAGACATGCAATGACACTGGGTGGATCCATGTTTGGTTTACTTAGAAGAACAAACATGCAATGACACTGGTGGATCCTTATGTGGTTTGTGAGAAGAACAAACATGCAATGACACTAGCTGTGGTTCATGAGAAGAACACACATACAATGACACTAGTGGATCCATGTGTGGTTTGTGAAAAGAACAGACATGCAATCACACTAGGTGGATCCATGTGTGGTTTGTGGAAAGAATAGACATGCAATGACTCTAGCTGTGGTTCATGAGAAGAACACACATACAATGACACTGGTGGATCCATGTGTGGTTTGTGAAAAGAACAGACATACAATCACACTAGGTGGATCCATGTGTGGTTTGTGGAAAGAACAGACATGCAATGACTCTAGCTGTGGTTCATGAAAATAACACACATGCAATGACACTGGTGGATCCTTATGTGTGGTTCATGAAAAGAACATACATGCAATGCCACTGGTGGATCCTTATGTGGTTTGTTTAGAAGAACACACATGCAATGACTCTAGCTATGGTTAATGAAAAGAACATACATGCAATGACACTGGTGGATCATTATGTGGTTCATGAGAAGAACACATATGCAATGACACTGGGTGTGGTTCATGAGAAGAACACACATGCAATGACACTGGTGGATCCTTATGTGGTTTGTTTAGAAGACCACACATGTAATGACTCTAGATGTGGTTCATCAAAAGAACACACATGCAATGACACCGTGGATCCATGTGGTTTGTGAAAAGAACTGGCATGCAATGACTCTAGGTGGATCCATGTGTGGTTTGTTTAGAGGAACAGACATGCAATGACACTGGGTGTGGTTCATGAAAAGAACAGACATGCAATGACAATGGTGGATCCTTATGTGGTTTGTTTAGAAGAACAGACATGCAATGACTCTAGCTGCGGTTCATGAAAAGAACAGACATGCAATGACACTGGGTGGATCCATGTTTGGTTTGTTTAGAAGAACATACATGCAATGACACTGGTGGATCCTTATGTGGTTTGTGAGAAGAACAAACATGCAATGACGCTAGCTGTGGTTCATGAGAAGAACACACATACAATGACACTAGTGGATCCATGTGTGGTTTGTGAAAAGAACAGACATGCAATCACACTAGGTGGATCCATGTGTGGTTTGTGGAAAGAATAGGCATGCAATGACTCTAGCTGTGGTTCATGAGAAGAACACACATACAATGACACTGGTGGATCCATGTGTGGTTTGTGAAAAGAACAAACATACAATCACACTATGTGGATCCATGTGTGGTTTGTGGAAAGAATATACATGCAATGACTCTAGCTGTGGTTCATGAAAAGAACACACATGCAATGACACTGGTGGATCCATGTGTGGTTTGTGAAAAGAACAGACATGCAATCACTCTAGGTGGATCCATGTGTGGTTTGTTTAGAAGAACACACATGCAAAGACACTGGTGGATCCATGTGTGGTTCATGAGAAGAACAGCCATGCAATGACACTGGATGTGGTTCACGAGAAGAACACACGTGCAATGACACTGGTGGATCCTTATGTGGTTTGTTTAAAAGAACACACATGCAATGACTCTAGCTGTGGTTCATGAAAAGAACACACATGCAATGACACTGGTGGATCCATGTGTGGTTTGTGAAAAGAACTGACATGCAATGACTTTAGGTGGATGCATGTGTGTTTTTTTAGAGGAACAGACATGCAATGACACTGGGTGTGGTTCATGAAAAGAACAGACATGCAATGACACTGGTGGATCCTTAATTATGTGGTTTGTTTAGAATAACAAACATGCAATGACTCTAGATGTGGTTCATGAAAAGAATAGACATGCAATAACAATAGGTGGATCCATGTGTGGTTTGTTTAGAAGAACAAACATGCAATGACACTGGTGGATCCTTATGTGGTTTGTGAGAAAAATAGACATGCAATGACACTGGCTGTGGTTCATGAGAAGAACACACATGCAATGTCACTGGTGGATCCTTATATGTTTTCTTTAGAGGAATAGACATGCAATGACACTGGGTGTGGTTCATGAAAAGAACAGACATGCAATGACACTGGTGGATCCATGTGTGGTTCATGAGAAGAAGAGACATGCAATGACTCTGGCTCTGGTTCATGAAAAGAACACACATGTAATGACACTGGTGGATCCATGTGTGGTTTGTGAAGAAGAACACACATGCAATGACTCTGGTATGGTTCATGAGAAGAACACACATGCAATGACACTGGTGGATCCTTATGTGGTTTGTTTAGAAGAACACACATGCAATGACTCTAGCTGTGGTTCATGAAAAGAACACACATGCAATGACACTGGTGGATCCATGTGTGGTTTGTGAAAATAACTGACATGCAATGACTCTAGGTGGATCCATGTGTGGTTTGTTTAGAGGAACAGACATGCAATGACACTGGGTGTGGTTCATGAAAAGAACAGACATGCAATGACACTGGTGGATCCTTAATTATGTGGTTTGTTTAAAAGAACAGACATGCAATGACACTGGGTGGATGCATACGTGGTTTGTTTAGAAGAACAGACATGGAATGACACTGGTGGATCCTTATGTGGTTTGTGAGAAGATCAGAGATGCAATGACACTGGCTGTGGTTCATGAGAAGAACACACATGTAATGACATTGGTGGATCCTTATGTGGTTGGTTTAGAGGAACAGACATGCAATGACACTGGGTGTGGTTCATGAAAAGAACAGACATGCAATGACAGTGGTGGATCCATGTGTGGTTCATGAGAAGAACAAACATGAAATGACTCTAGCTGCGGTTCATGAAAAGAACAGACATGCAATGACACTGGGTGGATCCATGTTTGGTTTGTTTAGAAGAACAAACATTCAATGACACTGGTGGATCCTTATGTGGTTTGTGAGAAGAACAAACATGCAATGACACTAGCTGTGGTTCATGAGAAGAACACACATACAATGACACTAGTGGATCCATGTGTGGTTTGTGAAAAGAACAGACATGCAATCACACTAGGTGGATCCATGTGTGGTTTGTGGAAAGAATAGACATGCAATGACTCTAGCTGTGGTTCATGAGAAGAACACACATACAATGACACTGATGGATCCATGTGTGGTTTGTGAAAAGAACAAACATACAATCACACTAGGTGGATCCATGTGTGGTTTGTGGAAAGAACAGACATGCAATGACTCTAGCTGTGGTTCATGAAAAGAACACACATGCAATGACACTGGTGGATCCTTATGTGTGGTTCATGAAAAGAACATACATGCAATGACACTGGTGGATCCTTATGTGGTTTGTTTAGAAGAACACACATGTAATGACTCTAGCTATGGTTAATGAAAAGAACATACATGCAATGACACTGGTGGATCTTTATGTGGTTCATGAGAAGAACACATATGCAATGACACTGGGTGTGGTTCATGATAAGAACACACATGCAATGATACTGGTGGATCCTTATGTGGTTTGTTTAGAAGAACACACATGTAATGACTCTAGCTGTGGTTCATGAAAAGAACACACATGCAATGACACTGGTGGATCCATGTGTGGTTTGTGAAAAGAACTGACATGCAATGACTCTAGGTGGATCCATGTGTGGTTTGTTTAGAGGAACAGACATGCAATGACACTGGGTGTGGTTCATGAAAAGAACATACATGTAATGACAATGGTGGATCCTTATGTGGTTTGTTTAGAAGAACAGACATGCAATGACTCTAGCTGTGGTTCATGAAAAGAACAGACATGCAATGACACTAGGTGGATCCATGTTTGGTTTGTTTAGAAGAACAAACATGCAATGATACTGGTGGATCCTTATGTGGTTTGTGAGAAGAACAAACATGCAATGACACTAGCTGTGGTTCATGAGAAGAACACACATACAATGACACTAGTGGATCCATGTGTGGTTTGTGAAAAGAACAGACATGCAATCACACTAGGTGGATCCATGTGTGGTTTGTGGAAAGAATAGACATGCAATGACTCTAGCTGTGGTTCATGAGAAGAACACACATACAATGACACTAGTGGATCCATGTGTGCTTTGTGAAAAGAACAGACATACAATCACACTAGGTGGACATGCAATGACTCTAGATGTGGTTCATGAAAAGAACACACATGCAATGACACTGGTGGATCCTTATATGTGGTTCATCAAAAGAACATACATGCAATGGCACTGGTGGATCCTTATGTGGTTTGTTTAGAAGAACACACATGCAATGACTCTAGCTATGGTTAATGAAAAGAACATACATGCAATGACACTGGTGGATCATTATGTGGTTCATGAGAAGAACACATATGCAATGACACTGGGTGTGGTTCATGAGAAGAACACACATGCAATGACACTGGTGGATCCTTATGTGGTTTGTTTGGAAGAACACACATGTAATGACTCTAGCTGTGGTTCATGAAAAGAACACACATGCAATGACACTGGTGGATCCATGTGTGGTTTGTGAAAAAAACTGGCATGCAATGACTCTAGGTGGATCCATGTGTGGTTTGTTTAGAGGAACAGACATGCAATGACAATGGGTGTGGTTCATGAAAAGAACAGACATGCAATGACAATGGTGGATCCTTATGTGGTTTGTTTAGAAGAACAGACATGCAATGACTCTAGCTGCGGTTCATGAAAAGAACAGACATGCAATGACACTGGGTGGATCCATGTTTGGTTTGTTTAGAAGAAACATATGCAATGACACGGGTGGATCCTTATGTGGTTTGTGAGAAGAACAAACATGCAATGACACTAGCTGTGGTTCATGAGAAGAACACACATACAATGACACTAGTGGATCCATGTGTGGTTTGTGAAAAGAACATGCAATCACACTAGGTGGATCCATGTGTGGTTTGTGGAAAGAATAGGCATGCAATGACTCTAGCTGTGGTTCATGAGAAGAACACACATACAATGACACTGGTGGATCCATGTGTGGTTTGTGAAAAGAACAAACATACAATCACACTAGGTGGATCCATGTGTGGTTTGTGGAAAGAATATACATGCAATGACTCTAGCTGTGGTTCATGAAAAGAACACACATGCAATGACACTGGTGGATCCATGTGTGGTTTGTGAAAAGAACAGACATGCAATCACTCTAGGTGGATCCATGTGTGGTTTGTTTAGAAGAACACACATGCAAAGACACTGGTGGATCCATGTGTGGTTCATGAGAAGAACAGCCATGCAATGACACTGGATGTGGTTCATGAGAAGAACACACGTGCAATGACACTGGTGGATCCTTATGTGGTTTGTTTAGAAGAACACACATGCAATGACTCTAGCTGTGGTTCATGAAAAGAACACACATGCAATGACACTGGTGGATCCATGTGTGGTTTGTGAAAAGAACTGACATGCAATGACTTTAGGTGGATGCATGTGTGTTTTTTTAGAGGAACAGACATGCAATGACACTGGGTGTGGTTCATGAAAAGAACAGACATGCAATGACACTGGTGGATCCTTATGTGGTTTGTGAGAAGAACAAACATGCAATGACACTAGCTGTGGTTCATGAGAAGAACACACATACAATGACACTAGTGGATCCATGTGTGGTTTGTGAAAAGAATAGACATGCAATCACACTAGGTCGATCCATGTGTGGTTTGTGGAAAGAATAGACATGCAATGACTCTAGCTGTGGTTCATGAGAAGAACACACATACAATGACACTAGTGGATCCATGTGTGGTTTGTGAAAAGAACAGACATACAATCACACTAGGTGGACATGCAATGACTCTAGCTGTGGTTCATGAAAAGAACACACATGCAATGACACTGGTGGATCCTTATGTGTGGTTCATCAAAAGAACATACATGCAATGGCACTGGTGGATCCTTATGTGGTTTGTTTATAAGAACACACATGCAATGACTCTAGCTATGGTTAATGAAAAGAACATACATGCAATGACACTGGTGGATCATTATGTGGTTCATGAGAAGAACACATATGCAATGACACTGGGTGTGGTTCATGAGAAGAACACACATGCAATGACACTGGTGGATCCTTATGTGGTTTGTTTGGAAGAACACACATGTAATGACTCTAGCTGTGGTTCATGAAAAGAACACACATGCAATGACACTGGTGGATCCATGTGTGGTTTGTGAAAAAAACTGGCATGCAATGACTCTAGGTGGATCCATGTGTGGTTTGTTTAGAGGAACAGACATGCAATGACAATGGGTGTGGTTCATGAAAAGAACAGACATGCAATGACAATGGTGGATCCTTATGTGGTTTGTTTAGAAGAACAGACATGCAATGACTCTAGCTGCGGTTCATGAAAAGAACAGACATGCAATGACACTGGGTGGATCCATGTTTGGTTTGTTTAGAAGAACAGACATGCAATGACACTGGTGGATCCTTATGTGGTTTGTGAGAAGAACAAACATGCAATGACACTAGCTGTGGTTCATGAGAAGAACACACATACAATGACACTAGTGGATCCATGTGTGGTTTGTGAAAAGAACAGACATGCAATCACACTAGGTGGATCCATGTGTGGTTTGTGGAAAGAATAGGCATGCAATGACTCTAGCTGTGGTTCATGAGAAGAACACACATACAATGACACTGGTGGATCCATGTGTGGTTTGTGAAAAGAACAAACATACAATCACACTAGGTGGATCCATGTGTGGTTTGTGGAAAGAATATACATGCAATGACTCTAGCTGTGGTTCATGAAAAGAACACACATGCAATGACACTGGTGGATCCATGTGTGGTTTGTGAAAAGAACAGACATGCAATCACTCTAGGTGGATCCATGTGTGGTTTGTTTAGAAGAACACACATGCAAAGACACTGGTGGATCCATGTGTGGTTCATGAGAAGAACAGCCATGCAATGACACTGGATGTGGTTCATGAGAAGAACACACGTGCAATGACACTGGTGGATCCTTATGTGGTTTGTTTAGAAGAACACACATGCAATGACTCTAGCTGTGGTTCATGAAAAGAACACACATGCAATGACACTGGTGGATCCATGTGTGGTTTGTGAAAAGAACTGACATGCAATGACTTTAGGTGGATGCATGTGTGTTTTTTTAGAGGAACAGACATGCAATGACACTGGGTGTGGTTCATGAAAAGAACAGACATGCAATGACACTGGTGGATCCTTAATTATGTGGTTTGTTTAGAAGAAGAAACATGCAATGACTCTAGATGTGGTTCATGAAAAGAATAGACATGCAATAACACTAGGTGGATCCATGTGTGGTTTGTTTAGAAGAACAAACATGCAATGACACTGGTGGATCCTTATGTGGTTTGTGAGAAAAATAGACCTGCAATGACACTGGCTGTGGTTCATGAGAAGAACACACATGCAATGTCACTGGTGGATCCTTATATGGTTTGTTTAGAGGAATAGACATGCAATGACACTGGGTGTGGTTCATGAAAAGAACAGACATGCAATGACACTGGTGGATCCATGTGTGGTTCATGAGAAGAAGAGACATGCAATGACTCTGGCTCTGGTTCATGAAAAGAACACACATGTAATGACACTGGTGGATCCATGTGTGGTTTGTGAAGAAGAACACACATGCAATGACTCTGGTATGGTTCATGAGAAGAACACACATGCAATGACACTGGTGGATCCTTATGTGGTTTGTTTAGAAGAACACACATGCAATGACTCTAGCTGTGGTTCATGAAAAGAACACACATGCAATGACAGTGGTGGATCCATGTGTGGTTTGTGAAAAGAACTGACATGCAATGACTCTAGGTGGATCCATGTGTGGTTTGTTTAGAGGAACAAACATGCAATGACACTGGGTGTGGTTCATGAAAAGAACAGACATGCAATGACACTGGTGGATCCTTAATTATGTGGTTTATTTAAAAGAACAGACATGCAATGACACTGGGTGGATGCATATGTGGTTTGTTTAGAAGAACAGACATGGAATGACACTGGTGGATCCTTATGTGGTTTGTGAGAAGATCAGAGATGTAATGACACTGGTTGTGGTTCATGAGAAGAACCCACATGTAATGACATTGGTGGATCCTTATGTGGTTGGTTTAGAGGAACAGACATGCAATGACACTGGGTGTGGTTCATGAAAAGAACAAACATGCAATGACAGTGGTGGATCCATGTGAGGTTCATGAGAAGAACAGACATGCAATGACTCTAGCTGCGGTTCATGAAAATAACAGACGTGCAATGACACTGGGTGGATCCATGTTTGGTTTGTTTAGAAGAACAAACATGCAATGACACTGGTGGATCCTTATGTGGTTTGTGAGAAGAACAAACATGCATTGACACTAGCTGTGGTTCATGAGAAGAACACACATACAATGACACTAGTGGATCCATGTGTGGTTTGTGAAAAGAACAGACATGCAATCACACTAGGTGGATCCATGTGTGGTTTGTGGAAAGAATAGACATGCAATGACTCTAGCTGTGGTTCATGAGAAGAACACACATACAATGACACTGATGGATCCATGTGTGGTTTGTGAAAAGAACAGACATACAATCACACTAGGTGGATCCATGTGTGGTTTGTGGAAAGAACAGACATGCAATGACGCTAGCTGTGGTTCATGAAAAGAACACACATGCAATGACACTGGTGGATCCTTATGTGTGGTTCATGAAAAGAACATACATGCAATGACACTGGTGGATCCCTATGTGGTTTGTTTAGAAGAACCCACATGCAATGACTCTAGCTATGGTTAATGAAAAGAACATACATGCAATGACACTGGTGGATCTTTATGTGGTTCATGAGAAGAACACATATGCAATGACACTGGGTGTGGTTCATGAGAAGAACACACATGCAATGACACTGGTGGATCCTGATGTGGTTTGTTTAGAAGAACACACATGTAATGACTCTAGCTGTGGTTCATGAAAAGAACACACATGCAATGACACTGGTGGATCCATGTGTGGTTTGTGAAAAGAACTGACATGCAATGACTCTAGGTGGATCCATGTGTGGTTTGTTTAGAGGAACAGACATGCAATGACACTGGGTGTGGTTCATGAAAAGAACAGACATGTAATGACAATGGTGGATCCTTATGTGGTTTGTTTAGAAGAACAGACATGCAATGACTCTAGCTGTGGTTCATGAAAAGAACAGACATGCAATGACACTAGGTGGATCCATGTTTGGTTTGTTTAGAAGAACAAACATGCAATGACACTGGTGGATCCTTATGTGGTTTGTGAGAAGAACAAACATGCAATGACACTAGCTGTGGTTCATGAGAAGAACACACATACAATGACACTAGTGGATCCATGTGTGGTTTGTGAAAAGAACAGACATGCAATCACACTAGGTGGATCCATGTGTGGTTTGTGGAAAGAATAGACATGCAATGACTCTAGCTGTGGTTCATGAGAAGAACACACATACAATGACACTGGTGGATCCATGTGTGGTTTGTGAAAAGAACAGACATACAATCACACTAGGTGGATACATGTGTGGTTTGTGGAAAGAACAGACATGCAATGACTCTAGCTATGGTTCATGAAAAGAACACACATGCAATGACACTGGTGGATCCTTATGTGTGGTTCATGAAAAGAACATACATGCAATGACACTGGTGGATCCCTATGTGGTTTGTTTACAAGAACACACATGGAATGACTCTAGCTATGGTTAATGAAAAGAACATACATGCAATGACACTGGTGGATCTTTATGTGGTTCATGAGAAGAACACATATGCAATGACACTGGGTGTGGTTCATGAGAAGAACACACATGCAATGACACTGGTGGATCCTGATGTGGTTTGTTTAGAAGAACACACATGTAATGACTCTAGCTGTGGTTCATGAAAAGAACACACATGCAATGACACTGGTGGATCCATGTGTGGTTTGTGAAAAGAACTGACATGCAATGACTCTAGGTGGATCCATGTGTGGTTTGTTTAGAGGAACAAACATGCAATGACACTGGGTGTGGTTCATGAAAAGAACAGACATGTAATGACAATGGTGGATCCTTATGTGGTATGTTTATTAGAACAGACATGCAATGACTCTAGCTGTGGTTCATGAAAAGAATAGACATGCAATGACACTGGGTGGATCCATGTTTGGTTTGTTTAGAAGAACAAACATGAAATGACACTGGTGGATCCTTATGTGGTTTGTGAGAAGAACAAACATGCAATGACACTAGCTGTGGTTCATGAGAAGAACACACATACAATGACACTAGTGGATCCATGTGTGGTTTGTGAAAATAACAGACATGCAATCACACTAGGTGGATCCATGTGTGGTTTGTGGAAAGAATAGGCATGCAATGACTCTAGCTGTGGTTCATGAGAAGAACACACATACAATGACACTGGTGGATCCATGTGTGGTTTGTGAAAAGAACAGACATACAATCACACTAGGTGGATCCATGTGTGGTTTGTGGAAAGAATAGACATGCAATGACTCTAGCTGTGGTTCATGAGAAGAACACAAATACAATGACACTGGTGGATCCATGTGTGGTTTGTGAAAAGAACAGACATACAATCACACTAGGTGGACATGTAATGACTCTAGCTGTGGTTCATGAAAAGAACACACATGCAATGACACTGGTGGATCCTTATGTGTGGTTCATGAAAAGAACATACATGCAATGACACTGGTGGATCCTTATGTGGTTTGTTTAGAAGAACACACATGCAATGACTCTAGCTATGGTTAATGAAAAGAACATACATGCAATGACACTGGTGGATCATTATGTGGTTCATGAGAAGAACACATATGCAATGACACTGGGTGTGGTTCATGAGAAGAACACACATGCAATGACACTGGTGGGTTCTTATGTGGTTTGTTTAGAAGCACACACATGTAATGACTCTTGCTGTGGTTCATGAAAAGAACACACATGCAATGACACTGGTGGATCCATGTGTGGTTTGTGAAAAGAACTGGCATGCAATGACTCTAGGTGGATCCATGTGTGGTTTGTTTAGAGGAACAGACATGCAATGACACTGGGTGTGGTTCATGAAAAGAACAGACATGCAATGACAATGGTGGATCCTTATGTGGTTTGTTTAGAAGAACAGGCATGCAATGACTCTAGCTGCGGTTCATGAAAAGAACAGACATGCCATGACACTGGGTGGATCCATGTTTGGTTTGTTTAGAAGAACAGACATGCAATGACACGGGTGGATCCTTATGTGGTTTGTGAGAAGAACAAACATGCAATGACACTAGCTGTGGTTCATGAGAAGAACACACATACAATGACACTAGTGGATCCATGTGTGGTTTGTGAAAAGAATAGACATGCAATCACACTAGGTGGATCCATGTGTGGTTTGTGGAAAGAATAGGCATGCAATGACTCTAGCTGTGGTTCATGAGAAGAACACACATACAGTGACACTGGTGGATCCATGTGTGGTTTGTGAAAAGAACAAACATACAATCACACTAGGTGGATCCATGTGTGGTTTGTGGAAAGAATATACATGCAATGACTCTAGCTGTGGTTCATGAAAAGAACACACATGCAATGACACTGGTGGATCCATGTGTGGTTTGTGAAAAGAATAGACATGCAATCACTCTAGGTGGATCCATGTGTGGTTTGTTTAGAAGAACACACATGCAAAGACACTGGTGGATCCATGTGTGCTTCATGAGAAGAACAGCCATGCAATGACACTGGATGTGGTTAATGAGAAGAACACACGTGCAATGACACTGGTGGATCCTTATGTGGTTTGTTTAGAAGAACACACATGCAATGACTCTAGCTGTGGTTCATGAAAAGAACACACATGCAATGACACTGGTGGATCCATGTGTGGTTTGTGAAAAGAACTGACATGCAATGACTTTAGGTGGATGCATGTGTTTTTTTTAGAGGAACAGACATGCAATGACACTGGGTGTGGTTCATGAAAAGAACAGACATGCAATGACACTGGTGGATCCTTAATTATGTGGTTTGTTTAGAAGAACAAACATGCAATGACTCTAGATGTGGTTCATGAAAAGAATAGACATGCAATAACACTAGGTGGATCCATGTGTGGTTTGTTTAGAAGAACAAACATGCAATGACACTGGTGGATCCTTATGTGGTTTGTGAGAAAAATAGACCTGCAATGACACTGGCTATGGTTCATGAGAAGAACACACATGCAATGTCACTGGAGGATCCTTATATGGTCTGTTTAGAGGAATAGACATGTAATGACACTGGGTGTGGTTCACGAAAAGAACAGACATGCAATGACACTGGTGGATCCATGTGTGGTTCATGAGAAGAAGAGACATGCAATGACTCTGGCTCTGGTTCATGAAAAGAACACACATGTAATGACACTGGTGGATCCATGTGTGGTTTTTGAAGAAGAACACACATGCAATGACTCTGGTATGGTTCATGAGAAGAACACACATGCAATGACACTGGTGGATCCTTATGTGGTTTGTTTAGAAGAACACACATGCAATGACTCTAGCTGTGGTTCATGAAAAGAACACACATGCAATGACACTGGTGGATCCATGTGTGGTTTGTGAAAAGAACTGACATGCAATGACTCTAGGTGGATCCATGTGTGGTTTGTTTAGAGGAACAGACATGCAATGACACTGGGTGTAGTTCATGAAAAGAACAGACATGCAATGACACTGGTGGATCCTTAATTATGTGGTTTGTTTAAAAGAACAGACATGCAATGACACTGGGTGGATGCATATGTGGTTTGTTTAGAAGAACAGACATGGAATGACACTGGTGGATCCTTATGTGGTTTGTGAGAAGAACAAAGATGCAATGACACTAGCTGTGGTTCATGAGAAGAACACACATGTAATGACATTGGTGGATCCTTATGTGGTTGGTTTAGAGGAACAGACATGCAATGACACTGGGTGTGGTTCATGAAAAGAACAGACATGCAATGACAGTGGTGGATCCATGTGTGGTTCATGGGAAGAACATACATGCAATGACTCTAGCTGTTGTTCATTAAAAGAACACACATGCAATTACACTGGTGGATCCGTGTGTGGTTTGTGAAGAAGAACACACATGTAATGACTCTAGCTGTGGTTCATGAAAAGAACACACATGCAATGACACTAGTGTATCCATGTGTGGTTCATGAGAAGAACATACATGCAATGACTCTGGGTGTGGTTCATGAGAAGAACAGGCATGCAATGACACTGGTGGATCCTTATGTGGTTCCTGAGAAGAACTGACATGCAATGACTCTAGCCGTGGTTCATGAAAAGAGCAGACATGCAATGACACTAGTAGATCCATATGTGGTTTGTGAGAATAACTGACATGCAATGACTCTAGGTGTGGTTCATGAAAAGAACAGACATGCAATGACACTGGTGGATCCATATGTTGTTTGTGGAAGTAACAGACATGCAATGACTCTAGCTGTGGTTCATGAAAAGAACATACATGCAATGACACTGGCGGATCCATGTGTGGTTCATGAGAAGAACACACATCCAATGACACTGGTGGATCCTTATGTGGTTCATGAAAAAAACAGACATGCAATGACACTAGTGGATTCTTATGTGGTTTGTTTAGAAGAACACACATGCAATGACACTGGGTGTGGTTCATGAAAAGAACAGACATGCATTGACACTGGTGGATCCTTATGTGGTTTGTTTAGAAGAACTCACATGCAATGACTAGCTGTGTTTCATGAAAAGAACACATATGCAATAACACTGCAGGATCCTTATGTGGCTTGTGAGAAGAACACAGATGCAATGAATCTAGCTGTGGTTCATGAAAAGAACACACATGCAATGACGCTTGTGGATCCATGTGTGGTTTGTGAAAAGAACTGACATGCAATGACTCTAGGTGGATCCATATGTGGTTTGTGAGAAGAACTGACATGCAATGACTCTAGCTATTGTTCATGAAAAGAACAAACATGCAATAACACTGGTGGATCCATATGTGGTTTGTTTAGGAGAACAGTCATGCAATGACTCTAGCTATGGTTCATGAGAAGAACAGACATGTAATGACATTGGTGGATCCATGTGTGGTTCATGAGAAGAACACACATCCAATGACACTGGTGGATCCATGTGTGGTATGTGGAAAGAACAGACATGCAATCACACTAGGTGGATCCATGTGTGGTTTGTGGAAAGAACAGACATGCAATGACTCTAGCTGTGGTTCATGAAAGGAACACACATGCAATGACACTGGTGGATCCTTATGTGCAACTTACAAGAACCAAAAATACACGAGATACTTTATGGATGTGGCTCAAAATTATAATTATTTTTTGATCTTTACCTATTATTAATTTAGATAAAAATTATATTTTAGTACTATATTATATAATTAACTATGAAACGTTTCCCAAAAAACTAAGAAACATTCAATGACTGGTTATGTATTATGTGCAACGATTACAGAAAATGTTTGTATTTTGCTTAGAAAAGGTCTATGGTTGTTGTTATGTGCAAAAACCTCCCCAACATGTGGTGGTACTTGCAATATCCTCGCTGCTGATGCTCTCGGGGCGAAGGAGTACGAACCGTTCGATCTTGTTTCAACGATGGAAGGGAACTTTTGTAAAAAACAATGGAAGGGAACTCTTGTATAAAAAATGATGGAAGGGAACTGCCAGGCTGCTCCTATGGAACATGGCAACTCCTAGATGTCCCGAGCAATCCTTTTTAAGTGGCCATCAACAAAGACCACCTCTCCCATCTAGGCACGACGCACACAACGAAGAACTCTCTCTGTCTCTCTTTGTCCGTTTAGGCCGTCCAAACCACCACACACACACACACAAATGTCGCGCAGCTGCTCTGACCAGTGCACCTCCATTGACGAGTCCAACGCACGGGCGAACGGGGATATCAGTACCTACCATGTTTATAGCGGGGAGTCTGTTGACGGGCCATACTATTCCGACACATAGGAAGGTAAATTTTCCAACGAGGACCCTGCTAACCGTCATCAGATGGAGGGGATGCCACCGGTAGAGAGCAAAGAGGAGGAGGAGGAGGGGGAGGAGGATCCTTGGTCTTTCATCTATGAAGGAGACACCGTCTTCAAGAAGAGTTCACTCGATCAATCCTCCATTGGCAAGAAGAAGAGGGATCACGAGCAGGAGGATGAGGGGTTGGAAGATTTATAGCCATTTCTCGACTCTTCTCCAAGAAGTGTGCACTCAATCCTGCCTTCACCGACAATGAGAAGAGGAAGGAGAAGAAGGTTGGAGGCTTGAAGAAGAAGAAGACGGCAAGAGCTGGGGGATGCCATGGGAAGCAGAAGGACAATGCCAGCATGAAGGTGACAACTGAAGGATCCAGGTCCAAGAAGATGAAGAAGTCTTAGGATTAATTTTGTTTAATTTCACCTCGACTTCCTTTCTGTAATAATGTTTGGAGATTGAATATTATTATCAAGTGCAAATTGGAATGGTGTTTGCGATCTAGTACTAGCATAAGTACTTTGTTTGTCATTTCATCTTCCACTGCGATGCAATAAAACCTCTTGTATTACCAAGGAAGGTGAAATTACTTCCTCCCCTTAATTCCTGCATGCGTTCAAGGAAAGAAGGGTGCCAATACAGAGAAACCCATGTTAATTACTCACGTGAATTCATGTAATTAATACTAAAAGGAAAAAATCCTAAGAACCCACATGCATTCTTTAATTACTAATATCAATCATTATAAGTGAAATACGGATTAGTAGTATATCAAAGACCATGGACAAAAAATAACCTCTATACAGTCCACGTAAATCATCTCCTTGTGCGGCATTGATTTGAAACTATTTAATGTCACATTGATTTGAAAACTCAACTGCGCCCAACGTGCCACATGCTCTCCCATATCCCCTAGCCGTCACCGTGGCACATCAAAAAGGCAGTGTCGCCTTCAAAATCAAGCAAGCACGAAACATCGGTCTATATATGCCAGAAGAATCCAGCAGACACGCAAACATCAGAATCATATCCCTAGCTAGCCTCGGTCCCATCAATTCTCATCGACGAGGCACCTGTGACTACATCAGCATTAAGGTGCACCTCAAGCTTATGGGTTGCCCACAAGAAATATAAAATTGATTTTCCCTCTCTCCACTCTCTTCCATTTTGTGAGTTCATGTCGATTTTCACTAGAAACGTCCTCTGTTTGCACTACAAGTGTCGCATAGTTTTGCTCATGTTTTTTTAAAGTAGCTCCATAATATGTCATTTAATCAAAATTTCCAAAAAAGATCACGAAACACCTTTTTGGGTGCACAAGGTGTTCTTCTATGTGTTGTAGGGTCGGGCCCTGATTGGTCGAGACCTACCTCACACGGATCGTGGCCACCCACTTTAGGATCCTCTACGATCCAACGAGCTTGATATCTCCATGCTATTTCCCTTTTCGTTCAAATTTGGCACTAGATCACTAGTTTGACACCGAAGCCATAAAAAAGTTCTTCGAAAAACCCTAGGCTTTTTCCGATGATGTTTTTTATAATTTGAAATTTGTGAGGCTTTTTGGAAATCATTCCCTTTGTAATTGTAAATTTGTGAGGCTTTTTATGATGTTTTTTTATAATTTCAAATCCGTGAGTCAGTTGATCCTTTTTATAAGCTAAGATTTATGAGATGTTTACAAATACAGGATCCCTTATATAATTTGAATTTTGTGAGGATTTTTTGATACTTTTTATAAGTTGAAATTTGCGAGGATGTTTATAAATATATGACCCTTTATATTTGAAAATTGTGAGGCTCTTTGTGTTGCTTTTTATAATTTGAAATTTGTGAGGTTGTTTATGAATGCATTTTGCTTTCTAGAATTGTTTTCAAAACATGGTCAAATTTCAAGGGATGCATATTCTTAGCACGAAGTTGAATCTGGCCAAACTCTCACTTGTTCTCGATACATTGACTGCTTGGTGGGTCCACTGGACAGATTTTCGCAAGGTGTGAAGTTAATTTCTAAACACAGGCAAAATTTCAAAACACGGTGAGCCATAGCCACATTGATTGTTTTCAAAACACGGTCAAATTTCTAGGCATGCATATTCTTAGCAATAAGTTGAATCATTCCAAACTCTCACTCGTTCTCAATACATTGACTGCCTGGTAGGTCCACTGAACAAATTTTTGCAATGTGTGAAGTTAATTTCGAAACGCGGGCAAAATTTCAAAACACGGTGAGTCATAGTCTCTTTGATTATTTTCAAAACACGGTCAAATTTCTAGGCATGCATATTCTTAGCAAGAAGTTGAATCTTGCCAAACATCTCTCACTCGTTCGCGATACATTGACTACCTGGTGGGTCCACTGAAAACATTATCGCAAGGTGTAAAGTTAATTCGAAACACAGCCAAAATTTCAAAGCACGGTGAGTCATAGTCTCTTTGTTTGTTTTCAAAACACGGTCAAATTTCTAGGCATGCATATTCTTAGAAAGAAGTTGAATCATTCCAAACTCTCACTCATCTCCATACATTGACTGCCTGGTGGTGGGTCCAGTGAATAGATTTTTGCAAGGTGTGAAGTTAATTTTGAAACATGGGCAAAATTTAAATACACGGTGAGTCATAGTCTCTTTGATTATTTTCAAAACACGGTCAAATTTCTTGGCATGCATATTCTTAGCAAGAAGTTGAATCTTTCCAAACTCTCACTCGTTCTTGATACATTAAGTCACTGGTGGTGGATCCACCAAACAGATTATCGCAAGGTGTGAAGTTAATTTCGAAACACAACCAAAATTTCAAAACATGGTGAGTCATAGTCACTTTGATTATTTTCAAAACATGGTCAAATTTTGAGGCATGTATATTCTTAGCAAGAACTTGAATCTTTCCAAACAACTCTCACTCGTTCTCGATACATTGACTACCTGGTGGGTCCACTGAACAGACTATCGCACAGTATGAAGTTAATTTCGAAACACGGGCCAAATTTCAAAACACGGTGAGCCATAGTCTCTTTGATTATTTTCAAAACACGGTCAAATTTCAAGGCATGCATATTCTTAGCAAGAAGTTGAATCTTTCCAAACTCTCACTCGTTCTCGATGCATTAACTACCTGGTGGTGGGTCCACTGAACAGATTATCGCAAGGTGTGAAATTAATTTTGAAACACAGCCAAAATTTCAAAAGACGGTGAGTAACAGACTCTTTGATTGTTTTCAAAACACGGTCAAATTTCGAGGCATCCATATTCTTAGCAAGAAGTTGAATCTTGCCAAACAACTCTCACTCGTTCTTGATACATTGACTACTTGATGGTGGGTTCACTAAAAAGATTATCGCAAGGTGTGAAGTTAATTTCGAAACATAGCCAAAATTTCAACACACAGTGAGTCATAGTCTCTTTGGTTGTTTCCAAAACATGGTCAAATTTTGAGGCATGCATATTCTTAGCAAGAAGTTGAATCTTGCCAAACAAGTCTCACTCGTTTTTGATACATTGACTGCCTGGTGGGTCCACTAAACAGATTATGGCAAGGTGTCAAGTTAATTTTGAAACACAGCCGCAATTTCAAAACACGGTGAGTCATAGTCTCCTTGGTTGTTTTCAAAACACGGTCAAATTTCTAGGCATGCATATTCTTAGCAAGAAGTTGAATCTTTCCAAACTCTCACTCTTCTCGATACATTGACTGCCTGGTGGTGGGTCCACTGAATAGATTTTTGCAAGGTGTGAAGTTAATTTCAAAACATAGTAAAAATTTCAAAACATGGTGAGTCATAGTCTCTTTGATTATTTTCAAAACACGGAAAAATCTCTAGGCATGCATATTCTTAGCAAGACGTTGAATCTTTCCAAACTCTCACTCGTTCTCGATACATTAACTGCCTGGTGGTGGGTCCAGTGAATAGATTATCGCAAGGTGTGAAGTTAATTTCGAAACGCAGCCAAAATTTTAAAACACGGTGAGTCATAGTCTCTTTGGTTGTTTTCAAAACACGGTCAAATTTCTAGGCATGCATATTCTTAGCAAGAAGTTGAATCTTTCCAAACTCTCACTCATCTCGATACAATGACTGCCTAGTGGTGGGTCCACTGAACAGATTTTCACAGGGTGTGAAGTTAATTTAAAACACGGGCAAAATTTCAAAACACGGTAAGTCATAGTCTCTTTTATTATTTTCAAAACACGGTCAAATTTCTAGGCATGCATATTGTTAGAAATAAATTGAATATTTCCAAACTCTCACTCGTTCTCGATACATTAACTGCCTCGTGGTGGTCTAGTGAATAGATTATCGCAAGGAGTGAACTTAATTTTGAATCGCAGCCAAAATTTAAAAACACGGTGGGTCATAGTCTCTTTGGTTGTTTTCAAAACACGGCCAAATTTCTAGGCATGCATATTCTTAGCAAGATGTTGAATCTTTTCAAACTCTCACTCATCTCAATACATTGACTGCCTGGTGGTGAGTCCACTGAACAGATTTTCACAAGGTGTGAAGTTAATTTCGAAACACGGGCAAAATTTCAAAACATGGTGAGTCATAGTATCTTTGATTATTTTCAAAAGACAGTCAAATTTCTAGGCATGCATATTCTTACAAAGAAGTAGAATCTTTCCCAACTCTCACTCGTTCTTGATACATTAACTGCATGCTGGTGGGTCCACTAAAAAGATTATCGCAAGGTGTGAAGTTAATTTCAAAACACAACCAAAATTTCAAAACATGGTGAGTCATAGTCTCTTTGATTGTTTTCAAAACACAGTCAAATTTCGAGGCATCCATATTCTTAGCAAGAAGTTGAATCTTGCCAAACAACTCTCACTCGTTTTTGATACATTGACTGCTTGATTGTGGGTCCACTAAAAAGATTATCGCAAGGTGTGAAGTTAATTTTGAAACTCATCCGCAATTTCAAAACACGGTGAGTCATAGTCTTTTTGGTTGTTTTCAAAACACGGTCAAATTTCTAGGCATGCATATTCTTAGCAAGAAGTTGAATCTTTCAAATCTCTCACTCTTCTCGATACATTGACTGCCTGGTGGTCGGTCCACTGAACAGATTTTTGCAAGGTGTGAAGTTAATTTCAAAACATAGTAAAAATTTCAAAACACGGTGAGTCATAGTCTCTTTGATTATTTTCAAAACACGGTAAAATTTCTAGGCATGCATATTCTTAGCAAGAAGTTGAATCTTTCCACACTCTCGCTCGTTCTCGATACATTAACTGCCTGGTGGTGGGTCCAGTGAATAGATTATCGCAAGGTTTGAAGTTAATTTCGAAACACAGCCAAAATTTTAAAACACGGTGAGCCATAGTCTCTTTGGTTGTTTTCAAAACACGGTCAAATTTCTAGGCATGCATATTGTTAGTAAGAAGTTGAATCTTTCCAAACTCTCACTTGTCTTGATACATTGACTGCCTAGTGGTGGGTCCACTGAACATATTTTCACAGGGTGTGAAGTTAATTTCAAAACACGGGCAAAATTTCAAAACACGGTGAGTCATAGTCTCTTTTATTATTTTCAAAACACGGTCAAATTTCTAGGCATGCATATTCTTAGCAAGAAGTTGAATCTTTCCAAACTCTCACTCGTTCTCGATACATTAACTGCCTGGTGGTGGTCCATTGAATAGATTATCGCAAGGTGTGAAGTTAATTTCGAAACGCAGCCTAAATTTCAGAACACGGTGGGTCACGGTCAAATTTCTATGCATGCATATTCTTAGCAAGAAGTTGAATCTTTCCAAACTCTCACTCGTCTCGATACATTGACTGCCTAGTGGTGGGTCCACTAAGCAGATTTCGCAAGGTGTGAAGTTATTTTCGAAACACGGGCAAAATTTCAAAACATGGTGAGTCATAGTATCTTTGATTATTTTCAAAACACGGTCAAATTGCTACGCATGCATATACTTAACAAGAAGTTGAATCTTTCCAAACTCTCACTCTCTCTCTCTCGATACATTAACTGCATGGTGGTGGGTCCACTAAACAGATAATCACAAGGTGTGAAGTTAATTTCGAAACACAACCAAAATTTCAAAACACGGTGAGTCATAGTCTCTTTGATTTTTTCAAAACACGGTCAAATTTCGAGACATGCATATTCTTAGCAAGAAGTTGAATCTTGCCAAACAACTCTCACTCGTTCTCGATACATTGATGGCCTGATGGTGGGTCCACTGAACAAACTATCGCAAGGTGTGAAGTTAATTTCGAAACACAGCCAAAATTTCAAAACACGGTGAGTCATAGTCTCTTTGGTTGTTTCCAAAAAATGGTCAAATTTCAAGGCATGCATATTCTTAGCAAGAAGTTGAATCTTGCCAAACAACTATCACTCGTTCTCGATATATTGACTGCCTGGTGGGTTCAATGAACAGATTATGGGAAGGTGTGAAGTTAATTTTGAAACACATCCAAAATTTCAAAACACGGTGAGTCATAGTCTCTTTGGTTGTTTTCAAAGCACGGTCAAATTTCTAGGCATGCATATTCTTAGCAAGAAGTTGAATCTTTCCAAACTCTCACTCGTCTTGATACATTGACTGTGGTGGGTCCACTGAACAGATTTTCGCAAGGTGCGAATGTAACTACAAAACAAGGTCAAAATTTCATAACATGGTGAGTCATAGTCTCTTTGATTATTTTCAAAACACGGTAAAAATTGTAGGCATGCATATTCTTAGCAAGAAGTTGAATCTTTCCAAAACTCTCACTCGTTCTCGATACATTAACTATCTGGTGGTGGGTCCAGTGAATAGATTATCGCAAGGTGTGAAGTTAATTTCGAAACGCGGCCAAAATTTCAAAACACGGTGAGTCATAGTCTCTTTGGTTGTTTTCAAAACACGGTCAAATTTCTAGGAATGCATATTCTTAGAAAGAAGTTAAATCATGCCAAACAAGTCTCGCTCGTTCTCGATACATTGACTGCATGATGGTGGGTCCACTTAATATATTATTGCAAGGTGTGAAGTTAATTTTGAAACACAACCAAATTTCAAAACACGGTGAGTCATAGCCTCTTTAGTTCTTTTCAAAACATGGTCAAATTTCTAGGAATTCATATTCTTAGCAAGAAGTTTAATCTTCCCAAACAACACTCACTCGTTCTTGATACATTGTTTGTCTGGTGGGTCCACTGAACAGATTATCTTAAGGTGTGAAGTTAATTTCGAAACACAACCAAAATTTCAAAACACGGTGAGTCATAGTCTCTTTGGTTGTTTTCAAAACACGGTCAAATTTCTAGGCATGAATATTCTTAGTAAGAAGTTGAATCTTTCCAAACTCTCACTCGTCTCGATACATTGACTGCCTGGTGGTGGGTCCACTGAATAGATTATCATAAGGTGTGAAGTTAATTTCAAAACACGGTCAAAATTTCAAAACACGGTGAGTCATAGTCTCTTTGATTATTTTCAAAACATGGAAAGATTCTAGGCATGCATATTCTTAGAAAGAAGTTGAATCTTTCCAAACTATCACTCGTTCTCGATACATTAACTGCCTGGAGAAAATATTATCACAAGGTGTGAAGTTAATTTCAAAACGTAGCCAAAATTTCAAAACACGGTGAGTCATAGTCTCTTTGATTATTTTCAAAACACTGTCAAATTTCTAGGCATGCATATTCTTAGCAAGAAGTTCAATCTTTCCAAACTCTCACTCGTTCTCGATAAATTAACTGTGGGGCCCCTGGATTAATCCTCCGAGAATCCCTGTTATGCATACAACCACGATCCCATGATCAATTAGTCGTGGAACATAACCGACAAGTATCAAAGTAAGCATCCAGTACATAACGAATACATGACATACCTTATTTGCCATTATGGCTACATCGATCAACAACAACAGAACTTCATTAGGTGTAGGGCCCGAGCCATGCCTTAACCTACAGGCAACTGACTGGGAGAACGTCCTAGCTCAAATAGTCGCCATCACCATCTTCTTCTTGAGATCTGGCCAAGTTAATAGTCAGGGACAATGCCAGTGAGTACTTTGAATGTACTCGCAAACCACCTTAAGTGAAAAGTAATAACAAGGGGATATGCTATATGGCTGTAGTAGTAGGAGGGCTCCAAGAGGGTTTCTTTTCTAAATAGTTTCTCTTGTAGATATAGCATCTACATATCTTTGTTGAAAACTTTTGTAAACCATTTTGGAAACCTTTTTGAAAAGTTTTGGAAAATGTTAGGACTGGGTGACCCATTTTCTTCCCTTCTTCGGGTCGTCCCACGACCAAACTCCTTCCATACCTCCCTGACTATCCCATGGTCAAAGAAGGTATCCTTCCCGACCATCCCATTGTCAAAACATTTCTTTTCCGAAATCCTTTTTGAAATCAAAACCAGCACCGCTCTACAGCAACCTTCCCAACTGTCCATGACTGTGGACGCGGCTATTCGAATAGATTTACACTCTACAGAGGTTGTACACTTTACCCACAAGATCCGATACATCCGCCGTGAACTGTCACGGATCGTCATACATCAGTATGCGGGTTTCGGATAGCCGGACAAGACCTTCAGGATAATCCCCTCTTAACACCAGCACCTACCCTATGGGTGTTATTCCCCTCAAACCGGGATGTCGGGCGAGGACCAAACGGAGCTCCTTTTCTACTCCTTGAGAGTGTGCACTTTTAATGAGGGGCCCATAGTAATGTGTGGAGGCATGCCGACCCTTTGTTCCTTCTCCAGGTCCCACCTTTATTGGAGAAGGCCCACCGTCCAGGGATCCTCGATCCTCTGTAGTAGTTGCGAGGCACCGGTATCAGAGAGAACCACTTTCGGGTCAAGCCCCTTCCCATATAGGAGTAGTGTGGTTGCACGGGGTAATTGTTCTAGCAAAACTGCAGAGAACCAGGTGCGTTTTTGTAAACCTTTTTCCTCTGGTTTTCCTTCAGCACTTTGAAAAACAAAAACCTCTTTCTTTTCTCAACATCTCTTGGGAGATCCCACCTCACCAAGGTTTTACCATAAAACATTTGGTAAAAAAACTTTTTCCTGGGTCTTCCCGTGCTCTAGCTTTTGCTTCGGCTAAATCGGGGTCTCAAAAGGGGTATGGTGGATATGCACCATCTATTCTACTAGGGACAGATAGGTGTCACCAAGGGGGCTGTACTTAATAGTACAAAGGTATAATGGTTCGAAGGAGCCAAACCACTCCCATATATATATATACGTCAACATAAAGTAAAACAAAGCAGTTTTCATAAAACAATAAGTAAAACATGCATAAGTAAAACAGTAGGATGAGGCTTATGAGCAAGAAGGTGGCTTGCCTGAGGATCAGAAATATGGCATAAATGTCCCTGGACTTCTTCTTTAGATAACCCAGAATACCCATCCCAATAATAAATACCACTTCTTCTGCTCTCCGAATTTATCGCAACTATCGTCGTTCCGATAACACATGCAAGCAAACCAAGAGGGCACAATCAATACCAGGCATACAATCACCAATACAATACAGCAAGCAATTGAATAATACAGAATTAAGATTCAGATGGTTTTGAGAGGATTGGAAAATAGGAGATTGAGACGGCCTTGGAGAAGGGGATGAAAATCCCTTAGGATTTCTTAGTCTAGAAACTACCTAAGAGATGGATTTTTGGAGAAAGACCATATTATGTAGGGTACCATTGTAAAAACATGACACCAACAGATAGGTGTTGATCAAATGAAACCAACAAAAGTGGTTTCATTATTTTATCACTTTTCTTGAAATACTTATGAATATTCTAGTGCTAAAGGCTCCAGTATTAGGAAATAATTCACCAGAAAAGTTCTGTATCTCCAAAAATTATTTCCTTGGATGGTTCAGTAGGGTTTTATGTACTTGTTCACTGAGAGTTGGAATCAAGTCCATATAATTACCAAAATGCCCTCAAGAAATTCCCAAAGGCAGTTCTGTAGACAATTTGTCTTTTTAACCAAATTTAATCTGCAGAAGGTTTTAGTTTGATTCCAGAGACACGGTGTAGGTATGTGGAGTACCTTTCTGTAGAATTTGGAATTCCCCAATTTGGAGTTGTAAAACTTCTGTAGTGCCTTTTCTACTAGAATTACCCTAGGCAGAGATGATTAATTAACCAAAATTGGACAGGGCATCAATTAAATTTGATCTCCTGGATTTTGGTAGATCATAGTGTCCCTCATCATAGGGAGTTGGAAGTGGGTTAATACCTCTGTTGGTTTTAACTAGAGAAATACCTAAAGTCAGATCAGAGTTCTTTTTGTTATTTTTACTAAAGACCAACTATTGTTCACCTTGGCATGAGACCAAGGTCCAGAGATGGGTACAGGTAATACCTACAAGGGGCACTTGGGATTTACCCCATTTGGAGTTGTGAAACTCACAGGGGGATTTTTGGAAGGTTTTGGATACCTTCTAGATATGGATTTAATATAAAGAATCTATATATAATCTGGGCTATCCAAGGGTACTGAGTGTTAAAGAAAACATAGATGTACCTAGGAAAATTTAGATCTGGGCACTTTGTGTTGATTTCCATTTTTTAAAAGATTTAAACCAAATAGCCAGAACAAAGCTGGAGGAAAAATATTAAAAAGGATCAGGGAGCTGGGCTGGTTTTCCACAGGGGACTTAGGCGCGGTGAGAATCGGCCAATGGGGCTCACTGCATGGGTGGGAGGCAGGTTTGGGTCAAGGGGCCCATGCCGTCTGGGAGTGGCGGCCGAAGGGGCATCTGTGGATCTAGGCCGTTGGATCAAGATGCATCGACGGCGGGCGGTCGTCTCCTTCGCGGGAAACAGAGCTGCGGTGAGGAAACCCTAGCTAGGGGGAGGAGGGACTAGGGGGGCTCACCTGGGCGGCGCCAGCGTCGGAGGAGTGGTGGAGGAGGAGCGGAGTGACATGACGGTCCACGAGAGGGGCGGCGAGGTGGGGTTCAGCATCGGGGGTGGCTCGCGCGAGGTGACCAAATGGGGCTCGCCGGATCACGCCGGAGAGGCCTCGGGGTTGCAGGCATGTCGTTGGAGAGGAGGAAGAGAGGAATGGGAGGGATGATGTGGCCACGGGGAATCCCTTGGAGGTGCGGAGGGGGCTCGGAGAGGGCGGACTTAGGAGTGGAGCTCTGCTCGCGGTTGTCGCCGATGACGGTGTTCCGGGGTTCCTACTGCGAAAGGAGAAGCATCAGGAGGTAGCTATGGTCTAGAGAGGCGATACAGAGGGTAGAGAGAAGTCTAGGAGAGGCCGGGGCGACGGGGAGCTTCACCCTTGAGGAAGGCCGAGCTTCTCTTCTTTCCTTCTCTTGGGTCGCGCAGAGCAGGGGAGAAGGAGTGGGGGGTGCTGGTGGGGGTAAGAGGGAGAAGAGGGGGGGGGCAAATGAGCCTGTGAGGGGAGCTGGGGTGGCCTCTAGCCGATTTATACCCAGGGGAGAGAAGGATGGTGTTAATGTCCTCTTTGGACATGAGAGAGGAGTGGGGCTGGCCTGGGGTTGGCTTAGGGGGCGGTGAGGAGGGATATGAGGGTCATTTGGGTGGGCAGAGAGATAGTTAGGGGGTGGTGGAGGCTGCTGCACACATTTGGTCCCACTTCTCTCTCTCTCTCTCTCTCTCTCTCTCTTTCTCTTAAGCACATGGGGCAAGGGAGAGGGGTTGCTATAGTAGCTTAGCTACAGTGCACACGACCAGGGTGAGTGATGGGTACTGTGGAGAGTGGTGGAATGACTTGGTAAATATTTGATTCATGTTAGCTCAGGTTTTGTGTGGTTTGCACTATTTGATCAAAAAGATGGTTATGAAGCGAGTCCAAAAACTTGCATTGTACAAGGTAGGGAAATAGTACTGGTGGGTAGATGAGGTCAAGGTAGATATCCAGGAATTAATTGGGAATTTTCAGAAAAGTAGAAGTCCACTTAAATCCTTTTATTCAAAAACTGCAGAAGTGAAGTATTGGAGCTCATTTGATATTTTTACATTGTATAGGTGGGGTTTTTGATGTGGGATGATCCCAAATGTGAATACACACTTAGGGGAATTTTCCCAAGATTTATTGAAAGATAAAAGTATTTTAAATAATTATTATTCCATTTCAGCCATTTAAGAAAATGGGGAAAAAGAAATAATAAAGCTCTTCAAAAATAATTATTTTTGAAGTGAGAAGATGGTATGATATGTGGGTCTCAAATGAGCCAAAAGTTGGGGAGATGCTTTCGAAAATTCCAAACTTTCCCTTATGGAAGAGGTTTTGAAGAATTTGCCTATTAAGGGAATTAATTAGTTTTGGTCCATAATAAATATGGATAATTGTTGATAATTCTTGATGATCAAGGTATATTATGTAGACAAGGTGTATCAAGAATTTTGAACCTTGGGATTGGAGAGTCCAAGTTGATTTTGGTGAAATACCTTAGGTTAAGGATCTAGTGTGATGTTAATTTCATACCATCAAAACATGGTTGTAACATGGAGTTCAGATATCTCCTTGGGGCATGGGGTATATGGTTGGATAGAAAACGTGATGTAGATCAACATGGTACAGAGTTTTGAGCTTGATCTTGCTTGATCTCACCAAGACAGGCTTTCAAACTTTGAATAAAATAAGCCTGCGAGGGCAGATTATCAACCTGCCTTCAAAACCTTGTGGATGTAAACAGCTCAAGGATCCAATTGAAACAAGTGAAGTATTTAATGATAGACCTATATGATTATAACACAACCATGCAAAGATTTGGTCCATATAAGGGTGGATGGGGGTGTGAGCTTATACCAAAGTAGGCATGTTGACTAGATTTGCAGGAAAAGTTATTTTCTTGCCTGCAAAACCATCAAGAACAAGCGGGTTGGAGGATGATATAACCAAGGGAAAATGTGGGCATTGGTGGTACTTAGGATGGTTAACAATATGGTTCAATTGCATTTCCAATAATGCACAAGGGTTGGGAAAAGGAGGCACTCAAAAAGGTGATGTTGGAAATAGTTTTCCAGACTTAGCCAAATTTGGCAGATTTAGGGTTTTTGACTAGAATGTGGGTTGTGATGAATTTGATGGGTTGCAAGGTACCAGAGCATCATCAAATGGATGATGTTTCAGAGTAGATTGACTAGAAGGGATCCATGTTTGATCATGGTCTTCACAGACTTGGAAGCTTTTAGAATTAGATCTCTTCAGAATTGATCTGGTTGAGGGTTTTAGATGATCACCTAGTGGCTAGAGATCAGATCCAGATTGTATTCTTGCTTAGTTTGGGATGATTGGGGAGACATCTTGATCCGAGTGATGAGCTCCTAGAGTATCTCATACTATCTCCTAAGCAGACAATTCAACAGCAGATCAAGGCAACTCATCTTACAAACAAATCAACTACCACTGGGGTTACCACCAAGCTTAGCTTGAGGTAAGGATAGGTATTTTGAAATAGGTTGGAGTTTGAACAAGGTAAGGTCCTTGGTATCTCTACCAAGAGTAGAATTCAAATCTTTTTAAAAAGAGATTTTGGGAAACCTAGAGATAAGAATAGTTGAAGGTTCTGTCTTGAAAACATAAGGAGATTATGTTATATAACCCTCCATAGTTTTATCAATAGAAGCTACTAAAATAGTTTTGGTTTCATAAGCATCTTGGCTCAGTTTTTGAATTGTGAGAACATTTGAGAATATTGAAATTAAGCCAAGACAGTTTTGGAAAGTAGCTTTGGTCAACTTGTGTAAAGGTAAGGGAGTATACCATCTAATACACCTTCATAAGCATAAGCATATCCAAACAACAAGCAAACACTTCAGCACTCAACAAGAAATTTTTTTTGTTCCCCCTGATTTTTGCCTTCTGGACAACTAATCAGGGTTGCTGAAATTGGGATGTTATAGATCTTTCCCCCTTAAAAGAATCTCATCCCGAGATTACAGAGAAGTAAGGTTAGGGGATTTGAGGTGGATTGATATTAGGTGTCTTACGTGTACTATCTTACTGACTCCATCTTTGAAAGTGGCTACTCTGTCGATAAGGTTGAGCTTCATTCTTCGGGGATGCAGAGAGAGTTGAGCAGAGTCCAGTCCCAATTGCGAGGGATGACCTTCTTTTCCTTCCGGATTCTATATCTCGAGGGCTTGAACTGGGCAGACTATCTCGATGCTGAACTCCATGGGGTACTCTTCGGAGGGTAGAATCTACGGTTGGGAGTACCTCTCTCTAAGGATTCACATCTCTTCCTTGGGGTCGTAGCGTATCCTATTTAACGAGTTTAGGGTCGGGACTCCTGAGGTTGCTTCAGCGAAGGGTTATTCTATTATGTGGGAAAGACGCGGTCTTTCCCCCTTAGGATTTGACTAGGTTAGCTCAGAGATAACGCATTCCTTCCTTCTTGTCTTCATTGGTGGCGGTTCTTAAGATTGTCGTCCATCTTTTTCCTGTAGTCGAGGTCTTCAGAGGGCGTCCGTGAAGTTATGGCCTATGGGGCTTATATACTACTATTATTCATACTTAGCCCGGGGAAGTCATTGGAGTCTCACGTCCTCTAAGCATTAAGGACCTAGGGGTTAGCGGTTCGGTGGTCCTTCGGGTGGGTCTTCAATGGAAGTAGAGGAGGGACTTTGTAGAATCTTCAGTTAGTTTCTCATCGGATATCTCACGGGTTGTTGCTTGGCAAAATGACGATGTATCTGAACGTCTCTTCTGAAGTATCCTCCTGTAGACAGTCTTCTGAGGATTGAGTGGAAAGACGCAGTCTTTCCACCTTAGAGCTTCAGTAAGGTGTTTCAGGAGGGGTTTTGGATCTCCTGTCTTGGAAGGCGGACTTGCCTCTAGCAGAAGGATATATCTTATCGGAATCTTGAGTTGGGACCTTCGAGCGACGTCTTAATTTATCAACCTTGGTGGGGCTGGTTTCCTAACAAAGCCTTTAGGGTGGTTAGCTCAAGGTAAATTAGCGGTTTAAGACTCTTTGGGGTAGTCTTCAGTCAAGGTAGAGACATCCAGCTTCGAGGGAGCTGTCTTCACGCTTCCTAATCATCTGACTTCAGGGGTGGTTCTAACTTCTAGGGAAGATCATTCTGTTGGTTTGGGTAGGTTCGACTATAATAGGTAGTCTCCTGAGGTGATCAGAAACTCTGATACACTATAGATTAGGGTGGTTGGTATTCACTCCTTGTGTTGGTTGACTGAGCGGGTGGGTTCTGGTGGATATTGATGATCCGTCGGTGATCGACTTCCAGCTCCAACGGGATTCTTGCTGTAATATATCAAGGAATACGGGAGTGTGGTGCTATTGACGAGTCTTGCGAGGTGAGTTCGATAAGGTATGTCGTCCTGCTAAGATGAAATCTTCGAGTTGGCTCTGACTTGATGATGTAGAACTCCTGGTTCTTGTGATGCTTTTCCTCTCATATACTCTCGAGGTTAGTCTGGGTCTCAATACCGACAGCTAACACCGGGGTTTCCTGGTTTACTAGGTGGGTTATCGCTCCTCGAGTCACATTTTTAGAGGTCAAGGCAAACCAGAACATACAAACAAGGCGAACAGAGCGAGGGAATTGCAATGTCCTCGGCAACATCACACATCAAGCAACACAGGAGGCACTGAGGCAAGCAAACATGGTCAACGCTATGGACCAAGGGGTTAACTACTCGCGATGTAGGGGAATCCTGTCGTAGGACTATTGACCCTAGATATCGTATTTCTTCAGGTCGGAGTCACTATCTTGCAGATGAAGTCTTCATCGTATCTTAGACGTTTCTTGATAGTGCAACACCCGATTTCTTCTGATTGCGAGGATTCCGCTGATAGAGCGATATTGTAGTCTCCTTATGTTTGCTGGTAGTTGCTTGTCTTTATCTTGATCTCCTGGTCTTCACCGGGTTCTAGATCTTAGTTATTTAAAATCCGTAGGTTTGAAGTTTTGGACGAGAGCTAGAGCAAACCATTTTCGAAAGCATTTACTTAAAGTAAGAGAAGAAATAGAAATTTTTGAAACTCATTGAGAAACTAGTTTTTTTTTGAAAGCCGGTTTTCAAAATAAGGTTCCTGTCTAACGACCATGCTAACTAAGGTTCTCCTATAGTCAGGATGGCTCTGATACCAAGTCTGTGGGGCCCCGGGATTAATCCTCTGAGAATCCCTTTTATGCATACAACCACAATACCATGATCAGTTAGTCATGGCACATAACCGACAAGTATCAAAGTAAGCATCCAATACATAACGAATACATGACATGCCTTATTTGCCATTATGGCTACATCGATCAACAACAACAGAACTTCATTAGGCGTAGGGCCCGAGCCATGCCTTAACCTATAGGCAACTTACTGGGAGAACGTCCTAGCTCGCATAGTCGCCATCACCATCTTCTTCATGAGATCTAGCCAAGTTAATAGCCAGGGACAATGCCAGTGAGTACTTTGAATGTACTCGCAAACCACCTTAAGAGAAAAGTAATAACAACGGGATATGCTATATGGCTATAGTAGTAGGAGGGCTCCAAGAGGGGTTTTTTCTAAATAGTTTCTCTTGTAGATATAGCATCTACATATCTTTGTTGAAAACTTTTGTAAACCATTTTGGAAACCTTTTTGAAAAGTTTTGGAAAACGTTAGGACTAGGTCACCCATTTTCTTCCCATCTTTGGGTCGTCCCATGACCAAACTCCTTACATACCTCCCCGACCATCCCATGGTCAAAGAAGGTATCCTTCCCGACCATCCCATGGTCAAAACATTTCTTTTCTGAAATCCTTTTTGAAATCAAAACCAGCACCGCTCTATAGCAACCTTCCCAACCGTCCATGACCATGAACGCGGCTATTCGAATAGATTTACACTCTACAGAGGTTATACACTTTACCCACAAGATCCGATACATACGCCATGAACTATCACAGATCGTCATACATCAGTATGCGGGTTTCGGATAATCGGACAAGACCTTCAGGATAATCCCCTCTTAACACCAGCACCTATCCTATGGGTGTTGTTCCCCTGAAAACCGGGACGTCGGGCGAGGACCAACCGGAGCGCCTTTTCCACTCCTCGAAAGTGTGCACTTTCAGTGAGGGGCCCATAGTAACGCGTGGAGGCCTGCCGACCCTTTGTTCCTTCTCCAGGTCCCACCTTTACCGGAGAAGGCCCACCCTCCAGGGATCCCCGATCCCCTGTAGTAGTTGCGAGGCACCGATATCAAAGAGAACCACTTTCGGGTCAAGCCCCTTCCCATATAGGAGTAGTGTGGTTGCACGGGGTAATTGTTCTAGCAAAACTGTAGAGAACCAGGTGCGTTTTCGTAAACCTTTTTCCTCCGGTTTTCCTTCAGCACTTTGAAAAACAAAAACCTCTTTCTTTTCTCAACATCTCTTGGGAGATACCACCTCACCAAGGTTTTATCATAAAACATTTGGTAAAACTTTTTCTGGGGTCTTCCCGTCCTCTAGCTTTTGCTTCGGCTAAATCGGGGTCTCACAAGGGATATGGTGGATATGCACCATCTATTCTACTAGGGATAGATAGGTGTCACCAAGGGGTTGTACTTAATAGTACAAAGGTATAATGGTTCGGAGGAGCCAAACCACACCCATATATATATATACGTCAACATAAAGTAAAACAATGCAGTTTTCATAAAACAATAAGTAAAACATGCATAAGTAAAACAGTAGGACGAGGCTTATGAGCAAGAAGGTGGCTTGCCTGAGGATCAGCAATCTGGCATAAATGCCCCTGGACTTCTTCTTTAGATAACCCAGAATACCCATCCCAATAATAAATACCACTTCTTCTGCTCTCTGAATTCATCGCAACTATCGTCGTTCCGGCAGCACATGCAATCAAACCAAGAGGGCACAATCAATACCAGGCATACAATCACCAATACAATACAGCAAGCAATTGAATAATACAGAATTAAGATTCAGATGGTTTTGAGAGGATTGGAAAATAGGAGATTGAGACGGCCTTGGAGAAGGGGATGAAAATCCCTTAGGATTTCTTAGTCTAGAAACAACCTAAGAGATGGATTTTTGGAGCAAGACCATATTCTGTAGGGTACCATTGTAAAAACATGACACCAACAGATAGGTGTTGATAAAATGAAACCAACAAAAGTGGTTTCATTATTTTATCACTTTTCTTGAAATACTTATGAATATTCTAGTGCTAAAGGCTCCAGTATTAGGAAATAATTCACTAGAAAAGTTTTGGAGCTCCAAAAATTATTTTCTTGGATGGTTCAGTAGGGTTTTATGTACTTGTTCACAGACCGTTGGAATCAAGTCCATATAATTACCACAATGCCCTCAAGAAATTCCCAAAGGCAGTTTTGTAGACAATTTGTCTTTTTAACCAAATTTAATCTACAGAAGGTTTTAGTTAGATTCTAGGGACACAGTGTAGGTATGTGGAGTACCTTTCTGTAGAATTTGGAATCCCCCAATTTGGAGTTGTAAAACTTTTGTAGTGCCTTTTCTACTGGAATTACCCTAGGCATAGATGATTAATTCACCAAAATTGGAGAGGGCCCCAATAAAATTTGATCTCCTGGATTTTTGTGGATGATAGTGTCCCTCATCACAGGGAGTTGGAAGTGGGTCAATATCTCTGTTGGTTTGAACTAGAGAAATACCTAAAGTCAGATCAGAGTTGTTTTTGTTATTTTTACTAAAGACCAACTACTGTTCACCTTGGCATGAGACCAAGGTCCAGAGATGGGTATAGGTAATACCTACCAGGGGCACTTGGGTTTACCCCATTTGGAGTTGTGAAACTCACAGGGGGATTTTTGGAAGGTTTTGGATACCTTCTAGATATGGATTTAATATAAAGAATCTATATATAATCTAGGCTATCCAAGGGTACTGAGTGTTAAAGAAAACATAGATGTACCTAGGAAAATTTAGATCTAGGCACTTTGTGTTGATTTCCGTTTTTAAAAAGATTTAAACCAAATAGCCAAAACAAAGATGGAGGAAAAATATTAAAAAGTATGAGGGAGCTGCGCTGGTTTTCCAGGGGGACTTGGGCCGCAGCTGAGGAATCGGCCCAGCAGGGGTCGCTGGCACGGGCGGGAGGCAGGTTTGAAGCTGGCTGGCGGGGCCCAGTCATTAGTGGGAGTGGCGGCCGAAGGGGCATCTGCGGATCTGGGCCATTGGATCAAGAGAACATCGACGGTGGGCGGTCATCTCCTTCGCGGGAAACAGAGTTGCAGCGAGGAAACCCTAGCAGGGGGGAAGAGGGACTAGGGGGGCTCACTTGGGCAGCGCCAGCGTCGGAGGAGTGGCGGAGGAGGAGCGGCGTGACATGACGGTCCAGGAGAGGGGCGGCGAGGTGGGGTTCAGCATCGGGGCGCGGCTCACGCGAGGTGACAGAATGGGGCTCGCCGGAGCACGCCGGAGAGGCCTCGGGGCTGCATGCATGTCGTCGGAGAGGAGGAAGAGAGGAAGCGGAGGGATGTTGTGGCCACGGGGAAGCCCTTGGAGGTGCGGAGGGGGCTCGGAGAGGGCGGACTCGAGAGTGGAGGTCTGCTCGGGGTTGTCACCGGTGACGGCGTTCCGGGGTTCTTGCAGCGAAAGGAGAAGCATTAGGAGGTAGCTATGGTCTAGAGAGGCGATACAGAGGGTACGGAGAGGTCTGGGAGAGGCCGGGGGCGACGGGGAGCTTCACCCTTGAGGAAGGCCGAGCTTCTCTTCTTTCCTTCTCTTGGGCCAAGCTGAACAGGGCAGAAGGAGTGGGGGTGCTGGTGGGGGTAAGAGGGAGCAGAGGGGGGGAGATGAGCCTGTGAGGGGAGCTAGGGTGGCCTCTAGCCGATTTATACCCAGGGGAGAGAAGGATGGTGTTAATGTCCTCTTTGTACATGAGAGAGGAGTGGGGCTGGCCTGGGGTTGGCTCAGGGGGCAGTGAGGAGGGGTATGAGGGTCATTTGGTCGGGCAGAGAGATAGGGAGGGGGTGGTGGAGGCTGCTGCACACATTTGGTCCCACTTCTCTCTCTCTCTCTCTCTCTCTCTCTCTCTCTCTCTCTCTCTCTCTCTCTCTCTCTCTCTCTTTCTCTTAAGCACATGGGGCAAGGGAGAGGGGTTGCTACAGTAGCTTAGCTACAGTGCACACGACCAGGGTGAGTGCTAGGTGCTGTGGAGAGTGGTGGAATGGCTTGGTAAAGATTTGATTCATGTTAGCTTAGGTTTTGTGTGGTTTGCACTATTTGATCAAAAAGATGGTTATGAAGCGAGTCCAAAAACTTGCATTGGACAAGGTGGGGAAATTGTACTGGTGGGTAGATGAGGTCAAGGTAGATATCCAGGAATTAATTGGGAATTTTCATTAGAGTAGAAGTCCACTTAAATCCTTTTATTCAAAAACTGCAGAAGTGAAGTATTGGAGCTCATTTGATATTTTTACATTGGATAGGTGGGGTTTTTGATGTGGGATGATCCCAAATGTGAATACACACTTAGGGGAATTTTCCCAAGATTTATTGAAAGATAAAAGTATTTTAAATAATTATTATTCCATTTCAGCCATTTAAGAAAATGGGCAAAAAGAAATAATAAAGCTCTTCAAAAATAATTATTTTTGAAGTGAGCAAATGGGGTATGATATGTGGGTCTCAAATGAGCCAAAAGTTGGGGAGATGCTTTGGAAAATTCCAAGCTTTCCCTTATGGAAGAGGTTTTGAAGAATTTGCCTATTAAGGGAATTAATTAGTTTTGGTCCATAATAAATATGGATAATTGTTCATAATTCTTGATGATCAAGGTAGATGATTTAGACAAGGTGTAGCAAGCATTTTCAACCTTGGGATGGGAGAGTCCAAGTTGATTTTGGTGAAATACCTTAGGTTAACGATCTAGTGTGATGTTAATTTCATACCATAAAAACATGGTTGTAACTTGGAGTTCAGATATCTCCTTGGGGCATGGGGTATATGGTTGGATAGACCAAGTGATGTAGATCAACATGGTACAGAGTTTTGAGATTGATCTTGCTTGATCTCACCAAGACAGGCTTTCAAACTTTGAATAAAATAAGCCTGCCAGGGCAGATTATCAACCTGCCTTCAAAACCTTGTGGGTGTAAACAGCTCAAGGATCCAATTGAAAAAAGTGAAGTAGTTAATGATAGAACTATATGAGTATAACACAACCATGCAAAGATTTGGTCCATAGAAGGGTGGATGGGGGTGTGAGCTTATACCAAAGTAGGCATGTTGACTAGATTTGCAGGAAAATTTATTTTCTTGCCTGCAAAACCATCAAGAACAAGCGGGTTGGAGGATGATATAACCAAGGGAAAATGTGGGCCTATGTGGTCCTTAGGATGGTTAACAATATGGTTCAAGTGCACTTCCAATAATGCACAAGGGTTGGGAAAAGGAGGCATTCAAAAAGGTGATGCTGGAAATAGTTTTCCAGACTTGGCCAAATTTGGCAGATTTAGGGTTTTTGACTAGAATGTGGGTTGTGATGAATTTGATGGGTTGCAAGGTACCAGAGCATCATCAAATGGATGATGTTGAAGAGTAGATTGACTATAAGGGAGCCATGCTTGATCATGGTCTTCATAGACTTGGAAGCTTCTAGAATTAGATCTCTTCAGAATTGATCTGGTTGAGGGTTTTAGATGATCACCTAGTGGCTAGAGATCAGATCCAGATTGTATTCTTGCTTAGTGTGGGATGATTGGGGAGACATCTTGATCTGAGTGATGAGATCCTAGAGTAGCTCATACTATCTCCTAAGCAGACAATTCAATAGCAGATCAAGGCAACTCATCTTACAAACAAATCAACTACCACTGGGGTTACCACCAAGCTTAGCTTGAGGTAAGGATAGGTATTTTGAAATAGGTTGGAGTTTGAACAAGGTAAGGTCCTTGGTATCTCTACCAAGAGTAGAATTCAAATCTTTTTAAAAAGAGATTTTGGGAAACCTAGAGATAAGAATAGTTGAAGGTTCTGTCTTGAAAACATAAGGAGATTATGTTATATAGCCCTGCATAGTTTTATCAATAGAAGCTACTAAAATAGTTTTGGTTTCATAAGCATCTTGGCTCAGTTTTTGAATTGTCAGAACATTTGAGAATATGGAAATAAAGCCAAGACAGTTTTGGAAAGTAGCTTTGGTCAACTGGTGTTAAGGTAAGGGAGTATACCATCTAATACACCTTCATAAGAATAAGCATATCCAAACAACAAGCAAACACTTCAGCACTCAACAAGAAAAAGTTTTTGTTCCCCCTGATTTTTGCCTTCTGGACAACTAATCAGGGTTGCTGAAATTGGGATGTTACATTAACTGCCTGGTGGTGGGTCCAGTGAATAGATTATCGCAAGGTGTGAAGTTTATTTCGAAACGTAGCCAAAATTTCCGGTGAGTCATAGTCTCTTTGGTTGTTTTGAAAACACGGTCATATTTCTAGGCATGCATATTCTTAGCAAGAAGTTGAATCTTTCCAAACTCTCACTCGTCTTGATACATTGAATGCCAGGTGGTGGGTCCACTGAATAGATTTTTGTAAGGTGTGAAGTTAATTACGAAACACGGGCAAAATTTCAAAACACGGTGAGTCATAGTCTCTTTGATTATTTTCAAAACACGGTCAAATTTCTAGGCATGCATATTCTTAGCAAGAAGTTGAATCTTTCCAAACTCTCACTCGTCTCGATACATTGACTGCCTGGTGGTGGGTCCACTGAACAGATTTTCGCAAGGTGTGAAGTTAATTTCAAAACATGGTCAAAATTTCAAAACATGGTGAGTCATAGTCTCTTTGATTATTTTCAAAACATGGTAAAATTTCTAAGCAAGCATATTCTTAGCAAGAAGTTGAATCTTCCCAAACTATCACTCATTCTCGATACATTAACTGCCTGGTGGTGGGTCTAATGAATAAATCATCACAAGGTGTGAAGTTAATTTCAAAACGCAGCCAAAATTTCAAAACACGGTGAGTCATAGCCTCTTTGGTTGTTTTCAAAACATGGTCAAATTTCTAGGCATGCATATTATTATGAAGAAGTTGAATCTTTCCAAACTCTCACTCGTCTCGATACATTGACTGCCTGGTGGTGGGTCCATGATACGTCCATTTTGCATCACTATTCTATATCATAATTCACTATTATTCATTGATATATTTCATATTAAGAGATGATACTTATGTAATTTCACCTGTTTTTGCATGGTTGATGACTTTTTGAGCATGGACCGCTGCAGTCAGGATTTTGATGGAAAAGGTGCTGTTTGGAGGCAAAATTCGCGAAGATCAGAAAATCCAGGAAAATATATGGAAAGTCCTATTTTTCTAGAAGACGAAGGAAGACAGAAGGAGGAGTGGAGATGGGCCATAGGGGGCCCACACCACCCCCTGGCGCGGGCCAGCCTAGGTCGCGCCACCAGGTGGTTGTGGCCACCCTAGCCCACCTCTGGCTCTCCCCTCTGGCGTATATAATTCTCCCGAAACCCTAATACTCAGGGGGTGACCACAGAAAGATTTCGCCGCCTCTATGGGGCAGAAAACACCGAGGGAGAAAGATCTCTCCGGCAGACAGAATTCAGCTGGGGGAATTCCTTCTCGGAGAGGGGAGATCGTCGCCATCAACACCACCATCAAGCTGGACTTCATCGGGATCATCATCATCACCACCATAATCACCACCAGCACCATCATCTCCATCTACATATTGTTGTAACAATTGGATTGAATCTTGCATAGTTCATAGGGGAAACTTTCCCAGTGTTGATTACTCTTTGTAGTTGATGCTATTCAGTGAACCGTTGAATTATCGTTTATGTTCAGATTGTTATACATCATTATTCCGTCTCTGATCATGATCCATATGATGTCTTGTGAGTAGTTCGTTTTGTTCTTGAGGACATGGGAGAAGTCATGTTGTTAGTAGTGGAGTTGTGTTGAGAAAGATTCAATTGTTTGATATTTAAGTTGTGGTGTACTTCTTCTAGTGGTGTTATGTGAACGTCGACTACATGACACTTCACCTATATGGGCCTAGGGGAATGCACTGTGTATTTGGCTACTAATCGTAGGGGTTGCCGGAGTCATAGAAACTTGAACCTCCGTTAGGAAAACATTGCACAAGGGATGTCAGGGTCTTAGAGTTTAAGGTTGTGGTTAGGTTTCTACCTTAATTACTTTCTTGTACTTACGGATGTTTGCAAGGGGTATAATCACAAGTATGTATTAGTCCTAGGAAGGTCGGTAAATTAGCACAGGTTCACCCACACAACACTTAGCAAACTAAAGAAGATTGATCAACTATATGAAGCGAAAGCACTTGACAGAATCCCGTGTGTCCTCAAGAATGTTTGGTCATCTTAAGTAATACAATCGGCTTGTCCTTTGCTGCATAAAGGATTGGGCCACTTGCTACATTTATTCTTATTGTATTTTATTTACTCGTACTTTATTTACTTGCTTTATCAAAAACCCCTAAAAATCCGTTTGCTAAGTATTTGCCGAGAATTCCTGATCCATACCACTAGCCAGCACCTTCTTCTCCTCGTTGGGTTCGACACTCTTACTTATCGAAAATACTGCGACACACCCCCCTATACTTGTGGGTCATCAGTGCACTTAATATACTATTTTCTGGCGCCGTTGCCGAGGAGTGAAGCGCTATTGGAGAGTGGAACTGGTAAAGTAAACTTCTACTATGAGTATTGTTTACTTCTGTTAGTTGCTTTATTTTCAATATGGATAATTCGATGAGTTTCTTATTTGGTAATGCTACTACCACTGCTAAGGTAGTAGATGAACCACCACCTGCTGAGAATGATGCTTTTAAAATACCTACAAGAATTATTGATCGTGTTATGGATAACTACTATCTAGGGGATGGAACTGTCCATCCTGGTGATCATTTACTCTTTATACATGAATTATGCGGATTGTTTAAGTGTGCAGGTATTACTACAGATCAAGTTAATAAGAAGTTATTCTCATTATCACTGAAAGGGAGAGCTGAGGAATGGTATAAGCTGCTGAAGAATGGTCAAGCTCTTGAATGGGAGGAAATAGTGCCTCTCTTTTATTTAAAGTTTTATCCTCCTAGTGAAATTCATAAAGATCGGAATCAAGTATACAACTTTTGGCCTCTTGATGGAGAGAGTACAACTCAAGCTTGGGGAGATTGAAGTTACTAATGCTCAAATGTCCCATTCATGAGCTCGCCAACAATATTATTATCAATAACTTTTATGCAAGGCTCCCTCTATATGACAAGGATTTATTGAATGCTTCTTGTGCTGGATCATTCACTCGCATGGAAGAAGAAGCTAGATGGGATCTTCTAGACCGTATTCAAGACAATGTTGAAGCTTGGGAGAATGAGAAAGGTAGAAAGTTAGGTATAAATTATGATTATGAATGCATTGAATCTTTTATGGGAACTGATGACTTTCAAAATATTAAAAATGCTTATGGTCTAGACTCTCAAGCTATTGCAACTTATTTTAAGGCTTTTGCTTCCTACATTAAAGTGCCTAAAAAGAAGTGGAATAAGTATCATGAACCTTATAAAGATGTTGCTAAGAGTGTTCCTGCAAGAAATACTAAAGTTTATACTGCTAATCATGTTTTACCTGAACCTTACATTGAGAAAATCCCTTTCCCAGTTAAGATAAAGGAACATTCTATGATAGCTAGTATTGTTAATGAAAGTACAAGTAAAGTTGTTGAACCTGATAAACAAATGGATGATGAACCTATAATAGCAAATGTGAAAGACTTTGTCACTAAATATGTAGAAGAGGGACACACTATCCTTTGTAAGGATACCTCTAATATTATTTCACAAAGTAGTGTTTTGAGAACTAGTATTCATGTGTTTTCAGTTAGAATAAGTGATCATTGTTATGATGGCCCTTGTGATAGTTATATTGTTAAGTTTATGCATGATACTGAAAGTTACGATGAGAGAGGGAAAAGTGTTCTTATGCATCTCAATAATATCAAGTTTCCTCGTTTTATGCTGAAAGTTTTTATGTTGCACTTCTTTTGCCTTCCTATGGTAGTAGCCTTTGGTTTCAACAACTTGTTTGTTTACAAAATTCCCTTGCATAGGAAGTGGATTAGACTTAAATGTGTGTATTTTTGCTTCTTAATTCTCTCTTTCACTTCAATTCATATTCCTATGTGAGCATCTTCAAAATTATCATGCCCATCTTAATGGCTATAAAGAAAGAGCTTTTTGGGAGACAACCCAATTTATTTGTGTTTTTAGTTTGTTTTTGTTTCGTTGAGTCTTGGAAGTTATTACTTTGGTAATAACCTCTCCTTATCCTTTTGTTTGGTTTTTGTGTCAAGATCAACCTCTAATGATCCAATTACCTTCTCTCGAAAACCATAGATCTTCTGGTTACCATTGACTATCCGGCACTTTCGTCTGTAGAGCGAAGCAAGAAATTGCATGGAAGGGCTTGCCCTGCTAATATCAGCCTTGTTTGGAACGGAACAATAGATGCAATCCATTTCAGTGTATGTCACTGAGTTCACCATTGCAGTTGAGACGTCAGGCAATTGAGCGTTCCCTAGAGTTTGGTTCAAAGGCTAAGGACTCCCCGCCGCCTTCATAAGGGCACTAAGGCGGAGCACGGAAAATCAAATTGGGCACCCATGTTTTACCAGTCCCGGATCTCAGGGCCGTTTTGCCAACCGCCGACATGAACGAAATCGAATTTCATTGCGGGAAATTAGGATTTCATGAGGGAGGAAAAGGCGAGGCGGAGGGTGGAGATTTGGGGAAGTTGCTGTCCCGAAACAGATTTTTGTGCTTCACCGTAAAAATTCGTGAGAGAGCTCTGTCTATCGGATTGAGCTGTAATTTTTTGTGCTTCTGACCCAGGTTGTTATTTAACTTTCGTTAGTTTTGCACTTTTTGATTTGAGGAATAGAATATTTTCGAAAAAAATTGATCTTTACCTGCTGGTCTGTTTTGACAGATTTTGCCACTTTTCCATTTGCTTCTTTAATCGATTTCCTTTTTGAATTATTTTTGGGTTTTCGGAAGGATTTGCTACAGTAGCTTATGTTTTGACGGTTTTAAGTTGAAATTGGACTCAAAAGGTTTTATCACTTCACTTATACTTATGTTGCTAATGAGAACTGTGTGAAGTTTTGTGTGAAAGAAATTTCCAGGTTAGTGGAGATAATGGTGTAATAAGGAAGTGAAAGGTTTTATGACTCAAGTAATAAGTGTATGAAGATGAAGATATTGATCTTATTCAAGTGGTGACTCCGGAAGAACCCACTAAATACCAAATTCAGAGACCTACGGAGTCCGTTTTCAATTAGGTAATAGTTCTGGTAAGAAAAGATCCGCGAAGGATCTATCCAGTTATATTTTTGCAGTTTTTAGTCAATAAGGAAAGTTATGAAGCGAAAGAGGGACGGAAACGGAGCCAGGGTGGCTCACACCACCCTGTGGCGCGGGCCCACCCCTGGCCGCGCCACCAGGTGGTGTGGCCACTCCGCACTCCATCTCCGACCCGTTTTCTCCCAGTACCTTCCTTTTGGCGTGAAACTTCGTAATATATAATCCCTCGGATCCCCCGAGGTTCGTATATCGTGTTCTCGTTGTGTTTTCGTTTCGATCTGTTTCTGCCAGGAACTATTTTTGAAAGCTTAGAAGCACAATGGTGTCCGCCAAGGATAAAGGAAAGGAGCCTATGGAGGAAGATCTCCAAGACCCCGGGCAGGAGAAGGAGATTAAGAGTGAAGATGAAGAGGAGGCAAAGCACACCAGCACTACCATTGCAAGCATTGGAGTATTGGAAAGATCTCGCAGGGTCAGGAGGACTGCAAAGATGTCAACTGGAGGGAAAACTCCGCGTCACTGTTTAGCTCCACGGTCACTTCCTCCACGCACCAAGAATCCTTTCCATACCTGTATCCCTAAGAATCCATACCAGAATATGCCCAAGGGGAAATTACCCTCCAATTGGGATTTTCCTCGTCCAAGCCATGCAGGGAAAGAAGATTTCAAGGAGGAAGAGTGGGAAAAGAATCGCAAGACCTGGGATCCAGAATCTGATATGATCATGCACCATATCAAGCACAACTCGGAGTTGATTCGTACTCTCACCTTCAAGATTGAGGACTTGAGGAAACTGATCAAGGAGCTCATCGAAAGAATACCACCACCACTGAAGGAGTAATTCGTCATCAGGTTTGGCACCCCCTTGGTTTGTTCCAAGCTTGGGGGAGTGTCGCGGTATCACATCACTATCTTCTATCTTTTTACCTTTTTATGTAGAGTCATATCATGAATAGAGAAGTTATCATGTAGGATGGTTTGCATTATGGAAGTGTCCCCTCTCTCGTTAGATATGTATCCCTTGGTGTGAGTAGCCGTTATGGAATATTAATGAGAAGTTCTATCATCTACTCTTTTGCATATCTTATATTAGTTTTCAATTCATGGTTATATGATTGGTCTTGTTGTTAGTATTGGTATCACTTTGGGATCATTGAGTTAATCTAGTTGGTTTTGGAAAACCTGGCTTGGTCAGTAGCAACACTATTTTTGAGAGTTGAATGAAAAAGATAAAAGTACTCTAAAGAAATATAATTTCATCATCTTTCTTTCTTGATTTGCTCATAAGCTTAGTATTCTCTGGTTAAGATCTTTTGTGTTTCCAAGGAAGATTGCATGTTTGTCTTTATCACTTGTATGTTTGTTTCTTTCCTTCAACTCTTACACTTGCTACCCAGCCTTGCTAGCCAAAAACCTGTACTGAGAGGGAATACTTCTCGTGCATCCACTTCCCTAAACCAAAACCCATGCCATTTGCGTCCACCATACCTACCTATTAGCATTATTGCTATTCCAGGTAAATTCTTGTTTTTATCTACCTTCCAAATTAAACTTGTTATGTGAAAATTAGTGATTAAAGCTCTCACGAACTTGATGGCACACTTTACTTTCTTGCATTTAATAAACTTGAACCATTGTGCCCATCTATGTTGCGTATATGCTTGTGCTTTGTGAGTTGTGAATTAGCAGAACCATGCTATCATGGGGAACGCTTTCAACATTGCACTAGTGCTTTGTACCTAGTTAATATCATGTTCTTTTGTCTATGGATGTCGTCAGTGTGAAATGAAAGGGGAGCTTGTAAGTCCATGGAGTTATGCATGTGTGTTAGAGAAACGCCTAGGCCGACGGTCTAATCCATGCTGTCATGGTGGAAACCTGCAGCGTAACCATAATGAGCATCTATGAAGCATTCTTCTTATAAAAAAGAGATAGAGATTGAGAAAAGGAGAAAAAGAAAAAAAAGATGAGAAAAGAGGAAAGAGAGAAAAAAGCACCATATTCCCATGGTAAATAAGAAGATTATTGAGATGTTCGTTGTCTGCTTGCCTTTTTATTTTGATATGGGGATTCTTCCGTATCATCGAGCAAGGGGTAACCCATTGGCGGTTCTCCATGATACACATGTGCTTACGATGACACTGGTGACTAAACTTGAGTAGAATGAGGAGCGGCCCTCATATTCAAGGGACATGAGATTCTCAATTTACAACTTGTCAAGCATATCCTCATATTTGATCACTTTAACCTTAATCACCTAAAGATGCCTATGATAGGGGCAATGAGAGCTGAAAGCTAATAAGTATCATAATTTTTGGGAGCTCTTTATGAAACTTGAAATCCCTGCTTCCCTGTGTGAAGGGCCTTTCTTTTACTTTTTAGTTGAGTCAGTAAACCTACTCCCTTCTATCACAGCAAGTATTTTGAGTTGTTGTGTTTCATTCATTCATATAATGATTTATTCAATCATGTTTCTTATGTTCCTTGTTTTGCACATTGCTCTTATCTTATTGTCTACTACTTTGAAAGCTATCATTGAAAATCAGTTATTTGTGAACTCCAGCAAATTATCAACTATTCTTCGACCAAGAGCTAAGTTTGCCATTACCAATTATGATTCACTTTATGTATCTTCATTGTGTTTCCTTTACTTATTACAAGTTAAGTTATATAATAGTGAGTTGTCTTCTATTATGATCTATGTATTGATGAATGTCATGCTTCTTGTCCGTATTCTTTTTACCGACTCTTCACTCCATAAATCTGAGGCCATGTTTATTGAGCTCAGTTTCGCTTGGGGACAAGCGAAGTCTAAGCTTGGGGGGAGTTGATATGTCTATTTTGCATCACTATTCTATATCATAATTCACTGTTATTCATTAATATATTTCATATTAAGAGATGATACTTATGTAATTTCACCTGTTTTTGCATGGTTGATGACTTTTGGAGCATGGACCGCTGCAGTCAGGATTCTGATGGAAAAGGTGCTATTTGGAGGCAAAATTCGCGAAGATCAGAAAATCCGGGAAAATATATGGAAAATCCTATTTTTCCAGAAGATGAAGGAATCCAGAAGGAGGAGTGGAGATGGGCCACAGGGGGCCAACACCACCCCCTGGCGCGGGCCAGCCTAGGTCGCGCCACCAGGTGGTGTGGCCGCCCTGGCCCACCTCTGGCTCTCCTCTCTGGCGTATATAATCCTCCCGAAACCCTAATACTCGGGGGATGACCACAGAAAGATTATGCCGCCTCTGCGGGGCAGAAAACACCGAGGGAGAAAGATCTCTCCGGCAGACAGAATTCAGCTGGGGGGAATTCCTTCTCGGAGAGGGGAGATCGTCGCCATCAACACCACCATCAAGCTGGACTTCATCGGGATCATCATCATCACCACCATAATCACCACCAGCACCATCATCTCCATCTACATATTGTTGTAACAATTGGATTGAATCTTGCATAGTTCATAGGGGAAACTTTCCCAGTGTTGATTACTCTTTGTAGTTGATGCTATTCAGTGAACCGTTGAATTATCGTTTATGTTCAGATTGTTATACATCATTATTCCGTCTCTGATCATGATCCATATGATGTCTTGTGAGTAGTTCGTTTTGTTCTTGAGGACATGGGAGAAGTCATGTTGTTAGTAGTGGAGTTGTGTTGAGAAAGATTCAATTGTTTGATATTTAAGTTGTGGTGTACTTCTTCTAGTGGTGTCATGTGAACGTCGACTACATGACACTTCACCTATATGGGCCTAGGGGAATGCACTGTGTATTTGGCTACTAATCGTAGGGGTTGCCGGAGTCATAGAAACTTGAACCTCCGTTAGGAAACCATTGCACAAGGGACGTCAGGGTCTTAGAGTTTAAGGCTGTGGTTAGGTTTCTACCTTAATTACTTTCTTATACTTACGGATGTTTGCAAGGGGTATAATCACAAGTATGTATTAGTCCTAGGAAGGTCGGTACATTAGCACAGGTTCACCCACACAACACTTAGCAAACTAAAGAAGATTGGTCAACTATATGAAGCGAAAGCACTTGACAAAATCCCCATGTGTCCTCGAGAACGTTTGGTCATCTTAAGTAATACAACCGGCTTGTCCTTTGCTGAATAAAGGATTGGGCCACTTGCTGCATTTATTCTTATTTTCTTTTATTTACTCGTACTTTATTTACTTACTTTATCAAAAAACCCTAAAAATCCATTTGCTAAGTATTTGCAGAGAATTCCCGATCCATACCACTAGCCAGCACCTTCTGCTCCTCGTTGGGTTTGACACTCTTACTTATCAAAAATACTGCGATACACCCCCTATACTTGTGGGTCATCAGTGCACTTAATAGATTTTTGCAGGGTGTGAAGTTAATTTCGAAACCTGAGAAAAATTTCAAAACATGGTGAGTCATAGTCTCTTTGATTATTTTCAAAACACGGTCAAATTTCTAGGCATGCATATTCTTAGTAAGAAGTTGAATCTTTCCAAACTCTCACTCGTTGTCGATACATTAACTGCCTAGTGGTGGTCCAGTGAATAGATTATCGCAAGGTGTGAAGTTAATTTCGAAACACAGCCAAAATTTCAAAACACGGTGGGTCATAGTCTCTTTGGTTGTTTTCAAAACACGGTCCAATTTCTAGGCATGCATATTCTTAGCAAGAAGTTGAATCTTTCCAAACTCTCACTCGTCTCGATAATTGGTTGCCTGGTGGTGGGTCCACTGAATAGGTTTTTGCAAGGTGTGAAGTTAATTTCAAAACACGAGCAAAATTTCAAAACACGGTGTGTCATAGTATCTTTGATTATTTTAAAAACACGGTCAAATTTCTAGGCATGCATATTCTTAGCAAGAAGTTGAATCTTTCCAAACTCTCACTCGTTCTCGATACATTAACTATCGGGTAGTGGGTCCACTAAACAGATTATCGCAAGGTGTGAAGTTAATTTGGAAACACAACCAAAATTTCAAAACACGGTGAGTCATACTCTCTTTGATTGTTTTCAAAACATGGTCAAATTTCGAGGCTTGCATATTCTTAGCAAGAAGTGTAATCTTGCTAAACAACTCTCACTCGTTCTTGATACATTGACTGCTTCATGGTGGGTCCACTTAACAGATTATTGCAAGGTGTGAAGCTAATTTCGAAACACAACCAAATTTCAAAACACGGTGAGTCATAGACTCTTTGATTGTTTTCAAAACATGGTCAAATTTCTAGGAATGCATATTCTTAGCAAGAAGTTTAATCTTCTCAAACAACTCTCACTCATTCTCGTTACATTGATTGTCTGATGGGTCCACTAAATAGATTATCTTAAGGTGTGAAGTTAATTTTGAAACTCAGCCAAAATTTCAAAACATGGTGAGTCATAGTCTCTTTGGTTGTTTTCAAAACATGGTCAAATTTCTAGGCATGCATATTCTTAGCAAGAAGTTGAATCTTTGAAAACTCTCACTCGTCTCGATACATTGACTGCATGGTGGTGGGTACACTAAACAGATTTTTGCAAGGTGTGAAGTTAATTTCAAAACATGGCCAAATTTCAAAACACGGTGAGTCATAGTCTCTTTGATTATTTTCAAAACACGGTCAAATTTCTAGGCATGCATATTCTTTGCAACAAGTTCAATCTTTCCAAACTCTCACTCGTTCTCGATACATTAACTGCCTGGTGGTTGGTCTAGTGAATAGATTATCGCAAGGTGTGAAGTTTATTTCGAAATGCAGCCAAAATTTCAAAACACGGTGAGTCATAGTCTCTTTGGTTATTTTGATAACACGGTCAAATTTGTAGGCATGCATATTCTTAGCAAGAAGTTGAATCTTTCCAAAGTCTCACTCGTCTCGATACATTGACTGCCAGGTGGTGGGTCCACTGAATAGATTTTCGTAAGGTGTGAAGTTAATTTCAAAACACGGGCAAAATTTCAAAACACGGTGAGTCATAGTCTCTTTGATTATTTTCAAAACACGGTCAAATTTCTAGGCATGCATATTCTTAGCAAGAAGTTGAATCATTCCAAACTCTCACTCGTTGTTGATACATTAACTGCCTGGTGGTGGTGTAGTGAATAGATTATCACAAGGTGTGAAGTTAATTTCGAAACGCAGCCAAAATTTCAAAACATGGTGGGTCATAGTCTCTTTGGTTGTTTTCAAAACACGGTCAAATTTCTAGGCATGCATATTCTTAGCAAGAAGTTCAATCTTTCCAAACTCTCACTTTTCTCGATACATCGACTGCCTGGTGGTGGGTCCACTGAATAGATTTTCGCAAGGTGTGAAGTTAATTTCGAAACACGGGCAAAATTTCAAAGCACGATGAGTCCTAGTATGTTTGATTATTTTCAAAACACGATCAAATTTCCAGGCATCCATATTCTTAGCAAGAAGTTGAATCTTTCCAAACTCTCACTCGTTCTCGATACATTAACTGCCTGGTGGGTCCACTTTACAGATTATCGCAAGGTGTGAAGTTAATTTCGAAACACAACCAAAATTTCAAAACATGGTGAGTCATAGTCTCTTTGATTGTTTTCAAAACACAGTCAAATTTCGAGGCATGCATATTCTTAGCAAGAACTTGAATCTTGCCAAACAACTCTCACTCGTTCTCGATACATTGACTGTCTGGTGGAGGGTCCACTTAATAGATTATCGCAAGGTGTGAAGTTAATTTTGAAAAACAACAAAATTTCAAAATACGGTGAGTCATAGCCTCTTTGATTATTTTCAAAACATGGTCAAATTTCTAGGCATGCATATACTTAGCAAGAAGTTTAATCTTTGCCAAACAACTCTCACTCGTTCTTGATACATTGATTGTCTGGTGGGTCCACTGAACAGATTATCTTAAGGTGTGAAGTTAATTTCGAAACACAACGAAAATTTCAAAACATGGTGAGTGATAGTCTCTTTGGTTGCTTACAAAACATAGTCAAATTTCTAGGAATGCATATTCTTAGCAAGAAGTTGAATCTTTACAAACTCTCACTCGTCTCGATATATTTACTGCCTGGTGGTGGGTCCACTGAATAGATTTTCGTAAGGTGTGAAGTTAATTTTGAAACACGGGCAAAATTTCAAAACACCGTGATTTATAGTCTCTTTGATTATTTTCAAAACATGGTCAAATTTCAAGGCATGCATATTCTTAGCAAGAATTTGAATCATTCCAGACTCTCACTCGTTCTCGATACATTAACTGCCTGGTGGTGGTCCAGTGAATAGATTATCACAAGGTGTGAAGTTAATTTTGAAACGCGGCCAAAATTTCAAAACAAAGTGGGTCATAGTCTCTTTGGTTGTTTTCAAAACACGGTCAAATTTCTGGGCATGCATATTCTTAGGAAGAAGTTGAATCTTTCCAAACTCTCACTCGTCCCGATACATTGGATGCCTGTTGGTTGGTCCACTGAATAGATTTTTGCAAGGTGTGAAGTTAATTTCAAAACACGGTCAAAATTTCAAAACACGGTGAGTCATAGTCTCTTTGATTATTTTCAAAACACGGTCAAATTTATAGGCATGCATATTCTTAGCGAGAAGTTCAATCTTTCCAAACTCTCACTCGTTTTTGATACATTAACTACCTGGTGGTTGGTCCAGTGAATAGATTATCGCAAGGTGTGAAGTTTATTTCAAAACAAAGCCAAATTTTCAAAACACGGTGAGTCATAGTCTCTTTGGTTGTTTTCAAAACACGGTCAAATTTCTAGGCATGCATATTCTTAGCAAGAAGTTGAATCTTTCCAAACTCTCACTCGTCTGGATACATTGAATGCCTGATGGTGGGTCCACTGAACAAATTTTCACAAGGTGTGAAGTTAATTTTGAAACACGGGCAAAATTTCAAAACATGGTGAGTCATAGAGTCTTTGATTATTTTCAAAACACGGTCAAATTTCTAGGCATGCATATTCTTAGCAAGAAGTTGAATATTTCCAAACTCTCACTCGTCTCGATACATTGACTTCCTTGTGCTGGGTCCACTGAACAAATTTTGGCAAGGTGTGAAGTTAATTCCGAAACACGAGCAAAATATCAAAACATGGTGAGTCATAGTCTGTTTGATTATTGACAAAACATGGTCAAATTTCTAGGCATATGCTTAGCAAGAAGTTGAATCTTTCCAAACTCTCACTCGTTCATGATACATTAACTGCCTGGTGGTGGGTCTAGTAAATAGATTATCACAAGGTGTAAAGTTAATTTCGAAATGCAGCCAAATTTTCAAAACATGGTGAGTCATAGTTTCTTTGATTATTTTCAAAACATGGTCAAATTTCTAGGCATGCATATTCTTAGCAAGAATTTGAATCTTTCTAAACACTCACTCGTCTCGATACATTGACTGCCTTGTGGTGGGTCCACTAAACAGATTTTCGCAAGGTGTGAAGTTAATTTTGAAACACGGGCAAAATTTCAAAACACGGTGAGTCATAGTCTCTTTGATTATTTTCAAAACATGGTCAAATTTCTAGGCATACATATTCTTAGCAAGAAGTTGAATCTTTCCAAACAACTCTCAGTCGTTCTCGATACATTGACTACCTGGTGGTGGGTCCACTAAACAGATTATTGCAAGGTGTGAAGTTAATTTCGAAACACAACCAAAATTTCAAAACACGGTGAGTCATAGTATCTTTGATTGTTTTCAAAACACGGTCAAATTTCGAGGCATGCATATTTTTAGCAAGAAGTTGAATCTTGCCAAACAACTCTCACTCGTTCTCGATACATTGACTGCCTGGTGGTGGGTCCACTTAACAGATTATCGCAAGGTGTGAAGTTAATTTTGAAACACAACCAAATTTCAAAACACGGTGAGTCATAGCCTCTTTGATTGTTTTCAAAACATGGTCAAATTTCTAGGCATGCATATTCTTAGCAAGCTGTTGAATCTATCCAAACAACTCTCACTCGTTCTTGATACATTGACTCCATGCTCTCCCTCTATAATTTTACATTTTGAGGATATTATGATGCTTTTTATAATCAGGAGGCTACGCGCCATTCCAAGAAATGAAGAGCAAGCAGAGACGAGCAGAGAGAAGAAGATCACCGAGAAATAGTAGTAGAGAGTAGCGAAATGAATTGCCTTGGTTGTGTGGTCAGGCAGCGAGGCTTTATGCAATCGCTAGGCATCGAGGCCCACCTGGGACGTGCATTTGAGCATCTGTGTCTCTGGCGTCTTCCTAGGAACCGTGGTATGATGACAGCTGCATCTAAGTAGTACAGGACTGCAATACACTATTGAAGTCTTACTTCATGAATCAGTGAGCATGAGTACTCGAGTACTACTCCGTACTACTATAACCCTACTGCCACCGCTGCCCGCCGCCTGCCGCCCTAGGAGTAGTAAAAAGCCGCAAATAGCCACTGCCACCCACCGCCCGTAGAGGCCTACCTACTGGAGTAGTAGTATAGTAAAAAGAAGACATATGTATTTCTATTGGAGTACTGGTAGTACAACTCAAGTATAAACAGACATATACTCCGTATTACTAGAGTACTAGTTCAAAAAGACATATACTCCGTATTACAGGAGTACAAGTTCAAATGTACTAGTTCAACTGGAGTACTAGTACTCTGTATCTGGCCAAGCTTTAACTACAAGAAAGAAATGGAGAAGAGAAATGAGACTGCCATGCCGAGAAAGAAAGAGCTAGAAGAGACAAGAAGATAGAATAAAATGCAAATGGTGTTGAAGACATGCATGCTGTCCTCGTTCTCTCCCTCGTAGCACTGTACACTTTGCGCCAGGCCCCAGGTTTCTCTATCTCTCTCTAGGTGTAGACCTTCTCCATTTCCAAAAAAAGGCGTAGACTTTCTTACCACTCATGCGTGTAGGATCTTTTTGTTTGGTACAGTACTGTACAGGGTAATAAGTGCATGATTTACTCCCACCTGTCAACTTTCTGCAGCCTTCATTCAAAAAAACTCAATGCTGCATAAAATTTCTGGATTGCGGGAACTACATCAGCGAGCCGATCTTCTAGAGAACCACTCCAACGCTGGGTGTGTCGGCGGATTCCACCAAGAGCGAGCCGGCGATGGAAAAAGACGAGCTAGCGCTGATAACTGTTCTATGCCCCCACAACGGCTGCCTCACCATGGTCACCTACCACGATCTCGACGACCACAAGCCCACATGGCCGTACAACCCGTGCGGCTGCATGGAGGTCGGTTGCATATTCACTGCCTCGCCGTTCGAGCTCCTTTTGCACCTCAACAGAGTCCACAAGGTACAAGTGCATAGGCTATGGTATGGCCAGCCCATGGAGTGTATAGTAACGATGCCGTTACCGTCCTTTCTGCCATCCATGGTCATCGTCTACGGTGATAACGCTACCGTGTTCAGCATCATCATCGACAAGCTCGGATAGGCCACCGTCGTTTCCTTGGTGTGCCTCAGGGCGGCCTCGTGCTCGTGGCCCCGGTATAGGGTGAAGCTGTGTGCGATTGGCCCGTAGTCACCGGCGGACTTCTCGATGGACACCCTTAATGGGGTCATTGAGCCGAGGAGCTGTGTATCGCCCGGTAGTATTGGCCTAGAAGATCTAACGTTCCGCATGGTGCCACCGCGGTACATTACCGTGGCTGATAGACAGTACCGGATGATCAAGGTGTTGTCTTTCTGCGTTTGCATCGATGATACATTGAAATGTATCAATAATTTTTGATGTTCCATTATTGGTTCTATCTACTTTCTTATGTTTTGTCCACACTTTGGAGTACTTTTCATATGATTTCTTGGACTAACCTATTAACAAGAGCCATAATGTCAGTTGCCTGTTTTCTGCTGTTTTTGGTTCCAGGAAGTCAGAAAAAGAATATTCTCGAAATTATACGGGACAAAAGCCAAAGTTATTATTTTATCGGGGGACACTTGGAGCCAGAATACGAGATGGAGAGGGGCTGGGGCCCAGCCACACCACCTGGCTGCACGGCCAGGCCTGGCCCGCGCCAGGGGTGGTCTGGCCGCCCCAGGCACCCCCTCGGCCTCTCCTTCCGCCTATATATTGCCTCTGATACGGAAACCCTAAGGACCCGATCAAAAATCCATGAAAGGGTCTGTAGCTGCCGTCATCTCCATCCCTATATCGGGAGGGATCTGAAGCTCTTCCCGGCACCCTGCCGGAGAGGGAAATTCACCCTGGAGGCCTTCTTCATCATCATGCAAGCCTCCGGTGTGATGCGTGAGTAGTTCATCTCTGGACTACGGGTCCATGTAGTAGCTAGATGGCTGGTTCTCCTCCTTTGTGCTTTCATGTTTAGATCTTGTGAGCTCCGTTCATGATCAAGATCATCTATTTGTAATTCTGCATGTTGTGTTTGCGGGGATCCGATGGATATTGAGATGCTATTTCAGATTGATTATTGATTCTATCATGTCTTTGTTATTTGTGATCTTGCATGCTTTCCGTTGTTAGTAGCTATCTTGGCCAAGTAGATGCTAGCAACTCCAAGAGTTAGTATTTATGCTCGATAGTGGGTTCATGCCTCGGTAACTGGGAAGTGATGAAATCTCTAAGGTACTAGATGTGTTGTTGCTACTAGGGAGAAAACAACAATCATTTGTTCATAGAACAATCGTATTGTTTACTTTACACGTAATTCGTAAAGCAATAATCTGTTGCTTGCAACTTAATACTGGAGGGGGTTCGGATGATAACCTGGAGGTGGATTATTAGTCATAGATGCAGTTGGATGGCGGTCTATGTAAAATGTTGTAATGCCCAATCAAGTCTCAAAGGAGTCAATATGATTAGGATATGGTTGTATGCTTTCTTGATGTTTGTCAATTGCCTCGCTGTAATTTGTTCACCCAGCATGTCATCTATCTTAAGGAGAGCCACCTCTAGTGAACTATGGACCCTAGTCCTTTCTTTTACATTCAATCTACAAACTGTTTATTGCTTTGTGTTTACTTTCTGCAAACTATTACTTCCTTCCATTCGATACGTTTAATCCTTTGTTTTCAGCAAAACCGGTGAGATTGACAACCTCATCGTAAGTTGGGCGCAAAGTTCTGTGGTTGTGTTTTGAAGGTCTCCACGTTGCTGCTGGCACCGGTAGTGTGCCCTGCCAATGTTCAGCTAGCTACACCTTTGGGGTGTTTCCTTGCTCCTACTGGATTGATAACCTTGGTTTCATACTGAGGGAAAACTTGCTGCTGTGCTCATCATACCTTCCTCTTGGGGATCCCCAACAAGCTCGATATATTTTGGGCCATCAATCGACATGATGAGTTGATATTAATCTTCGGCTAAGTGATCCTAATGCAATGGTAATGATGTATTACTAGTTAATTTAGTTGTAGATAAGTACCACTCGTTTACTAGTTAATGTAGTAGTAGTCGGAGGCAGAGTCTCTTTTGGCACTAGGGTGTATTTTGGCTGTAAACTGTCTTTGCTGCTAATGTATATATTTTGGATTAAAAGTGTTTTCTGAAATTGTTCAACTACTACTCTTCGTGCCCACTACAAGGGTGACTCAGATCAACATGCCCCCTGTATCTACAATCCAATATTCATCCGATGGACAAAAGTGATCCAAAGGAACGTAGAAAAAAAACATCTCACACTTATGCCCTAGTTTTCAACTATGTTTAATTTTATAGACACTAGACAATAAAAACATTTTGTCGGTCTTAATAGTTCAAATACATGCATATATTTATTAAAAAATACAGACATATAATTTTAACGAATTTGCATAAATTAATTTTCATACTTTTGTCCGCACACTATATATAATAGTGGTAAGATAAGAAAAGTAAGACTGTCAATAGTATCTTCTCGATGCTAAAATGGAAATGAAGATCCAACATCTGACAATGTGTGGATTCGAGTCTTGATCCAACGATCAATATTCAAAGATATTCGTACACTATACAATGCTAAGAAAAAATGAGAAACATGTGTTTTGACACCTTTGAATACAAAAAAATGCTTTGGCTTCTTCACAAAGTGTATTGGCCTACATTGTATGAACATTCCTGGTTTTGGCCTGAACAGCCAAGGTCATGACCATATTAACATTATATATAGTTTATCATACAGTTCCCGCATCTGGTAGATTCGTGCATCTTATTCAACAAGATATGTTGAAAGTGAGCAGTGCACTGTTTTCTTTTATTAAGCAAGTATACTAGTCTTACCATTACCACTATCTTAACACTATATGGTGTACGAAAAACTTTCAATATTAGTTTTTGGATCAAGACTAACGAATCCCAACATTTCTAGTTGTTGGATCATCTTTTCCATTCTAGCATCTAGAAGATTATATTGATAGTCTTCATCATAATGAAATGCTATATGTACAAACCTCAAAACACACTTCTCCATCATTCTAGAATCTTCCCCCTCGTTTCTATAGACCATGTTACCAAAATTTTCAAGTATTTGACTTTAGGGTCCTTTGTGCTAAATGTATGGACTTGGATGTATTTTTCTTTTTTTTGAGGTCCTTAGTGTAACATGTGTACACATCCACTTACCGTGTTAATTAATTGAGAATCTCGCTCTCTCGGGACATATACCTTAGTCAAAACTAGTATGAAGAGTATGGCTCGATCAGCCGCTCTCTCGAGAAGGAGCCGTACCCGACTTTTTCCCTTCTTGGTTTTAGGGTCCTTTGTGCTAAACGTATGGACCTTGATGTAATTTTCCCCTTTTTATGTCCTTGGTGTAAAATGTAGTACTCCCACCATCCGTTTAAAATTCTAACCAAAAAGTGTAAGTGGTGAAATTTAAACGAATTTAAGCTTACTTGTCAATGAGTGTGAACATTCTTGGATTTCAAGCCGAACGACCAAGGTCAAGGCCATTATCAACATCATACTTTATGTTGATGACCCCATATCAGCGAATTTGCATGGCAACAGATTTAGCCATATTTGCAAACAATTGAAGAAGTAGTATGAAGAGTTTGACTCAGATCAATTGATCTCTCGAGAAGGAGCCAAACTAGAAAGTTTTCCTTTTAGGGTCCTTTGTGCTAAATGTATGGACCTTGATGTAATAATTTCCTTTTTTAGGTCCTTGATGTAAAATGTACTCCCACCGACCGTGTAAAATGTTAACCTAAAGTAAATGGTGAAATTTAAACGAATTTAAGCTTAGTTGTCAATGAGTAAGAACATTCTTGGATTTCAAGCCGAACAACCAAGGTCAAGGCCATATCAACATCATACTTTATGTTGATGATCCAATGTTAGAGAATTTGCATGGCAACAGATCTAGGCATGTTTTGAAAACAATCGAAGAGGAAGTAGTATTAAGAGTTTGGCTCAAATCATCTGATCTCTCGAGAATGAGCCGAACCAATTTTTTTCTTTTAGATTCCTTTATGCTAAATGTATATGGACCTCGAGGTAATTTTTACTTTTTTGAGGTCCTTGATGTAAAATGTACTCCGATTGACCGTGTAAAGTTCCAACCTAAAAGTAAGTGGTGAAATTTAAACGAATTTAAGCTTAGTTGTCAACGAGTATGAACCACTTGTATTTCAAGACAAACGACTGAGGTTAAGGCCATATCTACATCATACTTTATGTTGATGATCCCATATCCAAGAATTTGCATGCTGACATACTTTATTTCCTTTTTTCTATTAAAAAAATAATGAGGGAGAAGAGACTATGAGCATAGAGGAGGCAGCGAGAGAGCTTCGAAAAGGAGGATTTGAAGGCGGTGCGATGTCAGAGCAAAGTTGGGATGGGTTCCTGACACGAGGTATAGGGTACAGTGAGTAAAGTAAATTTTAGGACCACAATATATATGCACGCAAAATAAAATGTGTTTCTCTCTCCTTCACTCCCTCGTCACCACCCCCACACCCCGACCGGCTGATCTCTCGCTCGTCCACAACATGGCGCTGTGCACGCGCGTTGACCGACGACCTGCCTTTTGTCGGCGGCTCCATGTATTTGTCTGGCGTGTTCGTCGGCTGCGTTGGTGGGAACCATTTTGGTCCTTACAATAGAGTAGCAATTCAAACTTTCTCGGTTTTGAAATTTTCACTTGCTTCACAAACATCCGAGGGGGAAGGATATTCAATAGATTGCCATTCGTAGTACTACTAGTACTACAGGGTACAGTAAGTAGTACCAAAAGAAACTTTTTTTTGAAGAGTAATACCAAAAGAAACTTCATTCAACCATTAACATAACAACACGAGTTTACATATAAAGGACTCGCTGCTGAACTAGTGCAGGTCCGGCGCCTCCTAGCACCTAGTCCGCCCTGCCAGCGGCAGCTCGTGACATCGGCACCAACGATAGCTCCAGCGATAGAGCTGGCTCCTGACTCATCGGCACCTCTGGATAAGGTGGTGACACCTCCTGAGCCAATGGCGGAACCGCCAGATAACGAGGCGGCACCTTCAGAGCCATCGGCAGCTCCGGGAGAACACTATGGATGAAGTTGTCGTTATTTGGGAACCAGTTCCAGTAGTTGGTGAAAATGTTGGCGCCGGTGAACACCACCATCTCGTAGCCGCAGTGGAAGGCCTGGCCATAGAGGAGACGGGCGTCCCTGAAGTTGACGAACTTGACCTTCAACGTCCTGTCCAGATTGTCGTAGAAGCCGTACATCTGGTACTTGCGGTGACTGTACCCAGCATCGAGGAAGGTGCACGCCAGTTGCCACTTTGTTCTCCACGTGGAGAAAGCCCAAATGCACAGGGCATTGTCCTCCTGTGCGGTGATGTTGGGGTCTTTGTGCTCTGGTACGGCGAGCGGCAGCTGGAACGTGGCCATGGATGACAGATGAGGATGGAGATGGTTGCTGGAAGCAGGGGATTAGAGATGGTTTTGTGCGGGGAAGGGGAGAGATTAAATAGGAAGGAGGTCATCCGAGATTAATGTGGCATATTACCGAAGCGAGGGGACAATAAATGTCGCTGATGAAGTCGATGCGTGTGGCAAATATCGATGACGATAACTAGGGTAAGCGATTGGACGGAATGCTGACTCTGCTTCCCGCACTCGATGGCCCAGTCATAATTTTGTGGTGCGTCCAAGGCGATCGCGACCTCCCCAATCTGTGGGCCCTACGTTGAGGACTTAGTTGATGGGTGAAAACAAATTGATAATGATAAAGTGGTATGAAATGTGATTTAACAAACTTTAAGTTGTTATTAACCAATATTCTTGCTACATAAAAATGCATACATTAAGTCTATTAGTAATAACTATCTATCCATATTGAGAATACATCCTACCGTGCTATGAAATTTTGGGGGTGGTGAAATGGTTCTAGAACATGTTGGAGTTTGATCTAGGTACTATTCAACATGAATCCAGCTGCTCTGAACCATTGGATCTAATAGCCCAATGGTCAGGATTGGTGTTGTGGATCCAATTCAAAACTACTCCATTATAGTAGTAGAGAAAAGTACCACCACCCAGTAGAATGGAAAAAAAGAAGATCCAATGGCTAGCATTGTTGGGATTCACGAGTCTTGATCCAACGGTCAATACTCAAAGTTATTCATACATTATATAGTGGTAAGATAAGATAACAAAGACTATCAATATTATCTTCTAGATGATGGAATGGATTAGAGGATCCAATAACTAGCAGCAATGTTGGGATTCGTGGGTCATGAATCAGCGGTCAATATTCAAAGTTGTTCGCACACTATATATAAAAAATAGAGGTAAGATAAGAAAAGAAATACTATCACTAGTATCTTCTCGATGCTAAAATGGAAATGAAGATCCAACATCTGACAATGTTGGGATTCGCATCTTGATCCAATGGTCAATATTCAAAGTTATTTGTACACTATATAGTGCTAAGAAAAAAAATGAGAAACATGTGTTTTGACACCTTTGCATACAGAAAAATGCTCTGGCTTCTTCACAATGTGTATTGGCCTATGGTGTATGTGCATTCCTGGCTTTATCCCGAACAGCCAAGGTCATGACCACATTGACATCATATCTCTACTACTATAATGGAGTAGTTTTGAATTGGATCCATAGCACCAATCCTGACCGTTGGGCTGTTAGATTCAATGGTTTAGAGCATCTCGATTCGTGTTGAATAGTACCTATATAAAACTCCACCATGTTCTAGAACCATCATGTCACCACCCCCATAATTTCATAGCACAGTAGGTTGTATTCTCAATATGTGTAGATAGTTATTATTAATAGACTTAATTTATGCATTGGGGGGGTAACATGATGGTTGTAGAACATGGTGGACTTTGCTCTAGGTACGTACTATTCAACACGAATCCAGTTGCTCTGGCCCATTGGATCTAATAGCCCAACGGTCAGGATTGGTGCTATGGATCCAATTCAAAACTAATCCACTATAGTAGTAGAGAGAATACAACCTACTGTGCTACGAAACTTTGGGGGTGGTGACATGATGGTTCTAGAACATGCATGGTGGAGTTTCCTCTAGGTACTATTCAACACAAATCTAGCTTCTCTGAACCATTAGATCTAACAGCCCAACGGTCAGGATGGGTGCTACAGATCCAATTCAAAACCGCTCCATTATAGTAGTAGAGATATCTTACCACTATATAGTGTATGAATAACTTAGAATATTGGCCGTTGGATCAAGACTCATGAATCCCAACATTATTTCCAGTCGTTGGATCTTCTTTTCCATTCTAGCATCTGGAAGATTCTATTGGTAGTCTTTAGGATAATGAATGATGCGCACAAACCTCAAAACACACTTCTCCATCATACTAGAATCTTCTCCCTCGTAGCTAATAATCATTGACTTCTACATGATCTTATCTTATCTTACCACTATATAGTGTACGAATAACTTTGAATGTTACCGTTGGATCAAGACTCGTGAATCCCAACATTTCTAGCTGTTGGATCTTATTTTCCATTCTAGCATGTGGAAGATTCTATTGATAGTCTTCGCCATAATGAATGCTATGAAAAAACCTCAAAACACACTTTTCCATCATACTAGAATTTTCTCCCTTGTTTCTCTAGACCATGTTATCAAAATATTCATGTGTTAGGTAGCTAATAATCTTTGACTTCTACATGATGATACAAAGTACAAGGACCAAATATACACCCATACTTTATAGATGTTGATCAAATTTATAATTTTTTGTGCTTTACCAATTATAATTTTATATAGTGATCATGATATGTCATACGTATATTATCCGAGTCTCACTTGCAAGGCACGTGCAACTTACTAGTATAGTTTATGATACAGTTCCCACATCTGGTAGATTCGTGCATCTTCTTCAACAAGATCCGCTGAAAGTGAGGAGTGCGATGTTTTCTTTTGTTAAGCAAGTACTAGTCTTACCATTGCCACTATTTTAACACTATATGGTGTATGAAAAACATTGAATATTAATTATTGGATCAAGACTCACGAATCCCAACATTTCTAGCCGTTGGATCTTCTTTTCCATTCTAACATCTAGAACATTCTATTGATACTCTTCATCCCAATGAAATGCTATATGCACAAACCTCAAAACACACTTCTCCATCATTCTTGAATCTTCTCGTTTCTGTAGACCATGTTACCAAAATTTTCAAGTATTTGATTTTAGCGTCTTTTGTGCTAAATGTATGAACTTGGATGTATTTTTCATTTTTTGAGGTCTTTGGTGTAACATGTACACATCCACTTACCGTGTTAATTAATTGAAGAATATCGCTCCCTCGGGACATATACCTTATTAGTCAATTACCACCACCCGGTAGAATGGAAAAAAGAAAATCCAACAGCTAGCAGTGTTGGGATTCATGAGTCTTGATCCAACGGTCAATACTCAAAGTTATTCATACATTATATATATAGTGGTAAGATAAGATAACAAAGAATATCAATAGCATCTTCTAGATGATGGAATGGATTAGAGGATCCAATAACTAGCAGTAATGTTGGCATTCGCGGGTCATGAATCAGCGGTCAATAATATTCAAAGTTGCCCGCACATTATATATAAACTAGTAAGTTGCACGTGCCCTACACGTGAGACTGAGATAATAGACGTCTGACATATCATGACTATATAAAATTGTAATAGGTAAAGCGGAAAAAATATAAATTTGATCAACATTTATAAAGTTTGGGTGTATATTTTGTTCTTGTACTTTGTATATCATGTAGAAGTCAACGATTATTAGTTATATAAAACATGAAAATTTTGGTAACATGGTCTAGCGAAACGTGGGAGAAGATTCTAGAATGATGGAGAAGTGTGTTTTCAGTGTTGTGCATAGCATTCATTGTGATGAAGACTATCAATAGAATCTTCTAGATGCTAAAATGGAAAAGAATATCCAACGGTTGGAATTGTTGGGATTCGTGAGTCCTAATCCAACGGTCAATATTCAAAGTTATTCGTACACTATATCTCTACTACTATAATGGAGCAGTATTGAATAGGATCCATAACACCATTCCTGACCGTTGGGCTGTTAGATCCAATGGTTTAGAGTAGCTAGATTCGTGTTGAATAGTACCTAGAGCAAACTCCACCATGCATGTTCTAGAACCATCATGTAACCACCCCCAAAATTTCATAGCACAGTAGGATGTATTCTCAATATGTGTAGATAGTTATTATTAATAGACTTAATGTATGCATTTTCTCTCTAACAAGACTTAAAGTATGATGGTTCTAGAACATGGTGGAGTTTTCTCTAGGTACTGTTCAACATGAATCCAGCTACTCTGAACCATTGGATCTTATAGCCCAATGGTCAGGATTGGTGCTATGTATCCAATTCAAAATTGCTCCATTATAATAGTTAGATATAATGGAGCAGTTTTGAATTGGATCCAAAGCACCAATCCTAAGCATTGGGATGTTAGATCCAATGTTTTAGAGCAGCTGGATTTGTGTTGAATAGTACCTAGAGCAAACTCCACCATGTTCTAGAACCATCATGTCACCACCCCCAAAATTTCATAGCACAGTAGGTTGTATTCTCAATATGTGTAGATATATTATTAATAGACTTAATGTATGCATTTTTTCTCTAACAAGACTATTGGTTATTAACAACTTAATGTTTGTTAAATCACATTTCATACAGTATATACGTGTGTGGCACGTGCCTTTTACTAGTAGTGGTAAGATAAGAAAAGAAAGACTATCAATAGTATCTTCTCAATAATGCTAAAATGGAAATAATGAAGATTGAATGTCTGACAATGTTGGGATTCATGTCTTGATCCAATGGTCAATATTCAAAGTTATTCGTACATTATATAGTGCTAATAAAAAATGAGAAACATGTGTTTTGACACCTTTGAATATAAAAAAAATGCTCTCGCTACTTCACAATGTGTATTGGCCTACGGTGTATGAACATTCCTGGTTTCGACCCGAATAGCTAAGGTTATGACCATATTGACATCAAATATAGTTTATGATACAGTATCTGCATCTGGTAGATTCGTGCATCTTCTTCAACTAGATCTGCTGAAAGTGAGAAGTGCGCTATTTTCTTTTGTTAAGCAAGTACTAGTCTTACCATTAGCACTATCTTAACACTATATGGTCTACAAAAAACTTTGAATATTAATTGTTGGATCAAGACTCATGAATCCCAACGTTTCCAGCCGTTGGATCTTCTTTTCCATTCTAGCATCTAGAAGATTCTATTGATAATCTTCATCATAATGAAATGCTATGCACAAACCTCAAAACATACTTCTCCATCATTCTATAATCTTCCCCCTCGTTTCTATAGACCATGTTACCAAAATTTTCAAGCATTTGATTTTAGTGTCCTTTGTGCTAAATGTATGGACTTGGATGTGTTTTTTGTTTTTTGAGGTCCTTGGTGTAACATGTACACATCCACTTACCGTGTTAAATAATTGAAGAATCTCGCTCCCTCGGGACATACCTTAGTCAAAAAAAGTACCACCACCCTGTTTTTCAGAAAAAAGTGGGGACCATGTTTTCTTACAATTCCCTAGTCTTAGCACATTTTAAGATTCCCTAGCAAACCGTACCCACTTAAATAATTTTATGTCGATTTAAAGAAATTAGGTCAAATTTGAACTACAAGTAAGCGCGGTAGATTCCTCTTGAATTTTCCTAACATCATCTGAAGGGACCCATGATGTCTATATATCAAGACTTAAGTTCCGGGATGGAGTACTAAACACTAGTAGTACCTGCATCCAAGGCTCAAGGCCTATTTTTTTGAAAAGTCAAACTATGCAAAGTTTGACCAAGTTTGTAGAAAAATATATTAATATTTACAATATGAAATACATACCCTTTGATACATCATGAAACATATATTCACATGGTATCTACTAATATCATACAATAGTTCTTGATATTTTTTTAGAAGTTTGGTCAAACTTTCCATAGCTTGACTTATCAAAAAAAGCCTTAAGCTTTGGGACAGAGGTACTAGTGAGATGAGGGAAAAAACGAAGAGCAGGACAAGCTCGGACAATAAAAGGGAGGCAGGGCCAGAGGGCAACGTGATAGGGCACTTGAAGGCTGAGCGATGTCAGAGCAAAATTATGATGGGTTCCTGACATGAGGTACTACAGCCTTTACAACGTACACACTCTAGTAAATTTCAGGACTTATGTGCACTCACAACAAAACAAATTTATTTATTTTGCTCTCAGTCGCTGCCTCACCATCCATCTCAGCACTCCCTCGTCCATAGTGATGCGCATGTGTGTCTTGGTATGGCGGCTGTGTCTCCGGCATGTGCGCTGGTGTACATAGGAAGGAACCGAGCATTGGCGGCAAAAATTAGTAGAATTCAAACTTCCGAATGTTGCTCTTCCTTTCCAAGCATCGGGAATGAAGGTTATTCAAAGGATGACCATATCGACATCATATCTCTATCTCTACTATTATAATGGAGCAGTTTTCAATTGGATCCTTAGCACCAATCCTGACCGTTGGACTATTAGATCTAATGGTTCATAGCACCTAGATTCGTGTTGAATAGTACCTAGAGAAAACTCCACCATGTTCTAGAACCATCATGTCACCATCCCCAAAATTTCATAGCATAGTAGGATGTATTTTCTCTACTACTACTACAATGGAGCAGTTTTGAATTGGACCATAGCACTAATCCTGACCATTGGGTTGATAGATCCAATGGTTCAGAGCAGCTGGATTTGTGTTGAATAGTACCTAGAGCAAACTCCAACATGTTCTACAACCATCATTTCACCACCCCTAAAATTTCATAGCACAGTAGGATGTATTCTCAATATGGGTAGATAGTTATTAATAATAGACTTAATGTATGCATTTTTTCTCTAATAAGAATATTGGTTAATGACAACTTAACATTTCTTAAATCACATTTCATACAGTATATACGTGTGCGGAATGTCCCTTTTGATCAACATGTGAGACTCAGATAATAGACGTCTGACATATCATCACTATATAAAATTTTAATAGGTAAAGCATACAGAAATATAAATTTGATCAACATCTATAAAGTATGGGTGTATATTTAGTTCTTGTAGTTTGTATATTATTTAGAAGTCAACTATTATTAGCTATCTAAAACTTGAAAATTCTGGTAACATGGTCTAGAGAAACGAATGAGAAAATTGTAGAATGATGGAGAAGTGTGTTTTGAGTTGGGTGCATACCATTCATTGTGATGAAGACTATCAATAAAATCTTCTAGATGCTAGAATGGAAAAGAAGATCCAATGGCTGGAAATGTTGGGATCCGCGAGTCTTGATCTAATGGTTAATATTCAAATTTATTCGTACACTATATAGTGGTAAGATAAGATAAGATATATATGTAGAAAAACATCAAAACACACTTATCCATCATTGTAGAATCTTCTCGATTGTTTCTCTAGACCATGGTTCTAGAATTTTCAATTATTAGGTAGGTAATAAACGTTTATTTCTACATGATATAAAGTGCAAGAATGAAATATACACTCATACTTTAGAAACATGGCTCAAATTCATAGATATTTCAAGCTTTACCTATTACAATGTTATATACTAATGACATGTCATGCTTATGTATATTATGTGAGTTTCACGTGCAAGGCACGTGCAGCTTACTGGTACTACTACAAAGAGCATGCCTCGGCTTCGTGATGGAGGAGCAAGACCCGACTACTAATTTTAATTGCTTGATTGTAGGGTCCTTTGTGTTAAATGTATGGACTTGGATGCAATTTTCACTTTTTTAAGGTCCTTGGTGTAACATGTACTCATGCACTAGCTGTGTTAATTATTGAAGCATCTCACTCCTTCGGGACATACCCCAGTCAAAAAAATAAAGTGCCACCACCCGATTTTCAGAAAATATGGACATGTTTTGTTACAATTCCCTAGTCTTAGGACGTTTTAAGCTTCCCTATATATTAGCTAACTACGCCCATGCACTCAAATAACTTTATGTCGATTTAAAAAAAGTAGGTCAAATTTGAACTATTTCTTAAATTTGCAAGAGATCCAACAATTAGCAATCTTGGAATCTGTCAATCTATATCTGATGATCGAGGTTCAAAATTATTTGTGTTATATATCTTATTAGTAAGTTGCACATACCTTGCACGTGAGAATCAGATAGTAGAATTATATGCCATATCATTTTTTCTCTACTACTATAAAGGAGCAGTTTTGAATTGGATCCATAGTACCAATCCTGATTGTTGGGCTGTTAGATCAAATGGTTCAGAGCAGGTGGATTCATGTTGAGTACTACCTAGAGCAAACTCTACCATGTTCTAGAACCATCATGTCACCCTCCCCCACCCCAAATTCATAGCATAGTAGGTTGTATTCTCAATATGTGTAGATAGTTATTATTAATAGACTTAATGTATGTATTTTTCTCAAACAAGACTATTGGTTTATAACAACTTAATGTTTGTTAAATCACATTTTATATAATATATACGTGTGTGGCACATGCCTTTGACTAGTTTATATAAAATTATAATAGGTGAAGCCCAAAAATAATTATAATTTTGAGCTACGTCCATAAAGAACCGTTGGATCTTAATTCTATCCATTCTAGCATCTAGAAGATACTATTGATAGTGTTTAGCACACTAAAAGATTTGCATAAACCTCAAAACACACTTCTCAATAATTCTAGAATGTTCTTCGTCATTTCTCTAGAGCATCGTGAGTACTATTAGGTAGCTAATAGTTTGATTACTACTATATGACATAAAGTATAAGAACCAAATATACAACGGATATTCTATGGACGTGGCTCAAAATTATAATTATTTTTTGAACTTCATCTATTATTATAGTTTTTTAGTAGTCCTATTTATCAGAATTGGGTGAGCTGGTTTGAGGATTGACGTCCTTTTATTTCGGCATGTGGGTTCAAACCTTCGCGTGCTAGAAAAGCGATTCTATGTTGCATGCTATCTAGAAGGGAGGGGAACAATGTGGGTTCACGTCCTTTCCTGAAACATAGTCTATGTGATGAGACGATACAATACTGAGCCAGGACGTGACAGCTTGCTAGTCTAGCACTCTAGCTATAACTCCAGCAGGCGTCCTCGATCCACTGCAGAAGACCGATGAGGGAACACACAAAATTAACACCCCTCGTTCAAAGATCTTCCCATCTTCCCCATCTCCGGAGATCCCCATTCGCTAACGCTGGCTAGCCGCATTTTGGATCCTCTCAAGCGCCGCACTTCCCAAATTTTCCTAGCCATTTCTCGCCCGTTGCATCGGTTCTTGCAAGCCTCCATCACTCTCCTCCAAGAAACCCCAACAATCATATTTGAATCCGCCCTCGCCCCCAGTCCGTCCGGATGCAATGGTGGATGCGATGCACAACATTCGATACGGTGGCTGGAGCAAGCGACGACGCCTTCGGAGAAATCGCTATGCATATGGACACTACCAGCACCGTATGGCTGGCCGCATGCTCCAAGGAGTTGCGCATCCAAGTCGTCGGCAGAAAAGGTAGCAGATGCCCCAATGACGGCTGCAGGACATTGGTGGCCTTCCACGACTTCCTCAACCACAAGATGGCGTGCCTGCACGACCCGTGCAACTGCACTAAGCCTGGCTGCGAGTTCACCACCCCGCCTACAACGCTCCTCGCTCACCTCGAAAAAGCCCACTCAATTGAAGTGCAAAGTTTCCACTACGGCAATGAACATAGGTACATATCTCAGCCTTTGTTGCCACCTGGCTCATGGAGAGTAGAGACCGTGGTATCCAGGGACGATAATACATTGTTCGCCGTGCGATTTGACATGCTCGACTATGGCCTCACTGTATCCGTCTAGTGCGTCAGGTCGGAGGCGTGCTTGTTTCCGCGGTACGTGGTGGAGTTGCACTTTTATAAACCTTCAATGATTGGAGAGGACCTGGAGGAGTTCACCGAAGATAGCCTGTTTTTCGAGCCGACGAGCAGCACGTCGCCGGCCTCCGTCAGGATTACTGAAGATTACCGTAATTTCCTAATTAAGAAACATGATAGGTTCACACTGGATTACTCATTTTGCATCCAAAATGTGGAAGATTGCAAATATGACCATCATGATTCTAATGATGATCTGCCATTCAAGTTTGTTTAGATCAAACGCTGGAGATTATTTAGCATTTCCTTTGAAACATGGCGCTGTATTTTTTTCTTGGGAGTGCATAGATCTAAGGCGCCTGAGAACTTCTTATATGTATATTTAGCATGTTGCAATTTAGTCCCCGACTCGTACTTCCTTTAGAAATCCCAGGTTCATCTCTCAGTCGTTGTCACCACCATGCTCATCAAGACTAGAGAACATCGGATCTAGGGATGATGGTACGGTGTTCGCTGTGCTATTTGACATGCTCGAGTGGGGCGACATCATCGTATATGTCGTGTGCGTCAGGCCGGATGGGTGCTCGTCGCCCTTGTACAATAAGCAGTTCACCGTCTATCACCCATCACCAGAGGCTGGGTTTTGGGAGGGTGCAGTGCGCAATTCCTTCACTCCTGGGAGCAGGGTGGTGCCTGGCATCATGCAGAAGGAAAAGCATTACATTGTGGTGTACCTTCAAACTTCTGAGACCCAGGGCCTGTATTACTCAATATGCATCTATCGCGAGGGAGAATTCCAAATTGACCATTCTACTACCTCAGATTTTTTTATCCCACTTTCACTACATACCATGAATGTACGTGTACTGGAGGTTGGATTTTGGATGCAGAGTAGTACTAGTATAGCACTAGTTCTTGTACTTCATACTATTTTGTACTACTATATACTGGTACTGGTAGTACTTGTTTAGGCCAAGGACAGGAGATGGTTTTGCTTTGCCTTTATTCTGTCGTTATTATTACTGAAATATTTTGTTTAACTAATAGTGATGTACTGTTACTTGTTTAGATCTAGTGTAGCAGTTTGTCTTGCTTTTCTTTTGAAAGTTAGCATTTTCACAATTATCTAGATGAGTCTTGGGCATTTTGGGTTGAATATGGGGGTCACACAGGCATTGTCACTTGATTGTCAGTTTTGCTTGCTCCAATGATCAAGTCTATTTTTTGAGCTGGAACAAGAACTGATTCTCTCTATACTGCTATTGAATTTCAAGGAGGAAAGCTATTGAATCTATCAAATGTTCTGTCGTTGCTATTACTAAAATATTTTGTGGAACTGATACTAATGTACTGTACTTGTTTAAATCAAGGGCAGTAGATAGTCTTGCTTTTATTTTGAAACATGGCCTTGTTGCAATCTAGATGAGACTTGGGCATTTTGGGTTCCATATGGGGGTCACACAAGCATTGATCGTTAGTTTATCATGCTCCAATGGTTGAACATTTCCTTTCAAACATGGCTCTCTTACTAGGAGCTAGCACTACTTGCTTAGATCAAGTAGCTTTTACTTTGAAACAATGGCCTTGTACATGTACTCTGTATCTACTCCCTCCGTTTCAAAATATATAAAGATGTTTTAGCTTTTGTGAAACGAGTTTATCTAGACTCTTTTTAGTGTGTAGTTCGGAGTGAACCCATATACTAAAAGGGGTCTAGATACACTCGTTTCACAAAAGCTAAAACATCTTATATTTCAAACGGAGGGAGTACTCCGTATGTTTTATCGCAGTCAGATTACTCATATTTACTTTATCATTTTTTTCTTATAATATTTAGCATACTGCAATTTAGTCTGTTGAATCTTACTTCCTTTAGAAACTCCAGGTACATATCTCAGCCCCTGTTGGCACCAAGCTCATCGAGAGTAGAGAAGATCAGATCATGGGATGATGGTACGGTGTTTGCTCTGCTATTTTACATGCACGAGTCGGGCGACATCAGTGGATCTGTCTTGTGCGTTAGGCAGGGCGCATGCTCGTCGCCCTTGTACAATGTGTTGATCACTGCCTATTACCCGACAATAGAGCTGGGGTTTTGGGCCCATACAATCTGCAGTTCTTCCACGCCTGGGAACTGGGAGGTTTCGGGCATCATCCAGAGGAAAAAAGATTCCTTTATGTTCTGCAGTGAACCATCTTAGATTACTGATGATCGTCTCAACACATCAATCTTGTTGGGGAACCCCAAGAGGAAGGTATGATGAGCACAGCAACAAGTTTTCCCTCAGTTATGAAACCAAGGTTATCGAACCAGTAGGAGCAAGGAAACACCTCCAAGGTGTTGTTTACAACATGGAATCCTACACAACACAACCACAGAACTTTGCCCCCAACTTACAGTGAGGTTGTCAATCTCACCGGTTTTGCTGAAAACAAAGGATTAAACGTATTGTGTGGAAGATAGTAATTTCTTGCAGAAAGTAAATAGAAAACAGTAAATAGTAGATTGTGGATTGATGGTAAAAGAATGGACCGGGGTCCATAGTTCACTAGAGGTGATTCTATTTAAGATAGATGACATGTTGGGTGAAAAAATTACAGCGGGGCAATTGACAGACACCGAGAAAGCATACATGCATATACTAATCATCTTGACTCCTATGAGATTTGATTGGGCATTACAACATTATACATAGACCGTAATCCAACTACATCTATGACTAATAATCCACCTTCAGGTTATCATCCGAACCCCCTCTAGTATTAAGTTGCAAGCAACAGATAATTGCATTAAGCAAAGTGTGTAAAGTAAACAATACGATTGTTCTATGAACAAAGGATTGCTGTTTTCTCCCCATTAGCAACAACAGATCTAGTACATTAGAGATTTCTATCACTTCCCGGGATTCCTAGAGGCATGAACCCACTATCGAGCATAAATACTTCCTCTTGGAGTTGCTAGCATCTACTCAGCCAAGATAGCTACTAACAACGGAAAGCATGCAAGATCGCAAATAACAAAGACATGATAGAATCAATAATCAATCGGATCCCCGCAAACACAACATGTAAGATTACAAATAGATGATCTTGATCATGAACGGAGCTCACAAGATCTAGACATGGTAGCACAAAGGAGAAGAACTAACCATCTAGCTACTACATGGACCCGTAGTCCAGGGATGAACTACTCACGCATCACACCAGAGGCAGGCATGGTGATGAAGAAGGCCTCCAGGGTGATATCTCCCCTCTAGCAGGGTGTCGGGAAGAGCTTCAGATCCCTCTCGATCTAGGGATGGAGATGGTGGCGGCTATAGACTCTTTCGTGGAATTTTTGATCGGGTACTTAGGGTTTTCGTCCCAGAGGCAATATATAGGCAAAGGGGCAAGGTCAGTGGAGTACCAGGGGGCCCACAGCACCTGGTGGCGTGGCTAGGGTTGGCCGCGCCACCACCAGGTGTGGCCGGCCTGGCTCCCCTCTCCGTATCCCTTCGGTCTCCGTGTTCCTTCTGGTGAAATATTGACTTGGGATTTTGTCCGGTCCAATTCCGAGAATATTTCCTTACTAGCTTTTCTGAAACCAAAAACAACAGAAAATAGGCAACTGGCGCTGTGGCATAGGACACCTTCAAAGTTTATATGGGTGACTAGATACAAATAGTTTAAGGACATGCAATATCAAAGTTATGAATCAATCAACAAGTCTTGGGACAATGCACATTAAACTAAGAATGGCCACTATGCTCTCTCAATAGGTGCATAAAGATAGAAGATGGTGACTCAACATAAAAGTAAAAGAAAGGCCTTCATAGAAGGAAGCAGGGATTCAAGTCTCATAAAGAGCTTCAAAAAATTATGGTACTTATTAGCTTTCAGCTCTCATTGCCCCTATCATAAGCATCTTGAAGTGACTAAGGTTAAAGTGAACAAACTATGGAGTATATGCTTGACAAAGTATAAGTTGACAATCTCATGTCCCTTGAATACGAGGGCCGCTCCTCATGCTACTCAAGTTTAGTTACCGGTAAGTTCTTGTCATAGTAAGTACATGTGTATCATAGAGAACCGCCAACGGGGTACCCCTTGCACATGATACAGGAGCTATCCCATAATCAAAATGACAAGGAAAGTAGACAATGAGCATCTTAGCAAACTTCTTATTTACCATGGTAAAATGGTGCTTTTTTCTCTCTTTCCTCTTTTCTTATCTTTTTTTTCTTTTTCTCAATCTCTATCTCTCTATTTTTATAAGAAGAATGCTTCATAGATTGCTCACTATGGTGATGCTGCAAGTTTCCACCATGATTAGGCATGGCTTAGGCTAGCGGCCCAGGCGTTTCTCTAACACACATACATAACTCCATGGACTTACAAGCTCCCCTTTCATTTCACAGCGACGACATCCATAAACAAAAGAGCATGATATCAACTGGGTACAATGTACAAGTGCAATGTTGAAAGCGTTCCCCATGACAGCACGGTTCTGCTAATCCCAACGTATAAGTGCAAGCATATACAATATAGATGACACAATGGTTCAAGTTTATTAGGGGCAAGAAAACTAAAGTGTGCTATCAAGTTCGTGAGAGCTTTAATCACTAATTTTCACATAACAAGTTTACTTCGGAAGGTAGATAAAAACATGAATATACTTGGAATAGCAAATGCTAATGGGTAGGTATGGTGGACTCTTTGGAATAACTTGGTTTTATTTGGAGTTGGATGCATGAGTGGAACTCATTGATGACCCACAAGTATATGGGTTGTATTGCAGTATTTTCGATAAGTAAGAGTGTCGAACCCAACGAGGAGCAGAAGATGCTGGCTAGTGGTATGGATCAGGAATTCTCTGCAAATACTTAGCAAACGGATTTTAGGGGTTTTTGATAAAGCAAGTAAATAAAGTACAAGTAAATAAAATACAATAAGAATAAATGCAGCAAGTGGCCCAATCCTTTATTCAGCAAAGGACAAGCCGGTTGTATTACTTAAGATGACCAAACGTTCTCGAGGACACACGAGAAGACTATAAAGTGTTTTCGCTTCATATAGTTGATCAATCTTCTTTAGCTTGCTAAGTGTTGTGTGGGTGAACCTGTGATAATGTACCGACCTTCCTAGGACTAATACATACTTGTGATTATACCCCTTGCAAACATCCGTAAGTACAAGAAAGTAATTAAGGTAGAAACCTAACCACAACTTTAAACTCTGAGACCGTGACGTCCCTTGTACAATGGTTTCCTAACGGGGGTTCAGGTTTCTGTCACTCCGGCAACCCCTGCGATTAGTAGCCAAATACACAATGCATTCCCCTAGGCCCATATAGGTGAAGTGTCATGTATTCGACGTTCACATGACACCACTAGAAGAAGTACACCACAACTTAAATATCAAACTATTGAATCTTTGTCAACACAACTCCACTACTAATAACATGACTTCTCCCATGTCCTCAAGAACAAAACGAACTACTCACAAGACATCACATGAATCATGATCAGAGATGGAATAATGATGTATAACAATCTAAACATAAACGATAATTCAATGGTTCACTCAATAGCATCAACTACAAAGAGTAATCAACACCAGGAAAGTTTCCCCTAAGAACTATGCAAGATTGAGCCCAATTATTACAGCAATATGGAGATGGTGATGATGGTGCTGATGGTGATGATGGTGGTGGTGATGATGATGATCCCGATGAAGTCCAGCTTGATGGTGGTGTTGATGGCGACGATCTCCCCTCTTCGGGAAGGAATTCCCCCCATAGAAATCTGTCTGCCGTAGAGATCTTTCTCTCTCGGTGTTTTCTGCCCCGCAGAGGCGGTGAAATCTTTCTGTGGTCACCCCCTGAGTATTAGGGTTTCGGGAGGATTATATACGCTAGAGGGAGAGCCATAGGTGGGCCAGGGTGGCCACACCACCTGGTGGCGCGACCTAGGCTTGCATGCGCCGGGGGTGGTGTGGGCCCCCTGTGGCCCATCTCCACTCCTCCTTCTGGCTTCCTTCGTCTTCTAGAAAAATAGGATTTTCCGTATATTTTCCCAGATTTTCTGATCTTCGTGAATTTTTCCTCCAAATAGCACTTTTCCATCAGAATCCTGACTGCAGCGGTGCATGCTCCAAAAGTCATCAACCATGCAAAAATAGATGAAATTACATAAGTATCATCTCTTAATATGAAATATATCAATGAATAACAGTAAATTATGATATAGAATAGTGATGCAAAATGGACTTATCAACTCCCCCCAAGCTTAGACTTCGCTTGTCCCCAGGCGAAACTGAGCTCAATAAACATGGCCTCAGGTTTATGGAGTGAAGAGTCGATAAAAAGAATACGGACAAGAAGCATCACATCATCAAAGCATAGATCATAATAGAAGATAACTCACTATTATACAACTTAACTTGTACTCCCTCCGTCCCAATATGTAAGGCGCGTAAGCCATCCTAATTTCTTCCAAAATGTAAGGCGCGTGAGCTAGTTTTCGTGAAACCTTCCTATTATGCCCCCGCATGCATGTAGCCTAGCATTTTGTCCGCTCAGCTAATTCCGCAGCCGATCGTAACAGCTAGCTCCAAGGCATTAATTAATCGCAAGATTAAAGGGCTATAGGAGATTCGTTCCCGCGTCTTGCCAAATCGTCCTAAACAGACTCTCCTCTCCTCCATCGATCGCTCTCCATGGCGAGCGGGCAGCGGCGATCTGACTACCTCGGACACGTACACAGCGAGGAGGTCTTGCTCTCCATGGCGAGCGGAAAGCGGCGATCTGACGGCCTCGGCCGCGTACACCGCCTCCTTCGCCGTGTGCATGCTCCACGTCGGTGTGGTTTCCTCTATCATGCTCGCCATTGGCATGCTCCATGTCGGCGTGGTCACCGCTGTCATGCTCCATGTCGGCGTGGTCGCCACTGCCATGCCCGTCTTTTCCATGCTCCATGTCGGCGTGGTTGCCACTGCCATGCCCGTTGTTGCCATGCTCCATGTCGGCGTAGTCGCCGCTGCCTCTTCCACCACGTCCGCCGCTGCCGGAGCCTATGACACGACCAGTCAGGCCTAACCTTCGGCGGCGACCATGTCCGCCAACACCGCGTCCGGCGACGTCGGTCGTATAGTGGCCACGGCCACGTACACCGCGATCGGCGACGTCGGGCGTACCGTGGCCACGGCCATGTACACCGCGGCCGGCGACGTCGATCGTACCGTGTCCACGGCCACATACACCACGAACGGCGACGCCGCGGCCGGCTAGACCACGAACAGCATCACCGCGGCCGGCTAGACCACGGCCAGCATCACCACGCCTAGCATGCCCTCTACCAGCGAGTCCAAGCCGTGTGGCCCCGCTGCCGCCGATATTGCCACGGCCGTGTCCTCGTCCGTGCGTTCCATCTACATTTTCTTGTTTAGCATGGTCGTTCTCTTCTCCTCCATCATTGCTAGAACTGTCTCCCTCTTCAAAACCTCCTTCTGTTTTTGCAGACAACCTGTAGCATCGATCAATTAGAGAGATTCACAGAGACAAGAAAACTGCAAAACATTGATCGGGACCGACAAACTAACCTTCATCGCTGTCATCCCATTCCAGATCATAGTTAAGGTTGCTGATCGGACCACTGTAATCTTCAAATTCACAACTAATTCATTGATCGGGATCATTTTCCGCGATGATTTGCATCCCAAGCAATGGTGGTGGAGTTTAGAAGGAAGGAAATGAGTAGGGCGCTCTTAGAGGTGGACGCTGGTTGGGGTCACCAAATCAATTCAAAAATTTGAGGATTATGCCGCTCGTGTGCAATTTTCCTTGTTCCCTCCAAGTACTCCAATCTTATTCCCTCCAATTTTTAGGATCCGTTTCAGCTGGAATAACTCCACCGCGGTGCATGCGCCATGCATGGATGTGAAGCGAGCCAAACCTGGCGGGAATCGCTAGGCGTGCATGGCGGGATGCGATTCGGCTCGGGCACGCAATCAAATCAGAGACAATTACGCTTGCATGGTAGAAACAAATCCCGCTCCTTACGCTCGGCAGTCTCGCGCGTCATATCGCTAATTAATCACACGAGGGGCAAAAGAGTCCAGATTGGCCTGCGCTAATTTTCGTGCAAAATCTCTTACGTGCCTTACATATTGGGACGGAGGGAGTAATAAGTAAAGGAAACATAATAAAGATACATAAAGTGAACCATAATTGGTAATGGCAAACTTAGCTTTTGATCGAAGAAAAGTTGATAATTTGCTGGAGTTCATAAATAACTGATTTTCAATGATAGCTTTCAAAGTAGTAGACACCAAGATAAGAGCAATGTGCAAAACAAGGAACATAAGAAACATGATTGAATAAATTATCATATGAACGAATGAAACACAACAACTCAAAATACTTGCTGAGATAAAAAGGAATAGGTTTACTGACTCAACTAAAAAGTAAAAGAAAGGCCCTTCGCAGAGGGAAGCAGGGATTGCAAGTTTCATAAAGAGCTCCCAAAATTATGATATTTATTAGCTTTCAGCTTCCATTGCCCCTATCATAGGCATCTTTAGGTGATTAAGGTTAAAGTGATCAAATATGAGGATATGCTTGACAAGTTGTAAGTTGAAAATCCCATGTCCCTTGAATACGTGGGTCGCTCCTCATGCTACTCAAGTTTAGTCACCGGTAAGTTCTTGTCATCGTAAGCACATGTGTATCACGGAGAACCGCCAACGGTGTACCCCTTGCCCGATGATACGGAAGAATCCCCATATCAAAATGACAAGGCAAGCAGACAACAAGCATCTCAGCAATCTTCTTATTTACCATGGGAATATGGTGCTTTTTTCTCTCTTTCCTCTTTTCATAATCTCTTTATTTTTCTTTTTCTCAATCTCTATCTTTTTTTATAAGAAGAATGCTTCATAGATACTCGTTATGGTTACGCTACAGGTTTCCACCATGATAGCATGGATTAGACCTGCCCAGTGCTTTCTAACACACATGCATAACTCCATGGACTTACAAGCTCCCCTTTCATTTCACACCGACGACATCCATAGACAAAAGAACATGATATCAACTAGGTACAAACTACCAGTGCAATGTTAAAAGCGTTCCCCATGACAACATGGTTCTGCTAATTTACAACTTACAAAGTGCAAGCATATACGCAACATAGATGGGAACAATGGTTCAAGTTTATTAAATGCAAGAAAGTAAAGTGTGCCATCAAGTTCGTGAGAGCTTTAATCACTAATTTTCGCATAACAAGTTTAATTTGGAAAGTAGATAAAAACAAGAATTTACTTGGAATAGCAATAATGCTAATAGGTAGGTATGGTGGACACAAATGGCATAGGTTTTGGTTTAAGGATTGGATGCACGAGAATAATTTCTTCTCAGTACAGGTTTTTGGCTAGCAAGGCTGGGTAGCAAGTATAAGAGTTGAAGGAAACAAACAAACATACAAGTGATAATTAAAAACATGCAATCTTCCTTGGAAGCACAAAAGATCTTAACTAGAGAATACTAAACATATGAGCAAATCAAGAAAGAAAGATGATGAAATTATATTTCTTTAGAGTACTTTTATCTTTTCATTCAACTCTCAAAAATAGTGTTGCTACTGACGAAGCCAGGTTTGCCAAAACCAACTAAATTAACGCAATGATCCCAAAGTGATACCAATACTAACGACAAGATCAATCATATAACCACGAATTGAAAACTAATATAAGATATGCAAAAGAGTAAATGATAGAACTTCTCATTAATATTCCATAACGACAACTCACACCAAGGGATACATATCTAACGAGAGAGGGGACACTTCCATAATGCAAACCATCCTACATGATAACTTCTCTATTCATGATATGACTCTACTAAAAAGGTAAAAACATAGAAGATAGTGATGTGATACCGCGACACTCCCCCAAGCTTGGAACAAACCAAGGGGATGCCAAACCTGATGACGAATTACCCCTTTGGTGGTGGTGATATTCTTTCGATGAGCTCCTTGATCAGTTTCCCCAAGTCCTCAATCTCGAAGGTGAGAGTACGAATCAACTCCGAGTTATGCTCGATATGGTGCATGATCATATCAGATTGTGGATCCTAGCTCTTGCGATTCTTTTCCCACTCTTCCTCCTTGAAGTCTTCTTTCCCTCCATGGCTAGAACGAGGCAAATCCCAATTGGAGGGTAATTTCTCCTTGGGCATATTCTGGTATTGATGCTCATGGATAAGGGTATGGAAGCGATTCTTGGCGCGTGGGGGAAGTGACCAGGGATCTGAACGGTGATGAGGAGGCTTCCCTCTAATTGACATAGTCCTGGCAGGGTTTGCCACCACTCCAATGCTTGCAATGGTAGTGCCGGTGTGCTTTGCCTCCTCTTCATCTTCACTCTTGATCTCCTTCTCCTTTCCGGGGTCTTGGAGATCCTCCTCCATAGAGTCCTTTCCTTTATCCTTGGCGGACACCATTGTGCTTCTAAGCTTTCAAGAATAGTTCCTGGCAGAAACAGATCGAAACGGAAACACGACGAAAACACGATATACAAACCTCGGGAGATCCGGGGGATTATATATTACGAAGTTTCATAACAAAAGGAAGGTAATGGGAGAAAAACGGGTCGGAGACGGAGTCCGAAGTGGCCACACCACCTGGTGGCGCGGCCAGGGGTGGGCCCGTGCCACAGGGTAGTGTGAGCCACCCTGGCTCCGTTTTTGTCCCTCTTTCTCTTCTTGCTTTCCTTGTTGGGTAAAAACTGCAAAAATATAATTGGATAGTATTTTCGCAGAACTTTTCTTACCAGAACTGTTACCTATTCGAAAACGAACTCTGCAGGTCTCTGAATTTGGTCCTTGATAAATTTTCTGGAGTTATAACTTGAAAGGCATCAACATCTTCATTGTAAGAATCCCCAGCAATATAGTGCTTAAGTCGCTGCCCATTCACTACTTGTGTAGTACTATCTTTTAAAGAAGAAATTTGTATTGCTCCTGAACGGTACACTTCTTAATAACGAAAGGTCCTTCCCATTTTGACAGTAGTTTTCCTGCAAAAAATCTGAGACGAGATCTATACAATAGAACTTTCTCACCAACATGAAATTCTCTCTTAAGTATTCGCTTGTCATGCCATCTTTTAACTTTTTCCTTGAAGAGCCTAGCATTCTCATATGCTTCACTCCTCCATTCATCTAAAGAACTTAAGTCAAATAATCTTTTTTCACCAGCAAGCTTACAATCTCTGTTGAGTTCTTTAACTGCCCAATAAGCTTTGTGTTCTAATTCTAAAGGTAGGTGACAAGCTTTCCCATAAACCATTTTATAAGGAGACATCCCCAAAGGGTTTTTGTAGGCAGTCCTATAAGCCCATAAAGAATCATTCAACTTTTTAGCCCAGTTTTTTCTAGATCTATTAACAGTATTTTGCAAGATGGATTTAATTTCTCTATTTGACAACTCTACTTGCCCACTAGTTTGGGGGTGATAAGCTAAAGCAATTCTATGATTAACATCATATTTAGCAAGGGTCTTTCTAAAACCACCATGAATGAAATGAGAACCTCCATCAGTCATGAGATACCTAGGCACTCCAAACCTAGGAAATATAACATCCTTAAGCATTTTTAGAGAGGTCTCCCCGTCAGCACTCTTCGTAGGGATGGCTTCTACCCACTTAGTAACATAATCAACGGCAACAAGAATATGAGTATAACCTTTCGAGGGAGGAAAAGGACCCATAAAGTCAAATCCCTAGCAATCAAAGGGTTCAATAACTAGAGAGTAGTTCATAGGCATTTCATTGCGTCTAGAAATATTACCAACACGCTGACATTCATCACAAGATAAAACAAATTTTCTTGCATCTTTAAAAAGGGTAGGCCAGTAGAAACCTGATTGTACCACCTTTTGCACAGTTCTATCTCTTGCATGATGTCCTCCATAAGCACTACCATGACATTTACACAATATCTCCTTTTGTTCATATTATGGAACACATCTTCGCATAATACCATCCACTCCTTCTTTATATAAGTGTGGGTCATCCCAAAAATAATGCCTCAAATCATACAAGAACTTTCTTCTTTGCTGAGCTGTAAAAGTTGGAGGCAAATACTTGGAGACAATAAAGTTAGCATAATCAGCATACCAAGGGCTCCCTCGCGAGCTTACCCCTACCGCAGCCAACTGTTCATTTGGGAAACTATCATTAACAGGCATAGGTTCAAAAGAGATGTTTTCCAATCGAGATAAATTATCAGCTACAGAGTTTTCAGCACCTTTCCTATCTACAATATGTAGATCAAACTCTTGTAAAAGCAGCACCCATATAATAAGCCTAGGCTTAGCATCCTTCTTCGTCATAAGGTACTTAATAGAATCATGATCAGTATGAATGGTGACTTTTGAGTCCACAATATAAAGTCTAAACTTATCACAAGCAAAAACGACAGCTAGGAATTCTTTTTCAGTAGTTGCGTAATTCCTTTGAGCAGCATCAAGGGTCTTACTAGCATAATGAATAACGTTTAACTTTTTATCAATACGTTGCCCAAGGAAAGCACCTACAGCAAAATCACTAGCATCACACATTATTTCAAAGGGTAAGCTCCAATCAGGTGGTTGAACAATAGGAGCTGTAGTTAAAGCCTTCTTAAGAGTTTCAAAAGATTCCTTACAATCATCATCAAAAACAAAGGGTACATCTTTTTGAAGAAGATTAGTGAGGGGTTTTGATATCTTAGAGAAATCTTTAATAAACCTTCTATAGAAACCAGCATGACCAAGAATACTACAAATACCTTTGATTTCTCTTGGGCAGGGCATTTTCTCAATTGCCTCAACTTTAGCCCTATTCACTTCTATGCCTCTTTCGGAAACCTTATGCCCAAGGACAATCCCTTCATTAACCATGAAGTGGCATTTCTCCCAATTAAGAACAAGATTAGTTTCTTCACACCTCTATAAAACTTTATCAAGGTTGTGCAGAAAATTATCAAAAGAAGTTCCATAGACAGAGAAGTCATCCATGAACAATTCCACAATTTCCTCACAAAAACCATGAAAGATAGCAGACATGCATCTTTGAAAAGTAGCAGGAGCATTACATAAACCAAAAGGCGTACGTCTATAAGCATAGGTTTCGTAAGGGCATGTAAAGGTAGCTTTTTCTTGATCTTGTTGTTTAACAGCAATTTGAGAAAACCCAGAGTATCCATGAAGAAAACAAAAATGAGTCTTTTTAGACAACCTTTCTAACATTTGATCAATAAAAGGAAGTGGGTAATGATCTTTCTTAGTAACTTTGTTAACCTTTCTGAAATCGATGCACATCCTATAGCCTACTACTATTCTTTGGGGAATAAGCTCATCATTATCATTAGGCACAACAGTAATACCTCCCTTTTTAGGGACACAATGAATAGGACTAACCCATTCACTATCAGCAATAGGGTAAATAATACCAGCATTAAGGAGTTTCAATACCTCATTTCTTACCACTTCCTTCATCTTAGGATTTAAACGTCGTCGGTGCTCTACCACTGGCTTTGCATCTGGTTCTATATTGATAGCATGCTAACATATAGTAGGAGAAATCCCTTTTAAATCATCCAAGGTATAGCCCATAGCCCCTCGGTGTTTCTTCAGTACCTCCAATAACCTTTCTTCTTACTTCCCTGAAAGTTTAGAGCTAATAATAACAGGATATATATTATTATCATCAATGTAAGCATATTTAAGATCATCGGGTAAGGGTTTTAGATCGAAGACTGGATCCTTTTTAGGTGGAAATGTGGTACCCAAGTCTTCTATAGGCAAGTTATGGTTAAGCATCTTAGGTTGATTACGGAGAATCACGTCAATCTCATTCCTTTCTTCCATGAAGATCTCACTTTCATGATCTTCCATAAATTGATGCAAAGCATTGTTAGGAGCAAGAGAAATAGAAGCAAGTTGTTCAACTCTAAAATCCTCATTATGGGTTTCATCTTCACAAGGTTCTTTAGTAAATTTTGAAAAATTAAACTCATAAGATTCCCCATCAAACTTAGTCAAGATTTTCTCCCTTTTGCAATCTATAATAGCTCCATAAGTACTCAAGGAAGGTCTACCAAAAATGATAGGATAAGTTTTACTAGCAGTTGAACCAAGTACTAGAAAATCAGCAGGATACTTAATCTTACCACAAAGAACTTCCACATCCTGTACAATACCAATTGGAGAGATGTTCTCTCTATTAGCAAGGTGAATAATCGCATCAATCTCTTCCAATTCGCAGGGACTGATTTCATGCATAATTTCTCTGTAAATCTCATAAGGAATAGCACTGGAACTTGCACCAATATCACATAAACCATAATAGCAATGATCACCAATTCTAACAGAAAGCACAGGGACACTAGCTTTTTTAGTTCTATTAGGATGTGAAACAATATTAGAAGCATCCTCACAAAAGACTATGTGTCCATCTTCTACGCTTTTAGTGATAAGGTCTTTCACAATTGCTACAACAAGTTCAATGTTTATTTGTTCATCAGGTTTTACAGTTCTCTTTGCACTTTTAGTGATTACACTAGTTATTATAGGATGGTCCTTTACCTTATCCGGGAAGGGTTTCTCGATATAAAGTTCGGGTAAGATGTGATCAATAGTGTAAAACTCAGTACTCCCAACAGGAACACAGTCAACAGTATATTTATAAGGCGCATGGTACTTGCTCCATCCCCTTTTTGGGATTTCAGTATAAGAAGCGAAAGCCTGAAAGCAATTTGTAATAACTTGTAAATCAAGACCATAAGTATTATTAATATTTCGAAAGTCATTAGTTCCCATAAAAGATTCAATGCATTCATAATCATAATTTATACCTAACTTTCTTCCTTTGTCATTCTCCCAAGCTTCAGCATTGTCTTGAATACGGTCCATAAGATCCCATTTAGCTTCTTCTTCCATGCGAGTGAATGATCCAGCACAAGAAGCATCCAATAAATTCTTATCATGAAGAGAAAGCCTTGCATAAAAGTTACTGATAATAATATTGTTGGGGAGCTCATGAATGGGACATTTGAGCATAAGTAACTTCATTCTCCCCCAAGCTTGAGTTGTACTCTCTCCATCAAGAGGCCAAAAGTTGTATATTTGATTCCGATCTTTATGAATCTCACTAGGAGGATAAAACTTTGAATAAAATAGAGGCACTATTTCATCCCATTCAAGAGCTTGACCATTCTTCAACAGCTTATACCATTCCTCAGCTCTTCCTTTCAGCGATAATGAGAATAACTTCTTCTTAACTAGATCTGTAGTAATACATGCACACTTGAACAACCCGCATAATTCGTGTATAAAGAGGAAATGATCACCGGGATGGACAGTTCCATCCCCAACATAGTAGTTATCCATAACACGATCAATAATTCTTGTAGGTATTTTAAAAGCATCATTCACAGCAGGTGGTGGTTCATCTACTACCTTAGCAGTGGTAGTAGCATTACCAAATAAGAAACTCAGCGAATTATCCATAATGAAAATAAAGCAACTAACAGAAGTAAACAATACTCATAGTAGAAGTTTCCTTTACCAGTACCACTCTCCAATAGCGCTTCACTCCCCAGCAACGGAGCCAGAAAATAGTCTTGATGACCCACAAGTATAGGGGGTGTATCGCAGTATTTTCGATAAGTAAGAATGTCGAGCCCAACGAGGAGCAGAAGGTGCTGGCTAGTGGTATGGATCAATAATTCTCTACAAATACTTAGCAAACAAATTTTTAGGGGTTTTTGATAAAACAAGTAAATAAAGTACGAGTAAATAAAAGAAAATAAGAATAAATGCAGCAAGTGGCCCAATCCTTTATTCAGCAAAGGACAAGTCGGTTGTATTACTTAAGATGACCAAACGTTCTCGAGGACTCATGGGAAGACTGTCAAGTGTTTTCGCTTCATATAGTTGATCAATCTTCTTTAGCTTGCTAAGTGTTGTGTGGGTGAACCTGTGCTAATATACCGACCTTCCTAGGACTAATACATACTTGTGATTATACCCCTTGCAAACATATGTAAGTACAAGAAAGTAATTAAGGTAGAAACCTAACCACAGCTTTAAACTCTAAGACCCTGACGTCCCTTGTGCAATGGTTTCCTAACGGGGGTTCAGGTTTTTGTCACTCCGGCAACCCCTACGATTAGTACCCAAATACACAATGCATTCCCCTAGGCCCATATAGGTGAAGTGTCATATAGTCGACGTTCACATGACACCACTATAAGAAGTACACCACAACTTAAATATGAAACTATTGAATCTTTCTCAACACAACTCCACTACTAACAACATGACTTCTCCCATGTCCTCGAGAACAAAACGAACTACTCACAAGACATCATATGGATCATGATCAGAGATGGAATAATGATGTATAACAATCTAAACATAAACGATAATTCAATGGTTCACTCAATAGCATCAACTACAAAGAGTAATCAACACCGGGGAAGTTTCCCCTAAGAACTATGCAAGATTCAACCCAATTGTTACAGCAATATGCAGATGGTGATGATGGTGCTAATGGTGATGATGGCGGTGGTGATGATGATGATGATCCCGATGAAGTCCACCTTGATGGTGGTGTTGATGGCGACGATCTCCCCTCTCCGGGAAGGAATTCCCCCCACAAAAATCTGTCTGCCGGAGAGATCTTTCTCTCTCGGTGTTTTCCGCCCCGCAGAGGCGGTGGAATCTTTATGTGGTTGCCCCCCGAGTATTAGGGTTTCGGGAGGATTTTATACGCCAGAGGAGAGAGCCAGAGGTGGGCCAGGGTGGCCACACCACCTGGTGGCGCGGCCTAGGCTTGCCCGTGCTAGGGGGTGGTCTGGGCCCCCTGTGGCCCATCTCCACTCCTCCTTCTGGCTTCCTTCGTCTTTTGGAAAAATAGGATTTTCCGTATATTTTCCTGGATTTTCTGATCTTCGCGGATTTTGCCTCCAAACAGCACCTTTTCCATCAGAATTCATACTGCAGCGGTCCATAATCCAAAAGCCATCGACCATGCAAAAATAGATGAAATTACATAAGTATCATATCTTAATATGAAACATATCAATGAATAACAGTAAATTATGATATATAATAGTGATGCAAAATGGACGTATCACTCATACTTGGTATGGAGGCTAGCAAAAGACTAGGAGCGACCAACTAAGAGAGCAGTAATGGCCATAATCATGCAAAGCGACAAAACATCATTAATTAAAGCATAAAGTGATATTACAAGACGAAAACTAAATGATCATAGAGGCTATGGTGACTTAGTATAGTCTTAACATGGTGTGAGCATGCGCCAAGTCAACCCAAATAAAGCATTAAAGGAGAATACCACAATATTATGCTTTTATATGCTAAAACATGATTCTTTCAAGGCACATTAAGCTAATTGTTTATAACAAGTCATGCTACAGTAATAATCACTAAGCATAAAGCCAAAACAATATCAAGCATGACATGATAAAGTCTAAGTCACAGTCAAAAACAAACTCCCTTTATACCACTTAAGCGTGAACTTTCCTACTCTTGTCCAATCCAAATCAACTTTATTTGAAAACTAATGTATATGAATGAGGGGGTCCAACCAACTTATTCAAGCAAACTAAGAAAACTAAAACTAAAAATGAAAACAAATACGCTCCAAGAACAACACAATTATGCATGAAACAATAAAAATGAAGTGTTTGGAAGAAACCTGAAATTTTTATTGATGAAGAAGGGGATGCCTTGGGCATCCCCAAGCTTTGACGCTAGTACTTCTTGAATATTTCTTGGGGTGACACGGGTGGCATCCCCAAGCTTGAGCTTTTGTCCATTCTTCATCTTATCACATTACTCTTCCCTACACTTTAAAATTTCCTTCATACAAAACATCACACAATCTTCATTAGCAACATTAGTGTACTCAAGATAATAAGTCTTTTGGTTTAGTTTCAACACAAGTAAAACTTCCACTAAAACACAAGCTACTGTAGCACTTCCTTTAAAAAGTTCAAATGATCAAAGAGAACTCAAAGAGAAAGAGATTAAGAGGCAAATGCAAATTATGGCAGAAATCTATCAAAACAGACCAGCAGGTAAAAACCAATTTTTTCGAAGACCTTATCTTGATCAAATAGAAAAATGCTGACTAACGAAAGTTGGATAACAACCTGGGGCATAAGCACAAAAAATTACAGATCAAACCTACGTACAGAGATTTTTCATGAATTTTTACACAAAAGCACAAAAATCTGTTTCGGGACAACAACTTTCCGAAATCTTTCTTCTCTCTCATTAGAGGTTACTCTTGGCACAAAAACCACACAAAAATGATAAGGAGCGGTTATTACAGAGGTAATAACTTCCAAGACTCAACAAAATATTCCTAACAAAATTTGGGTTATCTCCCAATAAGTGCTTTTCTTTAACGCCTTTGAGCTAGGCATAAGAGGCAAGAAAAGAATCGAGTATTCTCAAATGAAGAAGCATTGAAACCAAATTTCTTGCCCTTACCTCTCTTACTTTTATTCTTATCCTTGGGGAACGTATGATTGTTTGGTGGAGAAGTAAAGTGCATGATGCCCTTTTCCACATCTATTATTTCTCTAAGGAGTTTAAGTAGGGATCTTCCAAGTGTAATTTGTCCTTTTCCTACACATTCAATAACAAGAATATTAGTAGACACCATTTTCCCTAGAATATTTGTAAACCCTCCTTCAGCTATTCCAATAGGTAATATTGTGGCATTATTAGCAAGAAATATTTCTTCTCCCCCTTTAGAAAGTCCCTAAAGATTTAAAGATTCATAGATATCTTTAGGCATAAGGCAGAATTCAGACATGAAATCACAACGAGCATAAAAAGTTTCATTATTTATAACAACTTTTACTGTAGGAAGCCATTTTGAGGATTTAGAATTTGTTGGAACATACTCATGATGCTCTCTAAGCATGTTATAGCAATCTTTTAAACTAGTTGTGTTGGCCTCAAGAGTGTTTAATCTAGCAAATATGTTTATGAAGGAGGAGTCAGATTTGCTAGGAAAATTATATGTTGAGACCAACTTATTTATGGCATTAAAAGCTTCATCCTCATTGCATTGGAGGAAATCTCCTCCTACTACAGCATCCAAAGCATATCTATAGCATAGAGCAGTCCCAAAGTAAAAACTGCTAAGAAACAAGCTTAGAGTCATTTTAGGTTCAGTTTTTGCATGTAAATCAGAGATTCTAGACCAAGCTTCTTTGAAACTCTCTTCAATTCCTTGTTTGAAAGTAAAAATATTTTCCTCAGGTGACATAGTGATTGGAGGAATGCTAGACATAATAGTAACTAGAAATAGAAACTAATTTTTTTGTGTTTTTGATAAAGAAAGCAAACTAGTATAACTATTTTTTTGTGTTTTTGGTAAAGAAACAAGCAAACAAAGAAGAAATAAACTAAGCAAAACAAAAAACAAAGTAAAGAGATTGGTTATGAGGGACTCCCCTTGTGAAGATGTCCTTGACTCCCCGGTAACGGTGCCAGAAAAACGCTTGATGATCGGCTCAACACGTCGATCTCGTTGGGAAACCTCGAGAGGTAGGTATGATGAGCACAGCAGCAAGTTTTCCCTCATTTATGAAACCAAGGTTATCGAACCAGTAGGAGCAAGGAAACACCTCCAAGGTGTTGTTTCCAACTTGGAATCCTGCACAACACAACCACAGAACTTTGCCCCTAACTTACAGTGAGGTTGTCAATCTCACCAGTTTTGCTGAAAACAAAGGATTAAACGTATTGTGTGGAAGATAGTAATTGCTTGCAGAAAGTAAACAGAAAACAGTAAATAGTAGATTGTGCATTGATGGTAAAAGAATGGATCAGGGTCCATAGTTCACTAGAGGTGATTCTCCTTAAGATAGATGACATGTTGGGTGAACAAATTACAGCGGGGCAATTGACAGACACCAAGAAAGCATACATGCATATACTAATCATCTTGACTCCTATGAGATTCGATTGGGCATTACAACATTATACATAGACCGTAATCCAACTGCATCTATGACTAATAATCCACCTTCAGGTTATCATCCGAACCCCCTCCAGTATTAAGTTGCAAGCAACGGATAATTGTATTAAGAAAAGTGTGTAAAGTAAACAATACGATTGTTCTATGAACAAAGGATTGTTGTTTTCTCCCTAGTAGCAACAGGACATCTATTACCTTAGAGATTTCTGTCACTTCCCCAGATTCCTAGAGGCATGAACCCATTATCGAGCATAAATACTTCCTCTTGGAGTTGCTAGCATCTACTCGGCCAAGATAGCTACTAACAACGGAAAGCATGCAAGATCACAAATAACAAAGACATGATAGAATCAATAATCAATCTGAAATAGCATCTCAATATCCATCGGATCCCCGCAAACACAACATGTAAGATTACAAACATATGATATTGATCATGAACGGAGCTCACAAGATCTAGACATGGTAGCACAAAGGAGAAGAACCAACCATCTAGCTACTACATGGACCCGTAGTCCAGGGATGAACTACTCACGCATCACATCGGAGGCACGCATGATGATGAAGAAGGCCTCCAGGGTGATCTCTCCCCTCTGGGCCTGTTCGTCTGTGGTACCAAAGTTCCCGGGCCAGCGCATGGCGGTACCTAAGTTGCCGGAAATTGCCGCGTTTCGAAATGTTGGGCCGCCAACTACCGAGAGGGGCCATTTCGATGCAAACTCATCTCGCCCCTACCAAATTCAAACATTCCGTGAAACTGCCCCGTGAAGTAAACGGTCGGAACCCTCATGTCGGTCATCTGTCCGTGACGCGAGCGCCAACGCTGCAACCTATTAGGAAAATCGAGTAACTAAGTGGATCGGATGCGTTGACCAATTTCACAAATCCATTCCCACCTTTCCCCTAGCACCGACAGCGTCGGAATCCACCCTCCAGGCAGGACGATCCCTTCGGACATTTGACTTCTGGTGCCAAGTTGTTGTGCCCAGTTGCTGCGCCCAGTCGCTGATCCTAAGCTCGAATGGCGCATGTCATAGCCGCCGTTGCGAGGATCTAGCCCTCCTCCGTCGCCGATGAGCCGAGCAGCTCGGAGGATGGTAGATCCTAGTACCAAGGAAGAAGAAGTTCTGGCTACAGCGAGTGAGTTACCCTTCTCTTTGCTATTCGCACTAATTATAACTACTAGCTGGCTACTGAACCTAAAATTGTTTGTTAGCCCAACACTGACAAACATATTTTGTCCATAGTTTTCTGTCAAGTGGGATCTCTGCGGACCACCCTTACCTGGTTACAGTAGTCCTCTTCAGGTACGACTCTAAGGGCAAGTGGTATGGACACCATTGTATCACGATGGAACAAGCGCCTGTGCAGATTTGCACTATATCTGGTATGGTTGCTGCTCTACGTAATCATGATGAATTATGGCCGAAGCAGACTGCAAAGTTTAGCTTCATGGATGCACGTGGCATCATGGTTCCTCTAACGTGTGACAGTCAGCTATGGGTTGATGAAAAGGTATGCTTCGGCTTGCATGTTTGAGCTGAATTGTGATGTACTGGATGTGGAAGCTACTGCAACTGGGAGTCTCCCTTCTATTCTTGGATAAGGTGGTTGCTCGAACCCAATTAGCTCCTGGTAAACAAAAGTCTCTTGGGGTTCGCTTGTTTGTGCTGAATTTTAATTTTTGTTTTATTTACTCTGTAGATATTGGGCAGTTATGCAACAGTCTTGTTTCTTTGACAGGAAGTGTCGCAAGGTTAGAAACATGACTACCGGGTCAGTCATTTTGCTACCCGAAGAAATTAAAAACGAGTGGAAAGATGATGCTGGCCATGATTCTGGTGCCCATTGTCCCGGCGATGCAGAGTACGTGAAGCTAAGAAAATTGGCACCGAGGAAGAGGAAGAAGGCAGGAAATGAAGAAGCCAGTGGATGTGAAGGCTTGGTACCCACGCTGCGGAAGAAGGATGCTGGCAATGAAGATGCATAGTAATGTGTTGAACTGGAACCTATATATGTAATTCGGTTAAATTCTGGAGCTCTGTGTGTGGAACTTTGCTAGGCGAAACAATCTACCCACGTTCTCTAAGTAAAATGTACCGCGACTTAGGGTTTGGAAACGCTCGAGTTAGTAGTTGAATCCGAAATTGTGATTCTGCCACTACTATCTGAAAACACGCAAACCTTGGTTCCACGATTCCGAGGCGAGAGGTCTCCAAATACGACGAAATGTAAGTGGCACAGAAATAAATTATTTAAGCTGCTACACTCCACGAAGCAGCAACTTATTTTAGCTGCTGCACACAACGACATGGCAACATAAACAGCAATGGCAACCGATAATGCCTAGATGAGGAGGAAATCGGTACCACTTTCTGGCCTAATCTTGAGCCCGTCTATCTCACCGCCTCTCTGCTCCTGCATCCCCTGCATCTGGTGAAGCTCCCAGATCTCCAGTAACCGGGTATACGTGCTTCCACTTTATAAATTGTGGTTGTGCCATTTGCATGCGGCACAATCCACATAGATTACGTTTAAACAAACCACCAATGTCAGAATACCACCATGATCAGACAAAAGGAAGTAATGCAGGGTTAAGACAGATTAACGGGTGACCATTTTTTTCCTTCCAGGACTCCGGGACCACTAGTTCAGACCGCTAGGTCAACAAGTACAACTATTACAACTTAAAAAGGCATGGAGCTCAAGCTAAATAGAACTAGTTATCACACATCTCCTTGATCTTCCTAATCTTAGCCCGATGCGCATCTTCCTGCGAGAGCAAGGATCGAATCGTCTGCTCCTCCTTTTAGCATCTTCCTTACAAAGCTTCAATTGTTTCTCTGCATTTTTCCTCATGCACTTGGCAATACTCGTAGTTGTGAACTGCAGGACTTTGGCCTGGTGAAGATCATTCCTTGCTTGAGTCAGTTCTTGCTCTACTTTAGCCTTCAGGGCCAACGCCGCATCCCTCTCCTTCTCGACATTGCTAACCTTGTCTTGCACCCACCTGAGATCTCGCTTATGCTTGGTCATGTCAATTGGTTCCCATAGCTTCATCTCAACACTGTCAAGAAGTGAGTTGAATACAGATTCTTTCAACTCAACAGTCATTTCCCATAGTTTGTCCAGCGTTTTCTGCATCGATTTGGGCCACTCTGGGTCTACCCATTTGACAACATCGCAACTTCTGCCTTGCATCATTGCACGATGTCCTTGACACCATAGAAACCTCATTCCTGCATTTCGTCCTTCGAACGCTAAAAATTTAGCAGGCACATATCCATGTTTACATAGAAGAGGACTGTCTTCATCCGCTAAACCGTGATAGTCGGAGTCATACATCGTCTGGTTGGCCTAACACATCATACGCACATGAGTAAACAGAGTAGATCTAGCTCAAAAAATAGATAACTGGCCACAGATGATAGAGATAGAGATGAGATGACTCACATTGAAATCACCGTCCCTGTCATCATGACGTGTTTCCTCGCCGTCTCCCCTTGAACCCATGGCGAGAGGGGGAAGGGGGTGGCTGCCAGAGAGGGGATTGGGATGGAGGTGTTGTTGGCTTGCGGCTATGGTAGGATGGGAGTGAAGTAGGGAAAGTGGCTTCGAGGGGAAGGAAGATAAGTACGGGGAGGAAGAGAAGTAATGGGGACGTGACACTAGGATATGGCCCACTGAACTCGTGAGTCGTGACACTAACAACAGGGGAGCGCCCAGTGTTGCCAGTTTGTCCAGAGCAAGTGTGGCCAATCATACCTCAGAACAACCTACTCGCGGATCGCTCTCACGAAGACCATCCCAATCATCCAAGCGCACTGATCAAACGGTATGTAACAATCGTCAAGCAGAACAACTGTGTTAGGGCGTTCCTTCTAGAAGACTCGGTCTAAAAGACATCCATTGGGGGGGCTAAGGTTAGGGCTCTCCTAAGGTTAGGTTCTATATGTGGTTTATGAGAATAACACACATGTAATGACACTAGTGGATCCACGTGTGGTTTGTGAAAAGAACACACATGCAATGACTCTAACTATGGTTAATGAAAAGAGAAGACATGCAATGACACTGGTGGATCCATGTGTGGTTTGTGAGAAGAACACACATGCAATGACACTGGGTGTGGTTCATGAAAAGAACAAACATGCAATGACACTGGGTGTGGTTCATGAAAAGAACACACATCCAATGACACTGGTGGATCCTTATGTGGTTTGTGACAAGAATAGACATGCAATGACTCTAGATGTGGTTCATGAGAAGAACACATGTGCAATGACACCGGTGGATCCATGTGTGGTTTATGAGAGGAACAGACATGCAATGACACTGGGTGTGGTTCATGAAAAGGACAGACATGCAATGGCACTGGTGGATCCATATGTGGTTTGTGAAAAGAACAGACATGCAATCACACTGGGTGGATCCATGTGTGGTTTGTGAAAAGAACACACATGCAATGACACTGGTGGATCCATGTGTGGTTTGTGAGAAGAACACACATCCAATGACACTGGGTGTGGTTCATGAAAAGAACACACATCCATTGACACTGGTGGATCCTTATGTGGTTTGTGAGAAGAACAGACATGCAATGACCCTAGCTATGGTTCATGAGAAGAACACACATGCAATGACACTGGTGTATCCTTATGTGGTTTGTGAGAAGAACACACATGCGATGACACTGGGTGTGGTTCATGAAAAGAACAGACGTGCAATGATACCGGTGGATCCATGTGTGGTTTGTTTAGAAGAACACACATGCAATGACTCTAGATGTGGTTCATGAGAAGAACACACATGCAATGACACTGGTGTATCCTTATGTGGTTTGTGAGAAGAACACACATGCAATGACACTAGTTATATGTGGTTTGTGAAAAGAACACACATGCAATGACTCTAACTTTGGTTAATGAAAAGAGCAGACATGCAATGGCACTAGCTGAGGTTTATGAGAAGAACACACATCCAATGACATTGGTGGATCCTTATGTGGTTTGTGAGAAGAACACACATGCAATCACACTGGGTGGATCCATATGTGGTTTATGACAAGAACACACATGCAATGACACTGGTGATATGTGGTTTGTGAAAAGAACACACATGCAATGACTCTCACTGTGGTTAATGAAAAGAGCAGACATGCAATGACACTGGTAGATCCATGGGTGGTTTGTGAGAAGAACACACATGCAATGACACTGGCTGTGGTTCATTAAAAGAACAGACATGCAATGATACTAGTGGATCCATGTGTGGTTTGTGAGAAGAACATACATGCAATGACACTGGGTGTGGTTCATGAAAAGAACACACATCCAATGACACTGGTAGATCCTTATGTGGTTTGTGAGAAGAACAGACATGCAATGACTCTAGATGTGGTTCATGAGAAGAACACACATGCAATGACACTGGTGGATCCATGTGTGGTTTGTGAGAGGAACACACATGCAATGACACTAGGTGTGGTTCATGAAAAGAACACACATGCAATGACAGTGGTGTATCCTTATGTGGTTTGTGATAATAACACACATGTAATGACTCTAGTTGTGGTTTGTGAAAACAACACACATGCAATGACTCTAGTTGTGGTTCATGAAAAGAACAGACATGCAATGACACTGGTGGATCCATATGTGGTTTGTGAAAAGAACAGACATGCAATCACACTGGGTGGATCCATGTGTGCTTCATGAAAAGAATAGACATGCAATGACACCGGTGGATCCTTATGTGGTTTGTGAGAAGAACAGACATGCAATGACTCTAGTTGTGGTTCATGAAAAGAACACACATGCAATGACACAGGTGTATCCTTATGGGGTTTGTGAGAAGAACACACATGCGATGACACTGGGTGTGGTTCATGAAAAGAACAGACGTGCAATGATACTGGTGGATCCATGTGTGGTTTGTTTAGAAGAACACACATGCAATGACCACATGCAATGACACTGGTGGATCCATGTGTGGTTTGTTTAGAGGAACATACATGCAATGACACTGGGTGTGGTTCATGAACAGAACAGACATGCAATGACACTGGTGGATCCTTATGTGGTTTGTGAGAAAAACAGACATGCAATGACTCTAGATGTCGTTCATGAGAAGAACAGACATCCAATGACACTGGTGGATCCATGTGTGGTTTGTGAGAAGAACACACATGCAATGACACTAGGTGTGGTTCATGAAAAGAACACACACCCAATGACACAAGTGGATCCTTATGTGGTTTGTGAGAAGAACAGACATGCAATGACTCTAGATGTGGTTCATTAGAAGAACACACATGCAATGACATCGGTGGATCCATGTGTGGTTTGTGAGAAGAACACACATGCAATGACACTGGGTGTGGTTCATGAAAAGAACACACATCCAATGACACTAGTGGATCCTTATGTGGTTTGTAAGAAGAACACACATGAAATCACACTGGGTGGATCCATATGTGGTTTATGAGAGGAACACACATGCAATGACACTGGTGATATGTGGTTTGTGAAAAGAACACACATGAAATGACTCTAACTGTGGTTAATGAAAAGAGCAGACATGCAATGACACTGGTGGATCCATGTGTGGTTTGTGAGAAGAACACACATGCAATGACACTGGCTGTGGTTCATGAAAAGAACAGACATGCAATAATACTAGTGGATCCATGTGTGGTTTGTGATAAGAACACACATGCAATGACACTAGGTGTGGTTCATGAAAAGAACACACATCCAATGACACTAGTGGATCCTTATGTGGTTTGTGAGAAGAATAGACATGCAATGGCTCTAGATGTGGTTCATGAGAAGAACACACATGCAATGACACTGGTGGATCCATGTGTGGTCTGTGAGAAGAACACACATGCAATGAAACTGGGTGTGGTTCATGAAAAGAACACACATGCAATGACGCTGGTGGATCCTTATGTGGTTTGTGAGAAGAACAGACATGTAATGACTCTAGATGTGGTTCATGAGAAGAACACACATGCAATGACACTGGTGGATCCATGTGTGGTTTATGAGAGAAATAGACATGCAATGACACTGGTTGTGGTTCATAAAAAGAATAGACATGCAATGACAATGGTGGATCCATATGTGGTTTGTGAAAAGAACAAACATGCAATCACACTGGGTGGATCCATGTGTGGTTCATGAAAATAATACACATGCAATGACACTGGTGGATCCATGTGTGGTTTGTGAGAAGAACACATATCCAATGACACTGGGTGTGGTTCATGAAAAGAACACACATCCAATGACACTGGTGGATCCTTATATGGTTTGTGAGAAGAACACACATGCAATGACTCTAGCTGTGGTTCATGAGAAGAACACACATGCAATGACACTAGTGTATCCTTATGTGGTTTGTGAGAAGAACACACATGTAATCACACTGGGTGGATCCATATGTGGTTTATGAGAAGAACATGCATGCAATGACACTAGTGATATGTGGTTTGTGAAAAGAACACACATGCAATGACTCTAACTGTGGTTAATGAAAAGAGCAGACATGCAATGGCACTAGCTGAGGTTTATGAGAAGAACAAACATCCAATGACACTGGTGGATCCTTATGTGGTTTGTGAGAAGGACACACGTGCAATCACACTGGGTGGATCCATATGTGGTTTATGACAAGAACACACATGCAATGACACTGGTGATATGTGGTTTGTGAAAAGAACACACATGCAATGACTCTAACTGTGGTTAATGAAAAGAGTAGACATGCAATGACACTTGTGGATCCATGTGTGGTTTGTGAGAAGAAAACACATGCAATGACACTGGCTGTGGTTCATGAAAAGAACAGACATGCAATGATACTGGTGTATCCATGTGTGGTTTGTGAGAAGAACATACATGCAATGACACTGGTTGTGGTTCATGGAAAGAACACACATCCAATGACACTGGTAGATCCTTATGTGGTCTGTGAGAAGAACAGACATGCAATGACACTAGATGTGGTTCATGAGAAGAACACACATGCAATGACACTGGTGGATCCATGTGTGGTTTGTGAGAGGAACACACATGCAATGACACTAGGTGTGGTTCATGAAAAGAACACACATGCAATGACAGTGGTGTATCCTTATGTGGTTTGTGAGAATAACACACATGTAATGACTCTAGTTGTGGTTTGTGAAAAGAACACACATGCAATGACTCTATTTGTGGTTCATGAAAAGAACAGACATGCAATGACACTGGTGGATCCATATGTGGATTGTGAAAAGAACAGACATGCAATCACACTGGGTGGATCCATGTGTGGTTCATGAAAAGAACAGACATGCAATGACACCGGTGGATCCTTATGTGGTTCGTGAGAAGAACAGACATGCAATGGCTCTATTTGTGGTTCATGAAAAGAACAGACATGCAATGACACTGGTGGATCCATATGTGGTTTGTGAAAAGAACAGACATGCAATCACACTGGGTGGATCCATGTGTGGTTCATGAAAAGAACAGACATGCAATGACCCCGGTGGATCCTTATGTGGTTTGTGGGAAGAACAGACATGCAATGACTCTAGTTGTGGTTCATGGAAAGAATAGACATGCAATGACACTGGTGGATCCATATGTTGTTTGTGAAAAGAACAGACATGCAATCACACTGGGTGGATCCATATGTGGTTTATGAGAAGATCACACATGCAATGACACTGGTGATATGTGGTTTGTGAGAAGAACACACATGCAATGACACTAGTGGATCCATGTGTGGTTTGTGAGAGGAACATACATGCAATGACACTGGGTGTGGTTCATGAAAAGAACACACATGCAATGACACTAGTGGATCTATGTGTGGTTTTTGAGAAGAACACGAATGCAATGACACTAGGTGTGGTTCATGAAAATAACACAAATCCAATGACACTGGTGGATCCTTATGTGGTTTGTGAGAAGAACAAACATGAAATAACTCTAGATGTGGTTCATGAGAAGAACACACATGCAATGACATTGGTGGATCCATGTGTGGTTTATGAGAGGAACAGACATGCAATGACACTGGGTGTGGTTCATGAAAAGAATAGACATGCAATGACACTGGTGGATCCATATGTGGTTTGTGAAAAGAACAGACACGCAATCACACTGGGTGGGTCCTTGTGTGGTTAATGAAAAGAGCAGACATGCAATGGTACTGGTGGATCCATGTGTGGTTTGTGAGAAGAACACACATGCAATGACACTGAGTGTGGTTCATGAAAAGAACACACATCCAATGACACTGGTGGATACTTATGTGGTTTGTGAGAAGAATAAACATGCAATGACTCTAGCTATGGTTCATGAGAAGAACACACATCCAATGACACTGGTGGATCCTTATGTGGTTTCTGAGAAGAACAGACATGCAATGACTCTAGATGTGGTTCATGAGAAGAACACACATGCAATGACACCGGTGGATCCATGTGTGGTTTGTGAGAAGAACACACATGCAATGATACTGGGTGTGGTTCATGAAAAGAACACACATCCAATGACACTGGTGGATCCTTATGTGGTTTGTGAGACGAACATACATGCAATGACTCTAGATGTGGTTCATGAGAATAACACACATGCAATGACACCGGTGGATCCACGTGTGGTTTGTGAGAAGAACACAGATGCAATGACACTAGGTGTGGTTCATGAAAAGAACACACATCCAATGACACCGGTGGATCCTTATGTGGTTTGTGAGAAGAACACACATGCAATGACTCTAGCCGTGGTTCATGAGAAGAACACACATGCAATGACACTAGTGTATCCTTATGTGGTTTGTGAGAAGAACACACATGCAATGACTCTAGCTGTGGTTTGTGAGAAGAACGCACATCTAATGACACTGGTGGATCCTTATGTGGTTTGTGAGAAGACCACACATGTAATCACACTGGGTGGATCCATATGTGGTTTATGAGAAGAACATGCATGCAATGACACTAGTGATATGTGGTTTGTGAAAAGAACACACATGCAATGACTTTAACTGTGGTTAATGAAAAGAGCAGACATGCAATGGCACTAGCTGAGGTTTATGAGAAGAACAAACATCCAATGACACTGGTGGATCCTTATGTGGTTTGTGAGAAGGACACACGTGCAATCACATTGGGTGGATCCATATGTGGTTTATGACAAGAACACACATGCAATGACACTGGTGATATGTGGTTTGTGAAAAGAACACACATGCAATGACTCTAACTGTGGTTAATGAAAAGAGTAGACATGCAATGACACTTGTGGATCCATGGGTGGTTTGTGAGAAGAAAACACATGCAATGACACTGGCTGTGGTTCATGAAAAGAACAGACATGCAATGATACTGGTGGATCCATGTGTGGTTTGTGAGAAGAACATACATGCAATGACACTGCTTGTGGTTCATGAAAAGAACACACATCCAATGACACTGGTAGATCCTTATGTGGTCTGTGAGAAGAACAGACATGCAATGACTCTAGATGTGGTTCATGAGAAGAACACACATGCAATGACACTGGTGGATCCATGTGTGGTTTGTGAGAGGAACACACATGCAATGACACTAGGTGTGGTTCATGAAAAGAACACACATGCAATGACAGTGGTGTATCCTTATGTGGTTTGTGAGAATAACACACATGTAATGACTCTAGTTGTGGTTTGTGAAAAGAACACACATGCAATGACTCTATTTGTGGTTCATGAAAAGAACAGACATGCAATGACACTGGTGGATCCATATGTGGATTGTGAAAAGAACAGACATGCAATCACACTGGGTGGATCCATGTGTGGTTCATGAAAAGAACAGACATGCAATGACACCGGTGGATCCTTATGTGGTTCGTGAGAAGAACAGACATGCAATGGCTCTATTTGTGGTTCATGAAAAGAACAGACATGCAATGACACTGGTGGATCCATATGTGGTTTGTGAAAAGAACAGACATGCAATCACACTGGGTGGATCCATGTGTGGTTCATGAAAAGAACAGACATGCAATGACCCCGGTGGATCCTTATGTGGTTTGTGGGAAGAACAGACATGCAATGACTCTAGTTGTGGTTCATGGAAAGAATAGACATGCAATGACACTGGTGGATCCATATGTTGTTTGTGAAAAGAACAGACATGCAATCACACTGGGTGGATCCATATGTGGTTTATGAGAAGATCACACATGCAATGACACTGGTGATATGTGGTTTGTGAGAAGAACACACATGCAATGACACTAGTGGATCCATGTGTGGTTTGTGAGAGGAACATACATGCAATGACACTGGGTGTGGTTCATGAAAAGAACACACATGCAATGACACTAGTGGATCCATGTGTGGTTTTTGAGAAGAACACGCATGCAATGACACTAGGTGTGGTTCATGAAAAGAACACAAATCCAATGACACTGGTGGATCCTTATGTGGTTTGTGAGAAGAACAAACATGAAATAACTCTAGATGTGGTTCATGAGAAGAACACACATGCAATGACATTGGTGGATCCATGTGTGGTTTATGAGAGGAACAGACATGCAATGACACTGGGTGTGGTTCATGAAAAGAATAGACATGCAATGACACTGGTGGATCCATATGTGGTTTGTGAAAAGAACAGACACGCAATCACACTGGGTGGGTCCTTGTGTGGTTAATGAAAAGAGCAGACATGCAATGGTACTGGTGGAGCCATGTGTGGTTTGTGAGAAGAACACACATGCAATGACACTGAGTGTGGTTCATGAAAAGAATACACATCCAATGACACTGGTGGATACTTATGTGGTTTGTGAGAAGAATAAACATGCAATGACTCTAGCTATGGTTCATGAGAAGAACACACATCCAATGACACTGGTGGATCCTTATGTGGTTTCTGAGAAGAACAAACATGCAATGACTCTAGATGTGGTTCATGAGAAGAACACACATGCAATGACACCGGTGGATCCACGTGTGGTTTGTGAGAAGAACACAGATGCAATGACACTAGGTGTGGTTCATGAAAAGAACACACATCCAATGTCACCGGTGGATCCTTATGTGGTTTGTGAGAAGAACACACATGCAATGACTCTAGCTGTGGTTCATGAGAACACACATGCAATGACACTGAGTGTGGTTCATGAAAAGAACACACATCCAATGACACTGGTGGATACTTATGTGGTTTGTGAGAAGAATAAACATGCAATGACTCTAGCTATGGTTCATGAGAAGAACACACATCCAATGACACTAGTGTATCCTTATGTGGTTTGTGAGAAGAACACACATGCAATGACTCTAGCTGTGGTTTGTGAGAAGAACGCACATCTAATGACACTGGTGGATCCTTATGTGGTTTGTGAGAAGACCACACATGTAATCACACTGGGTGGATCCATATGTGGTTTATGAGAAGAACATGCATGCAATGACACTAGTGATATGTGGTTTGTGAAAAGAACACACATGCAATGACTTTAACTATGGTTAATGAAAAGAGCAGACATGCAATGGCACTAGCTGAGGTTTATGAGAAGAACAAACATCCAATGACACTGGTGGATCCTTATGTGGTTTGTGAGAAGAACAAACATGAAATAACTCTAGATGTGGTTCATGAGAAGAACACACATGCAATGACATTGGTGGATCCATGTGTGGTTTATGAGAGGAACATACATGCAATGACACTGGGTGTGGTTCATGAAAAGAATAGACATGCAATGACACTGGTGGATCCATATGTGGTTTGTGAAAAGAACAGACATGCAATCACACTGGGTGGGTCCTTGTGTGGTTAATGAAAAGAGCAGACATGCAACGGTACTGGTGGATCCATGTGTGGTTTGTGAGAATAACACACATGCAATGACACTGAGTGTGGTTCATGAAAAGAACACACATCCAATGACACTGGTGGATACTTATGTGGTTTGTGAGAATAATAAACATGCAATGACTCTAGCTATGGTTCATGAGAAGAACACACATCCAATGATACTGGTGGATCCTTATGTGGTTTCTGAGAAGAACAGACATGCAATGACTCTAGATGTGGTTCATGAGAAGAACACACATGCAATGACACCGGTGGATCCACGTGTGGTTTGTGAGAAGAACACAGATGCAATGACACTAGGTGTGGTTCATGAAAAGAGCACACATCCAATGACACTGGTGAATCCTTATGTGGTTTGTGAGAAGAACAGACATGCAATGACTCGATATGTGGTTCATGAGAAGAACACACATGCAATGACATCGGTGGATCCATGTGTGGTTTATGATAGGAACGGACATGTAATGACACTAGGTGGGGTTCATGAAAAGAGCAGACATGCAATGATACTGGTGGATCCATGTGTGGTTTGTGAGAACAATACACATGCAATGACACTGAGTGGGGTTCATGAAAAGAACACACATCCAATGACACTGGTGGATCCTTATGTGGTTTGTGAGAACAACAGACATGCAATGACTCTAGCTATGGTTCATGAGAAGAACACACATCCAATGACACTGGTGGATCCTTATGTGGTTTGTGAGACGAACATACATGCAATGACTCTAGATGTGGTTCATGAGAAGAACACACATGCAATGACATCGGTGGATCCATGTGTGGTTTATGATAGGAACGGACATGTAATGACACTAGGTGGGGTTCATGAAAAGAGCAGACATGCAATGATACTAGTGGATCCATGTGTGGTTTGTGAGAAGAATACACATGCAATGACACTGAGTGGGGTTCATGAAAAGAACACACATCCAATGACACTGGTGGATCCTTATGTGGTTTGTGAGAACAACAGACATGCAATGACTCTAGCTGTGGTTCATGAGAAGAACACACATCCAATGACAATGGTGGATCCTTATGTGGTTTGTGAGACGAACATACATGCAATGACTCTAGATGTGGTTCATGAGAAGAACACACATGCAATGACACCGGTGGATCCATGTGTGGTTTGTGAGAAGAACACACATGCAATGATACTGGGTGTGGTTCATGAAAAGAACACATATCCAATGACACTGGTGGATCCTTATGAGGTTTGTGAGAAGAACAGACATGCAATGACTCTAGATGTGGTTCATGAAGAACACACATGCAATGAAAACGGTGGATCCATGTGTGGTTTATGATAGGAATAGACATGTAATGAAACTGGTGTGGTTCATGAAAAGAACAGACATGCAATGACACTGGTGGATCCGTATGTGGTTTGTGAAAAGAACAGACATGCAATCACACTGGGTGGATCCATGTGTGGTTTGTGAAAAGAGCAGACATGCAATGATACTGGTGGATCCATGTGTGGTTAGTGAGAAGAACACACATCCAATGACACTGGGTGTGGTTCATGAAAAGAACACACATCCAATGACACTGGTGGATCCTTATGTGGTTTGTGAGAAGAACACACATGCAATCACACTGGGTGGATCCATATGTGGTTTATGAGAAGAAAACACATGCAATGACACTGGTGATATGTAGTTTGTGAAAAGAACACACATGCAATGACTCTAACTGTGGTTAATGAAAAGAGCAGACATGCAATGACACTGGTGGATCCATGTGTGGTTTGTGAGAAGAACACACATGCAATGACACTGGTTGTGGTTCATGAAAAGAACAGACATGCAATGATACTGGTGGATCCATGTGTGGTTTGTAAGAAGAACACACATGCAATGACACTGGGTGTGTGATGACCCACAAGTATAGCGGGTGTATCGCAGTATTTTCGAGGGAAGTGAAACCCAATTTATTGATTCGACACAAGGGGAGCCAAAGAATATTTATAAGCCTTAACAACTGAGTTGTCAATTCAGCTACACCTGGAAACAATCTAGCTCACAGCAGATTATCAGTAGCAACCGTTTTGTAGTAGGAATAGTAAAGTGACAATAGTAGTAAAGTAAAGACAGTTGTAACAATAGCAGTAAACAGTAGGATTCGAGTGCGGTAGGCATAGGGATGGATGGACGGGCGTTGCATGGACAAGACAATTCACATAGCAATCAGAACATAGGGCAATTGCAGATAAATAAGATAAAGCATCCAAGTACTAGATAATTCTAGGCATGTGTTCCATATATAGTCATACGTGCTCGCAATGAGAACTTGCACAACATCTTTTGTCCTGCCAGTCTGTTTGCAGCGGGGCCTCAAGGGAACTACTGGCAATTAAGGTGCTCCTTTTAATAGAGCACCAGAGCAAAGCATTAACACTCCATGAACACATGTGATCCTCACAACAAAGCCATTCCCTCCGATTATCCTGATTTCTATCACTTCGGGGCCATTGGTTCCGGACAACAACATGTGTATACAACTTGCAGGTAAGACCATAAACAATACTATCATAATGAATCAATAACATGTTCAGATCTGAAATCATGGCACTCGGGCCCTAGTGACAAGCATTAAGCATAAAAAGTCGCAACAAAGTCATAAAGCACTAATAGAAGATACTAGGCACCATGCCTAACAATCTGGTGCCATTACATGAACGATCTCATCCAATCCCTACCATCCCCATAGCCTACAGCGGGGGATTACTCACTCATAGATGGGGGAAACATGGATGGTAGATGGAGAAGCAATGGTGATGATGATGGCGATGATCTCCTCCAATTCCCCATCCCGGCAGAGTGCCAGAATGGAGTTTCTGGTTCTGAATCGTGGAATCTGGTAGTGGTGGCGGAGCGGAACTCCTTCTGGAAAAACGTCGAACCCCCCTGAGTTTTTAGGTCAGAAGGCAACTTATAGGCGAAGAGGGAGACCGAGGGGGTGTCTAGGGCGGCCAGACCACCCCCTTGCACGGCCATGCCTAGCCCGCGCGGCCAGGTGGTGTGGCCTGGGCCCAGCCCCCTTCCATCTCGTATTCTGGCTCCGGGAGTCTTATGGTGAAATAGGATTTTTGGCATATTTTCCGGGGGTTTTCCTGATAGTTGATTTTCTGCACAAAAACTAGACACCAAGGCAATTCTGCTGAAAACAGCATCAGTCCGTGTTAGTTGCATCCAAATCACACAAGTTTAGAGGAGAAACAATAGGAAAATTGTTCGGGAAAGTAGATACGTTTTGTACGTATCAACTCCCCCAAGCTTAGCTTATTGCTTGTCCTCAAGCAATTCAGTTGAAAACTGAGTGCGATAAAAGAAACTTTCACGAACACATTTGCTTCATATGATGTATATATTCTCAGCATGTGATCAACTACTTAGAAAATTCATAATAAAGAGTATGCAACTAAGTTTACTTAATAGGCATTGTAAGCTATGAAGAGATCCCAACTTAAAAATAATAAGTAGCATGAAGTATAGATATAAGCAACATTACAATGCTCATAACAAGGTATGATAGAGTGGTATCTCGCTTGCCTTTTATTGTGAATGCCAAGGCACCTCTGAAGTTTAGGTGGAGACTAGAAGTAAAGATGTCAAAGATACAAGCATCAGAGTCATAACACAAATAATCAAGTAATGAGACAGGCACAAAGAATGACAACTATGCTCTCAAGGAAGTGCTCATAGAATAACTAGTGACTCAACAAGGAAATGAAAAGGTTTTGAATAGTTTGAAAGGCTTCCAAATGCTAAAAGTATGGTACTCATTAGCTTTGAGCTCTCATTGCCCCTATCATAAGCATCTTTTAATATGGTTAAGGTGAAAGTGAGGTCCAATCTGAGTTATATGCTTGACAAACTATAAACTGGAAATCCCATGTCCCTTGAGTACGAGGGTCGCTCCTCATGCTACTCAACTTTAGTTACCTGTAAGTTCTTATCATCGTAAATACGTGCGTATCATAGAGAACCGCCAATAGGGTACCCCTTGCCCGATGATACGGAAGAATCCCCATATCAAAATGACAAGGCAAGCAGACAATGAGTATCTCAGCAATCTTCTTATTTACCATGGGAAAATGGTGCTTTTTTATCTCTCTCCTCTTTTCTCAAATCTTTTTTTTATTTTCTTTTTCTCAATGGCTATCTCTCTCTTTTTTATAAGAAGAATGTTTCATAGATATCATTATGGTTACGCTGCAGGTTTCCACCATGACAGCATGGATTAGACCGGCGGCCTAGGCGTTTCTCTAACACACATACATAACTCCATGGACTTAGAGGCTCCCCTTTTATTTCACACTGACGACATCTGCAAACAAAAGAGCATGGTATCAACTGGGTATATATTTACAGGTGTTGAAAGCGTTCCCCATGACAGCACGGTTCTGCTAATCCCCAGCCTATAATTTGCAAGCATATAACTTTCATGGACAGTCACAATGGTTCAGGTTTATTAAGTGCAGAAAATAAAGTGTGCCATCAAGTTCGTGAGAGCTTTACTAACTAACTTTCTCATAACAAGCAAACATTTTATTTGGAAGAAAACAAGGTATATTGAATATGCAAGGAAATAGCAAATGATGCTAATAGGTTAGGTATGGTGGACACTTTGGAAATATTTGGTTTTAGGGAGTTGGAAACATGAGTAAAACAAACTCAGTGAAAGTGAAGGCTGGCACTAGTAAGGGAGCGACAAACGAGAGAGCAATAGCTATCATAATCATGCTTGCAACAAAACAAGACTAATCATGGTTGAAAGTGATTCAAGACCCTCAAGGCAAAATAATTCATCGAGGCTTAACTGATTATTTCAGTCATATGCATGCGTGAGCATGTGCCAAGTCAATTCTAATGAAACATTCAGAGGAGGATACCATGGTGTCATACCAAGTTATTAATAGAGTAATGCAAGCAAACATTCATATGACATGCTACAAACTATTAGCAAGCTGGAACTAATCATATGAAAGCAAGAACTACTAAGCATCCATAAATAACATACACCCTACACGAATAGGCTAAGCATGCCCACAATGATGAGTATATGTACAAAAATGAAAACAAATAGAGTTCGTTACCAGCCTGTTACCACACCTCAAGTTGTCATTAATCCTCATTATTGCCCTTCACTTGTGTCGCTTGAATAATAATATGAAACCAAATCCCACTAAGGACTGCTGAACCCTGCAACAAACTCACAAAACCAAAGAAGAACAACAAATATTTTTGGTGTTTTCGATTTTTAAAAGAAGAACCAAAAAGGAAAAACAAGCAAAGCAAAATCTTTTTGGGTTTTTTGAATAGTTCAAATAAAGCAAAAAGGGAAAAACAAACCAAGGCAAAGAGAAAAGAAGCAAACCAAAGAGAAACAACAGAAATATTTTTGGTCTTTTTGTGTTTTAGAAAGCAAAAGCAAAGAAAGAACGAAAACTAAAAAGAGAACGAAACATGAATATACAAAGTGCCGACGCAAAATGATATGGAGATGAGTGTGATGTCGGCGTACCTCCCCCCAAGCTTAGGCTTTTGGCCTAAGTGGGTGTCAATCCCAAGCTGGCCAGGATGAAGTGTCATCGTGGTACGACGAGGAGGTACCCTCATCCTGGTGCGAGCTCGAGTACATCCCTCCATAGTGCACGGAGTAATCGTAGGAGGGCACATCCTCCTGGTGCTGCTCGTGGAAACCCAGCAAGCGGAGCTGCTCGTCCACCTCCTCCTTGGAGCGCGACCACGGTCTCTTGTGAACACTAAACAAAGTAGACTGGGGCAAAGGGATCTCCCTCTCATCCCCGTCAGTAAACAGCGTCCTATATACTAGACCATCCAAATCAGAATCAGAAGTGACAAAATGATGAGTTTTCATAGCAACAAGGTCAAGCCTTTGTGGTGCCAATATAGTATCATTGGGTTCCACTGAAAGCCCTAATGCATTGACCATACATGAGGCAATGATGCCCCCATAGATAGGCCCCCTAGCAGCTAGGCGGCGAGCAATAAGCGAGCCAAGGTTGTACCGAGTGTCATTGTTAAGCGCGGCAGCAAGGAAGGCTAAATGATAGTTGGAGATATTACTTGTATTCTCCCTACCAAGAACGCTAGTAGCAAGATAATATGCAAAGTATTTAAGGGCAGGGAGTTGGATGTTTCTTATCTTTCAGCACTGAGGCACGTGGTCATCATCATTGGTCACCCCTCGATAAAGCTCCAGCAAATCAGCGGGTCGCGCTTGAATCTTCTTCACGGTCCCTGCCATGCTTACACCTACAACACTGCAAAATCTTTCCAATGACATGGTAAAGGGCAGATTATAAATATTGAAAAAGACAGTTGACTGATAAGGCGTGTTAGTAAACATGAAGATCTCAACAAAAGTTTTGGTGAGCATAGTGTATTGCTCACTCTCATCTTGCATATATGAGGTCAAACCAACCCTCTGAATCAGTAGCAAGAAATCATCAAGAATCCCTGCAGCTTGTAAGAAAGTAAAACAAGGAAAAGTAGATGGGTGAGCATCCCCATCATCCCCTTCATTACCAATACGAGTTGCAATGAGATCGTCGTTGTATGATGGCCTAAACTGAGAGGCTGATCTTGAGGGCCTCGACCTCCTAGGTGCATCCCTCTCAAATATCTCTCCAAAGGTATGGTTGTTCATGCTTGATATTCTGAAATTTAAACACCTATTAAACAAGTGATTGCAAAGTGAATATAATGAAGGGCACTACTCATAGGGACTTGTAAGAGGCCTATACATGCATCAAAACTATATCTCTAAGCATCAATCAAGCTTACAAGCTCTCATAACCTGTCACCTACAGTAGCAAAATACTCAAGATATAATCCACTAAACACAAATCTACTTGTACAAGCAGAGGAGTCACATACCGGAGAACAAATGCTCTAACTTTCAGCAGCAAAGATGGGCTGAGCAAGGAGATCGAAAAAAATCGAGAGCAAGCACAGCAAGAACGCGATTCTGAGCAATGAACTGGAGTTTACTCAGGAGAGAGAAGAAAGTGGCAAGTGAGAGAGTGAGTGGAGGGACAGGGGTGGCCCACACCATGGCATGGCGCCACCCAGTGCAGGCCATGCCACCAGGTAGTGTGCCTGCCTGGTGCCCCCCCGGTACCTTCTAGACACTCATCTGCCCCTTTTTCACGTAAAAATTTAATATGAATTTTCTAGAATTTTTCGAGACACTTATTTTTGGGCATTTTTTAGGCATACATGAATGATTTTATGACAGAAAGATTTTTTTTGAATGATGCAAAGACAAAACAAGGCTAGGACTTCAGAAGTTCTAAGACACTCTAACAAGCAAACAACTAACAATAGAAAAGAAAACTAAACGAAAGCAAAAAACTCAATGGATAGAATAGAAGTAAGCGGAGATAATAATGGTGGAAACATTGTGTTGTTCAATGAAATCCTTTTGTTAACAAGGTTGATCAGGTCTTGTTACCAAAACAATTTTATATGAAACAAAACTTTGTATTCCACTTATGATTATGTTACCTCAACTTTGATAGCAATGGTCCCAATCATAATAGTTTCAAATTTTTCTCTTGGTATGGGACAATATATTTCTCCAACTTGAATGCCCTCAACATGTTCAATTGAATTCAAACCATAAGTCCTATCAATCTTCTTGGGGAAATAGACAGTATGTTCCTTGTCATTAACATTAAAGGTCACCTTTCCTTGATTACAATTAATAACGGCTCTTGCAGTATTAAGAAAAGGTCTCCCAAGAATAATAGACATATTATCATCTTTAGGCATTTCAAGCACAACAAAATCAGTTAATATCAAGAAATTATGAGCCACTTGAACAGGTACATCCTCACATATACCAACAGGAATAGTGGTAGATTTATCAGCCATTTGCAAAGATATATCAGTAGGTATCAGTTTTTCTAGTTGAAGTCTCTTATAGAGAGAGAAAGGCATAACACTAACTCCAGCTCCCAAATCACACAAAGCAGTTCTAACATAGCTATTCTTAATAGAGAAAGGGATAGTTGGAATCCCTGGGTCTCCAAGTTTCTTAGGAACCTTAGCATTAAACGAATAATTAGCAAGCAAAGTAGAAATTTCTTCATTAGGGATCTTCCTTTTATTCGAGACAATATCCTTCATATACTTTGAGTAAGGAGACAATTTATTAGCATCAGTCAAAGGAATTTGCAAGAATAAAGGTTTCATCCACTCACAAAACTTATTATAGTGTGCATCTTCCTTTGACTTGTGTTTCTTATCAGGGAAAGGCATAGGTTTTTGGACCCAAGGCTCTCTTTCACTACCATATTTCTTAGCAACAAAATCTTCCTTAGTGTATTTAGTATTCTTAGTGTGCTTCTCAGGTTCTTCTTCAACTTTTTCTTCATTAGGAACATCATTTTCTTCATTACCACTTTTAGTTTTAGCATCAAAAATAGATATACTATTAGGATCTATAGCAGGTTCAGAGGGTTCTATAATAGTTTTATTTTTCTTTTTCCTTTTCTTACGAGTAGAGCCACTATTTTCATCTTGTTGAGAATCCTGCTCAATTCTTTTATGATGCCCCTCCAGATATAGAGGATCCTAGGTAGCAGCACCACTTCTAGTTCTAATTTCATAAGCATGTTTTTCTTTAGCAGCATTAACTAGCAAGTCTTTTTGAACTTTAATTAGTTGATCTATTTGAGTTTGAACCATTTGAAAATGTTTGACAATCATTTTAACATCATTAGAGGTTCTTTCCACAATACCTTTTAACTCAACAATGGCTCTAGAGTTTTCCATTAGATGATTTTGCACCCTTTTATTAAAATTATCTTATTTAACAATAAAAATATCAAATTCTTCTAAGCATTGATCAGGAGGTTTAGAGTAAGGGATATCACCTTCATCAAAGTGTTGGAGAGAGTGTACCTCAATAGTGGGTGAGTGGGGAATAGGCTTACATAATTCTTCTATAGGAGGTAAATTCTTGACATCTGCAGCTTTAATTCCCTTCTCTTTAAGACATTTCTTAGCTTCCTTCATCACTTCATCATTTAATTCAATAACTCCCCTCTTCTTTGATGTTGGCATATGCACTGGAATAGTTGGTTCAGGTATAATTATTTCAGGTATAGCTGGTTGAAGAGGAGTCCAGTCTTCGTAATTCTTGCTTATTTTAGCCATTAATTCCTCAGCTTCCTTGGGAGTCCTATTCCTAAAAACACAATCAACACAACTATCTAGGTATGTCCTAGATTCATCGGTTAGTCCATTATAAAATATATCCAGCAGCTCATTTTTAGGTAATGGACTTCTAGCCTGTGCATGAATCAAAGCACAAAACCTTGCCCATGATTTAGGCAATATCTCTTTTTCTCCCTGTTTAAAATCAAAAAGTTCCTGCAAAATAGTATGTCTAGCACTAGGAGGAAAATATTTTTGTAGGAAAGTACTAATCAAGCTATCAGGGCTATCAATAGATCCAGGAGGTAAATTACTAAACCAAGCTTTAGCTTCTCCTTTTAGTGAAAAGGGGAAAATCTTAGCAACAAAGTAAGTACGCATCTTAATATCATCAGAAAATAGGCCACTCATGGTAGAAAGCTCAGTCATATGTGCTATCGCACTTTCATTCTTAGTCCCACAAAAAGGTTCTTTCTCAACAATAGCTATGTAAGATAGATCAAGAGAGAAATCATAATCTTTATCTTTAATGTTTATGGGAGAAGCAGCAAACTTAGCAATTGGAGACAATTTGGGTCTAATAGTACGCCTCACAAGGAGACTCTTAGCAGCGCTCCTATCATGGGTGTTTTTACATTCTTTAATAAATTCATCGGTCATCTCAACATAACCGTCTTCAATATCATAACTCTCACTAGACTCAGGTGAACTAACAGGTGTAGTAGTGTCTTCATTAGGAGTTTAAGTATTTCCAGCTATAGTTCTAGCAATCGTAGCATCTAGGAAAGGACCTAATGAAACACTCTTACCAAGCACAGTAGAAGCAGCATCATAAGTATCAGAAGTTTCAGATTCAGCAGTATGTGGTGGTGTAACGAGCTTACTCATAACAGATGGTGAATCAAGAGCAACAGAGGTATTTAGAACCGTACCTCTTCTTGTAGTGGATGGTAAAATAGGAACCTTGCCATCACGAGACTTACCCATGATGGATGGATAGCAGCGAACAATAGAGAATCCAAGTGAACTTAATAAATAAAGCTATGCTCCCCGGCAACGGCGCTAGAAAATAGTCTTGATGACCCACAAGTATTGGGGGTGTATCGCAGTATTTTCGAGGGAAGTGAATCCCAATTTATTAATTCGACACAAGGGGAGCCAAATAATATTCATAAGCCTTAACAACTGAGTTATCAATTCAGTTACACTTGGAAACAATCTTGCTCACAGCAGTTTACCAGTAGCAACAGTTATGTAGTAGGAATAGTAAAGTAACAGCAGTAGTAAAGTAAAGACAGTAGTAACAATAGCAGTAAACAGTAGGATTCGAGTGTGGTAGGCATAGGGATGGATGGATGGGCGTTGCATGGACAAGACAATTCACATAGCAATCAGAACATATGGCAATTGCAGATAAATAAGATAAAGCATCCAAGTACTAGATAATCCTAGGCATGTGTTCCATATATAGTCATACGTCCTTGCAATGAGAATTTGCACAACATCTTTTGTCCTGCCAGCCCGTTTGTAGCGGGGCCTCAAGGGAACTACTGGCAACTAAGGTGATCCTTTTAATAGAGCACCGGAGCAAAGCATTAACACTCCGTGAACACATGTGATCCTCACATCAAAGCCATTCCCTCCGGTTATCCCGATTTCTGTCACTTCGGGGCCATTGGTTCCGGACAACAACATGTGTATACAACTTGCAGGTAAGACCATAAACAATACTATCATAATGAATCAATAACATGTTCAGATCTGAAATCATGGCACTCGGGCCCTAGTGACGAGCATTAAGCATAACAAGTCGCAATAAAGTCATAAAGCACTAATAGAAGATACTAGGCACCATGCCCTAACAATCTGATGCCATTACATGAACGATCTCATCCAATCCCTACCATCCCCATAGCCTATAGCGGGGGATTACTCACTCATATATGGGGGAAACATGGATGGTTGATGGAGAAGCGATGGTGATGATGATGGCGATGATCTCCTCCAATTCCCCATCCTGGCAGGGTGCCAGAACGGAGTTTCTGGTTCTGAATCGTGGAATCTAGTGGGTGGCGGCGGAGCGGAACTCCTTCTAGAAAAACATGGACCCCCCTAAGTTTTTAGGTTAGAAGGCAACTTATAGGCGAAGAGGGAGACCGAGGGGGTGTGCAGGCGCGGCAGACCACCTGGCGCGCCAGCCTAACTGCAAGGCCAGGTGGTGTGGCCTAGGCCCAGCCCCCCTCCGTCTCGTATTCTGGCTCCGGGAGTCTTGTGGTGAAATAGGATTTTTGGCATATTTTCCAGGATTTTTTCTGATAGTTGATTTTCTACACAAAAACTAGACACCAAGGCAATTCTGCTGAAAACAGCGTCAGTCCGCGTTAGTTGCATCCAAATCACACAAGTTTAGAGGAGAAACAATAGCAAAAGTGTTCGGGAAAGTAGATAATTTTGGACGTATCAGTCTGGTTCATGAAAAGAACACACATCCAATGACACTAGTGGATCCTTATGTGGTTTGTGAGAACAACAGACATGCAATGACTCTAGATGTGGTTCATGAGAAGAACACACATGCAATGACACTGGTGGATCCATGTGTGGTTTATGAGAGGAACAGACATGCAATGACACTGGGTGTGTGTCAACAACCAGATTTTTAATCCCAGATGCCTGTTATGCCATACCTTGCAATCCTAGGATTACCATTTTTGTGAGACATAACAGATTGGATATCACAGTACATCATCCATTACAAACCATAATAAGGTCTTACACAAATAAAGGATCTTATGATCCAGTCTTAATACAAACAAGCAGCGGAATAATAAAAGTAGCGGTGGGCTCCATCTTCAGTGTCACAGGCAATGCTGATGATGGGAGATGATCCTAGTTGTCATAGTCGTCCTGCTGTCCATCTTCCTAGTAGTCCTCCTCATAGTCTGGCCACGGGAATAGCCAGGGACAAAGCCATGAGTACTCTTTAAGTACTCGCAAACTATCACTAACAAGTAAGGTAGTTCTAGTAGGAATGCTAAGCTCTAAGTTTATTTGCAAAGCTAAATTTTAAACCTAAGCTGAGTTCAGAAACAAAGAAAGTAAAAATAAAGTTCTAAAATCACCTAAGTGGGAACTTAGTTTTCATAATCACAACCCTATTGTGGTCAAGTCAAGTCACAATTCATTTCACAAGTCATTTTGAAAACATCTGACGATGGAACAGTATGGCCACTCCAACTGTCCATGACCGTGGACACGGCTATTCGAATAGTTTGACACTCTGCAGAGGTGGTACACTTTCACCACAAAATTCGATACATCCGTCAGGGATAACCCTGAATCGTCATACTTAGTATGCGGATAATCAATCATAACCTTTCCTTTACACACTCTAGTATAAGCACCTCTCCTATGAGCTTGGCCTCCCAGCCATGGCCATCTGCCATCATGGGCACTGCATAGGTGGACAACATCAAGAGGTAGCCAAAGCTCAAACCTCTTCCGCGAGGGAACCCATAGTAATGCATATAAACTTCCGGCTAAGCCTTACCCAATTCAGGTATTGTGGTTGTACGATAAAATTGGAATGGTATCGCATCCGAACCCAACCATCAATTTTTATAAAGGGCTAAGGCTCATGCCTCAACATTTTCATCATCAAAAACCATTTGTGTTTCTCAACACATGTCAAAACATCTCAATATAATGACTCATCATTCCAAGGTTTTCATAATCATTTTCACCAAGTATTCCCATCTAAAGTGATCAAGTTTTATGCTTAGCTCTAGCCAATAAGGTTAAGAGTGTTCACTAATGAGGGATGCTATGATCAATCTCATGCCATAGAATGACATCTAGTATAGGCCAAGTGTTATACTCTTTATGCTATCTATACTACTTTCCAAAATCTCACAAAGGATGGCTTGCAAGTAAAACTTGGGATGAGTATAAATCAAAAATGTAGAACCAAGCATGCCTAAGGCATCTTGCTTAGTTTAACTTGCATCTAGCGATGGCTTGCAAATATTAGCTTGCCAGTAATAGCTTGCCTTGATTGGTGCAGTGATTGAAGTTCTCTTCGTCTTCTTCGGGGTAGAACTCCTCCTCCTCGTAGACTTGGTCGGTACTATCATCTATAAATAAATACAGGATACACAATCACCAAACAATACTTAACTAGTCTTATTAGCATAGTAAGGCACACACTTTATTATCTAGTATCATCACAATCATCACAAGATTTAATGAACTAGTTTCATTTATTTTATTTGAGAAAAGTAATTTCTACTCATTGAAATTAATTAAGATTTAATATTCTCCAATTAAAATATGGGATCATGTGGACACATGTCATCACCACATATTCTAATACATGGGAATGTGATTTAAAAGGGTTGGTCACATTTTATAAAGTTTAGGATTATTATTTAAATGATTTAAAGTGACTAGAAATGCCCTAATAGCATTATTTTGGTACTAGTCCAAAGTCACTGCATGCAAACCTAAATATTATTACATATTCAGATAGGTATTACTAAATGTGATTTTTGAGAGTTGGAATCAACTCAAAAGCTATTATGGTTGATTTTTGAAAAATGTTTGAATGTAGAAAACTCTATCTTGTTATTTTTGCTATATGTGATCTCTAACTCCAAATGATTTAAATCCAACGGGCTTGGATAGGTATTTAATTTATCTTTCTAAAGAAATTTCAATAATGCCATTTGGTTAAGTGAAACTCTCTGAATTGATTTTTAAATCTAGGCACAGAATCTACTTTAAACCTAAATGGAAAAATAATTATTTGAATTTGTGGGCTAGCGCGGGAAAACTAGCGGGCCGGCCTAGTGGCGCTCCCCGGTGCAGAGGGCGACTGACAGGGGGTTCCGCTTGTCAGCAACCCTTAAAACCCGAATCGGTATCTATCAATCCTAGCCTTACGATTAAAACGAGATCTACGGTTGTGGTTCGTCGTCTTCGGTGAACATCTCCGGCGAGAACGAACCCTAGCACGACACGGTGGGGGTACGTGGGGCTTACCAGGGCTCCAGCTAGGCTTGGTGATTGGGGCGTTCGGGCTGGTAGATGACGGTGGTTCTAGGCGTGGTCGCGGCGGCTCCTGGGGCAGCTCCAATCGACGGCACCTCTTCTCCTCTGCTGCGGCAAGCTCCAGCGAACTGCAGCTCAATTGGCTCCGGGGAGAAGTGTGGGGTGGTCAGTGGTGAGAGGGGAGTGAGATGGTGTGCAGAATTTGGATGGAGGAGGCCTCCTTTTATAGCTCGACGAAGGGGGCTGCGCGGCATGGTTGGAACTGGGGGAGACCAGGGGCATGGATTGAGGCCTTAGTGGCGCTTGATCACTACTCTAAAATAGTAATTGTTAGGCCAGATTAATTTTGTCTGCCAGGTGTTCGATCAAATGGCCGCTAGAAAGTTAAATTCGAATTTTGGAAAGATTTTTGGTGTGCGATCTGCACTTATGCTTGAGAGTCTCTGGTTGCTTGGGTTTGGCAAGGTAAGTTCATTTTATGGGTTTTTCAAAAATGAGGATCTTCACATATGCATTGGATTCAATTTTCAAATGTCATTTAAATTGCTTTGCTAGATGTTTTTGTAAGTTTGTAAAGTGGGCCTTGGTACATCTTTAATTGGTCTAGCAAGGGGTGAAAAGAGTTGAGAAAGTTTCTGTTTGAAATTGACTTCTAGGAACACCTAAAGTGGCCTAGTGGATTAAAATGGTCAAAATGACCATTTGCATTATTTACTCTTATTTGATTTCTTTTTCTTTGGATTTTGTTTGTGAATGATCTAGATGATGTGGCATTCACCTTTAAACCATGTCACAACAATTAGAACAATCAATCATAGCATACACACACAATTCTATACTAATGCAAACACACATGCATTCATAAACATTTTGTTAATAAAAGTTTATATTAACTCTAAATTGGGTGATTAGGAACTTGATAACCTTGATTAAATATTTGCGGTGTTACAAACCTTCCCCCCTTAAACAAAATCTCGTCCCGAGATTTAAGAAAAACTAGCAACTAAAGAGATCTAGAAACTCAGTCCTAATGTAGTCTTCTCGCTCCTAGGTAGCTTCTACTTCAGTATGATTGCTGTCAACACCCGGATTTTTAATCCCAGATGCCCGTTATGCCATACCTCGCAATCCTAGGATTACCATTTTTGCGAGACATAACGGATTGGATATCACACTACATCATCCATTACAAACCATACATAAGGTCTTACACAAATAAGGATCTCATGATCCAGTCTTAATACAACAAGCAGCGGAAATAAATATAAAGCATAGCGGTGGGGTCCATTTTCAAGGGCACAGGCAATGCTGATGAAGGCAGATAGTCCTAGTTACCATAGTCGTCCTGCTGGCCATCATCTTGATAGTCTCCTTCATAGTCTGGCCATGAGAATAGCCAGGGACAAAAGCCATGAGTACTCTTTAAGTACTCGCAAACTACCACTAACAAGTAGTATAGTGCTAAGTTAAAGTGCTAAATCTAAGTTTAACTATAAAGTTAAGTTTGAAACCTAAGCTGAGTTCTGAAGCAAAGAAAGATAAAATAAAGTTCTAGAATCACTTAAGTTGGGAAGCTAGTATCATAAACACAACCCTGTTGTGGTCAAGTCAAGATTCATCATTCACTTCAAGTTATTTGGAAAACATCTGACAACGAAACAGTATGGCCATTCCAACTGTCCATAATCATGACGCTATTCGAATAGTTTGACACTCTGCAGAGGTGGTACACTGTCACCACAAGATTCGATACATCAGTCAGGGATAACCCTGAATCCTCATACTTAGTATGCAGATAATCAAACATAACCTTTCCTTTACACACCCTAGTATAAGCACCTCTCCTATGAGCATGGCCTCCCAACCATGACCATCAGTCATCTTGGGCACTGCATAGGTGGACATCATGAGAGGTAGCCTCAGCTCAAACCTCTCCCGCGAGGGAACTAATACTAATGCATATAAATTTCTAGCTAAGCCTTACCCAATTCAGGTAGTGTGGTTGTACGGTAAATTTGGAATGGTATCGCATCCGAATCCAACCATCAGTTTTATAAAAGGGATAAGGCTCATGCCTCAACATTTTCATCATCATAAACCATTTGTGTTTCTCAACACATGTAAAAACATTTCAATAGAATGACTCATCATTCCAAGGTTTTCATAATTCATTTTCAACAAGTGTTCCCATCTAAAGTGACTCAAGTTTTTATCTACTCTAAACTACTAAGTTAAGAGTGTTCACTAAGGTGGAAAGATGATGGGTTCAATCTCATGCCATAGAATGACATCTAAAGCTTAGCTAATTAGGTCAAGTTTTATACTTTTTATGCTACCTTCAAAACAAGTAAGGGACTTTGTGTAAACTAAAGGAATTAAAGCTTGTAAGGTAATACTTGGGGTAGTAATAGTCAAGGTGGTGTGACCAAAGCATGCCTAAGGCATCTTTGCTCATTCATCTAGCATAATTCTAGCTTGCTAACAATAGCTTGCACTGTTAATGGTGGCTTGCAAGTACAACTTGCAAGGGTTAACTTGGATAGGGCTAGCTTGCCTTGGTTGGTGCAGTGGTTGAAGTTTTCTTCTTCTTCTTGGTAGAACTCCTCCTCCTCGTAGACTTGGTCGGCACTATCTTCTATAAATACATATGGAGTACACAATCACCAAACAATACTTAACTAATCTAATTAGCATTCTAAGACATACAATTGATGATCTATTATCATCACAAGCATCACAAGTTTTATTCCATTGTTTCCTCCTTTTTATTTTAGAAAAGTAATTTCTACTCATTGAAAAATTAACTAAGATTTAATATTCACCACTTAAAATATGGGATCATGTTGACACATGTCATCACCACATATTCTAACATGTGGGAATGAGAATTAAAGGTTGGATCATAATTACTTTGGTTTAAGTTTATTATTTAATGATTTAAAGTGACTAGAAATGCCTATATAGCATTATTTTGGTACTAGTCCAAAGTCACTGCATGTAAACCTTAATATTATTACATATTTAGATACATATGATGAAATGTGACTTTTGAGATTTGGAATCAACTCAAAATCTATCTTGGTTGATTTTATAAAAATGTTGCAAGGTGCAAAAGCTTCTGTTTTGTTATTTTTACTGGGAGAGATCTATAACTCTAATTGAATTAAATCCAACGGGCTTGTATAGATCATTTCAATACCTTTCAAGCAAAATTGGTTTCATGCAATTTGGAGATATAAATCTCTCTGAATTGATTTTCAAACTAGGGGACAGAACTAAGATTTAAATTAAAAAGAAAAATCCAATTTTGAACGGCTGGGCTAGCGCGGGAACGAACATGGGCCGGCCCAGTGGCGCTCCACGGCATGGGGCTCAGCTGACAGGGGGTCCCGCTTGTCAGTGGTTCTTAACACGTGAAACGGTACGCACGCTGTGGATCGTAGGATTAGAAGTGAGATCTACGGTTGAGGGTCATCGTCGACGACGGACCTATCGCCGGCGAGAGTTAGCCCTAGCGGCTCGGTGGGAGTCTACCGATGATGTACCAGGGCTCCAGAGATGACAGCGAGGCAGGCGAAAGAACTAGTGGTCGATGGCGAGCTCAGGGACGGTCAAGGTAGCTCCAGGGGTGGTTGCAATCGACGGGGCTTCTCCTCCTCTGCAGCGGGCTCCTCCGGTGCAATTCCGGCGAACTACGGCTCGATTGGCTCCGGCGAGCGAGGGGAAAGGATCAGTGAGAGGTGAGAAGTGTGGGAGTGTGAGGATTTCGTGCTGGGGAGGCCGGCTTATATAGGCTCGACGGTGAGACCGAGCGGTGTGGGCAGGCAACTCCGGCGAGGGAGGCACAGGGGGCTAGCAGCGTGGCTCGAGGTAGGGGACGGTGGCCTGTCTCCTGGCGGTGCTCTGAGGCTTAAAGGCGCGGCAAGGCGAGCTCTGTGCCGGTCAGGAGCGCCACGTGCTCTGGGCGGCAGAGGTTGCGGGTTCGACGGCGAGCGGTGGCTGTGGTGCGTTGGGCGGCCAACGGGGGTGTCTGGGGTGTTCCTTGGGTCATGGCGAAGCGGGCATGGGGCTGGTTGGACGGTGGTGGTGGACCACGGGCTAGCGTGTAGACATGGCGAGAGAGGGGGAAGCGGTCTGCTGCTGCGAGGGCCAAGTTGGCCGGCAAGGTGCTCCCAGCATGGCCTTGCAGTGCAGCTAGGAGGTAGGGGATGGGTTGGTGTTGGTCTGGTTAGACTTCGGGGAGACAAGGGTGATCAAAGCACCTCAATTGGCTAGACAAGATCAACCCCAAAATAGTAATAGTTAGGCCACTTTGATCTTGCCCACAAGGTGTTTGACAAAATGGCCGAAAGAGAAAAACTTTTGAATTTTGAGTTCAAAATTTTTGAGTGATCTAAACTAATGCTAAGTAGTCTCCGTTTGCAAGGGTTTTGAAAATGGAGCTCATTTGAGTGGTTTTTCAAATAGTGGGATCTTCCCATATGAAATAGATTCAAATTTAAACTGTCATTTAAAATTAGCATTTGAAAGATTTTTGCAGATCACAAAGTGGGCCTTGGTACCTCGTTATGTGTACTATCAAGGGGTGTAAAGATCTAGAATTATTTCTGTTGAGAAATGAGTGCTAGGAACACTCAAAGTAGTGTAGTGGATTAAAATGGCCAAAATTTCCATTCCTCCTTTTTAATTGTTTTTTATTTGATTTTCTTTGGGAAAAGTTTGGGAATGATGTAGATGATGTTTAAATCACTTAAGAAACATTTTACAAGCAAAGAATCACAGAACCATGGCAATTCAAATCAATTCCTAATTTAAATGCTCATACACATGAATGCTTTCATTTTTAATTTGGGAAAGTTTTTGTTAACCCTAATTTTGATGATTTGGATCTTGATAAGCTTGGATTAAAGTTTTGGGATGTTACAAACCTTCCCCCCTTAAACAAAATCACGTCCCGAGATTTATAAAGAAAACTAGGTACTAAAGAGATCTGGGAACTCTGTCCTAATGTAATCTTCGCGCTCCCGAGTGGCTTCCTCCTCGGTATGGTTGCTCCACTGAATCTTGAGAAATTTGATACTCCTGGTTCTGGTGGTTCTGTAGGCTTCTTCTAAGATACAGATGGGCACTTCCCGATAGGTCAGGTCATTGTTGATTTCCACAACCCTGTGATCGATGTTCTTGAAAACTTTAGTCTTCTCAGGCACTTCCAAGCATTTGCAAAGTAACGAGATATGGAACACATTGTGGATGGCTGACATCTCTTCAGGCAGTTCTAGTTGATACGATACTTCTCCTCGACGGTTCAGAATCTTGAAAGGTCCGATATATCTAGGGGCTAACTTTCCCTTCAGACTAAAGCGTTGAGTTCCCTTCAATGGTGAAACTTCGAGATACACAAAATCTCCGACATTGAAAGTCAGGTCTCTCCTTCTCTTGTCAGCATAACTCTTCTGTCTGGATTGGGAAGTCTTGAGGTGCTCACGGAATTTGTGAACTTTCTCTTCTGCTTCCCGAAGAATGTTGGGTCCAAAGATCTGACTCTCTCCTACTTGCGACCAATTTAAAGGGGTGCAACACTTTCTTCCGTATAGGAATTCAAATGGTGTCATTTGCAAACTAGCAGGATAACTGTTGTTATATGAGAATTCTGCGAAAGGCAGGCAGTCTTCCCATTTTGATCCATATTCCAACACACAAGCTCTAAGCATATCCTCTAGGATCTGGTTGACTCTCTCAGTCTGTCCATCTGTTTGCGGGTGATACGCGGTGCTGAAGTTCAACTTGGTTCCTAATCCTTCTTGAACTTTCTGCCAAAACCTCGAGTTAAACTGAGTTCCTCGATCTGATACTATGGTCTTGGGGGTTCCATGCAGACTAACAATCCTAGCAATGTACAGCTCTGCTAACTTTGCACTCTGGTAAGTTGTCTTGACAGGTATGAAGTGAGCTACCTTGGACAGTCTATCAACGATGACCCAGATTGAGTCATTTCCCCTACTGGAAGTAGGCAAACCGGTGATAAAGTCCATTCCTACGGAATCCCATTTCCATTCCGGAATCTGCAATGGTTGCAACAGTCCTGCAGGTCTCTGATGCTCTGCTTTGACTCTTTGACAGATGTCACATTTGGCGATGTAGCTTCCGATTTCTCTCTTCATCTTGTGCCACCAAAATTGCTCCTTCAAATCTTGATACATCTTTGTTCCTCCGGGGTGGATAGAATAAAGAGTATCATGAGATTCCTTCATGATAATTTCCTTTAGCTCCGAATCTGCTGGCACACCGATATGTCCTTTGTACCACATTACTCTGTCTTCGTCTTCAGTGAATCCAGGTACCTTTCCTATACCAATACGACGTTTAATTCCGTCGATACTTTCATTTCCCTTTTGGGCTTCCTTGATTTGGCTAATCAAAGTGGGTTGAAGTTCAATGCTAGCTAGGAATCCTTTGCTAACTAATTCAGTCCTGAACTTCTCCAACTCTTCATACAAACTTGGTTGCTTCTCCTTGATCATGGTGTTTAGTCTACACGGCAATCTGCTAAGAGCATCCGCTACCACATTGGCTTTGCCGGGGTGATAGTGAATGTCAAGGTCATAATCCTTGATTAACTCTATCCACCTCTGTTGTCTCATATTCAGCTCCTTCTGAGTGGAAATATACTTTAAGCTCTTGTGATCTGAGTAAATCTCACAAGATTACCCATCAGATAATGACGCCATGTCTTCAATGCTAGAACCACGGCTGCTAGCTCAAGATCATGGGTCGGATAGTTCTGCTCATGCTGCTTCAGTTGTCGAGACAGATACGCGATGACTTTGCCTTCTTGCATCAATACACATCCTAGACCAATCTTAGATGCGTCACAATACACATCAAACGGCTTCTTGATGTCTGGCATGACCAATATTGGGGCTGATATCAATCTCTTCTTCATCTCCTGGAAACTGGCTTCACACTTGTCTATCCATTCAAACTTCTGGTCCTTCTTCAATAATTGGGTCATGGGTCGGGCGATACTCGAGAATCCTTCTACGAACTTGCGGTAGTATCCCGCTAATCCGAGAAATGCATGGACTTGGGTTTGAGTGGTTGGGGCTTCCCATTCTTCGACATCTTTGATCTTGGCGGGATCAACAGAGACTCCTCCGGCAGACACAATATGTCCTAGGAATCCTACTTCTTTCAGCCAAAACTCACACTTGCTGAACTTGTCATATAACTGATGCTCTCTCAAGGTTTGTAGGATGATTCGCAGATGTTGCTCATGCTCTTCTTCTGACTTGGAGTAGATAAGGATGTCGTCGATAAACACAACTACAAACTTATCTAGGAAATTCATAAAGATCTTATTCATGAGATTCATGAAATAAGCAGGGGCATTGGTTAATCCAAAAGACATGACCGTATACTCGTATAAACCATAGCGAGTAGTAAGGGCGGTCTTCGGAATATCTGTTGCACGAATCTTAAGTTGGTGATAACCAGTCCTAAGATCAATCTTTGAGAATACCTGGGCTCCAGTCAACTGATCAAATAGATCCTCTATCTTTGGCAAAGGGTACTTGTTCTTGATGGTGACATCATTCAACTTTCTGCAATCTGTACACAGACGATTGCCTCCATCTTTCTTGTCGACAAATAACACCGGTGATCTCCATGGCGATGCGCTAGGTTGAATCAAGCATGTTGCTAACATGGCATCTAACTGCTTCTTCAGTTCCACTAACTCTGAGGGGTTCATGCTATAGAGTCTCTGGGCTATGGGTTCGGTTCCGGGGATTAGTTCGATAATCACCTCAATATCCCTATCCGGAGGCATACCTGGCAATTCATCTAGGAATACGTCGGGGTATTCACAGACTACTCTGACTTGGTCAATGGTGGGCAGGGCTACACTCTTGTTGCACTTGAATTGACGGGGTAAGGTTTTAGAGATATGCTCTACTATTACTCCAGAGCTACTGTTCATGGTGATGGCTTTCTTAGCACAGTCTATCAGTCCTTTATGCCTTGACATCCAGTCCATACCTAGTACTACTTCCAATCCTTTGGTTCCAAGTACAATTAGGTTGGCATAAAAATCTATACCATGTATTCTGATAGGCACAGCTTTGCAAATTTTTCTAGCTTTTGTAGTGGAACCGGGGATTTGAACTATCATGACATGCTTCAGGTTGGTGGGGTGAATCTTACTAGTGCATGCAAATTCTTTGGTGACAAATGAATGCGATGCTCCCGAATCAAAGAATACTCTTGCTAAAACTGAGTTGACAGAAAACATATCTAGCACTACATCTGGTGCTTCCTGGGCTTCTTATGCGTTCATGTGGAAGAGACGACCGTTGTGGTTGTGAGGGTTCCCTGGGGCAATTCTTCTTCCTGGTTGAACACGACGCTGCTGCTGAGCTGGGGCATTCACATTGGCATTGGCTGCAGTCTTCTTGGGACACTCATTGGAGTAGTGACCCTTCACTCCACACTCAAAACAAGTGATCTGGGACTTGTCCTTGACTGCGACAGGCACAGCATTGCTGCCAGTTCTGGGTGTAGTATTGTTGTTGTTGCTCTTGGGAGGGGCACGGGTGAAATTGTTGGCGTTGCTGGAGTTGGGATGGTTTCCTCCGGACTTCACATTGCCTCCGCTACGGTTGGGGTAGCTTGGGCGAGACATTGGGGGTCGGTTGTTCCTTGGTGCATATCCTGATGAGGGGTTGGGATGGTACTTCTGGTGACTGCTGGGTCCTGATTGCTGCATCATACGATGGTTGCGGTTGTCATTTGCCAGGTTAATCTTCCCTTCCATCTGAATGGCAGAGTCGACTAGCTCTTCGAGATCCTGAACACGGATGTTGACGAGGACAGTCTGCATCTCATCATGCAGTCCGTTCAAGAATCTCTCCTTCTTCTTGGCCTCCGTGTTGATCTCATCAGGTGCATATCTGGCAAGTGACAGGAATCTGTCACGGTATTCTACCACAGTCATTCTTCCTTGCTTCAATTCATGGAATTCATCTCTCATCCTGTTGACTAGACCTTGTGGCACGTGGGTGCGGCTGAACTTGACTTTGAATGCTTCCCATGTCATCACTTGACCATGGTTCATATTGCGGATACTATTCCACCAAACTCTTGCATCTCCGTCCAGATAGTGGGTGGCAAAGAGAACCTTCTCATTTTCATCAACTCCTGCAACTTCAAGGTTGTTTTCCATCGTCTGTAACCAGTCGTCAGCATCTAATGGGTTTTTAGATTGGTTGAAGATTGGGGGACTGGTACTCTGAAATTTTTTGAGTTTGGATCCATGGTGATCCTGATTTCCATGTACTTGGTTGTTGAGAGCCATCAGGGCTATCTGCTGTAGTGTTGCTAAGTTGGCTTGGCGTTCTGCCCTGCTTGCTTCACGGTCTGTGATGAGATTCTGCAATATCTGCAGCATTGGGTCCTGCGACAAGCTGCTCCCTCCTTGGTTTCCATGAGTCATCTGAAGATTGAGATAGATATAGGGGTAAGAGGGAAATTCTAAGGTTCATGGTGATGGTTTTGGGGTTTTCAAAGCTAAAACTTTGAGTTAGACTCAGGTTTTTCAACTAACTTCATTTTCATTCATGCAAGCAAGCACATGATACAACAGACACCACAACAAACAAAGGGAAAACAGATGGTTTGAAGAACCATTCTGTAAGCTATGATACAGTGGGACCGATACATCTCATGATACGACAATGTTCTAGTGCATCTACTCATCGTCGATGAAGTCGGAGTCCTCATCATAAGTGTAGAAGTCCACATCATCTTCCTCCAGAAAGTCATCATCGTTGCTGAGGTAAGAATCCATGTCTCCCTAGATGTCTTCACCCTCATCTTCTTCCTCCTTTGATGCAAGCTGAGCTTCCTGCTCCTTGAATGTCTTCTCGAGGTCGGCCACCTTATTACGAAGACGGGCGATAGTGCGATCCTTCTTTGCACGCTGGCGGCGAAGAGACTGGCGATCATGGACGAGCAGTGCGAAAGTCTGGGCCTTCTGGTCGGTGATGGCACGGTTCTGGTTGGCTAACTCCCTGGCATTGTCCAGTTCCTGTTGTCTGTCATGCAGCAAGAAGTCAAGATTCTTCACTTGACGCCTCAACTTTGGGTGACTTGGCATCTCCATCGGCATTCCCATGAAGTCACGTCTTGCATAGTGGGCACAACGAGTTCCTTAGATCTTGTTGACGCTGAGGGCACATAGACGTGCGAGAGCTTCATGCATTGCCCTGGCTAATCCATCTAGCCAGTTGTTCTCTCTCACAGAGAACTGAATTCTTCCAGAAGTTGGTGCTTCAATGCTTCCTCTAAGATCTGCGGTGACTATCCACTTTAGGTCTCCTCCTGGGGGTCCTAGAAGTTGAGATCCAAGAAACTTCGGATGTGGGCGTCCCAGTAACTCCGACAGTGAATCCAGATCCCTCTTGAAGATCAGCTGACCTTCGTTTCCCAACTGGTAAAACTTGCTGAACTAAGTCTCCATCTATAAGAATTAAGGATGAGGAAATTAGTGAAGTGATCAAGTGTGTCAAATTTTAAGTAGTAATGTAAGAATTTTGAGGAACATGAATTTTTGGGAAAGAAAGAATCCACCAGGATAAGAGAGGAGATAGTTTTTCGTAAATACTCAATTTGGTTTTGAAACTAAGTTTTTGTTTGAACGTCCATTCTAACTAGGGTCTCCTATGGTCAGGATGGCTCTGATACCAACTTGTCAACACCCGGATTTTTAATCCCAGATTCCTGTTATGCCATACCTCGCAATCCCAGGATTACCATTTTTGCGAGACATGACGGATTGGATATCATAGTACATCATCCATTACAAACCATACATAAGGTCTTACACAAATAAGGATCTCATGATCCAGTCTTAATAGAACAAGCAGCGGAAATAAATATAAAGCGTAGCGGTGGGGTCCATCTTCAAGGGCACAGGCAATGCTGACGAAGGCAGATAGTCCTAGTTATCATAGCCGTCCTGCTGGCCATCATCTTGATAGTCTCCTTCATAGTCTGGCCAGGGACAAAAGCCATGAGTACTCTTTAAGTACTCGCAAACTACCACTAACAAGTAGTATAGTGCTAAGTTAAAGTGCTAAATCTAAGTTTAACTATAAAGTTAAGTTAGAAACCTAAGCTGAGTTCTGAAGCAAAGAAAGATAAAATAAAGTTCTAGAATCACTTAAGTTGGGAAGCTAGTATCATAAACACAACCCTATTATGGTCAAGTCAAAATTCATCAATCACTTCAAGTTATTTAGAAAACAGCTGACAACGAAAAAGTATGGCCATTCCAACTGTCCATAACCGCGGACGCGGCTAGTCGAATAGTTTGACACTCTGCAGAGGTGGTACACTTTCACCACAAGATTCGATACATCTGTCAGGGATAACCCTGAATCCTCATACTTAGTATGCACATAATCAAACATAACCTTTCCTTTACACACCCTAGTATAAGCACCTCTCCTATGAGCATGGCCTCCCAACCATGACCATCAATCATCTTGGGCACTGCATAGGTGGACATCATGAGAGGTAGCCTCAGCTCAAACCTCTCCCGTGAGGGAACTAATACTAATGCATATAAATTTCCAGCTAAGCCTTACCCAATTCAGGTAGTGTGGTTGTACGGTAAATTTGGAATGGTATCACATCCGAATCCAACCATCAGTTTTATAAAAGGGCTAAGGCTCATGCCTCAATATTTTCATCATCATAAACCATTTGTGTTTCTCAACACATGTCAAAACATTTCAATAGAATGACTCATCATTCCAAGGTTTTCATAATTCATTTTCAACAAGTGTTCCCATCTAAAGTGACTCAAGTTTTTATCTACTTTAAACTACTAAGTTAAGAGTGTTCACTAAGGTGGAAAGATGATGGGTTCAATCTCATGCCATAGAATGACATCTAAAGCTTAGCTAATTAGGTCAAGTTTTATACTTTTTATGCTACCTTCAAAACATGTAAGGGACTTTGTGTAAACTAAAGGAATTAAAGCTTGTAAGGTAATACTTGGGGTAGTAATAGTCAAGGTGGTGTGACCAAAGCATGCCTAAGGCATCTTTGCTCATTCATCTAGCATAATTCTAGCTTGCTAACAATATCTTGCACTGTTAATGGTGGCTTGCAAGTACAACTTGCAACGGTTAACTTGGATAGGGCTAGCTTGCCTTGGTTGGTGCAGTGGTTGAAGTTTTCTTCTTCTTCTTGGTAGAACTCCTCCTCCTCGTAGACTTGGTCAGTACTATCTTCTATAAATACATACGGAGTACACAATCACCAAAAAATACTTAACTAATATAATTAGCATTCTAAGACACACAATTGATGATCTATTATCATCACAAACATCACAAGTTTTATTCCATAGTTTCCTCCTTTTTATTTTAGAAAAGTAATTTCTACTCATTGAAAAATTAACTAAGATTTAATATTCACCACTTAAAATATGGGATCATGTTGACACATGTCATCACCACATATTCTAACATGTGGGAATGAGAATTAAAGGTTGGATCATAATTACTTTGGTTTAAGTTTATTATTTAATGATTTAAAGTGACTATAAATGCCTATATAGCATTATTTTGGTACTAGTCCAAAGTCACTGCACGTAAACTTAATATTATTCCATATTTAGATACATATGATGAAATGTGATTTTTGACAGTTGGAATCAACTCAAAACCTATCTTGGTTGATTTTATAAAAATGTTGCAAGGTGTCAAAGCTTCTGTTTTGTTATTTTTACTAGTAGAGATCTATAACTCTAATTGAATTAAATCCAACGGGCTTGGATAGATCATTTCAATACCTTTCAGGAAAAATTGGTTTCATGCAATTTGGATTTATAAATCTCTCTGAATTGATTTTCAAACTAGGGGACAAAACTAAGATTTAAATTAAAAAGAAAAATCCAATTTTGAGCAATTTGGGCTAGGCGAGGAGCGAACATGGGGCGGCCCAGTGGCGCTCATGCTGGCTCAGCTGACAGGGGTCCCGCTTGTCTGGTTCTTAACACGCTAAAGCAACGGTGCAGCGCTATGGATCGTGGGATTAGAAGTGAGATCTCTGGTGAGGGTTGTCGCTCTGACGGACTGCCGACGAGAGTTAGCCCAAGCGGCTCGGTGGGGGTCTACCGGGGACGTACCAGGGCTCCAGAGATGACGGCAAGGCGGGCGAAAGAACTGGTGGTCGACGGCGAGCTCAGGGACGGTCAAGGTAGCTCCAGGGGTGGTCACAATCGTCGGGGCTTCTCCTCCTCTACAGCGGGCTCCTCCGGTGCAATTCCGGTGAACTACGGCTTGATTGGCTCCGGCGAGAGAGGGGAAGGATCAGTGAGAGGTGAGAAGTGTGGGAGTGTGAGGATGTCGTGCTGCGGAGGCCGGCTTATATAGGCTCGATGGTGAGACCGAGCGGTGTGGGCAGGCGACTCCGGCGAGGGAGGCACAGGGGGCTAGCAGCGTGGCTCGAGGTAGGGGACGGTGGCCTGTCTCCTGGTGGTGCTCTGAGGCTTAAAGGCGCGGCAAGGCGAGCTCTGTGCTGGTCGGGAGCATCACGCGCTCTGGGTGGCAGAGGTTGCGGGTTCGACGGCGAGCGGTGGCTGTGGTGCGTTGGGCGGCCAACGGGGGTGTCTGGGGTGTTCCTTGGGTCATGGCGAAGCGGTGGGCGCGGTCTGCGGTCGAGGGGCGGTCTGTGCACGCGGGTCGGGCGCGGCGCACTGGGTGTGTTCAGCATGGTCGATTAGCTTCCGCGCACGGCGGTTCCGGTGGTTCTGGTCTCTGTCTCTAGGCTGGGGCTGGTTGGACAGTGGTGGTGGACCACGGGCTAGCGTGTAGACATGGCGAGAGAGGGGGAAGTGGTCTGCTGCTGCGAGGGCCAAGTTGGCCGGCAAGGTGCTCCCAGCATGGCCTTGCAGTGCAGCTAGGAGGTAGGGGATGGGTTGGTGTTGGTCTGGTTAGACTTCGGGGAGACAAGGGTGATCAAAGCACCTCAATTGGCTAGACAAGATCAACCCCAAAATAGTAATAGTTAGGCCACTTTGATCTTGCCCACAAGGTGTTTGACAAAATGGCCGAAAGAGAAAAACTTTTGAATTTTGAGTTCAAAATTTTTGAGTGATCTAAACTAATGCTAAGTAGTCTCCGGTTGCAAGGGTTTTGAAAATGGAGCTCATTTGAGTGGTTTTTCAAATAGTGGGATCTTCCCATATGAAATAGATTCAAATTTAAACTGTCATTTAAAATTAGCATTTGAAAGATTTTTGCAGATCACAAAGTGGGCCTTGGTACCTCATTATGTGTACTATCAAGGGGTGTAAAGATCTAGAATTATTTCTGTTGAGAAATGAGTTCTAGGAACACTCAAAGTATTGTAGTGGATTAAAATGGCCAAAATTTCCATTCCTCCTTTTTAATTGTTTTTTATTTGATTTTCTTTGGGAAAAGTTTGGGAATGATGTAGATGATGTTTAAATCACCTAAGAAACATTTTACAAGCAAAGAATCACAGAACCATGGCAATTCAAATCAATTCCTAATTTAAATGCTCATACACATGAATGCTTTCATTTTTAATTTGGGAAAGTTTTTGTTAACCCTAATTTTGATGATTTGGATCTTGATAAGATTGGATTAAAGTTTTGGGATGTTATAATTGCTCCATTGGATCTTGAGAAATTTGATACTCCGGGTTCTGGTTGTTCTGAAAGCTTCTTCCAATATATGGATGGGCACTTCACGATACGTCAGATCCTTATTGATATCAATGGCTCGGTGATCGGTGTTCTTGAAAACTCCGGTCTTCTCCGGCACTTCTAAGCATTTGCGAAGTAACGAGATATGGAACACATTATGGATGGCTGACATCTCCTCTGGCAGTTCCAGTTGATACGATACTGCTCCTCGACAATTTAGAATCTTGAAGGGTCCAATATATCAGGGGCTAACTTTCCTTTCAACTGAAAATGTTGCATTCCTTTCATTGGTGAAACTTTGAGATACACAAAATCTCCGACATTGAAAGTCAGGTCACTACGACTCTTGTCAGCATAACACTTCTGTCTAGATTGGGCGGTCTTGAGGTGCTCACGGACTTTGTGAGCCTTCTCTTCGGCTTCTTGTAGGATGTCGAGTCCGAAAATCTGACTCTCTCCTACTTGCGACCAATTCAAGGGGGAACGACACTTCCTTCCATATAAGAACTGAAATGGAGCCATTTGCAAACTGGCTTGATAACTGTTGTTGTATGAGAATTCTGCGAAAGGCAGACAATTGATGACCCACAAGTCTAGGGGGTGTATCATAGTATTTTCGATAAGTAAGACTGTCGAACCCAACGAGGAGAAAAAGGTGCTGGCTAGTGGTATGGATCAGGAATTCTCTCCAAATACTTAGCAAACAGATTTTTAGGGGTTTTTGATAATGCAAGTAAATAAAGTACGAGTAAATAAAAGACAATAAGAATAAATGCAGCAAGTGGCCCAATCCTTTATTCAGCAAAGGACAAGTCGGTTGTATTACTTAAGATGACTAAACGTTCTCGAGGACACACGGGAATTCTGTCAAGTGCTTTCGCTTCATATAGTTGATCAATCTTCTTTAGTCTGCTAAGTGTTGTGTGGGTGAACCTGTGCTAATTTACCGACCTTCCTAGGACTAATACATACTTGTGAATATACCCCTTGCAAACATCTGTAAGTACAAGAAAGTAATTAAGGTAGAAACCTAACCACAGCTTTAAACTCTAAGACCCTGACGTCCCTTGTGAAATGGTTTCCTAACAGGGGTTCAGGTTTCTGTCACTCCGGCAACCCCTACGATTAGTAGCCAAATACACAATGCATTCCCCTAGGCCCATATAGGTGAAGTGTCATGTAGTCGACGTTCACATGACACCACTAGAAGAAGTAGAACACAACTTAAATATCAAACTATTGAATCTTTCTCAACACAATTCTACTACTAACAGCATGACTTCTCCCATGTCCTCAAGAACAAAACAAACTACTCACAAGACATCATATGGATCATAATCAGAGATGGAATAATGATGTATAACAATCTGAACATAAACAATAATTCAATGGTTCCAGTCAATAACATCAACTACAAAGAGTAATGATGTATAACAATCTGAACACCGGGAAAGTTTCCCCTAAGAACTATGCAAGATTCAACCCAATTGTTACAGAAATATTGAGATGGTGATGAGGGTGTTGATGGTGATGAGGGTGTTGATGGTGATGATGGTGGTGATGATGATGATGATGATCCCGATGAAGTCCAGCTTGATGGTGGTGTTGATGGCGACGATCTCCCCTCTCCGGGAAGGAATTCCCCTAGCAGAAATCTGTCTGCCGGAGAGATCTTTCACTCGGTGTTTTCCGCCTCGCAGACGCGGCGGAATATTTCTATGGTCGCTCCCCGATTATTAGGGTTTCAGGAGGATTATATATGCTAGAGGGGAGAGCTGGAGGTGGGCCAGGGCGGCCACACCACCTGGTGGCACAGCCTAGGCTTGCCCGTGCCAGGGGGTGGTGTGGGCCCCCTGTGGCCCATCTCCACTCCTCCTTCTGGCAGTCTTCGTCTTCTAGAAAAATAGGATTTCCATATATTTTCCTGGATTTTCTGACCTTCGCGAATTTTTCCTCCAAACAGCACCTTTTCCATCAGAATCCTGACTGCTGTGGTCCATGCTCCAAAAGTCATCAACCATGCAAAAACAGATGAAATTACATAAGTATCATCTCTTAATATGAAATATATCAATGAATAATAGTAGATTATGATATAGAATAGTGATGCAAAATGGACGGATCAACTCCCCCCAAGCTTAGACTTCGATTGTCCCCAAGCAAAACTTAGCTCAATAAACATGACCTCAGGTTTATGAAGTGAAGAGTCGATAAAAAGAATACGGAGAAGAAGCATCACATTCATCAAAGAATAGATCATAATAGAAGACAACTCACTATTTTATAACTTAACTTGTAATAAGTAAAGGAAACACAATAAAGATACATAAAGTGAATCATAATTGGTAATGGCAAACTTAGCTCTTGGTCGAAGAATAGTTGATAATTTGCTGGAGTTCACAAATAACTGATTTTCAATGATAGCTTTCAAAGTAGTAATCACCAAGATAAGAGCAAAGTGTAAAACAAGGAACATAAGAAACATGATTGAATAAATCATCATATGAATGAATGAAACACAACAACTCAAAATACTTGCTGAGATAGAAGGGAATAGGTTTACTGACTCAACTAAAAAGTAAAAGAAAGGCCCTTCGCAGAGGGAAGCAGGGATTTCAAGTTTCATAAAGAGCTCCCAAAAATTATGGTACTTATTAGCTTTCAGCTCTCATTGCCCCTATCATAGGCATCTTTAGGTGATTAAGGTTAAAGTGATCAAATATGAGGATATGCTTGACAAGTTGTAAATTGAGAATCTCATGTCCCTTGAATACGAGGGTCGCTCCTCATGCTACTCAAGTTTAGTCACCGGTAAGTTCTTGTCATCGTAAGCACATGTGTATCATGGAGAACCGCCAACGGGGTACCCCTTGCCCGATGATAAGGAAGAATCCCCATATCAAAATGACAAGGCAAGCAGACAACAAGCATCTCAGCAATCTTCTTATTTACCATGGGAATATGGTGCTTTTTTCTCTCTTTCCTCTTTTTTTATTTTTCTCTTTTTCTCAATCTCTATCTCTTTTATTTTATAAGAAGAATGCTTCATAGATGCTCGTTATGGTTATGCTGCAGGTTTCCACCATGACAGCATGGATTAGACCGGCGGCCCAGGCGTTTCTCTAACACACATGCATAACTCCATGGACTTACAAGCTCCCCTTTCATTTCACACCGACGACATCCATACACACAAGAATATGATATCAACTAGGTACAAAGTACCAGTGCAATGTAAAAAGCGTTCCCCATGACAGCATGGTTCTGCTAACTCACAACTTACAAAGCGCAAGCATATACGCAACATAGATGGGCACAATGGTTCAAGTTTATTAAATGCAAGAAAGTAAAGTGTGCCATCAAGTTCGTGAGAGCTTTAATCACTAATTTTCACATAACAAGTTTAATTTGGAAGGTAGATAAAAACATGAATTTACTTCAAATAGCAATAATGATAATAGGTAGGTATGGTGGACACAAATGGCATGGGTTTGGTTTAAGGAACGGATGCACGAGAAGAATTCCCTCTCAGTACAGGTTTTTGGCTAGCAAGGACGGGTAGCAAGTATAAGAGTTGAAGGAAACAAACAAACAAACAAACAAACAAGTGATAAAGATAAACAAGCAATCTTCTTTGGAAGCACAAAAGATCTTAACTAGAGAATACTAAACTTATGAGCAAATCAAGAAAGAAAGATGATGAAATTATATTTCTTTTAGAGTACTTTTATATTTTTCTTTCAACGCTCAAAAATAGTGTTACTACTGACCGAGCCAGGTTTGCCAAAACCAACTAAATTAACTCAATGATCCCAAAGTGATACCAATACTAACGACAAGATCAATCATATAACCACAAATTGAAAACTAATATAAGATATGCAAAAGAGTAAATGATAGAACTTCTCATTAATAATCCATAACGGCAACTGATGGCTCGGTGTTGATGTAGAGCTCGTTGGGAAACCCCAAGTGGAAGGTATGATGAGCACAGCAGCAAGTTTCCCTCAGTTATGAAACCAAGGTTTAATCGAACCAGTAGGAGGAAGGAAACACCCCAAAGGTGTTGCTAGCTGAGCCTTGGCAGGGCGCACTATCGGTGCTAGTAGCAACGTGGATACCTACACAACACAACCACAGAACTCTGTCCCCAACTTGCGATGAGGTTGTCAATCTCACCGTGTTTTGCTGAAAACAAAGGATTAAACGTATCGAATGGAAGGAAGTAATAGTTTGCAGAAAGTAAACACAAGGCAGTAAATAGTTTATAGATTGTATGTAAAAGAAAAGGACCGGGATCCATAGTTCACTAGAGGTGGCTCTCCTTAAGATAGATAACATGCTGGGTGAACAAATTACAGCGGGGCAATTGACAAACATCGAGAAAGCAATACATGCATATACTAATCATCTTGACTCCTTTGAGACTTGATTGGGCATTACAACATTATACATAGACCACCATCGAACTGCATCTATGACTAATAATCCACCTTCAGGTTATCATCTGAACCCCCTCCAATATTAAGTTGCAAGCAATAGATTATTGCTTTACGAATTGCGTGTAAAGTAAACAATACGATTGTTCTATGAACAAAGGATTATTGTTTTCTCCCTAGTAGCAACAGCACATCTAGTACCTTAGAGATTTCTGTCACTTCCCCAGATTACCAGAGGAATGAACCCACTATCGAGCATAAATACTAACTCTTGGAGTTGCTAGAATCTACTTGGCCAAGATAGCTACTAACAACGGAAAGCATGCAAGATCACAAATAACAAAGACATGATAGAATCAATAATCAATATGAAATAGCATCTCAATATCCATCGGATCCCCGCAAACACAACATGCAGAATTACAAATAGATGATCTTGATCATGAATGGAGCTCACAAGATCTAAACATGAAATCACAAAGGAGGAGAACTAGCCATCTAGCTACTACATGGATCCGTAGTCCAAGGATGAACTACTCACGCATCACACCGGAGGCTTGCATGGTGATGAAGAAGGCCTCCAGGGTGAATTCCCCTCTCCGGCAGGGTGCCGGGAAGAGCTTCAGATCCCTCCTGATCTAGCGAAGGAGATGACGGCGGCTATAGACTCTTTCGTGGATTTTTGATCGGCTACTTAGGGTTTTCGTCCTGAGGGCATCTTATAGGCGGAAGGAGAGGCCGAGGGTGTGCTAGGGTCGGCCAAACCACCCCTTGGCGCGGGCCAGGCCTGGCTGCGTGGCCAGGTGGTGTGGACGGCCCCTAGCCCTTCTCCGTCTCGTATTCTGGCATCTGATGACTTCCGGAAAAATAGGCACTTTGGCTTTTGTCCCGTCCAATTCCGAGAATATTCATTTTTTGACTTTCCTGGAACCAAAAACAGCAGAAAATAGGTAGCTATCACTGTGGCTCTTGTTAATAGGTTAGTCCAAGAAATCATATGAAAAGTACTCCAAAGTGTGGACAAAACACAAGAAAGTGGATAAAACCAAGCATGGAACATCAAAAATTATAGATACATTTGCAATGTATCAACATCCCCAAGCTTAACTCCTGCTCGTCCTCGAGTACGTAAGTGATAAAAAGAAAGAATAATCTTTGAAGTGACATGCACCATCAAAGACTTGATCAAAGTATTTGTAAAACATTCAAAGCTGGGATCAAAGTACTTCAATCATAACATGAAAGACAAGGTTCTAGCAATAAGATAAAGAAACTAAGATGCAACATGAAAAGGCACAAACAAAAGATTCATGAATAACAATGCTTTGCAAGACATTTGTTTGTTTCACATAAAGAAAATATAGCATAATAGTATTTAGCTTGTCCCTCATAGAGTAGCAAATATAAATGCATAGGACACCTTCAAAGTTCATAAGAGTGACTAGATACAAATAGTTTAAAACAAGCAATATCAAGTTATGCATCAATCAACTAGTCTTGGGACAATGCACATAGAACTAAGAATGGCCACTATGCTCTCAAAGTAGGTGCATAAAGGTAGAAGGTGGAGACTCAATATAATGGTGGAAGAAAGGCCTTCATAGAAGGAAGTAGGGATTCAAGTCTCATAAAGAGCTTCCAAAAATTATGGTACTTATAGCTTTCAGCTCTCATTGCCCCTATCATAAGCATCTTGAAGGTGATTAAGGTTAAAGTGACACAACTAAGAAGATATGCTTGACAAGTTATAAACCGAAATCTCATGCCCCTTACGTACGAAGACCGAACATCATGATACTCAACTTTAGTCACGAGTAAGCTCTTGTCATTGTAAGTATATATGTATCATAAAGAACCATCAACGGGGTACCCCTTGCACATGATACAGGAGCTATCCCATAATCAAAATGACAAGGCAAGCAGACAATGAGCATCTCAGCGATCTTTTTATTTGCTATTTGCACAGGTTTTTATTGAGAATGCTTCATAGAGTGCTCATTATGGTTATGCTGCAAGTTTCTACCATGATTAGGCATGGCTTAGGCTAGAGGCTCAGGCGTTTCTCTAACACACATACAAACTCCATGATCTCACAAGTTCCACTTTTATTTCACACCGTCGGGATCCATAAGCAAAAGAACATGATATCAACGGGGTACAAAGTACAAGTGCAATGTTGAAAGCGTTCCCCGTGATACATGGTTCTGCTAATTTCAACTTATAAAGCGCAAGCATATACGCAACAAAGAAGGACCCAATGGTTCAAGTTTATTAAGGGCAAGAAAAGTAAAGTGTGCCATCAAGTTTGTGAGAGCTTTAATCACTAGTTTTCTCATAACAAGTTTAATTTGGAAGGTAAACAAAAACATGAATATACTTGGAATAGCATAAGCTAGTAGGTAGGTCTGGTGGAATCTTTGAAATAACTTGGTTTAAGGAGTTGGATGCATGAGTGGAACTCATACTTGGTTGTGGAGGCTAGCAAAAGACTAGGAGCGACGAACTAAGAGAGCAATAATGGCCATAATCATGCAGAGCAACAAAACATCATTGATCAAAGCATAAAGTGATACTACAAGTTGAAAACTAAAGGGTCATAAAGGCTTATGGTGACTTGAGATAGTCATAACATGGTGTGAGCATGCGCCAAGTCAACCCAAATAAAGCATCAAAGGAGAATACCACTATACTATGCTTTAATATGCTAAAACAACGCATGATTCATCCAAGGCACATTAAGCAATCTCAATTGTTTATAACAAGTCATGCTACAGCAAAGAATACTAAGCATAAAGCCAAAAAAAATATCAAGCATGGCATGACAAAGCATAGGCCACAGTCAAAAACGACCTCTTTTTACCACATAAGCATGAACTTTCCTACTCTTTTCCAATCCAAACCAAACTATTTGCAAACCAATGTATGAAAGTGGGGGTCCAACCAATTTATTCAGCAAACTAATAAAACCAAGCAAACGAAAAACCAAAACAAAAACGAAAAAGAAGACGCTCCAAGAACAACACAACTGTGCATGAAACAATAAAAATGAAGCGTTTGGAAGAAACCTGGGATTTTTATTGATGAAGAAGGGGATGCCTTGGGCATCCCCAAGCTTTGACGCTTGTACTTCTTGGATATTTCTTGGGGTTACACGTGTGGCATCCCCAATCTTGAGCTTTCGTCCATCCTTCATCTCATTACTCATTCCTTCCATACACCTGAAATTTTCCTTCATACAAAACTTCACACAATCTTTATTAGCAACATTAGTGCACTCAAGATAAATAAGTCTTAAGGTTCAGTTCTAACACCAAATAAAATCGCATTAGAACACTAGATACTGAAGAACTTCCCTCAAAAAGCTCAATTCCCCAAAAGAACTCAAAAAGGAACCAACAAGAAGCAAATGCAGAAAATGGCAGAAATCTGTCAAAACAGACCAGCAGGTAAAGACGAATTTTTTCAAAGACCTTCCGTTGCTCAAATAAAAAAGTCTTGAACTAACGAAAGTTAGATAACACCCTGGGGCAGAAGCACAAAAATTCACGCCTCAAAAAGACGTACAGAGATTTTACACGAATATTTATGGTGAAGCACAGAAATCTGTTTCGGGACAGCAACTTTCCCAATCATTACTTCTCTCTCATTAGAGGTTACTCTTGGCACAAAAAGCAAATAAAAAGGATAAGGAGCGGTTATTACTGAAGTAATAACTTCCAAGACTCATCTAAAACTTTTGGGTTATCTCCCAATAAGTACTTTTCTTTAACGCCTTTAAGTTAGGCATAAGAAGCAAGAAAGAATCAAGTGTTCTCAAATGAAGAAGCATTAAAACCAAATTTTGTTTTCATAGGAGAGGCAAAAGAAATCTTCTCTCTCTTCTTAGGGAAGTGTTCTATAGCTTTCTTGAGTGGGAGTTGATATTTAATGGTGCCTTCTTTCATATCAATAATGGCACCAACAGTTCTAAGAAAAGGTCTTCCCAAAGTAATAGGACAAGAAGCATTGCATTCAACATCCAAAACATAGAAATCAACGGGGACATAGGCATTGTTAACCATAATAAGAACATCATTAAGACTCCCCATGAGTTTCTTTTTAGCATTATCATCAAGTGGGACATTCAAATAACAATCTTCAAGTGGAGGCAAATCAAGCATATCATAAATCCTTCTAGGCATAATAGAAACACTACTACCAAGATCACATAAAGCTTTGAAATCAAAGTCATTCACTTTCATATTAATGATGGATTCCCAACCATCTTCTTGTTTTATAGGAATAGAAGCTTTATGTTTCATATTTTCTTCTTTAATCTTTATGAGAGCATCAGTAATGTGTTTTGTAAAGGCCATGTTCATAGCACTAGCATTAGGACTTTTAGCAAGCTTTTGTAGGAACTTAATAACTTCAGAGATATTGCAACCATCAAGATCAAAATCAAATTTATCATCTAGATTAGTAGAACTATTACTAGCCTCAACACTAGTGGTGGTGATAGTAGAAACACTAATGTTTCTAGCAATTTCATCTTCTCTTTCCCACTTAGCATGTAATTCAGCTAATAGTCTAACATTTTCATCAATTCTTACTTGTATGGCATTAGTAGCTGCAAAGGGATTATCATTAGTTTCAGGTTTAGCAGGCATTTTATTGATCAAAGAGGATTGAGCTTCAGACAAAGATGCTATATTTCTTTCAGCATTAGAGAGTTTTTCCTCAATAGTTTTATTGAAAGTAGTTTGTTTACTAATAAAGTCTTTAAGCATAACATCAAGTTCAGAGGGAGCACTCCTATTATGGTTGTAAGAAATTCCATAAGCATTACCATTGTTGGGAGGATATGGCTTATAATTGGTGTTACCAAAATTGTTCCTATAAGCATTATTGCCCAAATTATTGTTTCTTATGAAGTTCACATCAACTTGGTCTTCTTGAGCAACCAAAGAAGCTAAAGGAACATTATTTGGATCAATATGGGCTTTCCCATTAACAAGCATAGACATAATAATATCAATCTTATCACTCAAGGAGGAGGTTTCCTCAACAGAATTTACCTTCCTACCTTGTGGAGCTCTCTCAGTATGCCATTCAGAATAATTAACCATCATATTGTCCAAAAGTTTTGTTGCAGCACCCAAAGTGATGGTCATAAAGGTACCTCCAGCAGCAGAGTCCAATAGGTTCCTTGAAGAATAGTTCAATCCTGCATAAAAAGTTTGGATGATCATCCAAGCAGTCAGTCAATGAGTGGGACAATTCTTTACCAAAGATTTCATTCTTTCCCAAGCTTGAGCAACATGCTCATTATCAGATTGTTTAAACTTCATTATTTCACTTCTCATAGATATAATCTTAGCAGGAGGATAGTATTTTCCAATGAAAGCATCTTTGCATTTAGTCCAAGAATCAATACTATTCCTAGTTAAGGAATTCAACCATTCTTTAGCTTTTCCTCTCAAAGAGAAAGGAAACAATTTCAGCTTAATAATATGACCATCTACATCCCTATGCTTTTGCATCTCACAAAGTTCAACAAAGTTATTTAGATGGGCAGCAGCATCTTCATTACCAATACCAGAAAATTGTTCTCTCATAACAAGATTGAGTAAAGCAGGTTTTATCTCAAAGAAAGTATCTTCAGGCATAGGTGGAGCAATAGGTGTGCTCATAAAATCATTGTTGTTGGTGCTAGTGAAGTCACACAACTTAGTGTTTTCAAGAGTAGTCATTTTTTTGTGTTTTCAAATAAGAAAGCAAACTAGTAAAGCTATTTTTTGTGTTTTTGATAACAAAACAAGCAAACAAAGCAAAAAGAAACTAAGCAAAACAAAAATAACAAAGTAAAGAGATTGGTTATGAGGGACTCCCCTTGTGAAGATGTCCTTGACTCCCCGGCAACGACGCCAAAAAAATGCTTGATGGCTCGGTGTTGATGTAGAGCTCGTTGGGAAACCCCAAGAGGAAGGTATGATGAGCACAACATCAAGTTTCCCTCAGTTATGAAACCAAGGTTTAATCGAACGAGTAGGAGCAAGGAAACACCCCAAAGGTGTTGCTAGCTGAGCCTTGGCAGGGCGCACTACCGATGCTAGTAGCAACGTGGAGACCTGGACAACACAACCATAGAACTCTGTCCCCAACTTGCGATGAGGTTGTCAATCTCACCGTGTTTTGCTGAAAACAAAGGATTAAACGTATCGAATGGAAAGAAGTAATAGTTTGTAGAAAGTAAACACAAGGCAGTAAACATTTTATAGATTGTATGTAAAAGAAAAGGATCGGGATCCATAGTTCACTAGAGGTGGCTCGCCTTAAGATAGATAACATGCTAGGTGAACAAATTACAGCGGGGCAATTGACAAACATCGAGAAAGCAATACATGCATATAATAATCATCTTGACTCCTTTGAGACTTGATTGGGCATTACAACATTATACATAGACCGCCATCCAACTGCATCTATGACTAATAATCCACCTTCACGTTATCATCTGAACCCCCTCCAGTATTAAGTTGCAAGCAACAGATTGTTGCTTTACGAATTGCGTGTAAAGTAAACAATACGATTGTTCTATGAACAAAGGATTGTTGTTTTCTCCCTAGTAGCAATAGCACATCTAGTACCTTAGAGATTTCTTTCACTTTCCTAGATTACCAGAGGCATGAACCCACTATCGAGCATAAATACTAACTCTTGGAGTTGCTAGCATCTACTTGGCCAAGATAGCTACTAACAACGGAAAGCATGCAAGATCACAAATAACAAAGACATGATAGAATCAATAATCAATCTGAAATAGCATCTCAATATCCATCGGATCCCCGCAAACACAACATGCAGAATTACAAATAGATGATCTTGATCATGAACGGAGCTCACAAGATCTAAACATGAAAGCACAAAGGAGGAGAACCAGCCATCTAGCTACTACATGGATCCGTAGTCCAAGGATGAACTACTCACGCATCACACCGGAGGCTTGCATGGTGATGAAGAAGGCCTCGGGGTGAATTCCCTCTCGGCGGTGCGGGAAGAGCTTCAGATCCCTCGATCTAGGGATGGAGATGACGGCTAGACTCTTCGTGGATTTTGATCGGGTACTTAGGGTTTCGTCCGAGGGCATCTTATAGGCGGAAGGAGAGGCCGAGGGTCTGGGGTCGGCGGACCACCTGGCCGGGCCAGGCCTGGCCTCAGCCAGGTGGTGTGTGGCCGACCCCAGCCCTTGATACGGCATCTGATGACTTCCGGAAAAATAGGCACTTTGGCTTTTGTCCCGTCCAATTTTGAGAATATTCATTTTCTGACTTTCCTAGAACCAAAAACAGCAGAAAACAGGCAGCTGGCACTGTGGCTCTTGTTAATAGGTTAGTCCAAGAAATCATATGAAAAGTACTCCAAAGTGTGGAAAAAACACAAGAAAGTGGATAAAACCAAGCATGGAACATCAAAAATTATAGATACATTTTCAATGTATCAGCAACTCACACCAAGGGATACATATCTAACGAGAGAGGGGACACTTCCATAATGCAAACCATCCTACACGATAACTTCTCTATTCATGATATGACTCTACTAAAAAAAGTAAAAAGATAGAAGATAGCGATATGATACCGCGGCACTCCCCCGAGCTTGGAACAAACCAAGGGGATGCCAAACCTGATGACGAATTACTCCTTTGGTGGTGGTGGTATCCTCTCGTCTGGCGTGAGGAAATCTTCCAACATCTTGCGAAGCCCGTTATTCTCCTCTTGAAGCATATCCACCTTCCTCCTCAAGACGCGGTACTTGTCGCAGAACTCATCAGTGACTCGTAGAGCTTCCACTGCTGTAGGGCAAGAATTGAGATCTATAATCAGAGGTATCAACCCCTTCATGCCTATTTTCATGTCCTTTACTTCCTCCTTGCCGTTCCGATCCATATCTTCGCGCTCAAGATTGTGATGGAGCTCGCGACGGTGTCGCAGCTTGTAATCCTTTGAAGATGAACCCCTGAACAACATCTGAACAAAACAGACCGAAACAAAAACATGACGAGAACACGATATACAAACCTCGGGAGATCCGGGGGATTATATATTAAGAAGTTTCACAACAAAAGGAAGGTACTGGGAGAAAACGAGTCGGAGATGGAGTCCGGAGTGGCCACACCACCTGGTGGCGCGGCCAGGGGTGGGCCTGCACCACAGGGTAGTGTGATCCACCCTGGCTCCGTTTCCGTCCCTCTTTCGCTTCGTACCTTTCCTTGTTAGCTAAAAACTGCAAAAATATAACTGGACAGATCTTTCGCGGAACTTTTCTTACCAGAACTGTTACCTATTCGAAAACGGACTCTGTAGGTCTCTGAATTTGGTATTTAGTGGATTCTTCCGGAGTCACCTCTTGAATAACATCAATATCTTCATCTTCATACACTTATTATGAGTCATGAAACCTTTCACTTTCTTATTACACAATTGTCTCCACTAACCTGGAAATTTCTTTCACACAAAACTTCACATAGTTCTCATTAGCAACATTAGTGTAAGTGAAGTGATAAAACCTTTTGAGTCCAATTTCAACTGAAAACCATCAAAACATAAGCTACTGTAGCAAATCCTTCCGAAAACCCAAAAAGAATTCAAAAAGGAAATCGATTAAAGAAGCAAATGCAAGAGTGGCAAAATCTATCAAAACAAACCAGCAGGTAAAGATCAATTTTTTAGAAAATCTTCTATTGCTCAAATCAAAAGGTGCAAAACTAACGAAAGTTAAATAACAACCTGGGTTAGAAGCAAAAAAAATTACAGCTCAATCAGACATAAAAAAATCTCTCAATAATTTTTACGGTGAAGCACAAAAATCTGTTTCGGGACAGCAACTTCCCCAAATCTTACTTCTCTCTCATTAGAGGTTGATCTTGACACAAAAACCAAACAAAAATGATAAGGAGTGGTTATTACCAAAGTAATAACTTCCAAGACTCAAAGAAACAAAAACAAACTGAAAACACAAATAAATTGGGTTGTCTCCCAAAAAGCTCTTTCTTTATAGCCATCAAGATGGGCATGATAATTTCAATGTTGCTCACACATAAGAATATGAATTAAAGCGAAAGAGAGCATTAAGAAGAAAAAATACACATGTTTAAGTCTAACCCACTTCCTATGCAAGGGAATTTTGTAAACAAACAAGTTGTTGAAACCTGAGGCTACTAGCATAGGAAGGCAAAACAAGTGCAACGTAAAAACTTTCAGCATAAAACGAGGAAACTTGATATTATTGAGATACATAAGAACACTTTTCCCTCTCTCATAGTAACTTTCAGTATCATGCATAAACTTAACAATATAACTATCACAAGGACCATCGTAACAATGATCACTTATTCTAACAGAAAACACATGAACACTAGTCTCATAACACTACTTTGTGAAATAATATTAGAGGTATCCTTACAAAGGATAGTGTGTCCCTCTTCTACATATTTAGTGACAAAGTATTTCACGTTTGCTATTATAGGTTCATCAACCATTTGTTTATCAGGTTCAACAACTTTATTTGTATTGCCATTAACCATCCTAGCTATCATAGAATGTTCCTTTATCTTAATTGGGAAAGGTATTTTCTCAATGTAAGGTTCGGGTAAAACATGATTAGCAGTATAAACTTCAGTATTTCTTGCATGAACACTCTTAGCAATATCTTTATAAGGTTCATGATACTTATTCCACTTCTTTTTAGGCACTTCAATGTAGGAAGCAAAAGCCTTAAAATAAGAAGCAATAGCTTGAGAGTCTAGACCATAAGCATTTTTAATATTTTGAAAGTCATCAGTTGCCATAAAAGATTCAATGCATTCATAATCATAATTTATACCTGACTTTCTACCTTTGTCATTCTCCCATGCTTCAGCATTGTCTTGAATACGGTCCAGAAGATCCCATTTAGCTTCTTCTTCCATGCGAGTGAATGATCCAGCACAGGAAGCATCCAATAAATCCTTGTCATGAAGAGGGAGCCTTGCATAAAAGTTATTGATAATAATATTTTTGGGGAGCTCATGAATGGGCCATTTGAGCATTAGTAACTTCAATCTCCCCCAAGCTTGAGCTGTACTCTCTCCATCAAGAGGCCAAAAGTTGTATATTTGATTCCGATCTTTATGAATCTCACTAGGAGGATAAAACTTTGAATAAAAGAGAGGCACTATTTCCTCCCATTCCAGATCTTGACCATTCTTTGGCAGCTTATACCATTCCTCAGCTCTTCCTTTCAGTGATAATGAAAATAACTTCTTCTTAACTTGATATGTAGTAATACCTGCACACTTGAACAACCCGCATAATTCGTGTATAAAGAGTAAATGATCACGGGGATGGACAGTTCCATCCCCAACATAGTAGTTATCCATAACACGATCAATAATTCTTGTAGGTATTTTAAAAGCATCATTCTCAGCAGGTGGTGGTTCATCTACTACCTTAGCAGTGGTAGTAGCATTACGAAACAAGAAACTCAGCGAATTATCCTTAACAAAAATAAAGCAACTAACAGAAGTAAACAATACTCACAGTAGAAGTTTCATTTACCAGTTCCACTCTCCAATAGCGCTTCACTCCCCGGCAACAGCGCCAGAAAATAGTCTTGATGACCCACAAGTATAGGGGGTGTATCGCAGTATTTTCGATAAGTAAGAGTGTCGAACCCAACGAGGAGAAGAAGGTGTTGGCTAGTGGTATGGATCAGGAATTCTCTGCAAATACTTAGCAAACGGATTTTTAGGGGTTTTTGATAATGCAAGTAAATAAAGTATGAGTAAATAAAATATAATAAGAATAAATGCAACAAGTGGACCAATCCTTTATTGAGCAAAGGACAAGACGGTTGTATTACTTAAGATGACCAAACGTTCTCGAGCACACACGGGAATTCTGTCAAGTGCTTTCGCTTCATATAGTTGATCAATCTTCTTTAGTCTGCTAAGTGTTGTGTGGGTGAACCTGTGCTAATGTACCAACCTTCCTAGGACTAATACATACTTGTGATTATACCCCTTGCAAACATACGTAAGTACAAGAAAGTAATTAAGGTAGAAACCTAACCACGGCTTTAAACTCTAAGACCTTGACGTCCCTTGTGCAATGGTTTTCTAACGGGGGTTCAGGTTTCTGTCACTCCGACAACCCCTACGATTAGTAGCCAAATACACAATGCATTCCCCTAGGCCCATATAGGTGAAGTGTCATGTAGTCGACGTTCACATGACACCACTAGAAGAAGTACACCACAACTTAAATATCAAACTATTGAATCTTTCTCAACACAATTCTACTACTAACAACATGACTTCTCCCATGTTCTCAAGAACAAAACGAACTACTCACAAGACATCATATGGATCATGATCAGAGATGGAATAATGATGTATAACAATCTGAACATAAACAATAATTCAATGGTTCCACTCAATAGCCCACGCCGAGGTGTGGTGTGGGCCCCCTGTGGCCCATCTCCACTCCTCCTTCTGGCAGTCTTGGTCTTCTGGAAAAATAGGATTTTCCCAGATTTTCTAATCTTCATGAATTTTGCCTCCAAACAGCATCTTTTCCATCAGAATCCTGACTGCAGCGGTCCATGCTCCAAAAGTCAACAACCATGCAAAAACAGATGAAATTACATAAGTATCATCTCTTGGTATGAAATATATCAATGAATAACAGTAAATTATGATATCTATAGTGATGCAAAATGGACGTATAAACAATCTTCCCATTTTCATCCATACTCTAACACACAAGCTCTCAACATATGTTCTAAGATCTGGTTGACTCTTTTAGTCTGTCCATCGGTCTGCGGGTGATAAGCTGTGCTGAAATTCAACTTGGTCCCTAAGCCTTCTTGGACTTTCTGCCAAAATCTCAAGGTAAATTGGGTTCCTCGATCCGATACTATGGTCTTGGGGGTTCCATGCAAACTGAAGATTCGAGCAATGTACAAATCTGCTAACTTTGAACTCTGGTAGGTTGTCTTGACATGTATAAAATGGGCTACCTTGGACAGTCTATCAACTATGACCCAAATAGAGTCATTTCCCCTACTAGAAGTAGGCAAACCGGTGATAAAGTCCATTCCGACAGAATCCCATTTCCATTCCGGAATCTTCAATGGTTGCAACAGTCCTGCGGGTCTCTGATGTTCCGCTTTGACTCTCTGACATATATCACACTTGGCGATGTAGCTTCCGATTTCTCTCTTCATCTTGTGCCACCAAAATTGCTCCTTCAAATCCTGATACATCTTCGTTCCTCCGGGGTGGATAGAATAAAGAGTATCATGAGCTTCTTGCATGACAACTTGCTTTAGCTCCGAATCTGCTGGCACACAAATATGTCCTTTGTACCACCAAACTCCTTCTTCATCTTTGGTGAATCCAGGTACCTTTCCGGTACCAATACGACGCTTGATTTCGTCGATACTTGCATTTCCCTTATGGGCTTCCGTGTTTTGATTAATCAATGGAGGTTGAAGTTTAATGCTAGCTAAAAATTCTTTGCTAACTAGCTTAGTTCTAAACTGCTCCAACCCTTCATGCAAACTTGGCTGGTTCTCATTGATCTTGGTGTTTAACCTACATGGCAATCTGCTAAGAGCATCCGCTACCACATTGGCTTTGCCGGGGTGATAGTGAATGTCAAGCTCATAATCCTTGATTAACTCTATCCATCTCCTTTGCCTCATATTCAGCTCCTTCTGAGTGAAAATATACTTCAAGATCTTGTGATCTGAATAAATCTCACAGCGATTACCCATCAGGTAATGATGCCATGTCTTCAAAGCTAAAACTATAGCTGCTAGTTCAAGATCATGGGTAGGGTAGTTTTGCTCATGTTGTCAGTTGTCGGGATAGGTGCTATGACTTTGCCTTCTTGCATCAACACACATCCAAGACCAATCTTGGATGCATCACAATACACATCAAAAGGCTTCTTGATATCTGGCATAATCAATATTGGGGTTGAAATCAATCTCTTCTTGAGCTCTTGAAAACTTGCTTCACATTTGTCGGTCCATTCAAACTTCTTATCTTTCTTCAATAATTGGGTCATCGGTCTTGCGATGCTCGAAAATCCTTCAACGAACTTGCAGTAGTATCCCACTAATCCGAGAAATGCACGGACTTGGGTTTGAGTGGTTGGGGCTTCCCATTCTTCAATATCTTTGATCTTGGCTGGATCAACGGCGATTCCTCCTGCTGACACAATATGTCCGAGGAATCCTACTTCCTTCAGCCAAAACTCACATTTGCTAAACTTGGCATATAACTGATGTTCTCTGAGGGTTTCGAGGACGGTTCTCAGATGTTGCTCATGGTCTGATTCTGACTTGGAATAGATAAGAATATCGTCGATAAACACAACGACAAACTTATCCAGAAAGTTCATAAAAATCTTATTCATGAGATTCATGACTTAAGCGGGGGCATTGCTTAATCCAAAAGACATGTCCGTATACTCATACAATCCATATCTGGTGGTAAAGGCGGTCTTTCGAATATCCGTTGCACGAATCTTGAGTTGGTGATAACCAGTTCTAAGATCAATCTTAGAGAACACTCTGGCACCAGTCAACTGATCAAACAGATCCTCTATCTTGGGCAATGGGTACTTGTTCTTGATGGTGACATCATTCAGCTTCCGGTAATCTATGCACAAATGGTTACCTCAATCTTTCTTGTCGACAAATAAAACAGGTGATCCCCATGGCGATGCGCTTGGTTGAATCAAGCCTTTCTCGAGCAAAGCATCAAGTTGCTTCTTCAGCTCCACTAATTCTGCTGGGTTCATGCTATAGGGTCTCTGAGCTATGGGTCCAGTTCTAGGAATTAGTTCAATAATGAACTCGATATCCCGATCTGGGGGCATACCAGGCAATTCATCTGGGAATACGTCGGGGTATTCACAAACTACTCTGACTTGGTGAATGGTGGGTAGGGCTAGACTATTGTTGCATTTGAAATGGCGGGGCAAGGTTTCAGATATATGCTCTACTGATACTCCGGAGCTACTGGTCATGGTTATGGCTTTCTTGGCACAGTCGATCAATCCTTTATGTTTTGACATCCAATCCATCCCTAGTACTACTTCTAAACCTTTGGTTCCAAGTACTATTAGATTGGCATAAAAATCTATCCCATGGATTCTGATAGGTACAGCCTTGCAAAGTTTTCTAGGTTTGGTGGTTGAACTAGGTATTTGAACTATCATAACATGCTTCAATTTTGTTGGTTGTATCTTACTAGTGCATGCAAATTCTTCTGTAAAAAACGAGTGCGATGCTCCAGAATCAAACAACACTCTTGCTAATACTGAGTTAACAGAAAACATACCCAACACGACATATGGCGCTTCCTGGGCTTCTTCAGCATTCATGTGGAACAGACGGCCATTGCGGTTGAGCGAGTTCCCTGGGGAAAATCTTCTTCTAGGCTGGACACGGCGTTGCTGCTGAGCTAGGGCATTCACATTGGTGCTGGCTGCAAGCTTCTTGGGACACTCGTTGGAGTAGTGACCCTTGACTCCACACTCAAAACAAGTAATCTGAGACTTGTCTTTGGCTGCAACAGGCACGGCATTGCTTCCAGTCCTTGGGGCAGTATTGTTGTTGTTGTTGTTGGACTTGGGCGGTGCACGGTTGAAGTTGTTGGAGTTGCCGGATTTGTTGTTGTGGTTTCCTCTAGACTTCACATTTCCTCCGCTATGGTTGGGGTAGCTTGGACGAGACATTGGGGGTCTATTATTCCTTGGTGCATACCCTGCAGACGGGTTAGGGCGATACTTCTGGGTATTGTGGGACCTAGTCTAGTGCATCATTCTGCGCTTGCGGTTGTCATTTGCTTGGTTGATCTTCCCTTCCACCTGGATGGCAGAGTCGACTAGATCTTCGAGATCATCAAAACGGATGTTGACTAACACCGTCTGCATCTCATCGTGTAGTCCGTTCAGGAATCTTTCCTTCTTCTTGGCTTCAGTGTTGATCTCATCAGGGGCATATCTTTCTATGGACAAAAATCTGTCACGGTACTCTACTACCGTCATCTTGCCTTGCTTCAGTTCTCTGAACTCATCTCTCATTCTGGTGACTAAACCTTGCGGCACATGGGCGCGGCTGAACTTGATCTTGAAAGCTTCCCATGTCATCACTTGACCGTGGTTCATTGTACGGGTGCTATTCCACCAAGCTCTTGCATCTCCTGCCAGATAGTGGGTGGCAAACAGTACCTTCTCGTTGGCATCAACTCCTGCGACTTCTAGGTTATTCTCCATGGTCTGCAACCAATCATCAGCATCCAACAGGTCTTCAGACTTGTTAAAGATAGGGGATTGGTATTCTGAAAGTTCTTGAGTTTGGATCCATGATGATCCTGATTTCCATGGCCTTGATTATTGTGGGCCATCTGAGCGATCTGTTGTAGGGTGGCTAGGTTGGCTTGGTGCTCTGCTCTACTAGCTTCACGGTCCGAAACTAGCATCTGCAGAATTTGTAGCATTAGGTCATGCGATGAGCTGCTTCCTCCTTGGTTTCCATGAGTCATCTGAAGATTGAGATAGATAATGGGGTAAGAGGGAAAGTTCTAAGGTTCATGGTTTTGTTTTCAAAGCTAAAACTTTGAGTTTGAACTCAGGTTTTGCAACTAACTTCTTCTCATTCATTCATTCATCAAAGCACACGATACAAACACACACACCACAACATAAAAGGAAAACAGATGGTTTTAAGAACCATTCTATGAAGCTAAGATACAGTGGGACCGATACATCTCACTCCTACGGTAGTGATCAAGTGCATCTATTCATCATCGATGAAGTCGGAGTCGTCATCATCGGTGTAGAAGTCCATGGCATCATCCTCCAGATAGTCATTGTCATCATTGAGGTATGAGTGAATATCTCCATGGATGTCTTCACCTTCTTCCTCTTCTTCTTTTGCTGCAAGTTGAGCTTCTTGTTCCTGGATGGTCTTTTCGAGGTCGGCCGCCTTCTTGCGAAGACGAGCGATGGTGCGATCCTTCTTCTCGCGTTGACGGCGAAGTGATTGGCGATCCTTGACGAGCAGGGTAAAATTCTGGTCCTTCTTGGCGATAATGGCAAGGTTGTGGTTGGCGTAGGCTCTAGCATTGTCCAATTCCTTCTGCCTATCATACAGTAGGAAGTCTAGATTCTCCACTTGGCACTTCATCTCTGGGTGACTTGGCATCTCTAATGGCATTCCCATAGAATCACGCCTTGCATAATGAGCAAAGCGAGTTCCCTGGATCAAGTTGACGTTTTGCCCACACAGACGGGCAAGAGCTTCATGCATAGCCTTGGCTAATCCATCTAGCCAGTTGTTCTCTCTCATGGTGAATTGAATCTTCTCGAAAAGGGGTGCTTCCATCTTGCCTCGAAGATCTGCGACTATCAGCCATTGTAAATCTCCTCCTGTAAAATCCTTGAGTTGAGCTCCGAAGAATTCTGGATGCGGACACTCAAGGTACTAAAACAGTGCATCAATATCCCTCTCGAAGATTAGTTGGCCTCCGTTTCCCAACTGGTAGAACTTGCAATACTGAACTTCCATCTATAAGAATTTAGGATGAGTAAGTTAGTGAGGTGATCAAGTGTGTCAAATTTTATGTACTAGTGTAAGAATTTTTTAGGAACATGAATTTTTTAGAAAGAAAGATAAGAGGGGAAATAGGTTTTCATAAATACTCACTTATTTTGTTTTGAAACTAAGTTTTTGTTTGGACGTCCATTCTAACTAGGGTCTCCTATGGTCAGGATGGCTCTGATACCAACTTGTCAACACCCGGATTTTTAATCCCAGATGCATGTTATGCCATACCTCGCAATCCCAGGATTACCATTTTTGCGAGACATAACATATTGGATATCACAGTACATCATCCATTACAAACCATAATAAGGTCTTACACAAATAAAGGATCTTATGATCCAGTCTTAATACAAACAAGCAGCAGAATAATAAGAGTAGCGGTGCGCTCCATCTTCAGTGTCACAGGCAATGCTGACGATGGGAGATGATCCTAGTTGTCGTAGTCGTCCTGCTGTCCATCTTCCTGGTAGTCCTCCTCATAGTCTGGCCATGGGAATAGCTAGGGACAAAGCCATGAGTACTCTTTAAGTACTCGCAAACTATCACTAACAAGTAAGGTAGTTCTAGTAGGAATGCTAAGCTCTAAGTTTATTTGCAAAGCTAAATTTTAAACCTAAGCTGAGTTCAGAAACAAAGAAAGTAAAAATAAAGTTCTAAAATCACCTAAGTGGGAACTTAGTTTTCATAATCACAACCCTATTATGGTCAAGTCAAGTCACAATTCATTTCACAAGTCATTTTGAAAACATCTGACGGTGGAACAGTATGGCCACTCTAACTGTCCATGACCGCGGACGCGGCTAATCGAATAGTTTGACACTCTGCAGAGGTGGTATACTTTCACCACAAAATTTGATACATCCGTCAGGGATAACCCTGAATCGTCATACTTAGTATGCGGATAATCAATCATAACCTTTCATTTACACACTCTAAGCACCTCTCCTATGAGCTTGGCCTCCCAGCCATGGCCCTCTGCCATCTTGGGCACTGCATAGGTGGACAACATCAAGAGGTAGCCTCAGCTCAAACCTCTTCCGCGAGGGAACCCATACTAATGCATATAAACTTCCGGCTAAGCCTTACCCAATTCAGGTATTGTGGTTGTACGGTAAAATTGGAATGGTATCGCATTCGAACCCAACCATCAATTTTTATAAAGGGCTAAGGCTCATGCCTCAACATTTTCATCATTAAAAACCATTTGTGTTTCTCAACACATGTCAAAACATCTCAATAGAATGACTCGTCATTCCAAGGTTTTCATAATCATTTTCACCAAGTATTCCCATCTAAAGTGATCAAGTTTTATGCTTAGCTCTAGCCACTAAGGTTAAGAGTGTTCACTAATGAGGGATTCTAAGATCAATCTCATGCCATAGAATGACATCTAGTATAGGCCAAGTGTTATACTCTTTATGCTATCTATACTACTTTCCAAAATCTCACAAAGCATTACTAAAAGTAAAGAAACTTTGGTAAAGCAAAAGTAAAGCTTGCAAGTAAAACTTGGGATGGGTATAAATCAAAAATGTAGAACCAAGCATGCCTAAGGCATCTTGCTTAGTTTAACTTGCATCTAGTGATGGCTTGCAAGTATTAGCTTGCCAATAATAGCTTGCCTTGATTGGTGCAGTGATTGAAGTTCTCTTCGTCTTCTTCGGGGTAGAACTCCTCCTCCTCGTAGACTTGGTCGGTACTATCGTCTATAAATAAATACGGGATACACAATCACCAAACAATACTTAACTAGTCTTATTAGCACACTAAGGCACACACTTTATGATCTAGTATCATCACAATCATCACAAGATTTAATGAACTAGTTTCATTTATTTTATTTGAGAAAAGTAATTTCTAATAATTGAAATTAATTAAGATTTAATATTCTCCAAATAAAATATGGGATCATGTGGACACATGTCATCACCACATATTCTAATACATGGGAATGTGATTTAAAAGGGTTGGTCACATTTTATAAAGTTTAGGATTATTATTTAAATGATTTAAAGTGACTAGAAATGCCCTAATAGCATTATTTTGGTACTAGTCCAAAGTCACTGCATGCAAACCTAAATATTATTACATATTCAGATAGGTATTGCTAAATGTGGATCCATGTGTGGTTTGTGAGAGGAACAGACATGCAATGACACTTGGTGTGGTTCATGAAAAGAACACACATGCAATGACACTAGTGGATCCATGTGTGGTTTGTGAGAAGAACACACATGCAATGACACTGGGTGTGGTTCATGAAAAGAACACACATCCAATGACACTGGTGGATCCTTATGTGGTTTGTGACAAGAATAGACATGCAGTGACTCTAGATGTGGTTCATGAGAAGAACACACATGCAATGACACCGGTGGATCCATGTGTGGTTTATGAGAGGAACAGACATGCAATGACACTGGGCGTGGTTCATGAAAAGAACAGACATGCAATGACACTGGTGGATCCATATGTGGTTTGTGAAAAGAACAGACATGCAATCACACTGGGTGGATCCATGTGTGGTTAATGAAAAGAGAAGAAATGCAATGATACTGGTGGATCCATGTGTGGTTTGTGAGAAGAACACACATGCAATGACATTGGGTGTGGTTCAGGAAAAGAACACACATCCAATGACACTAGTGGATCCTTATGTGGTTTGTGAGAAGAACACACATGCAATAACTCTAGCTATGGTTCATGAGAAGAACACACATCCAATGACACTGGTGGATCATTATGTGGTTTGTGAGAAGAACAGACAGGCAATGACTCTAGATATGGTTCATGAGAAGGACACACATGCAATGACACCGGTGGATCCATGTGTAGTTTATGAGAGGAACATACATGCAATGACACTGGTGGATCCATATGTAGTTTGTGAAAAGAACAGACATGCAATCACACTGGGTGGATCCATGTGTGGTTTATGAGAGGAACAGACATGCAATGACACTGGGTGTGGTTCATGAAAAGAACAGACATGCAATGACACTGGTGGATCCATATGTGGTTTCTGGAAAGAATAGGCATGCAATCACACTGGGTGGATCCATGTGTGGTTTGTGAAAAGAACACGCATCCAATGACACTGGGTGTGGTTCATGAAAAGAACACATCCAATGACAGGTGGATCCTTATGTGGTTTGTGAGTAGAACACATGCAATCACACTAGGTGGATCCATATGTGGTTTATGAGAAGAACACACATGCAATGACACTGGTGATATGTGGTTTGTGAAAAGAACACACATGCAATGACTCTAACTGTGGTTAATGAAAAGAGCAGACATGCAATGACACTGGTGGATCCATGTGTGGTTTGTGAGAAGAACACACATGCAATGACACTGGCTGTGGTTCATGAAAAGAACAGACATGCAATGATACTGGTGGATCCATGTGTGGTTTGTGAGAAGAACACACATGCAATGACACTGGCTGTGGTTCATGAAAATAACAAACATCCAACGACACTGGTGTATCCTTATGTGGTTTGTGATAAGAACACACATGCAATGACTCTAGATGTGGTTCATGAGAAGAACACACATGCAATGACACTGTCGGATCCATGTGTGGTCTGTGAGAAGAACACACATGCAATGACACTGGTTGTGGTTCATGAAAAGAACACACATCCAATGACACTGGTGGATCCTTATGTGGTTTGTGAGAATAATAGACATGCAATGACTCTAGATGTGGTTAATGAGAAGAACACACATGCAATGACACCGGTGGATCCATGTGTGGTTTATGAGAGGAACAGACATGCAATGACACATGGTTTGGTTCATGAAAAGAACAGACATGCAATGACACTGGTGGATCCATATGTGGTTTGTGAAAAGAATAGATATGCAATCACACTGGGTGGATCCATGTGTGGTTTGTGAAAAGAGCAGACATGCAATGACACTGGTGGATCCATGTGTGGTTTGTGAGAAGAACACACATCCAATGACATTGGGTGTGGTTCATGAAAAGAACACACATCCACTGACACTGGTGGATCCTTATGTGGTTTGTGGGAAGAACACACATGCAATCACACTAGGTGGATCCATATTTGGTTTATGAGAAGAACACACACGCAATGACACTAGAGATATGTGGTTTGTGAAAAGAACACACATGCAATGACTCTAACTGTGGTTAATGAAAAGAGCAGCCATGCAATGACACTGGTGGATCCATGTGTGGTCTGTGAGAAGAACACACATGCAATGACACTGGTTATGGTTCATGAAAAGAACACACATGCAATGATACTGGTGGATCCATGTGTGGTTTGTGAGAAGAACACACATGCAATGACACTGGCTGTGGTTCATGAACAGAACACACATCCAACGACACTGGTGTATCCTTATGTGGTTTGTCAGAAGAACACACATGCAATGACTCTATATGTAGTTCATGAAAAGAACAGGCATGCAATGACACTGGTGGATCCATATGTGGTTTGTGAAAAGAACAGACATGCAATCACACTGGGTGGATCCATGTGTGGTTTGTGAAAAGAGCAGACATGCAATGAAACTAGTGGATCCATATGTCGTTTGTGAGAAGAACACACATCCAATGACACTAGGTGTGGTTCATGAAAAGAACACACATCCAATGACACTTGTGGACCCTTATGTGGTTTGTGGGAATAACACACATGCAATCACACTCGATGGATCCATATGTGGTTTATGAGAAGAACACACATGCAATGACACTGGTGATATGTGGTTTGTGAAAAGAACACACATGCAATGACTCTAACAGTGGTTAATGAAAAGAGCAGACATGCAATGATATTGGTGGATCCATGTGTGGTTTGTGAGAAGAACACACATGCAATGACACTGGCTGTGGTTCATGAAAAGAACAGACATGCAATGATACTGGTGGATCCATGTGTGGTTTGTGAGAAGAACACACATGCAATGACACTGGGTGTGGTTCATGAAAAGAACACACATCCAATGACATAGGTGGATCCTTATGTGGTTTGTGAGAAGAACAGACATGTAATGACTCTATATGTGGTTCATGAGAACAACACACATGCAATGACACTGGTGGATCCATGTGTGGTCTGTGAGAAGAACACACATGCAATGACACTAGGTGTGGTTCATGAAAAGAACACACATCCAATGGCACTTGTGGATCCTTATGTGGTTTGTAAGAAGAACAGACATGCAATGACTCTAGTTGTGGTTCATGAGAAGAACACACATGCAATGACACTGGTGGATCCTTATGTGGTTTGTGGGAAGAACACACATGCAATCACACTCGGTGGATCCATATGTGGTTTATGAGAAGAACACACATGCAATGACACTGGTGATATGTGGTTTGTGAAAAGAACACACATGCAATGACTTTAACTGTGGTTAATGAAAAGAGCAGACATGCAATGACATTGGTGGATCCATGTGTGGTTTGTGAGAAGAACACACATGCAATGACACTGGCTGTGGTTCATGAAAAGAACAGACATGCAATGATACTGGTGGATCCATGTGTGGTTTGTGAGAAGAACACACATGCAATGACACTGGGTGTGGTTCGTGAAAAGAATACACATCCAATGACACTGGTGGATCCTCATGTGGTTTGTGAGAAGAACAGACATGCAATGACTCTATATGTGGTTCATGAGAAGAACACACATGCAATGACACTGGTGGATCCATGTGTGGTCTGTGAGAAGAACACACATGCAATGACACTAGGTGTGGTTCATGAAAAAAAAACATCCAATGGCACTTGTGGATCCTTATGTGGTTCGTAATAAGAACAGACATGCAATGACTCTAGATGTGGTTCATGAGAAGAACACACATGCAATGACACTGGTGCATCCATGTGTGGTTTACGAGAGGAACAGACATGCAATGACACTGGGTGTGGTTCATGAAAAGAACAGACATGTAATGACACTGGTGGATCGATATGTGGTTTGTGAAAAGAACAGACATGCCATCACATTGGTGGATCCATGTGTGGTTTGTGAAAAGAGCACACATGCAATGACACTGGTGGATCCATGTGTGGTTTGTGAGAACAACACGCATCCAATGACACTGGGTGTGGTTCATGAAAAGAACACACATCCAATGACACTGGTGGATCCTTATGTCGTTTGTGAGAAGAACACACATGCAATCACACTAGGTGGATCCATATGTGGTTGATGAGAAGAACACACATGCAATGACACTGGTGATATGTGGTTTGTGAAAAGAACACACATGCAATGACTCTAACTGTGGTTAATGAAAAGAGCAGACATGCAATGACACTAGTGGATCCATGTGAGGTTTGTGAGAAGAACACACATGCAATGACACTGGATATGGTTCATGAAAAGAACAGACATGCAATGATATTGGTGGATCCATGTGTGGTTTGTGAGAAGAACACACATGCAATGACACTGGGTGTGGTTCATGAAAATAACACACATCCAATGGCACTGGTGGATCCTTATGTGGTTTCTGAGAAGAACTGACATTTAATGACTCTACATTTGATTCATGAGAAGAACACACATGCAATGACACTGGTGGATCCATGTGTGGTTTATGAGAGGAATAGACATGCAATGACACTAGGTGTGGTTCATGAAAAGAACAGACATGCAATGACAGTGGTGGATCCATATGTGGTTTGTGAAAAGAACAGACATGCAATCACACTGGGTGGATCCATGTGTGGTTCATGAAAAGAACACACATGCAATGACACTGGTGGATCCATGTGTGGTTTGTGATAAGAACACACATCCAATGACACTTGGTGTGTTTCATGAAAAGAACACACATCCAATGACACTGGTGGATCCTTATGTGGTTGGTGAGAAGAAGAGGCATGCAATGACTCTAGTTGTGGTTCATGAGAACACACATGCAATGACACTGGTGTATCCTTATGTGGTTTGTGAGAAGAACACACATGTTATGACTCTAGCTGTGGTTTGTGAAAAGAACACACATGCAATGACTCTTGCTGTGGTTCATGGAAAGAACACACATCCAATGACATTGGTGGATCCTTATGTGGTTTGTGAGAAGAACAGACATGCAATTACTCTAGATGTGGTTCATGAGAAGAAAACACATCCAGTGACAGTGGTGGATCCATGTGTGGTTTGTGGGAAGAACACACATGCAATGACACTTGGTGTGGTTCATGAAAAGAAAACATATGCAATGACACTGGTGGATCCATGTGTGGTTTGTGAGAAGAACAAACATGCAATGACACTAGGTGATCCATATGTGGTTTATGAGAACAACACACATGCAATAAACTCTAGTGGATCTATCTTGGCATTATTTTATGTATGCCATGACGTATTTCATTGTACAAGACACTCACTTTCGATTTTTATACTACTCAGTTTTGCCCTTGGTTTTTTGATACTACTCAGTTTTGCCCTTGGTTTTTTGATACTACTCAGTTTTGCCCTTGGTTCCCCCTCTCTCTTTCATAGAATCCCAAACCTGTGCTCACTCTGTCTGCTATGCCCTGATTGGTTGTCACAATTGTCACGCGGATCGTGCGCACCAACCATTGATCCTATGTGATCCAATGATGATCGTTGCACACGTCGTTCCCTTCACAGTACAGCGCGAGACAGCAGGGACGTCTCCCTCAGCGTGAGACAGCACGGACGTCTCCCTCTACAAGAAGGAACGCGATGCCGTCCATGGAAAAAGTCGTCGAGTGGTCATGTCATGTTTAATCTAGTATGCAAAGGCTACTACTGCTACTACAACACATGCACAGGGCAACAGGGTCATCGAGTGCACGGTTGTCGACAGGACGCTGCAATTTATTGTGACTTGATTTTAATAAGACATATCCCATTTTACGCAGTGCTCTCAATCTCACTTCCAACTAGGCCCTGCCGCAAGTAACTTCCATGAGTCAAGGGCCCCCCTCGAGTAGATCTAACGTTGCTAGAAATTGGTTCCGTGCCACTTGCATGCAGTGGAATCGAGGTCTGTCATGAGCGTGTTTTCAATGCAGCTCTAAAGTGGAGATCATGGTTGTTTCAAAAAAAAAAGGGAACCCAAAAAAAAGGTGGAGATCGTGGTAGCCCCCCACCCACCACATGTGTCCACTCGAGGACTACAAACGGTCCGGTGTTTATAAACCCGCTCTACCTTCTTCTTCCATGTGCTCGTGTCATTTTGCCCCAGTCTGTCTTGTCCCAAGACCCCAATCTGCACCTACCGCGTGCGCCGAAGCTCCCTCGCTTGCACTACCTCCTTCCCTAGGTGTGCCATGAACCGTACGCGTGGAGATGAGCCGGAGGTGAAGCCAGTTAAAGGCGCGGCAGCAGATGGCTCGGTCGTCGCCAAGCAAGCAGAGGCGTCTTCTACGGGCACAAACGCCACTCGTCGCCGCGCCATCGAGGGTGCGAGATCATCCGTCCAGCCAGTAGCCGTCGCTGCCGAGCAGCAGGTGGCCGACAATGTCGTGGTGCTAGCGGCAGATCTGGATGGGGGCAGGCAGCAGGCGGAGGCAATCCGGTGCTCTATATCAACGACCCCATCATTGTACAAGAAATCTTTGACGCAATCGCGGAGAATGACGAGTTCGAGGAGGAGGTCCCTGATGAGGAGTCCGGGGTACTACATTGCTAGCTTCTCTAGTCGCAGCCGCAGATTTCACTGTTCATACATAGGATTTGCTCAATCGTGTACATATTCTTTTGCTCTTGAAGTAAGGTAGTATATATATGGTTCTATCGGTCGATTGATGCATCTGCCATCTAGTGACAAAACCCTAATCCGACTAGTCACAAAACCCCAATCTGCTCATCTGCCATCTAGTTGAGTGTTGATTTCGATACACAGCATGCCTATAACATTACATTTCTATTCCTTACTGAGCCCAATGATTCATTTTTGCCCCAAATAGTGCAAGGGCATCTGATGGTGTCGTTTTCTTAGGGATGGTTAGTGAACCTGAGGCAGCAATGCACATAAACAATATAGGTTATGTTGTTGGTATTTTGGTTCTCCGACTCCATCGCTGAAAAAATGAGGCCCTAATTTTTTTCTCATATGGAACCTATATATATAATCTTTGTATTGTTTCTAATCTATGAATGCATCGTATGATGCATATGTATATCCCAGAATATTGTTTTGTATGATTACATTTCAATTTCTTATTGTGGCCAATGATTCAAATTTGCCCCAAAGAGAGGTAGACACATTGGTGTCAGATTTTTTCAGGGATGATTTAGCGAACCTGGGGCCATGTACAAGATCAATATAAGCTGTGCAATTGTTACTTGGTTCGCTTGTGCCATCCCTGTAGAAACTTATGAGGCTGCAATCTTTATTCTACATTCATATAACTATGATATTTGAATTATCTATTCCATGCATTCATAGTGTATAAGAATTACATTTTGGTTTGTCACCGAGGCCGATGATTGAAATTTGCCCCAAAAGAATTCAAGGGGAGACACGTATGATGGTGTCGTGTTTTAGGGATGGGTTGGTAAACCTGAGGCAGCAATGCATACAAACAATATAGGTTGTGTTGTTGGTACTTTGGTTCTCCAACTCGATCTCTGAAACAAATTATGAGGCCCTTGATTTATTCTCATATGGAACTACATATATGATCCTTGATTTGTTTCTGATCTTTTATTGTTTGGTATGATGCATATGTATATGAATGGTTTTGATCATAAGTATTTTTAACATGTACCTGAAGATTAATTGTTTGGTTTTTTATTTATAATTACAATATTTAGGCTTATTTTTGTACCTGACTATGTATATCCCTGAATATTGTTTTGTACGATTATATTTCAATTTCTTATTATGGCCAATTATTCAAATTTGCCCCAAAGAGAGGCAGACACATTGGTGTCAGATTTTTTCAGGGATGAGTTAGCGAACCTGGGGCCATGTACAAGATCAATATAAGATATGCAATTGTTACTTGGTTCGCTTACGCCATCCCTATAAAAACTTATGAGGCCACAATCTTTATTCTACATTCATAGAACTATGATATTTGAATTATCTATTTCATGCATCCATAGTGTATAAGAATTACATTTTAGTTTATCACCGAGGCCGATGATTGAAATTTGCCCCAAAAGAGTTCAAGGGGAGACACGTATGATGTGTCGTGTTTTAGGGATGGGTTGGTGAACCTGAGGCAGCAATGTACACAAACAATATAGGTTGTGTTGTTGGTACTTTGGTTCTCCAACTCCATCTCTGAAACAAATTATGAGGCCCTTGATTTATTCTCATATGGAACTACATATATGATCCTTGATTTGTTTCTGATCTTTTAATGATTGGCATGATGCATATGTATATGAATAGTTTTGATCATAAGTATTTTTAACATGTACCTGAAGATTAATTGTTTGGTTTTTTATTTATAATTACAATATTTAGGCTTGTTTTTGTACCTGACTATGTATATCTCTGAATATTGTTTTGTACGATTACATTTCAATTTCTTATTGTGGCCAATGATTCAAATTTGTCCCAAAAGAGAGGCAGACACATTGGTGTCAGATTTTTTCAGGGATGAGTTAGTGAACCTAGGGCAATGTACAAGAACAATACAGGTTGTGCAATTGTTACTTGGTTCACTCACGTCGTCCCTGGAGAAACTTATGAGGCTGCAATCTTTATTCTACATACACTCTGATGCAATTATTTGACATTGTGTTGAGATGAAATGATATATGAACCGATCAAACTATTGTTGAGATGCTTTATCTTTGATATCCATAGATATATTGTCTTACATATACATGTTGTCAACTCTTGAGTTGTAATACAATTCAATCATATATATGAGTTCTAAGTTATGTTCTTAAAAATCAACAGGAGGATGATGATGAAGTGGACGATAGCAAGGTATCCAGTGACAATAAGAGCCGCTATGTACTGAGGCAGTTACGGTGTGGGCTAATACGTTTTCACCGTAGGGGGAGACTGTTTTGCCCATTCTGTGGCAGAGTAATCAACGTGAACCTCGACAGCATGATCCAACATGCGGTGGATGTTGGCAAAGGTGGAGGAAGAAGGCATAGGCTGATTACCTTAGCGCGGCACGTAGCCTTCGGCAAATTCCACCGGGAGTACGTCAGGACTGGTCTGTATCCCATCGACCAGGTTGTCCCTGCCTTCTGCTGATATGCCCTATCCTGCTAGGCATCTCTGTGTCCTGGCCTCCTGCTGCTGCCCCTGCTTTTATTTTGTTTTAGTTAATTATTACCTGTGTGTGGCATGTAAGACAATATATCTGTGGTGTCTCTGGCGAACCTTCTATATTAATCTACTCCTTTATATGGAGTGCCTTAAAATTTCTAGTGTGGATTTATATTACTGATCATGCTCATGCACACTATAAAATATTTTTAGTGCTTGATTATATTATAATTATCAAGGAATACATCAACAAGTTAAATTGGTCGAAATTTTGTATTGAAGTAACTAAATGATCTCACATCGGCGGTGGACATTGGCAGAAGCCGAAGGCATCAGCTGAAGACCTTGGAGCGGCACACGGACTTCAGCAAATTCCTTACAGGTTCAACAACGGGTTGTCGCCGCCCAGCTCCGAATTCGCTTACAGGTCCAACATGGCAGAACTTGAGCTACCACAGAGACCTTGGCAGAGGTGGCAGAATTGGTGCGGGTGCAACCACGGCGACGGCGAGCTCGGATTCTAGAGGAGGAAAATAGAACCGAGCATGGTCGACATGGTGATAGATCTCACCGGGAACCAATTCTCGTCCCTGCACCGTGCCATGGGTGCGTCCATGGTGAGGGCGAGCTCCGACTCAGGATGGGGAGAAGAGCGGGGCCGAGCAGGTTCGTCATGTCCCAGCTCAGCGCCATGGCCGCGACCACAGATTGCCGCTCCGAGGAAGAAAAAGACACGTAATGGATGCATGCCCCAACTCTGCAAGCCTACAGGGAGGAGAGCTGGGCCGAGCAGGTTCGTCCACATCCCAGCTCTGTGCCATGGCTGCGATGCCCCATAGATTGCCGCTCCGGGGAAGAAGACACATAATGGATGCAGACGCCAACGTTGCAAGCCTAATTGACACCTAAGCGACGGGAGCGACATAACAGCGAGAACTGACAGGGGGCCCAACTTGACGGCTGTTAGCCTAATATTTTGTATTGAAACATAAAGTTGAATTCGTGCCGAAAAAGACCCTCTGAGTATTTGGCACACCAACTGTAGTCATCGCGGCTGATTTCAAGGAACTTGGGTACCGTGTTGCCTAGGCGCCCCAACTTTCGGGCCACAAAATGATATTCTCCTCCCCTCCGGCAGGGTGCCGGGAAAGCTTCAGATCCCTCCCGATCTAGGGATGGAGATGGCGGCGGCTACAAACTCGTTCGTGGAATTTTTGATCGGGTACTTAGGGTTTTTATCCCAGAGGCAATATATAGGTGAAGGGGCAAGGTCGGTGGAGTACTAGGGGGCCCACACCACCTGGTGGCGCGGCTAGGGCTGGCCACGCCACCACCAGGTGTGGCTAGCCTGGCTCCCCTCTTCGTCTCCCCTCCGGACTCCGTGTTCCTTCTGGTGAAATATTGACTTGGGCTTTTCTCTGGTCCAATTCCGAGAATATTTCCTTACTAGATTTTCTAAAACCAAAAACAGCAGAAAATAGGCAACTGGCACTGTGGCATCTTGTTAATAGGTTAGTTCCAGAAAATGTGTAAAAATACTCCAAAGTGTGGACAAAACATAAGAAAGTAAATATAAAACAAGCATGGAACATAAAAAATTATAGATATGTTTGCAACGTATCAATTACCGGCCTACATTACTCAATATGCATCAATCACGGGGGAGAATCCCCAATTGGCACAATATTTCTTTAACCCGCTTAGGGATCTCTGTCTGTTGGAGGGTGGATTTTGGATGCATGGTAGTACTAGTATAGTACTAGTTCTTGTACTACGGAGTATTTTGTACTACTATATACTAGTAGTACTTGTTTAGGTCAAGGGCAGGAGATGGTCTTGCTTTGCCTTTGTTCTGTCGTTGTTATTACCAAAGTATTTTATTGAACTAATAGTGATGTACTGTTACTTGTTTAGATGAAGTGTAGCAAATTGTCTTGCTTTTCTTTTGACCTAGCATTGTCACAATTATCTAGATCAGTCTTGGGCATTTTGGGTTGCATATGGGGAGTCACACAGGCATTAACGAAATGAGGTGGTATTCACATAGAAGCAGACATGATCATCAGTTTTGCTTGCTCCTATGATCGAGCCTATTCGGAGAACAGGGCAAACTGGTCATGCGCCAAGGTTTTTTGAGATGGAATAAGAACTGTACTGCTAATGAATTTCAAGCAGAAAAGCTACTGAGTCTCTCAAATGTTCTGTCGTTACTATTACTAAAGCATTTTGTAAAACTAATACTGATGTACTGATACTTGTTTAAATCAAGGGCAGTAGATAGTCTTGTTTTTCTTTTGAAACATGACTGTGTCACAATCTAGATGAGACTTGGGCATTTTGGGTTGCATACGGGGGTCACACAGGCATTGATGTGAGAAGAAGGTACTCAAAGAAGACTTGATCGTCAGTTTTGCGCTCCAATGGTCGAGTGTGTTTGGTGAAAAGGACAAACTGATCGCGCGATAAGGTTTTTAGAGCTGAAACAAAAACTGGTTCTCTCTGTACTACTATTGTATTTTATTATCTATATTGCTGAATTAGTCACTTTTGAAATGCTGCTGAATTGGTCAAGTGCTCCTGAATATGAATTTCGAATCTGTTGATAATTTTTCTAACTTATCCTACATTGCTGAATTTTGACATGAATAGCTGCCAAAAAGAATTATCGCTTTTCCCCCTCCCTCTCTGAGGTCTTTGTTTCGAATCCGACCGAGCACATCACAATGCATTTTTATTAACCAGGAGAAGAAATCTAGTAGCTCATTCGGCCCCTCTTTAGCCCAGAATATTTTTATTCGGTCTTTTCGGGGTCAGGGGACTACTGACCACAGCCCAGTGAAATTTGAGAAAGGAACCCATGGAGCATAGCTGAGAACATATTAATTCGGCCTTTTAGGGGTCAGGGAACTGCTGAGCACAGCCCACTAAAATTTGAGAATGAAGTCCATGGAGCATAGCCTACAGAGTATAACTCACGTAGAGCATCCTATGTAGAATAGCCAAACTCTTTTTAATTCGTCCTTTTGGACATTGCCCCCTACCTCTCAAAATAAAATAAAAACTCTGCATACCCATGTTTTTAAGAAAATACTCCATTATGTGGTATTTTATAAATTGAGATGTCAGGAGCGCTGCCCTTTTATATTTTAAAAGAGATAAACATAGACACACAAAATATTTTTAAGAAGACTAATACATAAATTATAGTCCTAATAAAAGTTTAATGATATTTATTCTATAAATATCTTTGTTGTAGTGGCAACGCACTCAGTTTATGTTTATTTGATTTGAAGGTCTTTTCTTCTAGCAATATCGCATTACAGAGAGGCTGATATCACGGACCCACCAGCATGCAGCGTCCCTGGAGTTTGTTTTGAGTGTCGGTTCAAAAAAAAAGTTTAAATACTTGTATAGAGAGGCTTGCATCGGGGACCCACCAGACAGAACATACAAGGCTGCATCGGGGACCCACAAGACAGAACATGCCAGAGAGGATGACATAAGGGCTCCAGCAGTAAGACCATACACGACTGCCATGGTGAAAACAACGGACGCGACCGAAAAAAAGTCCATCATACACATGTTGCACTTAAAGAGAAGCTGACATGTCGGGCCCAGTAGGCCCAAACATAGCCCATGAAATTAGCCTATCAGCCCCAAGCATAGCCCAATACCTTCTAATTCAACTTTTTCATGGTCTTGTGGCCACCGACCATAGCCCATTCGATTTAGGAGTCAGCCCATGGAATATAAGACATGATGAATAGGGCATCTGCCCCGAGTTAGCCCAGAATCTTTTTGATTTGGCCTTTATGAGCATTTTTTGTACTCTGAGACTGACATCTGGGACCCAAAAAACAGTCCAACATACACACGTTTCTTTCAAATAGAGGTTGTCAGTTGGGACCTAGCATACACACGTTTCCTGCACAGAGGTGGTTGACATCTGGGACCCAGCAAGTTGCCAAGGTCAAAACAGCAGACATGGCCAAAAAAGTCCATCATACGCACGTTTCATTTATAGAGGCTGATATGTGGGACCCAGAAGCGTGACCTTATACAGATGCTACATCGAGCAACGTAGCTAGTTCGAAACAGGGAGGCGCGCGAGAGAAAAAAGTTCAGCATGTACACGTTTCTTGTAATGAGAGGCTGAAATGGGGGACCCAGCAGCATGAGCAAACGACAGATTCGTCGAGGAATGTTATTTAGTTCAGAACAGGGTAGTGCTAGATAAGAAAAAGTTCCATCATACCCACGATTCTTCTAATATGAGGCTGACATAAGGGACCACCAGCCTGAATAAACGGCTGATGCAGCGAGCAACGCTATCAAGTTCGGAATACGAAGGCGCGATAGAGGGTAAAAAATCCATCATACACACGTTTCTTCTAATAAGAGGATGACATGTGGGACACAGTAGCGTGATTAAATGGTAGATGCATCGAACAACGCTATCAAGTTTGGAATAGGGTAGCACGAGCGAAGGGAAAAAATCCATCAGATACACGTTTCTTCTAATGAGAGGATGATATGTGGGGCCCGGGAGGTTGGTTAAACGGTAGATGCGTCGAGCAGCGCTATCAACTTCAAAACGGGGTAGCGCCAGCGAAGGAAAAAAATTCTATCATACACACGTTTCTTCTAATGAGAGGATGACATGTGGGTCCCAGGAGGTTGATTAAACGATAGATGCATCGAGCAGCGCCATCAACTTCGGAACAGGGTAGCATGAGCGAATGAAAAAAATTCCATCATACACATGATCCTTCTAATGAGAGGCTGACATGTGGGACCTAGCAGCTTGACTAAACGGCAGATGTATCGAGCAACGTTATCGAGTTCAAATTAGAGAGGCACGACTGAAAAGTATGGTCTGCTAGAGACACTGATGTTCGGGATCGACACGCCTCAAAAGACTTCGGCGAGTCAACATCGCGCGAGGAAACGAAAATCTTGCTTCTGACACGCACTGGTCGAGCTTCCTCCATGTTTTTAGCACATCTGTCGTAGTAGAGGGTCGTGAAACCAAAAAAAAGTTTTCCCTCGGCCATGGCTAAGCCAAGAATTTCGTTGCCGAAGACGCACCTTCTATGACGACCGTTGGGCCAAGTCGTTATGGAAGAAAACTTTTCTTGTAGTGCCTCCATATGGATACCTGACAATCTGATAAATAATTGACGTGAGACCCTAGGGCACTCATCAATTCTTTATGCATCTAAAGGGAACAATCAGGGGGTGATGAAATTGCAGCGAAAAATAAACAATAAACAGTTCTATGGAGACATGCTACAGCATCCGCCTAACCAGATATAGACGGGCGCTTGTTAATTAGAAGCCAACAGTTATATAAACAATATAAAGTAAATATATCCCATCCTCCTTCTCACTTACCAAACTAGAAGGCAGGAGAAAAACCCCTCTATAGGCAATTTTATTAACCATTCCATGAGTGTTGAACTAATTACTAGTCAGCTCTTAGTCAAGTTAAACCTGGTACTTTAATTATAGTTATCTATGATCAACAAACTGTGCTCCAAGTCATCCATAACCACAGACACGGCTTTCAGAAAGATTTACCCTACAGGGGTGCACAAATAGCAACACACGCACGATCAACCCCGGGAAGAATCAAATAAAAAGCAATGAGGCATCACGACAAAGCATTCACAAGATTTAAAAATAATTTCAGGGGGGCACTCCACTAAGCTACCTATTACGAAGTCGGTTAGGTCCACGATGGACCCAGGGTGTGTGGCGATGGTTGTAAATGACTGGGAACCCAAAAGTGTGATTGGGCTTGTCAATACAGCGGAAATGTGGCATGAGTCCTAAACAGTATAGTGGTAAACACTCTCCACGAGCAACATTAGTAAATAATGCAGTAAAGCATGGCATAAGTACATGGTAGTAGTAAAGCCCCAACTAGTTTGTGGCCCCAAGAAATAAGATTTGAATTAAGCTCAGGCGAAGGGGATCCATAAATAAGATTTGAATCAAGCTCAGGCAAAGAGGGATCCAAGAAATAAGATTTGAATCAAGCATGTGGATAGTGCGATAGTCACGGAACAGGCATCAAGTACTCGGGTCCTATGGGACACAAGTGAGCGGTTAAAAATCAAATATCAATTATTGCCCATCAATGCCTCTTTCTTTAGTTATCCCGTTACTAAATAGTTTAAGTTGTTTAGGTACCTCGTTATCCACAATAGACTCGCACAAACCCTACACATGCAATTCTACGGCTCGCATGGCTCAAACAACGCCTATAGTAAAAGCTGATAGGATTGAGGGTACAAGCTTCGGTGGGGTTTAAAAGTAAAGGTTGTGCAGTACTTGGGATTGCAATTTAATTTGAATCGTGACACAATGATGCAAGAATAAAGTTAGAGACATAGCTACTATATGTAATGCAAGCATGAGGAATTGCTTGCATGTAAACTTAGCAGTAGGATAACCGGAATCAGTGTATTACTCTTGGGTCTACTGATAACTCCCTTGCTCGACGTCTATCTGGAATAAGAACCAAACACACAAGGGCCATAATAAATAGGGATTTATATTTGTGTACCCTCGGTTCGTTAGTTGTACTCAGTTTTCCCCAGCCGCTTAGTTATCCTCACTTTTTCCCATCACCTTGTACGAAACTCTCACATGGTCTGAAACTCGCGGTCCGTCAGCTTTACCGTTACGTGCTGACAAGTGGGGCCGCGTTTAGTCAGGTCTCGTAGTGGACCCTCGCTATTACATGCTGACGAGAAGGGCCGCATTATGTCGGGTCCTGTAGTGTACCCTTGCCGTTGCATGCTGATAAGTGAGGCCGCGTTTAGTCGGTTCCCGTAGTAGACAGCTCTCTCAACTTACCCAGATCAGCATCGGACCCACAACTTATCCACGTGAGCACCGGACCCACAGCTTATCTACGTGAGCACCGGACCCACAGCTTACCCAGGTTAGTGTTGCAAGATGGGACCCCGAGCCAGCTTCGCGTCCACGCCCTTTGTCTAGCTTCATTTTCATATAGTGAAATGTAATGCATATAAAAAAATTATACACCTTTGAACTCTTTTAAATCGCACTTAGGACATGATAATATTGTGCTAATAAAATCCTGATCATTTATCATTTCCGTTGAGTGAAATATAATGCATAAACTTGTGTATACGAAAATTATACACCTTTGAACTCTTTGAAATTGCACTTAATACGTGATAATATCGTGCTAAGAAAATCTTGAGAGATTATCATTTTCATAGAGTGGAATGTAATGCATAAACTTGCATATGCAAACATTATAAACCTTTGACACTTTTAAATCGCACTTAATACGTGATAATAATGTGCTAACAAAATTTTGAGAAATTATTATTTTCTTTCCCATTTTCATAGAGTGGAATATAATGCATAAACTTGCATATACGAAGTTTATACACTTTTGAACTCTTTGAAATCGCACTTAATACGTGATAACGTTGTGCTAAGAAAATCTTGAGAGTTATTATTTTCATAGAGTAAAATGTAAAGCATAAATTTGCATATACAGAAGTTATAGACCTTTGAACTCTTTAAAATTATTTACACATTAATTGTCGAATTCAGAATTACAGAAAAATAGTTATAAATTTATTAAGAAACAGGCATTTATTGGTATCTAATTAATTCCAAAAAATATTTTAGATAGCATATTCATATTCCTGGTATTTTTCTGATTAGAAAATATATATTATTTGCAACATTTGGAGTTGGCAATAAAAAATATGTGATTTATCATATATTAAAGTATTTAATAATATTCCAAAGATATTGATTAATTTTCAGTATTTGTCAAAAATAAACAGAGGCTAGATTCATGTAGAGAATTTGAGTATACACAGCTATAATATTTTAAGTTTTTCCAAAATGTTTACAGATTTGGTTTAATCGCTGGTCAAAGTTTAAAAAGAATTTGACTTGTTAAACATTTTGAATTTTTAATATTTTTTTAGAAGTCTTTTGTCTTTTGTTATCGTTTCAGTCCTAACGGAACCGCAGGTGCTGTCACGTAGGCCGCTACAAGCTAACTAGCTATTGGGCTGAGGTGGGTGACTAACTGATGGGCCTCGGCTGTCATTGGAATAGAATAAAAGAAAAAAGAAGAGGCCAGGGAATATATTAAAGCATTTAATAATATTCCAAAGATATCGATTAATTTTCAGTATTTGTCAAAAATAAACAGAGGCCAGATTCATGTAGAGAATTTGAATACACACAGCTATGATATTTTAAGTTTTTCCAAAATATTTATAGATTTGGTTTAATCTCTGGTCAAATTTTGAAAAGGATTTGACTTGTTAAACATTTTGAATTTTTAATATTTTTTTAGAAGTCTTCTGTCTTTTGTTACCGTTCCAATCCTAATAGAACCGCGGGTGCTGTCATGTAGGCCGCTACAAGCTGACTAGCTATTGGGCTGAGGTGGGTGACTAACTGATGGGCCCCGGCTGTCATTGGAACAAAATAAAAAAAGAAGAGGCCAGAGGATATATTAAAGCATTTAATAATATTCCAAAGATATTGATTAATTTTCAGTATTTGTCAAAAATAAATAGAGGCCAGATTCATGTAGAGAATTTGAATACACACAGCTATGATATTTTAAGTTTTTCCAAAATATTTACAGATTTGGTTTAATCTCTAGTCAAAGTTTGAAAAGAATTTGACTTGTTAAACATTTTGAATTTTTAATAAGCTGACTAGCTATTGGGCTGAGGTGGGTGACTAACTGATGGGCCTCGGCTTTCATAGGAACAGAATAAAAGAAAAAGGCCAGGGGATATATTAAAGCATTTAATAATATTCCAAAGATATTGATTAATTTTCAGTATTTGTTAAAAATAAATAGAGGCTAGATTCATGTAGAGAATTTGAATACACACAGCTATGATATTTTAAGTTTTTTCAAAATATTTACAGATTTGGTTTAATCTCTGGTCAAAGTTTGAAAAGAATTTGACTTGTTAAACATTTTGAATTTTTAATTTTTTTAATAAGCCGACTAGCTGTTGGGCTGAGGTGGGTGACTAACTGATGGGCCCCGGCTGTCATAGGAACAGAATAAAAGAAAAAGAAGAGACCAGGGTGGTCAAACTCATGGCAGCTGACCACTAGGGTGGCTGCTTGTTTGGTGTTTGTTGGCAAGCTCGTGTGAAGATGAAGTAGCTGCTGCGCTGCTGCACCCTGACGAACAAAAGGTTGCACATACAGAACCTGACAACGCGTTCATCTAAAAATGTCTGATTCTTGCGGGGTGGATTTCTCCACTCTCGCTGAACGGAAAAAGGCATATGAGTAATCGAATTGAAGAGGACAACAAGCTATACACTGTGGTATTATCGGTTCGTGTTGGGGTGGAGCATTTCTCGTGCAGTTTCGTGAAGAACACAATAATAGGAATATGAAAATCTGTTTATACAGATCTTGAGATCAAAATTCCTACGGCTGTGGTGGATCGTTTTGTGTGTGGTCTGGTGCTCTCGAAAGAGGATTGTGCCCTATTTGCATGCACGTGGTCGTCCGTGCCGGAGAGGTACTTAGGTTGCCAGAATATTGGAACAAGAGGCTGCACGATGCGTTGCTGCTGGCGATGTCAATCCCTGACGAAAACTGCAGCTCGCCATTGAATCTCGTCAGCAATAACAGCACACGGGCATGATCTTCTGGGCAAGATTGCAACCTGGATACTGGACCAAACTTCACGTATAAAAGCTCATTTTAAATAGGGTATAACCTAGATTAATTAGGCGCGAAGAACACACGCGGAGGTCGACTGAGGCGTCTATTAGAACTCGAAGAACAGGAGGACATAAACAGGTAGACGCGCGTGCTGTTGTTGTATGCGTTGGTGGTCGTCGGCGACGGTGATGCTACGGGGCGTGACCATGCTAGGTTAGGCATTAGGGAGATGTAGGGGGTCATGGAGCTTCTCCACGCACGCTCGCACACATGCGGGGAGCACGGCAGGTGGTGTTCTGTGAGAAGTCCGAGGAGACGGCGATGTGCGCGCAGGGCGTTCGACAAAAAGGTTCTCGCGATTCAGGAAAACATGATGCATGAGACCTTGTCCAGGAGATTAGGAGGCTCACCGCGGGTGTGGTAGAGGCGTCAGAACATTTTGAGGCGGAAGCGATCTGCAGAGAGGCTGGATACCAGGACACCTAGGCTTTGGGCTCGGGGCGCTTGATATGCTGGCTCCTACATCTCTCCTATTCCTCTCCATGTACAGGTGGTAGCAGTAACTTGTCATAGCCTTCCCCAATGCCTAGGATCCTCTCCACCATCTCCCCTTTTCCTTGCTTTAGCCGGTGGCCAAACTAGGAGAAGAAGGGCATGGAGGCGTCCATGGCCGTTCTTGATGAAGGAGAAGGAGGAAGAAGGGTTGAATCTCGATCTGGGGAAGCTTGGGCAGCGAGGTAGATTAGGGTAATAGCTCACGTGGGTTGGTTGCTTGCAAAAAGGTGAGGAAGGTGACTCGGGTTAGGTTTTTCCAAAAGTGGCCACCTCGGTTATTTTTCCTCTCTCTTCTCTCTCTCTATAGTTACCTGGGAGGGGGAAAGGTGACCAGGGTTAGGGGGCTTCAACTGTTCATCATGAGGGTCAAGAAAAGAACGGGAGGGGTTTAGCTAGCTAGGTAGATGGGGTAGTTAGCTAGGTTTTGGTTTTGTTTCTTTTGTTTGAATTCAAACTTCTAAAAAAACAAGCAAAAGAAGAAGGAAGGAGAAAAAGGGTGGCAAGATTGTATGGGTCATACATGTATGAATGCATGATCGAGTTTGTGAGAACAAACAAATCATATGAGCATTGATATTATGCCAGCCTTCATATATGAATTAAAACCCAAGAAAGATGTCAAGGATAGCTCTCTTTCTTCACATGTCTTATTTGATTTAAAAAGCATATTTAAAGGAAGGAGGCAAGTTAGTGTGTATTTTCCCACTATTTACTTCTCATAGCCTCCCTAATGCAAATAAGACAATAACTCAAATAAGAGAAGCTAGAAGGAAAGGGAGGTGACATGCTTGCATGGCTCATGCATTGTAATAAATGCACCAAGTACTAGTTATGAAAACAACTAGAATTTAGATGGATATTTCAAAGAGGCACCAAAATACAAAGAGATTTCTATTTCCGTGCCCTTGATTTGTTAGTTGTACTCAGTTTCCCCAGCCGCTTAACTTTTCCTCACTTTTGACCATCTCCTTCTACGAAACTCTCACACGGTCTGAAACTCGTTGTCCGTCAGCCTTGTTGTTATGTGCTGAAAAGTGGGGCCACATTTAGTAGGGTCCCGTAGTGGACCCTCGTTGTTACGTGCTAACAAGTGGAGCCGCGTTCTGTCGGTTCCCATAGTGGACCCTTGCCGTTACATACTGATAAATGGGCTGCGTTCAGTCGGTTCCCGTAGTGGACATCTCTCTCCACTTATCCATATCAGCATGGGACCCATAGCTTATCCACGTGAGTGCCGGACCCACAGGTTATCTAGGTTGGCATTGCAAGATGGGACCCCGAGCCAGCCTCGCGCCCGTGCCCGTGTTGTTGCCTCCCCTTTCTTCTTCTTCTTCGGGGACGCGACCCTTCTTCGGCAACGGTGGCCCTTTGTCTAGCTTCACTTCGGCCTCCCGTTCGTCCTGGCTGTAGTATGGTGTCGTCCTGTTGACCTATATGAAGGATGACAATGGAAACTGTGCGTAGGGAAGGTTAGATCTCATACCAAAATGTTCCGATTAGACGGGGACGCTTGATGTGGACAATCAATTGGCGCAACTCGGGAGCTCAATTGGGCGCGCGCTTGCTGTGGAGAATGCGGCTGGCAAGCCGTTCCAATGATTTAATTGGTTTATCGAGTTAATGTCTCGGCTGCAATCAAGTGAATCTATGAAGTGAAAGTCAAACTTTGAGATCTAGGGAGATGGATGTATAAGAAATAAGATAATGACACGACTCTTGAACACTTTCAAATTAAAAAAGTATACAACTCTTAATGTAAAAGAGTGTTTATAATTGACACAACTCTTAAACACTTTCAAGTTACAATTTGGACATGATAATGTTGTCCTAAGAAAATCTTGACTTTTAGAGCATGAAAAGTGATCCCTAAACTAAAATATTTATGCATCATGCATATACGAAAATTATATACCTTCGAACACTGTGAAATTGCACTTAGGACATGATAATGTTGTGCTAAGAGAATCTTGAGAGTTTATCATTTTCATAGAGTGAAATATTATGCATAAACTTGGACATACGAAAATTATACACCTTTGAACACTGTAAAATCGCAGTTAATATGTGATAATGATGTGCTAACAAAATCTTGAGAGATTATTATTTTCATATAGTAAAATATAATGCATAAACTTGCATATACGAAAATTATACACCTTTAAACTCTTTGAAATCACACTTAGGACATGATAATGTTGTGCTAATAAAATCTTGATCATTTATCGTTTTCATGGAGTGAGATATAATGCATAAACTTGTGTATACGAAAATTATAAACCTTTGAACACTGTAAAATCGCACTTAATACGTGATAATGATGTGCTAACAAAATTTCAAGAGATTGTCATTTTCTCCCCATTTTCATAGAGTGGAATGTAATGCATAAACTTTGCATATATGAAAATTATACACCTTTGAACTCTTTGAAATCGCACTTAATACGTGATAATGTTGTGCTAAGAAAATCTTGAGAGATTATCATTTTCATAGATTGGATTGTAATGCATAAACTTGCATATACAAAAAATATACACCTTTGAACACTTTCCCTTCAGATTATATTAAAAATCATTTGTTTATAGAGTTAAAGTATCGGTGGAAAACTCGTTATTTTGCATGGATAGAGGGGTGCCCCTGACAGATATAGGGGTTATCCTATCCGCTCGATCATAGAGGATCAACGGTTGGTGGGCACGATCCACGTGACAAGTGTCTCAACCAATCAGAGCATAGCAGCCAAGATGAGAATAGGTGTGAGAGGGGCAAAACTGAGTAGAACTTAAAAACCAAGGGCAAAACTAACAAAGGGATTCAAATAGAAAATAGAAAGAGATTTAAAAAAGGAAAATGTGTCTTTTATACAATAAAATACATCTTGGCATACATCAAACTATTTGCAATTCAAATATACATGAATTTGATAATTATTGCCTCATTCAGACAAACTATGTTTTGGGGAGGGATGTTTTTGGAAAAGGCTTGAGTAGAAAGCCATGAACCTTCATAGATAGTAGGTGATTTGAGAAGTGGTGATTTATGTTAAAACTTGATATCTATATATTTCTTATGGTGGCAGGTCACATAATAAGACTCCCTAGGTACACACCACTATGTTTTGATCTTTTTGAATTTGTTGTGCATAAAATGACTCAATTAGCTAGCTAAAACTCATTCGTTGACTCTCTGTTGACCAGCCACCAGAGGGTAAAACTGAGTATATTGCACATGGCAGTGTTAGTACTAGAGGGCAAAACTGAGTATAACCAAACTACCAGTGTTACACTCGAGGGTATAACTAAGTATAACTAAGTCGCTAGGGTTAGACACGAGGGGAAAACATGACGCACGATACGCGTGTTGCGGTGAACGGGGCCGTAGTGGATGCATGGCCGTGCACGGTGCAGTAGCGTACGCGGTTATATGGTGCACGGTGGTGCAACGAAACATCCCTTCGCTTCACATTTATAGAGGCCTCCTCACTCTCACTCATCACTCACTCACTCATGCAACCATCTCCACTATCCCATCACCTTCTGTAAACCCCAAAGAAAACCCCAACCACGCCGGCAATAGAGAAGAATGGTGTGGTGGCTATCGTTGCCTCCAAGGCCACCATCAAGGAGGCCCCCGTCCCTGTATAGGTCCCTATCGAGGCATCGAAGGCAGCCGTCCCCGCTTCCGCCATAGCCACCAGCAAGGAGGCCCCTGGCAATCTCAGGCAGATCCTGCTCGGCGGGGACCCCTACGAGGAGGAGGATTACATCAGGCCGAAGAACCCCTACAACACCAGCATCGCTGGCCCATGGTTAGAGGTAACTAGGGTTTTCTCCCCTTCCCTTGTTCTTCCCCCATTCCCATTGTTGGATGCTAGATCATATGTTATTACGGTTTTGCTATTCATATTTTCAATCATTGGATGCTAGGTATTTTTACAGTAGCTAATCCTCTTGTGTTAGATCTTGTATTTCGATGAATCCCCCTGTTCATATTTCAATCCTATTTTATTTTTCCTCTGAATTGCAGTTAAGGGATTCCCTAGTTAGTACTAGCGCTAATCTATAGTTGGGATCAGTATTCGATTTGGTTTGAGATATTGGGATTGGGGAATAATTAGGGGATCTCAATCGGTTAATTTATGCAAATAATCAATCCCGATAATCAAGGTATCTCAATCATGTCCTTATTGCACTCTACTGTTTTTTCCAACAGGAGGATAGGAGCGACGTCTGCAGCGACGATGACCCCAAGGACACCAAGACTCGTCGGGTGTTGAGGAGGTTAAAGTCTGGCCAGTACGACAACTTCTTCACCGGAGACGTCTACAGGTGCCCCTTCTGCACTAGAGGCTCCACGCCACTAACTTCAACTCCCTAGTGAAGCATGTCGAGGACGTGAGGACCTGTGGCGAGTCCATGAACGTCCACGGCTTCAGAGCCAAGCACCAGGCGCTCGGTTTTCACCTCCGTAACCTCTAGAAGGTGGCCACAAGTAGGGTCGCATGCCCCCGATCAAGCCCAAGGCGCCCAAGGTCAAGGGACTGGGCAGCAAGAAGTGGAGGAGGCGCCAGAGGGAGGAGGTGGAGGCCCTCCTAGCGGAGGCCATGAGGGCCCACTGATCTTATGTTGCTGCTGTTGTAAAGCAACTTCTTTTGTATTGTCTGTGTTGAACTTGTTCGTTGCTGCTGCTGAGCAGTCTAATTGTCGAAACTCGTTAAGTACCGTACTATATATATCCTATATTAGCTGCTTTATCTACATATGCTCTGTTTACTGAATGTATTTATGGTGCTGGTTAGATTTGCTGCTCTAGATTTGCTACTAGACTAGGGAAAAACAAGGGCCAAAAGGAACAACGAGTGAAGAGAGAAGTTGCTCCAGATTCGCTACCTTTTTGGGCAAATGAACACAACTGTTAATGAGAGAGAGGGGGAAAGGCACTCTTAAAGGATAATCATAAAAATAACAAAAAATAAAACTTCCAATTTAGGCGATAGGGCGCACGTAACCACCAAACGTGCCCCCACATTGTCCCACACCACATCCCCCATAACGCGTTCCCAACAAATCGGCCCCATGCAGTCCCACATGGCACGGCCCCACACATCAGCATAACACGTTCCTGACCAAACGGCCCCATGTGTTCCCACACCGCGTGGCCCCACATGTCAGCCAACGGTTAACTTGACAGTAGCTACCGTTCGAGCTCTTTGATGAGTTTTCAAGAAGGAGACGGGAAAAAGTGAGGAAAAGTTAAGTAGTTGGGGAAAACTGAGTAAACTAACGAAGGGGGCACGAAAATAGAAATCCCAAATACAAATGGGGTCTCAATATAAATAAGAAGGAGAGCCCCACTTCACTTGGCATTTAGAATGGCCATGCATGCTTTGATGCTTAAATTTGTGAAAACCAAACAAGCACATGTATGGGAGTGGTTAGAGAATAGAAGGAACCATTCCCAATTATCTATGACCTAGATTGGAATACCAAAAGAAAAGCATGGGCTCATATATAGTTAAGATGGTGGAGACAAAGGAAGGTGGCAAAGGTGATGGAATTATAAGAGATATGCCCCCAACTCAACTTGGGCATCAAGCATTATATCAAGAAGCAAATCCAATATATCAAGAAGCAGAATATTAATAAGGCAATGCAATATGAGAAGAAGAACCAAATGAAAATGGTTTTAATATGATGCTAATATGCAATGTCGCATGGTGACATGAGCATGATATTATGATGATACAATAATGACATGTAGGAAGTAGCATTATATTTATTAAACCATGTAGCATTACAATGTCAGACAATTGGGATGTTACACCCCCGACACTCATGGACATGTTGGGTACATAACCATTACCACTGATTCGACTCAGTAAAGCCTCCACGGCATGAGTCGAATTACACCAGCAATTTCCAAATTCGAGTACGAGGACTCGAGTTTGAGTAGATGACATTGTTTTGACCCAATAGAAATTAACTGGTCCCGATCTATCGGACGAGCCAGACACATGCATCAATCATCCCTATGACTCGAAAAATGTGACCCATAAACTTTCGGGTGATAAGTAGTTGCTTATGATGATCGAAGACTTCATAGTCTCCATCTGAATCTATGATTCAAATGGACACTCGGGGGGCTACTGACATAGGTATGCCCTACGAGTGCCTAATATTGGCCTACTTGGTTCGTCCCAGCAGGATCCTACGTGATGGTTCGCCGGCAATGGTAAATCCCATGACAATTCAGGTGGCCAAAAGCCCATGAAGGATGTGACTCCTTGGTGGATATGACAAGCTTTAGATAGAAAGCTTAAAGATTTAACCCTAACTTGTAACCGACTCGATTGTATCCTGAGACCCAGCCTCCTCATATAAAGGCTCGTAGTGAACAACTAGGAGGATCATCAAAAACCCTAGCACATACACCCGCCAGATCACATCTACGCACCATCGCCATCAAGGCACCCCTGTAACCTTCGGTTCATCATCAATCAAGAGCAGACAAGCATAAGTAGGGTTTTCCCTCTGGGGTCCTGAACCTAGGTAAACCACCATGCCCCGTGTTGCTTGTGTGCTAGCCGATGAAGTCTCCAGCTTGCCGTTCTTCCTGAAACCAAAGTCCATAAACTATGGGCATTGACATGTTAACCCCACATCACCCACCAAACCAAATCCCTTCTTTGTGAAGGCATCCTTGGGATCTAGATCTTGGAGAGTTTTGTGTTCTCCTCTTGTGTTCTTCCTCTCTTATGCCTCCAATAGCTTTTGTAGCTTTGGTGGAATTTGAGAGTGGAGGACTTCCCTCTTGCATTTGGTGCATAGGTGTCAACACCCGGATTTTTAATCCCAGATACCCGTTATGCCATACCTCGCAATCCCAGGATTACCATTTTTGCGAGACATAACGGATTGGATATCACAGTACATCATACATTACAAACCATACATAAGGTCTTACACAAATAAGGATCTCATGATCCAGTCTTCATACAACAATTAGCGGAAATAAAAGATAAGCGTAGCGGTGGGGTCCATCTCTGAGGGCACGAGGCAATCTTGTGACGGCAGATAGTCCTAGTTATCATAGCAAATCCTGGCCATCATCTTGATAGTCTCCTTCATAGTCTGGCCATGAGAATAGCCAGGGACAAAAGCCATGAGTACTCTCTAAGTACTCGCAAACTACCACTAACAAGTAGTATAATTCTAAGTTAAAAAGCTAAATCTATGTTTAACTATAAAGTTAAGATTGAAACCTAAGCTGAGTTCAGAAGCAAAGAAAGATAAAATAAAGATCTAGAATCACTTAAGTTGGGAAGCTATTGTCATAAACACAACCCTGTTGTGGTCAAGTCAAGATTCATCATTCATTTCATAAGTTGTTTTGAAAACATTTGACAACAAAACAGTATGGCCATTCCAACTATCCATAATCGCGGACGCGGCTATTCGAATAGTTTGACACTCTGCAGAGGTGGTACACTTTCACCACAAGATTCGATACATCTGTCAGGGATAACCCTGAATCATCATACTTAGTATGCAGATAATCAAACATAACCTTTCCTTTACACACCCTAGTATAAGCACCTCTCCTATAAGCATGGCCTCCCAACCATAACCATCTGTCATCTTGGGCACTGCATAGGTGGACAACATTGAGAGGTAGCCTCAGCTCAAACCTCTCCCGCGAGGGAACTAATACTAATGCATATAAAATTCTGGCTAAGCCTTACCCAATTCAGGTATTGTGGTTGTACGATAAATTTGGAATGGTATCGCATCCGAATCCAACCATCAGTTTTATAAAAGGGCTAAGGCTCATGCCTCAACATTTTCATCATCATAAACCATTTGTGTTTCTCAACACATGTCAAAACATCTCAGTAGAATGATTCATCATTCCAAGGTTTTCATAATTCATTTTCACCAATTGTTTCCATCTAAAGTGACTCAAGTTTTTATTTACTCTAAACTACTAAGCTAAGAGTGTTCACTAAGGTGGAAAGATGGGATCAATCTCATGCCATAGAATGACATCTAAAGTTATCTAAAATAGGTCAAGTTTTATACTCTTTATGCTACCTTCAAAACAAGTCAGGGACTTTGTGTAAGGTAAAGGAAGTAAAGCTTGAAATTAGTACTTGGGGTAAAGAAAATAGTCAAAGTAGTTTAACCAAAGCATTCCTAAGGCATCTTTGCTAAACCATCTAGTTTAATCCTAGCTCGATAATAGTAGCTTGCTAAGTATAATACTTGCAAGTGTTAGCTTGCATTGTTAATGGTGGCTTGCCTTGGTTGGTGCAGTGGTTGAAGTTGTCTTCCTCCTCTTGGTAGAACTCCTCCTCCTCGTAAGCTTGGTCGGTACTATCTTCTATAAATACATACGGTATACACAATAACCAAACAATACTTAACTAGTCTAATTACCACTCTAAGGCATACATTTGATGATCTATTATCATCACAAGCATCACAAGTTTTATTAACTAGTTTCATTCTTTTTATTTAAGAAAAGTAATTTCTACTCATTGAAAATTAACTAAGATTTAATATTCACCACTTAAAATATGGGATCATGTGGACACATGTCATCACCACATATCTTAACATGTGGGAATGTAATTTAAGGGTTGGTTCATAATTACTTTGGTTTAAGTTCATTATTTAATGATTTAAAGTGACTAGAAATGCCTATATAGCATTATTTTGGTACTAGTCCAAAGTCAATGCATGTAAACCTTAATATTATGACATATTCAGATAGGTATGGTTAAATGTGATTTTTGAGAGTTGGAATCAACTCAAAAGCTATCATGGTTGATTTTATAAAAATGTTGCAAGGCGCAAAAGCTTCTGTCTTGTTATTTTTACTAGGAGAGATCTCTAACTCTAATTGAATTAAATCCAACGGGCTTGGGTAGATCTTTTCAGTAGCTTTCTAACAAAATTCTAATCACTCCATTTGGATTGGTAAATCTTTCTGAATTGAATTTCAAACTAGGGGACAAAACTAGGTTTAACTAAAATAGAAAAATCCTAATTCAAACTAACTGGGTTGCGCGGGAACGCTAACGGGCCGGCCCAGTGACACTCCATAGCGCGGGGCTCAGCTGACAGGGGGGTCCATCGGTCAGCGGCTCATAACGCGCAAAGCGGTACGGGGAGATATGGGTCGTTGGATTAGAGCGGGGATCAACGGCTGGGGATCGTCCTCAATGATGGACCTGTCGCCGGTGGGCTCTAACCATAGCGGCTCGGTGGTGGTGCATTGGGGGCATACCAGGGCTCTAGCAACGATGGCGAGGCGGGCAAACGGACTGGTGGTCGACGGCGATCTTAGGGACGGTCGAGGCAGCTCCGGGGGGGTCACAATCAGCGGCGCCCTTCTCCTCCAGAAGCGGCCTGCTCCGGTGCAATTCCAGCAAATAGTTGCTCGCCTTGCTCCGACTAGAGGTGGGGAATGGTCAGTGAGGTGAGGGAAGGTGAGTGGTGTGCTGCAAATGGCTGGGGGAGGCCTCTATTTATAGGACGACGACGCGACCGAGAGGGATGGGCAGGCAACTCCGGCGAGGGCTGCACAGCGTGCTAGCGGCATGGCGCGAGGTAGGGGCGGTTGCTGGTCTCCTGGCAGTGCTCTACATGATCAATGCGGGACTAGGGGCGGTGGTATGCGGTCGGGCAGAGCTGGCGCTCTGAGCAGCAGAGACGGCGGTGTCCACGGCGAGCGATGGCTGTGAGGCATTGGGCAGCAAACGGGCATGTCCGGCGTGTTCCCTGGGTCGTGGTGAAGCGGTGGGCACGGGCTGCGATCGAGCGGCGGCTTGGGCACACTTGTCGGGCGCGTGCTCGGCATGGCCTTGATCGAGGGTGGCAGTGAGGTGATGGCTAGCTGGTAGACATGGTGAGAGAGGGGGAGATGGTCTGCTGCAGTGGTGACCAAGTTGGCCGACGAGCATGTGCTCGGCATGGCTTGGCATTGCCACTAGGGGGTAAGGGAATGGGTTTAAATGGCCTGGTTAGATCATCTAGGGACAATGGGAGTGTTTTGAGGACAAATGGGAGACAAGTTTGGCCAGAACACTATTCAAATAGTGAATTTGGTTTTTGTTTGAATTCTATCCACAAGGTGTTTGTGAAAATGGCCGAAAGAACTTTCTTTTTGAATTTTGAAAAGATTTTTGGTGGGTGTGCTAGTACTAAGCTTGAGACTCTATGGGTGCTTGGGTTTTAAAAATTGAGTTTGTTTTAGTGCTTTTGAAATAGTGGGATCTTCCCATATGAAATAGATTCAATTTTCCAATGTCAATTAAATATAATGTTTGAATGATTTTGGTAGATCACAAGGTGGGACTTGGTACAACATTATGTGTACTATCAAGGGGTGCAAAGATCCATAATTGTTTCTGTTAGGTTTTGAGTACTAGGAATAGCCAAAGTAGGAATGGTAGTTAATTTGGCAAAATGACCATTCACTTCATTTATTCATTTTGATTTGTTTTTCTTTGGGATTTGTTTGGGGATGATCTAGATGATGTTTATTTCACCTAAGAATCATTTTACAAGCAATGGATCACTTAATCATGGCAATTCAAATCAACTCCTATTTAAATGCACACACATATGAATGCTTTAATATTTTTAATTGGAAAAGTTTTTGTTAACCCTAATTTTGATGATTTGGATCTTAATAACCTTGGATTAAAGTTTTGGGATGTTACAATAGGTTTGAGTTCTCTACGGATATTCGGCGAGTTCAGGCTTGTGGGCTTGTTTCTCTTGGGTTCTTGGAACCCTAGACGGTTGTGTGGTAGTGGTGTGATACCCTTGGGGCCTCCAATTGAGTTGTGGAGATTCCTCAAGGTCGAGGCCTTTGTGGTGATTCTTGGGAGCCCTCCAATTGAGTTGTGGAGTTTTCCCCAAGCTTGTATGGGTTCAGTGAAACCCCTCAAGTGTCCCATAGTGGATCATGAGTAAGCCTTTGTGGTGAGCTCAAAGGAGAATAGGGTGAGTCTGTTGTGGTGCCGGTGAGTTGTGTAGCCTTGTGTAGCGTTGGGTGAGCATCGAGCCACCACACCCTAAGGTGAGCCATTTGTGGCGTTCGGAGAGCATTGCGCCATCACACCTCTCCAATAGATATGTAGCTTCTTTGGAAGTGAACTTCAGGATAAAAATCATCGTCTCCGCGTCCATCGGTTATTTTTCAAATGAGACCTTTACTTTCGCAATTTACATTGTGATAGCCATCGTGCTTGAAGTATTATATCTTGCTATCACCTTGTTACTTCTCTTGCTTAGCATAGGTTGTTGATGCACTTAGTGAACCTAGTGGTTTTAGGTTTTGTGCTTTGATAAATTAAACGTTAGTTTTATTCCTCATTTATTAGATCCGAAACCATAATAATTTTAAAATCCTATTCACCCTCCTCTAGGCAACATATTTTGTCCTTTCAGCGTCGTTTATGGTGCTTCTCAGGAAAATTTAAGGCCTCTTTTATGCGTGAGTTGGTAAACCTAGCAAAGGATAATCCGTACCATATTCTTATAGGTGGCAGTTTCAATTTTATAAGGTTTCCTCGTGAGAAAAGTAGGGGTAGATTTGATGAACATTGTCCTTTCTTATTTAATGCTATCATTGAAAGCCTAGATCTAAGAGAGGTACCTATGTTGTGAAGACAATTTAAATGGGCTAATAGTCTTCGCGAGCCAACATATGAAAAGCTAGATATAGTTCTCATTGATAGCGATTGGGAAGATAAATTTCCTATGGCAACTGTCCATTCGATAGATCATATTGAGGCTTTATCAGATCATGAACCTATTCTTTATATTTTGGTTTACCTATACTAAAGCATAAACATGAGTTCAAATTTGAACTTAGTTGGTTGTATCGAGAAGTCTTCCATGATATGGTGAAGGGTATTTTGGATAAGAAAGTAAGTGGTCTTACAACTATTCAGCGATGGAATAATAAAGTGCACGCTATGTGTAAATTCCTTTGGTGTTGGGCTAGAAACACTGCAGACATCCTTAAAAAAAGAAAAAACCGTATTTTATCTATCAAAAGTGACTTGGAGGCTTTTGCGGAAGTCAGGCCTTTATCCGCATAAGAAATTGAGCTAAAACCCAATTGAATGTGGAAATTGCACAACTTTTACGCGAAGAGAAGCTCAAATGGTACCAACAATCTAAAGCCAAATTTATTCTGGAAGGAGATGCGAATACAAGATTCTTCCATGGTGTGGCTCATGGAAGACAACGGAAGAAACTTATTCATTCTCTAATACAAAATGAAGGTACGATTGAGGGACATGAGCAACTCAATTCATATATTACAAACTATTATAAAGGTCTAATTGGAGCCCTTGAAGAAGGAACCTTCTTGATGGATGAGTCTCGGGCACATAATATACCCCAGGTTTCCGTGGAAGAAAATAACTTTCTGACTGCCCCATACACTGAGGGAGGAAGTCAAGAAAGCATTTTTTTTCAAATGGAACACAACAAAGCACCAGGCCCGGATGCCTTCCACCTAGAATTTTACCAAAATTTCTAGGATGTCATCAAGGTTGATCTTCTATGTTTGTTCAGATTTCTTCATGTTTGACAACTAGTATCGACATATATGCCTACTTAACATTATAATTAAAATATTCACTAAAGTTACCATGATCAGGCTAAATTTGGTTGCTCACCATGTAGTTCGTCCTTCTCAGAGTGCCTTTATACAAATAAGAAACATCTTGGATGGTGTAGTAATTTTTCATGAAACAGTACACAAAGTTCCTAGTAAAAATTTGAATGGGGTATTGATTAAGATTGATTTCAAGAAGGCTTATGATACGGTCAAGTGGTCTTTTCTACAACAAACACTCCGTATGAAAGGTTTTTTGGAGGAGTGGTGTGCACTAACCCATTCTTTTGTGTCTAGAGGTAGTGTGGCCATCAAAGTTAATGATGATGTTGGCAAATACTTTCTGACATGGGTATACCCTATAGGTACTCGAGTTTGGTATATACGGTCCAAATACGGCAGAAGCCCATGGCGTTGCCAAGGCCCAATGTGGACTTCGGGTGACCCACGGACTCTTCGATTGCTTGCGAGACAAGAAGAAGCTTAAGATAGAAAGTTCAAAGGGCGAACCCTAATCTGTAACCGACTCGACCTGCTACCCGAGACCTAGCCTATCTATATAAAAGCTAGGAGTTGGCGGTGAGGAGGACAATCACAACCCTAGTTTCCACAACTCTCGCCAGATTGCATCTGCGCACCCCTGTAATCTTCGATTCCTTCGTTAATTCCAAGAGCAGACAAGCAGGAGTAGGGACCTCTACGAGGCCTGAACCTGGGTAAACCTTGCATCCCTGTGTGCTTGTTTGCTAGCCGATTGATGCCTCCAGCGCTCCCTCCTTCTCCAAAACCCATGTCCATAACAATGGGCATTGACGAGTCGAACCCTCATCACTTGCAGACAAAGAAAGGGTTAAGACAGGATGACCACTATCGCCTATACTATTTAATATAGTGGTAGATATGTTGGCAATCGAGAGAGCAAAGCCTGATAGCCATATTGAAGGGATACTTCCTCATCTTGTCGATGAGGGATTTTCTATTCTTCAATATGCTGACAATATAATCTTATTTATGGATCACAATTTGGAAAAAGAAAAGAATCTGAAACTAACCTTATTAGCATTCGAACAACTTTCTAAATTGAAGATAAATTTCCATAAAAGTGAGGTGTATTGTTTTGATGAGGCCTAGGACGAGGCTCACCTATATGATGATCTCTTTGGTTGTGGATAGGGTTAGTTTCAAATCAACTACTTGGGAATCCTGATCCATTACCGGAGACTCACAAATGCTGAATGGAAACTCGTCGAGAAAAGACTACAAAAAATACTTAGTAGTTGGAAAGGCAAATCGTCATCTCTGGGTGGAATACTTGTTCTCATAAACTTAGTACTTACTAATATGGTACTTTATATGATATTGTTTTTCCAGTTACCTAAAGGATTCTTGAACATATTGGATTATTTCCGATCAATATGTAGGGGTTCATGTATGAAAACAATAAAATTTTACCCTACGCCCCTGAACCCCTGATGCTGCCAGGACCTATCTATTAGTAATACAGTAACGGGAGGGGATTTTCGTGAACTTGCCCTTAAAGACTGAAAAGCATTGTCAATGCTCATGAGAGCGTGGTTGATGTAGACAAGCCAAAGCAGACCTCAAGGTCGTGTTGAAGTCCCCGTGCTCCTGCGGCTCCAACGACTTCTAGTGCCTCAAGTGTGACCCTCGCAGGGAGTTACATGCATCTGGTGCCTGGCGATGACTCCCGCTTCCCCGATCCAGCAGTTGCGGAAGTAGATCTCCTAGATCTGAATCCCGCAGCACGACGGCGCTCCGCGGTGAAGATGTCTCTCGTTCGTGTAGTCTGGACTTGAGACCACGGTCACGGGAGAGAGAGAGAGAGAGAATATCAATGGAGGTCTCCCCAAAAGTGAGGAGGCCTTTATTGAATATTGTGTGTATTATTTGGTCAAAATACCCCACTATATATAGGGGGAAGGGGAGGTACTCCCTCCCTCAAAGTCCCGGGGTGGGACTAATCATGAGAGGAGGTGGGGGAGGCGTTGTCGGCCACCCCCCATGGGCACCACATGGGGGGCTGGCCCACTAGGGGCACTGGCTACCCCCTTGGCCCCTCTTAGGGATTCGGCCCCCTCTTGGGCCCATTCCCCTCAGGGATTTTGCCCAATAAGCCTTTTGACCATTTAATTGATTTTATTTTTTATTAAATAATTATGATTAAATCAATTTTTAACATTTATTCACATATTATTCAATCTCCGTGGTTACGTAACACCTTCCACCTCCACTCCAGACATCCTCTGGACTTACCGAAACCCTTCCGATTTTCTCTCTTTCTATTCTTCGGTGATTCTACTGATACTGTAAACACTCTCTAAGAATCACCAAGCCCTTAAGCATGATACCCCATGATTCGAGAACACTCTAGACATGGTTGGGACTCTCCCAGACCAATGATCAACAGAGGGACCTAGATAGCCATGTGACCCCTATACATTCCACGAAATCTTTCGTCGTTTGAACAGTGACTGTCGCGTCTTATTCCTTTTGTCTCCCGATACTTGCATTGCCCGAGATTTGATCAATGACATCACCATGTCAGGTTCAATCTTGTTACTGACAAATGCTACTTGACTCGTTTCGACAAGTGATATCCCTATGATCAAATCACACGTTGTGCAAATATTGGATATAACTTCTCCGAGTGGACCCTCAAGTATCTTTCCGTCACGTGGATGGACAAATCCCGCTCTTGACATATATTGCCTCAACTGTTCCTCCGAATACCTGAACACACCTTTATGATCACTATATTACCAAGTCATATTTGATGTTATCAAAGTACCCTCGAGAGACGGTGATTGATATAGCCTCACGGTCTAAGGAATAGTCTACTAGGTCTATTTTAATCATCGTAACTTGAATTTCGTGACATGATCGGGTCATGATGTTTAGGTTGGGTATTAGTTCATCATCTCATTCTCAGAATGAGATGACTCCATTTCCAACTGGCATAGATGCCACATGATCAGGAAACCTTGATCATCTGTTGACCAATGAACGAGTGACTAGAGTATCGTCGGGAACCTCTAGTTGTTTATATATCACACGTATATTGACATTTCCTTTCAATACAGTTATAGAATGATATAAAACTTAATCATAAAATGTATGAAATATGATAATAATCCTTATTACTATTTGTCTCTAGGGCATATTTCCAACACAATATTCTTTTGGCAAGGAGATAGTAAGAAAAAGAAATATCGACTAGATAAATGGAGCGTGGTTTGCTGACCAAAATACCAAGGTGGACTTGGTATACACAACTTACAGGCTAAGAACACTACTCTTCTAGGTAAATGACTTTTTAAACTACTCATAGAGAATGGTGTTTGGCAAACCATCATTTGGAGGAAATATGTTGGTTCAAAAGTTGTGTCTCAGGTACTATAAAAGCCGAGATATTCACACTTTTAGGATAGACTAATAACTTCCAAGAAGCATTTATTTCGATCTTGATACCTTTAATATCAAGGATGAATCACAAATATGTTTCTGGAAAGATAAATGGCTTGGTCATGCTACTCTCTGGGAGCAATATCCTGCTCAATACAGTAGAGACCTATTGAACCCTCTGAATGTGATGTTCAGGTGAGACCTCACTGGACTTAGACTGGCATCGTGAAACGATCTTTATATAGATTAACCACAGTACAGTTGTCTAAAGGTTCTGATGAGTTTAGGTGGAATTTACTTGATAATGGAAAATTCTTCGTAGACTCCATGTATAGAGCACTAGTACAACCTGATATTCCATTTAATGATATAAAATCTGGAAGATGAAAATATCATTAAAGACGAAAAAATCTGCCTCCTCCCTTTGGCGCCTCCTCCACTTCTTGCTGCCCAGTCCCTTGATGGGCGCCTTGGGCTTGATCAGGGGCATGCGACCCTCCTTGATGGCCACCTTCTGGAGGTTGTGGAGGTGAAGACCGAGAGCCTTGTGCTTGGCTCTGAAGTCGTGGACGTTCATGGACTCGCCGCAGGTCCTCACGTCCTCGGCATACTTCATGAGGGAGTTGAAGTCAGTGGCACGGAGCCTCTTGGTGGTGCAGAAGGGGCACCTGTAGACATCGGCAGCGAAGAAGTTGTCCTATTGTCTGGACTTCAGCCTCCTCAGCACCTGACGAGTCTTGGTGTCCTTCGACTCGTCGTTGCTATCCTCCTGTTGGAAAAAATAGTAGAGTGCAATAAGGACATGATTGAGATACCTTGATTATCGGAATTGATTATTTCCATAAATTGACTGATTGAGATCCCCTAATTATTCCCCAATCCCCATATCTCAAACCAAATCGAATATTGATCCCAACTACAGATCGACGCTAGTACTAACTAGGGAATCCCTTAACTGCAACTCGAGGGGACAAATAAAATAGGATTGGAATACGAACAGGGGGATTCATCGAATATGATCTAGCATCCAACGATGGGAATGGGGGAAGAACAAGGGAACAGGAGAAAACCCTAGTTACCTCCAACCATGGGTCGGCGATGTTGGTGTCGTAGGGGTTCTCCCACTTGATGTAATCCTCCTTCTTGTAGGGGTCCTAGTCGAGCGGGATTGCCTGAGACCGGCGGGTGCCACCTCACCAGCGGCTATGACGGAAGCAGGGACGGGGGTCTGGATGGGGACTGCGGCTGCCTTCGATGCCTCGATGGGGGCCTATACGAGGATAGGGGCCTCTGCACCGGCGGCCTTTGAGGCGACGATGGCCACCGCGCCGTTCTTCGCCATCGTCGACGTGGTTGGGGTTTTCTAGGGGGTTTGCAGAAGGTGATGGGACAGTGGAGACAATCGCGTGAGTGAGAGAGTGAGTGATGAGTGAGAGTGAGGAGGCCTCTATAAAGGAGAAGGGAAGGGACGTTTTGTTGCACCACCGTGCACCCCGTAACCGCGTACGGTACTGCATCGTGCACGGCCACATCATGTGTCTGCTACCGCCCCGTGCACCGCGACACGTGTACTGTGAGTCACTTTTTTCCCTCGTGTCTAACCCTGGCGACTTGGTTGTGCTCAGTTATACCCTTGAGTGTAACGCTGGTAGTTTGGTTGTACTCAGTTTTTCCCTCTAGTACTAACACTATCGTGTGCAATGTACTCAGTTTTGCCCTCCGGTGGCTGGTCAACAGAGAGTAAACGAATGAGTTTTAGCTAGCTCATTGAGTCATTTTATGCACAACAAATTCAAAAAGATCAAAACATAGTGGCATCTACCTAGGGAGTCTTATTATGTGACCTCTCACCATAAGAAATGTATAGAAATCAAGTTTTAACATAAATCACCACCTATCAAATCTCCTACTATCTATGAAGGTTCATGGCTTTCTACTCAAGCCTCTTTCTAAAACATCCCTCCCCAAAACATAGTTTGTCTGACTGAGGCAATAATTGTCAAACTGGTGTATATTTGAACTGCAAATAGTTTGTTGTATGCCAAGATATAATTTATTATATAAAAGAAGCATTTTCCATTTTTAAATCTCTTTCTATTTTCTATTTGAATCCCTTTGTCAGATTTGCACTTGGTTTTCAAGTTGTACCCAGTTTTTCCCTTGGTTTTTAAGTTCTACTTAGTTTTCCCCTCTCTCTTAGTCACAAACTCTCACACATGTGCTCATCTTGGCTGCTACGCTCTGATTGGTTGAGACAGTTGTCACGCGGATCGTGCCCACCAACCGTTGATCCTCTGTGATCTAGCGGACATGGTAACCCTTATATCTGTCGGGGGAACCCCTCTATCCATGCAAAATAACGAGTTTGCCATCGGTACTTTAACTCCATAAAGAAATGATTTTGAATATAATTTGAAGGGAAAGTGTTCAAAGTTGTATAATTTTCATATATGCAAGTTTGTGCATTACATTCCACTCTATGAAAATGATAATCTCTCAAGATTTTCTTAACACAACATGATCACGTATTAAGTACGATTTCAAAGAGTTCAAATGTGTATAATTTCCGTATATGCAAGTTTATGCATTACATTCTACTGTATGAAAATGGGAGAGAAAATGATAATCTCTCAAAACTTTGTTAGCACATCATTATCACGTATTAAGTGTGATTTCATAGTGTTCAAAGGTTTATAGTTTTCGTATACGCAAGTTTATGCATTATATTTCACTCCATGGAAATGATAAATGATCAGGATTTTATTAGCACAACATTATCATGTCCTAAGTGTGATTTCAAAGAGTTCAAACGTGTATAATTTTCGTATATGCAAGTTTATGCATTACATTGCACTATATGAAAATGATAATCTCTCAAGATTTTGTTAGCACATCATTATCACGTATTAACTGCGATTTCACAGTGATCAAAGGTGTATAATTTTTGTATATCCAAGTTTATGCATAATATATCACTCCATGAAAATGACAAACTCTCAATATTTTCTTAGCACAACATTATTATGTCCTATGTGCGATTTCACAGTGTTTGAAGGTGTATAATTTTCGTATATGCACGAGGCATAAAGATTTTAGTTTAGGGATCACTTTTTACGCTCTAAAAATGGTAAACTCTCAAGATTTTCCTAGCACAACATTATCATGTCCAAATTTTAATTTGAAAGTGTTCAAGAGTTGTGTCAATTATAAACTCTTTTACATTAAGGGTTGTATAATTTTTTTAATTTGAAAGTTTTCAAGAGTTATGTCATTCTCTTATTTATTATACATCCATCTCCCTAGATCTCAAAGTTTGACTTTCACCTCATAGAGTCACTTGATTGCAGCCGAGACATTAACTCTATAAACCAATTAAATCATCTTAATGGTTTGTGCTCACATTCTCCACAGCAAGCACGCACCCAATTGAGCTCTCGAGTTGCGCCAATTGATTGTCCATAACAAGCACACGGTTGCCATTTTCATCCTTCATACAGGTCAATGGAACGACACCATACTACGGCCAGGATGAACGGGAGGCCGAAGTGAAGCTATACAAAGGGTCACCGTCGCTGGAGAAGAAGAAGAAAGGGGAGGCAACGACACGGCCATGGACGCGGGGCTGGCTCGGGGTCCCATCTTGCAACACCAACCTGGGTAAGGTGTGGGTCCGGCGCTCACGTGGATAAGCTGTGGGTCCCATGCTAATCTGGATAAGTGGAGAGAGGTGTCCACTACAGGAACCAACTGAACATGACCCCACTTGTCCGCATGTAACGGCAAGGGTCCACTACGGGACCCAACAGAATGCGGCCCCACTTGTCAGCACGTAACAGCGAGGGTCCACTACGGGACCCGACTGAACACGACCCCACTTGTCAGCACATAACGGCAAGGCTGACGGACGACGAGTTTTAGACCGTGTGAGAGTTTTGTACAAGGAGATTTTGACTACTTTAGTCCTTACTCAAGTCTTCGACTCAACCAAGCACTCAGGGGCTACTACTAATAGGAGCGCTGGCCGCGCACCCGAAAGAATTTTTATGCAGGTGTATGAACATTCAAGACAAACCCATCACTCGAATCAACGATTCGATTGTGAATTACGGGTTACTTCCATAGGGAGCGCCGGAAGCATATTCGACTGAAACAAGCAACCAAAGACGACAGCAGTCACAAATATTTTTATACCCCACTCGAGTCTATGACTCGACTAGGCACTCAGGGGATACTCCCATAGGGAGCGCTGGTCGCGCACCCTATGATTATTTTTCTTGTACATCATACTGTGTGTTGATAATATCCACACTCGAATGCTATGGCGAATCCACCTCATATTTTCCCTACAAAGAGATTACGTCTCCTGGGCCACCTGAATCATCTCCGCGATGACAAAAAATTTGGATGCCGCGCTTACAGCGTGAAGATAAGACCTGAATAAGGCCTGGCAACACCAACCTAGGTAAGGTGTGGGTCCGGCGCTCACGTGGATAAGCTGTGGGTCCCGTGCTAATCTGGATAACTGGAGAGAGGTGTCCACTACAGGAACCAACTGAACGTGACCCCACTTGTCAGCATGTAACGGCAAGCGTCCACTACGGGACCCGACAGAATGCGGCCCCACCTTGTCAGCACGTAACAGCGAGGGTCCACTACGGGACCCGACTGAACACGACCCCACTTGTCAGCACGTAACGGCAAGGCTGACGGACGACGAGTTTTAGACCGTGTGAGAGTTTTGTACAAGGAGATGGGCAAAAGGAAGGAAAAGTTAAGCGGTTGGGGAAAACTGAGTACAACTAAGGAACCGAGGGCATGAAAATAGAAATCCCTAGATACTAACGCTAGAATTTGTTACTCTTTATTCAATACAACTTATTGAATTTCACGGAGTAAATGAGGTTTTGATGAAAGTTTGCAATAGTACTTTAAAACTTTAGATTGAAACTCATAAAACAATACGATACCAGTTCGTAAAGTAAAACATCTAGAATTCTATAATTCTATTATCTCAATTATAGCTAAACACAAGGTAGTAAACGAATGCCAGTGACTACAACAAACTATGAAAATTCACTTCGATTTAGTTTATGATAAATTGAGTTCAAATTAATCCAAATTACTAAATTGAACTCCCACTCAAAAACAACATCCCTCGAGTTGTTTGGTGATTACACGAACCAAATTCACTACACCACGACTAATCATCATGAGTGGTGGTGAAGCTCCAATGGCGAGCATCATATGGACATCATATCATTAATATGACTCGTGCTTTACCATTTGATTCATGTTCCGAGGCCATGTCTATAAATTCTAGGCTAGCCAAGTAAGAACCTTAGTACCCGCGTGTGTAAAATTGTATTACACCTATTGTATGCGAACGTAGATTCTATCACACCCGATCATCACGTGGTGCTTCGAAATGACGAACTTTCTTAACTGTGCATACTAAGGAGGAACATATTATTATCTTGATATTAGTGAGAGGGATTATCTTATAATGCTACTGACAAGTTATAACCTAGACATAAGCAAAATAAGATGCAAACAAAACATCATATGCATAAAGTGATATGATGTGGTTCTTTCACTTAATCACTATCTTGTGCATCATCGTATGATCTCTATCATTCCATTTGTGTAGCACCAAGGTCTATGGTGCTACCACTTTGTTTGTTATAATTCCAGAGAGTGTCTCACCATACTAAAATTATAACATTTACCATATCATGACACAAGCCTAGCAAAAATAAAACTAGACGCTTCTAATTTATCTTTTGCATATTTTACGTGGCTTCGGGCTTTCGAAGATAGAATCGATCTTACCTACGAACAAGGAACCACAATGATGATAATCAAAGTATTAGCAACCCATTGTAAATCAGATATCAACTATAGTGGGAGAGAGAGACACTTGCTATCCACTTATGCAAAACTAGTTGCATGTCAAGCGTGGAACGGGTCTCATGTGCGAGGACATGTAAAGTTTGTCTGGGCCGCTTCATCCCACTCTGCCGCTAATATCCAAAATATATGAATGATGTAATAACATGATCATTAGCGCCCATATATTCATATGTGTTCTAGCCGTACAAAGTATCTACGCATATATACGGCTCTGGTACCACTGATAGGGTTCGTTGCATGGAAAACATAAAACATTCTACGATTGCAACCACCAAGATCATATCTAGGAGATACATGTAACGGTTTTAGATGGACTCTCCCTCGAAGACCGTAATGCGGGTTAACATTCCCGCAAACAAATGTGGTTGTTGTAGAGTGTACTCGACCGTACTCAAGGACACGATGACAGTGTTGCACGTGTAGCACCTTCGTAGTCGGTCACACGTACGGTGTGTTGACAACTCCCAAACCCTCGCTCCAGCCGGGCAGTGGAAGTAGCGGATCCCCGAGAACTCCAATAGCGCTACACCATGGTAGACATGGTGGATGGGAAGATCTCGAATAGGGCTTAGCCTAAGCACCTTTTCTAGTGGCAATGGACAAAGCTAGCAAGAGGGAGAAGATGCCAACCAAAGGGCATATGAGAGAGGGGTGAATGTGTGTGAGAGAGAGGAAAGGGGGCAGCTCAAGGGGGCATGGTGCATAGCCATGGGGCTGCCCCACCTCTCCCCAATTTATGTGGTGGACTCTTGAAAGGATCGTATGGGCACCTAGAGGGGGTGAATAGATGCTATTTCAAATTTTACTCTTTTTCAATTTAGGGTCTGACACAAAAGGTAAATTCTTTAGATATGCAACTAAGGTGAATTTACCTATATGTCACACTAGCACAACTAACTACGCAAGAGCAAGATATAAGTAAAGTGCAGTAAAGGATAGAGGTAACCAAAATGGAGCATGCAGAGACACAAGGATGATTTCCCGCAGTTCCTTCCTTTTGAGGGTAAGTACGTATATGTTTGGAGAGGGGGTGGTTTCAAACCACCAACGCCATAAAAGGCCTCCCTTGTTATCCGGTGAACCTCACCCCAAAGGGATCGATTCACTCTTGCACTATATCGGTAACCTTCGAGGTGGAAACCGGCACTTGTACAACAAGTTTGAGGTACACATTCACAACTAAATTGGAGGCTCCCGAATGCACGCAAGTTGTTACAACAATCCAAAGACAAGCTTGTAAGAACCAAATCAAGGCCTAGGGTTTCCAATGAAATCCTAGATCAAGGGGCCCTCAAGTGAATGAGGGGGAATGAAGATCTCTTTTGGTGAAGATGTAGATCAAGGCATCCTCCTTTGATTCTCCAAAGATCGAGGACTTTGGGTGGCTGGAGAGGGATATCTTGTTGATTTGGTGTCTCGGCTTTAGGGTTCTTGAGGTTGGGGAATGGGCAGCTTCCAAAGGTAGAAGAAGGGGCCTTTATATAGGCCCCCAGGAAAAATATCTATTGGAGTCACTTACCCCGGAGTGTTTGATGGAAACCAACCGGACATTCCGGTCTGGGCCGGACACTCCGTCCACTTCACCCCGGACATTCCAGCCTACCCAAGTTTCTTCAAACAATCCGGCCAGAGTCCGGGTGGAGTCCGATTTGTCTTACTGAATGGATGTAGGCTCTGGGAAAAACTCGAAGAAGTCCCTGGTCGGACACTCTGACCGGCATCACCCGGACATTCTGGCTGGGCCAGATACTCTGGTCAAGACCAGCCGGATAGTCTAGCGAATCTGAGCATTTGACACTTTAAACTCTAGAATCCTTTTTAATACACCCACCTAGAACCCTCTTTTCCCTTTGAGGGAGCAACAATATACAAGTATGCTAACCGGATAAATATGCCCTAAAACATTTAGCATATGATTAAAACATCCTAGTGTTGTCAACAAACATCAAAACATATGAAGGGCAAAAATTCCCTTTTAATCTCCCCCTTTTTGGTGTTTGATGACAACCCAAGGATTTGCATAGATGATAGGCAATAAGCATAGCAAAAACTAATTTATAAACACTAGATAGGCTCCCCCTAGATGTGTGACCATTTTGAGTTTGCATTTGAATACAAGATCACTCAAGTAGGATCAACACCCACTCTAGTGGTTATAAATAGATGTGGTAAGACAAGATACTACTAAAAAGACTAGACAAATATATAGGCACAACATAGTTTTAATATTGATAACGATACCAGGTACGCATGTCTTACCACACACAACAGAGTTCAACACAACATGGTTCACATATGGATAAAAATAAAGGCACGAGCTTAAAAGAGGTAAACCGAATGAACGTGAAGCTTGTGTACCCATGCAAATCCCCGGTAGCAACCTAATATGGGGCTACTTCTCCCCCTTTGGTGTTGAGACGCCAAAAAAGGAAAAGAGCACTACAAAAGCATCCCAAACTTACTCTAGCCACTAAAGTCCTCATCGTCCTTGTCCTCATCCTCTCCATCCTCATCATCATCGTCCTCATCCTCTTCCTCATCATCATCTAGAGCAGCCTCCTTGCCATGAGGGCGAGAAGAGGAAGACACATCCTCACACATAGACCAATCCACTCGACCCTGGCTCTAGTGACCATAAGAGAGAGTACCATCTGAAACTTTCTAAGATGAGTCAATGTCCATGGGTTTGTTGATCCTTTTGAACTCCTTCATTACATTCATGTTGGCCTTGTAGTCATCATACTGACCATGGCGGATGTCGATGTTCTGACACAAGAGTGGCTTCTTCCACCAAGAGGCTTTCTTCACCTTTTGATGCACCTCCTCACGAGTGGTGTCAAAGCGGTATGTATTGCTAGCATGCTTCATGCGAGGTCCACGGGGTGCAACTTCCTGCACATCCTCAGACTCATCACTACTATCACCATCATCTTCATCCTCATCCTCAAAGATACCGTGGGACGGGGATAGCCATGGGGTACCTTGGAGGAAGGGGCCTCCTTTCTCTGAAGCTTAGTAGGCTTGTGTTTCACGAGGTTTGAGTGGAGCAAAGGAGTTTGAGAAAGAATGAGCTTCATCACTTACGGGGCATAGAGAGGACACTTCTTGTCCATGATGCACTTGTACATATCCTGGTAGATGAAGTCCATGACATCAATAGAACCACCTTCATGGTTTGAACCATGAGCATAAACTAAGTGAGCATGATCCATGAGGTTGATTTCAGCACCTCTCATCTCGTCCTTGTTGCCCGCCTTGGGAGTAAGAGTGTGGCAGAATATGCGAAGTAGAATGTTATAGATGAGTGTGATGTTGGTGGTTTGGCCAACCACACCATTCTGTGAATAAATAGGATCCAACTTCTTCTTGTCATAAGCTTGACCATGAACATGCATCCTGGCACCACTGGGAGCATTGGGGTTGAAAGGCAAACCAAGGATACCTGTAAAATGTAGCACACTGGAACGACACCTTGTGTTGCCTCACATCCACTCAAGCGGAATGTCCACATAGTCACCTAAGACCACTGTTGCATAGAACTACTAGACCAAGTTGGTGGTGTCTTCCTAGGCTTGAAAGAGGGTGTGGAACCCCATTTTCTCGGTCACCAAAGAGCATCATCAAAATACAAGAAAGCCCGTAGCTTCTCAAGCTCCAACCACTGCATGGGAACCAGAGGAGTCCGGAAAGTACTCATCACCTCGGTGTAAAGAAGGAGCTGCTCATTCCTCCAGAAACGATCATCAAGGGAGGTGTGAGGCAGAGCATAGAATTACTGAATCCGCATCTCCACAAACTCATCAGTACTCAACCCTTTCAAGGTAGTCAAAGAATCAAACTTGATCCTCTTAGCTTCATCCCTTTTCAGTCGCCTGAGCTTCTCTTGTTTAGTTGTTGCACGCTCACGAGCTGACTTCCTGACAATAGCTGGATCAACATGAACATCATGCTCTTCATCATATCGGAACACACGAGGACGAGCCTTTTGGCTTGTACGATACTGGCAAGGACAAGAACCACATGTGAAATCATAGGAGGGAGATAGCATAGGAGATAAGCACATTTGTCCAGGAAATACCAAGATGATAGCAACAATCAAAGGAACATAGATCTGCCCTGGTTGATTTTTGCCAGACTTCCAGGGAAAACACCCTGGAGACTCCACCAGGACCGGACATTCCGGTGCATACACACCGGATATTCTGGCTGTACCGGAATGTCTGGAGCATACATGCTAGAGACTCTGGCCGGAGCCGTGGTGTTCCCTTGGGCATTCTGGTGAAGATCAATCAGAACAGATCGGCATTTCTAAGAGTACTGCTATGGTGTACATTGCACGCATGGAGGATAGTATCATGGATTCTAGCAAGAGCATGTACTCAAAAACTCATCTAGGGCATGCCTAGAGAAAGAGAGAGAGGAGTGGGTTAACAACATCCATGGTGATCTCCACCAGATGGGAAGGGATCCCAGTGGCGGAGGGGAGGAGATGGTCGGCGGCAGCAGCTAGATCCGGGATGGGGAAGCCCTCTTGGTGGCGTTCTTGGACGTGGGTAGCAGGTTGGGAGGAAGAGGGAGTCTGGGAAGAAGAAGGAGGACTAAACCATCCACTTCTCCCCGCCCCCCTTATCCCGAGTTTGAAATTGCTCAGGCTGGAGTGTCCGGGCGGTATGCGCTGGAGTGTCCGGCCCAGCCGGATAGTCCGGGGTGCACAGAGCGGAGTCTCCAGGCCAGCCGGATACTCTAGGGTGTACAGAGCAAACAATCCGACCCCTTCGACCAAAAACACTAGGAATAAGTTGTTGGACAAATGTGTGGCAAGATGAGCATGTTTTGGGGTAGGATTAGGTCTGGGATGGAGAAAACTACTAGGGGTAGACTCAACGAAATAAAGAAAATCCAAATAAGTGCCAAATGAACTCCAACAAGATTGGAAAAACCAACTCTTCATAGATAAGAGGGCGGTGGTCAGGGCCACCATGTAAGAGTGTGTGGCATGACACCGCGAAGATGTATCTTGGGTTCATAGCCACTACTCAACAATAAATCTCACATATCACAAAATGATATAAAGAGTATTGAATTACTTAATGTTCGCATTATGTGAGGAGGGATAGCCCAATTAGGACCGCACTCCCCCTATCTCCATGCCCACACCTAAACCAAATAAGGATCAAGATATAGGTGAGTATGCAAGATGATCAAGTCAAACTCCTTGAATCTATGATATTTAGCTCATTCCTCAAATAGAAAAACCTTGCTTCATCAAGAGGCTTTGTGAAAATATCTGCAAGTTGGTCTTTGGTTGAAACATAAGATAGCTCAGTATCTTCTCGGGCAACATGATCTCTAATAAAATGATGAAGAATCTCAATATGCTTTGTCCTTGTATGATCCACCGGGTTGTAGGAAATCTTGATAGAACTTTCATTGTCACATAAAAGAGGCACTTTGTCACAGTGGACACCATATTCCTTTAAAGTTTGCCTCATCCATAACAATTGAGTGCATGCACTAGCGGCTGCCACATACTTGGCTTCGGCGGTGGAGAGAGATATACAATTTTTATTCTTGGAGGACCAACACACCAAGGACCTACGAAGAAATTGGCAAGCCCTGGAGGTTGATTTCCTGTCATCCTTATCACCAGCCCAATCCGAATCCGTGTACCCACAAAGAGAGAATGTTGAGACCCTAGGACACCACACACCATAGTTTGGGGTATGAACCAAATATCGAAAGATTCTTTTGACCGCCATCAAGTGTATTTCTTTAGGAATCGCTTGATATCTTGCAGACACGCCTACACTTAACACTATATCGGGTCTATATGCACAAAGATAAAGCAAAGAGCCAATCATAGACCGGTATACCTTTTGATCCACATCTTTACCATTTGGATTTAGTTCAAGATGAGTCTTGGTTGCCATGGGAGTAGGATCTCCATTTAGTTCTTTCATGTTGAACCTATTGAGCATGCTTGAGTATTAGGATCAATGTTTGATTGAGGTGTTCCTCCTCTTACTTGCTTGATCTCAAAACCAAGGAATAACCTCAACTCTCCCATCATAGACATCCTAAACCTGTCAGTCATAAGCTTCGAGAATTCATCATTAAATGCTTTGTTAGACGACCCAAAGATAATATCATCAACATATATTTGGCAAACGAAAAGCTCCCCGTTAACTTTCTTAGTAAAAAATAGTGGGATCAATATTCCCAACTTCAAACCCACGGTCAAACAACTCTCTATGGTGCTCATACCACGTGCGTGGAACTTGTTTAAGCCCATAGAGCACCTTATCAAGCTTGTAGATGTGATTTGAAAAGTTGGGATCCTCAAACCCTGGGGGTTGCTTAACATAAACCAACTCTTGCAATGGACCATTTATAAAAGAACTTTCCACACTAATTTGTTGTAATTTCAAGTTATGATGTGCAGCATATGCAAGAAGGATACAGATGAACTCAAGGCAAGCCATTGGAGCATAGGTCTCTCCATAATCAATGCCTTCAATTTGAGAGAACCCTTGAGCTACCAATCTTGCCTTGTTCCTCACAAAAATTCCATGCTCATCTTGCTTTTTCTTGAATATCCATTTAGTGCCAATAACATTGTGGCCCTCTTTTGGATTTTCTACCAACTTCCAAACTTTGTTTCTCTCAAAGATGTTGAGCTCATTATTCATGGTTTCTAACCAATCTGAATCCTCAAGAGCTTCCCACACTTTCTTGGGCTCCACCATGGATATATGAGCTTGATTCTCACCAGAATGCTTCAATTGAGCTCGAGTGGACATTCCACTCCTTAGATCACCAAGAACATTCTCAAGAGTGTGGTCTCTTCTTTCCAACATTCTGTCCACTCTAGATTTGCGACAATTTTTGATCTCCTTGTTGTTTCTTGTGGGGATCTCCTCATCATTTTGGTCCTCGTCTTGTCCTCCAACTTGACCTTGACCATCAGTGGGTTCATTCTCATCATCATGAGGTACAGGTCGATCTTGGTCTTGATCAGGCATACTCCTTGAGAGGCGTCGAGATGATCTTGCAGATGACTCAATGAATCTGCCTTGTGCAATTAACTGCGCAGGGCTGGATAGACCGGTCAATGGAGAGTCCGGATAGTCCGTCCTAGAGCTTCCATCCTAATCAACATGGTGAGGGTTCTCATCTTGTCTTTGGCTTGCATCATCATTGGCTTCATCAATAGGAGCTTGTTGATGTTGTGAAGATGAGGGCTCCACTTGAGTAGAGCATAGTTCTTCTCGATCCGCCACAAGGGGTTCCTCAACGGGGTGGATGAATCCCACACCCATTCTTCTTATGGCATCTTGAGGTATTTTATCGTCTATATCACAAACATCAACACGCACCACTTGGGGGGTCATCATATTCTTCGAAAACCACACTACAAGACTCTATGAAAGGGTAATTACCCCTATGTGTGGTTTTGGTGATTAATGACAAACCCGATGGACTAATGTTTTAATTGAGTTTTATATGAAGGAATATTCCATAGGTCATGCTTGTAGTCCATGTGTTGGATTCAAGTATGTATATGCCATGACGATAAAGATATACCTTGAGTATTGGCATCAATATCATCGAGTTGAAGAGAATAATATGATATGATCAAGATCTTGAGAGTGTGATCTCAGTTGAAGAATTCAAGATATGGCTCTAAGTCGGTGTCATGATAATCTCATTAGTTGATCTATGGTTGACTAATATTTAGAGCATGTAATCAAATGAAGAGTTCTTTATGTACCTCAAGATATTGAGATGGAGCATGAGAAGATACATGGTTGACCAATACAAAGAGTGAAGATTATATTCAAGTTTGGTCAACACGTGAAGCATAAAGAATGTACCACATGTCTTGTGGTATGGTAAGCTTGTCAATTATGCTTCATGAACTAACCCATTATATATGTGCCTTTGTGTTATCTATATTGGTTAGGTATCTTTTCATGGGCATGCATCAAAAGTAAAGATCTCATATAACCCATGAGAGGATGACATCAAGTGGTGATCGTCATCAAGGTTGAGAAGGGCAAGTTCAAGATAAGCATCTCGAGAATATCATTTTCTTGAAGCTTGCCCTCCATATGAGTGATAATGGACATGTCAATATGTGTCTTAATGAAGCTATCCCATAGTGGTGTATGGGGGAGCAAATTATGAGTCTTCACGAAGCAACAATGATCAACTGAAGCATTCCGCCTTGCATGGAGCTTGAAGCATTGTCATCAAGATCAAGTGGGATGCACAAGGAAAAGGTATGTCCATGCTAGGTTTTCCTTTTACCGGTCTCAAGGTGGTTGTTGGGAGACCGGGTTATAGGATAGATAGCTGCACTATCAAGAGGGGCTTTCGGTTGGGTAACTTGATCACATCGTCTTAGGGAGCTCAATCATTTGCATATTTTGAATCTTCCTACTTTGTTTCTTCTTAGTGTTTCTCCATGTGAGGTTCTTGAGCTTGTTGCTAGCTCTTCAACAAGCCCAAGTTCATCGAAAACGGAATTCGTGTGCATCTTCTATTGTGTTTTCGAGTTTGGAAGTTTTACCGGTTCTTCTCATAGGGAGGCTTCATACCTTTCTTCATTTGGTTCTCCTTTGTTGTATATGATATTTCTTTGCACCATCTTGTAGAGATTTTTGTCCTTGTCAAAACAAGCCCAAGATCATCGAAACCGGAGTCCGGATGCAAAAGTTATTGTGTTTTTCGTGAAGTTTGTTTCATCCCGGTTGTGGATCCGGTCCAACCGACTCCCACATCGGACGGATCGACGCCAGCGCCGGTAGACTGGATCTAAAATCGGATTTTCCGGTTTTCGTGACCGAGTTTATTTCGAGTTGGTAAATAGAGCTATTCTGGTTTGTAGGCCGGTCCACCGGCCTGGGGACCAAGTTTCCCGGTCGCAGGGCCGGTCCAACTGACTTTTAAACCTAGTTTTCATAGGAATCCTCCCAATGGCCATATTTGCTTTCCCCTGTATAAGGGGGTTCTCCCCTAACGTTTTTTGGTGTTCTTGAGCTCGAAATTGAGCTCATTTGTTGAATCTCTTGAGCTTGCTTCCTCCTCCTTCCCTCCTATGATTCTTGCATTTTTTCAGGGCTTTGGAAGAGGAGATCTAGATCTACAATACCTAGCAATTAATTCCTCCTCTAAGTGAGGGGAACCCTTTGGATCTAGATCTTGGAGCCATTGGTTGACTTACACCATTGTTCTTCCTCTCTAATTCCTCCCTAGCACTTGTTGCTTTGGAGGGATTTGAGAGTGAAGGATTTGAGCACCCTTGGTGTTCTTGCTTTGCATTCTTGCATAAGTGTTGAGCTCTCCATTACGATTTGTTTGAGTGAGAGACCATGAGCTTGTTACTCTTGGAGGGTGACCTCCTTGTTGGCTTGGCAGTTTGTTCCGCAGTGTCCTCTTCGTGGAAGATTGTGAAGAGACTCGTGCTTCTCCTCCGTGGAGCTTGTGAAGTGGTTTTGGAGCTTACCATCTCCGGAGTGGAGGAAAATCTAGCCATAAGGAAAGGGCATATTCCTTCATGGGATAGACTCACAGAAGAAGGTGAGACTTCGTGGCGTTGGGAAATCCTTCATGGAATCCCACACCTCTCCAACATGATGTACCTTCTTGTAATGGAACATGGGAATACATCTTTGTCTCCACGTGCCTCGGTTATCTCTATACCCGAGCTTACTTTCCTTGTGATAGCCAACGAGCTTGAAGTACTTATATCTTGCTTATCACTTGTGGTATATTTATCTTGTGTTATCTTGCTTACCTTAACTTGTATTTGGTGCACTTAGTTGAGCCTAGTGTATTTAGGTTTTGTGCTTGTAAAATAAACGTTAGTTTAATTCCGCATTCTATCAAGCCAAAACCGTAATAGTTTTGAAATTGCATATTCACCCCCCCCTCTAGGCGACATCTCTATCCTTTCAATTGATATTAGAGCAAGGTATCTCCTTGTTTAGGCTTCACCACCTAGAGTGTAAAGATGTTGACTAGTAGTATAGTGCATAATGACACAATTATCTTTGATGGCACAAATTATGCTTTATGGAGAAATTTCTTGCTTTGTAATCTTCGGACCTTGTGTCCAAATATTGAGCGATTTCTAGATGTAGGTTTTTCTCCTCCGATGGATCCTCAAAATCTATATTTAGAGGATGAGAAAAATTTACATCTCGAAGCTCAAGTATCTAATGAGCTTATTTTCTCCTTTAGCCCCACAGTTAATTTGTTCTTGACGATTGTAAAGTGCAAGTCATGTCATGAGGAGTGGACCAAGCTTAAAGAAATATTTGGTGGTTCCATTTCTCATATTGTCAGTGGTCTCTCCAAGGAGCTCTCTTCTCCTTCACATCATGAAGAGCTCCAAGTTGCTTCCACCTCCGGTCGCGATGAGATTTCAATTCTTTCCACTTCACTTACATGTGACAAGTCACAAGGTAATGGCATGGTGAGTGGAAATATCATATGTGATGATAATAGTGTTTCTCTTTACACCAATGATTCTTGTTCTAGCGATGATAATGGTGTAGAGAGTTTGGACTTCAACACTTCTTGCAATAATGATTCTATATACCCTTATGTTTCTAATCCTTGTATATTGTCTAGAAATTATTTGAGTACTAGTGTAGATGATATGCTTGATTTGCCTTGTTCCCATTAAAAAATGCTTCTATTTCCTCTAGTTGTTTATCTAACAATGTAGAGGAAATCAAACATTCTATGGAGCAAGACACGATCATGAATGCAGATTCAAGAATATCCTCATCTTCATTCTCCCATGCTCACATGTGCCTTATGGCAAGAGGATCAAAGGTATCTCCTACTTCGGATCCCAATATATCTTCTAAAGATAATATCAATGATAATGATGATAGTGATGATGATGTCGATGAGGATACTAGTACTATTCTTCGTGAGATGACATTTTTGTGTACCTCTCTTCGTGGTAATAGTAAGGGCATTGTTTGTCTCAAACATGTTATGGACACCATAACTAAACAAATAGGAACCATAGTTGAGTTGGATTTCCAACTTGATGATGGGAGTTAGAGATTCAATCTCCTTAAGCAAGAGCTTGCCGAGGAGAAGCACACTAATTGTATCCTCACACAAAAAATTGAATCTTATAAGCTTGAAAAGTAAAAATCTATTAATGATGCTAGTGCTACTAACTCTACCTCTTGTGAAGCATCTATATTAAAGGAGAATGTTGAGCTAAGGGCTCAACTTGAGTTGCTAACTAGCAATTATGGGAAATTGGAATAAATCCATGAAAACCTCTCGGCCTCTCATAATGATCTTCTAATCTCCTATGATGGGATAAAGTTAGCTCGTGAGGCAAGTATCACTAAGGTAACACCTTGTGAGCCTCCTTTGGACATTAGCGCAACTTCTACTCAAAATGTTATTTGCCCATGTGCTAGTCCTAGTGATCCTTCTAGTCATACTAGTGATAAACCTTGTGTTGGATTACTTGCTTTGCCTTGTCGCTCTAACAATGAAGCTTCTACTTCCTCTAGTACCTCTATTTCTACTAACCATGTAGAGGAAATCAAAGAGCTCAAGGCCCAAGTCACTTCTTTGAAGAAAGACTTGAAAAAGAGTCATGAACGGAAATCCACACTCGATAATATTTTTGAGCATGAAAAAATCCCCTAATGATAAAGTGGACTTGGATTCAACTCCAATAACAAGAAAAAGTCCAAGAGCAACAAGAAGAAGGGCCAAGACCAAGTAAAGTATTCGACCAAGATTATTTGCTTTAGGTGCAAGGTTGTAGGACATCATGTAAGATCTTGTCCATTAAATAAGAAGCACTTGAGTGAGAAGCAACAAGGGAAGCGGCCAAAAGTGCAAGGTCAAGCCCAATCTCAACCTCAAGTTGAAGCTAGGCCACTTCCCAAGAAGAATCAAGATAAGGCTCCCCAAGCCAACAAATTAATGAAGAAGAGAAAGGGGAGCACTTGTTGCTACATATGTCGTGAGAAGGGGCACTTTGCCTCTTCACGTTCAAACGGTACCTTATCTACCCTATCATTATTGATGATGATTATTCTCTTGGGAAGGATAAGGATGACAATGTGTTTGCCAAGTTTGTTGGAACTCAAAGTGGTGTCAAGAAAAGAACCATTTGGTTTGCCAAGCCTACTGTGACTAACCTCTTAGGACCCAACTTGGTTGGGGATCAACAAGCTCAAACTTGATCAATAGGTGTTTGTGGAGGGCATTGAAGACTTGGCTAAATCTTGAAGAAGTAAGGGATCCTCATATATTATATTTTATTAAGCCAAATTATAAGTATTATCATCTCCCTACCATATACCCAATGCACCTCTTTGCAGTAAATCAAACTCAACTCTTTTATATTGTAAGTTACTTGCCCCTTTACATGTTTTGGTTTTGTACCAAGTATGTGTTTATATTTGTTGTTCCCCGTGCTTGATTATTTTGTGTATTCAAGTATGTATAGGTGTTTGGCACATAATTTACTCGTGTGTGTTGTTTTGGGCCTCTAATGCATCTTTATGATATCTTATTTGGCTATTTTCGAGTGTTTAATGGAACATCCCATTTTGGGGGAGTGATATGCCTCACGCATCTATCAAACCTTAAAATGTGTGTACATGAGTACTACCATTTAGTATTGATACTATAAGCTCATCTAGTCACTATGTGATGTGTCATACTCATGAGAAATTCAAATTCTAAATGTCCATTAATTATGTCTAGTTGATGTTGTTTTGCCTCTTTAATAAAAATGAGTATCACATTGTGGGGGAGTAATATGCTTATTTTGCATATCACAATCCTAGGAAATGTGAACATATGAGGTGGTTCCACTTAGATTTGATATTGTTGATTATCTTGTTTCTAGGTGGCATGTTAGCTCAAACAAGGTCCTATTTTGTTAGAAGCTTTTATTGCTCGTCTTTTCGGTCTTTGTTTGAGTAAGAAATTCTTGGTAAGGTCTTCGTCAAATACATATCTCTATATCTTTTGGGGGAGACCATTTGCTTCATGGTATTCTATTCATTGCTTTGTATGATTGTGCGACTAGTTGAAGCTATCAAGAATCTCTATATTTGCATAGTCCTTAATATTTTTATTCATATCCTATGTTTTTTATTGTGAAGATTTATCTTTAATATTCGTGCAATATACCACTAGAAATCAATTCCAATACACTCATTGCGTTCGACAATTGATATACTTGTGTGTGGTATCATTTGTGGATCATATTCACCTTGGATTTCACCTCTTATTACCTTACTTTCTTTCCAATTTTTTGTTGTTGTGGCTCCCATTGTCTTCCTTGGCTTTTGACCATTTCTTTGATGATGTTTTTGATTATTATCAAATGTGTTTTAGTGGAAGACAAACCTTTTCTTCTTGGAACCTTGTGCCATTGTGAAAAGTGTTAAGGGTTTGGTTTATTTGTTGAAACCTTGCTATTTTGGGAGTTTGTTATCTCATTCTTTCTTATCTATTTTATTTTCTTGAATGAGATAAATCATTGAGCATTTGTGTTTTTGATTCATCTTTTATGCTCAATAGTTTTTGCTTGGTTCATTTGTTGAACTTTGTTGAACAAATCTTGTGTTGATTTGATTCTTTGATATAGTTTGGACAACAAATGTGTTTTGTCACACCTCGTATGTCTTATTGAATATTTTGGTGTTTTGTCCAAATTATATATTTGTTGGATCTTGAAAGTCTCGTGCATATATGTTTACTAAATGTATATCTTATATCATGTTTTGCTTTCTTTGATCCAATATACAGGGTATACTCCATCAAATCCTTAAACGGCTATGATGTGCATGAAATTCAAATTTCATCTCTAAATATGCACATATTTTTATGAAGTATGTCCTATGTGTTGTGGTTAGTCTAACCACTTTGGACCCAATAAGTTTGGGGACCAAGATGTACTTGAATGTTGTTTTAGGTACATTGGAGATGCAATGGATGCTTGTCTTATCTATAAGGAATCTTTAAAGATCACGGATGTCGCCTAGAGGGGGTGAATAGGCGGTTTAAAACTTTTATGAGATGGTCTTAACAAAGGCGGAATAAAACTATCATTTTCTTTTCTTTTTTAGAGGGCAAGCTAGCGTTTTCTTTCGTTAAGCACAAAGCCTAGATATACTAAGGTTCACCTTTGTGCATCAATAACTTATGCTAAGCAATACAAGCAACAATGTGATAGCAAGATAGATTACCTCAAGCACGAAGGCTATCACAATGTAAAGTGCATAAGTAAAGAGCTCGGGTATAGAGATAACCGAGGCACGCGGGGATGATGATATTTTATCGAGTTCCTCCCAACAAGGGAGTATGTCTCGTTGGAGGGGTGGGCGGTACTAAGACCACCAACGCCACAAGAGGCTCACCCTATTCTCCCGAGCACCCACCACGCGCAAGCACCCGTCCACTATGGGACACTTGACGGCGGTCACCAAACCCGTACAAGATTAGGGCTATCTCCACAACTTAATTGGAGGCTCCCAATAATAGCCACCAAGGCCTCAATCTCGGGGAGAGCTTCACAACTTAATTGAAGGCCCCAAGAACATGCCACAAAGGCCACACAACCGTCTAGGGTTCCAAGAACCCAAGAGGGACAAACTTCTTGATTTCACCAACCAAATCCTCTGGAGAGAACACAAACCGATGCACCTAATGCAAATGGCAAGAACACCACAAAGATGATCCAATACTTCACTCTCAAATTCCAACAAGGCTACTAAAGCACTTGGGGTAATAAGAGAGGAAGAATCAAAGGGAGAACACAAAATCCCCCAAGATCTAGATCCCAAAGATTCACTAACAAAGAGGTGATTTCGTTTGGTAAAATTGTAGATCTAGATCTCCTCTATCTTCCTCTCAAATATTGGCAAGAATCATTGGAGGGGGAGAGATTAATCAAGCACAAGAGAGTAGAGAAAATGAGGCAAAAATGCTTGAGAAAGAATAGAGGAAGAACCACTTAAAAAGGGAGAGGAAAAGGGCTTAAATAGGGGCCTAGAATATCTGCCCATTGGGGCCAGATTTTGGCTGGGCCGGTAGTACCGGAAAGGCTCGGTACTACCACACCTAACCAACCAGCGCCAGGTTAATGCGGCGAGCGAGCCTGTGATCGAGCAAGCGAAGCAGCCAACAAGCGAGGGGGCACACAGGGGATCGGGGTGAGCGGCTGGGAGCAGGCGTGCGCACGAGCGGAGGCAGTGGGGCGAGCGGCTGGGCCAACACGGACGTGGGATGCAAACGGGAGGAAGCGGCAGAGGAGATCGGAGCTAGCTGGGCAGCGTAGCAATAGGGCAAGGTGGGCTGGCCGGCTTGACCCGGTAGTACCGCCAGGCCTAGGCGGTAGTACCTTGGGCCGGTACTACTAGCCTGGGCCGGCTTTGCTACCGTGCAGGACATAGGAAGGAGGCCGCGTGCTGGGCAGCGAGTAGCAGCAGTGGTAGTACCGCCCGGCCCAAAGAAGATTTTTCTTTTAAATAAAAGGCAAATATTCAAACAACTATAACTTTAGTTTGGTAACTCCGATTGACCCGAAAACAATTTTTTTGGAAATATTGGATATCACCAAATGAGAATGTATCAAGTATTCTAGTGTGAGATACCTCACTCGGTGAGAATCTAGAAAACCTCCAACAACAAAATCGCAACAAGATATAAAAGGGAGATCCAATTTTGATGAACAAGAGCTTGTTATGAAGATTACCACAGGCTCTATATCCTCACATGGATAGGTCCAACAAACAACCAAGAAAGATGATGCTAAGAATGCAAAGGTTTGAGCTCTCTCTGAACGATATGATCGAGTTACTCAATCGAGAGCCCCTCTTGATAGTACGGCTATCTATCCTAAACCCGGTCTCTCAACTACCAACATGAGACCAGAAAAATGGAAAACCTATCAAGAATACATTTGCCTTGAGCATACTTTGACCTTGTCTTCATCGATCCATGATCACCGAGGATGGCAAGCATCAAACATGAGATCTTCAAAGGGTGATGCATTTTGATCTTTCATAACACATCTTCTTCATTTCATCTACCTTGAAGCCAACACATGCTCCAAGCAATGCCAATGGATAATTCCTATAAGTGAAACTTAATACACACATTAGTCATAAAGGCTGTCATTAATTACGAAAACCACACATGGGGGCCCACATGCTCTTTCAAAGGTGTTATCACCACATGATAATTGGAGACAATCTATGATGATTGAAGAATTCTTATCTACTACATCATACCACTACTATCTCGGTAACAAATATCTTATTCATGCAAACTATTCTTCCATCCAATCTCTTATAGGTCGCATCTTGGCATGAATTTATTTGTTTATAAATGTTGCGGTTCTTGCAAGGATCTTTGAAATACTTTTCTATCCTTAATGCTTGCGTGAGTAATTTGAGATGATGCATATAATGGGGAGTATATAAAATCATGCTCATGATTTACCAATCCCAAATATGCCTTCTAGCAATTTATTGCATATCAATTCCTCAAGGTACTCTCATGTGCAATATTGTTGAAATTGCTTTGAATCATTCATTTTACTACTTGTTGCCTTTCTCAAAATATCCCAACTAGCACTTGTTCCCTTAGTGTTAATTGTGATGTTTCTGTTTTTGTTTGGTGAAGTTCATTGATATACCATGAGAGAAAATAGAGCCATGGGCTATATATGCACTTAAGAAAAATATCATTTTTTGGTATATCTTATGACTTCCTCTTGGATATCATGTTTTCTTATTTTTATTAACCTCTTATGTGTGGATGTTTCTTTATGGATTATTCTCATGTTTTGTCCACTTAGAAACTTATATACACAAGAGTGTTAATCTCCCGCCTTGATATCCTCGCTCTTTGCCGACCGTCTCTCTTATCCTCTTGGTTTTTAATGGTAGTGGTAAGGTCTTGATTTATGAGTGCTCAGTTTACTTTCATTGCACCTTCACGCGCTCATATCTCATATTTGATTTCTTTTGGACTTAAGCTTGTCTTGACAAGTGTATTGATTTATATCTATACTCCTTGTATCTTGGTTGTGTTCTCAATAATATAGAGGGAGTGAGGATTCCATGTTTGTGCATATTTTATTCAAATGAAACAACTAATTTATGCATGAACCTTGAGGAACTTCCTTATTTCATTTAGATCACTACTTGTCCATTTGATTATTTGGAACTTTCGATTGCTTGCTTCATCCGTTGAACTTTCTTCACCTTGTTATCCTTTTAGCAATCTTTGATCCTCAATATAGTTTGATTTCCTCCAAGTATTCGTGATTGGATATGTGCATGTGATTTCACTCATATTACGAGCAATGCATACCTTGGGGAGGAACTCATATTATATTGTCCTTCTAACCTTGTCATCCATTTTGGCACTTGTTGTCAATGCGGAGAAGTTTAGAGGGTTGAAGGGAAATAGTTTTATATTTAAGATTGGTTTGTTATAAGTGTTTGCCTTTCATGCATTTCATCCTTTTTATGTTGTGCATGGTTGGATATATAGTGTAAACTCTCCCGAAGGTTATTCTTGACAATGTATGCAATGAATTCAAGTTCATCACACATGCATATATTGTGGGGGAGTTTTCTCTATATATGTTGGTTCTACTCACATCTCCTACATTAGTTGTAGTTTGTGTGAGTAGAATCGGTTTTGATATGGGCTAGTATTGTTGTGTTACTTAACCATATCACATACAACCTCTTGTGTACAACTTATTCTCGGATAATTTGCATACTTATTTCTAATATTCATTATATAAACCCTCTTGTTGTGATTGTCATCAATTACCAAAATGGGGGAGATTGAAAGGGTAATTTCCCCTATGTGTGGTTTTGGAGATTAATGACAATCCCTATTGACAAGGGGTAACCTCGGCAATGTCCATGGTGAAGGACTAAGGGTCTCGCGGAAAAGAGAATGCTGGGGATTTTGTCGAATGTCGGGAAAACAATGGAGTCAAAGTCGCCTGAATATTGGGAAATCGCACTATTACAAGTTGCTTGAGAGATTTCGGTACCCTCGCTTGGGCTTCTCCTGTCCTATATATAATAGGCCGGGTCTCAAAGCTGTATGTGGATAGGCTTTACATACACGCAATTACAATACCAACATACTGTCGGTTCATAGTCTCTTTCCTAATACAATCAGAGTCTTTGTCGGCTGCTTCCTTGGGCTATCATCTGAAATCTTCATGGGCTATAAGCCTGTTACCCAGTATAGGGTAGCAAATCATAAGCATCCGAGTAGTCGTACCTATGTCAGTAGCCCCCAAGACTCTACTTGAACCGCAGTTTCAGGTTGAGTCTCAAAGTTTCTTTTTCCTTCTTTTCCTTTATTTTATTTCTTTATTTTTATTTTTCATAGGGATATGGTATAACGAGTCTGATGCTTCCGATGGATCGGGAATCAGTTAATTGCTCCTAGGCAAAAACAAGGTTGTCCTACATCAAATTCAAGTCGCTAGGCCTAAACTCGAAATTTACTACTGGCGTAATTCAGTTTGCGCTGCTGAGGTGTTATCGAATACTAAATCCCAGTTTCATTTTATCAGGTACCCAACGCGTCCGTCGGAATTTTTCATCATATTGTTGATACGTATATTTTACTGGCAGAGTGCATTCTTATGCGATTACCAGGCCACATAGGATGAATCCTGGGGTCTTACCTTCATGTTTATGAACATGGCATTCGGATTTTTGTCGCGTTTGAGCGCGATCCGAGATTTTGGTTTTTTGGCGGTTGGCTTGCTGGGCTGCCAATATTTCTGACTTTTATCAGATAGTTTAATGCTTTGTGCCGGCTCCCGATGGGAGTAATCTTTTTGAGGATACCTTTTGAGGATACATCGATGTAAAACTCATAGGTATTTTCAATCATGAACATTTTTGTTTTAATCATACATAATTGGATTTCTATCGGGTGCGTGCTAGCGCTCCCGATGGGAGTAGCACCCGAAGCTATGTTCAGATGCATGTATCTCGACATAGGCTCATAGTTGTTGTTAGCTTGATAGAAAATATAGATCTTTTGGACGGATATAAATAATAAAAGAGCTTAAGGTATGAAAAACTTATCTTTTTATACACAAGGCGAAAAACCAATGATACATTGTTTTTTTGGTGGATGGCGCCTAGCCGTTGGCCTGGATATTCTGGCTTAAGAAGTCGAACCATAAATCTTATCGCATTGTAAGTAAATCTTATACGTAAAAGCGTCGTAGCTGTGCTAAGTTCCATGGATTGGAGTATTTGACTCCTGTCTTCTTGTCTTGTAATCGATATGCTCCTCCAGGAATAACTTCTGTGACGATGTATGGTCCTTCCTATGGCGATTCTAACTTTCGGTGTCCATCTTGCTTGAGGCGAAGAACTAGGTCCCCTAATATGAAGGACCTAGGCCGCAATCGTTGGTTGTGGTAATTGCGCAAGTTTTGCTGGTACATAGTTGCTCTTTGTAGGGCTTCATCTCGAGCTTCATCAAGTGCATCCACATCATCTTGGAGTGCTTCTCTTGATTCCTCTTCATTGTATGCAGCTACTCTTGGGGATTCATGTGACACTTCAACAGGAAGCACAGCTTCTGTATCATGGACCAGAAAGAAAGGTGTCTCCTGTGTCGAATTATTTGGGGTTGTACGTAAACTCCATAAGACAGATGGTAATTCATCAACCCATGCTCATTTTGCTCTATCAAGTGGCGTTAGTAGTCTTTTATTGAGTCCAGCAGTAACTAGTCCATTGGCTTTTTCTGCTTGTCCATTTGTTTGCGGGTGAGCTACCAAGGCGTAGCTTACTTCGATACCCATCTCCTGGCAGTACTCCTTGAATTCATTGGAACTGAAGTTAGTTCCATTGTCTATAATGATGTTGTTCGGTACACCGAACCGAAATACTACGGATTTAATGAAATTCACAACCGAAGTTCCATCTTGGGTGGTGACAGGCATTGCTTCTATCCATTTAGTAAATTTGTCGACTGCTACTAGCAGAAAGACGTGTCCTCTTGGCAATGATTTGTGAAGTTTTCCCACCATATCGAGTCCCCACTAAGAGAAGGGCCAAGCCAGAGGTATAGGATTTAACTCAGCGGTGGGTGCTCTAGGCTTTGTTGCGAACCATTGGCATGCTTCACATGTTCTGATGATATATTTTGCATCTTGAACTGCAGTCAGCCAGTAGAATCCTGCCCTAAATGCTTTGGCAGCAATCGCTCGGCTACTGGCATGATGACCACAAACTCCTTCATGTATATTTTTGAGTGTGATTTTTCCTTCTTCGGGTGTTACGCAGTGCTACAACACACCCGAAATACTTATCTTATACAGCTCCCCTTTGATTGTTCTGAAGGCCTCCGATCTTCGGGTGATTCACTGGGCTTCTATCACATCTTCGGGTAGCTCGCCCTTAGTCATGTATGCTACATACGGCTGCATCCAGGTAGGTTCAATTAGCATGACCTCTCCAATTTCCTATTCTTCTTCTTCGATGGCCTCTTCTATATTCTTGGTCGCTGATGGACCCCTCGAGTCTTTTTGCGGGTGACTCTTTTTTCCCGTTTTTGGTGCTACGACCTCGGAGACTCTTTTTACTTTGATCGATCGTTCCGTTATTTCTTCCCAAAAAACCCGGGTGGCACTGGTAAGCATAGGGATCTGATGTTTGCTAGATTGTCGGCTTCTTCATTGCTTGCTCTTCCTATGTGCGATACTTCGCATCCATCAAATTGAGCTTACATAATGCCATATAAATCGCGGTAAGAAATCATGTTATCGCTGACAGCGTCGCACTTGTTCATTGCTTGCTATGCCACAAGATTGGAATCGCCAAAGATTTTGAGGCGAGTTGCACCGCAAGCTTTGGCCATTCGCATGCCGTGCAACAAGGCCTCGTATTCAGCTTCATTATTGGATGCGTTTGCAAAGTTCATCTGAAGTATATAGCGCATTTTGTCGCCTTGTGGTGATACTAATATTACTCTTGTCCCTGCTCCTTTCGTTCTTTTTGATCCATCAAAGTACATTGTCTAGGCACTAGAAAGATCAGGTGGACCCGCACATTGCAACTCTGTCCGTTCTGTGATAAAATCTGGCAAAACTTGTGACTTGATTGCCTTGCGCTTCTCATACGTGATTTCTCGAGGGGATAATTTGATGCCCCATAGAGAGACACGCCCAGTTGCTTCTGGATTGTTGAGGATACTTGACAAAGGTGCTTCATTAACCACTATGATCGGATGTTCCGAAAAATAATGGCATAGTTTTCGTGTTGTCATAAATACCCCACATGCTAGTTTTTGGTAATGTGGGTACCTTTGTTTGGATGGCGATAAGACCTTGCTCAGGAAGTAGACTGGCCTTTGTACACCGTGGGTTTTTCCTTCTTCGGGTCGTTCTACGATCAAGACCGTGCTGACCACCTGATTTGTGGCAGTGATATAAAGTAGTAAAGGTTCTTTATCCTTTGGCGACACGATGACGGGAGATGTCGAAAGTGTCCTTTTAAGATCTTCAAAGGCGCGTTGAGCTTCTTCCGTCCATTCGAATTTCTCCGATTTCCTCATGAGGGTGTAAAATGGCAATGCTTTTTCTCCTAATCTTGCAATGAAATGACTGAGTGTCGCTACTCGCCCTGCCAGCTATTGTACGCCACGTAGATTTGTTGGCTTTTTCATTGTTAAAATTGCTTGTATTTTCTCGAGATTAGCCTCGATTCCTCTTGCTAATACCAAATATCCGAGGAGTTGCCCTGTCGGGACTCCAAAGGAACATTTCTTTGGGTTCAGTTTGATGCTAAACTTGTCGAGATTTTCGAATGTTTCTTCGAGGTCCTTGATGAGTGTAGATCCTTGTATTGTTTTAACTATAATGTCATCAATATATACTTGTACGTTTGTGCCTATTTGGCTTCCCAAACATTTCTACATCATCCGCTGATATGTTGCTCCGGTGTTCTTGAGGCCAAAGGGCATTGTTGTGTAGCAGAATACACCATAAGGCAGGATAAACGTCGTTTTCTCCTGATCTTCTTCATTCATCCTAATCTGCTGGTACCCTGAGTAAGCATCCAAGAAAGAAAGACATTCACATCTCGTAGTTGCATCGATTATTTGGTCGATTCGCGTCAATGGGAAGTGATCTTTTGGACAATGTTTGTTCAGTGCAGTAAAGTCGATGCACATCCGAAGTTTTGTAGTATTTTTCTTTGGAACACATACTGGGTTTGCGACCCACTCTACTTTTGTTAGTTCTTTGATAAAGTTGGCGTAAGTAAGGCGATGGAGCTCCTTTCCAATGGCTTTACGCTTTGGTTCTGCGAAGTGACGAAGCAGTTGTTTTACTGGCTTCGCCTTTGGATCCAAATTTAATGCATGTTCAGCAAGTTCCCTGGGAATTCCCGACATGTCAGAAGGTAGCCATGCGAAGATCTCCCAGTGCTCGCGGAGTAACCCGATGAGCGTGCTTTCCTATGCAGCACCAAGATTGGAAGCCACAAATGTTATTTTTGTCGGGTCAACGAGGTGGATCCGTACTACTTTTGTGTCCTTTGTAGTGTAAAAAGCCTGATCGGGATTGACACACGTTGTCGTCGGATTGATGACAAGTACGCCATGAGGGGGTCCTCGAGGCGTGCGGAAGAGAGGGGTGTGAGACGTACGGTGTTCCGGGACGGTGAGCACACAAGTTTACCCAGGTTCAAATCTGCCGGCTTTGGACAGATCCTACTCCTGCTAGCAATCCAATAATACGGCAGAGCCGGATATGGGTTACAAGGGGTTCGCCTGTGCGAGTTGAGATTGTAGACTATTGGGTGCCCCAAAGGCTCTCCCTAGGACGGCTTATATAGATATCCGACCTAGGGTTTACAGGAGAGATCTATCCGGCTACGTCTAAGAGTCGGTTACAGAGTACATCTTGAACTACAAGTAACACTATGGGCCTATGTCGGTAAGTCTTCTGGGCCTTCCCGTAGCCAGATTGGACTCCATCTCTTCTCCCTGACTGGGTCGCCCGTGAAGCAAAGCTCTAACCCGAAGTGGGCCACCCTGGTCAGTGAGGAACTGTGAGGATACCCGGAAAGTATATCCCCAACAGCAGCCCCCGGAAGTCTCCAAGATCCAAAGTCGGATTCATCATCATCTAGCTTGATCTTCGGCTTGCAGAATCTTGAAGGGTTCCTGAAACTTCAAAAAGGATACGATCCGGGCTTCAAAATAAGTCGGACCTATAAATACGTTATTCAGATTTCCAGCTCGAAATTTAAACTAAGCCAGAACTTGGTCTCGACATCGACACTACCAAGTCACGCCACCAGCAGACATTTCCTGGCAGCACGACCGTTGGTGGGTCCGCCTTTCGCGGAACCGAGGCACCGTTTTAATGTGTGCGTGGAGATCGAGGCGGCGTAATCATCGCGTGGGGGCTTCCCAGTTCTTTCCACGACGCGTGGCATGTGTACTGTGTCATTTGCACAAATCTTGGCGCGGCTTGGCGGTTATAAGGGGTGAAGATTTCCTTTCCTCATCTTCTTGACCTATTCCCAATGTCGTTTCCTTCTCCCCCACTTCTCCCACGTGCAGAGAGCTCCCTTGCCTCCAGAAATTCCCAGCGCCGCCCATCCAAGGTCACCGGCGCACCGGAAAAATGGCTTCCACATCATCCTCCGGCGCAGCAGCGACGACAGCGACGGCAATGGCAGCGGAAAAGGAGAGCAATCGCGGGGTCTAGATCCCGTGCGTCCTCGATGACGACAAGCTCCGCGTCGTAGAAGAAGAAGGGCTCCTCCGTGTCGGCGACTGGCAGAGCGGCTTCGGTGAAGCCGTCCCCAACCCTCGCAACGGCGAGCGGGTGCACTTCGGCACTCACCTGGACAGAGGTTTATCCTTTCCTCCCTCAGATTTCTTTTCTGAGGTGATAGATCATTAAAGTGTTCAACTTCACCATCTCCCCCCAAACTCCATCTTAGAGATGAGTGCCTATGCATCTTTGTGTGAGGGGTATCTCGGCATTAGGCCAAGTCTCACTCTTTTCCAGTACTATTTTCATGTCCGGAGAAATTCCATCACCGCCGGTAATCCTTATATTACTGGTACGATTAGTTTTTCGGTTAGGCGTGAGCGTGTTTATCCTCGGATTTTAGCTAGTGAGTCGGTCAAACAATGGCCGGCTACCTTTTTCTATCATAAGGATATTCCCGCTCCCGGCAAAGCTACTGCATTACTGGCTTTCGTCGATGGAGCCGCCACGCCTCAAGCATCTTGGGACGAGGTCGCTCCAGCTCTCAGTGACGATCTGCTTCTCGCCAAGAGGCGGATTGAATGTCTGATGAATCACAAGGGCCTGAGGTGGTCCGACTTGGTCCAGTGTTGGGTTTCTTGTCGGATCCAATCTCTCTAACACCATGGCGACCGACTGATGCATTCCATCACGATGTCGAAAATGGACTCCCTCTACATCAGCTCCAAGGCCTTAAAGCCCCAAGATTATATAAGCCAAATGAAGTGGCTGATAAGGGAGCGGATTGAGAGGAAGATCCCGGATCTGTCCCTGGACATGCATACAGCGGAAGATCCTGTTGTGCTGGTAAGCTTTAGCAACCTTTTTTATGTGTTTCACCTTTAAGTTATTTCATAGCTGAGGTACTATCTTCTTTTCAGCTTGCCGACCTCCCCGAGTCGGAATTAGCTCCTATTGAGGGATATCCTCCCGAGTTTTCTCAGGAGGGGGAATTGGTCCCACTGCCGGACGTTGTTCCTAGGAAGAGCAAAGCTCCAACAGTGGCTATCGGCACAAAGGAAGTGCCAGTTGTAAAGAGGTATCTTTCCTCACAACTTCCGCCTTTGTACTTTACTTGTGATTTTTTACAAGATGTAATGTTCTTTGTTCTATTACCTACTCAAAGCTAAACAGCTTATCAAGGGCAAGGGGAAATGAACTACTTCAAAGCCCCTGCGTTAGACGAAGCTAACTTTGGCTTCTCCTGCCGTGGCTCCTCCGACTCCTGCCTCTCAACCTTCTGCAGCGCCGGAAATTACTCCATCTCCGATTGTTGCAGAAGATCCGGCTCCCTCAGCAGAGCCAGCGATCCTTGATTCACAGACTAACGTCACCATGGGTGACTCAGGTTTTGATAAGGGTGAACCCTCTTCGGGTAATGATCCCTCGGCAGAAGTTTTCACAGACAACCTCCTGAGCAATCTAGGACTTGCCAAATTTGGCTTATCTCGGAAATCTATATAGGAGATCCAACGATTGGCCAAGGAGTGCCTTGAAAGCCGAACCATTTCTGCCGAAGAAGAAGCACAAGAAGCGGAGGACATCAAGTACTCCGAACTTATCAAACAAGTCCGCCTTCGCGATGAGGGACTGAGAGCTGGTGTGTTACCACCTCCACCAGTGATCCCACTTACCCTTGCCATTAAGGTGACTACTGAAGTGAACATGTGTCTAAGCAAGCTCACACATGAACATCATGTAAGTCGGAATTCCAACTCATGTTTTCCTTTATTGTACTTTATATCATATCCTCTAGCCCCCAAGCACGAAGTTGGATAGACAATCCAGGTTTATGCTTCCTTAGGATGCCAAAGAATGAACTAGTGTAGCCCCCAAGGCTCATGCTGATATTAGCTACAATATTAGCCCGAGTCTTTAGTAGACTTCTGACTCTGGGTATTCTGACTTACAGAAAGTTAATTCATATAACCAGGAATTTTTGAAGAATATCTGCAACAAGCGGAGAGAGATCAAAGCTCTCCGACTTGAAAATGCTGAACTAAAAGTTTCCAAGGATGAGGCCGAAGGTAAACATTCCGAGACTCAAACCTTGTCTTGTGTTTTCATAGTCAAATATTTTTGTTGAACTGTTGTTCTTTTGACTTACAGCACTGGTAAAGCAGTCCTGCACTATGATTGAAGAAACCGAGAATCTAAAGACCTTGGTGGTGGAAAACAAAGATCTCCGCTAAGAGCTTGACCAGTTCAAGGTGGACCATGAGAAGAGCATTGCTCAAGTTCTCAAATCCTCCTCCATGGCCACCGTGGAGCGTGATCGCAAGATTGCACTCCACGAGAAGAAAATCTCGGATCTTACCAATGACTTGTTCAGAGAGAGGGACATGTCTGAGGCACTCCAGGCTGAACTCCAGAGTCTTCGTGAGGAGAAAACCAAAGTCGATGATGTCATCTTTGGTATGTTTCCATCTTTCTGACTTGTCTATATTCTTTGACTCTTTCGACGTCAGATTTATTTAACCGTTTTGCGTTATATACATAGGTCCTCTGAACTTGACGGACTCCGCCTCTACTGAACCTCGCACCCACCGACTTACCCAAGTCGGTGATTTGTTGCATGACTTCTGCCAATCCCTCAAGGATATTGGCGAAGCTCTCAAGGTTCTGGATATGCATAGAATGTCTGACTTTCAGGTGCAAGACAAGGCAAAGGAGATGCCGCAGCTTGTCTAGGATTGGAACATGTCCTACGCGCGATCCGCAGCGCAGAACGCTCTCACAATGGTCATGAGCCACCATGGAAGCATGGAAATCTGGCAAGTGACCAGAGGGTATGCTACTGTGGATGAAGACGGCCAGGAGCAAGATATCAAAGCCATCATGGACTCCTGCGCTGGATATGGGTGCCACGTAGCTGACTTGGCTAGCTACGACACTCCCTTCTTTACCCGCGTGGACACGCTGCCTCCGCCTCCTGAAGAAACAGCTGAAGTTTCCGACGATGATCAAACCATATTGGATTTGAACATCTCGGAACGTTATCAAGCTGAGGCCGATGTATCTAGCGAGCCGATAGCTCCTACCTCTCCTCCTACCTCATAGATCATCAGATAGAACAAATGTGTTATTCTGAAAACATTACGGGTCTGTAAATATGTAGTATGATACTTTTGCTAGTGCTAAGTTTTAATTTATCTATTCAGCACTTTTGACTTTGATATTATGTGCCTGAAATGTTTACATAAGCACTTATACTTTTTTGCCTGTACTTATCGTTTATCTGGCTTTTTGCCTCGTCCCTTTCGTGAGCCGCCTAAACTTTCAGCACGGAAACTTTGCCGAGCAACGGAGCTCCATTGCTAAACCAGTTTAAACTCGGAAACAAAGTCGGCTTCCAGTACCAACAATTCACTACTCGGAAAATACCCGCATCCGGCAATCAGACAAATAACCATAGTATAGACTAGGAAATTTAGAGTTATACCCGAAGGTAGCAATTTTAGAATCAGAAATCTAAACCAGAACAAACATGAGCATAAAATACTTTCAACTATTCTGGGATTTTTGACTGTGACATGATCATTCGGAAATAAGATGGTAAAAACTTCTCAGAAAAAACTTGAGGCAACCAAAACTTTTATTTCTCACAGAACATGTACACATATATGATTACAAAGAAAGATAAACTAAGAATAAAAGGGACGTAGTTGAGCAATATTCCACGGTCTGTCTAACTCATCCGGATTTGTACTGCCTCCAGCTCTCTTTCTCTTCTTAGTAGCAGGTCTTTCTTTGACTGGCCGCATATCAGTTAAGTACTATGAACCATTGTGCAATACTCGACTAACCAAGAAGGGCCCTTCCCATACTGAGGAAAGTTTGTGCTTTCTTTGTTGCACAAGCTGGAGAACCAAATCGCCTTTATTGAAAGATTGGTTTCTGACTCTCTGGCTATAATACTTGCGTAACTTATGCTGATAGGTTGTTGATCTCATCTCAGCAACGACGCGAACTTCTTCGACTAAGTCGAGATCATTTTGTCGAGAAATCTCGGCATCCTCTTCGATATACGCGGCCACTCTAGGAGAAGTATGAATCAAGTCACTAGGAAGAACTGCTTCTGCACCATAGACCAAGAAGAAAGGTGTGTATCCAGTTGACCTGTTCGGAGTTGTTCGTAAACTCCATATTACAGAAGGTAATTCTTCTGCCCAAGCCCCCGTAGCACGTCGTAGTGGTGCTTCGAGTCTCGGTTTTAGGCCTTGTAGGATTAAACCATTTGCTCTTTCGACTTGTCCACTAGCCTGCGGATGTGCGACTGACGCAATGTCAAGCCGGATATTTTGTTCGTTGCAGAATTCGGCAAGTTCTCCCATAGAGAAATTACTCCCGTTGTCCGTGATAATACTATGCGGATAACCATACCGGATTATAACATCCTCGACAAATCTTTTGGCTGTTGCTCCATCACAACTAGTGAAGGGTTTAGCCTCAATCCATTTGGTGAATTTATCTACCATCACTAGGAGGTGTGTAAATCCACTTGGAGCCCGTTTAAACGGTCCTACCATGTCAAGCCCCCAGACCGCAAAAGGCCATGTTATAGGTATTGTTCGTAGCTGATCAGCCGGAACGTGAGCTTGTTTGGCGTACTTTTGGCAACCCTTGCATGTCTTGACCAGCCTTTCGGCATCTGCCTTAGCTGTAAGCCAGAAAAAACCGTGTCGGAAAGCTTTTGCCACTAAAGATTTGGCTGCAGCATGGTGACCACACTCGCCTTCATGGATTTCTCTTAAAATTTCCCCTCCTTGTTCTGGAGATACGCAACGCTGAAAGATCCCAGACACACTCCGCTTATAGAGCTCACCACTAACTACAGTATAGGCTTTTGCTCGTCGGATGATCTGCTGGCTCAAAACTTCGTCTTCAAGTAATTTGCCATCTACCAAATAGTCAAGGTAGGGTTGAGTCTAGCTGGGAATTATAGCCAGAACTACTATCAAAGGTGAGTCGGATTTGGTCGGATATTCCTCGTCCACTCCCTTTATTGAGGGAACTTTAAGGTGCTTTAAAAAAGTGCCATCCAGGACCTCTTTCTGTGCAGAGCCTATTCGAGATAATGCATCTGCTTCCTCATTTTCTGCTCGAGGGATGTGTTGAACCTCAAACCCTTCGAACGATTTAGATAAATCATCCACGATAGCTTTATATGCTGCCATGTGCTTATTTGCATTACAAATATCCGACACTTGCTGAGCAACAAGATCTGAATCTCCGTAACACATCAAACGTCGGATGCCGATATCCTTAGCAATCCGGATTCCATGCAGCAGTGCTTCATACTCGGCAATATTATTTGTCGCTGTGAAATGGATCTACAACACGTATAAAAGTTTATCTCCTTGGGGTGATTTGAGCACCACGCCTGCCCCGAGCCCCCGTGAGCCTTAGATCCATCAAAATATAGGTTCCAATATTCCGACTTAGGGAGGGTCATATTCTCCTTTGTCTCTATCCAATCAGCGACAAAGTCAGCAAGGATTTGGGATTTGATTGTTGTCTCAGGTTTATACTCAATATCAAAAGCTGAAAGCTCTACGCCCCAATTGGCGACGCGTCCTGTGGCGTCACTGTTATTGATTATATCTCTCATGGGAGTTGTGCTCACCACGGTAATTGGATGTTCTTGAAAATAATGGCGTAGCTTACGAGATGCTAAGAACACACCGTAAGCCAACTTTTGATAGTGCGGATACCGTTGTTTCGATTTTGTTAAGACCTCGCTGAGAAAGTAAGTCGGACGCTGCATCAAGTGTTCCTGATTTTATTTCGGTCTCTCCACTACCATGACGATACTGATGACTTTGTTTGTCGCAGCAAGATAGAGCAACATCGGTTCCTGTGGTTCTAGGGCTGCAAGGATGGGAGCAGATGAGAGTACTACCTTCAGGTCTTGTAGTGCAGCTTCAGCTTCGTCGGTCCATACAAAATCCTTGGTCTTTTTCAGGAGTTTTTATAGTGATGCGGCTCTTTCACCGAGCCGGCTTACAAACCGGCTAACTGCGGCAATGCAACCAGTTAGTCTTTGTACGTCCTTCAGGTGAGTTGGCCTAGAAATATTGAGTATAGCCTTGATTTTGTCTCGGTTTAACTCTATGCCTCTTTGAGACACGATAAAACCTAACAATTTTCCGGCTGGGATTCCAAAGAAGCATTTCCTCTGGTTAAGCATTATGTTGTATTTTCGTACATTGGCGAACGTTTCCTCCAAGTCGGAAATCAATGTTTCCTTCTTTTTGGACATCACTGCAATATCATCCACATATGCATGTACATTGCATCCAATTTGATCGTGGAGGCAACGCTACATTGTGCGCCGGTACGTAGCTCCTGCGTTTTTCAGCCCAAAGGGCATCGTAACGAAACAAAGGGTTCCGAAGGGGGTTATGAATGAAGTTTTGACATTGTCAGATTCCTTCATTCGGATTTGGTGATAACCGGAATATGCGTCGAGAAAACAGAGGAGTTCCGAGCCTGCCGTAGAATCGATAACTTGATCAATCCTAGGCAGAGCGAACGGATCTTTGGGGCAAGCCTTGTTCAAGGCGGTATAATCAACACACATCCTTAAAATCAGTGGTGTCCTTTTTAGGGACCATTACAGGATTGGCCGGCCACTCAGTGTGGATGACCTCTTCTATGAATCCGGCTAACTCGAGCCGTGCTAGTTCCTTAGCTATTGCCTTACGCTTTTCATCGCCAAAATGTCATAGGGACTGTTTGACGGGTTTAGTGTTTGGATTTACATTTAAAGAGTGCTTGGCAAGTTCCCTAGGTACTCCGGTCATGTCAGATGGCTGCCATGCGAAGATATCTTGATTTACTTGGAGGAACTTGACGAGCGCGCTTTCCTATGCGCTATCTAGGCCTACGCCTATCTAGGTCACCTTGGAGGGGTCATCATCCTTCAATGGCGTCTTCTTCGTCTCTTCTAATGCCTTGAACTCCGAATTTAGCTTTGTCACCTCCTTCTTCGTTGCGGGCATCTCGGACGGATCTATGCTCTTCTTGATCTCCTGGTACTCCTGGGCGTGCAGCACGGCTTCAGCAAAGGCGGCATTTCCATCCTCGCACTCTCGCGCTTTCTTCGGGTCTCCCCTGATAGTGATCACACCGTTGGGACCTGGAATTTTCATCATATTGTAAATGTAACACGGACGAGCCATAAAAGCCTAGTAAGTCGGACGTCCAAATATAGCGTGGTACGCGCTCTTGAATGGGACCACTTCAAAGGAAAGTGCTTCCATCCGGTAGTTCTTTGGAGTTCCAAAGGTAACATCCAAAGTGATTTCCCCCAGGGAATTTGCTTGTCTTCCTGGGATAACTCCGTGAAAAATCATAGAGCTGTAGTTCAGCTGGGTCTCCGAGATCGATGCCGCCGTCCATGAGAGTCTTGGAGAAACCATAGCCGTCAATAACTGGATTGACGACTAAGGCATATTTTCCTCGCCTATGCAACTTAGGCGGATGATCAGCGTGGTCAAAGGTGATTGCCACTTCCGACCAGTCCAAAACCTGCGGGACAACCGGAACTATTGCATTGGGATCATGTAGAACTACTTTCTTGACCTTTGCTGGTTGAGATCCGAGGAAGGTGACGTAAGTGTCTTTCTTGGTCGGAAAATTTTTCTTCCCTTCCGGCTTGGGATTTGAAGCATCAGCTTCCTCCCTGTCGAAATCTTCCTTGGTCTCTTTATCCTTTTCAGGATTCTTCTTTCCCTTCTTCCGCTGAGCCCTATAGACAGCGGTATCATATCTCTTAATGTCGTCATTAAAACGACACTCGGCTTTTGTGTGGGATGAGCCCCCATTGGCGTCTAGGTGATGCACACATGGGTTATTGGCAATGTCGTCCCAAGAGTAGGTTTTTCCAGATGCTGGTCTCCTCTACCTTGAACTCTTGACGTCCCACGACCGTGTCCGTGGCCACCGCCACGTCCTCCTCATCCTCGAGACCCGAAAGTAGCAGTGACCACTGCCGTTTCCGCGTTGGGCTTTTCTTTCGAGGTATTCTTGCGCTTCTGAGCTTGTTGCTTTGGTTGTTTTGCCGACTGTGGCACAACTAGGGAGTTAAGTAGTCCCTCTGCATCGTCGTCAGCATCTGCATACTTTCTCGCTGTTTCTATCATCTCTCCCAAATCAGTGACCTTGTCACACTTCAAGCGATGACGTAGTAGACCAATTGGGAGACCTGCAATGAAAGCTTCAACCGCATTTTGGTCGTTTACTCCTTCACAGGACTCCTTGGTGTCGATCCATCATTCGAGATAATCCCAGCAAATTTCTCTGGCTTTCTGGGTGCAACGCTATAGGTCTCCTACCGTACAGGGCCTCCGGTATGTGCCTTCGAAATTCCGAAAGAACGCACTTTGCATGTCATACCAGTTGTGAATGGTGTTCTCCGAAAGTTCATTGAGCCATGATCGCGCCGTCTTACGCAACATGAGTGGTAGATATCGGGTTGCGACCAGGCTGTTTCCGCCTTTGGCAGTACAACAAGCTTGGAAGAAATCCTGGAGCCAGGTATCTGGCCGAGCAATACCGTCGTAGGCTTAAATGTGTCTTCAGATAGCAAATCCTTCCGGGAATTTTGTAGCTATTATGCGTGGTCTGAAGCACTTTGGGACCACGTATATATCGTCATTTTCGTAGCGCCGCGCCTCTATGTTGGAATTAATCTTGTGCCTTGCGTCACTTGGGGATAAGGATCGTCCCGAATGACGGCTATGGCTGCGGTGCCTTGGAGCCGGACTTCGGCTTCTGCCACCACCTCCTCCACCATGACGTCCTCCTTGGCCTCCTTGGGGTCCGTTATGATGGCTACTTGGTGGGGAAGGTGGAGCAGCTGGGTTGTTTCCGGCTGATCGCCAGCAGCGTCATTATTCCGGTTCCGGGGAGGATCTTCATTGTGACGAGCCCCTGCCGCTTTGTCTCGGCATGGTGTCCGTCATTCCCTCGCCCGTCAGCCGGACGGCTTGCATGTCTAGGAGGTGGCATTCTTTGTCGGTCCTCCTCCCTACGTTTCTCTTTATCTTCTTCCTTGCGATCTTTCGACTCTCGCCGGGAGGATTCTTCGGATTCAGTGCAGCAATTGCCTCTTTCTCTACAACTAGGGTAACGTTGCGCCAGTCATGTGCAGCTTTGTGGTGCTATCCTAAAGATCCGGTTCTGGAGTAGTTGTGTTCCCGACGGTCGGAACGATGATGTTGTTCCGGAACACGTTGGGGTCTTACGTCAGCCTAGGCCAGGTTCGTGCGACATTGGTCAGAATGGGAGACCAGTTTTTGACTTCCAGATAAGGCGACCTTTTGCTGTTCCAAACCCTTGTTTAGTAGCTTAATGCCTAATCGGATCTGCTCTGGGCCTGGATTAGCAGATAGGATTTCTCGAGCTGCAACGGTGTTCTGTACTAGTGTTGGATACACCCAATCCCTGTTCCTGTCACGCCGAGGCATCCCATGTTCTCCTCCAAAGAGGACTTTGTGAATCTGCGGGAACTGGTCGTCATGAGTATGATGTTTCCTGGTCTTCTGATGTTGCCTGGAGCTGTACTTCTCCGCAGTTGCCATGCGTTTCTTTTCTTCCTCAAGATTTTTGGCTTCATCAAGGAGTACTTGGCGACGTGCTTCTAGGGCTTGGGCCCTTTTGTCTAGCTCCTCAGCAGTAAGTTCTGCAGCTGTAGGAATAGGTGTGGTTAATGCAGCATCGATGAGTTTACGCGCACCTTCAGTGATCACGTGTCCATCCACCGACTCTTCTTTGGGCTCGTCTGGGATAAGTGCTCCATCCGAGTCTTCCTCATATTCCTCGGCAATCACCTCCTCTTCCGGAGGGTCTTTTGTCGGGGTCTTGTTCTTCTTGTTCTTCTTCTTTGCCTTCTTGGCAGCGCCGGTAGCAAAGACGGCTTTGGGTCCGTTTCTCAGAGTCAAACTTTGATCGGTACTTTAGGCCATTTGGTTCTTGGGATCATCTCCGAGATCCATATTGTCTTGTGCTTTGGGAGAGCTTTCTCCGGATCCTTCGTCCATGTCTTATCCTTTTGTAGCAACTCTGGAGTTAACCTCCTCTTCATATTCCGCGGAGAACTTCCGGAAATCTACCGACGTCATGGAGTCATCCGAAGATGCCGGTAGTTCGACGCTTGTTCCGATAGCCTCCAGCACGGAGTCGGTGTTGTCTCTAGCATCGGCGAAGCCAGATCCAGATCCCACATATCCGACAAAGTGCGATATGCCCCTCCTGAGATAACTACGGTCTTCATAATAGGCTTCGTCGAAACACCTGATAGTCTCGAGGATTTCATCTATGCCTAAGTTTTGCATCATCATGCGCCTTAGTGTGTATCTCAGGAAAGGCATGTCCATCCCGGCGTCATCAGAGCCGGAACTAGCGTTGTTGCTATGCTCCTCCTAGATTTCGACTTCAGCGGGTGGGTCGATTTGGGATTCGGTCTCTCTCGGGAGATCCACTCCAGATTCAACTTGGACCGCCAGGTCTGCTTCAGGCTCGGATTTCTCCACTATCTCCGCAGCTGGTGCGGGCTGGGTGGGATTAGGATTTTCTGAGATCCAGAACTCTGCTGCCTCCACGGACAAAGGGGACCCAGAAATTTCTTCTACCTCTATCATCACCGCTAGGGTGGGTGGGACAGGTTCAGCAAAGCCGATGTAAACATCGATCTCGCCAAAAGACATGATGGTGTAGGTGGTCATGGTTTCCCTAGCCGGAAGCCAAGTCTCGTCGAGGACGATGAGAGGGACGTCACTGGCATAGAGGATGCGACCGACGGTGATAGTTTCACCGATTACGATTCTTGTAGATTCTGCTCGGAACGCAGATCCGAAGGTCACTTAACCCACGGTGGGCGCCAACTGTCATTGGATTGATGACAAGTACGCCATGAGGGGGTCCTCGAGGCGTGCAGAAGAGAAGGGTGTGAGATGTACGGTGTTCCGGGACGGTGAGCACACAAGTTTACCCAGGTTCGAATCTGCCAGCTTTGGACGGATCCTACTCCTGCTAGCAATCCATGTCTACAGAGCCGGATATGGGTTACAAGGGTTACTTGTATGAGTTGAGATTGTAGACTATTGGGTGCCCTAAAGGCTCTCCCTAGGACGGCTTATATAGATATCCGGCCTAGGGTTTACAAGAGAGATCTATCCGGCTACGTCTAAGAGTCGGTTACAGAGTACATCTTGAACTACAACTAACACTATGGGCCTATGTCGGTAAGTCTTTTGGGCCTTCCCGTAGCCGGATTGGACTCTGTCTCTTCTCCCCGATTGGGACGCCCGTGAAGCAAAGCTCTAACCCGAAGTGGGCCACCCTGGTCAGTGAGGAACTGTGAGGATACCCAAAAAGTATATCCCCAACACGTGCTACTTCTAGTGATTCTGCGATTGCTGAAGTTTTGAGTTGTTCGAACTCCGTTGCCATCCTGAAAGATTCAGAAATTTTGTTGAACTCCCAATTGCAATTGTCGGTACATGTGAAGCTTCCTTTTACCGTGATGATTCCTTTTGGTACTGGCATTTTCATGACTAGGTACGCATAATGCGGAACTACCATGAACCGATCGCATGATATTGTGATGGCCAGTCCATGACTTTGAATTCGAGTTTTTCTCGCATAAAATTTACTTTGGATCCAAAAACAACGTCAAGAAATACTTTTCCTAAAGGAATTTTGGCTTTACCTGGTACTATTCTGTGGAAAGATGTTTCTGTTGGCGCGAGATTGTCCAAGCGATAGGCAATTGCTCTTAGCGTTTTTGTGTAGATCAGATTCATGCTCTTCCTGCATCCATGAAGACCTTGCTCATATCGAACCCGCCAATTTGTGCTTCGACTATCAAGGCTGAGTGACCCGGTCGTGGGACCCGAAGAGGGTGATCGCTCTACTGAATGTGATTTCTTGCTATGACCAGTGGAGATATTCGGGTGTGGTTGATGTTGTGTTTTCCGCCATATTAATTTGTCTTATGATGAGTTTCTGGGTTCTGTTGGATGGATTCCCTTTCTAAATCATGGACATCACCCCTTTTGACCTAGGGTATTCACTGTTTTGATCAGTTGTGTTTTGTGGTGGTGCTGGTGGTGGTGGTGTGCCAATGGCTAATGTGCTAGGCATAGATGTGTATCCTCGGTTTGCCGCTTCGGTATCTTTTACATTACATAGCTCATGCATCTTCAAGAATGTTCGGAAGTATTTCATGAGATGGTTAGATTGGCGTCTGCCTAATGAGTCAACATAAAAATGCATATTATAGGGTCCTTCTAGCATTTGCATTGCGGACATGGGTGGGTCTCGAGCTCTTGGCTGGTATCGCTGTGTTGACTGGCTTCCTCCGACGTCGTCCCTGTTATGGCGGTATCCACCGTTGTAGTCGTTGCTTCTGTTGTTACCTTCACCCGAGAAACTGGCTATGACGTAACTTGGTACCATGTTTCCGTCGTTGTTCCTTCTTCTTCTATCATTGCCGCGTTTATCCCTGTCTTCCTCGGGTGATCGTGTATGCTTATGATGCAGCGCGTCTTCTCCATCAGCCCAGCGATTTGCTATTTTCCATTAACTATGATATTGTTTTGGGTTTAACCCGTCCCAGTTCTTCTATGAATTCTCGACGATGGAGGTCGTCGTTGAAGGCATTGATGGCCCTTTCGTCGGATATGGACTCGGTTGAGTTTTTTATGATATTCCATCATTGGATGAATGCTCTTATTGATTCCCCAGATTTTTGTTTGCATGCCTGCAATTGCTCCAAGGATGCAGGTCATTTAAATGTGGATTGGAAGTGCCGGATGAACTTATCTCCAGGTTGTTCCAACTACCGATGGAGTCTTCGAGTAACTGTCTGAACCATGATCTTGCGGTGCCGGTGAGGTATAGTTGAAAGCTTTGCATTGCGGTAGTTGTGGAGCCGCCTTGTAACTTGACAGTGGCCAAATAATCTGCTAACCATGCTTCGGGTTCCCTGAGTCCATCATACTTGTGGCGGTCGTGCGGAAGTTTGAAGTCCTTGGGTGAAGGAGTTATGCCCTAGAGGCAAATAATAAAATGTATTATTTGATATATCTCCTATATGTTCATAATACGTTTCATGTTGTGCTATAACTGTATGCGAAACGTTAATACACGTGTGGTATGTGAACAAACCGTGTCTCTAGTTACCTCTAGCGAACTAGTTCATTGGTCATGAGGATGGTCTAGGTTTCAAGATCATGGGCATTTATGCCAATTGACAATGAGGTCATGTTATTGGTTGAATAACATGATAGACAAACATCCGACCGTTATATCTTAAATGAGATCTAGTTACAAAGTTCACCATTGATGATAAAACACATAGAACCTCGCAACCTGATCCTTTGACTGTGAGGTAATGTAAGTCACCATTCCGAAAGAAGCTTAGATGGTTATCAAGAATCATCTCATAACAGGGTGATCAAAGGTGCCACTCAGGTTTTCTGAAGGGATGCATAGAGGAGTACATATCAAGACCAGGATTTGTCTAGTCCATGTAACAGACAAATAGATGTGGCCATCTCGGTGACATTGCATTAATGAAGCTTGCAAGCATGTGACTCGATCACGGAATGCAACGACACAAGAACGAGTAAACAAGTTCATTGGTAACGAGACCAAACTAAGGTATGGGGATACCGAACATCAAGTCTCGAATGAATTAGGTATCATATGACAAAGGGAACAGGGAACGACTATCTCACGGTTCGAGCGATTGTATTCGTGAAACGCACGGGGGTCACATGGCCATCCAGGTCCCTCTGTTGATCATTGATGTCAGAGTAGTCTCGATCATGTCCGGAGTGTTTCCGAACCGAAGGATGTCACGCTTAAGGGTAGGGACGCTTAGGGTAGATGAGGTATCGTAGGAGAAATAGAGAAAGAGAAACCGGAATAGTTCTGGGTAACATCCGATGGAGATCGGAAGGGGTCCGGAAGATGTTCCGGAGTGAAGGGATAATACAATATGTGTATTTGAATATTAATTGGAGAATTAATATTAAATATATTTTTTATTTTATTATTAAAGGCATCATAATGCTAATGGGCCTCACCCGAAGGGAGGCCTAATAGGGCATGGCGCCTAGGGAGAGGGGGCCAGCCGGCCTAGGCTTAGTGGGCCGCCCCAATGGGGCCCACCTAGGGTCGGCGGCTGCCCCTAGGTGGCCGGCGGGTGTGGGGATTAGTCCCACACCGCCTAGCCCTAGGGTGGTGCACCCCCCTCCCACTATATATAGGGGTCTCCCCTCCCCCTTTGGAATGACCCCATTCCCTCTAATTCTCTCTCTCTCATCCATTCAGGACTTCTCCGTAATATTAGGGAGGACCTCGTGGGTGAGTTCTCCACCTTCACACCACTGTCGTGTGATCTGCGATCCGGCATCTACTTCTTCCGCTGCTCAGCTAGATTGGAGTTTGGTTGATGTCTCCTACATCGGACGTGTGATGAACTTCGGAGGCACCACACTTGGGGTGCTACTCGTCTTCATCAATATATACCTTCCTCCGTAAGGCGTGCCTCGGTCTTCAAAGGTATGAATACCATATCCCTTATCCGTTACTTATGTCTACATAGTATAGATCCTGGTATTAGTGTTCGAGTAGATAGAAAAAATTTGTTTTCTGCTACGGAACCCAACAGTGGTATCAGAGCGGGTCTATGGGTAGACGTGTCGTATGGATAGAACACATAGCGATATGTGGGCATTGATTCTATAGTTGCTACCCTCCTTAATGTTATTGTTCATATCGCGGCATTGTTTGATGAAGCGGCCCCCAACCGACCTCACGTGGTGATTCACGAGACTGCTCCACGAATCAAAGTGGCTTAGGAGGGTGTCTGTCTCTCTATAGTAGTTGATATGGCATTGACATTGGAGGGCCCTGAAAAGGGAAGAAGAATGGCAATCATTGAATCTGTGTTGTGGCTCGATGTTCGTAGGTGGGAAGGGGTTCTACTACGAAAGCCCTAAAGCCGTGTAAAACATGCAATAGATATTATAGAAGCGTCTATCTTTATTATTGCATAGGGGCAAGTATTATAACATGGCAATGACAAGTTTATGAAACTCTCATTGAAGCTATTGATGATCATCATAATGTTATAACCATGTCATAACACTTTACTTTTGAAGTATTACTTATTATGCTGGTATACTTATATTCGATGGTAGCATAATAATATAATCCCTCACAGTATTCCAGTTATCGTATTCCCCTTGTGTGTGCACCACCAAGAAAGTTCTTCGGTATGAGGCCGGCCGTGATGATCGGGGGTCAGACATATCTACGTTCGCATACAATGGGTGCAAGCCATGTTGCACTGTGAATACACACGAGTTAGAACTGGCGAGCCTAGGATGTACAAACATGGCCTCGGAATACATGAGACCGAAAGGTCGAGCATGAATCGCATAGTTTATGTGATCGACATTAGGGAATGTCCACCTTTGATACTGCACTGATGGCCGTGATGATTGGGGGAGGTGCAGGGGATAGGGATCATGTGATCACTAAACGAGTAGAGGGATGTTCGTTTCAGTGGGAGTTCTTTTGTTTAAGTCCAAATACATGATAAAAACTTGAACTCATTATTATAAACATGGTCCAAACACTTTGCAAATCCATTGTAGATGGCTCGCCCACCCACCTTCAACCTTAGAACTTTTCTCGAGAAGCACAAGCTGAAAACTGATGGAACCAACTTCACCGCGTGGTTCCGCAATCTTAGGATCCTCCTAGTCCCCTACAAGTTGACCTATGTCATCGAGGCTGAGCTTCCGGCTAAGCCTGCAGATTCCGCCTCCTAGGACGAAAAGAATGTCTGGCAGTCCAAGGCGGACGATTTCTCCCTCATCCAGAGTGGAATGCTCTATGCCATGGAGCCAGAGCTTCAAAAGCATTTTGAGAAGATGAATGCTTTTGAGATCATTGAGGATCTCAAGGCCGTCTTTGCTCCACAGGCCCATGCAGAGAGGTATGATGCTTCTGAGCTCTTCTTCTCTGCTAAAATGGAAGAGCATAGCAGTATTAGCGAGCACGTGGTCAAAATGTCTGGCTACGTTAAGCGTTTGAACGCCCTGGATTGCAAAATCCCAGAGGAGCTCGCAATCGATAGGGTGCTGCACTTGCTGCCCCTAGCTATAAGAGCTTTGTGATGAACTACAACATGGAAGGGATGACCAAGACCCTTGCTGAGGTGTTCGCCATGCTCAAAACTGCTGAGGTTGAAATCAAGAAGGAGCACACGGTGTTGATGGTCAACAAGACCACCAACTTTAAAAGGTTGGGGCAGAAGGGAAAAGGCAAGGGCAAGAAGTCCAAGAAGGATGACAAGATAGTTGCCAGCACCTCAAAGACTGCCAAGCCTGGCCCTAAGCCCGGCACAACGTGCTACTACTGCAAAGGGGATGGGCACTAGAAACGCAACTGCCCCAAGTACCTTGAAGACAAGCGAGCCGGCAAGATAGTTGCCAAGTACAAAGGTATATATGATATACATGTTATTGATGTATTCCTTACAAGCGCCAGGAGTAACACTTGGGTATTTGATACCGGATCTGGTGCTCACGTTTGTAACTCTCAGCAAGATCTGCAGAGTAGGAGGCGCCTGGGGAAGGACGAGGTGACGATGCGCGTCGGCAATGGTTCGAGAGTCGAAGTGATGGGCGTCGGCACCCTGCATCTCCGTTTACCATCAGGATTATTATTGGTTTTGAATAAATGCTATTATGTACCCGCATTGAATATGAATATTGTGAGTGGGTCTTGCTTGTTGCAAGACCGTTATTCGTTTAAATCAGGAACAAATGGTTGTTCAATTTATACGAATGATGTTTTCTATGTTCATGCTCCGGTGTGTGATGGTTTATTCTTACTTGATCTTGATTGTAATACACACATCCATAGTGTTGATGCTAAACGTTGTAAGCATAGTGATGATAATTCCATGTTACTGTGGCATTGCCGTCTTGGTCACATTGGCGTAAAGCGCATGAAGAAGCTTCATTCAGAAGGGCTTCTTGGATCATTGGATTTCGAATCCCTTGATACATGTGAGCCGTGCCTCATGGGCAAGATGACTAGGACACCATTCTTCGGGATAGTGGAGAGAGCTGTAGACCTACTAGGAATCATACATACGGATGTATGTGGACCAATGAGCGTCTCAACGCGCAATGGTTATCGTTACTTTGTTACCTTTACTGACAACTTGAGCAGATACGGATATATCTACTTAATGAAGCACAAGTCTGAAACCTTTGAAAAGTTCAAGGAATTTCAGAAAGAAGTAGAGAATCAACTTAACAAGAGAATCAAGCATCTTCGATCGGATCGAGGAGGTGAGTATTTGAGTTGTCAGTTTAACATGCACTTGAAGGACTGTGGGATCATCCCACGGCTTACGCCAGCTGGAACACCACAACGTAATGGTGTGTCAGAACATCGTAACCGAACCCTATTAGATAGTGTGCGGTCCATGATGTCTTTAACTGATTTGTCTGTGTCTTTTTGGGGATACGCGTTAGAAACTGCCGCTTTTATTTTGAACCGAGCACCATCCAAATCCATGGAGACAACCCCATATGAGATATGGTATGGGCAGAAGCCGAAGTTGTCATTTCTGAAAGTTTGGGGTTGTGAGGCGTACGTTAAGAAACTACAGCCTGACAAACTCGAACCCAAATCGGAAAAATGTATCTTTGTAGGATATCCAAGGGAAACCATTGGGTACACCATCTACAATCAAGCCGAAGGCAAGAAGCTTGTCGCAAAAACCGGCACCTTTCTCGAGAAAGAGTTTCTTGCAAAAGGAGTGAGTAGAAGGAAAATTGAGTTAGATGAAATTGTTGACCCTTCTCTCCAAATTCCGAGTAGCGCAATGGAAGCTGTTCCGAAACCGCTCTCCAACATGGAGGAAGATCCCATTGATGATGATCAAAACAATGACGTCGAGACTCCTGAGGCTCGCAGGTCTACAAGAGTTCGTGCCACTCCTGATTGGTACAGTAGCCTTGTAATGTCTATCATCCTAGATGAACAAGAAGAACCTGCAAACTACAAAGAGGCTATGGATAGTGCTGACTCCGAGAAATGGCTGGAAGCCATGAAATCCGAAATAGGATCCATGCATGAGAACCAAGTTTGGACCATGGTAGATCTTCTAGAAGGCCGCAAGGCCGTGGAAAATAAATGGATCTTTAAGAAAAAGACAGATGCGAATGGTAATGTGACCGTTCACAAAGCACAACTTGTCGCAAAGGGTTTTCGACAAATTCAAGGAGTTGACTACGACGAGACATATTCTCCCATAGTGATGCTTAAGGCTGTCCGAATTTTAATAGCAATTGCTACACATTTCGACTATGAAATTTGGTAGATGGATGTCAAGACCGCATTCCTCAATGGTCACATTGATGAAGAGTTTTATATGATGCAACCGGAAGGTTTTGTTGATCCTAAGGATGTTGGAAAGGTTTTCAAACTTCAACAGTCCATTTATGGATTGAAGCAAGCATCTCGGAGCTGGAACCAACGTTTTGATCAAGTGATCAAGAGTTTTGGATTTGTCCAAAATCAACAAAAGTTCTGTGTTTACAAGAAAGCGAGTGGGAGCTCAGTTGTTTTCTTAGTAGTATATGTGGATGACATATTACTCATGGGAAACGATGTGGATCTTATGAAAAGCGTGAAAGCATATTTGAGCAACCAATTTTCCATGAAGGATCTGGGTGAAGCTACATACATATTGGGAATCAAGATCTATAGAGATAGATCAAGGAACCTAATTGCATTCAGTCAGAGTACTTACATCGATAAGATTTGAAAAGGTTCAAAATGGAAAACACCAAAAGGGTTTTACACCCATGATGAAGAATTGAAAAATGAGTATTACTCAATGTCCTGTAATGGATGATGATAGAGAAAAGATGTCTTACATCCCCTAAGCCTTGGCCATAGGATCTATCATGTATGCAATGTTAAGTACACGACCTGATGTGGCATTGGCTCTTAGTTTGATGAGCCGATACCAAAGTAATCTAGGACCGGATCACTAGACAGTTGTAAAGAATATCCTAAAGTACCTGAGAAGAATAAAGGATATGTTTATAATCTATGGAGGACGTGATGAAGCTCTAAACATAACGGGTTACGTGGATGCGAGCTGGAACTCAGATCATGATGACTCGAAATCTTAGACAAGATTTGTGTTCCTAGTGAATGGTGGGGCGGTAAGCTGGAAGAGTAAGAAGCAGCCGGTGGTGGCACAATCTTAGATGGAGTCTGAATACATTGTTGCGTCCGATGCAGCAAACGAAGCTATTTGGCTAAGGAATTTCGTCATCGAACTGGGAGTTTTTCCAAATGCGCAAGACCCCGTGATGATCTATTGTGATACCACGGGTGCTATTGCAAATGCAAGGGAACCAAGAACTCATTCCACAGCCAAACACATCAAGCTTAGATTTCACGTCATCCGACAGAACGTTGACGAAGGTGAAGTCAAGATTTGCAAAGTAGATACAGAACTGAATATGGCAGATCCTTTGACTAAAGCTCTCCATCAGGAAAAGCACGAACAACACCGAGATTCCATTGGTGTTAGGTTCCTGCCAATTGTAAATTAGTTTTTGTTTATACTCTAGTGCAAGTGGGAGACTGAAGGAGTTATGCCCTAGAGGCAAATAATAAAGTGTATTATTTGATATATCTCCTATATGTTCATAATACGTTTTATGTTGTGCTATAACTGTGTTAATGCGAAACGTTAATACATGTGTGGTATGTAAACAAACAGTGTCTCTAGTTACCTCTAGCGAACTAGTTCATTGGTCATGAGGACGGTCTGGGTTTCAAGATCATGGGCATTTATGCCAATTGACAATGAAGTCATGTTATTGGTTGAATAACATGATAGACAAACATCTGACCGTTATATATTAAATGAGATCTAGTTAAAAAGTTCACCATTGATGATAAAACACAGAGAACCTCGCAACCTGATCCTTTGACTGTGAGGTAATGCAAATCACCATTCCGGAAGAAGCTTAGATGGTTATCAAGAATCATCTCGTAACAGGGTGATCAAAAAGGTGCCACTCAGGTTTTTCGAAGGGATGCGTAGAGGAGTACATATCAAGACCAGGATTTGTCTAGTCCATGTAACGGACAGATACATGTGGCCATCTCGGTGATGTTGCATTAATGAAGCTTGCAAGCATGTGACTCGGTCACGGAATGCAACGACACAAGAACGAGTAAACAAGTTCATTGATAACGAGACCGAACTAAGGTATGGGGATACCGAACATCAAGTCTCGAATGAATTAGGTATCATATGACAAAGGGAACGGGGAACGACTATCCAGGTCACATGGCCATCCAGGTCCCTCTGTTGATCATTGATGTGAGATTAGTCTCGATCATGTCCAGAGTGTTTCCGAACCTAAGGATGTCACGCTTAAGGGTAGGGACGCTTAGGGTAGATGAGGTATCGTAGGAGAAATAGAGAAAGAGAAACCGGAATAGTTCCGGGTAACATCCAATGGAGATCAGAAGGGGTCCGGAAGATGTTCCGGAGTGAAGGAATAATACAATATGTGTATTTGAATATTAATTGGAGAATTAATATTAAATGTATATTTTATTTTATTATTAAAGGCATCATAATGCTAATGGGCCTCACTCGAAGGGAGGCCCAATAGGGCATGGCGCCTAGGGAGAGGGTGCCAGCCGGCCTAGGCTTAGTGGGCCGCCCCAATGGGGCCCACCTAGGGCCGGAGGCTGCCCCTAGGTGGCCGGGGGTGTGGGGATTAGTCCCACACCGCCTGTCCCTAGGGTGGTGCGCCCCCCCTCCCACTATATATAGGGGTCTCCCCTTCCTCTTTGGAATGACCCCATTCCATCTCATTCTCTCTCTCTCATCCATTGAGGACTTCTCCGTAATATTGGGGAGGACCTCGTGGGTGAGTTCTCCACCTTCACACCACTGTCGTGCGATCTGCGATCCGGCATCTACTTCTTCCGCTGCTCGGCTGGATCGGAGTCCGGTTGATGTCTCCTACACCGGACATGTGACGAACTTCGGAGGCACCACACTTGGGGTGCTACTCATCTTCATCAATATACGCCTTCCTGCGTAAGGCGTGCCTCAGTCTTCAAAGGTATGAATACCGCATCCCTTCTCCGTTACTTCTGTCTACATAGTATAGATCTTGGTATTAGTGTTCGAGTAGATAGAAATTTTTTGTTTTCTGCTACGGAACCCAACATTGGGTACTGAGTTTTTGCGAATTCGCTGAGTGAAACAGCTGGCCCCGCATAGCTCGTAATCGTCTTTGTTGTATCCATCATGGTATCATCGGCTGCGGTTTTCATCTCTTGATCCATCGTTCCTATGTTGCATGTTGTCGTTTCTTGTGTTGCTTCACGGCTCGGGTCCTACGAGGAGTGCCTGGTGTGGCGATCGAGATCATTAGGTGTGTCCCACTTGCCAAGGGCTGCTACGACGGCGTGGGGATCCATCGAGTTATCGCATGGTTCCTTGCTCTGCTTCCGCAAGAGAGGCTTCCACCATGCCAAGGTTCATCAGGGCGCAACGGTGGAGGGTCGCACGGGGATCGTCGGGTGCAGGATGAGTTGTGATCAGATATGTTTGTGCGGCCACAATGGCTACCTGGGCCGTTTTTGCCTTGATGTTTCCTGCTTGGTTAATCGACATGAACGATAGATCAAGATCTCGGATGAGCCCACTTCTTTCTGCTTTAGGGATATTTTGTAGTCAAGATGTTCCCCTTCTTGGCGGTGCTCCTCCAGTTACGCTCCCTGATCCTTGGGTAGAGCTTAACTATGCCCATCATAAGCTAGATTCGTTGGCTAATCACTTTCTTTCGTCGATTTGCCTCTGCATCCTAAGTAGGTCTCTCTTCTTGTGATGAAGCAGATATTGGTATGCTAATAGATCCTCGCGTGAAGCATCCGCTATCATTAGAACTACTCCCGAAATTGCTTCCCTTTATTTTTGCCATGCCATTGCTGGTAGCTGAAGAGTTTGCCTCTCTCCTCCATGCGGTTACCCGCCTCTTCCTTGGACTATGCGGTTATCCGCCGTCTCTCCTTTGTTTCCGTGGTCCCCTTCATTGTTGTGATTTCCTGCATTGTCATATGATAAAATATCATTGGGGTCAAGGATAGGATTACGGTTAGAGTCGAATGGTGTTGAGGTATTCCCGTTGACCATGCACACTTGGTGGCGTGTTATGCGTGGGATGATGACGTTGTCTTATGCTTCAAAGGATGTATTGGTAATATTCTGAGATTGTAGTTCTGGGTAGATCTTCGCCATCCTTTTTTCGAAGTCGACGTTTTCATTGCTTTCTTCGGGTTCTGAATTTGCCTGGCTTGCTTCGCGTGGTGGAGTTGGCTGAGGTCCTGATCCGAGGGAGAGATTGCCATAAAGGCCAGCAAGGTTCCCCAGATCTGTCTCGACTTGCTCGCTTTCTTCGCCTACTTCGATCTGTGTTGTGACGTCCATGCAGGATCTGATGGATGATGTTGGTACCACCATAGGCGTAGGTTTTTCCACCGACGGATCTGATGTGATCAGGGCCGAAGGGTGCGATTCTTGCGGGTCTTCTACTTAGAAGTGGAAGCTTCCGATAATTAGATCAGATCCACTGTTGAAATCCGCGGGTACCAATATAGGGGTGGGCGGGTGTGGATCTTCTTTTGTCGGGTTGATGCTTGGTGGAGAGCGGTCCGCCGAATCCATGGTTCCAGCATTTAGATTTCCCACGGACGGCGCCAATTTACGAGGGGTAACCTCGGCAATGTCCATGGTGAAGGACTTAGGGTTTCACGGAAAAGAGAATGTTGGGAATTTCATCGGATGTCAGGAAAACAATGGAGTCAAAGTTGCCTGAATATTGGGAAACCGCACTATTACAAGTTGCTTGAGAGATTTTGGTACCCTCGCTTGGGATTCTCCCATCCTATATATAATAGGCCGGGTCTCAAAGCTGTATGCGGATAGGTTTTACATACGCGCAATTACAATACCAACACAATGTCGGTTCATAGTCTCTTTCCTAATACAATCAAAGTCTTTGTCGGCTGCTTCCTTGGGCTATCATCTGAAATCTTCATGGGTCGTATGCCTATTACCCAGTATAGGGTAGAAAATCATAAGCATCCGAGTAGTCATGCCTATGTCACCTATGGACTAATGTTTTAATTGAGTTTTATATGAAGGAATATTCCATAGGTCATGCTTGTAGTCCATGTGTTGGATTCAAGTATGTATGCCATGAAGATAAAGATATACCTTGAGTATTGGCATCAATATCATCGAGTTGAAGAGAATAATATGATATGATCAAGATCTTGAGAGTGTGATCTCAGTAGAAGAATTCAAGATATGGCTCTAAGTCGGTGTCATGATAGCCTCATTAGTTGAGCTATGGTTGACTAATATTTAGAGCATGTAATCAAATGAAGAGTTCTTTATGTACCTCAAGATATTGAGATGGATCACGAGAAAATACATGGTTGACCAATACAAAGAGTGAATATTAGATTCAAGTTTGGTCAACACGTGAAGCATAAAGAATGTACCACATGTCTTGTGGTATGGTAAGCTTGTCAATTATGCTTCATGAACTAACCCATTATATATGTGCCTTTTTGTTATCTATATTGGTTAGGTATCTTTTCATGGGCATGCATCAAAAGTAAAGATCTCATATAGCCCATGAGAGGATGACATCAAGTGGTGACCATCATCAAGGTTGAGAAGGGCAAGTTTAAGATAAGCATCCCGACAAGATCATTTTACTGAAGCTTGTCGTCCATATTGGTGATAATGGACATGTGAAGACGTGTCTTAATGAAGCTATCCCATAATGGTGTATACATGGGGGAGAAAATTATGAGTCTTCACGAAGCAACAATGATCAAGTGAAGCATTCTAGCTTGGATGGAGCTTGAAGCATTGCCATCAAGATCAAGCGGGATGCGCAAGGCAAAGGTATTTCCTTACTAGGTTTTCCTTTTACCGGTCTCAAGGTGGTTGTTGGGAGATCGAGTTATAGGATAGATAGCCGCACTATCAAGAGGGGCTTTCGGTTGGGTAACTTGATCACATCATCTTAGGGAGCTCAATCATTTTCATACTTTGCATCTTCCTACTTTGTTTCTTCTTGGTGTTTCTCCAATGTGAGGTTCTTTAGCTTGTTTCTAGCTCTTCAACAAGCCCAAGTTCATCGAAAACGGAATTCATGTGCATCTTCTATTGTGTTTTCGAGTTTGGAGGTTTTACCGGTTCTTCTCATAGGGAGGCTTCATACCTTTCTTCATTTGGCTCTCCTTTCTTGTACTATGATGTTTCTTTGCACCATCTTGTAGATCTTTTTGTCCTCATCAAAACAAGCCCAAGATCACCGAAATCAGAGTCCGGATGCAAAAGTTATTGCGTTTTTCGTGAAGTCTATTTCATCCCGGTTGTGGATCCGGTCCAACCAACTCCCACACCGAACGGTCCGATGCCAGCGCAGGTAGACCAGATCTGAAACCGGATTTTCCGGTTTTCATATCAAGTCTATTCCGAGTTGGTAAACAGAGCTATTCCGGTTTGTAGGCCGGTCCACCGGCCTGGGGACCGAGTTTCCCGGTCGCAGGGCCGGTCCAACCGAGTTTTCACAGGAATCCTCCTAACGGCCATATTTGCTTTCCCCTATATAAGGGGTTTCTCCCCCAACGTTTTTAGGTGTTCTTGAGCTCGAATTAGACCTCCTTTGTTGAATCTCTTGAGCTTGTTTCCTTCTATGATTCTGCATATTTTTGAGGGCTTTGGAAGAGGAGATCTAGATCTACAATCCCCACAAATTAATTCCTCATCTAAGTGAGGGGAACCCTTTGGGTCTAGATTTTGGAGTCATTGGTTAACTTCCACCATTGTTCTTCCTCTCTAATTCCTCCCTAGAACTTGTTGCTTTGGTGGGATTTGAGAGTGAATGATTTGAGCACCCTTGGTGTTCTTGCTTTGCATTCTTGCATAAGTGTTGAGCTCTCAATTACGATTTGTTCGAGTGAGAGACCCTGAGCTTGTTACTCTTGGAGGGTGACCTCCTAGTTGGCTTGGCGGTTGGTGCCGTTGTGTCCTCTTCATCGAAGAGTGTGAAGAGACTTGGGTTTCTCCTTCATGGAGCTTGTGAAGTGGTTGTGGATCTTACCATCTCCGGAGTGGAGGAAAAGCTAGCCATAAGGAAAGGGCCTATTCCTTCATGGGATATACTCGGAGAAGAAGGTGAGCCTTCGTGGCGTTGGGAAATCCTTCCTGGAATCCCACACCTCTGCAACACGACGTACCTTCTTGTAAGGGAACACGGGAATACATCTTCGTCTCTGCGTGCCTCGGTTATCTCTATACCTGAGCTTACTTTTCTTGTGATAGCCATCGAGCTTGAAGTACTTATATCTTGCTTATCACTTGTGGTATATTTATCTTGTGCTATCTTGCTTAGCTTAACTTGTTGTTGGTGCACTTAGTTGAGCCTAGTGTATTTAGGTTTTGTGCTTGTAAAATAAACATTAGTTTAATTCCGCATTATATCAAGCCAAAACTGTAATGGTTTTGAAATTGCCTATTCACCCCCTGATACATTGTAAATGTATCTATAATTTTTGATGTTCCATGCTTGGTTTTATCCACTTTCTTGTGTTTTGTTCCAAATTTGGAGTACTTTTCATATGATTTCTTGGACTAACCTATTAACAAGAGCCATAGTGCGAGCTGCCTGTTTTCTGCTGTTTTTGGTTCCAGGAAAGTCAGAAAATGAATATTCTCGAATTGACGGACAAAAGCCAAAGTGCCTATTTTTCTAGAAGTCATCAAGTGCGTATCACGAGACGGAGAAGGGCGAGGCTGGCCACACCACCTGGCCGCTGCGGCCGGGCCAGGCCCGCCAGGTGGTGGTGGCCCCTGCACCCCTCGGCCTCCCTTCCGACTATAAGATGCCTCGACGAAAACCCTAAGGGCCTGATCAAAATCCATGAAAGAGTTCAGAGTAGTCATCTCCATCCCTAGATCGGGAGGGATCTCAAGCTCTTCTGGCACCTGCCGGGAGAGAGGAATTCACCTCGAGGCCTTCTTCATCACCATGCAAGCCTCCTGTGATGCGTGAGTAGTTCATCCTTGACTACGGATCCATGTAGTAGCTAGATGGCTGGTTCTCCTCCTTTGTGCTTTCATGTTTAGATCTTGTGAGTCTGCTCATGATCAAGATCATCTATTTGTAATTCGCATGTTGTGTTTGCAGGATCCGATGGATATTGAGATGCTATTTCAGATTGATTATTGATTCTATCATGTCTTTGTTATTTGTGATCTTGCATGCTTTCCGTTGTTAGTAGCTATCTTGTCCAAGTAGATGCTAGCAACTCCAAGAGTTAGTATTTATGCTCGATAGTGGGTTCATGCCTCGTAACTGGGAAGTGATGTAATCTCTAAGGTACTAGATGTGCTGTTGCTACTAGGAGAAAACAACAATACTTTGTTCATAGAATAATCGTATTGTTTACTTTACACGCAGTTCAGAAGCAATAATCATGCTTGCAACTTAATACTAGAGGGGGTTAGGATGATAACTGAAGGTGGATTATTAGTCATAGATGCGTTGGATGGCGATCATGTATAATGTTGTAATGCCCAATCGAATCTCAAAGGAGTCAAGATGATTAGTATATGCATGTATTGCTTTCTCGATGTTTGTCAATTGCCCCGCTGTAATTTGTTCACCCAGCATGTTATCTATCTTAAGGAGAGCCACCTCTAGTGAACTATGGATCCCGGTCCTTATCTTTTACATTCAATCTACAAACTGTTTACTACTTTGTGTTTACTTTCTGCAAACTTTTACTTCTTTCCATTCGATACGTTTAATCCTTTGTTTTCAGCAAAACACGGTGAGATTGACAACCTCATTGCAAGTTGGGGACAAAGTTCTGTGGTTGTGTTGTGCAGGTCTCCACGTTGCTACTAGCACCGGTAGTGCGCCCTGCCAAAGCTCAGTTAGTAACACCTTTGGGGTGTTTCCTTGCTCCTACTGGTTCGATTAAACCTTGGTTTCATAACTGAGGGAAACTTGCTGCTGTGCTCATCATACCTTCCTCTTGGGGTTCCCAACGAGCTCTACATCAACCACGCCCTAGCATTTTCCTGGCGCCGTACACAGAGCCATCACCCCCATCTAGGCGACAGCTGTATCCTTTCACTCTATGACAATTCCGGATAGTTTATCATAGATTCTATAAGTGTGGGAATCGAGACTATAGCCAAGAAAAATACCCTCTAAAGCTTTGGAATCAAATTTGGACAAACGGACACCATTTATGAGGTAGAAACACTTACAACCATACACCCAGAAGTATGAAACGTTGGGCTTGTTACCGGTAAGTATCTCATATGGAGTCTTGATCAACTTTTTGCGGAGGTAGAGCCGGTTTGATGCATGGAATGCGGTGGATATTGCCTCAGCCCAAAAGTTGTATGGAGACTTAAACTCTTCCAACATGGACCTTGCCATATCCATTAATGTCCGGTTCTTCCTCTCAGCTACACCATTTTATTGAGGGGTATATGCAGCGGAATATTGATGTTTAATCCCCTCATCACTAAGAAATCCATTCAAGGTGTAGTTCTTGAACTTGGTGCATTGTCGCTTCTTATCACTAACACAGGGACATTGTACTAACGTTGAACCATATTGACGAAGTCAATGCAGTTTTGTTGGGTCTCACTCTTCAACTTGAAGAAGTATACCCATATATATCTTGAGTAGTCATCAACAATCACCAAATAATATTTCTTCCCACCAAGACTTGCATGAGATGGAGGACCAAAAAGATCCACATGAAGAAGCTCCAAGATCCTCTTGGACTTTACAATGTTATTGGGTTTGTGGGGAGAATCATGCATTTTTCCTTGAACGCAAGCCCTGCACACACGATCTTTGGCAAAACAAACATTTTCTATTAGTCCAACAATATGGCCACCCTTGTGTAGACTTCGCAAAGTTCTCATATTGACATGGGCTATACGGTGATGCCATAGCCAACCCACATCAGCCTTTCCAAATAGGCACATCACACTTGTAGTGGTTTTCCCCGAAAAGTCCACCACATATAAGTCATTTTCAACGTACCCAATGAAAGTGACCTTTAGAGTCTTGCTCCACAAGAGAACCACAATATCGTTATCAATAAAGATGGCAAATCCCATCTTCCCAAGAGCACGGACTGAAAGTAAATTATACCCAAGGGTCTCAACAAGCATGACGTCCATGAGAGTAGTATCGTGTGCAACCACAACCTTGCCAAGACCCATTACTTGAGATATTGATTTATCGGCATATGTGATGGTTATTTGATCATGATTCAGCCTTATCTCCATCATTATTGCCTTTCTTCCGGTCATATGACTTGTGCATCCACTATCAAGCACCTACTTTGACCCGCTGGAAGCATAATTCTACAAGAAATCAAACTAGTTTTTAGGTACCCATTTTTCAATGGGTCCTCTTTTGTTAGTGACAACTGTCTTGGGAACCCAAATAGACCAAGCAATATAAACATCAAGTGGGCCAACATATTGTGCATAAACATCACCATAATAATCACGCATTAAAACATAGTGAGGGTTAGCAATTCCTGCAAAGTCATCTTGTGACATAGTTTTGCCACTTGTGGTATTATTACCAATAATGGTCTTGTATTTTGCTTGTGCGGGCTTGGCCTTCTTCTTCTTGTTGTTCTTCTTCTTGGCCTTGGACACATATCCAATGCCTCTTTTCTACTTATTTGACCTTTGCTTACTCAAAAGGTCATCAAGAGACTTGTTTCCTCCGGGGAAGGTGGCCTTTGCAAGCTCCCCCTTCAACCTAGCATTTTCCTCACAGATGTTTGTACTACTAGAGGGAATTAAAATATTAGGTGAAGCAACATTAGTCAATTGAGTTTGAAGTTGTTCACGAGACTTTGTGAGAGTTAAGAGTTCACTTTCCAAGGCCTTGTGAGCCTTGTGAAGCTTCTCAAAGTCCTCGGCAAGTTTGTCATGAACAACACCAAACTCAGTCTTATCCTTTTTAGCCTTTTTATATTTATCAATGGCATGATCATGTTCCTTAATGAGTTTAGCGATGACTTGATCATTTGCCTCATCGAGGCCTTCAAGTTTTTCTTCAAGAGACTCCCTAGTTTTTTGCTCTTCTTCTAGAGCATTAGTCATAGCATCCATCTCAAGAATGTTCTCTCTCACAAGTTTGCATCTCTCATCAAGAAGATCTTGTGTGTGAGAAAGTTGATTCAAGAGATTCACAAAATTCTTCTTGTGCTCCCCTTGCAAGTTAGTTATGTAAACATCGAAAACAACTAATTCCTCCTTCACCTCAAGAGTTATATCATCATTTAATTCATCATTGATCATAGAGCTGGAGAGAGGAGATGATGATACCTCTAATGCTCTTGCCATAAGGCAAGTGTCGTTCTTGTTGGTGATATTCTCATTTGGAGAGTCGAAGAGTGAGAAGGTGGATGTAGAGGTGGTGGTGATGGCTGCCACACCATTTGATGTTTCTTCTTCTTCCTCATCTTCATCATCAGATGAGAACTCTTCATGTGTTATCAATGTAATGTCAGCTGACTTCTTGTTGGTGGCATTCTTCTTGATGAAAGGCTTATTGAAAGGAACCTTTGACTTTTTCTTCAAAACAAGTACACCACCATGATCTTCTCTCTTCTCATATGGACATTCAACAACAAAATGATAGCGGTTAGCACAGTTGAAGGAAGTTCTCAATCTTGAACCATTCTCTTTTCTACCACTTGGGTTGCTTCTTCGTTGCATCTCCATCTTGGCCTTGGTGGGATCTTTCCAAAAGTTCCTTGCATAGAATTCCATGTATTCACCATGAGCAACGTTGACATCGTTGGGGTGGCTCATAGCAAGGACTTCATCACTTCCTTCTTATTCCTCATACTCCACTACCTTGCCCTTCAAGGCAAGATTAACACCATTGCTCATTCCAAGGGCATGAGCGCGGGCATCTTTGGTAGCAACCTTGAAGGCGGACATCTCTTGCATAACTTCATTGGAGGTCATGAGATGGTAGTTGTGTCTTCCTTGGAGACTCTTCAAGTCGGTGGGCTCGAAGGGCATGAGCGCACTCACATACTTCCTTTTTATCCAAGCACCATCCACATGAGAGGCACCAATATTTCTAAAAGTTGTGGCAATGGATATGAGTCTTCGATACATGTCTTCATGGTCCTCACCATCCTTAATATAGAAGCCTTCGACTTCATTTCTCAGGGCATCATATCGATTTCTCCTCATTCTCTCATTACCAACAAACAAATCAATGAGAGCATCCTAGGCTTCGTTGGCAGTGTTGAGGTGTTCAATGTGAGGAAAATCTTTTAGCCCCACACCAAGCTGAATCATGTGCAACACGGTGGCATTGAGTTGAATATTCACCACTTCTATTCTTGTCAAGTTGGTTGGATCCTCAATTTTGAGTCCTTCTTCAATAATATTCCACAAATCAATGCAAGAGCTGCGCACATGAGATTTCATCAAAACTTGCCATTGAGCAAAAGAATGTGCAGCTAGCATAGGTGGGTCACTTTTATTATTTATATGGGGATGAGGGATCGGAGGATTGGGAGAGTACCAACCGGGAACCGAATGGTGCTCTTCCTTCCCATTGCCCTTTTTGGTGTAGGAGTTAGTGGCAATGTGTTCATCCCCTACTACTTCAACCGTTGGTTTAGCCGAAGCGTTCACCTTCAGAATCGGAGGGGGTTCCTCTTGAGAAGGAGGTGGTGAGGCTATATTTTCCTTAACAAGTTGCTCAACTAGTTGACGCAACTGTTGGATTTCATTGCCCAAGGAGGAGCTCAAGCTTGTTTCTAAATTCTTGAGATCCACCATGGTCACCGAGGTGATAGCCTCACCCCCATCCTCATATTGGTTACCCATACACTCTTAGGCAGTTAAGCCCGAATAAAGATCCGAGGCTCCAATACCAATTGAAAGGATCGTATGGGCACCTAGAGGGGGGGTGAATATGTGTTACTTCAAATTTTACTCCTTTTCAATTTAGGGTTTGACACAAAAGGTAAATTCTCTAGATATGCAACTAAGGTGAATTTACCTATATGTCACACTAGCACAACTAACTACGCAAGAGCAATATATAAGTAAAGTGCAGTAAAGGATAGCGGTAACCGAAATGGAGCACGCGGAGACACAAGGATGATTTCCCCCGGTTCCTTCCTTTTGAGGATAAGTACGTATGCGTTCGGAGAGGGGGTGGTTTCAAACCACCAACGCCATAAAAGTCATCCCTTGTTCTCCGGTGACCTCACCCCAAAAGGATTGATTCACTCTTCCACTATATCGGTAACCTTCGAGGTGGAAACCGACACCTTTACAAAAAGTTCGAGGCACACATCCACAACTGAATTGGAGGCTCCCAAATGCAAGAAATATGTCACAACAATCGAAATACAAGCTTGTAAGAACCAAATCAAGGCCTAGGGTTTCCAATGAAACCCTAGAGCAAGGGGGCCTAGAGTGAATGAGGGGGAAATGAAGATCTCTTTTGGTGAAGATGTAGATCAAGGCCTCCTCCTTCGATTCTCCAAAGATCAAGGACTTTGGGTGGTTGGAGAGGGAGATCTTGTTGATTTGGTGGCTCAGCTTTAGGGTTATTGAGGTTGGGGAATGAGCAGCTTCCAAATGTAGAAGAAGGGGCCTTTTGTTGGAATTATGCCCTAGAGGCAATAATAAAGATGTTATTATTATAATTCTTGTTCATGATAAAGTTTATATTCCATGCTAGAATTGTATTAAGCGGAAACATTAATACTTGTGTGGTTTGTGAACAACACCGTGTCCCTAGTACGCCTCTATGGACTAGCTCATTGATCAATGATGGTTAAGGTTTCCTAACCATGGACATGAGTTGTCAATTGATAATGAGATCATATCATTGGGAGAATGATATGGTGGACAGACCCAAACTAAGCGAAGCAATTAGATCGTGTCATCGTGTTCGTCTTTGCGAAGCTTTTCTTATGTCAAATATTGTATTCCTTAGACCATGAGATAATGCAACTCCCTGGTATTGGAAGAAAGCTTTGAGGTCATCAAACGTCATCCTATGAGAGGGTGATCATAAAGGTGTCTCTCAGCTGATCGGAAAGTATCTGTTGGGTTGTATGTATCGAGATGGGATTTGTCCCTCCCAAGTCGGAGAGATATACTTCGGGCCCACTCGGTAATCGATATCAACACCGCTTGCAAGCATGTGGTTAAGGAGTTAATCACAAAGTGATATCGGATTACGGATCAGTAAAGTACTTCTTTGTGAACGAGATTGAACTAGGTATGACGATACCGACGATCGAATCTCGGGCAAGTAAAATATCGCGAGGCGAAGGAATATATATATGGGATTGATTGAATCCTGGCATCGTGGTTCATCCGATATGATCATCGATGAATGTGGGAGTCAATATGGGTGCCCAGACCCGCTGTTGATTATTGATAGAAGATCATGTCCGCATATTCTCGAACCCGAGGTCACACACTTAACGTGTCTCGACGCTAGGATAGATTGGATAATTGGTTTATGAGTTTTGTTCGAGTCTCGGATGGGATCCAGGATATCACGAGAGGTTCGGAATGGTCCAAGAATAAGATTCATATAAGGCGGTGCAGTTTTTGGAGTTGAATTGTTAAGTTAATCGGTATTGTCGGAAGCTTCTAGAACCTTCGGAAGGGGCCAACGTGGTCCCACCTTCCGGGAGGGCATGGGCCTATGAGGGAGTGTCCTGGCCACATTGGGCCAGGGGCACAAGGCCCCATAGGGCCCAGCCGATCCTAGAGAGTTTAAATCGTTTAAACTAGAGATAAGATAAGATAGGATTTCTAGATAAGGGAGAGTTTAAATTGTTTAAACTAGAGATAGACTTGGAGGAGAGGCTAGGGCTGGCCGCACCCCCCCCCTCTATATATAGAGGGCTGGTGCGCCCCCTCTCATACCCCTCTCACACCTTCCTCCAAACCCAGTTGCCTGCCGCCTTCCTCTCTCCCCTCCATTTGTTTGTAGGCGAAGCCTGCGTGAAATTCTCCACCATATACACCGGCTACCGTTGTAGATCCAATCTATCTCTCCACCATACTTGCTGGTCCGAGGAAGGAGGAGACGTCGAGGTGCCGCACGTGTGCATCTCACGGAGGCACCGCCACTTGTGGTGCTAGATCGGATCGGATCGCGAGGAGGAGAAGCGAGTATGACTACATCACCCACGCCCGATTTAACGCTCACCGCAGGCGAATCTTCAAGGGTATGAAGATCTAATCCAATCTCTCTACTTTTGCATCTCCTAGATTAGATCTTGGCTTTCCTTCTGTTCCAGTAGAAAATTTTGATTTACTATGTCTTGAAACCCTTCATGGTATCGAGCTAGATCTATGCGTAGATGTGTTTCACGAGAAGAACGCAACATGGTTGTTGCGCGTTGATGTTTTCTGTTGCAAGCCTCTTGTTTGTGTTCTTCTTATGGCGTGATAGTGAGATTGAAGCGGTCCAGGCCAACCTTACGCGACGTCGTTCATGAGACCGCTCGCACTTGATGTGTGGCTTGTACCACACATGCGGCCGGTGGATGTCGGTTTCTCTCACTATAGTTGTCATGGGATTAACACTGAGTTTGGCAACCATAATATCACCGTTGTGGCTTTCCGTAGGTAAGAATCGTTCTTAGCATCTACTCCCATAAGCCACGTAAAACATGCAACAACAAAGTAGAGGCGTCTAACTTGTTTTTGCGAGTGTTTTCGTGATATGGTATGGCCCAAGATGTGATGTGTATATAATGTATGCGATGATCATGTTTTGTAATGTTTCACGACTTGCATGTCGATGAGTACACAACCGGCAGAATATATGGTTGTCTTTATAATTGTGTATGACCTGAGTCAACTTCTTATACGCCATGTAATAGCTTTACTTTATCGCTAAGTAGTTAGCAATAGTTGTAGTTGCTATTCGTGGTGGAGGCAATCATGGTGGAATGATGGAGATCATGCGGAGCACAAGATGGAGATCATTGCGAAGATTGGCTATACCATGTCACATAAAGTTATATGCATGTGATGTTTATCCTTTTATGTATCTTATTATGCTTAGATCGCGATGGTAGCATTATAAGATGATTCCTCACTTAAAGATCAAGATAAAAGCTGTGTTCTCCCCAAGTATGCACCGCTATGAAAGTTCGTCGTGTCCAAGCATCACGTGATGATCGGGTGCTATAGACTCTAAACTCACATAAACGGGTGCAAGCAGTTTGCACACGCGGAAATACTTGGGTCTAACTTGATGAGCCTATCATGTACGACATGGCCTCGAACACAAGAACGAAAGGTTAAGCATGATTCATATGAATGATATGATCGACGCCGTTGTCCACCATTCAAACCACATCTCTTCGTGATGATCGGATTAGGTGTGGTGAATTTGGATCGTGTTCACTAAACAACTTGAGGGATGTTGAATTTAGTGGGAGTTCATCTAGTAATTTGATTAAGTTGAACTATTTATCATGAACATAGTCTAAATTGTACTTGCAAATACTGTAGATCCAATGGCCAAGTCCAACTTCAACTTCAACGTTTTTGCTGAGAAAGAAAAGCTTAGAAACAATGGGTCTAACTTCACCAACTGGTTCCGCAATCTAAGAATCATTCTGTCTGGCGGACAAAAGGACTATGTCCTTAAGAAAGCGCTAGGTGACGCCCCTGCTATAGATGCGCCGGCTGATGAAAAAGCTGTTTATCAGTCGCGCAAGGATGATTATGATTTGATTAAGATCGTCATGTTGTATGCTATGGAATCGGATCTTCAAAATCGTTTTGAGGAGTTCGCCGGGCCCTTTGAGATTCTCGAGGAGCTGAAAAACATGTTTCAGACTCAAGCCCGTTCTGAGAGATATGAGATCTCTAAGAAATTCCTTGACTACAAGATGGAGGAAGGGAGTTCTATTAGTGAGCACGCCATTAAGATGATGGGCTACACTCAACGCCTTGAGCAACTGGACTGCAAGATTCCAGAGGAGCTCAAGATTGACACTCCTAGCTACAAAAGTTTTGTAGTTGATCACAATCAGATTGGTTCCACTGATATGATCACCGAGCTCTTTGCTAAAATGAAAGTAGCGGTGAACATCAAAATAATAATCATGTGTTGATGGTCAACAAGCCCCCACCTTCAAGAAAGGTAAGGTGCAAGGAAGCCCTTCAAGAAAGGCGGCAAGCGCTGTTGCCCGAGAAGAAGCTCAAGTCCGGTCCTAAGCGGACAGAGTGCTTCTATTGCAAGGACAAGGGTCACTGGAAGCGCAACTGTCCGAAGTACTTAGCGGACAAGAAGGCTGGCACCATCAAAGGTATATTTGATATACATGTTATTGATGTTTTCCTTACTAGCCCTCGTTGTAGTGCCTGGGTATTTGATACTGGTTCAGTTGCTAATATTTGTAACTCGAAACAGGAGCTACGGAATAGACGGCGGCTTGTGAGGGATGAGGTGACGATGGGCTTTGGCAACGGATCAAGAGTTGATGTGATGGCGTCGACGCCTCCTTAGTTTTACCTTCGGGATTAGTTTTAAACCTTAATAAATGTTATTATGTACTGCGTTGAGCATGAACATTATTTCTGGATCGTGTTTATTGCAAGACGGTTATTCATTTAAATCGGAGAATAATGGTTATTCTATTTATATGAGTAACATATTTTATGGTCATGCACCTCTTGTGAATGGTTTATTTCTTCTAAATCTCGAAAGGGATGACACACATCCATAACATTGAGGCTAAGAGATGCAAAGTAGATAGTGATAATACTACTTATTTGTGGCCTTTCGTGCTGGTCATATTGGTGTAAAGCGCATGAAGAAACTCCATTCTGATGGACTTTTGGAGTCTCTTGATTTTGAATCATTTGACACATGCGAACCATGCCTCATGGGCAAGATGATCAAAACCCCGTTCTCCGGTATGATGGAGCGAGCAACGGACTTGTTGGAAATCATACATACCGATGTATGCGGACCGATGAGTGTTTGACGCGGTGGATATCGCTATTTTCTCACTTTTACCGATGACTTAAGTAGATATGGGTATATCTATTTAATGAAACATAAATCTGAAACGTTTGAAAAGTTCAAAGAATTTCAGAATGAAGTGGAGAACCATCATAATAGAAAGATTAAGTTTCTACGATCCGATCGTGGGGGCGAATATTTGAGTTATGATTTTCTCACGCATCTCAAAGCAAGTGGAATCGTTTCACAACTCACGCCACCCGGAACACCACAGCGCAATGGTGTGTCTGAGCATGAATCGAACCCTATTAGATATGGTCCGATCGATGATGTCTCTTACTGATTTGCCGTTATCATTTTGGGGTTATGCATTAGAAACCGCTGCATTCACTTTAAATAGGGCTCCATCTAAATTCGTTGAGACGACACCGTATGAACTGTGGTTTGGTGCTAAACCTAAGTTGTCGTTTCTTAAAGTTTGGGGATGCGAAGCTTACGTCAAGAAGTTGATGTCGGACAAGCTCGAACCCAAAGCGGAGAAATGCGTCTTCATAGGATACCCTAAGGAAACTATTGGGTATACCTTCTATCATAGAAGGCAAAGTGTTTATGCAAAGAACGGTTCCTTTCTTGAGAAGGAGTTTCTCTCGAAAGAAGTGAGTGGGAGGAAAGTAGAGCTAGACGAGGTTATTGAACCTTCTCTTGAATTGGAGAGTAGCGCAGCACCTGAAATTGTTCCAGTGCCGCCTGCACCAACAATATAGGAAGCTAATGACAAGGATCATGAAGCTTCGGACGATGCTATTACTGAACGTCGCAGGTCGACAAGGTCGCGTGCCCCTCCTGAGTGGTACGGCAACCCTGTCTTGACTGTCTTGTTAGTAGAAGACAGTGAACCTACGAACTATGAGGAAGCGATGATGAGCCCAGACTCTGAGAAATGGCTAGAAGCCATGAAATCCGAATTGGGATCCATGAGCGAAAACCAAGTATGGACTTTGGTGGACCCTCCTAGCGACCAAAAGGCCGTTGAGTGCAAATGGATCTTCAAGAAGAAAACGGACGCGGATGGTAATGTTACCGTCTATAAAGCACGGCTTGTTGCGAAAGATTTTCGACAAGTTCAAGGTATTGACTACGATGAGACTTTCTCTCCCGTAGCGATGTTTAAGTCCATTCGGATTTTATTAGCAATTGCTGCGTTTCATGATTATGAAATATGGCAAATGGATGTCAAGACTGCTTTCCTCAATGGCAACATTGATGAAGAGTTGTATATGATGCAACCCAAAGGTTTTGTCGATCCTAAGGATGCTGATAAAGTATGCAAACTTCAGCGTTCCATTTATGGACTGAAGCAAGCGTCTCGGAGTTGGAACCTTCGTTTTGATCAAGTGATCAAGAGCTTTGGATTTGTTCCAAATTGCTCTGGCTTGCATCTACAAGAAAGTGAGTGGGAGCTCGGTGACGTTTCTGGTACTATATGTGGATGACATATTGATTATTTGAAATGACATCAACATGCTTAACGATGTGAAGAGTTATTTGAACAAGTGTTTTTCAATGAAAGACCTAGGTGAAGCTGCTTATATATTGGGCATAAAAATCTATAGAGATAGACAAAGACGCCTGATAGCTTTAAGCCAGAGTACATACCTAGACAAAGTTCTGAAAAGGTTCAGAATGGATAAGGCATTGAAAGGTTCAGTGCCTATGTTGTCAGGTAAGATATTGAGCAAGGCTCAGTGTCCAGCTACGGTAAATGATAGGGAAGCTATGAGCAAAGTGCCTTATGCCTCGGCCATAGGTTCCATCATGTATGCCATGTTGTGTACTAGATCGGATGTGTCCAATGCTCTTAGTTTGTGACGGATATCAAAGTGATCCGAGTGGAACCTTTGGACAGCCGTGAAGAACATCCTAAGGTACCTAAATAGGACTAAAGAAATGTTCTTAGTCTATGGGGTGATGAACGGCTCGTCGTAAAGGTTACGTCGATGCTAGTTTCGACACCGACAAGGATGATTCTAAATCTCGAGACGGGATACGTGTATATTTTGAATGGAGGCTGTGAGCTGGAGAAGCTGCAAGCAAAGCGTGATCGCGGGATCTCTGATGAAAGCGGAATACATGGCTGCTGCGAGCGTCAAGTGAAGGAGTTTGGATCGAAACTTCATCATCGAGCTTGGCGTGGTTTCAAGTGCATTGGACCCACTAGAGATATTGTGTGACAACACTGGCGCCATAGCACTCGCTAAGGAACCAAGATATCATCCAAAGACCAAGCATATCAACCGCAAGTTTCATATAATCCGAGATTATATAGCAGATGAAGATCTGAAGATCAGCAAAGTACATACAGATCTGAATGTCGCAGATCCATTGACTAAACCTCTTCCACGTATAAAACATGATCAGCACCTCAATGCCATGGGTGTAAGATTGTTGCCAAATGTAAACTAGATTATTGACTCTAGTGCAAGTGGGAGACTGTTGGAATTATGCCCTAGAGGCAATAATAAAGATGTTATTATTATAATTCTTGTTCATGATAAAGTTTATATTCCATGCTAGAATTGTATTAAGCGGAAACATTAATACTTGTGTGGTTTGTGAACAACACCGTGTCCCTAGTACGCCTCTATGGACTAGCTCATTGATCAATGATGGTTAAGGTTTCCTAACCATGGACATGAGTTGTTAATTGATAATGAGATCATATCATTGGGAGAATGATATGGTGGACAGACCCAAACTAAGCGAAGCAATTAGATCGTGTCATCGTGTTCGTCTTTGCGAAGCTTTTCTTATGTCAAATATTGTATTCCTTAGACCATGAGATAATGCAACTCCCTGGTATTGGAAGAAAGCTTTGAGGTCATCAAACGTCATCCTATGAGAGGGTGATCATAAAGGTGTCTCTCGGTGATCGGAAAGTATCATTGGGTTGTATGTATCGAGATGGGATTTGTCCCTCCCAAGTCGGAGAGATATACTTGGGCCCCACTTGAATCGATATCAACACCGCTTGCAAGCATGTGGTTAAGGAGTTAATCACAAAGTGATATCGGATTACGGAGCAGTAAAGTACTTCGTGAGCGAGATTGAACTAGGTATGACGATACCGACGATGAATCTCGGGCAAGTAAAATATCGCGAGACGAAGGGAATATATATATGGGATTGATTGAATCCTGGCATCGTGGTTCATCCGATATGATCATCGATGAATGTGTGGAGTCAATATGGGTGCCCAGACCCTGTTGATTATTGATAGAAGATCATGTGCGCATATTCTCGAACCGAGGTCACACATAACGTGTCTCGACGCTAGGATAGATTGGATAATTGGTTTATGAGTTTTTGTTCGAGTCTCGGATGGGATACGGGATATCACGAGAGGTTCGGAATGGTCGGAGAATAAGATTCATATAAGGTGCAGTTTTTGGAGTTGAATTGTTCGGGTTAATCGGTATTGTCGGAAGCTTCTAGAACCTTCGGAAGGGGCCAACGTGGTCCCACCTTCGGGAGGGCATGGGCCTATGAGGGAGTGTCCTGGCGCATTGGGCCAGGGGCACAAGGCCCCATAGGGCCCAGCCGATCCTAGAGAGTTTAAATCGTTTAAACTAGAGATAAGATAAGATAGGATTTCTAGATAAGGGAGAGTTTAAATTGTTTAAACTAGAGATAGGCTTGGAGGAGAGGCTAGGGCTGGCCGCACCCCCCCTCTATATATAGAGGGCTGGTGCGCCCCCTCTCATACCCCTCTCACACCTTCCTCCAAACCCAGTTGCCCTGCTGCCCTTCCTCTCCCCCTCCCGACTGTTTGTAGGCGAAGCCCTGCGGCAGAAATTCTCCACCATATACACCGCGCCGTCGCGTTGTAGATCCAATCTATCTCTCCACCATACTTGCTGGTCCGAGGAAGGAGGAGACGTCGAGGTGCCGCACGTGTGCATCTCACGGAGGCACCGCCACTTGTGGTGCTAGATCGGATCGGATCGCGAGGAGGAGAAGCGAGTACGACTACATCACCCACGTTCCGACGAACGTTCCGCTGTGCGAATCTTCAAGGGTATGAAGATCTAATCAAATCTCTCTCGTTGTTTGCATCTCCTAGATTAGATCTTGGCTTTCCTTCTGTTCGCTTCCGTAGAAAATTTTGATTTACTATGCTGCGAAACCCTTCACCTTTATATAGGGCCCTAGGAAAATTTGTTGTTGGAGTCACTTACCCTGGAGTGTCCGACAGAAACTAACCAGACATTCTGGTCCGGGCCGGACACTCCGGTCACTTCATCTTGGACATTCCTGCCTACCCAAGTTTCTTCAAACAATCCGGCCAGATTCCGGGTGGAGTCTGATGTGTCTTACTGAATGGATGCAACCTCTAGGAAAAACTCGAGGAAGTCCCTGGCCGGACACACCGACCGGCATCACCCGGACATTCCGGATGGGCCAGATACTCTGGCCGAGACCTGCCGGATAGTCCAGCGAATCTGAGCATTTGACACTTTAAACTCCTCGAATCCTTTTTAATACACCCACCTAGAACCCTCTTTTCCCCTTGAGGGAGCAACAATATACAAGTATGCTGACCGGATAAATATGCCCTAAAACATTTAGCATACGATTAAAACATCCTAGTATTGTCAACAAACATCAAAACATATGAAGGGAAAATGCCCTTTCAACTCTCCACTCACATAAAAATGCTCTACACTTTCTTCCATTCATTTTCCACTCAAAAATCAAGAGTCTTTTCATTAAAACCGCTTTTAATTCACTTTATTTAATATCACTTATTTAATGAACAATTCATTTAATGAGTACTTCATTTAATGAACAGTTCATTTAATGAGTACTTCATTTAATGAACACTTCATTTAATAAACACATTAACAATTCAATCCCTTGTTTTGTTTCGATACCTAGAAACCATTTCGGCATATTCGACGGAACAAATTCCAACGATGTCCACTGTCTTCTCATGTGTTCCCTATCCACTCAATTTGCGCCGACTACCCTTAAGTGTGTCTCCCTACGGGTCGCGAACTGTCTGGACATGATCGAGACATTCTTCGATCAATAATCATTAGCGGGACCTGGAGATCCATAATGACCCCCACCAGTTCATGCAATGCCTTAGTGATCGCGTGACCTTTTATTTCACAGTATCCAATTCATTTAGTCTCGCGATATTTTAATTGTCTGGGATTCGATCATTCGGTATCATTCATACCTAGTTCGATCCCGTTACTGACAAGTACTCTTTTTCTCGTTCCTGTGGTATGACATTGTTAGTGATCACTATCACCTGCTTGCAAGCTATGTCAATGTGATATCACCGAGAGGGCCCTAAGTATATCTCTCTGTCATCAGGATGGACAAATCCCACTCTTGATCCATGAGCCTCAACAAACATTTTCCAAGTACCCGACGACACCTTTATAACCACCCCGTTACGGTGTGATGTTTGATGCAATCAAAATACTCTTCTGGAGTCAGTGATTAACGTGATCTCACGGTCTAAGGATTAGGGTTACTTTGAATGACATTATAGTAGTGTAAACATAATGGCTTGATCGTGTTACTATACTTTGGGAGTATGTTCATCACATCATTCAATCAATGTTGTGACCTTGTTATTAACAACATCCAGTGTCATGATCAGCAAACCTTGATCAACTGTTAATCAACAAGCTAGTGTAATGAGAGGCATCACTAGGAACCTTTTCTTTGTTTATTAAACACACATGTATTAACGTTTCCGGTTAACACAATTATAGCATGAGAAATAAACATTTATCATAAACATGGAATATAATATAATAACCACTTTATTATTGCCCCTCGGGAATATTCCCTTCAAGGCTCAGTGCAGATGACAAGGTTGAGTTGTGTGGACCTGGAGACTGCGGAGGCCTTGCGGCCGTGCTTGGTGATGGGGACCCATCCACCGTGAAACACGACGGACTTCCCCACCACGCTCTTGAGGTCGAGAGGGATGGCCACCTTCCTGAGCATCCGGCCGGAGTTGACCCTGCAAGTAGTACTGACGAGGGGTAACCTTGGCAATGTCCATGGAGAAGGACTTAAGGTTTTGCGAAAAAGAGAACGCTAGGGATTTTGTAGGATATCAAGAGAACAATAGAGTCAAATTTGCCTAAATATTTGGTGAATTGCACTATTACAGATCGCTTAGGAATTGTTCGGTGCCTAGGCTTCTCTCATCCTATATATAATAGGCCGGGTCTCAAAGTTGTATGTGGATAGGTTACACATACGTAATTACAATACCAACACGATGTCGGTCCCTTTTTCCTCTTTCCTAATACAACTACAGCCTTTATCGGTTGCCCCTTTTGGGCCATCATCTTGACTCTTCATGGGTCGTAAACCTTTCTTCAGGCCTGGGTAGCGAATCATAGGTACCCGAGTAATCATACCTATGTCAGTATCCCCTCAGACTCTACCTGAACCGTATATTCGGGTCGAGTCTCAAAGATATGCTCAATTCTTTCCTTTTGTTTTTACTATTTTTATCTTTTATAGGAATTTGGTACAATGAGCCTGATGCATCCGACATATCGGGAATCAGTTAATTGCTCCTGGGCAAAAGCAAGGTTGTCCTACATCAAATTCAAGTCACCAGGCCTGAACTTAGAATTTATTACTAGCGTAACTCAGTTCGCGCCGTTGAGGTCTTATCGAATACTGGATTCCAGTTCTATTTTATCGGGTACCCAACACGTCCTTCGGGAATTTTCATCGTATCATAGATACAAATATATTACTGGCAGAGCGCATTCTTATGCGATTACCAGGCCGCACAAGACAAATCCGGGGGTCTTACCTTCATGTTTTTGAACACGACATTTGGAGTTTTGTCACATTTGAGTGTGTTCCGAGATTATTTGTTTTTGACTTTTTATCGGGTGACTTGGTAGGCTTTCAATTTTTCTGAATTTTATCAAATGCTTTGATTCTTTATGAAGTTCCCGATGGGAGTAGTCATTTGAGGATACAAAAAAATGTAAAGCTCATAATTTTTAGGCGATGATGGCCTTTACTTGATATGCACAACTTATTTTTTTTATTGGGTGCACGCCAGTGCTCCCGATGGGAGTAGTCCCCGATGCTATGTTTGGATGCCTGTATCTAGACATAGACTCATAACTGTTGTTAGTTTGATAAAAAATATAAATCCCCTGAATTGACATGAATAATCAAAAAACTTAAGATACAAAGAACTTATCTCTTTATATACATGGCGAAACCGATGATACATTGTTTTGGCAGATCTCCACTTGGTCGTAGGCCTAGATATTCTGGCTTTAAAATCTAGGCCATAGGCCTTATTGAATTATAAGTAAATATAAAAAAATTAAGCGTAAAAGAGACGTTGTTGTGCAACGTTCCATGATTAGAATATTTGACTCCTGTCTTCTTGTCTTATAGATGATATGCTCCTCCAGGAATAATTTTTGTAACAATGTAGGGCCCTTTCCAAGGTGATTCCAGCTTTCGGTGGCCGTCTTGTTTGAGGCGAAAAACTAGGTCCCCTACTACGAAGGACCTAGGTTGCAATCGTCGGCTGTGATAGTTATGCAAGTTTTGCTGATATATGGTAGCTCTCTATAGGGATTTATCTCGAGCTTCATCGAGTTCATCAACGTCGTCTTCAAGTGCTTTTCTTGATTCGTCTTCATCATATGCAGCTACTCTGTGAGATTCATGTGATACTTCGACTAGAAGGACGGCTTCAGCACTGTGGACCAGAAAGAAGGGTGTTTCTTGTGTCAAATTATTTGGGGTAGTTCGCAAACTCCACAAAACAGATGGTAACTCACCAACTCACGCTCCTTTTGCTTTGTCGAGTGGTGCTAGCAATCTTTTCTTGAGGCCAGCAGTTACTAGACCATTGCCTTTTTCCACTTGTCCATTGGTTTGCGGGTGAGCTACTGAGGCGTAGCTTACCTTGATGCCCATCTCTTGGCAATATTGCTTGAACTCGTTGGAAGTAAAATTGGTTTTATTGTCTATAATGATGTTGTTTGGCACGCTGAACCGAAATATTATGGACTTTATAAAATTCACAGCCGAAGTTCCATCTTGAGTGGTGACCGGCATTGCTTCGATCCATTTAGTAAATTTGTCGACTGCTACTAGCAGAAAGACGTGTCCTCCTGGAGATAACTTGTGAAGTTTTCCTGCCATATCAAGTCCCCACTGAGCGAAGGGCCAAGCCAGAGGTATAGGGTTTAATTTAGCGGCGGGTGCTCCAGGTTTTGTTGCGAACCGTTGACATGCCTCACATATTCTAACTATGTATTTTGCATCCTGAACGCCCTAAATGCTCTGGCGGCAATTGCTCGGCTGCTAGCATGATGACCAATAAAATGTTGCCACATGTCCACTTTGCTCCAAAGCCTACTTTTGCTTTTATGTAGCAAAAAAATTACCTGCTTTTACTACGTGTAGCAAAAAAATCGTCTATAAAAACATAAGAGGAAGATTGACTTCGTCGATGACCTCACCGAAGATCTCACCGGAATCATCATAGGAAAAAAGGTACGCTAATGTAGCAAAATCACATGATGGCTATAGCAAAAAAAGTTTACTGGAGACATCGACAAAGATGCCGACAAAGATCATGTAGCAAAAAATTCTTCTAATGATGCAAATTCACAGAACGTATGGAGTAAAAACAATATACTATTGTAGTGAATCTAACTTCACCGGAGACTCTCGTCGGAGTGTACTGGCATAGCAAAACCGACTTCGGCAGAAGACATTTTAGCAAAAAATATACCAATGTAGCAAAAATCACAAAATGGTTATAGCAAAAAAAACTTACGAATGATGCAAATTCATAGAAAAAACCACAAAAAGTATGTGGCAACAAATTGTTCGTATGACGCAAAATCAAAAACTAAATGTAGCACAAAAAATTCATCCATAGCAACGTCAGTCGTGGCTCAGCGCATCACAGTGGCTGCTCGTAGCATCGACAACTACGGTTGGCAACACCCTGCCCCTCCAATCGTAGCACCTCCCCATACCGGTAGCAGCATCACCGCCGACCCATTCACCCCGACTCCCTGCACACATGTATAGGCGCCGCCACTCGTCACATCATGCCTCCTGCCGTTTCAGCAGCATCACGACACCACCACGGACGAGCGCCATGGCCCGCATCTCCGCCTACGGCAGGGCGCCGATCTAGATGACGACGACATGGTGTGGCAGCAGCTTTCTCGCGACGAGGAGCACATCGGCCTCTGCTTGCAACATCGATGGCCATCGGTCCAGTCGTAGCACCGACCGCTGCTGGTCGTAGCATTGGTGGCCGCTGGTGGTAGCATCAATGATCGCCGCTTGCAGCTTTGGCAGTAGGGGCTTCTAGCATCCACGACGGCAGGTCATAGCATCCATGACGACCGGTCGCAGCATCGGTGGCGGGTTTGAGCAGCGACCGAAGGACCTCGAGACCATGGGGGTGGTGTGATAGCAAACGGGGGTGTGATGAGATCTGCGATGGGCAGCGAGATCCAAGGAGGCGTGCGCGGGTGAATCGATGGCGGCGCTGTGGGGGCGGAGGAGTAGACTTATCCTCTCGCTGAGAACGAAGGAAACAAGTGAAAGAGTACGATGTACGCATTGATAGGATTAGGCCGGAAGCGGTGGTGTGTGGGCTCGATTTGGGGGACCCATGTCGCGCGTAGAAGCAAGAGGTCACGTTGCGTGATATCCTCCGACGCTATACAAGCGTTTTCCTAGGGAAAACTAGTGGTCCACAAAAGATTTCACGCGCCAACATGGAATATGTAAGCACCGATATCCAACACATTGATCAAGCTACCTAAACCCTGTGGACCATGGAGTGAGCTTGCCACGATACTTGATGTGAGTTTCTCTAGTTACTCTATTGGAGGACTGCACATTCGGAGTAAGAGCAGCTTCACTCAGTCCCCCCTAAAGTCCCCCTAAGCGGATTTAGGGGCGCCAACGACAAAAAACGCGCCCGGTCGTTCCCCTAAAGCCCCCCAAATTAGAAGATGGAAACCCAATTCAAGGGGGCTGCTAGGGATGCCGACGTGCATGCAAATGATTGTTTTTTCCTCTCACATACACATGTGAGCTTCTTTTCTCTCCACTCATTCTCTCTCCTCACATGGCTGGCCTACATGCAGCCTCACATGCATAAATCTTTTCTCTCTCCTCTCACATGTATATATGGAGGTTAGGACTGAGCACTGGCGTGAAATTTTTAGCCGACAACTTTCCAAACAACCTCCAAAGACCATTAGCCGGATGTAAAATGGGAGAGGGCGAGTGGAGATACTCTAATCGATCATTAAGAAACAGTATAACTCAACCAACTAGACTTGTCCACAGCGATTTGGGTTCTGCACCGTTGGATATTAGGTTTGAACAATCCAGATCTTCCCGACATACTGAAACGTTTCTGCATCAAGTTCAGTTGTCGATTCACGTCAAACGGGCTGACCAAACATTATATATAGGGCTGCTACTCTGTAGTTGTGCCAGGCGTTTTCTTATGGGCGATGCTGAGCGTCCCCGGACGATAGGATTGTTTTCATCGTCCTGGTCCATTGTCTGACACGTGTCCTGTTTTTTAACCACAAATCCCCCTTTTGCTGCAGAACATCCCATTTTTTGCTACAAATGTTCCCGTATTTGCTTTCGAAGCAAAAAAAGGGTTCGTTTCAGAAAATAGAACGTACCGTCGGAGATCTCGCCGGAGACCTCGTCGAAGATCATGCATCAAAAAAAGTGTACTAATGTAGCAAAACGACTTCGCCGGAAACATCGTCGGAAAAAACTCGCCGGTGACTCTCGCCGGAGACCTTGTAGCAAAAAGTTAACACTGTTGTAGCAAACCCACAAGACGGTCGTAGCAATAAAGTTATTCTAATGTAGCAAAAAAACTAATATCGCCGGAGACCTCGCCAGAGACTTTTTTGGACACCTCGTCAGAAAACTTTATCGGGATGTCGTAGCAAAAAACAGGAGAGCGATTATAGCGAAATATTTATACTACTGTAGCAAATCCATTAGCCATCGGTAGCGAAGACACCGATCGTCGGCAGCAAAAACGCCTGCAGCAAGGAGCAACGCCAGCCACGCCGTTAGTAGCATCGCCGCCGGTAGCAAAAACGGGCAACGTAGGGAGCAAACCTCGGCGCCGTCGACAGCAAGGTCGGCCGCCTATTGTAGCAGGACGGCCGTACCTTCAGTAAAAGGTCGGCCCATCGTGGCCGCCGCCCGTCTTGCTTTGTAAGGTCGGCCGCCAATCAGCGTATGGCCGGTAGCAGAGCTTGGCGCCGCATGTAGCAAAGCTGTCCGCCCAAGGTAGCACCGCCAGAGATGGAGCTTGATGGGCACGGCGGTGGAGCCCGGCAGCAGCGCTTTCCTGCCCTCGCAGCAGCTCGCGCTCGCAGCACCGCGGTAGCCCTCGTCGTGGCACTGGTTGCCCTTGTGTTGTCGTCACGGTCGCCATGGATTTGCAGCAGCTCTGCCCCAACCCACGCTGGTAGATCTTGGAGGCAACCAGCTACCATGGAGGACCAGGAAGGACGCCTCGCATCAAGCGAGGCCTAGCCGGAGGCGAGCCCCATCGTCATCAACACCGGCCTGCAGGGTTCGAGTGAGGGTGGGGCAAGGAGAGCTGGCTAAGGAGACGATCGTGAAGCAAGCAGAAACAAGGCGGTGGTGGGTCTTTGGGGAGGCAGCGGGCGGTGAGCAGAGGCCATGGGAGGGAGGGTGGCGGGGAGGCGCCGAGGGGGCAAGGACAGGCGCTTAGGATTTTTTCTTTGGAGTTGTTCGTAGAGAAGACGAGAGGACAAGGCGGTTCGATTCCCCGGAGGATCTGTATCCTTTTCCTTTTCTTATTCATCGGACTGAGAGTACATTTGAACAGGCTGTAGCAACAGAAGAGATTTTATCACTTAACATCACTTGTTGGGGCTTTATTTTCACAGAACCACAACTTTTATATGTTGTTTCACAGAACACCAACTCTCGTGGTAATTTTTTCATAGAACACAGAAAATTGTATTAACTTGTTTGATAACTAATTAGCTTGCTAGGTCTAACCGTCAAAATGCCACCATGGCAGATGGAGGCCTCTTCAACGAAGGAACTGGTTTGGCTAGCTGGCTGGCTGCAGATTCCATCCAAATTTTATAGGAAAAAAATGCAATATCACTTTAATCCTAAATTTTATTGCTCTGAATTTTTCTATGCTATAAGGGAGATGCAATCAGCATTTCGCCTTGTCAATCTGGATGAAGTGCTAGTCGCCCGACGTCGCTATGCCACCGCACATGCCGCGGCTATCACCAGTGGGTCGCCGACCTTGCCACCGCCCTCGCCGACGGTACCAACCAGCGCGCCGCCGCTCCAGAGTAACACGAGGCCGACTGCACGAACTCTAGCTCCATCATCCCTGCCGTCGGTGTGCCACCGTCGCCGGTCTCTAGTCGCGGTATCGCATGGGGACAATGGCCGCATCTGCCTTTCTTTGTTTGATTTGGGTCAAATCAGACCGATTCCTTTCTTGATGACAGGTGGTCTGAAAGCTAATTGGTCATCAAACGAGCTAATAGTGTTTCATGTGTTCTGCGGAAAAAATACCACAAGAGTTGGTGTTTTGTGAAACAAAAGATAAAGGTTGTGGTTCTGTGAAAATAAAGCCCCAACAAGTGGTGTTAAGTGATAAAATCTCGCAACAGAAAGCCCATCTAGCGTATACTACCTCCTCAGAGAATGAGATGCATGTCCAGCTCCTCTCCCTATCACCCTAGGGCGAAACTGACTATGTAGCCGCCGTGTTCGTCGCCGAGGCGCTCTGCCCGCACCTGGCTACCTCCTCATACCGCCTCCCAGCCTCCCAACCCTGCTCTGTGCCGGAAGAATGGGGAGGAAGATGAGAGGAATAGCACAATAGGAGGGGAGGGCGAGTCGAACTGGAACACGGTGGATTCTTCGATTGCTAATCTCCCGTTCCTCACACTCTAACCCAGAACGGGGCCGCTCCTCCCAGGACCTTGTTGGCTTGACATTGAGCGGCGGCACCCACATCGACTCATCAACTCGCCCGGTGGTAGCCCTGTTGGCCTGCCGTCCCCACTCGCCCTCCGCCCTACATCTATGTTGTCGCTCCACAGGTGCGTGGAATAGTAGCCGTCCTCTATCGTGTATGTATTTCCTGCTATGATCTCAGTAATAGCTCTTTACTGGGTGTATGGTATATTATCATTGTATATGCTCTTAATTACTGTCTATCTATAAGGCTGAATTTCAAAATTAGACCATGTGTTGATCCCTATTCAATTATATTTCAAGTGTTTCAATATTTCAGCCATGCTCGAAAAGTAATTCTATGTTTCTTCGAAGTGCCCCATATGAGTAATATGTTAAAATTTCTATTGTTAATACAGTCTAAACAGAGGCGTAACTTGTTTTGTTATTCCTGCATCTTCGATCGCTTTCACCTTGGCCAAGGATGATGGCGTTATTTGTATGTGTGTGCTAATTTCAGTTATGATGGAAGGCCAATGATGTAGATTCATCAAGGCCCTCATCTTCCATTAAAGTAGCAGAAGGATTATAAGTAAGGTTTGTTTATCTCCATCATTGTATTCCAATTTGCAATTAAATACTTCATAATACTAAGATTTTCCACAAATTATTTGTTTCTGATTTGAGGTGGGCTGGGTAAAGGTATTCTATTATCATGATTCAGAGGACCCGTGGTATTCACCATATTTCCATGCAGTATATCTGATTAAAGCAAAGATGCCTATGAAAACCAGACGTCTTTTGTAGCTATGTTCAATCAACGAAGCAGACTAGGTGGAATGTGCTTCTCACTTCTATGCATGTCAAGAAATTTCAGAATGATACTCCGCTGCAAGAAAAACAAGGCGCTATTATATAAGAGTTCAATATTGTGCAAGATCAAAAGATGCTAGCCTGTGGAGTAAGAATGTTTTAAATTTCTGTTTTGTCCATTTTTTGCATGTTCTCTTCTCACAAATGGCTTGATGCCACATCAATATCATTCTCTGTTTTTCTTCCTACTAGCATTCCAACTATTGGTAGCAGCGCTATCATTTCATACCTTACCATGAAATGCATCCTTTAGTCTTTCATCAATCACAAGTACTCTTTTTATCCTTCTATCTTTCTAAAATGATTTATCTCATCTCACCTAATGACTGATATTTCCATTTGTGATTGATGTTGTGCCATAATGGAATATGTACGTGGTCGCAGCGAACCTCTTTGGACTTAGCTGACAAGTAACCAAACTTTGCTTTCCGCATATGCGAAGCATCTGGGTGTGATCGCCTATATATTGCATATGAGGAGCTATTTGTTTGCCCAGCACTAGAAGATAGATAACATATTCTTAGCTCAATACTTCTTCCTCGGTGTGACTTCCTCCCCTCCCTTTCCTACCCCGCAAAGCAAACACAAAACTTCATTGGAAAAATAAAATGCATAAATGTTATTTTGTGAATATATGAACTCCCGAGCTCTTTTATTATTTAAAAAGAAGTACCTGGGTGGAATTTTCCTTTTGTGGGTAAGTAGATATCAAGCTATTCTAGGTATTTTCTCAAACATAATTGTTCCTTCTAAGATTTAGCTACATATATTTCCTTGAAATAAATAGAGGTGACATTAATATGCATCAACAAGCTTTCAGTTGTTCCTCTTTTGTTTTGGTCAACTTCAGAAGATTGAGGAGCTACAAGATTATAAACTCAGTCTATATATTTATATTACTTCACACCAGAAAAGCTATCAACTATGCAAAAGGGGTTCAGTCTAATATCTCAGGTAAATCCTTGTCTTCAAGTTTCTTATGATGTTCCCCGCATAAAAAAGTTTCCTATGATGTGGTGTAACAACTATTTAGGGAACAATGTAGTGCTTATTTCCCTGGAAAGTGCTATTTCGACCAGAAAAAAGTAGTTGCACAATATCAATAAATATTGTTAGCCTTATGTAAATGCATAGTAACGTACAAGCGTTTCTTCCCATTTTTAAGACTGTTAGTTTGTTAAATTTTTTTTCCTTTTGCTTCTTTTTGTTAGCAAAATTCCACAATGAAAGTCTTGCATCGCCACACATTTTAAACTCCACTTGCACCTAGCAGTCTTATTTCCATATATTGAAAAGATATCTAAAAACACATGGTTTGTGTGCTTACACAACCGTTTTACTTGTTCCTGCTATTTTATTCCACTAGACTAGAGGATTTCCACTTCCATTACCAATGCTGGTATTCTTCTTGCATGGTTATTTGTAGTCGAGATTCACCCTGAAGACTTCTAATCCAAATGTTTGTGAGTAACAAAAGAAAAACATTACGTTCCTTTACTCATAAATGTCAAATTAAGTATAAACTTGCCCACAGGCAATCTATTGAACATAGCGTTGGTGCCGATGGAGATATTTTTGTTGTTCGTGATGATCGAGTTGGCACTAATGCATTGCAAGAGACAAGTTGAACATAGGTAGACGCATGGCTGCTTGGAAGTTTTTGAGCACAGACTGATGGGACTTTTAGTGGAACACAGTAACTTTTTCTCAATTGGATTTATATTTTGTTAATTTGTTTCATGAAAGGTTGTAGCAAACAAATATTTTGTGTTCAAATAATATCTTCATCATATTTGATAGCAACTAGATCCAATATGTTCAATCTGATACCACTGGCTATTATACCCATCATTTTAATGCGTTAAGTATTGCATGGAGCAACTATGTTATGTATATGATTTTGCTTCTTTTCAGAATGAAAACGAATAGCATGAAAAATCATGTCTTACTCCCTATCAATTTATTGCTAAAATGGACTGGTTTATTTGTCAAAATAGTCCCGCTATCATGGTCTAGTTCGTGAGAGTAAACGGTTGGCCTCAAACCGCGGTGTTTCCCACTGGACCGCGGGGCTCACCGACGGGTGCAGTGACAGCGCACCACTGCACGCGCGGGCCCCGCACCCAGCTCCTCTTTCCCTTTCTTCCAGACCCGACACAACCCAAATTCCCCAACCTTCTCCACAGCACCGCGTCGGCTTCCCCTCGAAACCCTAGCCCCAGCGGCACAGCGTCAGTGGCGAGGACGATGGACGGACCCAAGCGGCCGCAGCTGCGTGTGCGGCTCCGGGTGTCGGCGCGCCGGCGGGACGCCGACGGAGCTGATAGGGCCGGGTCGAGCGGTGGCGCGGGCGGCGGGCAGAAGCGTCGCATGGACGCCCCGCTCGTTAATTCCGCGGCCAAGCTGCAGCGCCGTGAGATCGGGGGCCGCCAGCTCGCGGCGCGCGGCGGGGGCGCCGCGGCCGCCGTGCCAGAGCGGTTCCGGAACATGCAGCTCCAGGTAAGCCCACCCGCCGAGGCCGTCTCCTCTGCGTGTTCCAGATGGTGTGGGGGTCGGTCTCCGGATCTCTAGGGTTTAGTTTCGCTGGATTCCGTCGGTTCCTCTAGCTCGTAATTGGGGAGGCGAAATTGATGGGATGTTTTGCTTGAGGCGTGTCTTTCTCGCTCATATAAGGTTGTGATGATATGGGAGAAGTTTCGGTTTTGGGGAGACCTAGAAGTGTCAGAGTTCCAGGTCCCCCCAAAAAATCGGATCTTGGGCTTGAGATTGTTACTTTTGGTATTTAGATGACCCTGTTTCAAGCTTTTCTTCTCTCGGTTCCTTACGTATGGAGCGCCATTTCGACATGATTGACTTTAGCTGCTGGAATTTATTGGCAGCAGCATCTTATAGGATTGGATCTTTGGGATTATTCTATTTTTTGTTACTCATGCAATGAACCCGTGGGGCTTAAAATGGTATTCGCTTCTGAATGAACCTTCTTTGTTGCCACTATCACAGTGACAGATCGAGAATGGTTTGTGCAGTACCGCTATAGCTACTTATCAGACAGTTTCATACCGAGTAGTGATGTGTTTAAATTTTGGAATCAATAATTCGACATAACCAAGTAGCAGTTAAACTGTGCAGTTGCTTATGAAAATAAGAATTACTACTTATAGTGAAGGAATGGACAGAGGACCAGAAGAAGGACGGATGGTCGCCACAGCAAAAAACACCTATGTATATATGGCTTATACTAGCTAAGAATTGAACTGGATACCTTGTCCTATGTACCCCTTTCTGGACAAACTTGCATCCGTTCATGTAACTTTGCACTCTTAACACATCACATGTAATTTTGGATTGTTGGAGATTTCAACTCACTTGGGATAGCTCACTCTGCCAATTTCTAGACTTGATTAGACTCTTGCATTGCTTGTTCAAAAGCTTATGTTTGTCAAGAATGACAACAACAACAACATCAAAACCCTTTTCCGAAGAAAGTTGGGGTAGGCTAGATATGAAACCCAACAGAAACATAACAAAACCAAAAAGTGAAGGAGGGAAAAGAGTAAAAAAGAACGAGTGAACTAATATTCTGGCACATGGATTGCTGATTTCCATGCAGTCCTATCAAGAGTCAAAATCTTTACATTCTAAGTCCCTTTTTACCTCCTCCCGTCCATGCCAACTTTGGTCTCCCTCTGCGCCTCCTAGTATTTTCCATACCCTTTAGAAGACCACTATTAACCGGTGCTTCTGGAGGCCTCCGCTGGATATGCCCAAACCACCTCAGTCGGTGTTGGACTATCTTCTTGTCGATCGGTGCCACCCCTACCCTATCACGTATTACCTTGTTCCTAATTCGGTCCTTTCTTGTATGGCCACACATCCACTGTAGCGTGCGCATCTCTGCAACACTCTTTTGTTGGATGTGTTGTCTTTTAGTGGGCCAAGATTCTGCTCCACATAGCATTGCCAGTCTAATTGCCGTCCTATAGAACTTACGAACTTACCTTTTAGCCTTCGTGGACCTTCTTGTCGCATAGGATGCCGGATGCTTGTAGAGTAGAAATTTTGGAGCCGTACTTAAATTGAGACTACATCTGGACGTGGTTATTTTCTATGTAAATTGAGCTTAAACTGTGACATTTCCATGTCGCATAGGATGCCGGATGCTTGTAGAGTAGAAATTTTGGAGCCGTACTTAAATTGAGACTACATCTGGACGTGGTTATTTTCTATGTAAATTGAGCTTAAACTGTGACATTTCCATGTAGTAGGTTTAATAGTTAATATAACTCCTGATTCCTTATTTTATTGAGTTAAGAGGTTATATTGTTCCTGCCTGTGCCCTGTAGTAGAAGATCCAAAATGGGCATATTATTACAGATGTGACTAGTGGAATTTCAGCTAAGTTCTGTTGTACAACTTGGGCCTATATGATAATTTGATTCTAATTGAAGGCTCACTTATATGGTATTCTTGTTTGAGCAAAAAATCCACACTATATGTTTCTCTTAACACGAGTTATAAATATGTGTAGACTGACACTATAATTATCAATTTGGTGCAGGAAGAGTTTGATACATATGATCATGATGCTCACCTATTTGTGAAGCTACAGATTCTTAAAAAGCGATCCAAAATTATTGAGATTGTCGCAGCAAAAGATATCATATTCGCTCTTGCTCATTCTGGGCTTTGTGCTGCCTTTAGTCGAGGTAGGTATTCCACCTTCGGTAGAATGTGATCTGCACTTGATTGGCGTTGGTGAAGACCGTTGATGTTATCTGACCTCTTGCATTGCGTTTTTGTGTCTGCAGTAACAAACAAGCGTCTATCCTTCTTGAATTTATGCCCAGATGAAGTGATTCGGAGTTTGTTCTACAACAAGAATAATGATTCACTTATTACTGTCTCGGTTTATGCATCAGACCATTTTAGCACATTGAAGTGCAGAACAACCCCAATCGAGTAAGAGCATATGCCATGAAAAGTTCCCAAATGCATTATAATGCTGTAGTTTTTGACTTGTCGAGAAGCACTCTGTATGTAATTTACTGTTACCTAAATTTTCTGTATGTACTACGTCAGTTATGAACTGCCAAAACGTGAGGGAGTACCATTTATGCAAGCATAGTTTTAAGTGATTTTGAGGATAATCTTGATGTTCTCATTGAATATAGTGACTTACAGTTCTTATAATTCTAGTATCGGTTTATTCTTTCAGATATATACGGAGGAATCAGTTAGATGCCGGGTTTCCTCTTTTTGAGACGGAATCCCTGAAATGGCCTGGCTTTGTGGAGTTTGATGATGTAAATGGAAAAGTACTCACTTACTCGGCACAGGATGGGTATGCTTTCTTAAACATTGATCACGTAGTAATATGTAGTACTTCACAAAGCTTATTGATCTAATGGTCATACGTGTATTTGCAGTATCTATAAGGTTTTTGACTTGAAGAACTATTCCTTTCTATATTCAATACCGGATACAAATGTGCAGGAGATAAAGATTAGGTATGCGCCTTTTTCCTTGTTTGTATTTTTTCCTTTCCATATTTCAGCCATGCCAATTGCCAAGTTACTCACTGAATTTCTCTTTTCAGCCCAGGAATCATGCTTTTGATATATGATAGAACTCCAAGTTATGTTCCTTTGAAGATATTATCAATTGAAGATGGAAAGCCACTGAAATCATTCAGGCATTTGTTGCATCGCGGCAAGAAAATTGATTTTATTGAGCAGTTCAATGAAAAGCTCCTTGTCAAGCAAGAAGACGAGAACCTTCAAATACTTGATGTATGGCACAATTCATGTGCTACATTATACTTTTATGTTGTAATATTTACTGCTTGTAAGCCTAACAGTTTCTTGGTCTTCATGAAGGTACGAAGTTCTGAGCTGATTGAAGTCAGCATTAACAAGTTTATGACCCCATCAGCATTCATTTTTCTGTATGAGAACAATCTCTTCTTGACATTCCGAAACAGAACAGTCGCTGTATGGAATTTCCGAGGAGAGCTTGTGACGTCGTTTGAGGACCATTTGCTTTGGCATCAGGATTGTAGCACGAACAATATTTACATTACAAGTGACCAGGATCTGATTATCTCGTACTGTAAATCCGAGGCAGCGTCTGATCAAAGTACAGGTGCAGTAGTCACATCCTGATATCTTCTTCAGTAATTAATTTGCATCACTTATAGAATGTGAATCTGCTTCCATGATTCCATCATTCAGATAGTTTGGAAATAAAATATGGCATAGTATCAGATAAATGTGTTAAAATCTTTTTGGTTCCATATTGCTAGTTTAAGAAAATTATCTTCAATAAAATGCTGCTTGTGCAGCTTCTCCAATTGGATCCATCAACATGAGCGACATTATGACTGGCAAGTGCATTGCCAAGATTGCAGCCAACGACCCTGCCCTGCGTATTGCACCTCGCAGGAATGGTAGCCCCTCAATCTGGAGTACCATCCCAGAAGCTCTGGAGGATGTCACTGCACTGTTCTACGACGAGGACAGGAACGAGATATACACTGGCAACAGTCACGGGCTGGTGCATGTGTGGTCTAGTTAGGTAGTAGCACGTATATATGTCTCACTTTTTGATCTGATCAGAAAATTGGATGCGCTGCTGCATTCTGTATCATCTCCAGGTTGTTGTACCTAGGTCTGTATCTCAGCAATAGTGTAATTTGAAGCTGTATAAGAAAATGTAACCCCCCTGTAAATACTGTCGCATGTCTTGTCATTTTAGAGTAGTTAGAAGTTAGCTTGTCGCAGCCCTACAGCCTTCTGCAGGAAACTTCTGATAGTAGTGATCTTTATGTTATTTTGATAATTGATATATCAATGAACGATGTGTTTCCTTGAGAGAATCAGATATGAAATTGTTCTATGGACTGGGTGAATTTACAAAGGGAGTGCTGACGATGTGGTAATTGCTGTTGGCAGTAACTGACCATACTTTCCAAAATACTGAACTAGCAGGGTTGATACAGATTTGAAATGTTACCTTTCTAGGCTTCTAATATATGCAGTGCATGTGATAGGCGTGTTGAGCAATTTTGGAATAATGTTGTTTGATTGCCCCAAAAAAATGACTGTTGTGCGAGTAATAGAACTACCGTCCAAAATATCAAGCTCTAAATCAAGGTCCGGTAATAAAACTAGCATCCAAAATTTGGCTTGTTTCTACAAGTTATAACCAAAATTATTTTTCCAGCAGTTTCTGGTAGCTGCAGAAATCTGTCCCAATTCTAGGATAAGTCACATTAAGAACCAGACCACCTATCTAGAGCTTTGTGGGATACCGAGCTACAAAAAGTCGTAAACATTTATCTCCTGCTTGGTACCGATGTAATGTAAACATAATTCCAAACAAAGATAGTACTCCCTCCTCCCTCCGTTATAAAATAAGTGACTTGGATTTGTCTAGATTTGCATGTAAAGTACAAGTTATTGATCCAACATTTACACCACCAATGTTTCATCAACGGTGGTAAACATTCTCAAACAGAAAGCGGCAATACAATGTTACTTCATCAAACTAAACAGTACAAGTGAAAAAATAAATTCAAGAATCTGGCATCACATGTCTGCCACCACCAAAATGAAATTTCAAAATCGAATTACATGAAACGATGAATGAAAGAAAGGCCTAGATATTTACATCAGACTAGCAAACATTCTACCCAAGGAGTCCGCGATGAAGGAACAGAACAGAACACATCAAGTATAAGGAGTCAGTGGTTCTCACTGGGCACATAGAAATCAAAGGTGACATCCACATTACCGGACGATTCCCCCGTGTCCTTGAAGTCAACACCCACGATTTTTCCTCTGTATTGCTCTTCCGATTCCTGATACTCTGGCTTCACACGGCGCACGGGAACAGTCACAGAATACACTGTGCCGAGGCCAGCATCAGTCGAGATATCCACTTGTACATTGTCCCGTGATTCAATCTCAACAAATTCAGACAGTGCCTCAACAACGTTCTCAACTATCTTCTTCTTTGCTTCATCACTGACCTCACACCTGTCGGACAATAGGATCATCTTCAGCCTCTGTTTTGCTATACTTGCGTTTGTGTTCTCATGTACGGCCGGTGGAGGGAAGATTATCTTCCAAGCTAATTTCAGACGGTGAAGAAATCCCATATTGACGACACTGTGAAGGAAGCCTTCAACGTCTTGTGTAACAGGAGAAAAGTCTCCCCTTGAAAGAGCGAAAGTTGTATTAGATCTATGTAACCAGGTTTGGCGCTCAATACATAGTCGTCCCGGTGTAAGCATGAGCTTGCTAGGTGCTCCACGAGAAAAAGCACAAAAGTGCGTCTACAGAATCATATAACAAGTCATTAAATGATAAGAAATGTAAACATAAACTCAAACAGACGTACAAACTGGGTCATGCATGCAATGCAAGGCATCTATTTCTCATTAGTAGTATTTAAATGCAATAGAACTTCGCATAAGTCACAGAACATCACAAAATAAGTAATTTAACAACCTTAGTGGACTCAATCCACAAAGCCAAATAGGACTATGATAGGAAGAAGCACACCATGCATGGGTGAGCTAGAACAGAAACAAACAAATAGATTCAATCTCGGTTCCTGCAATCACGTTCGATGAACTGGGAATCGGTAATGATCCTATATAATCAGTGTCAATATCCTATGAGTGCATCCCTGTAGCTCTGGCAGGATCCACAATCACTAGTGCACTACCTTCTGTCATGCTGATATTTGTCAATAAGTTTATGTAAAAAACTAGATCATCTAAGGTGTCAAGTGGGATCTCACCAAAGTCCCACCTTTAGTTCATCTGCTCAAAATTTGAACTAGAATTTCGCAAATGAACTAGAAGTGGGACTTCGGCGGGATCCCACATAACACCCTAAGATTATCAGAGTCTACATGATACCTGCACAATATGGCCAGTATCTGACTAGCTGGGAACAGGTACACATCAGCGCATAAGAGTAGATACAACAGAAAGACACATGAACACATGTTTGCGTTTCCGCAACAAGGAAGAATGAATGATGTGCATATGAAAAAGGCAAAAGTTCAACTGAGCAGAGCAGACCCAATGCTGGTACAGAAAGAATCCATAACTGAGCAAAGAAATCATATTTGGAGATGCATAAACTTAGGATTAGTCTCTTTACTTACATATACAAGAACATTCCACTGCGTGCATATGCATGTCTGACAGAAACTTAATACACCAAAGTCCTAAATCACTAATTTCTATAGTTATATTCCTTATGATCAGACTAGGCACAAGATCTTCTAGATACTCTACCAAGTACTGAAGGAATCCCTCGTTTTGAAATGTAGGGCATTGTTTGACAGTCCAACTATTTGAAACTGCAGGGCATAATTTGACTGCCCAAGTTCAAGCTCTGACAAATAGTTAGTCCAACAAATTCGGAATGGGGGCAGTATTGCATTTGTACTCAGAATCACTTTCTTAAGATTGTGATCTTGTAACTACTAAAAAAACATTGTACATGGAATTTATAGTCAAAGTCAACATTTGGCAGTCAAACTAGGCCCTACATTTCCAAACACAAAGAGCACGTCCGAACCTATTTCAGTATACTAGCACACAAGTTTTACTAATGCTTATGCAAGATGAGATAGGCAGCACACTACAGCAAACCGTACAAGGTTGAAAAGGGGAGTTAAACTGGAAATCAGACAAGAGACGGGGATAGGGCCAGCTTAGGTCCACGAGATTTGGACTACCAGGTTCTGTAAACCATGATTGATGCTGCTAGCACTGCTACCATACCCAGAAGCTTGCACAAGTATGCATATGTCAGATCACTAGGTTTTGCTGTCAGTAGCCACAGCTGAACATCCATGGCGCCACCGCCAGTCCCAAATTGATATAGCTTCTCAAATGAGGCAATCGATACGGAAGCAGAGAAACACGTTTAGATTTGATTTTTGTGTGTGTGCGTGCGTGTGTGTGTGTGTGTGTATCAATCGACGAGTACTTGGTAGGATAGAATTTAGGTTTTGAGGGAAATGGGGATGGGGGTGGGGGTGGGGATGGGGATGTGGATGGGGATGGGGAGGCTGACCTTGGAGCAGGGGGCGCGTCGGACCGGCGAAGGTAGAAATGAAGCGGAAGGAGCGAGGATTGCGCTGGCCTCTCCGGCTACGCGGCTGGAGATCGCCGCCGTCGTCGTCGTCGCTGTCGCCATCACCATGGGTGCCCGAAGAGCTAGGGTTTTGCTTTTTAGTCCTACGTTTATTCTTTATTTATTGCCTTTCCTTTTTGTTCTTCTCTAGGCATGTCAAAAAAAAAAAGCTGTCTATCGGTAGGGGATGGCATAACGGATCCGATCCGGTTCGGATATTGCTTCCCACGTCCGTTTTTATATTTTTATAAAATAAATATGATGCGAATACGGCTTTATCAAATTCGAATACTTGAATATGGATGCAGATCATATGTTTCTCAATGCGAAACGGATACAGATAGTTTCAAGTTGAATGATAGAAAAACCACTTCTAAAGTTGGATATAATTGGCAACAGACTACTATTACTAAAATAGGCTAACATAATTCTATTGGGATATGGATATAACCATTTTCATATCCATATTTGCTTTAAAATTATATACCAGATTCATATTTATATTTGTAAATTTTACCACATCCATATTTATGTTCCTCCAGATTCGAATATTACCACGACCATTTTTTATTTTCTAAATACAAATGCCAGATAATTCATTATCCGCTATCGGTTTCCACCCCTAGTGGCATGGGATGGGGATGACGAAGGATCTGAATTTGATTCTCTGATGCAGCACTCTTTTTTAATGGGATGCGGCAGTCTGATGCGTCACAATGATGCTAGAGAACGCTGCACATTTTCTTACCCCCTCCATCTCGTCTAGAGCGGTAGTAGATATAGTTATACTAGATTTAGTGGTACGTCTTGGCGCACGATCTCGATAAACTCATTGTTCTGTGGCGTTAAAACTGGAAGAGCAAAATGACATCATTTTCTTGTATTTATACGTCGTTGGTTAATTTTGTTTTATTACAAACTACTATGATTTGTCGGTGTTTAAAACAGATGATGCCACATCTCTTGATTAGTCATGCAGGAAGCAAACGTGGATAGACCCTGTCTCATACAAGATTCATTTTGTACAACACAAATAAAAATAGGTCAGAAACCAATTGTTTGCCCGCGGCTTACCGCGTGACCACATTCACACTGGTAGACCATTGGTATAGTGGTATGTTAAGCATTAAAACAATCAAAGCTAACTGATATGGGGTGGTCCGATCTTCTCAGCAAGCTCTTGTCGATGTTAATGGTGGATGATAGATAACTAGTGCGTAGCTATGATCTCTCTCGCTCGAACCCTGATGCCAATGCAACAGCTCTCGAACCTTGTAGGATATTCACAATACCACACTCTTGCGCACGCAGCCATCGACCACGAACGGTAGTTTGCAATCTACTAATTCCCAATGGAACAACAGATTACACTCAATTGCAATTGGTAGAATTCGATCACAGAGTAATTCCAGAGGTTCTATAAAAAAAACAACTCCAAAATAATTTTAACGTGATCTCACCCTAAAAACCATGATTTACAAGCCTATATAAAGGCTGCTGGATGTCCAACATAGAATTGGTGTCAAAACCAAACATATCTCTAACTTTTCTAACTTAAAAGGACTCTATTTGTAAACGGATAGAAAACGTCTGTCAACTTGTTTTGGTTGCCACACATAGCTCGTAACGAACCGGGAGACATGCAAGTACCCGTTGTAAAGATCTCAGAATTATCTTTCCAATAAGTACTTATTTGCTTAATTTAGAGTTAGGTATGTGAAAACCACGTCTGTTTCAATTTCAGAACTTCTGTCTATCCGAATTGAACCTTTCTTCTTGCTCGCCTTCTAACTCTCGGTCGCCTTCATTTTGATAATCTTCTCTTGCGCCTTTCTCCCGCTCCTCCCTCGCGCATCCTCGGGCGATCATCATGCTGGGCTCCTCTTGTAGCCCTTCTCCTCCCCGCGCCATGCTTGTTTCTCCAACGAACCTGATCATACATAAATGCATAGACTTCGTTTTCCACCCGCACGCAAGTGCCTGGTGGGCACCTTCGAATCGTTTCTATGCGGGTTTGGCGGGAATCGCTGAAACTTGCATAGGGCCGATTCTGAGGGTGTTAGAGAGTGGTATCAGAGCTCAGCAGTTGCGATACCCCACAAGTCCAGCCTGTAGGATAACCTAGCTAACGGCCGAAGTAGAGTGTCAAAGCTATTTTGCAAAATCGGTTGGATAGTTCTGATTAGGTCTGATTTTACTCCTTACCCCTCTGCTATTCCCCCTCTTACCTCTACGTGTTTTGAATCCGCTCTCTTCTCTTTCTTCGAGTCCAGGAATTCTCGTGGGTGGGTTTTCGTCGTACCTTCAGGGTTTCGCTTCCTCCTCTGATAACGGTGTTTCTACATCCGGTCCTCCTGCTATCTGAGTGGTCCTTTATCTGTGGTACCATCCTTTGTTCCTTGTTTGTGCCTCCCAGTGTTTTCCGACGCGACGACATCATCTACGCCAGATCTGATGCAGAGTCTGCATCACTCCTTTGTTTCCGAACCTCGTTTGTCGAGATCTACAATCTGAATTCCGAGAGTTGGTTGCACAATTCGCCTATTCGTGTGCAGAGTAATGGTTCGGGTGCGCGATGGACTGATCACCGTCCGACTACTCTTATCATTCGCTCTTGTACATCGAATCAGTGGATCCAGCAATTTTACTCCGTCCACGGAAGCTAGAGGTGGCTTTATTGTTTGATACCTCTACCTTCGCCTTTGTTTCCCGGAGTTTTCTCTCGACGATCACGGACAACGACCTCTTGTTAGTGGTGTCGCGAGGATCTACACGATGCGAGAAGATTCAGATCGCCGGCCTTCCTTCCGGTACCATGAGGCGGATCTCGAGGGCGAGATCCATTGTTAGTGGTGTCGAATTGTGGCATCCCGCAAAAACCACTACTAGAAAATCGCGTTGTTTTTGTGCATTGCATCATCATGACCGCATGCTCATGTCATCATGCCACATTGCATTTGAGCATCACCATGTCATCATGCATTTGTTTGTCGAACCTATTTTCTAAAAGCCTAGTTTGGGTTTTCTAAATATTCCCCGTCTCAATTTCAAATTAAGGCGCCGGGCTTTTCCGGGTCTTTTATTTGTCTAAAAACTACTTACAAAAGTTTATTTTAAATTAAATAAAAATTTATATTATTTTTAGGGGGCAGCCGAACCGGGCCGATCCGACCCAGTCGGCCACCCCCAGTACAAAATCAGCCTGTCTAATTTCTAACCCTACCAATCCTATTCTACCCACCCAACCAGCCACATCACCCCCACCAATCACTGGCTGCCACCCCACCCTCTCCCTTCCCTCCACCCAATCCCAGCCCGCCACCTCACCTCAGACCCTCTCTCTCTCTCACCCACTCTTCTGGCCACCAACACACCCAGCACACCACGCACGCACGCCTGCAGCACACACACACCCCGCGTACACCGACCCACTCCCCAACCCCTCTCCCTTCCACTCCGGACCCACCCCATCTCACCCTGGCCCACCCCGAGACCACCTACCACCCACGCATCCTCGCTCCCCGCGGGACCTCCCCGACTCAGCGTCCTCCCCACGCGACCTCCTGCCCCTGACCCCACTCCCCACGACCCCGTCCTCCTCGCCTCCGGCCTTCCTCTCCAGCGCCGTCGCCCCTCCTCTGCAACCACCCCGCTCTCTCCTTCCTCTCGCCCTCCTGCCCACCCGACCGCGACCTCCCCCCTCTGCCCCGCGTCTCCCTCCTCCTCGGGCCGACGCACGGCCACCGCCACCAGCCCGCCCGCCTCCGGTGCCTCGCCCCACCCTCTCCTCTCTCTGGCCTCGAGCCGTCTGTCCGACCGCCGGCCTCAACCAACCCTGGCCCGCGCGTCCTCCTCGGTCTCCGTCGCAGGCACCCCAACCGCCCCTCGCCGAGCTTCACGCCTCCGTTGGCGTGCACGCGACCCTCCGGCCTCTCTGCCGCCTTCCCGGCCGCGTGGACCCCGTTGACCCGTCTCCTCCAGTTTCTCCGCCTCCTCCTCCCGCGTGTGGCTCCGCGTCGACCAGCCGGCCGTCCTGCGCCGTCGCCCGTGCGTGGCCGCGGGACCTCCTCCTCCGCGCGGTCGAGTTGTCGTTGCCCCTGTGCTCACCGGTGTGGCCTCTGCTGTTGCACTGCGTGTCTATGCTCCTGTGTGTTTGCGTCTTGTGTGGGCATTCCAGAGCCAATAGATGGATGGATGATCTTCTCCCCAAGTTGTGCCGACCAGACCACACCCTCGACAAGAACGACAATGTGGTCAAGTAACCGCCAAGATCGACATCGACCAGGAAGATCCAATGAACCCTCGGTGCCCACCCAAGATCGCCACCCCGAAGCCCCGACCCGAAGACCGATCCCGCCGAACGACAAGATCTTCTGCCCAGAACTCGTGGAACCGACTCCGTTTCATGTCCTTCGCCAACCGTCAAAGGGGAACCCAAGTACTCCGGTATGGAGCCACGAAGACCCGGTGTCGAGCCCCAAGTTCGCCACCGATGATCGATGGTACCCCAAGATCTTCTTCCCGAACGCGACGCCTCGATCCTGCGAATCCGAAGACCAAGCTGAACCCGTCGAACCCACGAACCAAGTTCGCCGAACCCAGATGTGTGACCTCTTTGCCGGAACCCTATTTTATCAATGATATATCTGATGCATATTAAATTGTTCATGCATGCATACTTGTCTGTGGTTTGGGGGCCTTATGCCGATTCACCATATAATTAAACATGGGGCCCATATGCGGACAAATCTAGTCTTATATTGGTCCCATTTAAATTTGTGTAGCGAACCGGTGCTACCTTTTGCCATGTTAAAACAACATTTAAAATGCGGGGTACCTAAATAACTAGAACCATATATTTAATTGTCGGGACCCTGGTTCCGCTTAATATGACCTAATTGCATCGCATCCTTGCCATGTCATACATCATACATGCATCATGCCCGATCTTTTGCCGTAGTATTAAATAGTGCATCCAGTGTTTATTCTAGTGTTTTGGTTCTTCGCGGATAAGGCCGTTGAGTTGATGCGAGTGTCGACCCGATCTTCAGTTGAACCTTCGACAATGTTTTCAGGCGAGCATCTCCCCCTTTCTACCTATCTTACTTTTATAGTATTTTTTCCTCTTGTTGATCTATTGCTATCTGTGTTGCGATGCTCTGGTTTCGTACCCGTGATATCCCTTGCAGCCTTATATTGCCTTGGACACATCCTATTACCTGTTGTTTGGTAGATAGTTGGACTTGCGCGTCGTAGTCGCTTGCTCAAGTGCTGTGGCGTGTCGTCAAGTACCACAGTTGTTGGAAGGCCGCCATAAGCTTTATGTTGGAGTTGATCAAGGCTTTAATTATTGTTTAATAACTAAAAATTGAAGTAGGTAATGCAGAGGCACAGGTGGGCAATAGATGTTATTTGGTTGTTAACCGTCCACTTGTGTCCCGTAGGACCCCGAGTTCTTGACACCTGTTCCGAGATCGAGCACGCTAACCACATGTGGGATGTGTGGGCACCCCATCGATTTAGTACCTGATTTCAAAGTACTGTACTGGGGGACACAATTAGTTTGAGGCTTTATTACGATTCTGTACTTATGCCATGCTTTACTGCTTAATTTAAATTGTGCGATGGATAGCACCTGTACTGTTTAGGATCGGGACACGTTTTCGCGGTGTCGACAAGCCCAGTTTTGGGTTCCCAGTCGTTCACAGCCGTCTACCCAAACCCTAAGTCCGTCTCGGAGACCGGCCGACTTCGTTGCGGGTTCGACTTAGTGGGGTGGCCCCCATGTACTTGCTTTGGGTCTGGAAACGTCATGACTTAGGCCCCGCCGACATACCGATGGGTGTATGTTAACTGATCTGGCAAAAAGGGTCGAAGTGCGTGTGGATATCTCATGCTAATCGCGTGTGGATACTTTGGTGCACCCCTGCAGGGTTAAATCTTTTCGAAAAGCCGTGTCCGCGGTTATGGACGACTTGGAGCACAGTTCTTGATCATAGACAACTAAAACTAAAGTTTACTGTTATAATTTGACTTGTATTCGATATGACTAGTAATCAGTTTCACTACAACAGAATGGCTAAATAAAAGTACCAACAACTGCTGGGTTTTGGGGATATCTCATGCTAATTGTATCTGACTAGTAAGTGTTGCAACTACAACGGAATGGTTAACTAAAAGTGCCTACTGCTTATTTTATCAGGATGATTATCTATACCTGACTAGTAATCGCTGTAACGATAACCGAATAAATAAAACTGCCAACGGTGTGAGTTCCTCGGTTGACTTCCTCGTTTGGTCTCGAGGGGGGAAATACCAGGATGGATATGTTTGGTGGTAGCATCAGGTTGGTTCCGGATAGGTCTCTCTTATCTCTCTCTGATAGCCGACAGATGTATCGAGTCTCTATAGGTTGTTTAGTGTATGCTGCCGCTGCCGCTTCAGTCCACCATACCTATGTAGGCGAGGACCGCCGAATTGTAGCCTCGCTGTCTTGGCCTCGATCTTGACGCCTCTTTTTCCTTTGCCCTTTGTCGGCACCCCTTTTGTTTTAGCAGGTTTCGACGTCGTTAGCAGGGTTACCCTTCCGGCTTGGCCTGGGCAGGGTTATGGACGCCATTGGTTATTCTCCCGGGCTCTTAGCCCCATTTGCATCTTGTCCGTAGTCGGACGCTCTATCGTTTTAAAGGTGATTTGGATCTTTGTATATTGTATCTGTATTCTTGACTCATGGAGTCGTGTTGTATATATATCTGTTCTGTGGGTCCCATCGAGGACTGTTGTGTACTGTTATTACTTCGTTTTCCACCCGCACGCAAGTGCCTGGTGGGCACCTTCGAATCATTTCTATGCGGGTTTGGCGGGAATCGCTGAAACTTGCATAAGGCCGATTCTGAGGGTGTTAGAGGCATTCACATTGGCAGTGGCGGCAGTATTCTTGGGACACTCATTGGAGTAGTGACCCTTCACTCCACACTCGAAACAAGTGATCTGGGACTTGTCCTTTGCTGCGATCGGCATAACATTGCTGCCAGTTCTAGGTGCAGTGTTGTTGTTGTTGTTGCTCTTGGGAGGGGCACAGTTGAAAGTGTTGGCATTGCCGGAGTTGTGATTGTTCCCTCCAGACTTCACATTACCTCCACTATGGTTGGGGTAGCTAGGGCGAGACATTGGGGGTCGGTTGTTCCTTGGTGCATATCCTGGTGAGGGGTTGGGACGGTACTTCTGATGACTGCTGGATCCTGATTGCTGCATCATACGACATTTGCGGTTGTCGTTTGCCTGATTAATCTTCCATTCCATTTGGATGGCAAAGTCGACTAGCTCTTCGAGATCCTCGAAACGGATGTTGACGAGGACAGTCTGCATCTCATCATGCAGTCCGTTCAGGAATCTCTCCTTCTTCTTCACCTATGTGTTGATCTCATCAGGGGCGTGCCTTGCAAGCGACATGAATCTGCCACGGTATTCCACCACAGTCATTCTTCCTTGCTTCAAGTCGCGAAACTCATCTCTTAGTCTGGTGACTAGACCTTGCGGCACGTGGGTGCGGCTGAATTTTGTTTTGAAAGCTCCCCATGTCATCACTTGACCATGGTTCATATTGCGGATACTAGTCCACCAAGCTCTTGCATCTCCCGCCAGATAGTGGGTGGCGAAGAGAACTTTCTCATTGTCATCAACTCCTGCAACTTCTAAGTTGTTTTCCATTGTCTGCAGCCAGTCATCTACATCTAGTGGGTTTTCAGCTTGGTTGAAGATTGGGGGATTGGTATTCTGGAAGTTTTTGAGTTTGGATCCATGGTGATCCTTATTTCCATGCCCTTGGTTGTTGAGAGCCATCTGGGCGGTCTGCTGCAATGTTGCTAAGTTGGCTTGGCGTTCTGCCCTGCTTGCTTCTCTGTCTGCGATGAGATTCTGTAAGATCTGCGGCATTGGGTCTTGTGACGAGCTTCTCCCTCCTTGGTTTCCACGAGTCATCTGAAGATTGAGGTAGATAAAGGGGTAAGAGGGAAAGTTCTAAGGTTCATGGTTTTGATTTCAAGCTAAAACTTTGAGTTTGACTTAGGTTTTGCAACTAACTTCATTTCATTCATGCAAACAAGCACACAATACAACACACACCACAACAATCAAAGGAAAACAGATGGTTTGAAGAACCATTCTGCAAGCTACGATACAGTGGGACCGATACATCTCATGCTACGACAGTGCTCTAGTGCATCTACTCATCGTCGATGAAGTCGGAGTCCTCATCGTCAGTGTAGAAGTCCACAGCATCCTCCTCCAGAAAGTCATCATCATTGCTGAGGTAAGAATCCATGTCTCCGTGGATGTCTTCACCCTCCTCTTCTTCTTCTTTTGCGGCAAGCTGAGCTTCTTGCTCCTTGACGGTCTTCTCGAGGTCGGCCACCTTCTTGCAAAGACGGGCGATGGTGCGATCCTTCTTTGCATTGGCGGCAAAGAGACCGGGCGATCTTGGACGGCAAAGGCGAAAGTCCGGGCCTTCTCGGTAATGGCACGGTTCGGTTGGCTAACTCTCTAGCATTGTCCGGTTCCTACCGTCATGCAAAGAAGAAGTCAAGATTCTCCACTTGACGCCTCAACTCTGGGTGACTTGGCATCTCCATCGGCATTCCCATGAAGTCATGTCTTGCATAGTGAGCAAAACGGGTTCCCTGGAGTTGGTTGACACTGAGGGCACATAGACGTGCGAGAGCTTCATGCATTGCCCTGGCTAATCCATCTAGCCAGTTGTTCTCTCTCACGGAGAACTGGATTCTCCCGGATGTTGGTGCTTTGATGCTTCCTCTAAGATCAGCGGTGACTAACCACTTCAAATCTCCTTCTGGGGGTCCTGGAAGTTGAGCTCCAAGAAACTCGGGATGTGGGCGTCCCAGTAACTCCGATAGCGAATCCAGATCCCTCTTGAAGATCAGTTGACCTCCGCTTCCCAACTGGTAGAACTTGCTGAACTGAGTCTCCATCTACAAGAATTAAGGATGAGGAAATTAGTGAAGTGATCAAGTGTGTCAAATTTTTAAGTAGTAATGTAAGAATTTTGAGGACATGAATTTTTGATAAAGAATGAATTCCCAAGGGTAAGGGAGGAACTAGTTTTTCATAAATACTCATTTTGGTTTTGAAACTAAGTTTTTGTTCGGACGTCCATTCTAACTAGGGTCTCCTATGGTCAGGATGGCTCTGATACCAACTTGTCAACACCCAGATTTTTAATCCTAGATGCCCATTATGCCATACCTCGCAATCCCAAGATTACCATTTTTGCGAGACATAACGGATTGGATATCATAGTACATCATCCATTACAAACCATACATAAGGTCTTACACAAATAAGGATCTCATGATCCAGTCTTAATACAACAAGCAGCGGAAATAAAAGATAAGCGTAGCGGTGGGGTCCATCTTTAGGGGCACAGTAATCTTGACGAAGGCAGATAGTCCTAGTTATCATAGCCCCATCGCCATCATCTTGATAGTCTCCTTCATAGTCTGGCCATGAGAATAGTCAGGGACAAAAGCCATGAGTACTCTTTAAGTACTCGCAAACTACCACTAACAAGTAGTATAGTTCTAAGTTAAAATGCTAAATCTATGTTTAACTATAAGTTAAGATTGAAACCTAAGCTGAGTTCTGAAGCAAAGAAAGATAAAATAAAGTTCTAGAATCACTTAAGTGGGAAGCTAGTGTCATAAACACAACCCTGTTGTGGTTAAGTCAAGATTCATCATTCATTTCATAAGTTGTTTTGAAAACATCTGACAACGAAACAGTATGGCCATTCCAATCCCATAATCATGACGGATATTCGAATAGTTTGACACTCTGTAGAGGTGGTACACTTTCACCAAAAGATTCGATACATCTGTCAGGGATAACCCTAAATCATCATACTTAGTATGCAGATAATCAAACATAACCTTTCCTTTACACACCCTAGTATAAGCACCTCTCCTATGAGCATGGCCTCCCAACCATGACCATCTGTCATCTTGGGCACTTCATAGGTGGACAACATTGAGAGGTAGCCTCAGCTCAAACCTCTCCCGCGAGGGAACTAATACTAATGCATATAAACTTCCGGCTAAGGCTTACCCAATTTAGGTATTGTGGTTGTATGGTAAATTTGGAATGGTATCGCATCCGAATCTAACCATCAGTTTTATAAAAGGGCTAAGGCTCATGCCTCAACATTTTCATCATCATAAACCATTTGTGTTTCTCAACACATGTCAAAACATCTCAATAGAATGACTCATCATTCCAAGGTTTTCATAGTTCATTTTCACCAAGTGTTCCCATCTAAAGTGACTCAAGTTTTTTTATTTACTCTAAACTACTAAGTTAAGAGTGTTCACTAAGGTGGAAAGATGGGATCAATCTCATGCCGTAGAATGACATCTAAAGTTATCTAAAATAGGTCAAGTTTATACTCTTTATGCTACCTTCAAAACAAGTAAGGGACTTTGTGTAAAGTAAAGGAAGTAAAGCTTGAAATTAGTACTTGGGGTAAAGAATAGTCAACGTAGTTTAACCAAAGCATGCCTAAGGCATCTTTGCTAAACCATCTAGTTTAATCCTAGCTTGCTAATAGTAGCTTGCCTTGGTTGGTGCAGTGGTTGAAGTTGTCTTCCTCCTCTTGGTAGAACTCCTCCTCCTCGTAAGCTTGGTCGGTACTATCTTCAGGGCTCCAGCGACGATGGCGAGGCGGGCAAACGGACTGGTGATCGACAACGAGCTTAGGGACGGTCGAGGCAGCTCCGGGGGTGGTCGCAATTAGCAGCGCCCTTCTCCTCCAGAGGCGGCCTGCTTCGGTGCAATTCCGGCGAACGGCTGCTCGCCTTGCTTCGGCTAGAGGTGGGGAATGGTCAGTGAGGTGAGGGGAGGTGAGTGGTGTGCTGCAAATGGCTGGGAGAGGCCTCTATTTATAGGGCGTGCTAGCGGCGTGGCGTGAGGTAGGGGGCGGTCACTGGTATCCTGGCGGTGCTCTACGTGATCAATGCGGGACTATGGGCGGTGGTATGCGGTCGGGCGGAGCTAGCGCTCTGAGCGGCAGAGACGGCGGCTTCCACGGGGAGCGGTGGCTATGAGGCGTTGGACGACGAATGGGCGTGTCTGGCGTGCTCCTGGGGTCGTGGCGGAGCGGTGCGGCTGCTGCGGTCGGCGGCACAGTGCAGCGTGTTGGCGCATGGCCTGGGCTAGATGCATGGGCGCAGTGCAAGCAGCGGTTGGCGGTGGTCCATGCTCCGCCTGGCCTGGGGAGGGACAGAGAGGGTGGCGGTGAGGTGTGAGCTAGCTGCTAGACATGGCGAGAGGGGCGAGGTGGTCTGATGGGGTGAGGGCAAGGTTGGCCGACGAGTTGGTGCTCGGCATGGCTTGCCTTGCCACTAGGGGCAGGAGATGGGGTTTTAATGGCATGTTTAGATCATCTGGGGACAGAGGGAGGTTTTTGAGGAAAATTGGGTGCAAAACCCTGTTGCAAATAGTGAGCTATGTTTAGAGTTTAAACCCTGCATGCCAAGTGTTTGATGAAATGGCCACAAGAACTTTCTTTATGAATTTTGAAAAGATTTTTGGTGGGTGTGCTAGTACTAAGCTTGAGACTCTGTGGGTGCTTGGGTTTTGAAATTTGAGCTTGTTTGAGTGGTTTTTCAAATAGTGGGATCTTCTTATATGAAATAGATTCCATTGTCAAATGTCAATTAAAATTAGTATTTGAATGTTTTTGGCAGATCACAAAGTGGGCCTTGGTACCTCATTATGTGTACTATCAAGGGGTGCAAAGATCCACAATTGTTTCTGTTAAGAATTGAGTACTAGGAATAGCCAAAGTAGGCATGTTGATTAAAATGGCACAAATGCCCATTTACTTCAATTATTCATTTTGATTTGTTTTTCTTTGGGAAAATGTTTGGGAATGATTTAGATGATGTTTATTTCACCTAAGAATCATTTTACAAGCAATGGATCACAGAACCATGGCAATTCAAATCAACTCCTATTTTAAATGCACACACATATGAATGCTTTCATATTGTTAAATGGAAAAGTTTTTGTTAACCCTAATTTTGATGATTTGGATCTTAATAACCTTGGATTAAAGTTTTGGGATGTTACACAATACTACCACAACACCCACTTCATATGAGAGCTATGGACAAGGTAAAAATAAGGGTGTTGATGATGCCATGTTCCCACTAGTGGACATGATGATTTGTGATGACTTGCATGCTATGGATGATACTTGTGACATGACCTATGTTCAAATTTTATTCCCATGTGTTAATCTTTCTATGCATCATGATGATAATGTGGATTCCTTTTATTGTCATGGTATTGCCATAGACATGATATACCCTAAACGTTACGTTGATGACATCATTGCTTGCACCTTGTTGAACAATTTCTCTTTCCAATGTTTTGCTTGCAATGATGATAACAACGGTACCCCAAGGACCAGGCTTTGTCATGAGTGTTTTAAAATTTCTCCCGTTGCTTGCAATCCGTTGAATAATTTCTCTCTCACTTGTTTTGCTTGCAACAATAATGATAATATGTTTTCTATTGAGATGCCCCCATAGCTTTCTCAAATTTTGGAAATTTTGGGAAATGCCATGATAAGATTGTTCCCCACTTGTATACTCACCATGCATCTATTTCATACTTGATTGACACTAATGGTGATGTGCATAAGAAGAGATACGTCATGATGGATGTGTGTTTCTCTACCATGCACACACGTTCTTCCTTTTATCTATGATGTGTGTAGGTACCCGCACAAGAATGTTAACCTCGGTTGAGCACAAGTTGACAAAAAGAGCTCTAGGAGCATCCCGCAAGTGAGTTCAAGATCGAACCCAGCTCTGATACCTTTTGCATGCTTTGCATCTTGCATGTTGAAGAATTGATCTTTCCTATGGTTTGCTTGCAAGCATGTTAATGGTATTCTTTCACCTTGTGACAATCATGTTTCATTGCTATTGGATATGTGTTGCAACAAAAACGTTGAACAATTTCTCTTTCCGATGTTTCGTGTGCAACCATAATGCCATTATGACCATGTATTGTCATGAGAGCTTCCAAGTCTCTCCTATTTTTGTTGCAACAAACATAAGGGCCACTTGATCTTTCATTTGGTTTATTTGCAAACACGTTGCTTTTCCTTCTGCTTGTAATACTCGTATGCCCATGATTTTGGATTTTGATGATTTGTGTGTGGCATCCAACATATCGAAAAATTTCTCTTTCCAATGGTTTGTTTGCACACATAATGATGTTGTTTTGGATATCCCTCCTCATGTGTTTTTTCTGAATTCTTCTATCATTGCATCAAAGATGTTGATCACTGTTTTAGTCGAGTGCCACACTAAGACATTGTATGGAGTTTTTGAGTTCCCACATTTGGATGATGGTCAGCCAATTTCCATGCACTTTGACCTTGCATATGCATTCCGTTTGCTATACTTGAGTTGTGCTAATAATGTTGTGAACAAGAATGGACATGCCACAAATGACATTCTCCTCTATCACACACAAATATATCTTGCTTGGTCTTTGTTGTATGAAGGTACAATTGCATACGCGTCAACCTCTATGGACCATAAGTTGACAAGACGGACCGAAGAGAGTTACCTATGGCTGCCCTTCAATGAGCTATCTCTACACCATAAGGTGACCTCCTTCTACTTGAGGACTCATTCTATAATCTCCATGAATTGGATACTCTTTAGTGTTGCTTCGCTTTTGTTGTGATCTTTGAAGGTTTCATGGAAAGTGAAGGAACATTGAAGTGTTGTTAATCCAATCTTCCTAAGGACGACTATATGGTGAACCCCGGGATCAAGAAGGTCTCTCGACATCCTCTTCTTAGTGATGAGCATGATGAGTCAAGGACGACTCTTTTTGAAGGGGGAGCTGATGTAGTCCGTCCTATGAACGCTACTACATCTACAATGCCAAGTCCCCAAGATCGTCCCCAAGTCACCCAAGAAGATGGATAAGGAGCAGCCACCTCGAAAACCGAAGTCTCCGGCCCTGACGCCCGGAGTCTCCGCCCTCCAACCTCGAAGTCTCCGGTCAGGATTCCGGCCAACACTCCGGACTCGCCCAAGGAGTGTTCAGTACACCCCTCCGGAGACAAGCCCGGAGTCTCCGGCCACACCGGAGTCTCCGACCCTTTGACACCGGAGTCTCCGGCCCTTCGCACCGGAGTCTCCACCCGAGGACTCCGGCCCGGACTCCGGTCGTCTGCCTAGAAGTCTCTGCATTCCAACCCGGAGTCTACCTCGGAGAGCATCATCGACCCCGGAGTGTCCGGCATAAGTGGAATGGGCATGCGTGCCTTGAGATGGGCCTTCAGCCCATGTACCCCTCTTATCCTTAGAAACCTAGTTTTATGCCCAAACTACCCCTTGTTATGTGGCTGGCCTATATATAGTGCCCCACCCCCTCATGTAACTGTAGGCATAGATGATAGACTAAAGACACCCCCTTTGTGGAATATCTAGTTTTGCCTCATCCCCTTAGTAAAGGGGACCGACTATTGTCACCACCTCGTTGGAGTTTGCATCGTGCCTCCCTCATTGTACAATGCCTACACTTGCGAGTGCGTGAGTGTAGTTGTCAAGACCCTCTCCAAGGTGTTCTTCCCTCTCCGCTTGGGATCGACGGAGCACGTTGACCGATCTTTCCTTGCGAGGATTCTATCAGACCGGTGGCCACCGGTGGGAGCAATTGGCCTTGTATCGTGTGAGTTTTTCGTGTGTTCATCATGTTCTTCGCGAGGTGTGCGTCCGCTTACGCTACCTTCTCCCTTTCCCCTCGCTTTCCCGACCACGAGATCCATGAAGATCGGGCCACCCACGAGGTTACCCCTTAATAGGAGTACTACAACAACAATGACTTCCCAAGCATGGACGACTTCAAGAACAACAATGACAAGCTCCTCAAGTCGCATCGACCAAGACGGAGCCTCCTCCTCGATAGCGCCAAGGTTCACCATCGAATGGACAAGTTCCAAAGCACCCTCAACAACTTCAAGAAGGACATGGACGACAACTTCGCCAAGAACATGAGCATCCTCGCCAAAATTAACGAGTCTACCTCAAGAATGCACCACAAACATAAGAAGAGTGCCAAGGATAAGGATCCTCATCGCGAGCGTCATATGGATGACCAAGTGTGCCACCTACATCAACCATGCATTGGCAAGGCATGCCAATGACCTCCATCGACACCATCATCATAAGGCACCTTCAACTACTAGTGCTACCACCAATATGGCACCAAGAGCAAGCCTTCTTCCGCGCCATCAAGCTTCAACGCCCAAACTTGAAGTCCTAGATGACATATGCAACTTAATGGATGAGGAAGAAGAAGACCACTAATTCCCCAAGTTGGACGAGTACGTCAAGAGTATGGCTACACAAGCCAAGGTGGTCATGGCGAAGGATGATCAAGCTCCAAGTAAAGAGCCTACCCTACAAGATGGCGATGAGAAGGTCAAGAATGGTGAGCATGGGATTTTCCCTTCACCAAAGGAGGCGCATGGAGTTGAGTACACCGAGCATATGCCTATATGCTTGAGTGATGATGTGGTACCAATCCCATGTGAGTATGAGAGACACTTGGCCCACTTGAGTGAGAGCAAGAGTGAGATGAGTGACTCCACCATATGTGAGATTGAGTTCTTCCAATTGGAGGGCATGAGTGATACACCGTGTGAGTTGAGAGTGGTAGTTGATAGGTCCTGTGAGACCACTTTGATTTCTAACGACTTACCCTCTACCTCTAGTGTGTTTCCTCATGATGTGCTAGTTTCCATGGTCAAGAAATGCCAAGCTTGGATATGATGATGCCTCCAACCGAGAAGATGAACATGGTGGATGAAGCTAAGGCCTTCCCCAAATTGCATGAAGAAGTCGCCCACGTGTAGGCCAATACTACCACAACACCCACTCCATATGAGAAGTATGAACAAGGTAAGAATATAGGTGTTGATGATTCCAGGATCCCACTAGTGGACATGATGACTTGTGATGATTGGCATGCTATGGATGATGTTTGTGATATCACATATGATTCATTGATATTTCCATGTGATACTTTGCCTTTGCATAATGTTGAGCATGTGAAATTATTTGATTGTGATGATGTTGCCATAAATAGGTCATGCTCTAAACGTTACATTGATGATATCATTTCTTGCACTTTGTTGAATAATTGTTATTTCCAATGTTTTTCTTGCAATGATGATCAAAATGGTATCCCTCGGACCATGCTTTGTCATGGGTGTTTTACAATTTCTCCCGTTGCTTGCAATATGATGCATAATTGCTCTTCCACTTGTTTTGCTTGCAACAATAATTATCATATGTTGTCTATTGAGATAGCCCCCATAGCCTTCTCAAATTTTGGAGATTTTGGTAAATGCCATGATAAGCATGTTCCCCACTAGCATACTCACCAGGCATCTACTTCATACTTGATTGACACTAATGGTGATGTGCACAAGAAGAGATATGTCATGATGGATGATGTATTTCTCTACCATGCACACACTTCTTCCTTTTGTGTTTGATGTGTGTAGGTACCTGCACGATCATGTCAACCTCGGTTGAGCATGAGTTGACAAAAAGAGCTGTAGAGAGAATCCCCCAAGTGAGTTCAAGATCGAACCTAGCTCTGATACCTTTTGCATGCTTCGCATCTTTCATGTTGAAAAATTGCTCTTTCCTATGGTTTGCTTGCAAGCATTTTGATGGTCTTCATTCACCTTGTGACAATCATGTTTATTTTCAATTGGATATTTATGCTTTGTGTGTTGCAACAAAAATGTTGAGAAATTTCTCTTTCCGATGTTTTGTGTGCAACCATAATGCCATTTTTAGCATGTATTGTCACGAGAGCTTCCAAGTACCTCGTATAGTTATTGCAACAAACATAAGGACCACTTGCTCTTTCATATGGTTTTTTGTAAACACATTTCTTTTGCTTTCGCTTGCGATACTCCAATGCCCATGATCTTTGCTTTTGATGATTTATGTGTGACATACAACATATTGAAAAATTTCTCGTTCCAATGGTTGGTTTACACACATAATGATGTTGTTTTGGATATTCTTCCTCATGTGTTTTTGCCAAATTCTCCTAGCTTTGCATCAAAGATGTTGATCAATATTTTAGTCAATTGCTTTGAGTGCCACACTAAGATGTTTTATGGAGTTTTTGAGTTCCCACATTTGGATAATGTTCAAACAATTTCCATGGACTTTGACCTTGCATATGCATCCCGTTTGCTATACTTTAGTTGTGCTAATAGTGTTGTGAACAAGAATGGACATGCCACAAATGACATGCTCCTTTATCACACACAAACATATGTTGCTTGGTATTTGTTGTGTGAAGATACAATTTCTTACGTGTCAACCTCAATGGACCATAAGTTTACAAGACAAACCGTAGAGAGTCACCTGTGGCTTCCCATCAATGAGCTACATCTACATCATAAGGTGACTTCCTTCTACTTGAGGACTCATGCTATAATCTTCATGAATTGGCTACTCTTTGAGTGTTGCTTCGCTTTTGTTGTGAGCTTTGTAGGCTTCATGGAAAGTAAAGGAACATTGAAGTGTTGTCAATTTAATCTTCTCGAGGATGACTATATGGTGAAACCAAGGATCAAGAAGGTCTCTCGACATCTTCTACTTTGTGATGAGATGGGTAGAGTCGAGGACGACTCTTTTTGAAGGGGGAGATTGTGGGGCCCCCGGATTAATCCTCCGAGAATCCCTGTTATGCATACAACCACGATCCCATGATCAGTTAGTCGTGGCACATAACCGACAAGTATCAAAATAAAAATCCCAGACTTAACGAATACATGCCATACCTTAGTTGCCATTATGGCTACATCGATCAACATCAGCGGAACTTCCTTAAGCGTAGAGCCCGATCCATGCCTTAACCTACAGGCAACTGACTGGGAGAACGTCCTAGCTCGCTTAGCCATCAACTTCATCCTCTTCTTGATATCTGACCAAGTTAATAGCCAGGGACAATGCCAGTGAGTACTTTGAATGTACTCGCAAACCACCTCAAGAAAATAATAATAACAAGAGGATATGCAATATGGCTGTGGTAGTAGGAGGGCTTCAAGAGAGGTTCTTTTCTCAAATAGTTTCTCTTGTAGATATAGCATCTACATATCTTTGTTGAATTTTTTTGTAAACCATTTTGGAAACCTTTTGAAAAGTTTTGTAAACATTAGGATTGGGGTACCCATTTGTTCCCGTCTTCAGGTCGTCCCATGACCAAACTCCTTTCTCCTCCTTCCGACCATCCCATAGTCAAAACCTTTCTCCTTTATGACCATCCCATGGCCAAAACATTTCCAAAGCCATTTCTTTTCCAAAATCCATTTTGAAAACAAAACCAGCACCGCTCTACAGCAACCTTCCCAACCATCCATGACCGCAGACACGGCTATTCGAATAGATTTACACTATGCAGAGGTTGCACACTTACCCACACCATCCGGGTACACTACCATGATCTACACCGATCGTGGGTCGAGTAACCGATCAAGACTCTCTGGATGCCCACTCCAATATAAGTGCCTACCCTATGAGTGTTATTCCCCTCAAAACCGGGATGTCGGGTACCGAGGACCAACCGGAGCGCTTTTTCCACTTTTCGAGTGTGCGCTTTCAATGAGGGGCTCATAGTAACGCGTGGAGGCCCGCAGACCCTTCGTTCCTTCTTCAGGTCGATGTCCCACATGGACCTTTATCGGAGAAGGCCCACCCTCCAGGGATCGCAATCCCCTGTAGTAGTTACGAGGCAGCTTATACCAGAATAGACAACCCTCAAATCCAGCCTTGTCCCATTCCAGAGTAATGTGGTTGCACGGGTTAATTGTTCTAGCAAAACTGCAAGAACCGGGTGTGTTTTCTTTTTCCTCCATCTTTCCTTCAGCATTTTGTAAAACAAAACCTTTTTCTTTCTCAACATCTCTTGGGAGGTCCCCACCTCACCAAGGTTTTATCATAAAACTTTTGGTAATACTTTTTTGGGGTCTTCCCATCCTATAGCTTTGCTTTGGCTAAAACAGGGTCTCCAGAGGGTTATTGTGATATACACCATCTATTCTACTAGGGACAAGTAGGTGTCACCAAGGGGGTTGTAATTAATAGTACAAAAGTGTAATAGTTCGGAGGAGCCAAACCACTACCATATATACATCACCATATAGTAAACAATGCAGTTTTTCATAAGTAGTAGATAAAACATGCATAAGTAAAACAGTAGGACAAGGCTAATGAGAAATAAGGTGGCTTGCCTGATGATCAGCAATATGGCATTATTGTCCCTAGACTTCTTAGAAAACCCAATAAAATATACAGTAATAACCATCTTCTTATGATCTTCGAGATAATCGCAATTATCATCGTCAGATCACATGCAAGCAAACAAATGACACAATCAACACTAGACATACATCCATCAATACATACAGCAAGAAATGGACAAAACAAGTTTACAAATCCGTAGTGGTGTTGAGAAAATGGATTAGAAGGATTGGGAGCATGTCCTGGAACATTTGAAGGAAACCGTAGGGGTTTCATAGTCTAGAAACTAGGGATGAGAGGGTTTTGGACAAAAGACTTATTCTATAATATACCATTGTGAAAACATGATACCAACAGATAGGTATTGATAAAATGAAACCAACAAAAGTGGTTTCACTATTTTATCACTTACCAAGGATTTATAGTGATTTTTATAGTGAATAAGACTCTAGTTTTAGGAAATAATTCACTAGAAAAG